>CM060254.1:19115524-20602748 GCA_030684275.1 Acipenser oxyrinchus oxyrinchus
AATACACTGAGAACTACTGTACTGAGGAGAGACTGACACACACAATACACTGAATACACTGAGAACTACTGTACTGAGGAGAGACTGACACACACAATACAATGAATACACTGAGAACTACTGTACTGAGGAGAGACTGACAACACAATACACTGAATACACTGAGAACTACTGTACTGAGGAGAGACTGACACACACAATACACTGAGAACTACTGTACTGAGGAGAGACTGACACACACAATACACTGAATACACTGAGAACTACTGTACTGAGGAGAGACTGACACACACAATAAACTGAATACACTGAGAACTACTGTACTGAGGAGAGACTGACACACACAATACACTGAGAACTACTGTACTGAGGAGAGACTGACACATACAATACACTGAATACACTGAGAACTACTGTACTGAGGAGAGACTGACACACACAATACACTGAATACACTGAGAACTACTGTACTGAGGAGAGACTGACACACACAATAAACTGAATACACTGAGAACTACTGTACTGAGGAGAGACTGACACACACAATACACTGATACACTGAGAACTACTGTACTGAGGAGAGACTGACACACAATACACTGAATACACTGAGAACTACTGTACTGAGGAGAGACTGACACACACAATACACTGAATACACTGAGAACTACTGTACTGAGGAGAGACTGACACACACAATACACTGAATACACTGAGAACTACTGTACTGAGGAGAGACTGACACACAATACACTGAATACACTGAGAACTACTGTACTGAGGAGAGACTGACACACAATACACTGAATACACTGAGAACTACTGTACTGAGGAGAGACTGACACACACATACACTGAATACACTGAGAACTACTGTACTGAGGAGAGACTGACACACAATACACTGAATACACTGAGAACTACTGTACTGAGGAGAGACTGACACACACACTGAATACACTGAGAACTACTGTACTGAGGAGAGACTGACACACACAATACACTGAATACACTGAGAACTACTGTACTGAGGAGAGACTGACAACACAATACACTGAATACACTGAGAACTACTGTACTGAGGAGAGACTGACACACACAATACACTGAATACACTGAGAACTACTGTACTGAGGAGAGACTGACACACACAATACACTGAATACACTGAGAACTACTGTACTGAGGAGAGACTGACACACACAATACACTGAGAAACTACTGTACTGAGGAGAGACTGACACACACACTGAATACACTGAGAACTACTGTACTGAGGAGAGACTGACACACACAATACACTGAATACACTGAGAACTACTGTACTGAGGAGAGACTGACACACACACTGAATACACTGAGAACTACTGTACTGAGGAGAGACTGACACACACAATACACTGAATACACTGAGAACTACTGTACTGAGGAGAGACTGACACACACAATACACTGAATACACTGAGAACTACTGTACTGAGGAGAGACTGACACACACAATAATACACTGAGAACTACTGTACTGAGGAGAGACTGACACACACAATACACTGAGAACTACTGTACTGAGGAGAGACTGACACATACAATACACTGAATACACTGAGAACTACTGTACTGAGGAGAGACTGACACACAATACACTGAATACACTGAGAACTACTGTACTGAGGAGAGACTGACACACACAATACACTGAATACACTGAGAACTACTGTACTGAGGAGAGACTGACACACATACACTGAATACACTGAGAACTACTGTACTGAGGAGAGACTGACACACACACTGAATACACTGAGAACTACTGTACTGAGGAGAGACTGACAACACAATACACTGAATACACTGAGAACTACTGTACTGAGGAGAGACTGACACACAATCACTGAATACACTGAGAACTACTGTACTGAGGAGAGACTGACACACACAATACACTGAATACACTGAGAACTACTGTACTGAGGAGAGACTGACACACACACTGAATACACTGAGAACTACTGTACTGAGGAGAGACTGACACACAATACACTGAATACACTGAGAACTACTGTACTGAGGAGAGACTGACACACACACTGAATACACTGAGAACTACTGTACTGAGGAGAGACTGACACACACAATACACTGAATACACTGAGAACTACTGTACTGAGGAGAGACTGACAACACAATACACTGAATACACTGAGAACTACTGTACTGAGGAGAGACTGACACACACATACACTGAATACACTGAGAACTACTGTACTGAGGAGAGACTGACACACAATACACTGAATACACTGAGAACTACTGTACTGAGGAGAGACTGACACACATACACTGAATACACTGAGAACTACTGTACTGAGGAGAGACTGACACACACAATACACTGAATACACTGAGAACTACTGTACTGAGGAGAGACTGACACACAATACACTGAATACACTGAGAACTACTGTACTGAGGAGAGACTGACACACACAATACACTGAGAACTACTGTACTGAGGAGAGACTGACAACACAATACACTGAATACACTGAGAACTACTGTACTGAGGAGAGACTGACACACACAATACACTGAATACACTGAGAACTACTGTACTGAGGAGAGACTGACACAATACACTGAATACACTGAGAACTACTGTACTGAGGAGAGACTGACACACAATACACTGAATACACTGAGAACTACTGTACTGAGGAGAGACTGACACACACAATACACTGAATACACTGAGAACTACTGTACTGAGGAGAGACTGACAACACAATACACTGAATACACTGAGAACTACTGTACTGAGGAGAGACTGACACACACAATACACTGAGAACTACTGTACTGAGGAGAGACTGACACACAATACACTGAATACACTGAGAACTACTGTACTGAGGAGAGACTGACACACACAATACACTGAATACACTGAGAACTACTGTACTGAGGAGAGACTGACACAACACACTGAATACACTGAGAACTACTGTACTGAGGAGAGACTGACACACACAATACACTGAATACACTGAGAACTACTGTACTGAGGAGAGACTGACACACAATACACTGAATACACTGAGAACTACTGTACTGAGGAGAGACTGACACACACAATACACTGAATACACTGAGAACTACTGTACTGAGGAGAGACTGACACACAATACACTGAATACACTGAGAACTACTGTACTGAGGAGAGACTGACACACAATACACTGAATACACTGAGAACTACTGTACTGAGGAGAGACTGACACACACATACACTGAATACACTGAGAACTACTGTACTGAGGAGAGACTGACACACACATGAATACACTGAGAACTACTGTACTGAGGAGAGACTGACAACACAATACACTGAATACACTGAGAACTACTGTACTGAGGAGAGACTGACACACACAATACACTGAATACACTGAGAACTACTGTACTGAGGAGAGACTGACACACAATACACTGAATACACTGAGAACTACTGTACTGAGGAGAGACTGACACACACAATACACTGAATACACTGAGAACTACTGTACTGAGGAGAGACTGACACACAATACACTGAATACACTGAGAACTACTGTACTGAGGAGAGACTGACACACACAATACACTGAATACACTGAGAACTACTGTACTGAGGAGAGACTGACACACAATACACTGAATACACTGAGAACTACTGTACTGAGGAGAGACTGACACACACAATACACTGAATACACTGAGAACTACTGTACTGAGGAGAGACTGACACACAATACACTGAATACACTGAGAACTACTGTACTGAGGAGAGACTGACACACAATACACTGAATACACTGAGAACTACTGTACTGAGGAGAGACTGACACACACAATACACTGAATACACTGAGAACTACTGTACTGAGGAGAGACTGACACACAATACACTGAATACACTGAGAACTACTGTACTGAGGAGAGACTGACACACAATACACTGAATACACTGAGAACTACTGTACTGAGGAGAGACTGACACACACAATACACTGAATACACTGAGAACTACTGTACTGAGGAGAGACTGACACACACAATACACTGAATACACTGAGAACTACTGTACTGAGGAGAGACTGACACACAATACACTGAATACACTGAGAACTACTGTACTGAGGAGAGACTGACACACACATACACTGAATACACTGAGAACTACTGTACTGAGGAGAGACTGACACACACAATACACTGAATACACTGAGAACTACTGTACTGAGGAGAGACTGACAACACAATACACTGAATACACTGAGAACTACTGTACTGAGGAGAGACTGACACACACAATACACTGAATACACTGAGAACTACTGTACTGAGGAGAGACTGACACACAACACTGAATACACTGAGAACTACTGTACTGAGGAGAGACTGACACACACAATACACTGAATACACTGAGAACTACTGTACTGAGGAGAGACTGACACACACAATACACTGAATACACTGAGAACTACTGTACTGAGGAGAGACTGACACACACACACTGAATACACTGAGAACTACTGTACTGAGGAGAGACTGACACACACAATACACTGAATACACTGAGAACTACTGTACTGAGGAGAGACTGACAACACAATACACTGAATACACTGAGAACTACTGTACTGAGGAGAGACTGACACACAATACACTGAATACACTGAGAACTACTGTACTGAGGAGAGACTGACACACACAATACACTGAATACACTGAGAACTACTGTACTGAGGAGAGACTGACACACACACTGAATACACTGAGAACTACTGTACTGAGGAGAGACTGACAACACAATACACTGAATACACTGAGAACTACTGTACTGAGGAGAGACTGACACACACAATACACTGAATACACTGAGAACTACTGTACTGAGGAGAGACTGACACACACTGAATACACTGAGAACTACTGTACTGAGGAGAGACTGACACACACAATACACTGAATACACTGAGAACTACTGTACTGAGGAGAGACTGACACACAACACTGAATACACTGAGAACTACTGTACTGAGGAGAGACTGACACACAATACACTGAATACACTGAGAACTACTGTACTGAGGAGAGACTGACACACACAATACACTGAATACACTGAGAACTACTGTACTGAGGAGAGACTGACACACAATACACTGAATACACTGAGAACTACTGTACTGAGGAGAGACTGACACACAATACACTGAATACACTGAGAACTACTGTACTGAGGAGAGACTGACACACACAATACACTGAATACACTGAGAACTACTGTACTGAGGAGAGACTGACACACACAATACACTGAATACACTGAGAACTACTGTACTGAGGAGAGACTGACACACAATACACTGAATACACTGAGAACTACTGTACTGAGGAGAGACTGACACACACATACACTGAATACACTGAGAACTACTGTACTGAGGAGAGACTGACACACACAATACACTGAATACACTGAGAACTACTGTACTGAGGAGAGACTGACACACAATACACTGAATACACTGAGAACTACTGTACTGAGGAGAGACTGACACACACAATACACTGAATACACTGAGAACTACTGTACTGAGGAGAGACTGACACACAATACACTGAATACACTGAGAACTACTGTACTGAGGAGAGACTGACACACAATACACTGAATACACTGAGAACTACTGTACTGAGGAGAGACTGACACACAATACACTGAATACACTGAGAACTACTGTACTGAGGAGAGACTGACACACACAATACACTGAATACACTGAGAACTACTGTACTGAGGAGAGACTGACACACAATACACTGAATACACTGAGAACTACTGTACTGAGGAGAGACTGACACACATACACTGAATACACTGAGAACTACTGTACTGAGGAGAGACTGACACACAATACACTGAATACACTGAGAACTACTGTACTGAGGAGAGACTGACACACACATACACTGAATACACTGAGAACTACTGTACTGAGGAGAGACTGACACACAATACACTGAATACACTGAGAACTACTGTACTGAGGAGAGACTGACACACACAATACACTGAATACACTGAGAACTACTGTACTGAGGAGAGACTGACACACACAATACACTGAATACACTGAGAACTACTGTACTGAGGAGAGACTGACACACATACACTGAATACACTGAGAACTACTGTACTGAGGAGAGACTGACACACATACACTGAATACACTGAGAACTACTGTACTGAGGAGAGACTGACACACACAATACACTGAATACACTGAGAACTACTGTACTGAGGAGAGACTGACACACACATACACTGAATACACTGAGAACTACTGTACTGAGGAGAGACTGACACACAATACACTGAATACACTGAGAACTACTGTACTGAGGAGAGACTGACACACACAATACACTGAATACACTGAGAACTACTGTACTGAGGAGAGACTGACACACAATACACTGAATACACTGAGAACTACTGTACTGAGGAGAGACTGACACACACAATACACTGAATACACTGAGAACTACTGTACTGAGGAGAGACTGACACACACACTGAATACACTGAGAACTACTGTACTGAGGAGAGACTGACACACAATACACTGAATACACTGAGAACTACTGTACTGAGGAGAGACTGACACACACATACACTGAATACACTGAGAACTACTGTACTGAGGAGAGACTGACACACATACACTGAATACACTGAGAACTACTGTACTGAGGAGAGACTGACACACACAATACACTGAATACACTGAGAACTACTGTACTGAGGAGAGACTGACACACAATACACTGAATACACTGAGAACTACTGTACTGAGGAGAGACTGACACACACAATACACTGAATACACTGAGAACTACTGTACTGAGGAGAGACTGACACACAATACACTGAATACACTGAGAACTACTGTACTGAGGAGAGACTGACACACACAATACACTGAATACACTGAGAACTACTGTACTGAGGAGAGACTGACACACACAATACACTGAATACACTGAGAACTACTGTACTGAGGAGAGACTGACACACAATACACTGAATACACTGAGAACTACTGTACTGAGGAGAGACTGACACACATACACTGAATACACTGAGAACTACTGTACTGAGGAGAGACTGACACACACAATACACTGAATACACTGAGAACTACTGTACTGAGGAGAGACTGACACACAATACACTGAATACACTGAGAACTACTGTACTGAGGAGAGACTGACACACAATACACTGAATACACTGAGAACTACTGTACTGAGGAGAGACTGACACACAATACACTGAATACACTGAGAACTACTGTACTGAGGAGAGACTGACACACACAATACACTGAATACACTGAGAACTACTGTACTGAGGAGAGACTGACAACACAATACACTGAATACACTGAGAACTACTGTACTGAGGAGAGACTGACACACACAATACACTGAATACACTGAGAACTACTGTACTGAGGAGAGACTGACACACACAATACACTGAATACACTGAGAACTACTGTACTGAGGAGAGACTGACACACAATACACTGAATACACTGAGAACTACTGTACTGAGGAGAGACTGACACACACATACACTGAATACACTGAGAACTACTGTACTGAGGAGAGACTGACACACAATACACTGAATACACTGAGAACTACTGTACTGAGGAGAGACTGACACACACAATACACTGAATACACTGAGAACTACTGTACTGAGGAGAGACTGACACACAATACACTGAATACACTGAGAACTACTGTACTGAGGAGAGACTGACACACAATACACTGAATACACTGAGAACTACTGTACTGAGGAGAGACTGACACACACAATACACTGAATACACTGAGAACTACTGTACTGAGGAGAGACTGACACACACAATACACTGAATACACTGAGAACTACTGTACTGAGGAGAGACTGACACACAATACACTGAATACACTGAGAACTACTGTACTGAGGAGAGACTGACACACACAATACACTGAATACACTGAGAACTACTGTACTGAGGAGAGACTGACACACACAATACACTGAATACACTGAGAACTACTGTACTGAGGAGAGACTGACACACACAATACACTGAATACACTGAGAACTACTGTACTGAGGAGAGACTGACACACAATACACTGAATACACTGAGAACTACTGTACTGAGGAGAGACTGACACACACAATACACTGAATACACTGAGAACTACTGTACTGAGGAGAGACTGACACACACAATACACTGAATACACTGAGAACTACTGTACTGAGGAGAGACTGACAACACAATACACTGAATACACTGAGAACTACTGTACTGAGGAGAGACTGACACACAATACACTGAATACACTGAGAACTACTGTACTGAGGAGAGACTGACACACACAATACACTGAATACACTGAGAACTACTGTACTGAGGAGAGACTGACACACATACACTGAATACACTGAGAACTACTGTACTGAGGAGAGACTGACACACACAATACACTGAATACACTGAGAACTACTGTACTGAGGAGAGACTGACACACAATACACTGAATACACTGAGAACTACTGTACTGAGGAGAGACTGACACACACAATACACTGAATACACTGAGAACTACTGTACTGAGGAGAGACTGACACACACAATACACTGAATACACTGAGAACTACTGTACTGAGGAGAGACTGACACACATACACTGAATACACTGAGAACTACTGTACTGAGGAGAGACTGACACACAATACACTGAATACACTGAGAACTACTGTACTGAGGAGAGACTGACACACACAATACACTGAATACACTGAGAACTACTGTACTGAGGAGAGACTGACACACACAATACACTGAATACACTGAGAACTACTGTACTGAGGAGAGACTGACACACAATACACTGAATACACTGAGAACTACTGTACTGAGGAGAGACTGACACACACAATACACTGAATACACTGAGAACTACTGTACTGAGGAGAGACTGACACACACACTGAATACACTGAGAACTACTGTACTGAGGAGAGACTGACACACATACACTGAATACACTGAGAACTACTGTACTGAGGAGAGACTGACACACACATACACTGAATACACTGAGAACTACTGTACTGAAGAGACTGACACACACAATACAATGAGAACTACTGTACTGAGGAGAGACTGACACACACAATACACTGAATACACTGAGAACTACTGTACTGAGGAGAGACTGACAACACAATACACTGAATACACTGAGAACTACTGTACTGAGGAGAGACTGACAACACAATACACTGAATATACTGAGAACTACTGTACTGAGGAGAGACTGACACACACAATACACTGAATACACTGAGAACTACTGTATTGAGGAGAGACTGACACACCCAATACACTGAGAACTACTGTACTGAGGAGAGACTGACACACACATTAGACTGAATACACTGAGAACTACTGTACTGAGGAGAGACTGACAACACAATACAATGAATACACTGAGAACTACTGTACTGAGGAGAGACTGACAACACAATACACTGAATACACTGAGAACTACTGTACTGAGGAGAGACTGACACACACACTGAATACACTGAGAACTACTGTACTGAGGAGAGACTGACACACACAATACACTGAATACACTGAGAACTACTGTACTGAGGAGAGACTGACAACACAATACACTGAATACACTGAGAACTACTGTACTGAGGAGAGACTGACACACACATACACTGAATACACTGAGAACTACTGTACTGAGGAGAGACTGACACACACAATACACTGAATACACTGAGAACTACTGTACTGAGGAGAGACTGACACACAATACACTGAATACACTGAGAACTACTGTACTGAGGAGAGACTGACACACAATACACTGAATACACTGAGAACTACTGTACTGAGGAGAGACTGACACACAATACACTGAATACACTGAGAACTACTGTACTGAGGAGAGACTGACACACACAATACACTGAATACACTGAGAACTACTGTACTGAGGAGAGACTGACACACAATACACTGAATACACTGAGAACTACTGTACTGAGGAGAGACTGACACACACATACACTGAATACACTGAGAACTACTGTACTGAGGAGAGACTGACACACAATACACTGAATACACTGAGAACTACTGTACTGAGGAGAGACTGACACACAATACACTGAATACACTGAGAACTACTGTACTGAGGAGAGACTGACACACAATACACTGAATACACTGAGAACTACTGTACTGAGGAGAGACTGACACACACAATACACTGAATACACTGAGAACTACTGTACTGAGGAGAGACTGACAACACAATACACTGAATACACTGAGAACTACTGTACTGAGGAGAGACTGACACACACAATACACTGAATACACTGAGAACTACTGTACTGAGGAGAGACTGACACACACTGAATACACTGAGAACTACTGTACTGAGGAGAGACTGACACACAATACACTGAATACACTGAGAACTACTGTACTGAGGAGAGACTGACACACACAATACACTGAATACACTGAGAACTACTGTACTGAGGAGAGACTGACACACACAATACACTGAATACACTGAGAACTACTGTACTGAGGAGAGACTGACACACACAATACACTGAATACACTGAGAACTACTGTACTGAGGAGAGACTGACACACATACACTGAATACACTGAGAACTACTGTACTGAGGAGAGACTGACACACACAATACACTGAATACACTGAGAACTACTGTACTGAGGAGAGACTGACAACACAATACACTGAATACACTGAGAACTACTGTACTGAGGAGAGACTGACACACACACTGAATACACTGAGAACTACTGTACTGAGGAGAGACTGACACACAATACACTGAATACACTGAGAACTACTGTACTGAGGAGAGACTGACACACAATACACTGAATACACTGAGAACTACTGTACTGAGGAGAGACTGACACACACACACTGAATACACTGAGAACTACTGTACTGAGGAGAGACTGACACACAATACACTGAATACACTGAGAACTACTGTACTGAGGAGAGACTGACACACACATTAGACTGAATACACTGAGAACTACTGTACTGAGGAGAGACTGACAACACAATACACTGAATACACTGAGAACTACTGTACTGAGGAGAGACTGACACACACAATACACTGAATACACTGAGAACTACTGTACTGAGGAGAGACTGACAACACAATACACTGAATACACTGAGAACTACTGTACTGAGGAGAGACTGACACACAACACTGAATACACTGAGAACTACTGTACTGAGGAGAGACTGACACACACTGAATACACTGAGAACTACTGTACTGAGGAGAGACTGACACACAAGAATACACTGAGAACTACTGTACTGAGGAGAGACTGACACACACATTACACTGAATACACTGAGAACTACTGTACTGAGGAGAGACTGACAACACACAATACACTGAATACACTGAGAACTACTGTACTGAGGAGAGACTGACAACACAATACACTGAATATACTGAGAACTACTGTACTGAAGAGAGACTGACACATACAATACACTGAATACACTGAGAACTACTGTACTAAGGAGAGACTGACACACACAATACACTGAGAACTACTGTACTGAGGAGAGACTGACACACACATTAGACTGAATACACTGAGAACTACTGTACTGAGGAGAGACTGACAACACAATAAACTGAATACACTGAGAACTACTGTACTGAGGAGAGACTGACACACACAATACACTGAGAACTACTGTACTGAGGAGAGACTGACACATACAATACACTGAATACACTGAGAACTACTGTACTGAGGAGAGACTGACACACAGAATACACTGAGAACTACTGTACTGAAGAGACTGACACACACAATACAATGAGAACTACTGTACTGAGGAGAGACTGACACACACAATACACTGAGAACTACTGTATTGAGGAGAGACTGACACACACATTAGACTGAATACACTGAGAACTACTGTACTGAGGAGAGACTGACACACACATTAGACTGAATACACTGAGAACTACTGTACTGAGGAGAGATTGACAACACAATAAACTGAATACACTGAGAACTACTGTACTGAGGAGAGACTGACACATACAATACACTGAATACACTGATAACTACTGTACTGAGGAGAGACTGACAACACAATACACTGAATACACTGAGAACTACTGTACTGAGGAGAGACTGACACACAGAATACACTGAGAACTACTGTACTGAGGAGAGACTGACACACACAATACACATGAGAACTACTGTACTGAGGAGAGACTGACACACACAATACACTGAGAACTACTGTATTGAGGAGAGACTGACACACACATTAGACTGAATACACTGATAACTACTGTACTGAGGAGAGACTGACAACACAATACACTGAATACACTGAGAACTACTGTACTGAGGAGAGACTGACAACACAATACACTGAATATACTGAGAACTACTGTACTGAGGAGAGACTGACACATACAATACACTGAATACACTGAGAACTACTGTACTGAGGAGAGACTGACACACAGAATACACTGAGAACTACTGTACTGAAGAGACTGACACACACAATACAATGAGAACTACTGTACTGAGGAGAGACTGACACACACAATACACTGAATACACTGAGAACTACTGTACTGAGGAGAGACTGACACACCCAATACACTGAATACACTGAGAACTACTGTACTGAGGAGAGACTGACACACACAATACACTGAGAACTACTGTACTGAGGAGAGACTGACACACATTAGACTGAATACACTGAGAACTACTGTACTGAGGAGAGACTGACAACACAATACAATGAATACACTGAGAACTACTGTACTGAGGAGAGACTGACAACACAATACACTGAATACACTGAGAACTACTGTACTGAGGAGAGACTGACACATACAATACACTGAATACACTGAGAACTACTGTACTGAGGAGAGACTGACACACACAATACACTGAGAACTACTGTACTGAGGAGAGACTGACAACACAATACACTGAATACACTGAGAACTACTGTACTGAGGAGAGACTGACACATTCAATACACTGAATACACTGAGAACTACTGTACTGAGGAGAGACTGACACACAGAATACACTGAGAACTACTGTACTGAAGAGACTGACACACACAATACAATGAGAACTACTGTACTGAGGAGAGACTGACACACAGAATACACTGAGAACTACTGTACTGAAGAGACTGACACACACAATACACTGAGAACTACTGTACTGAGGAGAGACTGACAACACAATACACTGAATATACTGAGAACTACTGTACTGAGGAGAGGCTGACACACACAATACATTCAAGACATAACTTGAACTTTGAAAACAAATGTGGTGTTCCCTCTGGTGTACAGCACAGTAACTGCATTAGGGACAGTGCTCCCTGATGTACAGCACAACACTTACCAGACTGATGTGTATTTGCAGAGAGGAATTTGGTTCTTGGGTTGGGGGTGAGAGCACTAATCCAACGCTTCTTGTCACTCCTACAGACGGGGAAAAAACATCCTCATGATTGTGTTAAATGTGCTGCTGCATTGCAAAATCAAAGAAGGCATCTAAATGTGTTTTAGAGGCTGTAAAAGAGGATACTCCTTGCTAGAGCTTTTAGGATGCGGCTAGAGTCACTTGGGTTTACTCAACATGTTACACTGGCCCTAACCATAGCAATACTTTAGACTTGGTTCAGAATCTATTAATCACTGATCTCATGTTTTCAGACCATTCCACTGTTCTTTTTTAAATATCATTACCTAGTTCTATCAAGCACCCAATGCGCTGTATTCAATTTCATTCTTATAACTCGTCAACTACTGCTATGTTCTGGAAGCCTTGCTTGCTACAGCTCCTACTCATAGGATCGGTTGAAGAGTTTGTTGATAATTAGAACCCACTCTAATATCCTGGATCCGGTAGCACCATTTAAAAGATCCTCCCCTTAGTTTAATGAAACATGTTTAAAGAAGTGTGTTGTAAACTAGAACGTAGATGGAAAGACACCAAATTACAGGTGCATTATCTCACCTGGAAAGATCATCTTTTAAAATACAGGCTGCACTGTCTTCAGCGAGAGTATCCTACTATTCAAATCTTAGAAACAAATAAGGATAATCCTGGGTTTCTTTTGAGACTACAGCTAAATGAACAAATCCGCAGAGGGAGCCTGCTTTAAATACTTATCAACAAGCTGTGATCATTTTAACAAGAAAATCACTGATAGAAGAAATCAGATATCAAGGAGTACATTCAGTTTAGATATGCCATCTAATAACATTGACAAAACTCCCACCTTGGGTCTTGCTACAGCAAAACAAACCTTTGGATCTTTTTCCTTTATTAATCAGCTAGCTCTAACTAATCCAGTTATGAAGTTGACTACATGTGTTTTAGACCCTATTCCTACTAAACTGTTAACAGAAGTATTCCCTTGGATTCATACCACAGTTTTAAGTAGCATCAATAGTACCCTTTCATCTGGTATTGTTCGTGACTCCTTTAAGGTTGCTGTAGTAAAACCATGGATTGGACCATTACTGTGGATCCAAAAGTTCTTAAGAATTCTAGGCATATTTCTTATCTCCCCTTTTTTATCCAAAGTTTTAGAGAGAGTAGTCACTAATCAACTTAATACATTTCTGGCCATACATAATATATATGATTAATCTGAGTCAGGCTCCTGCCCCGGTCACAGTAGTGAAACTGCACTTCTCAGTTTGTTAATTGATGCTGTTCTCTTCCTATATGGGCTCACCCTCAGTTATTATACTTTGAGATCCCAGTGCAGCGTTCGACTCTATTGATCATCCTATTGTGATTGATCGTCTTGGGGATTTAGTGGGATTGTCAGGTTGTGTCCTGGCTTGGTTTGAATCCTATCTGTCAAATGGTTTCAATTTGCTACAATTGAGTCAGAACCCTCTTTTTTATCTGAAGTTAAATGTGGTGTCCTGCAGGGTTCCGTTCTTGGTCCACTTTACAGAGAAAGAGAAAGAAGGCAGGTGGCAGAGCGCTCAACTTTAAAGCATCAAAGTTGAGGAATGATCTGATTTAAGGGAGGCACCATCTGTCGCTGCTTTTAAATTAAGATTAAAGACACATTTGTAGAATTTAGGATATGTATTTTAAAAGGGACATTTTTATCAGCCTTTTTTACTTATTATAATCTTTTTATTCTTATACTACTTATTTTCATCACTGCTTTTTAAAGTAATAATTCACTTGACTTGTTTTACTGAATGTAATGTGTGGGGTGTTTCTATTTGTTCTCTTATCATTTACTTGATTTGTATGTGATTCATTTGTGTTATTTTTATATGTGAAGCGCTTTGAGGCAAAAGGCGCTATATAAGAAATAAAGATTAATAGTCTGACAGTGCTTTACTTCCTGGGCCATTTTATCGTAGCCGTGTTTTCAGAGTTGAGCATGTGTGTGAAGTGTTCATTTGGAAGCAGAACAGGTGTCATTAGTTAGTGTCACCTCTGCCCTGCTTTATTGAGCGAGAACAGAACGGCTGACCTCCATAGAAAACAATGGGAGAGCTGATGTACAATTAAATTTAATTGTACAACAGCTAACTCCTTGTTAATAATCATCAAAACCTATGATAATGCATTTCTAGAGGTTTTTGAAATACGCCTGTATTGCATGCTTGTGAATCTCTAGTGCAGGTGATTGCTGTGCTCATCACTCACGGGCTGCAGGCCTTCAGCATGTAGTTGACGGTGCGCTCCTCCTGGTTCTCCAGCAGGCACAGGGAGAAGATGTTGGAGAGAGCCTTGCCCTGGTCCTGCTGCTCTTCAGTCCTCAGCATGGAGCGCAGAGCCGAGTCCAGCACGTAGAACTTCTCTCCACTGCACACCATGCAGACAGGAACGCACACACAGCAGTGAGAAGCAACAAACTACTGTCCCTTACCTTTGCAATGACCCAGAGTGCTACTAATTGCTGTTATTCAATGATGATGATGATTATTATTGTTATTGTTATTATTATTTTATGTTAATCATTCTGAGTTTTGTTTTATTATTTTAAGAAGTCTATGATCAGGAGTTTCTCTTCTGTTCTAGTTTCCTCTCATAGATATATGTTCTCTAGATAGTGCTGGATAATACATCAACAAAGACATTTTGACAGAACCAGGTTACATGTGTCAATGGCTGGCAAATAGAACAGAAGAGCAGCTTCTGAACTCAGTTCAAAGCACAATAAATAATAGAAAGCAAACCCAGTGTTTGAGTAACTGCAATGAGAAGCACAGGGTGGTTGAGAACATCCTAGAAAGGTGAGGGGACACACAAACACATACCTATCTCTATCTAGTTTATAAGAAGTGGCAGTAATCTACAGTGTAATTAATTGCTTGTGTTTAAAAGGTGTAATTTCTCCTATGTTGCTGGGCGTTGGACTAGTTCACCCATGAGATTGGTGTTTATAGTCAGTGGTTTATCATATACAGTAGGCTCTTTATTTGCAGTGTTCAGTTCTGAGGCACGAGCAGCATATTGTAACCACTTTTTGAGTAACATATCTGTTCTAAACTGGGTTCTTCATTGATATGCCATGAATCCTTATGTTAATTGTGTAGCAGGCGCCACACGCAGAATAAAGGGGCCTACACCTGTACATGACATATCTGCATGAGCTGAGAGCTGCTGGCCCCCTGCGCTACCTGGAGCTCCTGCGTGTGACCAGCAGCAGGTTGTTGAACAGGAAAAGGTAGAGGGGCTGGAAGAGCTTTTTGCTGCGCAGGGTCCGGGTGCTCTTGGGTCCAGACATCAGCTGCAGCTCCCCTCTCTTCAGCAGCCAACGTGAGTGTGAGATCACCGGCACCGACTATCAAACAAACAACAGAGAGGCAGACTGTCAAACACCCTGAAGCACAGCACAGCACTCAGGCCGGCTCTGTACCTGTAGAGATGAGGTATTAGAGCACTCAGGGGGATCTGTCCCTGTAGAGATGAGGTATTAGAGCACTCAGGGGGGTTTGTCCCTGTAGAGATAAGGTATTAGAGCACTCAGGAGGATCTGTCCCTGTAGAGATGAGGTATTAGAGCACTCAGGAGGATCTGTCCCTGTAGAGATGAGGTATTAGAGCACTCAGGGGGGCCTGTTCCTGTAGAGATGAGGTATTTGCAGGCCCACCGAGAGGGCAGGGAGGACGGGAAATTTCCCGGGGCCCAACGCTCGAGGGCCCAGCCCAAGCGGGGCCCTGATGAAGGGGGAACTTTTTTTTTTTTTAAATATATATAAAACTATGCTTCTGTTGTGTAATGATTGTGTATCCAGGCGCTGTCAAACACTTCCTTGCACACAATGATTTGAACTTTCGCATTTCATATTTTACTACACCAAAAAGCTGATAAAAAGGCATAGCAATGTTGTGTATTTTTTAAAGACTTTTAAAAACTTTAAAAGAACCCTAAAGTTGCGGGAGCGGCAGTGGGACATATCAATCCTTCCCCGGGGCCCATGACGGCTCTCGGCGGCCCTCGGTATTAGAGCACTCAGGGGGGTCTGTTCCTGTAGAGATGAGGTATTAGAGCACTCAGGGGGGTCTGCAATACACGTGCTGATTAAGGCTGAGGAGGGGATGCATCGATTTATCGATTTATCGATGCATTCTATCATTTGACAACTATCGATAGTCAAACCTGTGCACGTTTTTGTGTAAAGGGTTTAAGCAAAGGAAAGTTTTTATTAGGCTTCCAAGCCGTAGGCTGGGGAAGCCTATTGTTTTTGTTATTATTATTATTATTATTATTATTATTATTATTATTATTATTATTATTATTATTATTATTATTTATTTATTTATTTATTTATTTATTTATTTATTTTTCTGCCAAAACATGCTCAAAAACTCACAAAATTCGGTACACTGGTAGATGCCTATGGGGGATAGTCGGTGATATTCAGCAAATTTACGCAAGTCACATGGTTTGGCAACCATATTGGATTTTGCGGAAGTTCTGAAAATTGCTATACATGTTGAGGATTAGTCCATGATTAACTGCTGTTAATATGAAGCTGATTGGTTCTGTGGTTTGGCAACCACATTGATGAATGTCACAAAATTACCATAAAAATATAAAATCATCGAAATTCAATCATCTTCTTCTCTGAAACCGCTTTTGCGATTGAAACAAAAATTGGAATAAAACATCTCAGTATGGTCATCTGTTACGCTTGTTCAAGGGAAGTTGCTACTGTGAAAACCATGGAGTCCACGCTGCATGACATCATCAACATACGCAACTGGCTATAAAACTGTGTAAAACTTCTTATCGGCTGCACCAAAACGCACAAAATTTGACATGGATCTAGAGGACTATGGGATGTTGTGTCGTGGTCAATATGGCGGCCTTTGGTCACATGGTGTGGCAGCCATCTTGGATTTAATGAAAATTTTGTACAATATTCAAAAGTCTTCTTCTCATGAACGGTAAGTAGTACAGCTGTGAAAATTTTTGTACATAGTGCGCTCATGTCCACGATTGATTCTACTTCAGGAAAAATGGATCGGTCACATGATGTGGCAGCTATGTTGGATTTTGCGTAAAACGCTTAAACGACAACTCCTCATGAACCCTTTGGCCGATTGACGTGAATCTTGGGTATATGATTATGGAGGCTGTGTGGTCCAGTGGTTAAAGAAAAGGGCTTGTAACCAGGAGGTCCCCGGTTCAAATCCCACCTCAGCTACTGACTCATTGTGTGACCCTGAGCAAGTCACTTAACCTCCTTGTGCTCCGTCTTTCGGGTGAGACGTAGTTGTAAGTGACACTGCAGCTGATGCATAGTTCACACACCCTAGTCTCTGTAAGTCGCCTTGGATAAGGCATCTGCTAAATAAACAAATACGTTACAGTTGTGATGATAACGTTTCATGTATAATAACCAATGCACTTAAATTTCACGATAACTGCTTGGAAGCCGTAAAGTTGCTCGCAACTCTAGTTAAATTTGGAATCTACAATTATTTTTTGCATTAAGCCAGCGCTTCTCTGCTCCCCTCAGGTCTGACTCACTGAATCTGCATGCGATTGAGCTCACCTTCTCCCACCTGTGAGTGTTTACTGATGGGATTGCATCTGTGCAGGAGTCTTCAAAGTAGCAGAGCAAGTTAAGAGCGTTGTGCTAGAATTAAATACTGTATCGACCGAGCTACAATGCTTTCCGATGTTTGGCAATTATTTTCTAAAGTAAGACAGCAAGAAAATAAAATAAAGAAAGCAATGTTTGGGATACTCTGGTAACACAGCTAGTCTATGTGACCATTTAATGAGATGGCATTTAAAACTTCAAACAAAATCCACATTTATTCATCTGAACTACCCCAGAGTAAAAATGAAGAAAAGCCACCAAGATCGTTCCAAAAGTATCTCTGGTAAGTATTAAGCATCCCAGCAACGTGAGCAGGTATTCAGTAATGCTGTACAGTGTGGAGTGTGGTTAGGGCTCTGGACTCTTGACTGGAAGGTCGTGGGTTCAATCCCTGGTGGGGGACCCTGCTGCTGTACCCTTGAGCAAGGTACTTTACCTAGATTGCTCCAGTAAAAACCCAACTGTATAAAATGGGTAACTGTATGTAAAAATAATGTGATATCTTGTAACAATTGTAAGTCGCCCTGGATAAGGGTGTCTGCTAAGAAATAAATAATAATAATAATAATAATAATAATAAGCAAGTGCCAGTCATTGCTTAAATTAAAACATGTGGACACTATCATGTTCATTAACACAATTCAAATATAAACCATGGACAACACTCCTGTTACTAAACTACTGTGAACATTGATATCTTTTTTTAAATTTGTTTTTTTTTTTCTCTTGACTTGTTGTTACACTGACTTGTTATGCATTTAAACAAGTGTTTTTGGAGGGGGATTTTGCTTTGACCCCCAACTGGTACAAACGAATAAGGTAAAAAAAATATATATATATATATATATATATATATATATATATATATATATATATATATATATATTTGTGACAGAGTGAAAACAAAAGAGAAACACACTCCATCACTATGATCGTACATCGTTGTATAACAGAAGGACATTATCCTAAAGACTTTTTAATACTGTCTGTTTGGGATTAACATTGTAAATGTAAAATAACAAATTGCTACGAAAAGATACAGTAAGAGTTAGTTCTGAGACCACCGCTGCAACTGTTTTTGAGTTTGGTAATGAAAAGGTGCACATATAATTCACAAGGACACAATGTGTTACTAGCAAGTTGCTTAAGTTTATTTTAAAGCTCAGACTTCCTTTTATTAAAGAGACGTGAACGCACTTGTTAATATTTTTAAAATGCATTTCATGTTCTGAATAAATGCGAATACACCGGCAAGCTGGTGTAGCTCTGGGCGCAGGAACCTTGGCGAGCATGCACGTTGATGTCAGGTTTTATTATAGCCGTGAGCACGCTTAATAATACTATAGTATGCTTAACTGGTGAGAGTGGGTATATAATATTTAAACAAAGGGAAATGATCCTAACACTTTAATAAGTGTGATCAGTTAAATGCAGATACTGTAACATTTATAAGACCATACTTTAATGAAGGTGTAGTGGCTTAGTCCTGGGGAGGGCTACTGATAAGGGAGGGTATGAGTACCTGTGTAGAGCTCATTTTAGGGGACTAGATTTGAGACTCCAGTGAGGCTGGAGTGACTGGGTAGCTGTTTAATCTGTGTATAAAATATGTGTTAAATACAGACTTGTGGATTTGTTTTTGTTAATAATTAGTGTTTTGTACTGCCAATTTTCACCTGAGGCTTAAATAAAAGCTTACTTTTGGCATTTTAATCTCGACGGTTTCCTGCCACCTGCAATAGCCACTTGACCACGATACTTTTTTAATTACTGTATGCATAAACAGATGTAATCAATTTAAATGCATAATAGTTTTTAAAGTGTAGCTAACAATGTTACACAGTAATCCACAGCGCCACATGTATCACAGCGGGGTTTTTTTTACCGTTTCATAACGTCGATAAATCGAGCATCTGCTTTTTTGGAGAATATAAGAACGTTTACAAACGAGAGGAGGCCATTCGGCCCATCTTGCTCGTTTGGTTGTTAGTAGCTTATTGATCCCAGAATCTCATCAAGCAGCTTCTTGAAGGATCCCAGGGTGTCAGCTTCAACAACATTACTGGGGAGCTGGTTCCAGACCCTCACAATTCTCTGTGTAAAAAAGTGCCTCCTATTTTCTGTTCTGAATGTCCCTTTATCTAATCTCCATTTGTGACCCCTGGTCCTTGTTTCTTTTTCAGGTCGAAAAGTCCCTGGGTCGACATTGTCAATACCTTTTAGGATTTTGAATGCTTGAATCAGATTGCCGCGTAGTCTTCTTGTTCAAGACTGAATAGATTCAATTATTTTAGCCTGTCTGCATACGACATGCCTTTTAAACCAGGAATAATTCTGGTCGCTCTTCTTTGCACTCTAGAACAATATATCGATAGTGAGAAATTAGGCATTGCCCCAGCCTTAGTGCTGATGCTCCTTGCTGGGCTCCTCGCTCACCTTGCATTTGAACTCCAGAGTCTTCTCGATGCTGATCAGCTCCTCGGTGCGGCTCATCTTCCTCACCCCCTCATTGCAGTCCCTGACCACCTGACAGGGCAACACAGCCGGCATCAAAGCACAGAGCAATGCCGGGCAGGAAACGCAGTCACACCCTGGTCAGATCACCTCTCATGGCTTGAGCACCGCCAGCACTGCAATCTGACGGGACTCGACTGGGAAAGCTGGTTTGAAGCTTACCGCTCAAGCAAGTGAATGTATTTGACAACAAAACAGGATTAGAATCACAAAAACACAGAATATATCTCAGAGTAACACACGCCCATACAGACTCACATAGGAATATACACCAACATGCACTCACTAACACTCCTACTACACTCACACATGAACAGTCTCACACTACACTCACTCACTCTCAAACTGACAATCACACTCTCACACAGAGGCACTCACGCTGAACTCTCACACTGATACACTCACTCACACTAACACTCTCACACTCACACATGGACACTCAAACACGGTACCTTTTCCAGGTGTTTGTGTGCCATCACAGCGCTGGCCTCTTCCTCTGACCCCTCCTCCACTTTCTTCAGGATGTTCTGCATTGTAACAGAAGAGACACGTTTCATTAGAACCCAGCTACCTGCTCACACAACTCCCTGTTCATCACAGCCTGTACCTGGCGAGGGAAGAACACTGCTGCAAACACACAGTGCAGTTTGGACAGGGTCTGTTCATGGAGGTTACACACACAAAGGGAGCAGGTGGGTTTATTAATCACATTGTCTAAGGCAGTGTTTCCCAAACTTTTTGATTGGCGACCCAAATGAACACAGGAATAATGAACCCACGACCCAAAATTATTCACTATTCGGTATTTTAACTGAAATACTTAAAGGGTGCATCAGCACTACATGAACGATGAAACATAAACTATCCCGTCTTGCTGTTCCAAATGTATTTGGTCATAATGCCACATGGCTAATGTCCAAAATCACTGTTCTCGAGCATCTCTTCTGAGTCAAAAAACATGACTTCCGCATGTACCCTCTACGAACATTCTCTCACACGACAGCCAGACCTAATTTTGAGTTAAGGGTCCCCTTCACGCAGACAACAGGACTGCAGCCGATCGCAAATATGAATTTCTAGGACAGCCCCCATGGGGATTAATGGACTATGTGGGTGGTGGGGCGGGAATGCATGCCTGTGATTGGGAGAGCGTGCACGATGACTGAAACGTGAGCCTGACAGAGAGAGGGGCTGGGTGAAGAGTGAGTTTTGTAGTGTGGGAGAGAACCTGTTGTTTTTTTTAAATTACCGACACGCAGTTGTCTTGGTCACTGAAGCTTCTGCCAACAATCCCCAACAATCACCCCTTTTTCAAAGTCACCAAGGTCTCCTCTTGCAGCCATGCTAGCTATAATTATAGGCAACCAGGCCTGTCCAGCATTTGTATACATGACCCTAAGCATGCTGGGATGTTATTTGCTTAGGATTCCTAATAGATGCAGTTAGTGATTCCTATTGGAAAGCCAGATATGGATGTAAGTAAGCCAAATTCCTATAAGGCCAAATTCCGACATCTCATTTTGGAAAGATAATGGAAAGAATGATAAATTATAGATTGTTGTGTTTCTTGGAAAAAAAATCAGTTGTTGGCAAGAGGAGTTTAGAAGTAATAGATGGACAATGGACCAGATTTTATAGTGTCAGAGGTTCAAAAGGGGTTTGTTAATAAACAGTATATGGCAGCAGTGTTTTCGGATATTGAAAAGGCATATGATATGGTGTGGAGAGAAGGAGTATTGGTTAAAATGTTTACTATATGGATAGAAGGAAGAATGTTTAGATGGTTTAGAAATGTTTTGGAAATTAGGAAAATGCAGGTGAAAGTTGGGAACAGTTAATCAGATATAGTAGAGATTGAAAATGGAGTTCTCAAGGGAGTGGTGTGAGTCCATTCATCTTTAATATTATGATAAATGATTTGCTGAAAAGTGTTAAAGATAGTGGGATATTGATGTATGCTGATGATTGTGTTGTTTGGAATAGACATAGAAATTTGGATAGTGGGGTCAAGAAATTGAATGGACGATTGAAGGAAATAAATTTATGGGCAAAGAAATGGGGGGTGAGTTATTTTTTCTTGTAAGAAAAGGGGAGATATTAGTATTGAGTTTGATGGACAACAGTTAAAGATAGTACCAGTGTTTAAATTTCTGGGGCTTTGTTGGATGAGAAATTGAAATGGACACAGCAGATAGACAAAATAGTTGTTAGATGTAAAGGAAGGATGAATTTGTTGGGGAATGCATGGGGGGCAAGTATGAAAACGTTTTTTAATGATTTATAGAGCATTGATTAAGCCTATACCTGATTATGGATGTATGATGTATGAGGAGGCAGTCAGTAAGGATTTGGGAAAACTGGATGTGGTACAAGCTAGGGCTCTTAGAGTATGTAGTGGAGCACTGTGTTCATCTCCGGTTGCAGCATTGCAAGCAGGTACTGGGGAAATGCCAATCTAATTAAGAAGGAAAATGCTGAGAATTTGGTTCCAGGTCAAGGCAATGAATGAAGGAGATGGAAATCTTGTGCAAAAGTGTTTCTGAGCCTTGTTAGGAATACGAGGTAATGAAGAGAAAAAGGAATGTGTGTGATAAAACTATTGGGGTAAGAATTCAAAAAGATATTGAGGATCAGGATCACATTGAGATATTGTTAGGAAGGGTGAGATTAAAAAGAGTACAATCTAATATGAGTCCGTGGTGTTTTAAAACTCCTCGGATTGATTTATCTTTGTTGAAAAAAAAACAGAAGGCAAAGGACAGAGGTGGATTTTGTAAACAGGCATTGAGATGGGTAAATAATGATTGGGAGAATTATAGTAAGACCAAAATTGTGGTATTTTCTGGGATACTGCCGGCACCTTGCAAAGGACCATATGGACAGCTGGAAATACAAAATCAAAATGCATGGCTGAAATCGTGGTGCACAAAGGAAGGCTTCACCTTTCTTGAACATTGGAGCACATTCTACAACAAGGGCTATCTATATAGGTGGGACGGACTGAACTTAAACAAAAAGGGAACCAATCTACTCGGAGAAAGAATCCTTGAGGAGGTCCAGAAGCATTTAAACTAGAAAGGAAGGGGTGGGGGGAAACAAAAAAAACAGAAGGGAGACCACATCAAAACATAGGCAACATCTCAGGTAAGACAGCTATTAAATGTATTTATCTAAATGCTAAAAGTCTCAGAAACAAAATGTTAGAACTTGAAGCTACTGCACTAACAAGTAACTATGATGTGATAGGTGTTACAGAAACTTGATTGTCTGAGAGTGATGGAGACGAATATAATATTAGTGGGTACACACTGTATAGGAAAGACCGGCAGGACAGACGAGGCGGAGGGGTAGAGCTATACATAAGAAATAGTCTTGAAGCCCAAGTGTTAAATCTGGACAAAGAAAACAACGCCGAATCAATATGGGTCAGAATAATGGACAAAAATTTAAAGGGCATAATAATAGGAGCATGCTATAGAAGCCAAATTCAGACGGCGAGCAAAATAATCTGTTATACAATGACATTCGAAATGTGTGTTGAAAAGGAGAAGCCATACTAATGGGGGATTTCAACTCCCCCCATATAAAATGGGAAAACCCAGTGGGGAGCACGACGGACGAAATTGAAATGGTGGAAATGACAAATGACTGCTTCCTAATGCAATTTGTCAAGGCACCGACTAGAGGGGAGATATTTTAAAATAAGTGTTCACAGCAGTTTTAATTGACAAACCTGAACAGTAGGTGGCGACAATAAGTTTTGACAGAGGCAGAATGAGGTTCGGGAGGTAAAGCAAATTAAAGCTTAAACTATAAACAATTGCTAAGCGTGCTGGTTATACACCAGCACGATACTTGTTTGTTTTGTTCCGTGTCTGTTTGTTAGTCTGTTTGTTTTGGCCATCGCACCTTTTGTGTCAGTGTTTATGTTTTTGTTCAACCTTTGTATTTGTTTATTTATAATAAAAAAGCACCGCAGCAAATTCATTCACATTTCACTCGCAGTGCTGTGTGTGTTTCTTCTGGGTCTGACGTCACCGCTCAGGCCAGTTTGCCACACGTGGTGTTAGAACATGGGATAACAGCGCTCCCACAGACGCAAACTTTTTTTGTGTGTGAGAAGAGTGGAGTTACAAAATGGATAACTGGATTTGGGGGAACTGCGAAACAGCCCAAATTAATTGGGATTACAGGCTGGAGGACCTCTTCCATGGCCTTGAGGAGCGAGGATGGTGTCTTCCGTATGGTGCTGCCCCCTCCAAGAGGAAGAGGAGGAGCTGCCTGCACAGAAAAGGGGGAAACCGGAGCATCTACAGCCCAAGAGGGGGAGGCCGGGCGTCCACAGCCCAAGACGGGTAAGCCAGTGTTTCCAGCGTACAATAGGGGGAAGCCTGCATGTCTAGAGCCCAAGAAAGGGAAACACCAGTCTCCAGTGACCGAGGCAGAAGCCCGGCTGTCTCCGCTGCGAGAGTGAGCAGGTGAGCAGGGCGCTGGACGCTCGGGCTCCTCCTTTGTGGGCTCTGGATGCTCGGGCTCGTCCCTTGTGGGGCCTGAACATTCAGGTTCCTCCCTCTTGGGCTCTGGATGCTCGGGCTTCTCCCTCGTGGGCCCTGAACATTCAGGTTCCTCCCTCGTGGGCGCTGGACACGGGCTCCTCCCTCGTGGGCGCTGGACACTCGGGCACCTCCCTCGTGGGCGCTGGATGCTCGGGTTCCTCACTCGTGGGCGCTGGATGCGTGAGCTCCTCCCTTGTGGGTGCTGGATGCTCGGGCTCCTCCCTCGTGGGCTCTGGATGCTCGGGTTCCTCCCTCGTGGGCGCTGGACACTCGGGCTCCTCCCTTGTGGGCGCTGGATGCTCGGGCTCCTCCCTCGTGGGCTCTGGATGCTCAGGCTTCTCCCTCGTGGGCGCTGGAGCTGGCACCGGCTTCTTCGCCTTTTTCCTGGAACCGGAACTCCTTCCCTTGTTCCTCTTAGGAGCAGGTGGCTGAAGGGGCCCGTGCACAAGGCCGCACACGGTGGAGTGGCCGGGCTCCGCGCATGCTTCGAACCACTCCTTCCCTTTGAGGCAGATGAGGCAGGTGTCCTGGTCTGTCTGCGGCAATGGTACAGCCTTCAGATGGATCCACTCTTCTGTTGTCTCCACCTCACCCCAATGGAAGGCCTGCATAAAGAGGAGTTCTTCCCAGGGGCACACGTCCAGGAGGTGCCCATACTCCAGACAAGTGAGGCACCATGGAGCCCCTTCTTCCTTCAAATCCCTTTGATGACCATGCCACCGTTCTGTATCCTCATCCACCTTCTCTTTCAAAACTGTGTACCCACAGTACTTCTCCTGGCCTGCGTCTGTGGAGGCGCTGTTTCCCACTTTGACACCATATGTGACACAATGGCTGGTGTGGTGATGTCAGACCCAGACGAAACACACAGACAGCACTGGACAAATAGACAAATAGCACAAAGCAAACAGCACGTTGGCCAAAATAAATAGATAGACAAAACAGTGGACAAACCTCAAACAAGTGTTCAGCACGAGTAGCAATTGTTATTATATTTATTATTTTACCTCCAGACTCTCTCTCCCGTTCTCTCCACACTGAACACCCACCCTGTGTGCGTGAAGCACTCTCTTTTATGCAGCTGTGTCGAGACTCGATTGCTAATCAATCATTCAATTGAATCTCGGCAGTCTGCACGTGATCTACTTTGTGACACACCCGTGCCCAAATACTAATATGCATTTTATCTGCACGTGAAGTGATTGTGCAATCCCGTGCCTAAATACACATCTACACAGCTCGGGGGGGGGTGTTATTTGACAGCTCATTCTGCCTGATTCTGTGTCCTTGTCTCTGTGTCTCTGGCATGCCCTGCTCACCTGTCTCTGTATCTCTGTGTCTCTGGCAGTGCCTGCTCACCTGTCCCTATGTCTCTGGCAGTGCCCTGCTCACCTGTCTCTGTGTCTCTGTGTCTCTGGCAGTGCCCTGCTCACCTGTCCCTATGTCTCTGGCAGTGCCCTGCTCACCTGTCCCTGTGTCTCTGGCAGTGCCCTGCTCACCTGTCTCTGTGTCTCTGGCAGTGCCCTGCTCACCTGTCCCTGTGTCTCTGGCAGTGCCCTGCTCACCTGTCCCTGTGTCTCTGGCAGTGCCCTGCTCACCTGTCTCTGTGTCTCTGTGTCTCTGGCAGTGCCCTGCTCACCTGTCCCTATGTCTCTGGCAGTGCCCTGCTCACCTGTCTCTGTGTCTCTGTGTCTCTGGCAGTGCCCTGATCACTTGTCTCTGTGTCTCTGTGTCTCTGGCAGTGCCCTGCTCACCTGTCCCTGTATCTCTGTGTCTCTGGCAGTGCCCTGCTCACCTGTCACTGTGTCTCTGGCAGTGCCCTGCTAAACTGTCACTGTGTCTCTGTCTCTGGCAGTGCCCTGCTCACCTGTCCCTGTGTCCCTGTGTCTCTGGCAGTGTCCTGCTCACCTGTCTCTGTGACTCTGGCAGTGCCCTGCTCACCTGTCTCTGTGTCTCTGGCAGTGCCCTGCTCACCTGTCTCTGTGTCTCTGGCAGTGCCCTGCTCACCTGTCCCTGTGTCTCTGGCAGTGCCCTGCTCACCTGTCTCTGTGTCTCTGGCAGTGCCCTGCTCACCTGTCCCTGTCTCTCTGTCTCTGGCAGTGTCCTGCTCACCTCTCCCTGTGTCTCTGGCAGTGCCCTGCTCACCTGTCCCTGTGTCTCTGTCTCTGGCAGTGCCCTGCTCACCTGTCTCTGTGTCTCTGGCAGTGCCCTGCTCACCTGTCTCTGTGTCTCTGGCAGTGCCCTGCTCACCTCTCCCTGTGTCTCTGGCAGTGCCCTGCTCACCTGTCCCTGTGTCTCTGTCTCTGGCAGTGCCCTGCTCACCTGTCGCTGTGTCTCTGGCAGTGCCCTGCTCACCTGTCTCTGTGTCTCTGGCAGTGCCCTGCTCACCTGTCCCTGTGTCTCTGGCAGTGCCCTGCTCACCTGTCTCTGTGTCTCTGGCAGTGCCCTGCTCACCTATCCCTGTCTCTCTGTCTCTGGCAGTGCCCTGCTCACCTGTCTCTGTGTCTCTGGCAGTGCCCTGCTCACCTGTCCCTGTCTCTCTGTCTCTGGCAGAGCCCTGCTCACCTGTCTCTGTGTCTCTGGCAGTGCCCTGCTCACCTGTCCCTGTCTCTCTGTCTCTGGCAGTGCCCTGCTCACCTGTCCCTGTGTCTCTGTCTCTGGCAGTGCCCTGCTCACCTGAACCAGCAGTTTGAGTCGAGTGATCCTCTGGAAGGGCAGGATGAGGAAGGAGGTGAACGGGAGGCCCTTACACTGCAGGGCCTGCTCCAGACCAGACATCACCGCTCGGAAACTCTCATTTTCCTTTCTGGAAAAAAAACAGAGTGATTTGTAGCCGAATACACGCATCCAGGTCTGGACGTCCTGTCTCAAGCCCCTGCAGTACCCACAATACCCCTCCAGGTCTGGACACCTGTCTCAAGCCGCTGCAGTACCCACAATATCCTGCGGTAGGCGCGCTGCTGGTATGTCTGGTTTGACACGTAGGTCACAAACTCGTGGAAGTGCTGACTGGCGTGCCAGGAAACGATGTCGCACAAGTCCGAGATGATGACATTCTCTTCCACCCTGCGCTCCAGATCCAACAGGAACCTGCCAGGACACAGACACAGGATTCAGGACAAGCACTGCCTGCCTCTTCTCTGGCCCAAGGGTGACAGGGGCTGGACAGACCATGTCTACCTGGGAGCGACATGCTTGGGATTGCCAGTGTCTTTGTTGTCCTGAAATACTAACAATCTTGGCCAGTTGTAACTGAAAGTGTATGCAGGGGAGGATTATTATAAATAAACATTTAAGAGAACAATATTTGCTGTTTTTATTACATGCCGTCATTTACATATCACACTACTCTATGATAAATAATCAATCATGTATTGTAAAGTATCTTATAAACATTAGTTGATAATAATAGCAGGCTGTCTCAATACAGTGTTATAATAACATGCAACTAAGGCCTTTATAAGAAACCTTACACATTGTTTATAATGTGACATGAAGCTAGTAATATGTCCTTCATCAGCACACCTTTAAATGGAAGCAGTGATAATGTTGTTGGTGCCAATGGAGGCAAGAAGCAGGGATTTCAAAAGCTATGGTCAGCCCTCCTTTAAGAGGGGTGGCAGTGATAATGTTGCAAGTGCTCATAAAAGGTAAGAACAGTTATTAAAGGATTTTAAGTTTAGTGTTGCCTCTCGCTGACGTCCTTGACGTCTCGGATGTTGGAGAAGATGAAGTGGGCTTCTGATTGGCTCAGGCTCTGTATGAGCTGGTGGTTCTCCTGGAAGTGTGTCACCAGCAGCTCCAGACTCTTGTAGTACGAGGTTTCGGAGGTGACCAGCTCGAACATGGCCTGCCAGAGAGGAAGAGGACAGAGCTCAGGGATGGAAAGAAAACTCCCTTTGCACAGCAATGTGATCGATTCCTGGGTTCATGGGAGTTTAATAAGACACACACTGTGGCTAATCAAGCTTGTAGTAAAACCTGGAAAGGGTGATTGCACCTCCCCTCACCTCCTGATGCTGGCGCTTCTCTGTGCTCAACACACTCAGCACCCCGCTGCTCCTCACAGCCTCCCGGTTCTGCCACAGCTTCATGGTGCTGGAGAGAGAGTCCCTGCGGAGCTGCAGCGGCAGGGCAGGGTCCCTCACAGCGGGCTCTCCGTCTGACTCAGCGTCACACTGCCTCCGGCGTTGGATCTCCTGCAGCCGGGACTGAGTGCCGTACTCCTGGTACAGCACCCCTGCACAGACACACACCAGTGAGAAACCTGACCTGCCCTTCACTTCCATTCATTATATAGGTTGTAAAAGTTTTGAAAATGTTTTCATTTTAAAACATAGTATCTGGTACTACACTAGGTATCTCAGTTTGTAAGTCATGCTTGCCTATGTTTGCCTCTGGGTATGTCTGTGTGTCTCTGTGCGGGTCTGTTTGTCTGTCTCTGTGTGTCCCTGTCTGTCTCTATGTGTCCCTGATCGTCTCTGTGTGTCTCTGTGTGTCACTGTGTGTCCCTGTTTGTCACTGTATGTCCCTGTGTGTCTGTTTGTCTCTGTATGTCTCTGTGTGGGTCTGTTTGTCTCTTTGTGTCCCTGTTCATCTATGTGTGTCTCTGTGTGGGTCTGTGGGTCTGTTTGTCTCTGTATGTCTCTGTGTGGGTCTGTTTGTCTCTGTATGTCCCTGTGTGTCTGTTTGTCTCTGTATGTCTCTGCTTGTCTCTGTATGTCTCTGTGTGGGTCTGTTTGTCTCTGTGTCCCTGTTCATCTATGTGTGTCTCTGTGTCCCTGTTTGTCTCTGTATGTCCCTGTCTGTCTGTCTCTGAGTGGGTCTCTGTGTCCATGTTCGTCTCTGCATTTCCCTGTTCGTCTCTGTGTGTCTCTGTGTGGGTCTGTGTGCCCCTGTTTGTCTCTGTGTGGGTCTGCGTGTCCCTGTTTGTCTCTGTGTATCTTTGTGTGTCCCTGTTTGTCTCTGTGTGTCTGTGTGTCCATGTTTGTCTCTGCGTGTCCCTGTTTGTCTCTGTGTGGGTCTGCGTGTTTACCTGTTCTCTGTGCAATTAGATTCTTCCAGGCTTCAGCAGGAGGTCCGATAGTCGCTGTCACTGCCTGATCTTCAGCTTGCCTCCCCACTAAGCTTTCTCCATCCAGCAACCTGAAACAATCACAGCGCAATGCTTTAACCCTGACAGTGCCTTTCACTAGAGGACTCTCATTGTACTGACTCTCCAGTCACGAGACAGTGCCTTTCACTAGAGGACTCTCATTGTACTGACTCTCCAGTCACGAGACAGTGCCTTTCACTAGAGGACTCTCATTGTACTGACTCTCCAGCCATGAGAGGCTGAGACAAATATATTCTTAAGAATAAGATCAGAAGTGTGTATCCTAAAAGAATAGAACAGGGTGGCCTCTTTAAAAATGCATGGCCTCTCTCGTGTCAACTGAGGTCTTGTTTAGTCTGGAGGTTCACTGAGAAATAAGTAAGGCCCTGTGTAAATAGCGATTTCAGAGGCTGCGCTGAAATCATGAAATTAGCCCAATACCGCGATTTTTACAATATTCTTAAGAAATAAAAATAAATCATTTCATAATTATTATTTGTATTTCATACAAAAAATACATATCACATTAATGAAACTGTACAGCTCTGTTGTGTACCTGCGTGTAATATTCGCCATGCACACAGTGCTGTGCAGTGATTATGTAATGTGACTATATGCAATCTAGGCGGGAAATTAAAATACTACACACTGTAAACAAGAAAATGGATGTCTCTAGAAAGGCTAAAAATGTGTCTGCAGCAGATCACATAAAGCAGCATCCAGCAGGAATCTTACACAGTGATGGAGGTAAGCTCTTCTGCAATGTTACTGTAGATCACTACCAAGAATCAGCTGTTGACAGGCATTGAGATTTATGTATTTACCTAAAGAGAAAGGCGGAAATCCAGAGCAGTACTGCGACTGCTTTACTTGCAAAGAAACAAAAATGGTGACTTCCATGTTCCAAAAGTCCACTGAAAACCGTGAAGCACGAAACACATTACATTTTGATCTGACATAGGCATTTGACAACCAAAAGTTCAGTAAATTCTTCAGACCGTGTGTTGCAAATGGTGGAGTGATTCCTTCATCAGCCCAGCTGAGACGTGAATAGGCTACTTACCTAAAGTTGCTGAGTATCACAAGCTTGAGATTATGGAATTGGTAAAACAGTCTGGTTGCTTGTCAGTGGTCACTGATGCCCAAAATCAGTATGAGTTACACATTGTATTTGTATTGCAAGACCTAAGGTGAACATGCATATGACGTACTGGAAATGAAAGCTGTCCTTGCAGATACACTTTACCTACAGGCTGTTAATTACAACCGTTTCACAAGCTATTGTAAAGTACTTGAATAACTTTGACGTTGATTTTGATGTCAATGCATTTATCTCTATATTTGATGTTTAAAAAAATAATAACAATCTGTACACATAATTCATAAAATAGTTCAGTGCACATTCCGCAAAATATGAATCTTTACCTGTGACACTGCCGTGAATTTTAAAAGAAAATTTCCGCGATTTTCACATGGAAATAAGTGGTCAACGCTAATTTATGACCACTTGAATTGTGTTAAGGAACATGATAGTGTCCACATGTTTTAATTTAAGCAATGACTGGCACTTGCTTACAATCTGAACAGCATTACTGAATACCTGCTCACTAGGGACTGACATTGCCGGGATGCTTAACACTTCTGACCAAAGAACTTTTGGAACGATCTTGGTTGTTTTTCTTCATTTTTACTCAGGGGTAGTTCAAATGAATAAGTGGATTTTGTTTGAAGTTTGGTAGGGTGCCATCTCATTAAATGGTCATACAGATTAGTTGTGTGAAAATAATTGCCAAACATCGGAAGGCATTGTATTTGTAACTCGGTCGATACAGTATTTGTAATTCTAGCTCTTAACTTGCTCTGCTACTTTGAAGACTCCTCCACAGATGCAATCCCATCAGTAAACACTCACAGGGGGAGAAGGTGAGCTCAATCGCATGCAGATTCAGAGAGTCAGAACTGAGGGGAGCAGAGAAGCGCTGCGCTTAATGCAAAAAATAATTGTAGATTTCAAATTTAATAAAAACTTTCCTTGCTTAAACCCTTTAAACAAAAACGATGTCAACGATTTATCGATGCATTGCTTCAGCCTGTTGCTTCAGCGTGTGTGCATGTGTGTGTGTGTGCGTGCGTGTATGTGTGTGCATGTGTGTGCATGTGTGCGTGTGTGTGTGTGTGCATGCGTGCATGTGTGCGTGTTTGTGCATGTGGGTGTGCGTGTGTGAGTGTCTGTGCATGTGCATGTGTGCGGGCGTGTGTGTGTGCGTGCGTGAGTGTGTGTGTCTGCGTGAGTATGTGTGCATGTGGGTGGGTGTGCATGTTTGTGTGCGTCTGTGCATGTGCGTGTGTGTGTGCATGCATGCGTGCATGTGTGCGTGTTTGTGCATGTGGGTGTGCATGTGTGAGTGTCTGTGCATGTGCGTGCTTGTGTGCGTGTGTGTGTGTGAACGTCTGAGCATGTGCATGAGTGTGCGTGTGTGTGTATGCATGCATGTGTGCGTGTGTGTGTGCGTGCATGAGTGTGTGTGTGTGTGAGTGTGCATGTGTGTGCGTGCATGTGTGTGGGTGTATGTGCGTGTGTGGGTGTGTGTGTCCAGGTATTTGAAGAATTCTTTTGACGTGACAACCCTTCACACCAAACAAACCCGTAGTGCCAAGAATTCAGAACTCAAAAATCTCAAGAATTTGTACTGAGGAATAGCAGATTAATACGCTCTGCCAGTATGCTAATATGTTAATGGGCTCTGGAAGAGAAGCCCTGCAGGTGTCCACTTGAGCTCACTAGGTACCTGGCCAGTAGAGTCTGCTGAAACGTGATGAGGATAAACAGTCTCTGCTGATTTTGCCTCCATAACCCGAAAGAGCACCTGAGCCAATGCAACAATCCCTCTGGAATCTCCAAGGAAAACCAACTCATTTGTACAGCCAGGATGCAAACCTGTGCTCCCGTGACTGCACGATTCTCTCTGCACACCACATGGTTATGTCTTTAGCAAGGGAGACACTCGGGGACCCCTGTGCTCCCGTGACTGCATGATTCTCCCTGCACACCACACGATCGTGCCTTTAACAAGGGAGACACTCAGGGACCCCTGTGCTCCTGTGACTGCATGATTCTCCCTGCACACCACACGATCGTGCCTTTAGCAAGGGAGACACTCGGGGACCCCTGTGCGCCGGTGACTGCATGATTCTTCCTGCACACCACACGATCATGCCTTTAGCAAGGGAGACACTCTGGGACCCCTGTGCTCCCCTGACTGCATGTTTTTAGTGTAAAGCTTTTTATGTGAAATACTTGCATTTCCCAAACTGAAGTACACTAGGATGGTGTACTTAGGTATACACAGCGATTACTTTAAACAGACACAGCATCATCATAGCATCTGCACTCACTGTGCTATGTGAAAGATGTTTATTTTTATGAAACAGAGGAAATAGAGAATGGATCTTTTGTTCTTAAGAAAGGGATCTGCTTTCACTAACAAGCATGTGAGTGATTTACTGCATCAGGGCAATGGGCTGTGGGTTTGGCAGGGACGAGGTAAAAAATGTTTTCAACTTTCACTCCAATAGGTGAAGCGGACAATAGACAGAGAATGAATTCATTTGAATGGGAAGCTTGTCCTAATTGGCGGGAATGGGGAGTGGTCATGGTAACTGATTACCAATATAGCCTGGCCTCGTGTATAAAAGTTCCTTTGAAAAGTTTAGTGGAGGAGGAAGTAGGAAGGAGAAAACATCTGTTAGTTTGTTCTCCAGACACTGATACCAATGACTAAGGTTCTCGTTGTCATTTTTTTTGTTTGTTTAAAATCAAACTTAAATCACAACCATATTCTAACAACTCAACTTGCACCAACATCCTAATTCTCATCTCAACTGGATAAGCATGGTTCTCAAGAATAGTGAGTGACCTCAGTCAAACCCTCTTGTTCTAGCCTGATCCGAACTACAGCACTCTTTCTAGTAAACAGTATCATTCTCTAAGAGACAACCCAAGGCCAATAAGTGTTCATCAAAAGAATCACAAAATAACTATTAGCATTACAAAAGAATTACAAAATATCGTATTCCTTTGAATTTAAGATGCACTTTAACAATTCTTTGCTTATATTCGAGTACAGTATAGTGATGTGTGTATTAAAATCATAAACAAAAGACGTGACTACCTGAATACACAAGCAGCAACATGTGAAAAAAGGCAAACCAAACTTCTGAGGAATTCCAAGAGTTTACAATTTCAGCATTTCTAACAAACAATACCAGCTGGACAGATCATAAATGTTGATCAGACCCCGTACTTTGACATGCCAAGCAATGTTCAATGCAATGTTCAATGTTCAACCTTCGCCATTTGATTCCATATGGCAATGAAGGCGAGCTAGCAACCTCGCAAATTTAATGGTTGACATTTCTTTTTCAGGGAACCAAGTAACCTTTCAATCTCGAAATGTCAACCATTATGAGTTGGGAAATTTATACCCAAGCTGTCGCAGCGAGGCAAAGCAGCCACGAACCTTACCCTGGCGCGAGCCTAACTGGAAAGCTGCTGTGCAAGAGGGCAAGCTGCATCAAGGACTCTGGACCCCACAGAAGGTGCCGCTGAAGTAGCCACATTCAGGTCGGTAAAACCTTATAAATGTGTGCGGTGTGGTCATTGCCGCAGCGTTACATATGTCAGGTAGGGATGCCCCATGAAACACTGCCCAAGACGTCATAGTCCCTCTAGTGGAGTGAGCTGTAACATCACTTGGAGAGGGTAGGTTAGCCATCTCATAAGCCAGCTGGATCGTATCCTCTATCCAATACGACAAATGCTGCTTGGAAAGTGCCTGACCTTGAGTGCACGACCCATAACACACCAATAACTGGGTTGTCTGTCGCCATGATTGAGACCTATCAATGTAACAGGGCAGAGTGTAATAAGTCTCTGATCTGTTTCAGAGGAGAAGGGGGGTGGGTGGAACGCCTCCAATTCCACTAACTGGTTCAAGTGAAAGTGTGAAACAACCTTAGGCAGAAAAGCCGGGTTAGTGCGTAAAGTAACGTTATCACAGCTGCTGGAAAAGCACAAACAGGAACCCTCTAGGGCCTGTAACTCACTGACACGTTTGGCTGATGTGACAGCCAGGAGAAACGCTGTTTTAAAAGACAAATACTTAGGGTCCACTGAATGCAGAGGCTTGAAGGGAACCTTCGTAAGAGCCTCTAGAACAAAGTCCACATGCCAAGAATGAACCATCGTTTTAAGGGGAGGGCGGAGCTGCCTAGCCCCTTTTAAAAACTGCACTGCCAAAAAATGAGTTCCGGGAGATACAGAGTGAATTTGGACATGGCACACAGATATAGCAGCCAGTTACACCTTCAACGTAGAGGGGGATTTACCCTCCTCTAGGAGGTCCTGTAGAAACTGCAAAACAACCGACATGGGGCAGGAGGTGGGGTCATGGTCTCTCGCCAAGCACCACTCCTGGAAAATCCTCCATTTATAAGAATACTGAGACCTCATTGAAGAGGCTCTAGCATTCTGTAGTGTGGCTATAATGGATTCTGAGAGTCCAAGGGCACTCAGACGCTCCTGTTCAGGGGCCAGACCCACAGCTGGACTGACCCATGGTCCGGGTGCCACAGATGGCCCTAAGCCACGGCTGTCCCTGAATGAGCTGGCTTAGTGCGGCAAACCGTATCCTCCTGGGCCAGTGCGGCGCAACAAGGAGGACCCTCACACCCTTGTTCCATACCTTCTCCAAGAAGGACAGGATCAACGCTGGGGGAAGGCATACAGCAAGCCCTGAGGCCAGTTGTGGGCTAGGGCATTGACTGAATCGAGAACCACAGAGGTCAATGTGTGGACTCCTCTGAGGCAAACAGGTCGACTGTCGCGCTGCCGAACCTGTGCCAAATCACGGCTACCACCTGAGGATGCAGGCGCCACTCGGCATGCTGAGGAACCCCCTCGACAGCAGGTCTGCTGCCTGGTTCGAAATCCCTGGCAGGTGGACTGCCCTGAGGGACAGAAAAAGCGGTTGTGCCCAGGTGAGCAACTGGAAAGCCGCTTGGTGCAACTCTGGGGACTGTAGCCCCCCCCTTGTGATTGACATATGCCACGACAGTGGTATTGTCCGTGCACGCTAGTACATGCTTGCCCTGCAGCACTGATTGAAAATGGTGTAGGGCCAGGTGCACTGTCCTCAGTTCCAGCACATTGATGTGGGCAGACTGCCACCTGCCAGTCCAGACCACATGGGTCCCCCTGCCATTCCAAACCACCCCCCAACCAAGGCTGAAGGCGTCCATGGTCAGCATCTCTCTCCGGTATATTACACCTATAGTTACTCCTTTGCTGAGGTGGGGAGGATTCTTCCACCAGCTCAGGGCACGCCAGCATGATTGAGACACCATCAGCCAACGGTGTCTGTCTCGGGCTGGGTGTTTGCTAGTCTTGCTGCCCGTGCCCCCACGCTGTATGCCCTTTTTAAGTGCGTCTCAGTGACCCTACACTCTTTATTTGGGCAGGAGAAGTCACAGGACAGCGTTGAAATAGTCAGTGTCTGCACTAAAGCAGCCACTGTGGAATCAACGGGCGGGAAATGCTGGAGCCCCAGCTTCTCCGCGCCCTGGAGGGCATACAATGCCTCCACCCATCTGGAGTAAGTGGGCGCTGATGCTGGGCTGCCCCATGAAGACTGCAACTCCTCCACAAAATCCGGGAGGACCGAGAGGGGCTTACAGCGCTGTGTAGTCGACACAGAGGTTTCAAAAACCGATCGGTAGACCTGGATCTCCTCAGTTCAAGGGATCTGGACCGGGCAGCAGCTCTGCTCACAAGGACTGCCTGCTCGTCCGCCAACGGACCGCTAGGTGCCATATAGGTCTCAGACGGGGAGCCCTTTAAACAGGAGGGGTCCTCCGTTCTCCCTTCGAATTCACCTTCCTCCATTAAGGCGGCCAGGGACTCCATATCATCCTGCTCCTCCTCAATCAGTTGAGACTGCGCGAGAGCAGGAACCAGGTCTCCAGTACCCCAAAAGTTGGAGTGGGTGCAGGGGGAGCTGTCAAATTGACAAGACGCTCCAACAACGACTGCTGATTTGCAACCATGCTTGCTAGCTGCATCATTTGTGCCCGTAAGGCTAACACATCTGCATTGTGCGAGTGCATGCGCTTCTTTGATTTCTTGGTCTTGTGCTCCGGGCCGAGACACAGACCGAGACTGCGGCTCGCAGACGGCTCATGTGAGGGGCTCCTCGAGAGTGTCAGCAAAGGCCACGGAGAGCCAGAGGAGGTGGAACGACCTTCAGCACGGTCTGCCCTCTTATCCCTGGACTTCTTTTGGAAGCTAGCACACACAGCACAAAAGGTGGGATCTGCCAGCGCTCGCTGGGCATGATCAGCGCCCAGGCATTTGACGCACAAATTGTGGCTGTCCTCTGGGGGTAGGCTGGCCCCACATCTCACACAATCGTGGAACGACATCGTACGGATAGATAAATGTGCAGGGTGCTCTGCACGGGAATGCTATGCACCTGTACCAAGCACAGGGTAAGACACTGGTGCTATGCACGAGAGTGCAAAGTACCGAGGTGTACCGGGCACGGGGACACTGAGGAAGTGCACAGGGATGCACGGGAGTGCTATGCACCGGGTAATGCGCGGGGCATGGAGTACCGATGGATGTAGAGGGGTACTATGCACGGGAGTGCTATGCACCGGGTAATGCGCGGGGCACGGAGTACCGATGGATGTACGGGGGTACTATGCACAGGAGTGCTATGCACCGGGTAATGCGCGGGGCACGGAGTACCGATGGATGTACAGGGGTACTATGCACAGGAGTGCTATGCACCGGGTAATGCGCTGGGCACGGAGTACCGATGGATGTACGGGGGACTAAGAACAAAAAATAAAGGTAGGCAGTGCTATTCAAAGCCTGGAATAAATTTTATAGAATTATATATTTTGACACATAGCCAAATAAATAAAGCTCATCTCAACTACTGTATTTCTAGCATAATCTGTATAGTTTGTCATATCAGTGACAAAAAAGTGTCTCCCCTATTATAATTAATGTGTTTCTTTTTTAGAGTCAACAAAGAGAAAATGATAGTATCACTATTTGCACCCATCCCTCGACATGCGGGGGTGCGGCCGTACTGCCACCGCACCAGTCCCTCGGCATGTGGGGGTGCGGCCGTACTGCCACCGCACCCTCCCTCAGCATGCGGGGTGCGGCGCACTGCCTCCGCACCCTCCCTCGACATGCAGGGGTGCGGTCGCACTGCCACCCCACCCCTCCCTCGGCATGTGGGGGTGCGGCCGTACCCCCAACACCCCCACTTCCCGCGTCCCTGGGTTACATGTTGCCTGATGCCATGACGCATTGTGTCGTGCTTGCTGTTGCCAGGATGTGAGATGCCGTAAGTGAGTGGTGGTATGTGTACGACAGAGATGCCATCTTAAGTACTAAACAGTACGCGGCACAAAAAACAAGCTCCATGGTTAATCTACAACACTGTTTCGTGTCAGTTTTGTACGATACAACAGCATCACTGAGGTTCTATCTTTGTAAATGCATATTTATTTGATGTTTTATTTTTTCCTCAAATTGAAGGTGGGAAATTTGGGCTGCATCTGAAATTCGAAGAAATACAGTATTTGGCAGGCATTAGGACCTTGGTAGACTTGGAATGGCCTGCTGCACAATTAAGATGGTGTTTTTGGCATCAAATAAAAATTGTTTAGGGCAGAGCTTGTTAAGCACTACCAGTCATAGCCCTTCTGTCCTCAACAGGTTGTATTCATTAGTTCAGGCCAGTTGGGGTGGCACATGTGTGATGAGAGGACTGGATCTTTTGACTACAAACTGTTTTGTAAATGAACGGTAAATACAGAAAAGGGCAAATATCTGTGGAGAGTTTGTTTTGCAGCAACTGAAATTAGCCCTGCCGGCTTGTTAGTTAGCTTTGGTAAAAGGACAATACCCCAGTATATAAGGCAGGTGAGTTTTGTTTTGATTATTTTCCAAAAGGGCCAGTGGCCTAACACTGTGATTTCTAATAAAAGTGCTCCACTGGCGTTTCAGCCCTATAATTAGGGCTTCTGTTTTTCAGGTTTTATTAATTGTATTTTTCGGAGCTTATTTTGAGCTATTCTTATGTAAATCGTTTTTTGGGGGGCTTTTGTTTTTGATATACTGTATGAAATTAGTGTTTTCGGTTACTTTCCAAAATGCTTGAGCGCTTTTGTGTGTGTGTGTGTCAAAATATGTATAGTAACTCAACAGTACTTGCACACTTAAGTTGTACCTTCTTTCCTTTTGTCTTCGACAACAAAATCCCTATGGTCACGGACACATTATTCTGTGGTTTTTGTGTGTAGGCATTTTTGTACTTTTCGCCACAATTCTGTTTTAAATCCTCTGTGTTTTAACTGTAATACAGCTTTAAATGCCACTAACAAGCCTCCATCCTGACTGTAATCTCGTTTTAAATCTTGCAAGCGGAGTCGCCAATAGAAATGTAGGAATGTGCTGTCACTCAGTAGTTGGGGCGGGTTTAAAGTATTCAGAACTGATCAATGATAGATACAAGTCAGGAAGGCGGGACATAGCCCAGCAGCACAGGGAAATGTATTTTTTATTATTTTTGTAGTAGGTTTTATTTTTTTAAATGTGAAAAGGGTAAAGTCAATGTGAATTGATTAACCATTTCTACAGTTTATTCTGTGTTTTCCGGTGTTTATTGGCTATCCACCGATTTCATTTTTTTTGTATTGGGGGTGTTTTATCGGGTTTTATCGGTTAAAACCAAAAATCAGAAGCCCTACCTATAATACAGACTTCTGACTCCATTATTTACCATCACTGTAGTTGATCCTGAAACTGTGACATACTGAGCCTGTGCAGCAGGGGGCGCTAACATCACACTGACCAAGCCAGTTTTCCAACAGTCTCCCAATATCCGAGGTGAGAATGTGGAAAAAACTGTTATTTCATTTTGATACATTTGTGTACATTTACAGTTTAGGAACTAGCTAGGCTCCTAATGCGTTTGAAGTAAATCTGTAAAACTGACCTTTCACTTGATACAGTGAGAGGCTGTGATGTCTGTGTAATGGAATGGAATTTTTATCGTGTTGCAGATACCTTACCTGACCGAGATGTTGTCGATGTCGTTCAAGTCCTCCCCTTCTTCTCCCTGTGGAGGGCGGCCCTTCTGAATGTTACAACAGGATATGTGCTGAGACAGGGCCTCCATTGGGACAGTGCTGTCAGTGAGGGCTCTGCTGGGTTCACTGTGGTGTAGAGACAAGCGGTTCTCTTGTAACATTCCAGATAGTTCCTGAATCAGTGCAGCGTGTGCTCCCCCAGGGATGAGGCCTGTGGGCTCTCCATTCAAATTTAATTTAATCCCAGGCTTGAATGCAGAAGTAGGCCTGAGCACAAAAACATACATATAATAAAATTTACATTTAAAAAATCATTTCAGTCACCAGTACAAAGACACAAACTTTTAGTAATAGTAATGCTTTTCTGAGTTTAAAGTAAATAATGGTAGCGAACTAGCAATGTCTATAATTGTATTCAGTTGTTTGAATTGATAAAGTAATTGTGAAACGTCGGTTTAATTGTATTCAGTTGTTTGAATTGATAAATTGTGAAACGTCGGTTTAATTGTATTAAATATAAATCAGTACGTTCACAAAAAGAGCATCTGACATTATCAAATACAGGATTTATAGTTGGTAGAATTGTGCTGGCGTCCCCCTTAATAGAATGTGCCTGTGGAATCTCATTTCTGATGTTTTTAAAGAAATTTAAGATGTCATTGCAGCTGTGAGAGGAGCCAATGTCAAGGGTGGGACTATTAGGGGAAGGATTCATTAATTTATCTAGGGTAGCAAAAAGAAATCTAGGATTATTTGTATTTGTTTCAATTAAATTAGAATAATATGATGATCTAGCCAACACCAGAGACTTCCTATATTTAACCAGGTGGCTCTTCCATGCGATGTAATGAACATGCAGTTTAGATTCCTGCCATCTCCATTCTAGTTTACGATCCTCATATTTCATCTGAAGAGTTGTATCATTGAACCACGGTGAGCTTTCTTTAAAAGACACTTTCTGAGTTTTGATTGACGCTACAGTATCTAAGATACCAGTTAAGGTGGTGTTGTAGGTATTAACCAGCTCATCTACTGATGAGGACTCAGAGAGTGGTAATGAGCTCAATACATCAGAAAGCTTAACAGCAGTTGAAGAATTAATTACCTTGGATTTAAATATATGGTCCACAGTCTTTGTAAATACTGGCAGATTGACCCCAAAAAGAATGGCAAGATGATCAGAAATAGTAAGATCTAGGGTTATGACGTTCTTAAAAGCTAAACCACGAGAAAATACCAGATCTAAAGTATGGCCACGATTATGCGTAGGACCTTTGACATGCAGGATATAATCTAAGGAATCCAGTAGCCTCAAACATTCCAAGGAGTTAGAATCAGAATCAATGTCAACATGAAGGTTAAAATCACCCAATAAAATAATCCTATCATATTTGACTGTCAATATAGATAGCAAATCGCCAAATTTGGTCAGAAATATCAGGTTTTACAGGAAGTCGTTCTACCCCTACTGTAAATCACAGGTGTAGTAAATGCTTGATTTGTGAATAAACAGGCCACATTACTTGTGACTATATATCTCAGACTTGAAAACCAGCATGATTTATAATCAATACCAGGTCAAACTTTATTTGTTAATTTACTATCATTCATTAAAAAAAAAACTCTGCCGCTGCTGGCTCACAAGGGGTTTTAAACTGACAGGATGGTTTACACAAGTATATTCCAATAAAACAAAAAACAACAAGAGTCAAATACATCTTAAATATCATTATATACACATTTCATTTCCTCCTAGTGGTACAAAGGTTGAGCAAGTAAAAGTGAAAGATAATAACACTGACAATGGCGGTGTTTACATGCACAAGTCATGACAGTTTTCCTCACAATGTGTTTGCTGTACTTTTCAGGAAATGCGTTGCTATGCAGTTCTAATTTAGAAAAAAAAAGGTCTGTACCAATGCAGATTACTCAATTCATAGTCATTTAGACTACATAGACTACATTAACACTAGAACCGTCGCGGTTATACTCATACCTACAACCGCGGTACATTAAACAATCAATATTAAAATGAAAGACAAACTGTCGGATAAAACGCAAAAGTTTTATTCAAGCACATCAATCATATCAAACATCTGCACAGCCGAAACGGTGTATTTAAATGAACAATTAAACATAAAAGGGTTTATTTTCTAATTTACCACATATAAAGCACTACTTAAAAAAATGAAAAACTATAATAAAATAAACATTTCAAAAGAAACTAGTGTGTAAACAGCTTCTCTTTCAATTTGAAGACGACCACCAATGACATTACGTATGTGTGGCACATAGAAAGTAAGTTGTGTAGAAACAAAACAGAATTGCCAGGAAAATAGGTACCCCTTAAAAAAAAAACTAAACAATAATATAATTGCGATGGTGGCACCCCGTCAGTAGGTGGTGCTCTAAAGCTCACTGGCAGCCGTACTGTTGATGTTAGAAAACTCAATGGTGATTATATAAAGACAGACTGCTGTATTGTGTAAAGTTCAGCCGAACTTTTATTATTATTTTGCAGGTAAGAATTCAAATCTGAATATAATCTAAAGATTGAATCATAAATAAAGTTAGCGATTACAATTATATTGATTTGACCGATGTTTAAAACTGGGGATTAAAGAGAAAAATATCTGAAATAACGGTAAGGTGGAATTGTATTGAACTGAATAAATAAACATCATCGTTGCATAAAATACCAAAGTAAAGGTAGAAAATAAGAATATAAACTTTATGGCATATATAATTCAGATGATTATTATTTTTGAATATTAACAAAGGATGAATAAGGATTCTGATAGATGTGTAAAAACAATGTGGATGTGAATAATTAAGTTGGCGGACTGATCTGTGCTATTGATAGTATTGCTGTAATTATTAAAATAATTTCTAATTCAGAAAATGAAACGGAATGTTGAAGTTATTGCTAAAATTCAGTTTTATTGTTGGATGTTATGGTTGAATGGTAAATCAGTAAGATGGTTATGTGTGTAAGGGAAAATAAATCTAAAAAAGCTTAATATAAACAGTGAAAATATTATTTGCTATGATTTAAACAGAAAATGCACAGTACTATGATTTAGTAAGTGATTAATGACAAAGAATAATTATATTGTTGCATTAAACAATGGATAAATGAATGTACTATAAATGTAAAGGAAAATAAACAACTGGAAATGATTACAGTGAAAGTTAATAGGTAAAGCCAATCAGTTATTACTTGTTAATTGTTTACAAAGGGGTGCATGAATGCGAGTGATTATAGGTATTGCTACCATGTCTCAGTATTACTATAGTACTGTATACTGTTTAAATATCATAGACTGTTGATGTTAGAAAACTCAGTGGTTATATGAAGACAGGCTGCTGAATTGTGTAAAGTTCAACCAAACTTTTATTATTATTTTGCAGAGACCAACAAGTGGAAGCAAAATAAATATGTTGCACCTGAATTGAAGTTGACTCTCATTCTGCACGTGTAACATATTTTGGCGAGCCAGCCCGCAGAATTGATTTACTTGAAGAAAAGTAAATTAAACAAATCAAGAATCTTTATCTGAGATGTGACCAAAAAAAAATCTGCTTTTCAACACTGAACTGTCTCTAACTGTAGACATGGATCTAGAGCAGTGGCAGGATAAGGCAAGTGCAGTTTTAGTTAAACTACAAAAAGAGCAACTTCTCCAAACGTGTAGATATACAAAATGCATTGACCCAGATGAGGAAGAAGCAGAAAGAAAGAGCAGACGGGTTTGAATCCAAATGATTGAAAAAGTGATTGATGAGGTTGCAGAAGGTGAAGAGGAAGCACAAGCATGTGAGTTTGTGAAAGACCTTCTAATATTTATGAGGGGATCACAAAGGAAGATGTTTCGGGAAAGACAGACCTAGAGCAGAAGCAGTTTGAAGAACTGAAGCAACAGTATGTTGCAATGCAAAAAGAACAAAAGAAAGCTAGAGAAATTATGGAGAAACAGATGCAAACTTTGAGTGAGAAACTGGAGAAAAATAAAGATCTACAATCAGAAGAGTGAGCACCAACACTCACGGCTATGAAAACACCTGAAGTAATGATCAAGAGGCAGTTCAGAATATGGGGGCAGATTGGAGAAGGAGGGCAAAAGGAAAAGCTGTCCTATACTAATCTGCTACACCAAATAAATGGAGGATTGCAAAAGGGCCATTCTGAGTTGGAGATTGTGGAAGCTGTTATAAGAGCAATAAGTCCAGGATTGGCTTTGAGAAGCATGCTTGAAGGAAAAAGGTCGCTGACTGTTTCTAAATTGAAAATAATCTTAAAAGGACATTACGAAAAAGAAAGTACGTCAGACTTGTACCACCAATTGGTGAACATTGCACAGGAACCAAGGGAATCAGCCCAAAGTTTCCTCTTCAGAGCTATAGAACTGAAAGACCACCTGTTGTTGGCCTCAGCAGATGGGGAAATTGAAGAACAATACGACGCTGACCTGATACAACGGAAATTCCTGCGATCAGTTAGCAGAAGATTATTGAGTGACTCACTGAAGTTTTACATGAAGACCTTCTTGGAAATGCAGACCATTACTGATGAGACGCTAATTGAAAAGTTAAATGCAGCTATGTGTCTGGAAGATGAAAGACAACAAAAGTTGAAGAAAAATTCAAATGCTAAAATGGTACAAACAAACGAACTTCAAACAGAAGTAAAAGTAAATGCTAATGTAGTTCTCCAAGATGAAGCTGATAAGCAAAACACTAACAAGCAGGCCAATGTTGCTACTTCTCGAGACGTGAAGATGAGAAACAGGAGTGCAAAAGAGAAAAGAGAAGAGGCAGAGACCAAAGATATTGGACAAGAATTAAAGACCGAGATGGAACAGATGCGAAAAATGTTGGTGGCCTCCATGGAAAATCGTTATCAACAACCGCCATGGCAGCAACCTGGGAGAAGACGACAAAGAGGTTGTAGAGCATGCTTGGAGAGTGGAGCTGGTGACTCGTGCAGACATTGCTACAAATGTGGTCAGTCATGGGGATGCCGTGCTCCAACTCAGATGCAGGGAAACGAGGACGGGTTGCTGTAGGGGGACAATCAGCAATCCACCAGCCAATGTCCCATCAAAAATTCAGTTATGTGAGGCAACAAGGAACACTAGAAAGACCCGAAGTACAGCAATCAAGCCCACCCTGTGATCAATCAACTGATAGATGTTTCAGCCTTTCCAAAGTCAGTTACCTTGCACCAAAGAACCAAGCAAAATTATTGGACTTGATAGGGAAGAAGTGCTTGGTGCATTGTGTCTTGGACAATGTACCCACCGTAGCTCTATGGGACACAGGAGCTCAAGCTAGCTTAATTAACGATGGTTGGAGAAAGAAGTACCTCCCCCATACACGAGTGAGAACAATTGAAGAACTGATCGGGCCAGGGACGGTGAGTGGCTTTGCTGTAAACCAAACAGAGATTCCTTTTTGTGGATGGATCGAGGTGGGGTTCAGCTGTGGCTGTCACAAGCCAGAGTTCTTGATGCGGACCTTTGACGCACCTATGTCTCCAGGACATACCTTGGGGCCAGCCCAAAGGTATGGAGGGGATCCTACAGAGATGCCGCCGGTAACGCAAGGCGTCCTGGCAGGTGGCCACGTTGCTCCCTCCCCGCGCCCCTGCCTGGGGAGGTCGAGCTGCTGGCGAGCTCAGACACGGACTGTCACTAGAACAGTTCTAGTCCCCACGGCTCCACTGGGTGACCTAAGGCATCTCCTACAGGGCACATCAGCAGCAAGCAACCTGGCCCAACCGACAGGCAGAGGGAACGCAGGACGTGACCAGTCCACACACTTCAGTTACGCTTGGGACCTCCTCCCTTTTGAGGAATCACATATACTTTCATGACAGACCCTCTCCAGGCCTCTGTAATTCAGAAGGAAGTGGCCGCCTTGCTGTGCAAGCGAGCCATTCGTCTTGTAGACCCCACCTCCCATGGAGAGGGGTACTACTCAAGGTATTTTATGGTACCCAAAAAGAACAGCGGCTTTCGCCCCATCTTAGACCTGAGGCTCCTCAACAGGTTTTTAAAAGAAATGAGGTTTCAAATGCTGACGCACCATCACATCCTCCAGTCCGTCCGGTCGGACGACTGGTTCACCACCGTGGACTTACGGGACGTGTACTTTCACGTTCCCGTTCGTCCAGAGCACAGAAAGTATCTCTGCTTCTCTTTTCAAGGAAGAGTTTGCTGTGCTGCCATTCGCCTCTCCCTAGCTCCTCCTACATTCTCAAAATGCGTGGACGCGGCTGCAGGGGATCAGAGTAATAATCTCAACGTCTGTTTGATCTGTTCCCAGTCGCGAGAGGGAGCAGTGGCCCACACGGTGGTCGTGACAGAGCATCTGGCGAGGCTGGGCTTCACCATCAACGATGCAAAGAGTTGGTTTACACCGGTGCAGTGCACGACGTACTTGGGGCTCCGGCTGGACTCCATTATGATGCACGCATACCTGTCGGACAACAGAGTTGGAGCTATCCAGGGTTGCCTCTCCCTGTTTCAACAGGCATCACATGTCACCCTCCTATTGTGCCAGAAACTATTGGGTCTGGTGGCCGCAGCCATATCGGCCATTCATCTGCGTCTGCTTCGCATGCACCCACTACAAGTGTGGCTCAATGCGTTCCACCTCAATGCCAAACGCAACAGACACCGTCGGCTGACTGTGTCTCACGCATGCTCGGCAGCCCTACGCTGGTGGAGGACTACCTCTTGCCTGTTCAAAGGTGTATGAATGGGAGTAAGAACTTAAGAACATAAAATGTTTACAAACGAGAGGAGGCCATTCGGCCCATCTTGCTCGTTTGGTTGTTTGTAGCTTATTGATCCCAGAATCTCATTAACAACATTACTGGGAAGTTGGTTCCAGACACTCACAATTCTTTGTGTAAAAAAGTGCCTCCTATTTTCTGTTCTGAATGCCCCTTTATCTAATCTCCATTTGTGATTTGTGACCCCTGGTTCTTGTTTCTTTTTTCAAGTCGAAAAAGTCCCCTGGGTCGACATTGTGAATACCTTTTAGAATTTTAAATGCTTGAATCAAATCACCGTGTAGTCTTCTTTGTTCAAGACTGAACAGATTCAATTCTTTGAGCCTGTCTGCATACGACATGCCTTTTAAACCCAGGATTATTCTGGTCGCACTTCTTTGCGCTCTATATAGAGCAGCAATATCTTTTTTGTAATGAGGTGACCAGAACTGAACACAATATTCAAGATGAGGTCTTACTAAACATTGTAAAGTTTCAACATTACTTCCTTTGATTTAAATGAAACACTTTTCACAATATATCCGAGCATCTTGTTGGCCTTTTTTTTTTATAGCTTTCCCACATAGTCAAGATGAAGACATTTCTGAGTCAACATAAACTCCTAGGTCTTTTTCATAGATTCCTTCTTCAATTTCAGTATCTCATATGATATTTATAATGCACATTTTTTTTGCCTGCGTGCAGTACCTTACACTTTTCTCTATTAAATGTTGTTTGCCATGTGTCTGCCCAGTTCTGAATGCTGTCTCGATCATTTTGAATGGCCTTTGCTGCTGCAACAGTGTTTGCCACACCTCCTATTTTTGTGTCGTCTGCAAATTTAACAAGTTTGCTTACTATACCAGAATCTAAATCATTAATGTATATTAGGAGTAAGAAAGGACCTAATACTGATCCCTGTGGTACTCCATTGGTTACCTCGCTCCATTTTGAGGTTTCTCCTCTTATCAGTACTTTCTGTTTTCTGGACATCCCTGCACATAAATATGCTGAACTTTTTCCTAGTGCTTAGCGGTACGCATGTGTTGATCCAAACGGACAACACGACAGTGGTGGCGTATGTCAACCACCAGGGTGGCCTACGGTCCCCGGGATTGCATCGCATGGCCTTCAAGCTATTAACATGGGCTCAGAGGAACCTGATGTCCCTACGGGCGATGCACATTTCCGGAGCGGTAAACTGGGCAGTGGACCTGCTCTCCAAGAGTGGTCCGCATCTGTCAGAGTGGTGACTTCACCCTCAGATAGTGGAGCGCTTTTCGGAACGGTTCGGGAAGGCGCAAGTCGATCTCTTCGCCTCGGCAGAGACGACACATTGCCCCCTATGGTACTCCCTCCACCACTTAGGCGGTCCACTCGGCATAGACGCCCTAGCACCTATACTGCTGCTCCCGGCTTTTCTCGAAAAAGTCCAGTTAGATAAAGCGTCAGTTCTCCTAGTGGCCCCCAAGTGGCCCAGGAGAGTCTGGTTTTTGACCCTGTGCCAGCTGTTGCATGGCCAGCCCTGGGAGATTCCGCTTCACATGGATCTCCTCAGTCAGGCGAAAGGCTCTCTTTGGCACCCGGAACCAGGCAGGTTCCGGCTATGGGTCTGGGGCTATCAAGATGTGGTTGTGGGTACGTTGAAGAGCGCTAGGGCAGACTCCACTTTGTACACCTATAAGTGGAGGTATTTCCAGGCTTGGTGTCTGGTTAGAAGCCATGACCCCATATCTTGCCCCATGCCAGTCATCTTAGTTTCTGCAAGAACTGCTTGATGCTGGTAGGCCACTTTCCACCTTGAAGGTGTATTTAGCGGCTATCTCTGCTTGCCATGCCCCTGTAGATTCAATGTCTCCGGCACGCATTTTTTGGCTACCCGTTTTCTTAAAGGCGCTCGGCGATCACGCCCTCCCAGGAGGACTGTTCTCCCCAAATGGAGCTTTAATATTGTACTGGAGGCTCTCACAAAGGCCCTGTTTGAGCCCATACACTCCATAGAGTTGTTTATGAAGTCTTCCTCTTGGCTATCACCTCCGCTAAGTGGGTCTGTGCACAGTGCCTGCATGCGTATTTGGGAGGGTGGCAGCAGGGTCTCTGCGCACCAACCCTGCTTTCCTCCCCAAGGTGATCACAGCCTTCCACAGTCAGTCTGTGGAATTGGAGTCCTTCCATCAACGAAGGATGAGAGATTAAATTTCCTCTGCCCAGTGCAGGCATTGAGATGCTACTTGCATAGGACAAGAGCTCTGCGTCAATCAGACCAGCTCTTCGTCTGTCACGGGGACACGGACCGTAGGGCAGCCCCTCTCTAAGCAGCGTCTGTCACATTGGATTCTGGATACAGTCTCGACTGCATATAATAGTGCTGGCCTGCCCCCACCTGGTAGGGTAGCCGCACACTCCACTAGAGGGTTGGCTACATATTGGGCCCTCTTCAGAGGTGCCTCGATGTCTGATATTTGTACTGCAGCTAGCTGGGCTACGCCGCATACCTTCTCCAGGTTCTACCGTCTTAATGTGGTAGACCCTGCCTTGCCTTTTGTAGACACAAGGGTCCTTAACCTGGCTTAGAGAGTGCTTATGCGTCCCTCGCAACGGCTCTGGTATACATCATCCCATACGTAATGTCATTGGTGGTCGTCCTCTCTTTCAGGGAACCAGGGTTATCGTAAGTAACCTAACGTTTATGTACATACAAAACTGTAAAAACAAAAGTAGTTTTTAATCTAAAATGAAAGTAACATATGATTTCTCTTGTGTGTGTGTCACTCGCAGCACAGAATCCAGGCTGAGCTGCTGCAGCCTGCAGTTTTCTGATCAAAATGTTTCTGCTGCAGGGCTGTAGCTAGCTTCAAGATGAAATCTCTCCTACTGATATTTTCCCCGGTGCATTTCTTGTACAAAACGAATGGCTAGTATGTCCAGTAGAGATAACAACAGGTTTGTATATATAAAAATAGAATATTCACAATAAAAACATGTATTTTAAAAGGCGGTTCTAGTGTTAATGAAATGTAACTTTTAGATGTTCCACAAGCACACACACAATTATAAATTCTAAGTAGTAAAACTTGTACTTAGTAGAAATTATATTTTATATACTTTTGTGTGTATGTGTGTGTGTTTTGTAAAGCCTTTCTGAGATTAAGTCAGAAGAACTGGATCTTGACTGCTGAAATCTTGTGAGCCACAAGCACAATTCCTGCTCAGGTTTACATGGGTTTTATAGCTATTTTTATCATGAGAAAGCGATTGACCCTGCCCTTAAAGTCGCGCTGCCAAAAGGACGTCCTTTTGCTGTTTCACAATGTATTTGCGTGACAACATCACACAGTCATGACTGTAGAATCGATTTTCAGGTGCATGTAAACCCAGCAATTGATCAATTAGCATACCTGCTTGGGATTTCTTTAAAAATCCCTATTAGTACTAATTAAGATTTTGCACATCTCTATTACTATTTGTTTTAAACAGGAATAACTCATATCCAGATCTCACTTGCAAAAATATATCACAGAATAACTCATATCCAGATCTCACTTGCAAAAATATATCACAGTAACATCTTTTAAAGTGCTTTAAAATATAAACCCATATTAATTATATGATCAGCTTTATAAATTGCTTATTATATACTAACCATGAACAAACACAGCTGGTAACAGGATAGTGAGCTTGAAATAAAGCATGACCTCAATACATAAATATACCTATATTCCCATATCCTGTGTAACATTGGAAAAGCACAGCAGAGTGTAGTTATGCAAAGGCAAATAACAGATGTATGATAAAGTGAACTGTAAAATTACAACCATGAAACCCTTGAAGAAATGATATTCCAGCTCTGTGGGCAATGAGAGACTCTTACCCCAGGAGGAGTGGGGACAGGGCGGGTTTCTGAGGCACTGGGGATCTCCAGCAGGGAAAGCTGTCCGAGTTTCTCTCTGAAGTTGAATTCATCACGTCCTCTTTGCAGTCTCGATCTGTTAACACAGAGGAGAGGACAGAGGTGAGGGGCTGTGCAGGAGGAGGGGAGGGGCTGTGCTCTCAGACTGTCAGGCAGGCAGGTTGAGCACTGTGTGTGTGTTTGTCTGGTGTTTGATTTGTAGCTCTGATAAGACTGCATCACGCCTCCAGTGTACACCAGAGAGCTGTCTCAAGGTGAGTGTGACTCAAGGAAGGATCTTGAAGGTGGTGCAGGAGTCGCATTGTCTGGCCACTTTATTAGAACCTGGATTTGGCAATGCACTGAATTAGAGAAACAAATGATGTTGATAATGTTTTGCAACTCCCTTAGGAACTAAAAACTTAAATTCAGTAACAAACATTTTGACTAGAAGTTTTTTAAATGTATTCAAACTAAGTTGCCTGAGTTTACTTAAGCATTGTTGAGGATCAAGTCCACCCAACATGCTGCAATTCTGCTCTAATAGCGACAACTACTTTTAATACGATAATGCACCCCTCCACCAAGACGGGATCATGAGGCGCAGGACTGAAGCTTCAGGCATCTTCCATGGCCCCCTGTGGGAGGTTAGAGGGTGGAGCTTAGGGAAGGACCAGAAATGACAGCACACAGGAGCAGGAAGTGACTTTTAGTCCTGGAGCCCTGTACCAACAATGGTATCTGGGCAGGATTTAATTTTAACCCTTTGCAGTCCTATGTCGGACCAGGTCCGACATTACAATTTTCCCTTTCCGGTCCGATGTCGGACCCTGTCTGACATCATCAAAAAGATGTAAAGCACAGGTCTCTAGTCATTTTTTCTCCGGAAAAAGCAGAGAAAACAATTCAATGGCCAAGTGAGACCGATAGGAGCCAAGAGAAGCCGAAAAAAAGTTTTTTAAACAGCGCGTGTAAAATAAACTGCGCGTGTGAAAATAAATTGGACCTGACGCGCCTGAGACATGCTGAATAAATGGACTGTTAAAGGTTAACACACAATGAAAATAAACAGTCAAGTATTGCAGAAAACAAACAAGAAAACTACATGGAATACCAGCAATGGTAAACTCAGGTTTCAAATAACATGAGTAAACAAAAACATTGTGGTTACAAAAACAACAATAAAGGAAGCACAGGGTCTCTCCGTGCTATTGCAGTGGGTTTCCTCTCACTGCCTCTTGGCTCCCTTCCGAGGAATAAAGACTAGTCCTTGGTTTTTTTCCACTGCAGTAATCCACCAGGGTTTTCCAAAGCTTCAGGATTCTGTGAATTACAGCAGGTTTGTAAAAGCAAAACAACAAAGCACAGAGTGTCTCTTCCCTGTTTTCAGTTCAGGACAGGGATACCGAATGGCAAAACCACGCTGCCTAAATACTGCCAAGTCCCACCACTGCAATCAGCACGCTGCCCCACGTCAACCAATCGACGAGCACAGTACAGCTGATTGCAATGATGGGACTCGGCGGCCGCATGGTTTCACCTTGAGGCAAGATGGCCGCCCGACCCGGAACTTCCAGTCTGGTCAGAGTTCAGCCTGACCCACGGTCAGTCCTACACAGCGCTGCCGGTGGTCGGGAGGGCAAAATACAACAGGGACTCCTTTCAATCCTGTCACACATCCCCCCCCCCACACTCTGCCAACCCTAACTCCCCAATTGACCCCCCTCCCTTGAAAAAAAATCAGCATTTTGATGCTCCTTCCACGAACGATGTTTAACAGTGAAGTTAAAGGGTTGCAGCGCCAGACTCCACTGAGTAATCCGGATGTTCGTGTCCCTCATCGTGTTTAGCCACTTAAGAGGAGCGTGATCTGTGACAAGAGTGAAGGACCACCCCAGGAGACAATATCAAAGAGAGTTTGTGGCCCATTTAATGGCCAGGCACTCCTTCTCAATAACGGAGTAGTTGCGCTCCCTTTGAGCCATTTTCATGCAGTGTATAGGACGGGGTGTTCTACTGGGACAAGACAGCCCCCAGACCGACATCCGAGACGTCTGTCTGGAGGATGAATTCCCTGTCGAAATCCGGTGACACTAGCGCAGGGGCTTGGCAAAGTATCCGCTTTATCGTGTCAAACACACCCTGACACTCATCTGACCATTTTACAGAGTTTGGGGTGCTTTTCTTAGTGAGGTCAATCAAGGGGCTACCAATGGTGGAAAACTCAGGGATAAAACGGCAATAATAGCCTGTCAGCCCCAAAAGTGAACTCACTTGAGCCTTGGTTCGTGGGACCGGAGTGTCCACCAAGGCCTGGACCTTGAAAGCCACTGGTTTCACCTGACCATTACCCATGCTAAAGCCAAGATATTGGGTCTGTTGTTTGTCAAACGCACATTTACCCAAGTTGACTGTTAGCCCCGTCTCCCTCAGAGACTGCAGGAGAGCCGCCAATCTATCAAGGTGCTCCTTCCAGGTAGAGCTAAAAATAACCACGTAATCAATATACGCCGCCACATACTGATGATGGGGACATAACACCCTGTCCATCAGTCTCTGGAAGGTAGCTGGGGCCCCATGCAACCCAAATTCGTGCTTTACTGTACTGCTACTGCTGATGCTGAGCATTGCGCAGGTTCTCTTGAGCCATTGTTTGTCCATCGTCTCGGGACTGTGGCGAGCGACCCAGGCTCCAGTCTCCGGTTCCAACACCGCCAGGAACTGGTTGACCCCCACAGACTCCATGATTTGCTGAGTGGTCCGTTCTGTGGGATGCAGCCAGCGGGTCAAATGGTCCCAAAGTTGCTGGGCCGCAATGCGGGGTCGGGTTCCTCCAGCCGCCTGTAGGTCCGGAAACTCCAGCAGTGATATTGAGGCGCCGGAGGATAGCTGTCTTCATCTGGGGGTAATCCTTCACTACCACGTTACTCAGGGCCCAGTATGCCACCTGCGCCTCACCAGTCAGACGGGGCAAGTTGTGCCACCCAACATCTGGCAGGCCACCATGACACTGTAGCCACCTGCTCAAACCTGGTCAGGAAGGCCCTAGGGAGACCATCTTCCGAGGTCATCTTTTGCAGCCGGATTTTGGGCGTCGGCGGCACTGTTCCAGCTGCTACAACTGGGATCTGGGCTTAGGCCTGGGCCACTACCAGGTTCTGAATGACCAGAAACGTGGCCGCTATCTTGTCGGCCATCACAGTCATGTGGGCTGAACGCTCAGCATCCCTGTGAGTGTCCCGTTCTTCCCGACGCTGCTCTATATCGTCACGGTGTCTCTCCTGATCCTCCAGGACGCCTTGCAGGGTGTACCGGTCCATGCTCATCCCACTCTGACACCACCTTGTGGGAGGGTAGTGGACGGAGCTTAGGGAAGGACCAGAAATGACAGCGCACAGGAGCCGGAAGTGACCAACAATGGTATCTGGGCATTGCAGAAAACAAACAAGAAAACTACTGGAATACCAGCAATGGCAAACTCAGGTTTCAAATAACACGAGTAAACAAAAACATTGTGGTTACAAAAACAACAACAAAGGAAGCACAGGGTTTCTCCGTGCTGCTGCAGTGGGTTTCCACTCACCGCCTCTTGGCTCCCTTCCAAGGAATAAAGACTAGTCCTGGGTTTTTTTCACCACAGTAATCCACCAGGGTTTTCCAAAGCTTCAGGATTCTGTAAAAGCTAAGCAACAAAGCACAGCACGTCTCTGCTGTGTTTTCAGTTCAGGACAGGGAGGCCGAATGGCAAAACCACGCTGCCTAAATACTGCCAAGTCCCGCCCCTGCAATCAGCACGCTGCCCCACGTCAGCCAATCGAGGAGCACAGCACAGCTGATTGCAATGATGAGACTCGGCGGCTGCATGGTTCCACCTTGAGGCAAGATGGCCGTCCGACCCAGAACTTCTGGTCTGGTCAGAGTTCAGCCTCCTGACACAATCACGGTCAGCCTTACACAGTGCTGCTGGTGGTTGGGAGGGAGAAATTACAACAGGGACTCCTTTCAATCCTGTCACAATCCCCCCCAATTCGCAGATCTCCATTGAGCATGTTTGGGATGAACTAGAATGACGCATTCCCAATCCTCTGCCTACCCCTCTGAAATGTTAATGACTGGTTTAACAACCTTGAAGACACCTTGTGGAATCTGTCACAGTGTGTAAGAATGTCAAATGGAGCCCCATATGATATCGGGTACAGTGTGCACATAACAATCATACAGCAATACCCAGAAGTATAGAAATAAAAACATATTTTTACAGTATATTTTTTCTCAACTCAGTATCATAGGCATTGTGGAAGGGTGGTGGGCAATTCACTGACACAAGGAGACAGAACTTTATTTGTAACGCCGCTCAGGCGCACTGTAGAGGGCCAGAAGAGGACGCTGTTTTCCATGGTCTGGATACTGACAACAGTAACCAGAACCACGGTGTTACCAGTACAGGTACAGAGGCAACTGCACATACAAGTGCTTGTAAATAATAATGAAAACCAAAGGCGAAAGAGAAAGAGACAATAAAACACAGTAATAAAACTACAAACAAAAGTGCTGCTTAGGCAGTGCCCCCACTGCCGCTAAGCTGGTCAGAACGGGCCTCCATCCTACGCTCAGTTACCCTATACACTGGGATGGCCAGAGTTTCCCATATAACTAAACATGTCCCCTTGGGTACATTATTATTTCATTATATTTATTTCTCTTTAAATTATTTTAAAGCAGGCTGTTTTCCCCCAGCCAGGCTTGCCTGGCTCTTGTTTGAACACGGCCACCCAAGTGCACAACCAAGCGTAGCGTGTCAGAGAGTCAGTCCAGATCCCCCCTGTTACAGGGATAAATAGGCATTTTTGTGTGTTAAATAAACAAACGTTAATAATTTAACAGTAAAGGGCAAGTTTTAAAATAGAATACTTAAGTTGATTAAAACGTTTTCTTACCTTTACTTGTAGATAAACTCTGCACTTCTCTCTTTATGGGTTGTGAAGTGGTCAATGACCTGGTCGTACCAGCAAGGGTTCTTTTCCAGAGTCTTCACAATTCCCTTTTCAGTGGATAGAATTGCCAGTTTTTTAAGGCATTTTTGTTCCATTGTGTTTCTTGTATAGCTCTTTAACCTTTTCAGACAGGAGAAGCTTCTTTCCACACCGGCAGACGTTGCTCCGATTGTTGCAATTAAACACATCAGCTTGTACAGCTGGTGCATAGCTTTGTGAAGACCACTGCCCTTGAAGTACCGCAGCAAATCTGAAATTTTGCCACTGTCACCGTGCAACTCAGTGTCCAAATAGAAAATTTGCAGCTCTGTTTTCAAACGTTCAGCATCAAAAAATCGGCAATATCCCTCAGTTAAGCAGTTAAATTATTAATCTGGGAATAGGTTCTTCATTGCTGCAAATTTCTCGTGATTCATCAGCTCAAGGATTTCCAGCTTATCCAGGCTTGCATATCAATGATGAATCTGGAGTATTAAATTGTAAAAAATGGAAAAATACAGTGTGCGGTATATTGCTGCTTTACGTCTTGGAACTCGTCCTGCCGTCTGCGACTCTTTCTCCTGTGTGTGTCAGCTGGGTCTTCTGTCAAGTTGGCTGCTTTTTCGTTAAATGTATGAAATGCTTCTTCAGTCCTTTTCTCCTCTGTAGAATGAAGCAGATTTTCGATTCTGTTTTTGCAGAACACAACATCCATAGTCTTTTGCTGAACAATATCAAATACTGTATCCATATCAGAAAAAAACCTGGCTGAATGTGAAAAGCAGGAACGTGAATTCGAAATCTTCGAGAGTACGAATGAACCCACTTGCACCTCTGATGGAATCATCATCCATGCCCTCCGAGTTGACAATGCGTGAGAAAGTCTCAACCAGTTTGTCGTGATTATTGGTGATCGTGCTGACGATCCCTGAACTGTAGTTCCAGCGAGTTGGGGCATTTTTTGGCAGTGGAGGACAACCAGTTTCTTCCAACAAAGCTACCCTTGGTGGATTTGGAAAAAAAACTATGTGAATCTTCCTAGTGCTGCAAAGAATACCCTGGCCTGTGTAATGCATTTTGCTCCTTGGCTAACATGAAGCTTAGACGATGCACACAGTGTATAAAGATAGCACTTGGAGCCACTTCTCATACTTTGGCTTGTAGCCTGTTTAATTCAGAAGCCATCACTGCAGCTCCGTCATATGTTTGAGCAACCAGTTTCTCTTCAAAATCATGCTCTGCCATTGTTGTGCTAACGAGCTTGAAAACTGACTGCATGATTCGCCCACTGGTTACATAACCAGAAAACGCTCTTGTATATTTCCTGATTATTCCACATACCACACAATTATAGAAAGCTGAGAATGACAGGCAATGTCAGTTGATTCATCTATCTGCCATGCAAAAAAGTGGGCAGTATTCACTTCCTTTTTATCTCCTCAAGCACTGATAATGAGATAGAAGAAATCAAATCATTCTGATTTGTTTTTGACATTCCTGTAATGACTGCTCAATATGACTGCTCTATAACATGCTGAAAGCAAATTTATCCTAGTAGCTTCAAGTTCAGTTTCACTTCGGCAATGACGTGGTCTTTTGCTTTGGAATGTCGTTTTACTGCTCGATCAAAATTTTTTATGTCATTATATCCATATTTTGTCCAAGTACTAGCAGAAATACAGAAAAGTAAACAAGGCCAACAATACAGGCAATTTGTAGTCACGCTGCCTGTCTGCCAGTCTGCCAATCCACTCTATCATGCTAGTGACAATGAAATGATCTAGTAGTACTTTTCTTCCCAGTATTTTCTTCTTCTATGTTTATTTTTATTTGAGGCTGAGGTCTACCCTGGCATTTTATAAAAACTCTCAGTATATTCTAAAGTACCAAAGGAAGACTTTAGCAACCGATCTGCCACATTCCCGGCCTCAGCCATTTACACTGCGTCACTGGCGCCACAGAATTCACTATCATTTGAATATATGAAAATTAAATCATGTTTCCTACCTTCTTCCAAAATTAAATTGAATAATATTCACCTCACATACAGACTTGTATTACATTAAATCGCTTTAATACGGGCAAAGATGTCTACTATCTACTTTGAATATACTCTCTCCACTAACTCCAACAGTGCATGCAAAGTAGAACATTGGGTAAGGTAATAATTATATTGAAATGAGCAAGGCTGGAAGCATGTCCAGAGACTTGCCTCCCTTGATAAAAAAAAAAATGTTGCTATTCATCCAATGAAAAATTGTTTATAGCACATGTGATTTTTTGCAGTTTGTATTGAAGTCTATTGCAGATTGGGAAAACCAATGGAGCCAGTGCCTCCGGCTATCTGAATAGTGTTAAAACACAGTTTTTTTTATGTGTGTCTCTATATATTATAAACAGCTATAAAATTTAAGATATTACAAAAAAATACACTTGATTGTGTGGCTTAATTATATATTATATATGAACATAACACAATTATAATACAAATTATATATAATATAATTTATATAAAAGTGAATTTTAATTTCAGATTTATTGGGGAGGCACTGCCTCCCTTGCCTCTCCTCATGTGCACACTGAAGGGTAACAGCGGCCCGCAGCACAGTATGTGCACACTGGAGGGTAACAGCGGCCCGCAGCACAGTATGTGCACACTGGAGGGTAACAGTGGCCCGGAGCACAGTATGTGCACACTGGAGGGTAACAGCGGCCCGCAGCACAGTATGTGCACACTGGAGGGTAACAGCGGCCCGCAGCACAGTATGTGCACACTGGAGGATAACAGCGGCCCGCAGCACAGTATGTGCACACTGGAGGGTAACAGCGGCCCGCAGCACAGTATGTGCACACTGGAGGGTAACAGCGGCCCGCAGCACAGTATGTGCACACTGGAGGGTAACAGCGGCCCGCAGCACAGTATGTGCACACTGGAGGGTAACAGCGGCCCGCAGCACAGTATGTGCACACTGTGATTGTAACAGCGGCCCACAACACAGTATGTGCACACTGCTGCACAACCTTCTGCTTTGTCTACCTGAGAATTTGTGATCAGAGCATGATTGCTATTTTCCCCTTAAATTAGAGACTTACAGAAAAAAACAGCATGGGCAGGAAAAAGGGGCTTCATTTGAGTCAAAGCAAAAGTGAAAGCTAAAAAATCAACAGCAAAACAAGACAAAATGCGAGAACTTTTTGCCAATAAGAGTTAACTTTTTTTTTTAATTAACTCGTATTTTTTTAAAGGGCCAAAGCAGCTTTCAATTTGAGAAAACTAAAAGGAAACTACTAAGTGATAAAATTCAGACACATGAACAGAGAATCACCCATAAACAGAATCACTCAAACAGAGAATCACTCATAAATACAATCACTCATAAACACAGAATCACACACAAACACAGAATCACTCATAAACAGAGAATCACTCATAAATACAGAATCACTCATAAATACACAATCATTCATAAATACCTTCAAACACAGAATCACTTATAAATACAATCACTCATAAACACAGAATCACTCATAAATACAATCACTCATAAACACAGAATCACTCATAAATGCAATCACTCATAAACACAATCACTCAAACACACAATTACTCATAAATACAATCACTCATAAACACAGAATCACTCAAATACTATCACTCATAAACACACAATCACTCATAAATACAATCACTCATAAACACAGAATCACTCAAATACAATCACTCATAAACACAGAATCACTCATAAATACAATCACTCATAAATACACAATCACTCATAAACACACAATTACTCATAAACACAGAATCACTCATAAATACAATCACTCATAAACACAGAATCACACACAAACACAGAATCACCCTTAAACAAAGAATCACTCATAAACAGAGAATCACTCATAAATACAAATCACTCATAAACACAGAATCACTCAAACACAGAATCACTCATAAATACAAACACTCAAACACAGAATCACTCAAACACAGAATCACTCATAAATACAATCACTGAAACACAGAATCACTTACAAATACAATCACTCATAAACACAGAATCACTCATAAATACAATCACTCATAAACACAGAATCACACACAAACACAGAATCACTCATAAATACAATCACTCATAAACAATCACTCAAACACAGAATCACTCATAAATACAATCACTCAAACATAGAATCACTCATAAACACAGAATCACTCATAAACACAATCACTCATAAATACAATCACTCATAAACAGGTAGAAAATGAAATATTACTAAAACGTACATCAGAGCTGTCCAACCTTTTGACTGAGACCGTGCTGGTTACCAGGGAGATCTGAAAGAGCCGTCCCAGTACCAGGGAGATCTGAAAGAGCCGTCCCGGTACCAGGGAGATCTGAAAGAGCTGTCCCGGTACCAGGGAGATCTGAAAGAGCCGTCCCGGTACCAGGGAGATCTGAAAGAGCCGTCCCTGTACCAGAGAGATCTGAAAGAGCAGTCCCGGTACCAGGGAGATCTGAAAGAGCCACAGGAAAACAAAACCTGTATCACTTTAGTTTACTAAAAGGCTGATGAGACAGTAGCCACTCCAATCAGACCCCCTCAGTAGTTTCCTGCTCATTAAACATGTTTGAAACACGACCTCACTTGCTTTCTACACAAGACCACAGATTCAAAGTGGGATGCTTCAAAGAGGAGGTCAGTGAGTCATACTGTATAGGGATTGAAAGCCAGCCGTTGGACAGCCCTGATTGGACAATATCAAGTCAGAACTGGAATGTATGAGTGGCAGCTCTCTCACTGTCAGCGGGCTCTGTTGCTGGTCCAGTCTTGTTGCTCCTCCGTCTCCTGACTGAGCAGTAGAAGCGTGAGTCCCGGCGCATGGGACTGTTCCTCCTGCTGTGCCCCGCCCCAGTCATGTGATCAGAGGGGTCCAGGTCCTGCTCGGAACACTCACTCATTTTCACTGTTTCCATGGCAGCGTGTTGTTTACAATCTGGAGCTCAGAGGAAACCGTCCTGCTTCAGCTTGGCATCTTAATCAATAAAAACAACACATTCAGAATAACACAAACCACTAGGGCACTGTCCATCCAGAACTGCACCACCAGGACCTACACACAGTGTGTACACTGCGGACTGATGGACAGACTGGCCCCTCCATAAATAATATGGATAATATGCCCAGATTCTGATACTCTCATGAACTGTTTCATTACAGCTGGATTAAGTTATCTAAATTCATGGTGAAATGTTAGTGTACAAACAGATAGTCTCCATATGCACAGGTTATGATACACTCAATAATGTGTGCTAAAGAAGGTCCTTCGACAAAATAGAGCAAGCAGTTCCCTGGATACTGTATATGAATGCTGAGCCCCTTTCAATGATTGCATCTTACAGTCAAAGTTACAGTAGAAATGCATTACAATATATTATAGTTATACATGAACACCTCTTTTTCCTTTGGTGTTAACATCTGTCTGAATAAATCATTCTAATTTATTAAAAAATATATATAGCTTAGAGCAACATATTGCGTATATGTTTCATAGGTGTATACCTTGCTATTAATGGCTTCAAAAATACATTTTCATTATTTGTTTACTGATCCCTTCAAGTTTTATGAAGTTTGCAATTGTTCCAAGAGGCTCTTTTTGCAATTTCTCAAAGACTGATTTTTATTTTAACTCCATGAATTTATGAGCTGCTCTTCAGTTCTGGTTCCACAGACATGTTTAACCCTTTATTGTAGTAAGTAGCAGCACCATCTGGTGCTCAACTATGTATTGTCAGCAATTGGAATAAAAACTTGAGCCAAAGTAGCTAATCACTAGATGGCGCTGACTTATCTCTATAACCCTAACTGTGCTGACTGTATTTGAAATAACAGATAGACTTTATAAACTCATTATTTAACTACTCTTCAACCATGTATATATTTTATATATTTAACAAACTCTTTGACTGATCTAGCCTGGGTTACATATGTCTATCTGAAGAGGATAGTCAAAAGTAATAAGAACATGTTTATTGAAGCTATTTACTAATTTACTCACTACTAAATAAAAAAATTAAAAAACACAAAAATAGTATTTTCCTCGTCAAGCATACCAGCTCTTAAATATAGAAGTGCTCTTATTGTCTTGACAGAGCTTAACGTGTTTAAATATAGAATTATATCTATTTTATGATTTTTAGAAAGCAATCTAATAAAACAAGCACACATGAAAAACAGAATGGCACTCAGACTCTTCAGTGGATGCTGTTGTATGTTGCTGCAGACGGCTTCTGCTTTGGCAGCCTTGTGCATTGGGTTCATTGTGTGTGGAAAGTTCAGGGGGCTGGCTTGCTTCACTGCAAGGGTTTGTACACAAGCCAGGCATTCTACTACAGAGGTGGAGCACATGGACAAGAGCCCATTACTGGAGAACTGGGCGACAACACATCACTATGCATTACTGTGACAGGGAGACCATGCCGCTGATTCTTGGGTGCATATGTGCCTTTATGGAAGTAGCTGGGACGTTCAACAGGAGATGCGTTGCTATGGAAATAATTGAGCAGGTATGCTCGCCCGGCGCTGAGCTGATCGGGAGGTCCGGACTGGCTGAGGGCGTGCCCAGGCAGGCTGCGCAGAGCTGATCGGGAGGTCCGGATTGGCTGGGGGCCGTGCCCAGGGAGGCTGCGCAGAGCTGATCGGGAGGTCCGATTGGCTGGGGCGTGCCCAGTGAGGCTGCGCAGAGCTGATCGGGAGGTCCGGATTGGCTGGGGGCGTGCCCAGGGAGGCTGCGCAGAGCTGATTGGGAGGTCCGGATTGGCTGGACCTCCCGATTTAGAACGACCAGCTTTTTTGCTTTTAAACCATTTAAATTGTTACAAAAATGACTATTCTAGTCCATTCATTTTAATTCCGTACATGGCCTTTTTGTAAAAACCTCTAATCTGCTATAAAAGAACCAGAAGTCGTTTAAAATATACACTGCTTTTTTTTTTTCTTTATACATTTACACGAAACCTCGCTTAATATAATTGTAGGAGTGTCAGCACTGTACTTGCATCCAGGGCGCATCTGCCGATGAAAGAATTGGGGACGACTAAATTTAAAAAAAAATATATATATTGAATAGAATCCAGCAGAGGGCTTCAGAGAGTGACTCAAACATCTTAGGGCTGCTGTGGCATCCGAAAGTTAGCGAAGTAAAATTGCACCTTCCAACAGATACCAAAAAGATGACGGAGAGAAGGGAGTATAGGCATGACTTTGAAGGAATTGGAAATGTCTGCTTTAGCTAACCAGGAACCCTGTCCTCATATTTTGATGGAATGGATAGCATCAGGTATGGTGATGTAATGAAGAGAAAACTGATCTGAATGCTGATAGAAGAGCCACAAGGGGCAGAGAGATAAACGATGAGGCACTTCTTGTCTGACATTTTCCTTTTATTATTATTATTTATTTCTTAGCAGACGCCCTTATCCAGGGTGACTTACAATTGTTACAAGATATCACATTATTTTTTACATACAATTAACCATTTACAGTTGGGTTTTTACTGGAGCAATCTAGGTAAAGTACCTTGCTCAAGGGTACAGCAGCAGGATTGAACCCACGACCCTCCGGTCAAGAGTCCAGAGCCCTAACCACTACTCCACACTGCTGCCCTTGTAGCTTCTCTGATAGGATTGATGTGGAATTGAGGGAAGGGAGGGGCTGAAAACAGACCCTCCATGAATCCCATTGAGATCTCGGAATTGATGAGAGAATCGACGACTTCTGGTTCTTTTATAGCAGATTAGAGGTTTTTACAAGTAATAGAGAAAGAAGGGATGGATTTTAAACCAGTAGAAAAACCATTAGTAAGGCCAGAGATTAGATCATTAACAAAAAAAAACGATCAGGGTGATACTGAAGAGCTTCTGATAGAGCCGGGACGTTGATGGGGGTAGAGGCAATTAGTAATGATGAATGTCATTTAGATGAAAGAAGGCAGCTGAAACGTGAATGAGCATCGCCACAGGAACTGCACCTATGTAAAAAACTGCATTCTTTGTAAATGCAGAATGAGGAATTGAAATTATTGCATAGCTGTCTGCCACTAGAATAATGAGTCTTCCATCGCTCTTTGAAAAAGCAGGCAGAGCTAAAGAATGGATAGGAGGAACTACTGACACATAATTCCTAAAAAAGGGAGCGTTGTTGAGAGGAGGGGAAGAATAATTTGAGGCTGATGAGGAGACAAGAGGAGGCTGCTTTTGGACACAGAGAGGTAGAATGGCCGGTGGAAGCACAAAATCTGCAAGCGTTAGCACGGAGACCACTGAAGAATCTATTAAAGTTCATGATCGGTTTGAGCCCAGTCAATCCGTGTATTGTCCAATGCTAACCAAGAAGCTGCTTTGGCTGAAAAAGCTTTATGATACACATAAAAAATGGTACCGCCATATCTGACCGAGAGAGTAACAATGTTAAGTAAATATGAGTTCAGTTCCTGTCATTGGTGAGCATAAGCTTTACAAAGGACATCATGAAAAACAGAAAATGCAAGCACAAATTCTCCAAGAAAAAGATTTTCACACAGCCGAGGATCCCGCGATTTAAGAGTAACAGACACATCTCTACAGTCTTATGTTGCAATAAGTATTGAGACCAAATTAATATCTTTTCCTTCAATAATATTACGTCTCAATTGAGGAGAGAGAGAGTGGCGATGAACTACTCAGGCAGAAGAGGATCCTGAACTAGACACGATCGCTAGAGTGAAGATTGGCAGCTCGGGAGCAGGTGTGGGCATGGCTGGAGCAGGGGGAGAGATGAGCGTTGCTGCTGGTGCTACTGATGAAGTAATGGCTGTCGGTTCCAAGTGAGTGATCCTGCTATATAGCACATCCAGGCAATCAGATACTGTAGAAATGGAGGTTGAAAGAGGATGAATGAGTTGCTTGATATTGTTGAAAATCTGATAACGCAAATTGGAGGAAGGATCAGATGAAATTGAAAACTGAGGGTTTGTATTAGCTGGGTCATGAGCGAGTGAAGCTTGCAATGCAGGGGCGGAGAGTGAAATGACAAGTTTGGATTTCTGTTGTGACTTTGAGGGGAAAAAACAGGCCCAGCTGATATGGAATTGCAATATGAAACAAAGTAGCCCGGTCACTCCCTGCTTCAATGGGCAATCCTTTTTTGAACAGAGCTTTCAGGAGTATGTTGATGGGCCAATAAAAAGTTGTGCTGGAGAATCATCCTCAGGTTTGATGCATTTAGAGTGGCGAAGAGGAATGGCAGTGGGCACAGCTGGATATGCATAGGCTGAAGCAGCAGCATTGTCAGATGGAGGGGAAGCAGGACGGGCGGATTTGTTTGAAAATTGTTTCAGTGGATTATATGTTGAAGAAAGACAGGCAGAAGGAAAGAAAAATTCTTCATCTGAGTCAGATGAAAACGAAAGCTGCCTCGGGTGAATAGTCATTTTAAACTGATTGAATATAAAAAGGTTTGTTTTAAGATTGGGTCTGCAAGTCTGAGTGGTAACCACAAACTGAAAAGCAAGATGAGAATTAGGAAGCTGGCTACAGTTTAAATAGTGTGACTGAGGTAATTAAATAGTGTGACTGAGGTAATTAAATAGTGTGACTGAGGTAATTAAATAGTGTGACTGAGGTAATTAAATAGTGTGACTGAGGTAATTAAAGGTTGACTGACAGATATTTTAGTGGGATGACACAGGGGAGTAGACCCGATTCCAGGCCCCCGAAATACACCAAGGTTCTACTAACCAGCTCATCTACTGATAAGGACTCAGAGAGTGGCAATGAGCTCAATACATCAGAAAGCTTAACAGCAGTTGAATTAATTACATGGGATTTAAATGTACGGTCCACAGTCTTTGTAGATACTGGCAGATTCACCTCAAAAAGAATGTCAAGATGATCAGAAATAGTAAGATCTAGGGTTATGACGTTCTTAACAGCTAAACCACGAAAAATAACCAGATCTAAAGTATGGCCACGATTATGCATAGAACCTTTGACATGCAGGATATAATTTAAGGAATCCAGTAGCCTCAAACATTCCAAGGAGTTAGTTAATCAATGTCAACATGAAGGTTAAAATCACCCAATAAAAGAATCCGATCATATTTGACTGTCAGTATAGATAGCAGATCCCCAAATTTAGTCAGAAATAGCAGGGTCAATAAGTAATTACAATATGAACAGGTTTAATGTCAAGGTTAAAACTTGAAAAGATGAATAACCTTCAACAGTTTCCTGTTTGATTCTAAGTTCACTACGAAAAACAATAGCAAGTCCACCTCCCCGCCCAGCAGAATGAGCTTTCTGGAAAAAAGAGAAGAATAAAGCAAGCATTCGTAAACAGAGATACATTTAGCTGGAAATGACCTCAGAGAAGTCAGTGAAACACAAGATTGTACAAGCAATTCAATTAGACCCACTTGACCCTTATTAATTATGTGACCTTGTATTATAACAAATAAATACACCAAACGTGTTATATACAGCTGTATACATTATTCCAGTTGTATATTCTGGTGCTTTGTCTCAGTGGAAACCCACAGCTTTCCCCAGGAGTTTTCAGAAGACTCACACATGCAGATGACATCTGTGGCAAAGTGCCCCCCCCTGTGTATTATATGTTACGTGTTGTGTGTAAATGTTGGGGTATAGTCATCGGTACACGGGATATAAACGGGTCTGTGTTTCACGTGTGATTTAAAAATGTAGATTTGTATTTAGGCACGAGGAGGGCACAAATCACTTCACGTGCTGGTTAAAGTAATAATATGTGAGCACGGGAATTGCACTTTAATTAATTCACGTGCAGTTGTACCGAGATTCCAATTGAATGATTGACTAGCAATCGAAGTCTCGCACAACTGCATAAAAGCTGCATGTTTTCACTCACTCGGGTGGTGTGTTCGTTGAGTGGAGAACGGAGAGAGAGAAGGAGAGTACTATTTAAAACAATTGCTATCGCGTGCTGGAGGACCAGCACGATACTTGTTTATTTATTTACTCACCGTGTTTGTGTGTCTGTCCGTCCACCGTTGTTTAGTGTATAGTCCGCTTTGTTTGTCTATTTATTTTGGCGCAAGTGCCGTGTCCTGTTTTTGTGTTCTATTATTTTGTTTATTAAATGCTGAGCGCGATCACGCTCAGCTTCACCAAAACCCCAAGTCTCTGTCTGCTCTGTGTGTTTCTAGTTCTGGTCTGAGTTCCTCCCTGCAGCCAGCCTGTCACACGTGGTGTCAGAACCGGAAAACAGCGCCCAGGACTCAGGCCAGAGCGGGAACCGCAGTTTTTTTTTTTTGTTTGTTTTGTTTTTTTGAAAAATAAAGGGGAAAATGGAAGGCTGGAACTGGAGAGATGGCTGCCAGGATCTGGAGGTCCTCCTCGGTGGTCTAGAGGACCAAGGCTGGTGCCTTGCCTGTGGGGAGTTCGGGCACCCAGTGGTGCACTGCCCCTACCAAGAGGGAGAGGAGGAACTGGCCCAGGAGAGGAAGGTGAGGAGGAGGCAGAGAAGGGGAAAGGGGAAGAGGAAGGCGGAGTGTCCACCGCCCAAGTCTCCACCAGCAGAGGAAGAATGCCTGCTGGTTTTGCCTCCACAGCCTGAGTGGGAGGAGCCTGAACGTCCTACGCCTGAGTGGGAGGAGCCCGAACGTCCTACGTCTGAGTGGGAAGAGCCCGAACGTCCTACGCCTGAATGGGAGGAGTCGGTGCCCACAGCCCAAGAGGGAGGAGTCGGCGCCCACAGCCCAAGAGGGAGGAGTCGGTGCGCCCACAGCCCAAGAGGGAGGAGTCGGTGCGCCCACGGCCCAAAAAGGGGAAGGTGAGCGCCCACAGCCCCAGTCTCCACTAGCAGAGGGTGAATTCCTGCTGGTTCCACCTCCATTGCCATGGGAGGACTGCTTGCAGCTCCCACCTCCACCAGCAGAGGGTGAATTCCTGCTGGTCCCGCCTCCGCCACTTCCACCGCCAGGAGCAGAGCAGCAGGAGCTGCCTCTGCCTCCTCCACCAGCAGAGGGTGAATGCCTGCTGGGTCCCTGTCCACCAGCAGAGGGTGAATGCCTGCTGGGTCCCTGTCCACCAGCAGAGGGTGAATGCCTGCTGGGTCCCTGTCCACCAGCAGAGGGTGAATGCCTGCTGGGTCCCTGTCCACCAGCAGAGGGTGAATGCCTGCTGGTCTCCCCTTCCGAGGCGGAGCCGCACCAGTCCCCTGCAAGAGGGGGAGGGCCGCACCAGTCCCCTGAAACAAGGGTAGACTACACGCTGCTCACACCTCCGCCGCCAGGAGACTACACGCCGCTCCCACCTCCACTGGCAGGAGCAGAGCAGCAGGAGCTGCCTCTGCCTCTGCCTCCGCCACCTTCATCGGCAGGAGCAGAGCAGCAGGAGCTGCCTCTGCCTCCGCCACCTTCACTGGCAGGAGCAGAGCAGCAGGAGCTGCCTCTGCCTTCGCCACCTCCATCGGCAGGAGCAGAGCAGCAGGAGCTGTCTCTGCCTCCGCCACCTCCACCGCCAGGAGCAGAGCAGCAGGAGCTGCCTCTGCCTCCTCCACCAGCAGAGGGTGAATGCCTGCTGGGTCCCTGTCCACCAGCAGAGGGTGAAGGCCTGCTGGGTCCCCCACCAGCAGAGGGAAAATGCCTGCTGGTCTCCCCTTCCCAGGCGGAGCCGCACCAGTCCCCTACAAGAGAGGGGCCGCACCAGTCCCCTAAAACAAGGGTAGACTACACGCCTCCCACCTCCGCCAGGAGACTACACGCCGCCTCCCACCCCCACTGGCAAGAGCAGAGCAGCAGGAGCTGCCTCTGCCTCCGCCACCTCCACCGGCAGGAGCAGAGCAGCAGGAGCTGCCTCTGCCTCCGCCACCTTCACTGGCAGGAGCAGAGCAGCAGGAGCTGCCTCTGCCTCCGCCACCTTCACTGGCAGGAGCAGAGCAGCAGGAGCTGCCTCTGCCTCCGCCACCTTCACTGGCAGGAGCAGAGCAGCAGGAGCTGCCTCTGCCTCCGCCACCTTCACTGGCAGGAGCAGAGCAGCAGGAGCTGCCTCTGCCTCCGCCACCTCCATCGGCAGGAGCAGAGCAGCAGGAGCTGCCTCTGCCTCCGCCACCTCCATCGGCAGGAGCAGAGCAGCAGGAGCTGCCTCTGCCTCCGCCAACCCCACCAGCAGAGGAGGAATGTCTGCTGGTATCACTTCCCCACCAGCAGAGGATGAATGCCTGCTGGTATCACTTCCCCACCGTCACGAGGAGAGGAGCAGGAGCTGCCTCTCCGCCACCAGAAGGACCAGGACTAGATGTTGGAGGTCCTCAGCAGCCCTTGCATAGGCTGCTGAGGAAAGCATGGGAAGAACCGCCCGCCGCAGTGGCCGAGAAGAGGGCCAAAACCCGCACCCCAGCTTGTCCTGACTGCCTGCCCGCTGCGCCCAAGGATGCCTGCCTCGCTGCGCCCAAGGATGCCTGCCTCGCTTCGCCCAAGGATGCCTGCCTCGCCGCCCAAGGATGCCTGCCTCGCTTCGCCCAAGGATGCCTGCCTCGCCGCCCAAGGATGCTTGCCTCGCTTCGCCCAAGGATGCTTGCCTCGCCGCCCAAGGATGCCTGCCTCGCCGCCCAAGGATGCTTGCCTCGCCGCCCAAGGATGCTTGCCTCGCCGCCCAAGGATGCTTGCCTCGCCGCCCAAGGATGCTTGCCTTGCATCGCTTGGGTTGCCAGCCGCCCGCATCGCTTGTTGCCAGCCGCCCGCATCACCTGGGTTGCCAGCCGCCCCGCATCGCCTGGGGTTGCCAGCCGCCCGCATCGCTTGGGTTGCCAGCCGCCCGCATCGCTTGGGTTGCCAGCCGCCCGCGACGCCTGGTTGCCAGCCGCCCGCGATCGCCTGGGCTGCCTGTCGCCCGCGACGCCTGGGCTGCCTTTTGCTCCACACAGGGTGCAGGGTGCGAGGGAGAAGTGGAGCTCCGCTGCCGCCTCTATGGCCAGGGGCTCCTCCCGAAGTTCGCCTCCCGAGGGTCCGCTGCTGCTGCCGCCGCCTCCCGAGGGTCCGCTGCTGCTGCCGCCGCCTACCGAGGGTCCGCTGCTGCTGCCGCCGCCTCCCGAGGGTCCGCTGCTGCTGCCGCCGCCCGAGGGTCCGCTGCTGCTGCCGCCGCCTCCCGAGGGTCCGCTGCTGCTGCCGCCGCCTCCCGAGGGTCCTGCTGCTGCCGCCGCCTGGGGTCGCCAGGGATCCTGCTTCACCTGGGTCGCCGGGCCTCTGCTTTGCCTCGGTCGCTAGACTGTGGCCGGAGCTCCATGAAGGGAGCTGCCGGCCATGAAGAAAGGGGGAGGTCAGGAGACCAGCTCCCCGCAGCAGTTTCGCTGCCGGAATTGGGTGGCCGGAGCCCCACGGAGGGGAACTGCCGGCCATGAAGAAGGGGGAGGTCAGGAGACCAGCTTCCCCGCAGCAGTTTCGCTGTCGGAGATTGTGTGGTCGGAGCCCCACGGAGGGGAACTGCCGACCATGAAGAAGGGGAGGTCAGGAGACCAGCTCCCCAGCTGCACTTTCGCGGCAGGAGATAGTGTGGCTGAAGCCCTGGAAGAGGGAGCTGCCAGCCACGAAGAATTGGGGTGCCGGACATTCCACCATGGCCACCCCCAGAAACAACTTGCTTCCCCTTTGGGACTTTGGGACTGAGGGGGAGGTGGCCATTGAGGCCATGTGTGCTTTGCACAAGGGGGTATATGTGGCAAAGTGCCCCCTGTGTATTATATGTTACGTGTTGTGTGTAAATGTTGGGGTATAGTCATCGGTACACGGATATAAACGGGTCTGTGTTTCACGTGTGATTTAAAAATGTAGATTTGTATTTAGGCACGAGGAGGGCACAAATCACTTCACGTGCTGGTTAAAGTAATAATATGTGAGCACGGGAATTGCACTTTAATTAATTCACGTGCAGTTGTACCGAGATTCCAATTGAATGATTGACTAGCAATCGAAGTCTCGCACAACTGCATAAAAGCTGCATGTTTTCACTCACTCGGGTGGTGTGTTCGTTGAGTGGAGAACGGAGAGAGAGAAGGAGAGTACTATTTAAAACAATTGCTATCGCGTGCTGGAGGACCAGCACGATACTTGTTTATTTATTTACTCACCGTGTTTGTGTGTCTGTCCGTCCACCGGTTGTTTAGTGTATAGTCCGTTTTGTTTGTCTATTTATTTTGCCGTAAGTGCCGTGTCCTGTTTTTTGTGTTCTATTATTTTGTTTATTAAATGCTGAGCGCGATCACGCGCTCAGCTTCACCAAAACCCCAAGTCTCTGTCTGCTCTGTGTGTTTCTAGTTCTGGTCTGAGTTCCTCCCTGCAGCCAGCCTGTCACACATCACAATGTGACCCATTAATTTAGGAGACAGTTACAGACTTCGACTACTTTATACCGATACTGTGTACACTACAAAATATGCTAACCCCTTGTAAGGTTACCACGGTAAATCTGCACAGTGATTATGCTATCTTAGTAAAATGTACTATGGTTAAACATGGATTTTACTATAATTTACTATGCTTTGCTATGCTTTTATCATGGTACACCCAACTTTTTTTTTTTTAGCTTACTAACAAGTATGTTAACAAGTTGTGTTCACATATTGGTTAATATTTAGTATTTAGTATCAGATGCTTTCTTAGGGAACTCAATCATATCAGTGAAATGGGGTTAGATTTGATTATAGGTCACATTTTGCAGATAATAATATCTGTTTACTTTAGAAATAGTTGTATTAACAAACCATTAACACAAAGTGATATCTTAACATTCAGATAATCAAACTAAAAGATGACCAAGATTAGAAAATGTAAACCACAGCAAAATGTCTCTTCATAGCACTGTGCTCCATCCCTCAAACCCCTATGCTGAATCTTTAGAACAAGCCAGTCTATCATTGCACTGTGCCCCATCCCTCAAACCCCTATGCTGAATCTTTAAAACAAGCCAGTCTATCATTGCACTGTGCCCCATCCCTCAAACCCCTATGCTGAATCTTTAAAACAAGCCAGTCTATCATTGCACTGTGCCCCATCCCTCAAACCCCTATGCTGAATCTTTAAAACAAGCCAGTCTATCATTGCACTGTGCCCCATCCTCAAACCCCTATGCTGAATCTTTTAAAACAAGCCAGTCTATCATTGCACTGTGCCCCATCCCTCAAACCCCTATGCTGAATCTTTAAAACAAGCCAGTCTATCATTGCACTGTGCCCCATCCCTCAAACCCCTATGCTGAATCTTTAAAACAAGCCAGTCTATCATTGCACTGTGCCCCATCCCTCAAACCCCTATGCTGAATCTTTAAAACAAGCCAGTCTATCATTGCACTGTGCCCCATCCCTCAAACCCCTATGCTGAATCTTTAAAACAAGCCAGTCTATCATTGCACTGTGCCCCATCCCTCAAACCCCTATGCTGAATCTTTAAAACAAGCCAGTCTATCATTGCACTGTGCCCCATCCCTCGGACCCCTATGCTGAACCTTTAGAACGAGCCAATCATTGCACTGTGCCTGTGGCGGAGTGTCCCGCCCCTATATTTATATGTGCACTGTGTTTTTATGATTTGTATTATTGTTTGCGGTGCAGATAAAAGCGCCATGTATTTGTTATTGTTTTTATAGTTTAAAAACCTTGTGAGGATGCGTGACTGATCAACTAGTGATTTATTTAGCTAGCTGACAGTCACGCATCCTTATTAAACTCGTGCAGACGGTGACCATCTCCCGAGTTAATTCATTGATTAATTGTTGCTAATCGGGAGATGGTCACTGTATATAAACCTGCAGCTCTCTACCCTCAGCGGAGAGTGTATTAGGAGTGAGAGTGGCGAGAGCGAGGACAGAGAGAAAACGAAACCTAAAAACAACTGCTAAGCCTTATTTGTTTATTTGTTTGGCCAACATGCCCTTTTTGTTTCTGTCTTGTTTGTTTAAATCTTTTGGTTTATTTATTTAATAAAACGCTCTGCGCCGTTGTGTTCAGCTTCACCACCATCCATCCATTGTTTGGTTTCCGTTTACTTCCTGGTCCGTAACGTCACCAGTCACACGCCACTCAACTGCTACTCGGTCACAGTGCCCCATCCCTCAAACCTCAATGCTGAATCTTTAGAATGAGCCAATCATTGCACTGTGCCCCATCCCTCAAACCTCAATGCTGAATCTTTATAACGAGCCAGTCTATAGTGCAAACCTACCAGCTTCCCAGTGCAGACCTGTACTCCAGTCATGCAGCCCAGCAGCAGAGAGCCAGACAGTCTGTCATAACTCTCCTGTTGTTAGCAACACAATGTTTGTTTGAGACAGACCCACACCCAGTCTTCTAATTACAGTATCTAGTTTCCTGCATATTGAAATGCACTCTGTGGTGAAACATTTGCAGAGATTACAGAATGTGTTTTAGTCATGCTAAACTGTGTTTTCATGAAATAACAATAATCTATAGATTATATTCTTTACACATATGCATTTTAAATAACTTTTATTTTTTGAAAAAGTTACAAAACTGAGAGTTCTGAAGAGACCTTCAATTATAATACCAGTTTGATTCTAGTTCTGTAAAATGAACAGGTGTTTTTCTTCTTTAAAATAAAGACCGATGGAAACGCTTTGAAAATATGGCCCTAAGCCATTCAAACACTCAATTATAAATTTGGAGATCAAACAAAGCATCAGCTATTTGTATGATGCCTTCATCTGTATGAAGGCAGTAGCTGATATGTTTATCTACTTGACTCAGCTCCTTAGACCTTATATTTAAAACACACTGACCCCCATCCAACCACCAGGTAATGGATAGCTGGCAATACAGGACCACAAAGTGGAACAAAAATCAATATATATATATATGAGACCTTCATTTCATAGATGTTGTTTCATATTGTATCTTATAAAGCGTCACTTACCTCTATATTTCATTCACACTGTCTGAAAGATGTAGGAGATGGTAATTCCTGCCCCACACTCACACTCTCTCAACTGAGCAGGCAGGCTGTGCTGAGCTTGCCCTTATCTCTTGTCAGCTATCCAAAGGTCACTGTTTGCTGCCAGATCAGGTAGAATGAAGCTGTTCTTTCAGAACACAACCTTATGGAATGTGTGCTTTACAGCCTACCCCAGCCAGAGAGGAGCTGCGAGTTCCAAGAGACATTCACCCTGTAGAATAGGGCTTGTCACAGGACAACAGAGGAACTAAATGGACCCTTAAGTTTCAATATTCATAGTTTTATAGCAAAGTTATCTCTGCATTGAGAAATGTCCCTGCCCCCTGCCCCCTGGTCACAGTACACTCTATCTTTGCCATTATTTATACTGACATGCCTGAAACTTCCCTGTAAACATCAAGACGGATTCCTCAACTGACTCAAACCAGTTTAACCCTTTGTATGCTGGATGTGGGCGTAGCTGCTTTGAAACTTTCTTTCTAATGAACAGATTGATCTAAGTTGTAGTTCTGCAGTACTTCAGTATTGGTCACATGTTTTGTAGGTTTTAGGTTTTAGATTTTCAGTTTGTTTTATTTTTATTTACAATAACACTAAAGATATTAAACTTAGGAGACCACAAAAAAAAAACATGAAATATTGAAAAAAGCAAAGGGCCCTGTGGCAAAGTGGTGAGTGGATACAGGTGAGTGCAGTGCAGGTACAAATCACACAGACAATTACTAACATGTGCATGCAGGGGTGTTTACTGATAAATTACTACAATGTCCAGAGCCTTATGGCAAACACCTGTAAATAATAATGCTGGAAGTGATTACAGCGGCGTGTATCACTTCGGTTTTGTAAAATCCCACGGGTTTGACCCGCAACCAAAAAGTCCAGTTTTATCACCCACACAAAACACAAAGACACAGTTCCTACGGTGCGTGATTTAAGTGCTTGTGGTGAAAAGACAGTTCTCAGTGGAAAGTGCTGGTGTCCGGGTTTAATGCTGGCCTACAGCTGCAGCTCAGGATCGTGTTAGTAATCTTTTAGACAAATGAAACAAGCAAACAATGTTTACAAGACAGATTAACAGAACACTCACGGTTATTACATGCAGGGACTCCTTTTAGGTTCTTTCCTAACCATTCACAAAAGGAACAGATCACCTACGCTTTGTCCCCTATTTATATCCTCGCTCATGATCCCTAAAATAATGAGCACATCTGTAACGGGGCTACTTTTTGACTATGTATTGGTTCCTAGGCAACTACAGGCGCATAGCGTCCATTGAGGCAGCCGAGGCGGTAAAAATCGGCTCAATTCTTAATTGTGAAGACGAAAAAAAAACATGTAGAATGTTTTAACGCCAGCACAGCACAGCACAGCAACAATCCAAGTACCTGTTTTTATGATGACATTACTTGTGTAGCTAAACCGGGATAGCTGGCTGTATGTTTTTTTTTCTCGTCACTTTAACTGGACAGTCAGCTCGGCCAAGTATCAGCCTACCTGCCATAGCATAGCATTTTATTATAGCATAGTGGCTGTGTATTTGCATATAGCGACCCGGCCTGTGCGCTTGGCAGCACCAGGACCTCTGCGACCGGTTTCCCCCACCTGAAGTACTGTACTACTTCCTATCGTCGATTGACAAAAGAATATTAGAATTGAGTGAGAAACTGTGTAAATGTTCAAAGGAGATCTAGCGTTCAGAGATAGGAACATCACATTATTATTATTTTTGTTGTTGTTGTTGTTGTTGTTGTTGTTATTTTTGGTGAATACCTTGTCAAAGTACTATAGAGTCATACAAATATTTTAGACGAACAACCATTACATAGCTTAAACCCAGCTGTCAGAGTCCATAGCATTAACTACGACTAGCACAGCCAGGGCCGGATTAACCTTTTGTGGGCCTGGTGCCAAACAGATTTGTGGGCCCCCATTTGTGGAACCATTGTAAAAGACAGGGGATCGACACAGAAGTTGTCTTTGACACATCACGTTTTTGAGCGCCGCTTACATTTTTTTCATCATTTTCTTAGTCACTTGTTCCTTGTTTACTCTCCCGCTCTGAAACAGTGCATGCACACTGTCTCAGAAAATTAGCCTTTCTTCCACTGTTCCCTTTAAGTGCATCTGGATATTTCCCGTTTGATAAATAACTGAATATTTCTTAAAAGTTGAGCTCTCCTTTTCCACCAGTCACAGTGTCAGCACCAGTCCCAACAGTGCAAGCACCAGCCCCAGCAGTGTCAGCACCAGTCACAATGTCAGCACCAGTCACAGTGTCAGCACCAGTTAGTGTCAGCACCAGTCACGGTGTCAGCACCAACCCCAGCAGTGTCAGCACCAGTTAGTGTCAGCACCAGTCACAGTGTCAGCACCAGTCACAGCAGTGTCAGCACCAGTCCCAGTAGTGTCAGTACCTGTCCCAGTGTCAACACCAGTCCCAGTGTCAGCACCAGTCACAGTATCAGCACCAGTCCCAGCAGTGTCAGTACCAGTCCCAGTGTCAGCACCAGTCCCAGTGTCAGCACCAGTCACAGTATCAGCACCAGTCCCAGCAGTGTCAGCACCAGTCCCAGCAGTGTCAGCACCAGTCAGTGTCAGCACCAGTCCCAGCAGTGTCAGCACCAGTCCCAGCAGTGTCAGCACCAGTCACAGTGTCAGCACCAGTCAGTGTCAGCACCAGTCCCAGCAGTGTCAGCACCAGTCCCAGTGTCAGCACCAGCCCCAGCAGTGTCAGCACCAGTCCCAGCAGTGTCAGCACCAGTCACAGTGTCAGCACCAGTCACAGTGTCAGCACCAGTCAGTGTCAGCACCAGTCCCAGCAGTGTCGGCACCAGTCCCAGTGTCAGCACCAGTCCCAGCAGTGTCAGCACCAGTCCCAGTGTCAGCACCAGCCCCAGCAGTGTCAGCACCAGTCAGTGTCAGCACCAGTCACAGTGTCAGCACCAGTCCCAGCAGTGTCAGCACCAATCCCAGCAGTGTCAGTACCAGTCCCAGTGTCAGCACCAGTCCCAGTGTCAGCACCAGTCACAGTATCAGCATCAGTCCCAGCAGTGTCAGCACCAGTCAGTGTCAGCACCAGTCCCAGCAGTGTCAGCACCAGTCCCAGCAGTGTCAGCACCAGTCAGTGTCAGCACCAGTCCCAGTGTCAGCACCAGTCCCAGCAGTGACAGCACCAGTCCCAGCAGTGTCAGCACCAGTCACAGTGTCAGCATCAGTCACAGTGTCAGCACCAGTTAGTGTCAGCACCAGACCCAGCAGTGTCAGCACCAGTCCCAGTGTCAGCACCAGCCCCAGCAGTGTCAGCACCAGACCCAGCAGTGTCAGCACCAGTCACAGTGTCAGCACCAGTCCCAGCAGTGTCAGCACCAGTCCCAGTGTCCACCAGTCCCAGCAGTGTCAGCACCAGTCAGTGTCAGCACCAGTCCCAGCAGTGTCAGCACCAGTCACAGTGTCAGCACTAGTCCCAGCAGTGTCAGCACCAGTCAGTGTCAGCACCAGTCCCAGCAGTGTCAGCACCAGTCACAGTGTCAGCACCAGTCAGTGTCAGCACCAGTCCTAGCAGTGTAAGCACCAGTCACAGTGTCAGCACCAGTCCCAGCAGTGTCAGCACCAGTCACAGTGTCAGCACCAGTGTCAGCAGTGTCAGCACCAGTCACAGCAGTATCAGCAACAGGCTTACCAGTCAGCAGCAGTTACCAGTCCCAGCAGTGTAAGGCAACTTAAGTAGCAGTGAACCAAATGCTTGTCAATAAAGGTATGGACCCATTTACTTATTAATACTGTTTTTATTTTCTTATCCTTGTAAAATAACATATTTCTGACAGTGTCAATATGGTCATTTTACTGTGGTTTTGCTGGGAGACAATTAGTTTTAATCTTTGAAATAAGATGGGTCATCAAATTTTAGCATCATCATCCAAGGGACTTAATATTGCTTTGCAGTTTGCATGAACAGTATCCAGGCTTTATAAGAGGATAACTTTTACCTTTGTAACATGAACAGGATCTGCAAGAGGTTTGTTCAACTTTTTTTTGCCTCAGTAAAAATCTAATCCTAGCTACGCCCCTGAACTAGGTGTTTTTATGTTTTGTTAGGACTCTCATTGGGTGTCACTGGGTGGCTGCTACACATCCGCTCCTCCAATCCTCGGATGCCACACCGTTTACCATCTGGGTCATTGAGTTTGGATATCAGAGCTCGTCCCTTTCATAAATGACGGACTTCCACCTTCCCTAACGAATAAATTGTCGTGCCATTTAATTAAGGGTACTCTGTTCCTCTTACACAGTGCCCTCAGAGGTCGAGAGGGAGATCTAACACCAAGAATCATTCGATCTCTGTCACAGGCCCTTATACTGGAAAACAGTTTACTGTGAACATGGATGAGCAGTGAATTAACCCAATTTGTCAAATATCAAGGGAGCACTGTGTGCCTGGTAGCTAATCACTTTTTGTGTGGTTGGCCTGAATGCAGCTTGACTACTGGAGTAAAATTGAGCGACAGCAGAGGAAGAGATGTGATACCAAGAAGCAGCAGCAACTTGTATTCCAACAGTGTTGTCTTTCAGAAACAAACAAAAGGTCAATACAAGGAAACTGAATGATACTATGTTTAAGAGCTAAGAAAACAGCTGAGAAACCTGGTTAACACTCCTTTAAGAGATTGGAATGTAATCGCAAATAGCAGATCAGTGATAATAAGCTATTCATGCAGATTCCACTTGCCTTATCAGAAGCATGCTGTACCATTCACCACCAGGTTAAACATTAACAGGTTATGTCCTTCAATGACCCTCTTTCACAGGTGAATCATTAGGATCCATAGGGGAACTGTACCACCCACCTCTATCACATGGCACTAAGACATTCCTAGAAAAGCAGATTAATAACAAGCATGCCAGTGACACCCTATGGCTTTTAATTGAAAATCAGAGCTGTCAGTAACATAACAAACAGATCACTATGAGCTGTATGCACTGCATGCACATGAGCAAGACTGACACACAGACAGCTGCCTCCATACACCTCAGATTGTGATACACTATAAACTTGTGATGAAGAGGGTCCTTAGCAAGTTTCATTACAATTGGACAAGAGGCTCTCTAGATTAGCAAGTTTCATTACAACTGAACAAGAGGCTCTCTAGATATTTGTTAAAATGTAAGTGACAAGCATGAAATGGACAGACAGCCTCCATACACTGGATGACTGGATGAAGAAGGTCTTGAGCAATTTGTGTGACACGTGTACATCTCAATACTGTCACTGTTCAGCTGCCTTAAACAATGAGGTAGCATGATCAGTTCAATAAATCTAATCATGGACACAAATAAACACAAAGTCCTGCAGTAAGCACAGGCCATGAATGTGCTGAAGCAGCACATGCAGCCCCCTGCAAGAGCTGTACAAAACAGGGAAGTTAGAAGCAGGTATGCAAGTGCAGAAAAAACAAAAAGCAGGTCACTAAGACCTACATACAAGATTCATCAGAACTCAATGAGCGCTATTCTAGATCTAAGTGAAAACATAGTGTGCCTACAAACCCAGATTCAGCATTACTGAACCATAGTGTGCATACGAACCTAGATTCAGCATTACTGAACCATAGTGTGCATACGACCCAGATTCAGCATTACTGAACCATAGTGTGCATACGAACCCAGATTCAGCATTTTTTAACCATAGTGTGCATACAAACCCAGATTCAGCATTACTGAACCATAGTGTGCATACGAACTCAGATTCAGAATTACTGAACCATAGTGTGCATACGAACCCAGATTCAGCATTACTGAACCATAGTGTGCATACAAACCCAGATTCAGCATTACTGAACCATAGTGTGCATACAAACTCAGATTCAGCATTACTGAACCATAGTGTGCCTACAAACTCAGATTCAGCATTACTGAACCATAGTGTGCATACAAACTCAGATTCAGCATTACTGAACCATAGTGTGCATACAAACCCAGATTCAGCATTACTGAACCATAGTGTGCATACGAACCCAGATTCAGCATTACTGAACCATAGTGTGCATACGAACCCAGATTCAGCATTACTGAACCATAGTGTGCATACGAACCCAGATTCAGCATTACTGAACCATAGTGTGCATACGAACCCAGATTCAGCATTACTGAACCAGTGTGCATACGAACCATGCCTGAATACACCCAGATTCAGCATTACTGAAACATAGTGTGTGTACAAACAATGCCTAAATATACCCAGATTCAGCTTCACTGAAACATAGTGTGCATACAAACAATGCCTAAATATACCCACAGATTCAGCTTCTCTAAAATAAGTTTTTGGTATATTCATTCTTGGTTATTATTCTGACATTGATTATGAATGGCATTTAAACACACCCATCCAAAATAAATGTACCCAACTTGTCACAAGATTAGTTATTCTGTTTTAGTGTGCTGCTGACATCTAGTGGTAGAGAGGTGTAAGAACACAAGAATGATTGATGATGGTCTTCGTGAAGCTTGTTTTTGAGTGATTGGTTTCAGCTCATTAAAAAGAGTGTTACTTTTCCTAAACCTAACAACATCCTAATGAATCTTTTTTGTTGTCTTTACTTAAACCAAATTCACATGTATAATCACATTTTCCTAAAACACCACTAAAATTAATGAAGCTGCGTTCGAGGATAAACACAACTGTTAGTCCTCATTCTTTAATTCACACACAAAACAAATGGACAGGGCATCCCCATCTCCAAAGAGCTAACCACAAATATGTTTTTTTAATTGGGAATCAGATGAAAGTCACTGGGTGCCAGGACAGGGTGCAGGAATTCAGCCACATTCAGTGACAGCGGCCTGCTGATGCCCTGAAGCAGGGCCGATGTCATGTTAATTTGTGGTACGTTTTAAAAAGTGGGACACCATGTACTGCGCATGCCCGGGCATGCACAAATGATTTTAGCTCAGAAAACAATTAAATGACCATCTGAATGGGTACGATGTACTGAATTTGACCTTTAAATTTATTTTTAATATCATTGTTTTCACAATTCAGCAAATGTATGTGACTTTAACTGATGGGCAACACATTGTAAACATATAATTTTGTGGGTGAACTACACTTTGTCTTGTATGTAGTGATTTGTGCTGTCGTCAACCACAGCATTGACAGCAAACCATTTTCTGGCGTTATACAGGTTAAATTTTGGTACTCGTACCACATTCTGATGACATAGCATTTTCTGGCCCTACACCGGTGTAACACATGTGCATTTTCTATATATATATTCTCTCATTTTGTATGTATGGACTAGCTTTGGTACTGTTTTAACAAATTACTTGTTGCAGATTGCATTTTAAGAATACATGCTGCTAAAACATTGCTTAATTACATAATAGCCGAAGGCTGGTGTCACTTAGAATAGATGGACGCAGTCTTTTTTACTATTGGGAGTTTACCTTTATCTGAAGTGATTGTCTCATTGTTTGGAATTGGCGCACCTGATGCAGGCTACGTGCTGCATGTTGTGTTAATTTACTCAGGATTTATACTATTTGTTAATTATGTAATTGGCAGCTAATTTCCTTGTTTGTCTTTTCTGCTATATATATGCTGTGTTGGAGAGAATGAGGGAGAGGTCCGAGGCATTGCAATCTGTGAGAGAGGAACAGCAAGGATGGGCGGGGCTGCGGCGTGCATTGAAGTCTATGGAAAGAAAGTGGGAATATTGATTCTGGTTGTTTTGTGAGCCGTATAGACACGGGATTGTTTGTAGTGAAGCAATCTGTTTGAATGCAATATTGCTGTGTGTGTTTCTTTGTTAAGATTCAGTTTAACCAATCCACTGCAGGGCGGCCGACCTGTTTGTGTGTGGCCTGTGTAATTGCTGTTTGAAGCCTGCTGCCACTGTCCTTGTGATTCCTCACTCTCGGTCCTTTTCTTTATTGATTAATTGTGTATTTGTTGTATTTTATTAGAATATGTGCTTTTAACTATCTTGCCTATTTATTTTTGTTCATTTAACTTTGTATACTGCTTTAATTATAGAATAAATGTAATTTCTAAAACTACAGTTTAAAGTATAAACCTAATTTGCTACAGCGGTGTCTGATTCTTTGCAGGCTGTTCCATCGGTGGCTTGGGCTGGTATGGTTTTGTCTCCCTTTTTGTGGATCGGTATTATGTTTGCTATTTTCCAGTCTGTCGGTATAACCCCTTTGTCAAGAGACTGTTGCACGATCTTGGTTAGCGGTTTGTAAATAACATCTTTCATTTCTTTGAGTACTATTGGGAGGATCTCATCCGGCCCAGGGGATTTGTTTATTTTAAGAGCTCCTAGTCCCTTTAACACTTCTGCCTCTGTTATGCTAAAGTTATTTAAAATTGGATAAGAACAGGTCGACATGTGGGGCATGTTGTCCGTGTCCTCCTTTGTAAAAACCTGTGAAAAGTAATCATTTAATATATTTCCTATTTTTTTTTCTTCATCTATGATTTTGCCATTTGTGTCTCTTAGACATTTGACCTCCTCTTTGAATGTTCTCTTGCTGTTATAATATTGGAAAAACATTTTGGAATTGGTTTTAGCCCCCTTAGCAATATGGATTTCTATCTCTCTCTTGGCCTTTCTAACTTCCTTTTTGACTTGTGTTTGCAGTTCCAAGTACTCTTTCTGTGTACTTTGTTTTTGGTCCCTTTTAAACGCTCTGTAAAGTGCCTTTTTTCGCTGAATTTTTTTTTTAATTGATCTTCATGCTGATTTGATCTCAGCTCTCGCTAAGATAAGCACCAACTAAGACGTAGCTTTACAGTAAACTAATGTGATCCATAGGTGTCTCCATCCATTTGCGCTTCCTTCCATATAATGATATAGATATCCTTCTGTCTGGTGTTGATGGCTGAAGTGTAATGCTGGCTCCAGGGATCAGCTTATTTTGCCTCCCTAGCGCATCAGCACACACAACGGCTGCGATGCTGGCTCTGGGGATCAACCACAGTTCCGTCTCCCCAGCGCATCAGCATGACAACCGTCTGGATTGAGCTAAGTAGGGTACATCTCTGTGGTCTTCAAGTGGGCACCTTCCATCCTTGGTATTTCATCGACTAGCCCACGACACCTCAAGAGGGTTCGACGGTGATTCTGGCGTCCCAGAATCACCCCCATCCGTCCCCCACTCAACTCAGCCCAGCTTACTTACCTGTACGTCCGTGTTTCTTTCTTTCTATTGTGCTTGAGATCCCCAGCCAGAATCTTTCCGTCTCAACCGCAGCCAGTTGCTGCTCCTCTCTGCTGCTTCAGATAAGTTCATCACTGTGCGACGCAACTCTTGGCCACTGAATCCGACGTCTCTGAGAAACCGAGTTGTGGAGTGTGCCACAAATCCTCGACAACCCACCTCCACTGGGTAAACCCGGACTCTCCATCCTCGATGTGCCGCTTCAGTGCATACCGCAGTTTCTTCCTCTCATACGCCTCATCTACAGCATCCTCCCATGGCACTGTTAACTCTACCAGGTGAACAAGGCGTGCTGATCCAGACCACAAGACAATATCTGGTCAAAGGTTTGTGGTGGCAATCTCAGGTGGAAAAATAAGCCGTTGACCAACATCCGCCAGCATTTTCCAGTCTCTAGCAGCTTCCAGTTGTACTGGGAGAGGATTGGTTTTAACACCTTTTCTTGGTGGTTGCTCTCCTGGGCGGAGGAATGTTGTCTTTTGTGTGTAATGTTTTGATGGAACAGGTGGCAACTTATTGGTCATGTTACGCTTGTCTTCCAATGCTAAGGCCAAACATCGCAGCACCTGGTCATGGCGCCAAGTAAACCGTCCTTGGCTAAGAGCCACCTTACATCCTGTCAAAATGTGCCTTAATGTTGCAGGTGATGAAAACAAAGGACATGAGGGATCCTCTCCTACCCAGAGGTTTAGGTTCTGTGGTGATGGGAGAACAAAAGAACATAAGAACATAAGAAAGTTTACAAACGAGAGGAGGCCATTCGGCCCATCTTGCTCGTTTGGTTGTTAGTAGCTTATTGATCCCAGAATCTCATCAAGCAGCTTCTTGAAGGGTCCCAGGGTGTCAGCCTCAACAACATTACTGGGGAGTTGGTTCCAGACCCTCACAATTCTCTGTTGAGTGCAAAAGGTTTAAAATAATTCCGGAGGAATACCGTCAATGCCAGCAGATTTTCCCCTGCTCATACACTGAAGCGCGTCTTTTAATTCAAGAGGAATACCATCAATGCCAGCAGATTTGCCCCTGCTCATACACTGAAGCGCGTCTTTTAATTCAAGAGGAATACCATCATTGCCAGCAGATTTTCCCCTGCTCATACACTGAAGCGCGTCTTTTAATTCAAGAGGAATACCGTCAATGCCAGCAGATTTTCCCCTGCTTATGCACTGAAGCACATCTTTTAATTCAGGAGGAATACCATCAATGCCAGCAGATTTTCCCCTGCTCATACACTGAAGCGCGTCTTTTAATTTAGCCAAAGAGAGGTCGGCCCCAAGCGCTGCAGATTCAGTAGGTAAAAGGCATGGGATTTGGAGATTTTGGAGGAAACGCATACAGGCTTCCTTGTCACTCTGAATATCAGATCTATAAAGCAGAGTAAAAGGAACGGAATGCCAAGTTTATTTGAGAAGGATCCTATAAACTATCTCCCTGTGTGGATTTAACCGCTAAAATAGCTGCAAAATGCTTGTTTATATGTAATCTCAGAGCGAGCAAATGGGAAGCTCTGCTGCCATTGAGGTAATAGTTTTGCCTCAGCCTGTGGATAAGAAACTCAGCCCGCTGTCTAAGCAGCATATTGTTTCTTCTTAATAAAGTTAAGATTGAGCTCAGTAGTTTCCGAGGGGGAGCTTTGGTGAGCAGGTTCTAAAAAAGCTAGTTAAGTTTCGAGTTCAGAGATCCTACTGAGACGTGATTTATTAAGGTTGAGGGCGAATAGAATAGAATGATCTCTGATGATTACAGGTAACCAGGGTCTGAGGCAGATAGCTGTTATTTTAATCAGGCAGGCTATTTCTGCGCCAGCACGAAGTGTCAGCAAACAGAATTTCATGCTGTCCAACTAACCTCTCCCTGTCAACTCCTGCTAATTGTACTGTACCGTCCCCCTGGACCTCGCTCACTTTCTCGATGAACTCGGCTATCTACTCTCCTCCCTCCCTTCTCTGTCTACCCCAACTGTCCTGTTAAGTGACTTCAATACCCACCTCTCCAACCCCAGCCATTCTGCCGGGTTCCTCCCTCTCCTTCACTCCTTCGACTTCTGTCTCTCTCCATCCCCCCCTACCCACAAAGCTGGCCGTCAACTGGACCTCACCTTCTCCAGGGCATCCACCCTCTTCTCCTCTCTTACCTCCTCCCTCGACTCCCTCTGTTCCCTCACCTCCCGACCTGCTCGCCCCTCCCCTCCCCAATCCTGGCTCTCCTCTGCGCTCCGCTCAGCGATCTGCTGAAAAGAAATGGAAGAGAACCAAACTCCCTGCTGCCCTAGACCTCTACCGCACTCTCCTCTCCTCCTCCTCTACTCTCTCCTCTGTTAAATGTAGTAATTTCCAATCTGTAATCCGAGCCTCCACTAACAACCCACGTAAACTATTCTCTACCTTCTCCTCCCTCCTAAACCCTCCCCCCTCCTCCTCTATCTCCTCTGATGACTTTGCCTCTTGTCTTCTAAAATCTCAGATATCCGCAAACTCTTTAACACCTCTCACTCCCCCGCACCCCCTCCTGCTCCAACCCCTACACCCACTGCATCCCCTACTAACTCACCCTCTTTCTCCACCTTCTCTCCCCTCTCAGACTCTGACCTCTCCTCCCTGCTCCAGGGTCACAAACCCACCACGTGTGCCCTGGACCCCCTCCCCACTCACCTCTTTCAAGCTGCTGCTCCTGCTCTACTTCCCTACATCTCCTCCCTTCTCAACACCTCTCTCCTTTCTGGTCTCTTTCCTCTGCCTTCAAACAAGCCTCTATCACTCCCTCCTCAAAAACCTACCCTCGACCCCACCTCCTCTAGAGCTACCATCCTGTCTCCCTCCTACCCTTCCTCTCCAAAACCCTCGAGCGGGCTGTACACCTCCAGCTCTCTGCTTTCCTGTCCAACAACTCTCTGCTCGACCCTCTCCAATCTGGCTTCCGCTCTGCTCACTCCACTGAAACTGCCCTTCTGTCTGTCACCAACTCACTAAACTCTGCCCGAGCTGCCTCTCTCTCCTCTGTCCTAATTCTCCTCGACCTCTCTGCTGCCTTTGACACTGTCGGTCACTCTATTCTACTATCCTCTCTCGCTGACCTGGGAATCTCTGGCACTGCTCTGGCCTGGTTCTCCTCCTATCTCTCCAACCGCACTTACCAGGTAACCTGGCGTGGAGCAACCTCCACACCTTGCCCTCTCTCAACAGGAGTCCCCCAAGGGTCAGTCTTGGGTCCTCTCCTGTTCTCTCTCTACACCAGCTCCGTGGGCCCCCTCATCGCATCCTATGGTTTCTCATACCATTTCTATGCTGATGATGCTCAGATTTTCCTCTCCTTCCCCACCTCTGACTCCACCATCCCCTCTCGTATCTCTACCTGTCTGTCTGCTATCTCCTCCTGGATCCACTCGCATCACCTCAAACTCAACCTATCTAAATCTTTTCTTTCCCTCCTCCTCCTCCCCCTCCTCTGATCTCTCTATCTCTGTTCCTCTGGAATCTACCACACTCTCTCCCTCCTCCTCAGATAACAACCTCGGAGTCACCCTGGACCCCTGCCTCTCTTATTCCCAGCACATCTCCACTGGCACGCACTTGCCGATTCTTCCTGAGCAAAATCCGAAGAATCTGACCCTTCCTCACCAACTACGCCACCCAGCTCCTGGTCCAGACCCTGGTACTCTCCCGCCTAGACTACTGCAACTCCCTTTTGGCTGGCCTTGCTGCGTCCGCCACCTGTCCGCTCCAACTCATCCAGAACTCCGCTGCTCGCCTGGTGTTCTCTCTGCCTCGCTTCTCCTATGCAACTCCACTGCTCCGCTCACTCCACTGGCTCCCGATCACCATTCGCATCCAGTTCAAGACTCTTGTACTAGCCTACAGATGCCTTGACCAGACTGCACCCAGCTACCTCCAGACCCTCATCTCTCCCTACACCCCCACTCGACCTCTCCGCTTGTTCTGCACTAGAAGACTGGCTCTACCTCCTTTACGCTCCCCTGCCTCCAGAGCCCGCTCCTTCTCCACCCTCGCCCCGCAGTGGTGGAATGACCTTCCTACAGATGTCAGGACTGCCCACTCCCTGACCACCTTCCGGCGCCTCCTCAAGACTCACCTCTTCAGACAACACCTGTAGAACTCCTCTTTTTTCTCCTGGACACTTATCACTCTTCCTTAAATGTGCTTTACTTGCTCTTATCTGCCCCCTATTTTACTGCATTTAATCCTGTACTTTAGAGTACTGTAATCTGCCAAGTGTTTAATCTGTAGTATTTTGTATTTAATTATATCCTGATGTAAGTATCACTGACACTTATCTGCTGTATTATTGAATCGTATTTTGTCACACTTGTACTTACTTGAACCAAAGTCATTGTATTTATCTTGCTCTTAATTTTATTATTACTTGTACTGTGATTCTTGAAATGTATTTGTTTACGAATGTAAGTCGCCCTGGATAAGGGTGTCTGCTAATAAATAATAATAATAATAATAATAATAATAATAATAATAATGATTCCTTTACCTGAATCCCACAAAATGCGAGTGTCATCTACAGAGCCAAGGTTAAACTGAAGGAACTCATCGAGTTTAAGTTGAATCTCTGTGCAAAAAGCTTCATTCTGAAGTAAAGTGGTATTAAAGCACCACCTAGGGGCCCTCATTAATGTATCAGAAAATACACATTTGCAATAATTTGCGTTATGATCAGACAGGGACATCGGCAGTATCTCAGCATTATTTACTTCAGAAAAGAGAGAATTTGTTGCAAAAATAAAGTCAATCCTAGAGAAAGATGTATATCTCGAAGAAAAAAATGTGTATTCTCTAGCTGATGGGTTAATCACACGCCAGATATCAACAATACCCAAATCCGAGATAAACTTCTGTAGTGTAGATGATGCTAGCCACTGTGAGCTACCTTACTGTGCAGTTGATCTATCTAAACTGTGGTTCATGAGAGCGTCCATGCACGAGAACCAAAGACAATTCAGATAACTTCAATAACAAATTGGTCAACGCAATAAAAAATCAAAAATAGTAGGGGCGTCTACTGAAACAAAAGCCACCTTTTTGACAAAAATAGCAGCTTTCAGGTAAGATATCCTCCCAGTCTCATCCCTCTCTGAACCTAGAATCATGATTCGGAGATTACGACACAAAACTACCAGTGTACCCTTGGTCTTTTTATCAGCGGAAGAGGAGGCCACTACATAAAAATATTTATTAGCAAATGTGGGGACATCTTGTTGCTTACGGTGAGAGTCCTGCATCATGGTGATATCTATTTTCTTTCTACGTAATATATCCAAACTGGCTGAACGTTTGGTAGGAGAATTTAAACCTCGCACACTCCAGGACAGCACAGATATACTAGTCATGGGAAACAAAGACAATCTTGACAATCAGGAAAATACGAACACGATATTGTGTGAATAAAGCAGTTACAGAAAAAGCTTTAAGAATATAAACAAGTGGTACAGTGATAGCCCTCCCGAGGTCCTTCCCTCCCCATCCCATAAGATAGCCCCCAGTATCAACATTCGCCTCCCACAGAAAAGACACACCCCACACAAACAAGTATATAGCACTGGAAAATAAAAAACCCAGTACTCCCCATCCGAAATAGTATCTATCTGTGACTCTGGTAGACAGGGCAAGCAAAGCTCTGTTCCCATCCTCTCCTAACAAAACAAACTGTAGAAATCCCATGCAACAAGTATCCAATATAATCAGAGCAAAATATTCAAAGAAACAATATAGCGTTGTGTCGTAAAAATTATTCAAGCTTATGAGCGCAATAGAACGCAGCCAAGGTATCCTTCTTTCCTTTTTCTTTCCCCTTCATTTAATAATAAAAAAAACAAATAAGAAGTAAAAAAACTAATAAAAATAAAAATGATTGAAGTCCAAAACAGTCCAAATTAGTAGTGACAATCCGATAACAGCAACAGATGCCCCAGATGTCGTCAGCAGATTTTAGCCGAGTGAAAGAATCCGAGGACCAGTGGGATGATCAGCCGAGACCGAGGCATCGCGCAGCATAGCTGACTTTTTTTCATTGCATCAGGTTGCATCTCACCAGCAGAGAAAAACAGGAGGCCCGAGATGGTTCCGGGAGACCGAGAGAATCCAGGAAGGCTTGAGCGTCATCTGGGGACTGGAATAGGTGAACCTCTGAGTTGATCTTAAGAGCCGCCGAATAAATTAGAAATGTCAGTAGGCCACGGGAACGGGCAAAAGTGACAGACTGAGAGAAAGCCTTATGGCGCTGAGCCATGAAGTTACTATAATCCAGGAAGAGCTTGGGTTCCTTAGTCGCGGAACGAGAGGTTTCCTTCCTGGCTGCTTGAAGGATAGCCTGGGGGTCTGAGTATCTTAAATACGGTGAGCCCACATTATTTGAATGTCCATCCCAGTCAGGGTTGGGAACCACAATGGTCAAAAAGTCTACGGTGTCAGCGCCCTGAACGCCCTCTTGAAAACCAGTCAGGTGAAGGTTATTTTGTCGATTTCTATCTTCCAGATCTGCCATCTTAGCCTCAAACCGGTCGGTTTTGGTCTCATGAATCACTATAGCCCTCTTGTTGCTATCTACTTGGTTGCCAAGAGTAGCAAAATCAGATTTAAGGGACTTAAATTCCTGAGAAAAAGCTGAGAAATCAGTTCACAAAGCGGCCATCGCAGCAGCAGTCTCAGATGACTTCTTTTCAATCTGAGATAACACGTGTTCCAAATATTGGCGAGTATGCGACATGCAGGCATGGCTAATGCCGTACAGGTCCGGATCAATTTTATTTTTTCCCCCATTAGAGGGAGATGATTCAAAGATAAGTCTTTTTTTCGACTAAGTGGACATTCTTGGACAGTTCAGACGTCAATACATATATAAAAGAAAGATACAGCAAGGGATTAAACCCTTCTCAGAGAGCAAAATATGCAAGGGGAGGCGAGGAGAAAAAATACTAAGCTGCCATCGCTCTCACAGGCCACGTGATCCCCTATTAATACATTTTTCAGTTGTAATTGAGATACACGAATGGATAATCAGGGATCAATTAAATAATTTGTATTGGAGAGTAGAAAAATCCAAGGGAAACACTGAAAACCTGAAGCCCTAACTCTTAAATTCTGATCAGGTTATACAGTTATTTTAACTGCTTCGCAGAGTCATTGAATGGAAACCTGCTAACCCTATGCGCCGACTTCTTGAGACAGACAATGTTGACCATGACACGATTCAGTTTATATTACCCAGACGTTTTTTTTTTGTTTGTTTTTTTTTCAATTTCAAATGTAAGGCGAATTTTAATTGGATAATTTATTACTCATACGGTTTTCTTTAAATTCATTGGCTCTTATTTCATTTTCAGTGATATGATTGGCCAAATTAGTAAGTGTAATAATTAGAATTACTGTATACAATGGCAAGAAAAATTCCTAAACTCTGATTGGTCAGCCTTGCACTAGACCCTTGATGTTATCCCAGCATAACATCACGGATCTATTACTGGCAACCTCCTCACTAAAAACCTAGACAGACATATCAATCCACCACAACTGTCAATAACACAGAGTAAATTACACATTGTACCATAAACAACATGGAAACATCGTTTGGCAAATGACCTTCAAACACAGAGCAGCCAGGAGACTAGTCAGCACCTCTCAATGAGAGAAAAAATACATTTAAAAAAAAGACTGAAGATCGACTCTGAGGGACTAGACAAGATAGAATATGACAGGAAGCATCCACACAACAACAAACCAACTGGTCAGTCAAAGTTTTTTTATGACTGGGAGAGTGAGAGGAACACAAATATAGACTTGAAAACTGTCACAATAGAACACCATAATATAGTTCTACGACAATTGTATGCCTCTGTCGTAAAAAAATAAATAAACTTGAAATAAATAAACTTAAAAAAATGAACTTTAGAAAATAAATAACTAATTCCTTTCTTTTAAGAATAAATTAACGGCCAGGAAATGCCCTACCTGTCGGTCATTATTGCTTAATTACAACACGCACTTAAATGAAAATTAGTATGTGTACTAAATATTTGAAACATGTACGAAATAATGCGTTTTTGACCCAAATGGCCTTATATAGACTGATCACTTAATTAAAACTTAATGAACATATCCTATGTCAATCAAATACTCTACCGCTATGGCCAAGTTTTGCATCACTTAGAATTTTAGGATTGATGTTAAGAGAACATTATTCAGCAGGTTTTATTTGATTTTTATGAAGCTAAATGTATTAATTCTATAGGGTGATGCAAAACTTTTGGCCATAGCTTAATTGCCACACATAATTATCACTTATGTATAGACGCATCAGAGGGTATCTGATACTGGACTGCCATGCTGTCTGCTTTATTAGGGAGCCACGCAACAAAGTTACTGGAAGCCTATTGTTATTGTTAAGATTATTAGGCTTCCAAGATGGTTTGGGAAGCCTATTGTTATTGTTAAGATTTTTTTTTTGTATTTTTGGTATTTTTTTTATTATTGTCGTGCAAGCAGTGTAACCAATCAACATGAAACTTGGCAGGTATCGTCCTGTGTAGATTACAGTTCAGATGCAAAAAAAATTCCACTTCTGCTTCAACCAAGATGGCGGCCTGACGCATTTATTTGGAAAAACCTTTCAAAATCTTCTTGGGAACCGGTGAACCGATTGATCTGAAACTTCGCATATGTCATTAGCAACCAAACCCGTTTCAAGTTTGCACATATCAAATGGGTGCCACCCAATTTGCCAAAAAGCGCCTGTGGAAGGGTGGGGGGTATTCACTGACATGGGAGACAGAAGATTGTATTTGCAAACACCGCACAGGTGCCAGTTTTATTTATTTTCTTTTTTTTATTTATTTTAGCCCTCAGAGGGCGCTGTTGTCCGTGGCCTGTATACTGTCGACAGTAAAACAGGACCACGGTGTTACCAATACAGGTATACCGTTCCGTGCACACACAAGTGCTCAAAAATAATAATGAAAACAGAAGGCGAAAGAAAAAGGGAAAATAAAACACAGTAATAAAACTACAAACAAAAGTGCTGCTTACGCAGTGCCCCTACTGCCGCTAAGCCTGTCTGAACGGGTCTCCGTCCTACACTCAGTTGTTCCTATACACTGGGGTGGCCAAGGTTCCCGATACCTACACACATCCCTCGGTACGTAATTATTTATTTTACTTTGTAAATTAGTTTTTAAGGAAGGCTGTCTCCCTCAGCCGGGCTCGCCTGATCCTTGTTTCACTCTGGCCTCTTCTGCTACCGTCACTGTATATCCCCGAACACGGCCACCCGAGTGCACAACCAAGCACAGTTCTTATTGGCCGAGCAGTCTCCCAAGGCCCGCCTCTCAGCCACTCAGAGAGAGGGAAAGCAAACACACCCTCTTCCCCACCTCTCCGTGTCATCGCCATGACCGACATAAGAACATAAGAACATAATAAAGTTTACAAATGAGAGGATGCCATTCAGCCCATCTTGCTCGTTTGGTTGTTAGTAGCTTATTGATCCCAGAATCTCATCAAGCAGCTTCTTGAAGGATCCCAGGGTGTCAGCTTCAACAACATTACTGGGGAGTTGGTTTCAGACCCTCACAATTCTCTGTGTAAAAAAGTGCCTCCTATTTTCTGTTCTGCATGCCCCATTATCTAATCTCCATTTGTGACTCCTGGTCTTTGTTTCTTTTTTCAGGTTGGAAAAGTCCCCTGGGTCGACATTGTCTATACCTTTTAGGATTTTGAATGTTTGAATCAGATCGCCGCGTAGTCTTCTTTGTTCAAGACTGAACAGATTCAATTATTTGAGCCTGTCTGCATACAACATGCCTTTTAGAGCCGGGATAATTCTGGTCGCTTTTCTTTGTACTCTTTCTAGAGCAGCAATATCCTTTTTGTAACGAGGTGACCAGAACTGAGCGCAATATTCTAGATGACGTCTTACTAATGCATTGTAAAGTTTTAACATTACTTCCATTGATTTAAATTCAACACTTTTCACACATTGTCTAGATGAAGACATTTCTGAGTCAACATAAACTCCTAAGTCTTTTTCATAGATTCCTTCTTCAATTTCAGGATCTCCTATATGATATTTATAATGCACATTTTTATTGCCTGCGTGCAGTACCTTACACTTTTCTCTATTAAATGTCTTTTGCCATGTGTCTGCCCAGTTCTGAATGCTGTCTAGATCATTTTGAATGACCTTTGCTGCTGCAACAGTGTTTGCCACTCCTCCTATTTTTGTGTTGTCTGCAAAGTTTGCTTACTATACCAGAATCTAAATCATTAATGTAGATTAGGAATAGCAGAGGACCTAACACTGATCCCTGTGGTACACCACTGGTTACTTCGCTCCATTTTGAGGTTTCTCCTCTAATCAGTACTTTCTGTTTTCTACATGTTAACCACTCCCTAATCCATGTGCATGCATTTCCTTGAATCCCTACTGCGTTCAGTTTGAGAATTAATTGAGAATTAATCTTATTTGGTTTAACTTTGTCAACTACTTTTAAGATTTTAAACACTTAAATCAAGCCCCCCCCCCTAATTCTTTTATATTCTAAGCTAAATGAATTAACTTCCATTAACCTGTCTTCATAGCTCCAGGGGATTATGATTTTTTTACAATTTTTATCTCCAATTCACTTAAAGGAAAAATAAAAACAAGAGAAGCACCAAAAGGTTTTTAGCTCAATGAAAAGTGTGTTGAAGCCATTAATAAAATGTAAGAAAATACAGTAGTCTCTGGCTAAGAGAACGCCCCTCGGGAAGCAAGCGAAGTGTTATTTTAGCTGAAGTGTTCTCTAAGACAGAGCTGACCACCGGACACAATATGACAAGGCCAATCATGATATGAATCAAAATGTATTTATTACTTATGCCATGACGCACGTGCATCAACATATGAAATGAACAGAATAAGTAAGAGAAAAGCAGTAGGCAAGCATATATTAATAAACTATAATAATAAACTAACATTGACAAACTAACAAAACACCCCTATATACGATTAAAATGCAGCAGTGACTAACAGTAATTATGAATACGAGAATTAATTTAAACGCAATGGTTATTAACACAGCACCGCCCTACACACGTTAAATGCAGCAGCAGCTCTAGATTACTCGCGATAACAAGTCAGTTTTGAAAAGATTGAATAAACCATTTGAATTTGAGTTTGATGATGATGAGCTATCAGGTTATAAAACAATACTGTATCGCTATCGGTGCCAAAAAGGTGTTCTTTTAGGCGAAGTTCCTGTTCCTTTAGGCAGATCATTTAAAATGGGAAAATTCTGTTTCATTAAGCCAAAGTGTTCTTTTAGGGGGTGTTCCTATACGTGGAGACTACTGTATCATGTCTAAGTTACAAGACCTGAGACCTTGTGTTTTCCTGGTTCACTTGAAATGCATTACAGTACTGTTTTGGAATTATGTGACGGTTTTGGGTAACTTCCCAGAGGCTTGGTATCTCTGTTTACATCCAAGGCTGCCATCACAGTTATAGCATTATCATTCTTTTCCAGTCAGGTAAGAGAAGGAGCACCTATCAATCCACATTCAAGTGGCATCGCAATTGATCAAACCAGCTATATCAGACTATATCAGCTATATCAGACAGTAGCATCAACTATAAATCAAATTTAAAATCAATCCACACAAGTACCGGCAACTTGCCAGGCTATTCAGCGATCAGCCAGCTGAGAGAATTTTAATAAGCTTAAGATTTAAATCATCCTAACCCTAATCGAAAGAATGTCCCGTTTCTTTGCACCAGGTGAAGAACGTGGCCCATCTTTCTGCACCAGGTGAAGGGCGTGGCCCGTCTCTCTGCGCCAGGTGAAGGGCGTGGCCCGCCTCTCTGCACCAGGTGAAGGGCGTGGCCCGACTCTCTGCACCAGGTGAAGGGCGAGGCCCGCCTCTCTGCACCAGGTGAAGGGCGTGGCCTGTCTCTCTGCACCAGGTGAGGAGCGAGGCCCTTCTCTCTGCACCAGGTGAAGGGCGATGTCTGTCTCTCTGCACCAGGTGAAGGACGTGGCCCACCTCTCTGCACCAGGTGAAGGGCCTGATAATGGCATGCAGCCAGGTATTTGTTTCTCTTCTGATCCCCTGCTCTTTTTTCCATTACAGACAGGAACATGAACTGGAACTGCCCCAGCTCTGACACCTGGTTCGTATTCTAGGCATGTGAGGTCCACATCCGCAAACAGCAGATGCGCTCCGTGGAGGACACCACCTACCTAGTTGGCGGCTACACCCATGAGATCGAGCCCAAGAATACAAGCCAGACAGATGACATGCTTATGGTACAATTCTACAACATCAGCATGGGGGAATGGCTCTACCTGAAAGAGAACACTTCCAAGTCAGGACTCAACTTGACCTACACCCTACACAACGATGGCATCTACATCATGAGCAAAGACATTGCCTTGCCCACCAGCCTTGAACACAGAGTGTTCCTCAAGTACAACATATTCTATGACGTGTGGGAATCCTTCCGGAGATTTCCGGCATTCGGGCAATGTTGCTTTGTTCTCTTTACCTTCCTAACATAATTTAGGTGTATTTATTAGCAACTCTGACATGATGTTTTATCACCGCTATAGTCACTGTGGTGCTACAGAGGTTTGTTTACAGGTCTTAATAAATTGGTTACATGTAATGCATTACCATTGCGCTACCTAGGTGTCATTTGGCCCATCAATACTCTGGTTCCTAGCAGCTGACTGATCCTTGAACTTTGTCTTGTTGGTTCTTAAAGCATCTCAGTGATTCAGCATTGACGGCTTGGCAACTCATTCCTTACACTCACCACTTTGTAAAAAAAGTGCCCTCCTCTCTTCTAAGTCTTTCTTCACTCAATTTCCAGCTGTGTCCTTTGATCTTGGTCTCTGTTAACTTTGGGTTAACTTTGTCAACTTATTTTTGGATTTCAACTAGGGATGCAATCAGTTTTTTTATCCAACAGTTTTTCAGTAAAACCGAAATGAAAGACTAAAACCAAAAAATTGGACTGAATTTGTGCAACCAATGGAGATGGACATTCCAATATTACAAACGTGACGTTTTGTTATTTAACTGTGACAAATAAACTGAATACAGTGTTATTGCATCATACAAATGTATTACACAACTAGACACAATGTTGAAAGAATAAATAATGTATTACATTTTTTGCATTCAGCTTTTGTATTTATTATTTTCTTCATACCCCCATTGTTGGCAAATCAAGTCTGTGTAGAACTACAGCTCATGTTTAATCACTACGTTGGCTTCAAAGTGACTGATATTTGGCAGCATTTTCTGATGAGGAAACATTTCTTATTTAAAATATCGTAGATTTATGTCAGCAAAAAATTAATGCTAGAACTCAGACCTGCCGCCAACCCCCAAAAACATAAGAAAGTTCTCGATAATGTGCTTGTTTGCCTCTTGCACAATATGCTGAATGTAGCAACAACAGAATGAGACAAACAAAACAAATTCAATACATGCACAGTAAATGACCTGTTCACAGAAGCATCTAATTGAAAGTAGCTTCCAGATAGTTGCACTTTCCCAGAGTGCTATTTCTCAAACAAGCATCCCTTTTGCTTGTTTTGCAGCTTCATCCAGTTTACTGCTGATCCAGTTTAACAATGGTTCGGTTCCTCAACTAACATTTTCTTTTCTTTCAATTATGTTGCATTTGGCTGTTTTAATCAGTTCAGCATTATTACACAATTTTTTTATTAAGTCTAAATTAGGTCTACACAGAGAAATTTAACAGACGCTAATTAAAAACATTTTTTTTTTAACTCAAAAACTTCGAGCTTCAACCCTTCACTTCTTAGGATGCATTTTATAAACGCAAGTTCAGTAGGGTTTGCATATGCTTGCTCCTACTAGCACCAGCACCAGCACCAGCACCTTTCATCAACAAACCTAAAAAGAATGAAGCTGCGCTTATGCCTACTGAGGGCTGTCATAATCAACCAGGTAAGTCTTGAAATAACTTTTGATCTATATTAACATTATTAAGGGGTGTTAATATGAACCATCCACATGCAGAAAAGTCAGTGATGAATTCCTGAAAATGCTGCCAGCGTATTGCAGAGACTGCCAACGCTTTTTCAAGTTTCGGTTTCGGTTTAGTTTTCAGTTTGGTTTTATCTTTTGTCGGTATTGTTAAGTTTGGAATTTTCAGTTTGGGAAAATCATAACTGTTGCATCCCTATTTCAATAAGAAATAAATAACTTCTTCAACTTATTGAACAATAAGTTAGTAAAGCTAAAGGAACATCTTAGTTCAGTGTTGGACATTAGAAATAGAGTTGAAACATATTGTGCACGAGGTTGAGACCAAAACACACCATTGTACAGTCATATCATTATTGTCTTTAACAGAAATTATGTTAGCATAGTGGGTGTTTATGTTCTTTCAATCTCTACAAAAGCTTGCAGTTATCTGTCCCATTGTTCAAGTGTGGAAGCGACATTGTGGGAGAAGTACGAGTGGACAAGTACAACGCAGTTAGAAGCAGAAAAGAGGTTGACAGCTGCAGAAGCTAAACTAAACTCCCCCCCCCCCCAAAAAAAAGGTCTTCAAGCCAGTAATCTGTGACAACTGCATGATGTGGGAAATCCGAGAAAACCCAACAGAGCTCAATCAAGATTGTGTAAAGTGCCGCACGATCCAGGACTTGCTTCAGCGATTAAGCCTGCTAGAAAAGGAGCTGGAGGAAATGAGACAGCAACAGGAGCTTGAGGAGCTGACACACCCACAATTCATGGAAGTCTGCACCCCTAGCAGACTGAAAGCCACCAGGGAGATGGAAGAGAGTTGAAACAGCTGGGTCCAGATAGGCAGAAGCATGGAAAAAAAGAAACTTTGTCAAACACAACCACCAGAAATCCAGACATCCAACAAATTTGAGCCACTTCAACATTTAGATGACCAAAACCAACATCAAGAGAATGAAAGAAACAACATCCAGGACCGTATAAACGAACAGGAAACGACCTGGTAGTAGTCATCCACATCGGTACGAACAACATTGGAAGAGACAGACCAAGATCCCTGCAAAACAAATTCAGAGAGCTAGGAAGGAAATTAAAAGACAAGACCAAAACTGTGGTATTTTCTGGGATACTGCCGGCACCTTGCAAAGGACCATATGGACAGCTGGAAATAGAAAATCAAAATGCATGGCTGAAATCGTGGTGTGCACACAGGAAGGCTTCACCTTTGTTGAACACTGGAGCACATTCTACAACAAGGACTATCTATATAGGCGGGACAGACTGCACTTAAACAGACAGGGAACAAATCTAATCGGAGAAAGGATCCTTGAGGAGGTCCAGAAGCATTTAAACTAGAAAGGAAGGGGGGAGAAAACAAAAAAACAGAAGGGAGACCACATCAAAACAAGGGCAACAGCTCAGGTAAGACAACTATTAAATGTATTTATCTTAATGCTAGAAGTCTCAGAAACAAAATGTTAGAGCTTGAAGCTACTGCACTAACAAGTAACTACGATGTGATAGGTGTTACAGAAACTTGGCTGTCTGAGAGTGATGGAGACGAATATAATATTAGTGGTTACACACTGTATAGGAAAGACAGGCAGGACAGAAGAGGCAGAGGGGTAGCGCTATACATAAGAAATAGTCTTGAAGCCCAGGTGTTAAATCAGTACAAAGAAAACAATGCAGAATCAATATGGGTCAGAATAATGGACACAAATTCAAAGGGCATAATAATAGGAGCATGCTATAGACCGCCAAATTCAGACGCTGAGCAACATAATCTTATACAATGACATTTGAAATGCGTGTAGAAAAGGAGAAGCCATACTAATGGGGGATTTCAACTTCCCCATATAAATGGGAAACCCGATGGGGCACGACGGACGAAATTGAAATGGTGGAAATGACAAATGACTGCTTCCTAACGCAATTTGTCAAGGCACCGACTAGAGGGGAGGCATGCCTTGATTTAGTCTTTTCAAATAATGAAGACAGAATAACTAAAACAGAGGTCAGAGAGCTATTGGCAAACTCAGACCACAACATGGTCTCATTTGAAGTATTTAAAACCCCAAAAGTAAAGACTAAAGCTAAGGTTTACAATTTTAGAAAAGCAAACTATGAAGGTATGAAACAGAGACTAACAGAAGTAGATTGGAGTAAAATAGAGAAAACATCCACAGAAAAAGGATTGCTGTTTTTTAAAAATGTAGTACTAGAGGCGCAAAACAATTGCATCCCAAAAGTAGACAAATCTAAATCTAAAACAAAATGGCCAAAATGGTTTAATAGATCAATTAAAAAAAATATTCAGCGAAAAAAGGTGCTTTACAGAGCATTTAAAAGGGACCAAAAACAAAGTACACAGAAAGAGTACTTGGAACTGCAAACACAAGTCAAAAAGGAAGTTAGAAAGGCCAAGAGAGAGATAGAAATCAATATTGCTAAGGGGGCTAAAACCAATTCCAAAATGTTTTTCCAATATTATAGCAGCAAGAGAACATTCAAAGAGGAGGTTAAATGTCTAAGAGACACAAATGGCAAAATCATAGATGATTACTTTTCACAGGTTTTTACAAAGGAGGACACGGACAACATGCTTTCAGATAGTGTTGCATTTCCTTGGCCCCCACCCCACCTCTTCAGCAACTTGTCCTGTAATTAACCAACCAGATGCTTCCTCTATTGACTCAGATGCTTTCAGCCAGTAACATGCTTTGACCCAGAAGACACTGCTGAGCTGAAATGACCTTGCAACTGCAAGCGTAACAAATTTCTTGAGCGGAAACCATGGAAACAGAACTTTCTTGAACCTAATTGTTTTAAATTAAATAGTTTCTTTCGGGACTGCTCAGTTTGAGACCTATGTAGCTAATGGAACTGCAAAACAAATCACTTTTGTGTATGTGTATTGTGTTTACATGCTGTAGAACATGCCATTCCTCTAGAATTCCCCGTTTACACATAACGTTGGTAGTATGATTAATACTGAATCCCGCTAATTAACATGCATGGGTAGAAGTTCCATGTAAACAAATAAGGTTCGGTGCGCATGTCTTTTGTTTTGTGGAATTCCATCAGAAGTGTACAGATGTTGGTTCAGAGATGTTGGGTATTCTTGAAAAAGGAAAAACTTTTTTTTAAACTAATTTTGACAAAATAGTAATTTGATGGCCAGTTCATCTCAGAAGAATCTTAAATTTAAAACAATATTCTCCTGTTATGGGGGCAACACCACAGGCTTACCTATAGCAGAGCTATCATTTTGATTTAATTCAGGCCTTAAAGTCAATATTTACAAAAAGGATTTTGTTTCATTTCCCCCCACATTTTTTAAAAAGATAATTCGATTAGAATTACACTCTCTGATCTAATTTGCTTTTCTCTGTATTTAAGAAAACATGGAACTGGCCTCCTGGGGTGTAGAGCTTGAAGAAATAAAACAAACCCTGCAGACCTGCTGAAATCTCTTCTCCTTAGTTTTCTTCTTTTCCTGTGCTTGATACAATACACAAAAATAGGGTAGGGAAATATGCATACACCAAAAGAGAAACCCTTGTTCAATGACAATAAGAGCCCCATTCTGATGTGGATCAGCTCACATCAAGTTGAGGAGGATAAAGTAATTGTAACTAACAACAAAATCCATTAATCTTACCCATTTTGCACTTTCATTAGTTACAAAGGTCTCACGTGTGCAAGTCATTTCACCCCATCAGTGTCTTCTTTGTTAAAGCATGTTACTGGCTGAAAGGTTATCAGTCATTAGGTGAAGCAGCTGATTGGTCATTGACAGTAAAGGGAATGGAGACAATTTCACCCTGCAAGTGAAATGATCCAGGAAGGACAAGACATTCTAAAAGTCTATGGCGTGCAAACGGATTTCTAACCTAGTGTAATTCCAGAAATCGTGTTTAAAATGAAAATTCATGTTTGCTAAAATGTGTTACTTTCAAAACTACATATTACATTTCAATTGCTTTTGTTATATACACCTGACTATATTTTAAGAATAATTCAGTGGAATTATTGATTAGAGTTCACAAAAAAAACAATTTACTTTTATCTCTGCTGGATATATTTTTCAACTTAAAGTAATTGTAGCTACCAAAATAGTTCCATACATTTTCCTCTAGTGCACATACATTCATTAGATATGTTTCAAATTTGCAGTTTTGACAGAAACTGCATATTTTTTTAGCAAACATGTATTTGAATGTAATAAACATGATATCTGGTGCTACACTAGGTTAAATAAATCTATTTTGGCAAGCCATACTTTTAAATGGTCTTCCTGGGTCATTTCATTATCCCCACCACATCACTGTTTTTATTTCCTGTCAATAATCAATCAGCTGATTCCCCTATTGACTGATATCCTTTGAGCTTTGTGTGCACACCAATTCTCCCCTCAGCAACCACACTGAAAAAGCAATGTAACAGGATTGATTCAAATACAAACACAGAAGTTAGTTTCTGCGTCTCTGTTGCTGTGTCTGTGGTTGCTGCAGTATTTGTGCTACAAACCAATCTGCCTTTATTCTGTTACACAGATATCCATTTGTTTTTCATACATCATGGTTTTTTTAATCCTTCAATGGTTTTTGCAATAAAACTGACTGGAACCATTGAGATAGCTTTTGAATCTTGTCAGGCATGACATTAAAACAGTAAGGCCTGAAGCTGACATAATCCAAACATTGATTTCAGTTGCTCAGGTAATGTTGCTTGGTGTATTTTGACTTAAAAAAATATTAAAGTGCGTGTCCTAGTTTTTTTTATAAAAATATTTAGAGTGCCGAATTTAGAATGTCCAATTATGTTCCCTCACCGCAGTAATTCCCCACAAACTAAAGGTCAACGGGTGACCTTCAGTCGCACGCCAAAGCTTTTGCTTCTTTACACCCAGGAGTCTCAACTGGTTTTGCCTCCCTAATCCACGGAAGCACCAGAGCCAGCACACCCTGTGGAATTCCAAGCAAAGATCAGCAACTTTGCCAGAAAGCAAAGCAGTACTTCCTTAACAGTATGACTCATCCTGCACACCATGCGGTGGTACTTTTACCAGGTGAGCCACACTATGGGCTCAATATTTCTAGATATTTGATCCATATCGTTATTGGAAAACCTCCAAATAAAGTTACTAAACCAGAAATAAACACAACTAGACCTTTAATTTAGGGGCTTGTAGTCTTAAGTTGTTTCTAAATCTTTTCAGAATTTTTTTTTTCCTTTCAGAGAAAAAATTGCAAAATAAATAGTTATGAAATCTATCCCTATTAATCAATAAAAGATTGTAAAGCTTTGAAAATATGCCTGTATTTTTGCTTTGCTAGCTGTCACCGACAATGACATGGGCAGCTACTAGCTTATTTGTATTTTTGGGTATGGTAGTTCTTCGCTATTCAGCACTGTAACAGGGGAGATCTGGACTGACTATCTGGCACATGCATGGTACTGCAGGAAGAAGGCAGCAGTCTCGTAGGATCCGTCTGTCAGTCATGGCAGTGACACGGAGATGTGGGGAAGAGGGTGTGTTGGCTTTCCCACTCTCTGAGTGTCTGAGAGGTGGGCCTTGGGAGATTGCTCGGCCCATAAGAACTGCGCTTGGTTGTGCATTCGGGTGATAATGTTGGGGAATATACAGTGACGCTGACAGAAAACGTCAGTGTAAAACAAGGAACAGGCAAGCCCGGCTGAGGGAGACAGCCTGCCTTAAAATAATTTAAAGAAAAATAAAGTAAATAATTATGTACCCGAGGGGACATGTTTAGCTATAGGGGGAACTCTGGCCACCCCAGTTTATAGGATAACTGAGCGTAGGTCGGAGGCCCGTTCTGACCGGCTTAGCGGCAGTGGGGGTACTGCTAAGCAGCACTTTTGTTTGTAGTTTTATTACTGTGTTTTATTTTCCTTTTTTTTCTATTGCCTTTGGTTCTTTATTAGTTTGAGGACCTGTGAGTGCGCCATTTTGTTTTACTGTTTACCGGTATTAGTATTCCTGTGGTCCTGTGTACCGTTGCCGGTACTCAGGCCATGGACAACAGCGCCCTCTGTGGGCTAAAAGAAAAATATCCCAAAACTAATCAAACTGGGCACCAGTGCGGTGTTTCAAATAAAACTTCTGTCTCCCGTGTGTGTCAGTGAATTGCCCACCACCCTTCCACAAGCACCTTTTATAAGTCTTTCAGTAGCAAAGCTGGTAATGGCAATGAAAAATATAATAAATATTACTGCTGCTGAATTAGGATACGTTCGCAGCACATAGTAGGAAATATATTGGGTTTACTACCTTACCATTGGGGTGGAAAGAAAACACAAAGGATACAGACAAAAATATACTAGATACATATAGCAATTTTAAAATGGCAGGACATTATTAGAAGGTACGTTGGACAACTCATGTTTTAATACAGAAAGTCAGGATGTAAAGAAGCACCCTATAAAGAAAGTACAGAAAAGTAATTGTACAGCCTTTGAAAGTCTCTGTTTTATTTACATTCATAAGTGGACTCTACAACATTTTGCTTAATACCAGTTAATACTTGCTAACAGTTATGTTTTTACAGCATAGAGAATTTAACAGGCAAATACACAAATGCTTCCAAGACGATGCAATGCTTTCTTCATACTACAAAAGGCTTTAGAAGCTCAAAGCATCTTTACACAGGTTACAGTATATTAAAATGATTAATGATTTTAACGACTGAAGACATTAAAGCGATTCACTCGGTAGTTATGCTTCTGATCATAAAACTTACATACATGTCTGTACAATACATGAGTTAGATACTGTGGTGTAAATGGAACCATTTTCAAGTTCTAGTTGCACTGTATTACTTAACCTAAAGGCTTCGTAGTACTAAGTTTAACAGACTTGTCATACTTGTAGGGAATGAGATAAACTAGGGAAAGCAAGTTGATTAGACTCAATAGCACTTTAACTTGCACCACTTGTATCTGTATCTTGACTCCAGTAAATGACAGCACTGTTTAAACTTAAACACAGAAAAGGATGGACTATTACAATCTGACTCAGTCAATAAAATACAGCTGAAACTAAATATTGTTGCCAAAGCTAAATAATGCCACCCAGACATTTGCACCAGTAACAAGTAAAATACAGATACTGAGTATAACTCTATTAATGAGTAAGTAGCTTCACATGTCATTTTAGTAGTTTTTTCCCCCTCACTATTGTAATTTATGAATTACAGTTGAGCTTTTGCATCCTGTAACTCATAATTTATGGCAGTGTCAGGAATTCAAATAATTCTCAAAAATGCAGTTTTGATTTATTGAAGTCACCTCTAAACAAAGGGTACAGCTGCTAGCCACCATGGTATTTTGTGTAGAATGTTAAATACTAACATTATAGGGAGCTATAGGAGGCTGGGGGCATCATGCCCTTCCATGCAATACATAAAGCATTATGGGCAGAAAAGAAGTGCATATTCATTTATATAGAGACGCACAGGCGTCACTGCTGCTTTACAGAATTCCAAATAGAGGTTCTTTTTGGCACAGAAAGACAGATACAAGATTATTAGGGGCTATATACTTTTAGCAATGTGTCTGCTACCATGATTATGCATTTGATTTGCAGAGTACACATCTGACTGATAAAATGGCTTTTACCTGCCTTTGGTAATGACCGCTCTGCAGCTCTTTGGTGCGTAAGACTGGACATGCACTCAATACAATGCAATCAAGGCAGGGAGTCAATGAGGTAAGAAATATAATATCCATAATGTTCTGAAGCATAGCCTTAAAAGGACAATACATGTGTAAACTGTGTCATTAACTTTCAAAGCTGGTAGCCATTTAATAGATAAATATGTCCACCTACCATAACACTGTCAGTGTAGGGTTACCATGGGCGGTAAGGACAGCACAAATAGGATAGGAGTAGTCTACAAGTGTTTAACAATTTACATTTTACAAATTCTAAACACATTTTGATATATACACTTTAATGCTGAATGTGGTGTTGTTTTGTGTAACCAAAGTATATTGTTTATTATGACATACATACGTTTGTCACCCTTCACATTCTATATACACTAACAGACTTTCCCCGTAGACGCTGTTGCCTAACTTTACCCCATCCATTTTCATGTCCGGTTTGTAACTTATAAAATATAGTGATTAGAAGTATTTGATAAACAAAGTTTTCAATATAGTCAGTTTGATGAATCTGAAATTATTACTTCTTGTGAGTAGTTTGCATCTTTTGGTATCCAGATACACCCGTCCATCACTCCAGCCAAGTTAGAATAAAGGATGGTGGAAACTATCCTGACTACAAATCCAGGGCTGAATTGTAGGGGAACTCTAGGGTATTGTCACAGCTATCCCAATTGCTTCAGCACCATTCAAAATATTTTTCTGGCCAGTTCTAAACACTCTCACATGACTTACAAAACACATTTGTAACATCTGTTGATTTATTAGGAGTGTTTATAATAAACAGTACATAAGGTTTTGTGAAATGGGTCATAATGCTGTATATTTGAAACAGTGGGCTCTATTCATAGAGCTTTAACTCAAGAGTTGTTAAAATAATGCTTTTGTTTTTATGAATAAAATAAAGTTTGATTCCCATGAGACTGTTATTTACTGTTGCTAACGAAACCGCAAACAGTCCAGAACATTCTTACTTTATTATTAATAAAAACAGACTTTGAAAAAGCATTATTTAAATAAGTAATGAGTTAAAGTGTGAATAGAGCCCAATACGTTGCATCTCTATATCAATGCACTATTTAAAAAAGACATGAATGTGAAGCACTTGGTAATTGACAATGTTGGGTAAGTTAAAAAGAAGAATTCCTTACAGTAACTTATTACTTTAAAAAAAATTGTAACTAGTTACAATTACAAATAGTTACTTCTCATGCACATGTTACACTTTACAGAGATTTTTTTTTTCGGTTTGTTTAGTCTGCAGCATGAAATATTATTATCCAGCTATCGAACTCACTCGCTCCCTTCTATGTTGCAATTTTTTAGCAAGATGATATGAAAAGCTTGTTCCTGTAACATGTAAGGTTTGGCTAACACTGCTGGATCACTTTCTAATTTCCATATTTGCATTAGTCATAGTCCATGTTACATTAGTCAATGTTACAATTTACTTTTTCACATAGAATATAATGCATTACCACATTTAATTAATGAGTAAGGAACCATTACAAGTACAAGTTACTGAAAAATGTAATCAGATTACATGAGTTACATGTTATGCGTTACTCCTCAACACTGGTAATTGAACACAAAAAACACAATCAAAACTACAATTTATTGTGCGTCAAAATCTGTTTTTCTGTAAAGTTGTTAGCTGGAGAGAGACAGAAAAAGGATAATACTATTTTCATATTCATCAAAGTCAACCACAAAAAGGGAACACTTTATTATAAGTTAAATTAACAAAAGTCCTTTATATATATATATATATTAGGCATTAGGTTACAAAAATATAGGTCAGCAGCACCATTAACAATATAAATACACCATTCAAACAAAATAAACATGGAAAATCTGACATTAATAATCAGCTTAGTTGTGGGAAAAAAAAAGAAAAAAAAATCACAAAAAAGACAAAAATCTGAAGCTCAACGGAGCAATGCAAAAGTTTTATTAATATCATAATTAATATAATTAATATTCTGGTGCGTTTCAAATATGTACAGATAATAAATATTTTCCCTAATACTTTACATATGGTCACTATTACAGAAGACTGCAACAGGTTTCTTGAGGTGTCCCAACAAAATATCCTCAAATACCTAAAAAAAAGAAAAAAGAAAAAATGCAATATATTTTTACTCTTGTATTTTCCAAACAAATATCTCCCTATACAGTAAAATATATTAATGTAAACCCTGATTATCTGTCAGACAGTAATTTAAACATGTTAATCACCATGGTTAAGCATAGACCCTTGTCCTTTACCATGGTACACTTTTAAAAGAACAATACCACTGAAATTCAGTCCAGTTAAGGATGTTTCATTATAAAACACATATAGTAGTTTTTTTTGGAGATCAAACCTAGAGATTTCACTTAGGTGGAGGCATTGTAGGTCCCAGCACCAAACAGTGCGGATTTGTAATGAAAACACTAATGTCCATTTACATTAGAACGGATACAGATGTCATAATATCAGCGTATTACCTGAAATAAACCCTAACAGAACCATTGGCAGACCATATCATTACCAACAATTCATTTAAAATATCAAATATTGCACAGTGGTGCGGATACAGCAGCACACTGTCCTCATACTAGTACTATTACAAGGGCCAAAATTCAGATGCACTTTTTAATAAAAATAGAGTCGGTGTCGCTGTAGTCTGCAGTGGTGGTAAAGATTATGATGAGCCCAGAGATATCAGTGGGACTTGGGAATTAATGTGCGCACACAACAAGGCATGAAATGTGCTTTTATTTGCGGCAAAGCAACGTGTAAAAGACCTAACTAAATAATTACTAGTATGATTTTAACCAAGGCCCTTGCCTTGGGTGCTACTGCCTGGATTACTATTGTGATGCCATGGATTACCAATTTGTATTGGTTCGTGTGTTTATCGTACTTATGCAGGATCAAATATGAAAATAAGACCCAAGTGATACTACTCTGCCATCTTAGCTGCTACTATTGTCCACTAGGATACAAAAGTTGTAGTGTCAGTGCATTAGTTAGCATTTTTTAACCCATGCCCATGCATTGGTTTAATATACTTTGTTACACTTTTACCATACAGACTTCTATAAGGGGTGACTAGAATTGATGTTAAACTTTCAGTTTGTGGTTTTAGTGTATAGAGCGGCAGTACAGTTGCAAGTGTATTCTATTGGAATTTAAATCTGTATTGAAGTGTGATTCAAACACATTTTCAGTCGTACTGGCCCACATACATGTATTATGATTCTGCCCTTTTTCTCTGATACAATCATTAAGTATTTGGGCTGGGGGAGAGCACCAATGTTTAAACAAATTACATGCAACCACAAGCTGAACTGCTTTACCAATAAAATCAATTCCTGAGGTTTTAGGATTGAAATTGGGTTTGCTCTATAGTCATGTATCTTTAGAAGGAAATGTATGGAAACGTTTGACTGCACAATGATGGACATTCAATGTCTTTCACATAAACCAGCCAAAAACAACCTTTACTAAACATTAATTTTCTGGCCGTAGTCAGCAGCTTACCTTTATCAGAGCTCTCCCAGGCTGAAGTATGGGGCCCATTCCAGGTTGTATCCACTGCCAGGCTCCCGGAGACTTAATGAGCGCGCTCTCCTTTTCTTCTTGTCGTTTTCCCGGCGTTTCCCCGACCGGCCCTTCTTCGTCTTGCCATTGGCTTTGATGGGCTGGTCCTTGTAGATCTGTGATTTGTTGGTCTCCTGCGGCAGGTAGGTGCCCTCCTCCTCCACGCCCAGTCCTATGGGGTAGTTTTTGGTGCTGTCCGCTGGCTTGGGGTTGGTGGTACGGCTGGGCAACTCCCGGATCTCTGCAGTGTGCACCTCATCGAGAAGGTTCTGCAGCCAGATCCGCCTCTGCAGCTCCTGGAAGGACCGGCCCTTGTCATGCAATAACTGGTGCTCCGATACTGCTCTCCTCCTGAGGGGGCAAGACGGGAGAGAGATCAACTCACAAGCAAAGGTATTATAATAAGGATCTATAACGTCAAACATTCAATCCAAATTCTAAGGTAAAACTGTAGGATTTTTCTAAATAATTAGTTATTTAACCCCTTGTCTGCTGAGGCTCTTTTGATGCTCTGTGCTACAAGAATTTTGTGATTTTGGAAGTTAAAGTTAAAGAGCACTTTGTTTTTTTATAAATATTTTTGCTTAGTGATATACAAACTGTAAGTTGAGATAAAAGTTGAGATTATTGCTGTATAAGGTATCAGATATCAGTTCACATATACAAATATGCACAGGGCCTAGAAGGTTATTATTGTCTATTTTTACTTTACATATACTTAAGAACCTTTTAAAATATCAGTTTCAAATATCTGTTTTTAGGTTACTTTAAAACATATTAAAAGCAATTAGGTTTGACAATTTGGCGTTGCAAAAAAGTAATTAGACAATTAAGGTATTGAATAACTTGTTCATCATAACTTTTTATTTAAAATCACATGTACTGTAGTTTCATTTTCTAAAATGTACACAGATTTTGAGCAATAACTATAATATTTTTGACCAAAGTTATAAAATAAAACAATTCTAAGCATCAATTTCATGATTATTTGTAATAGTAAAGGCACTGTTTGTCTAGCAGTAATATTGCATAAAACATTTTCCAAAGTTATTGACATAACCTTTAATCTTTTCAGAAAGATCCTGAATCTGCTTTGTCCAGGAAAGCAAGTGTTACTAGAGGAAATATCTGCAGTGACTGAACGATGTCGAGTGCTTGGAATGCCTATTCAAAGGTGTGCCTTGCTGAACCTGGATCTGAACCAGTGAAGATTCCGAGAGACTGCATTACATGATGGAGCTCAAGCTTGCCAGTGATTGAAAAGGTGATCCAACAAGCGCAGCAGTTAGACATTGTAGCCTTGAAATTGAAGAGACCAGCACTAAACATTGCTGCTGAGGATCATGACTTTCCTACTTTGAACTATGCAGCATATAGCACCCACCCTGATTTCATGTGCCCAGTACACCACCAAAGAATGAGATACCCTAACAAAAATATATATTTTCTGAATCGGCACAAAATAAGAATTTTAGAAATAGGTAACATAACATCTCCCTTCAATGGTTTGTTACCCATAATCTTTCTGGAGCCCAAGATAATGTTGCCACATGAAATAAAAACAAATGTTTTTTACTACCTTTGGTTACGCTGGTTTGTTTTGAAGGTTTATTTAGTCCTTCCAGTACTCATGTACTGTGTGGTACTTTTCAAAACACTCCTCCAAACAGCGGCTGGCTGAGAGGGACAGCATTGAGAGTAGTACCGTGTATCCTCCGTATCCTCCACATACACGGCACCTTTTTTGTGATTTGGCTTTTCTCCCAGACTGTGGCAGTGTTTGAATAAAATACCATTCACTAAGCCTTGCCACAGTTACAGTCTCTGGTACTCCTTGTGTATCAAACACAAAGCTGGAGATCACTGGTCTAAAAGTCCAGAAATGTGAGCCGATTCTCTGGTGTCGTACTCAGGTACACTACATAGACATTGTACAATGAGATCTGGACCGTGTACATGCCAAGCTTCTTCTACCATGCCATGGTCTTCCTGCAGCATTGTACAATGAGATCTGGACTGTGTACATGCCACGCTTCTACCATGCCATGGTCTTCCTGCAGCATTGTACAATGAGATCTGGACTGTGTACATGCCACGCTTCTACCATGCCATGGTCTTCCTGCAGCATTGTACAGTGAGATCTGGACTGTGTATATGCCAAGCTTCTACCATGCCATGGTATTCCTTGCAGCATTGTACAGTGAGATCTGGACTGTGTATATGCTAAGCTTCTTCCACCACGCCATGGTCTTCCTGCAGCATTGTACAGTGAGATCTGGACTGTGTACATGCCACGCTTCTACCATGCCATGGTCTTCCTGCAGCATTGTACAATGAGATCTGGACTGTGTACATGCCACGCTTCTACCATGCCATGGTCTTCCTGCAGCATTGTACAATGAGATCTGGACTGTGTATATGCCAAGCTTCTTCCACCACGCCATGGTCTTCCTGCAGCATTGTACAGCTCCAGCATCTGGTCTGACCTATCCACTCCTCCCATGTATTTATTGTATTTTTTTTTTAATGGATGAGGACACAAAAATACAATGTTACCAACAATTGCAATCAAATGTAATTAGATCTAACACAATTACGTGTGTTGTAAGGGTAGTGAAGATAATTCAATAAAAATAAAAATAAATTATAAAGCCAAATTGTTTTTTAATGGATCAGAAGAAAAATATCAAATCAATAATTACAATCAAATCGTTTTGGACGATATGGGTAAAGGAGAACAAAAAATCAAACCAATAGAGTATCTTTGGTCACATGTTTCAAGTGCCTTCTCACACATGTGAGAAGTTTCAATAATGTCGACATGACAACCACAGAAGTAGGAGGGTCTTTCTGTATCGTCACATCAGCAAAAGAGAATGCAGTACAGTGAAGGGAAATGCAGGTGCGTCACTCCAAAGCTAATTCCACGAAACACAAGCTGGTAACACAGCTCCTATTCAAAGGAGAACTTTTTTTTATTATCGATCCTCATTGCAGAGAAACAAAAGTTACACACATATTATTTTAAATGTGCACTGAGTGCAGCTTAGCGCTGGTCAGCGCTAGCATTCAAGCAGGCTGTAAAGTGTCTCTGAGTCATTCTACCAATAGAGTGCCTTTTGCATCTTGTAAAAATTTTGAAAGCATTGTGTATTAAAAAAAAAAAGTTTTATCATAAAAACAATATTTCAAATGAACCAAAAAACACTTTTGCCGAGCTTAACAGCAAAAAAAAAACTAAATTAAAAGCCATAAATTGCTGTTTAAACTATATTGTGCGTCAACTCTGTTACAGACACATAAGTAACTTTCTGACAAAGTATTTACGCTATATACATTTTAAATCAATCATTTTTAGACAAATACCATGTTCCTAAATGCAATTCTTGAAGTGTAAAATAATAATGAGCAAATAATCCCCGTTTTAGTTTAAGTAATATTACGGAATCTACGAATAGCTCTTTGAAGCACTGACATTTTTACATGAAAGTGTTACCAAAATAAGTTTCACAAAATATTCATGATGGATCATTTTTATTCCTTTTACCAATCAATAAAGCAAGTTAGTTTATTACAAAACACATAATTAAATATTTTGGAGAAATATATTTGCAAGTTACATAGTTGACAACAGAGTAACAATGTTGTCAAAAGTAACATAATTCACAGGAAGATAAGTGCAGCAGTTATTTTGTTTATTTTTTAACATGTTCACACAGATATAGAAGTCACAAATGCCGTTGTAATACAATCCTACAAATATTTGCATTTATAAGTTGCAATAGACTGAATGTTGTCTTGCTATAACAATAGTGCACACTGAATTTTGGAAACTAAGCCAAGAGCTGTTTAACTATGCAGCTGCAACACAAAAGCAGATGATTAACAACGTTTTTTTCTTTTTTTTAACTATGCAACTGCAATGTTTTTAAACATGTACATCTTAACTGTGAGGGGTTGTATGTATTATCAGTGTTGATGAAGAATACAAACTTTATAATATTAACAATACACATGCTGTAATAGCACTGTTAAACATGCAAATTGAAAACGTAACATTTTGAATGTAAACAAGTTTAAAATCAATATTTAGATGGATAGAAAATAAAAATATGTCCAATGCATAAAATGGAAATATCTGTATTACAAATGATTATTATTATTATTATTATTATTATTATTATTATTATTATTATTATTATCAGGAATATTGCCAATATCCAACCCATCAGCAAATGTAAGAACTGTGCAGTGGAAGTTCTGTCTCCTTGCACTCGGTACATTGCCCATACATGCACGATTTAGAAGCAGGATTACAGCAGATCTTTTCTGCCAAGCATTCAAGGTCAGAATCATTAATGAGCTTCAGTTGACATAGCTTTTCTACAACAAAGCCAAGGTTTTCATGGAGCTGCAAAGACAAGTGTCTCTGTCTGAAATAGTGGGGTGCACAAACCAAAATGGTCTGAGGCGCAGAAAAGTGAATACGACATTGATGTATTTGGATTTTCTAACAGATACTTTCACTGAAGATTCTTCAAGGTGTCAGTCAGAAATCTCTTCTGTATTTTTCTTTTATTCAGAGTAATAGTTTGTGTGACAGGGCTAGGAGTCTTGTACATGAAAGTCCTGCGGGAGATATTGTGGCTGAAGCCCCCAGAAGAGGGAGCTGCCAGCCACGAAGAAGTGGGGGGTGTAGGACCTCCCACCATGGCCGCCCCCATGGACACCTTGCTTCCCCTCTTCCGGGACTTTGAGACTAAGGGGGGAGGTGGGGATATGTGACAGGGATAGGAGCCCTGTACACGAAAAGGGAAAATGTGTTTGTTTTTGTATGTGGAGGACGAGCGAGGTGCCATCCGCCACGTTATTGTTTTGTGTTTTATTTTGTTTGTTTATTTTAGAAAGGGGTATCCCTCCACCCCTGTGCAATTTATTATTTTGTATTTGTTTTGTTGTATTATTATTATTATTATTATTATTATTATTATTATTATTATTATTATTATTATTATTATTGTATTTTTAAATGACCGCGTAGCCGTGCTTTTGTTTTGTTATTTTTATAGGTCGGCAGCTCGTCCTCTGCCAATAGTAATTAAAAACCTTGTGTAGAAGGTGGCCAACTCCCGAATTAAGTGATTAATTGTTGCCAATTGGGAGATGGTCATCTGCATATAAGCCTGCAGCTCTCTGCACTCTGGGTGGGTGTTTGAGAGGAGGAACAGAGCGAGCAAGAGCGAGAGGAGGGTAAAAATAAAGATACAAATAAGTGTTTAGTGGTCGTGATTTGTTTTTGTTTGAAAATTTATTTTGCTCTGTGAGCACTGTTTTGTTAAAATATTTCATTTACTTTTTTGTGTTAAAAATAAATGACGCCGCAGCATCTTTTGCCCTGCAGTACTGCCTATGTGTTTTCTTCCGGCATCTGGCCTGACGTCACCACTCAGCCAACCCTGTTACAGTTTGCTTCTTTCCTGTAGTAATTCAGCTCACATCATCTCTGACATAAAAGGAGGCCACATTCTGCTTCAATTTATCTGGGACTCTGCTGACTTTCTCTTCGAGTTGTGCTGCCATCGCCATTTTGAAAATCCAAACTAATCCTGAGCAAATTTCTGCAGTCGATATTTTTTTACTATTTTGCCAGAAACAATTTTTGTCAGAATCTGCTTCACTCTCTCTTTCCTGGAAGTGCGACATTTAAATTTGATGTCTTCAATCAAAGAATGATGGAATACAAGGGTTTTCCGAACTACATCATTTACAGGAAAGCTTTAAAGCAACCTGTTTGTTTCCGCTCTTGGCGATTCACTTTTCTTCAGCAAGCGTTGATACCACTTTTTATATTTTTCCAGGCGTTTCTGTTGCCGTTTGAAACACTTAGTCCTTCCAATTCTTGAAATACCGTTCTTCTCTCTCTTCTAGATTTTCTTCTTCCCTGATTTAGTTGATGTGACAGAAATACAATGATTCTTGGTTGTAAATCTCCCTCCCGACCTGTGAGGGCGCTAAACAGCGAGAACAGAGTTCTTTGGACTGGCTAGTCTGACAGTTCTTTCTCAGGGTCAGGAAGTCGGCCAGTCTGGATGAAGACGACACTCTGTTGCAAGGACGCATTGACCTGGAAGGGAAATGACGTGGCAGCCGCGGATTGGAGGCGGTCTGGTAACAAGGTGACCAGAACTGAACACAATATTCTAGGTGAGGTCTTACTAATGCATTGTAAAGTTTTAACATTACTTCCCTTGATTTAAATTCAACACTTCTCACAATATATCTGAGCATCTTGTTGGCCTTTCTTATAGCTTCCCCACATTGTCTAGATGAAGACATTTCTGAGTCAACATAAACTCCTAGGTCTTTTTCATTGTTCCCTTCTTCAATTTCAGTATCTCCCATATGATATTTATAATGCATATTTTTATTGCCTGCATGCAGTACTTTTCTCTATTAAATTTAATTTGCCATGTGTCTGCCCAGTTCTGAATGCTGTCTACATCATTTTGAATGACCTTTGCTGCTGCAACAGTGTTTGCCACTCCTCCTATTTTTGTGTCATCTGCAAATTTAACAAGTTTGCTACTATACCAGAATCTAAATCATTAATGTAGATCATGAATAGCAGAGGACCTAATTCTGATCCCTGTGGTACCCCACTGGTTACCTCGCTCCATTTTGAGGTTTCTCCTCTAATCAGTACTTTCTGTTTTCTACATGTTAACCACTCCCTAATCCATGTGCATGCATTTCCTTGAATCCCTACTGCGTTTAGTTTGAGAATTAATCTTTTATACAGCGCTTTCTGGAAATCTAAATAAACCATGTAGTATGCTTTGCAATTATCCATTGTCAATGTTGCATCCTCAAAAAAGTCAAGCAGGTTAGTTAGACACGATCTCTCTTTCCTAAAACCATGCCGACTGTCTCCCAGGATATTGTTATCATATATGTAATTTTCCATTTTAGATCTTATTATAGTTTCCATAAGTTTACATATAATAGAAGTCAGGGTTATTGGTCTGTAGTTACCTGGTTTGGTTTTGTCTCCCTTTTTGTGGATCGGTATTACGTTTGCTATTTTCCAGTCTGTCGGTACAACCCCTGTGTCAAGAGACTGTTGCATGATCTTGGTTAGCGGTTTGTAAATAACTTCTTTCATTTCTTTGAGTACTATTGGGAGGATCTCATCCGGCCCAGGGGATTTGTTTATTTTAAGAGCTCCTAGTCCCTTTAACACTTCTGCCTCTGTTATGCTAAAGTTATTTAAAATTGGATAGGAACAGGTCAACATGTGGGGCATGTTGTCCGTGTCCTCCTTTGTAAAAACCTGTGAAAAGTAATCATTTAATATATTTGCTATTTTTTTTCTTCATCTATTTGCCATTTGTGTCTCTTAGACATTTAACCTCCTCTTTGAATGTTCTCTTGCTGTTATAATATTGGAAAAACATTTTGGAATTGGTTTTAGCCCCCTTAGCAATATTGATTTCTATCTCTCTCTTGGCCTTTCTAACTTCCTTTTTGACTTGTGTTTGCAGTTCCAAGCACTCTTTCTGTGTACTTTGTTTTTGGTCCCTTTTAAACACTCTGTAAAGTGCCTTTTTCGCTGAATATTTTTTTTAATTGATCTATTAAACCATTTTGGCCATTTTGTTTTAGATTTAGATTTGTCTACTTTTGGGATGTAATTGTTTTGCGCATCTAGTACAACATTTTTAAAAAAACAGCCATCCTTTTTCTGTGGATGTTTTCTCTATTTTACTCCAACTATTTCTGTTAGTCTCTGTTTCATACCTTCATAGTTTGCTTTTCTAAAATTGTAAACCTTTAGTCATTACTTTTGGGGTTTTAAAAAATACTTCAAATGAGATCATGTTGTGGTCTGAGTTTGCCAATGGCTCTCTGACCACTGTTTTAATTATTCTGTCTTCATTATTTGAAAAGACTAAATCAAGGCATGCCTCCCCTCTAGTTGGTGCCTTGACAAATTGTGTTAGGAAGCCGTCATTTGTCATTTCCACCATTTCAATTTTGTCCGTCGTGCTCCCCACCGGGTTCTCCCATTTTATACGGGGGAAGTTGAACTCTCCCATTAATATGGCTTCTCCTTTTCTACACGCATTTCAAGTACAAAGAAAAGAAAGAACTATTTGTTGAGATTTATATTGTAACTAGGCTGTACACCTTAGAAATGTTTATTGATTCTTCTACTAAAAAAATAAAGAAATATAGAAATGTAAGTAAAGAAATTTAATTTTCAGTGTAGATGAAAAAAAAGATTAAATCAAAGCTTCTTGCCTCCATCATTTGAAGACACCATAAAGTTAACTGTTTGCTTTCTTTTTTATTAGTGAAGGTCCAAAATTTTAGCTGGTGTGGGGCAAAGAAACTCACCTGGGTAGAAAGCAAACAGGGAATCTGTCCAGCTTTCACTGTTCTTGAAGAATGCTCTTAGACGGACTGATTGCTAGCCTTAGTACAAGATTTGAAGCAGACAGGAGCATTCTGTGTGCATCCTCCATAGTTCAGCTTGGACTCTGGCCTGATAGTGCAGAAAAAGGTATGTATTTTATCGTTTTTATTATTTTTTTTTTATTGGAAATGCTCAACATTGTGATTTGCCCCTTCATATAATAAGCTATTGAAGCTTTTTTTATGGTTAGATTTTTAACCAGCAGAATTTGAAACTGAATTAAACATTCATGTATGGTTTACAAGTCTATTCAGAAGTGTTGCTTAAATATAGTTTATTTAGACCTGTTATCAGTGGCGACGCATAGGAGGGGGCACACCTGGTCACATGCCCCCTAGATTTCTGCCAGGCAGTGGCTTAGCCACTGCGTTACAGGAAAAAAAAAGTGCTGAAAAGATTTTTTTTTTTGTCGGCCACAATACACTTCAATCGGTACCGCTTTCAATTAGTATACACATGCACCACCACTCATAACTGACCAATGACATGCTTGCTGTCTACCAAAGCGCGCGTTTCAAATTTCTGTTTGTGATTGGCCTTGTTACTGTCATTTGTGAGAGGTTCAACCTTGAACTCTTCTGATTGGACAATGCACACAGCTTTTACACTTTACAGTCCGAACGGACGCGCAAGGTGAAGTATGGCCTGACAGCGGTAGGGGAAATTAAAAAATAATAAAAAGAAATTGTTTTGGTCACCCTAATTTGTTTAAACGGCAGAAAACTGTTTATGAGCCGTCTGAAGACAACAAGCTAGCAGCTACCACCGGCAGTCCTGCGCCAGTCAAACGGTAATTAAATTAGTCAGGATTTGTGAGATTAAATAAAATGGTTTTGCTTTGCTTTGAATACAAAATGTTAGTTAACAAAAATCAACAACCATAAGTACGAATGAAATATGTACTTATGGTTACACCACTGCTGCCAGGGTTTATTATTTAAAAATATATATATTGTAAGGCAGCGGGTTGTGTGAGACAGCAGGGAGGGGGTTAAAACCTCCCTGAAGAAAAAATGGCACCTCTTTTGTTTAGTTAATTGTTTTACTTTATTGTTTAATTGATTTGTTAATTGTTTTATTATGGATCATTCCCTGCACCTGGTGCTTATTATTAAATTAGAGCCAGGTGCAGGGTATTTAAGAGGAGCAGTCAGAATGCTCAAGGCGGCTGAGTAGAAGGAAGCAGAAGAGAGGTGCTCTGCTTCCGAGCAGTCTGAAAGAAAAAAGTAAGTGCTGTGTAAACCTGTATGGTTTGTGTGCCAGGTAAACGGCTTAGCCGTCCTGCAAGTTAGTCAGGGAATAACCTGTGTAGTAAGTACTCCAAAATGGAGTTAGGTTTTTGTTTTGTATTTGTTTGTTTTTGTGTTTATTAAAAAGTAGCGCAACCAGCTTGGAAATCCATTTTCTGTGTGCTGGGTCGTATTTTTAAAGGGGCACGAACCCGAGTGGAAGCAGCTCGATTACAATATATATATATATATATATATATATATATATATATATATATATACAGTACTGTGCAAAAGTTTTAGGCAGGTGTGAAAAAATGCTACAAAGTAAGAATGCTTTCAAAAATAGACATGTTAATAGATTATATTTATCAATTAACTAAATGCAAAGTGAGTGAACAGAAGAAAAATCTAAATCAAATCCATATTTGGTGTGACCACCCTTTGCCTTCAAAACAGCATCAAGCATCAGTTCTTCTAGGTACACTTGCACACAGTTTTTGAAGGAACTCGGCAGGTAGGTTGGCCCAAACATCTTGGAGAACTAACCACAGTTCTTCTGTGGATTTAGGCAGCCTCAGTTGCTTCTCTCTCTTCATGTAATCCCAGACAGACTCGATGATGTTGAGATCAGGGCTCTGTGGGGCCATACCATCACTTCCAGGACTCCTTGTTCTTCTTTACGCTGAAGATAGTTCTTAATGACTTTCGCTGTATGTTTGGGGTCGTTGTCATGCTGCAGAATAAATTTGGGGCCAATCAGATGCCTCCCTGATGGTATTGCATGATGGATAAGTATCTGCCTGTACTTCTCAGCATTGAGGAGACCATTAATTTTGACCAAATCCCCAACTCCATTTGCAGAAATGCAGCCCCAAACTTGCAAGGAACCTCCACCATGCTTCACTGTTGCCTGCAGACTGTACGCTCTCCAGCCCTTCGGCGAACAAACTGCCTTCTGCTACAGCCAAATATTTCAAATTTTGACTCATCAGTCCAGAGCACCTGCTGCCATTTTTCTGCACCCCAGTTCCTGTGTTTTCGTGCATAGTTGAGTCACTTGGCCTTGTTTCTACGTCGGAGGTATGGCTTTTTGGCCGCAAGTCTTCCATGAAGGCCACTTCTGACCAGACTTCTCCGGACAGTAGATGGGTGTACCAGGGTCCCACTGTTTTCTGCCAGTTCTGAGCTGATGGCACTGCTGGACATCTTCCGATTGCGAAGGGAAGTAAGCATGATGTGTCTTTCATCTGCTGCAGTAAGTTTCCTTGGCCGGCCACTGCGTCTACGGTCCTCAACGTTGCCCGTTTCTTTGTACTTCTTCAAAGCACATCTGGAAACCCCTGTCTGCCTTGAAATTTCTGCCTGGGAGAGACCTTGCTGATGCAATATAACTACCTTGTGTCTTGTTGCTGTGCTCAGTCTTGCCATGGTGTATGACTTTTGACAGTAAACTGTCTTCAGCAACCTCACCTTGTTAGCTGAGTTTGGCTGTTCCTCACCCAGTTTTATTCCTCCTACACAGCTGTTTCTGTTTCAGTTAATGATTGTGTTTCAACCTACATATTGAATTGATGATCATTAGCACCTGTTTAGTATAATTGTTTAATCATACACCTGACTATATGCCTACAAAATCCCTGACTTTGTGCAAGTGTACCTAGAAGAATTGATGCTGTTTTGAAGGCAAAGGGTGGTCACACCAAATATGGATTTGATTTAGATTTTTCTTCTGTTCACTCACTTTGCATTTAGTTAATTGATAAATATAATCTATTAACATGTCTATTTTTGAAAGCATTCTTACTTTACAGCATTTTTTCACACCTGCCTAAAACTTTTGCACAGTACTGTATATATATATATATATATATATATATATATATATATATATATATATATATATATATATATATATATATATATATATATATATATATATATATTCATGTTTTTCGTAAGTGGGTAGAGAATATGTAAGTGCGCAGTTTATTTCAAACTTTCAAACCTTAATAACATAACCAAAGAGTGTCTGAGACCCTTCACCTTTATATTTGTTCTTGTGTGAGACACTCACTTTTTCAGTCTGCGAAAATATGTGCTAAAAAACAGAGTGAATTTGAAAATGGCAAAAAGACAGCTACGTTTAGAGTTTTTCTACAACAAAAAAGCTAAACCACCAACGCTAGAGACATCAATAGAAACCGAACCTGACTCTTCTGTAGTTCAGAATGTTAACAGCACGAGAGTGTGAAGATACTTCCATTTCAAACGCTCAGGTTAGTGCAGGTGTAGCTGTCGATAAAAGAGACCCTTGCCTGTAAAGTGCTGTTTGCAGCTCTCTTGATTGTGACAATCAGGCGTAGAACTGTTTGTGATGAAAGATCTGGTAATATTAGAAAGCTAGCTTAATGTTTACATAAAGATGGTTAAAAGCAGGCATCGGGTTTGAGCGCAGTTTTGCTTCATTAGTTCTCTGGGGGGGCACAGGTTTTCCAAGCCACGAGTCGCCACTGCCTGTAATTGATTCAAAATTATTGTGTGATTATTTAATGTTTGCAGATTTGGGAGATGATCATGCAGCATTGCTGTGCAACACATAAAGGTCTGCCTTGCATGCAGCTGGTGTTGACACCTCAGAAATAGAAGCAGAACGGACCTGTTTCAAATGCTTTCTTTACCGCACTTACAGGTAATTCACATGGGAGTTATAAACAATATAAAACATGAACAACCTCTTCTTTCAGCCCAAACCCTAGGATAACTAATGAAGTAGTTTCAGTGTCTTATACTAAATATATACAGTGCCTATAGAAAGTCTACACCCCCTTTCAAAATTTTCACCTTTTGTTGCCTTATAGCCTGGAATTAAAATGCATTAAAATAGTTTTTTTCATTTATCTACACATCCTACCCCACAACTTCCGAGTGAAAAAAATATTCTAGAAATTTATAGCAAATTAATTAAAAATAAAAACTGAAATAGCTTGGTTGGATAAGTATCCACCCCCCTTGTAATAGCAATCCTAAATTAGCTCAGGTGTAACCAATCGTGGCCTCCACCTGTGTTAAATTGTAGTGATTCACATGATTTCAGGATAAATTCAGCAGTTCCTGTAGGTTCCCTCTGCTGGGTAGTGCATTTCAAAGCAAAGACACAACCATGAGCACCAAAGCGCTTTTAAAAGAACTCTGGGCCAAAGTTGTTGAAAGGCACAGATCAGGGGATGGGTATAAAAAAAATATCAAAGGCCTTGAATATCCCTTGGAGCACGGTCAAGACGATTATTAAGAAGTGGAAGGTGTATGGCACCACCAAGACCCTGCCTAGATCAGGCCATCCCTCCAACTGGATGACCGAGCAAGAAGGAGACTGATCAGAGAGGCTACCAAGAGGCCAATGGCAAATTTGCAAGAGCTACAGGCTTTTATGGCCAAGACTGGTCAAAGTGTGCATGTGACAACAATATCCCAAGCATGCCACAAATCTGGCCTGTATAGTAGAGTGGCAAGAAGGAAGCCATTACTCAAGAAAGCCCACCTTGAATCCTGTTTGAAGTATGCAAAAAAACACTCAGGAGATTCTGTAGCCATGTGGCAAAAAGTTTTGTGGTTGTGAAACTAAAATGGAACTTTTTGGCATCACCCAAAGAACACCATCCCTACTGTGAAGCATGGTGGTGGCAGCATCATGTTATGGGGATGTTTCTCATTGACAGGTACTGGGGCACTTGTCAGGATAGAAGGGAAAATGAATGGAGCAAAGTACAGGGGTTGTAGACTTTCTATAGGCACTGTATATACCTGGAAGCTCAGTGGAGGCAGAATTTCCCAGATGATGTTAGTGAAGAATGACTGGAGGAGGAGGCTTACTGACAGACACTTGTTTGATCTACTGTTGGTACAGCTTGAGAGTCCAGGTATTTCTGAGTTTGAACCCACAGATGCCATCAACATGTGGAACAGCAGCACCAAAACCAGAAGGTCCACATACATGGATGACACACAATCAGAGTTAAATAATGAAGAAGAGGATGAAGCCTGCGTGGAGCTCGCTACTCATTTTGTACATTAAGATGGAGACTGTGTGGAGCCTCTCTATTCTGTTAAAAAAAAAAAGTTTGTTTACCAAACATCTACATCTGGGAATAAATGTTTTTTTTCTTATCTATTTTGCTCTAAATTTATGACCGTGTTTATTTTTGGGACTAGTAATTTTACATCAAGACTAGCAAATTTCAAAAGGTACTGGTCCTTAGGACTAGCACCAAAATTTGGTTAGTTTCTAACCCTGGTACATGCGTTTACATACTGACACAGCACCTCTGTCAACAAGTTCAGGCATTTATATACTGACACAGCATCTGTGTCAATGAGTACATGCATTTTCCAGAGGTAGCTAAAGCTGTGAACTGGTTAAGGGAGAATAATGGTCAAGTGGAAGGAGGATAGAATAACCTATTATTATTATTATTTGTTTATTTAGCAGACGCCTTTATCCAAGGCGACTTACAGAGACTAGGGTGTGTGAACTATGCATCAGCTGCAGAGTCACTTACAATTACAAGGAGGTTAAGTGACTTGCTCAGACAATGAGTCAGTGGCTGAGGTGGGATTTGAACCGGGGACCTCCTGGTTACAAGCCCTTTTCTTTAACCACTGGACCACACAGCCTCGTAACCTGTAGTGGTTCATATGCAGGAAGAAGAATAGAAGACATTAAAAAAAACTAGCAAAAGAAAGTAAACTTCAGGGAGAAAGGGCCCTCAGGGAAATGACAGAATTTACTTTTTACAGCCATAGAGATGATGAATTATTCCTAAATGAAGTCAGCGATAAAATGAATGTCAGAATAAATGTGCGTATTGTATGCCTTTTGTAGCTAAACACGAGTGTCTGATTTTGGATTCCCCTTTAAATTGTTTTTAGAAGAAAAAAAAAAATCAGGGTTTTTAAGACCATGGATGAGGCCTGCAGGGTTTTTAATAAGAACTATTCCAACATCCTTCCTGCTTTCACAAAACTTGCAGCAATTGCAATTACGATACCTGTATCTTGTGTACCAGCAGAACGGGGTTTTAGCTGTCAGAACAGAGTGAAGACCAGCAAACACTCTCGTTTACGTGAGGATCATCTAAAACATGACAATTTCAGTGGAAGCTCCTGAGAGTTATTAAGACTTTGATTTGGAAAGAGGATAAGTCACTTTTTGACTTGGGTGCTAAAAGAAAAATTTAAACAAACTTTTAAACAGCAAAACTGTAAATAGTTCTGATGTTGACATCTACCCGCAGAGACATTGGTACACATTCTACAACACTGATTTTTACATTGTGAACGGGTTTTTTTCAAAAGAAAACGTTTCATGGTAAGCTTGTCTTTATGTCTATTTCTACTACCATTATTTATACTGTGTACTGTTTTGCATGTTAATTTTGTTCATCTGAAATATTTGCACTGGACAATAATATAACTATGTTGATGTAATATGTAAAAACGCAGATGTTATGGTTGAGATTTTGCTTTTTGAAAATGCACGTTTTTAAAGGCTAGAGCATCCTCTGCATCTCATTAAATGGTCACGCAGATTAGTTGTGTTTCCGGAGTGTCCCAGACATTACTTTCTTTACTTTTCTTTCTTGCCAACTTTATAAAATAATTGTCAAGAATCGAAAGGCATTGCAGCTCGGTCAACACAGTATTTGTAATTCTAGCACAACGCTTTTAACTTGCTCTGTTACTTTGAAGACTCCTGCACAGATCCAATCCCATCAGTAAACACTCACAGGGGGCGGGGCGGGGCAGGGGGCAGAAGGTGAACTCAATTTCATGCAGATTCAGGGAGTCAGACCTGAGGGGAGCAGAGAAGCTCTGCGCTTACTGCAAAAATAATGTCCGATTCAAATTTTAAAAATCAAAGCTTTTCTTTGCTTAACCCCTTTACACAAAAATGATACACAGGCTTGACTATATATAGTTGTCAAACGATATCATGCACCGATAAATTGATGCATCGCCTCAACTTTATGTTCAGTATACAAACACCTGAACTCGTGGACACAGATGCTGTGTCAGTATATAAATGCCTGTACTCATTGACATAGATGCTGTGTTTCCATATAATCACCTGAACTTGTTGACACAGATGCTCTGACAATAATCACCAAGCTAAACAGTTACTTTGTCATGAATGAAGCGCATAGACTTTTAACCATGCTACTACCATTCGTGTTCAGGTAAAAGTGTTATAACAGTAAAGTAATGGGATATGCAACAGTGCCTTCTTCACAGTATTAACATTTTGAAATGAGCTGCTATTACAATCATTACGATATAGTTCAATGCACTCTGCACTCATCTCTCCGAGGGGAAATAAAAGAAAGCAGAAAACAAATTGGTAAAGGACTTATTTTTCATGTAAATTTATAATCCCGACAAATACAGTAAAATTGTCTGATACTGAAAATCTATGTTATCTAGTTTAAAAAAATCCAAGATCCCAGCTTCTGAATTCCGATTCCGGATTGCCGATTGCTAGGTTCTAACTTCCACGCAGTAATGTTAATTGCATTTTTGTTTGCCCTTTTGTTTGCAGGTATCATTCAGTGTTCTGGCTTCAGCCTTTACCTTGCTTTGAGCTGGAGTATCCTAAGTTCCGGGACTGAACAGACTTCCCCATTCCTTTCGAATCAAGAGATAATGTGACTTTTCAACTCGAGCTAGCTGCACCTAAACCACATATAGACAGAGATAGTACTGTAGTGATCCATGCATTTGTGTTTATGTACCATACTCCCTGCTGTCTGTTTGTGTTTGCATACTGTGTGTGATACTCCCTCCCCACTGTATTCCACCATTGCTTGTTTACCTTTTGTTTGTGTTCACATACCATGTTACCCGCTGTCTGTTTCTATTGTTTGTTAAATAGTAGGTACTAATTACATCACATGCAATATGTTAATATACAAATACGTTATATATACTGTTCAGTATGAACTCAGTCACTGCGTGCTCAATTGTACCATGTTATGTTTCCCATCTGTATCTATTTTATAATGCATATATTTTTTAAAAGTTTTGGCAGGGCAATTTCACAAACTGTTTCAAAATGTCTATAAATTTAAATAAAAAATTGTGACCGAAGGGGATGTACATTGCTGCAATCAACACTGACCTACAGAAAAAATACATTATTATCCAGCTTGTCTAAGACTGCACTATTGCCCTATTTGTGAAAAAAGCTTAGAGCCAGCATTGAAATGCATTGTTTTTCTACAGGGCATCACATTATGTTATGACATGTTAGGAATAAGCTGCAGCAATAACTCTACTCTTTGACACAGGCTTAACTGTTCGAATAAGGACATATCTTGGCAATTGTGATATTTATGTTTTAGTCCATTATGCATCCTGATGTTTTAAAGAGCCAAATATTACAAAATCAGATTGCTGTCATTGCAGAGCCATTGAAAAAAGCACTGTGCATATTCTTTCACAAGCTTTCCACACGGTCTAATGTTTTCTTACCAATCTGTTTCCATATTTGTTGTGAGTTTACTGTGAGAGCTTTGTGAAATGCATAGCCACTGTGGGGATCCAAATGGGTCTGAATAATTTCCCTTCAGTTTGTGTGGAAACCCTTACTTTTCCAGATAATTATATTACCCCTCGCTCTCCGCCTCCCTTAAATTACTGCATGGAACCCAATGATAACTGTGTTAATTCATCGAGTCACCTTGTGCCAATGTGTTTTTACATAAAGTAATCAACGCTTGTAAAAACCTGGCCAGCAGCCAGTCCCTATTTGATATTGTATTTACCTTAAATCAGCAAAGTTCCAGATTCTCACACCTAACTAAAATAAATCAAGAATGTTCAGTAACACCTTCAGCGAAAGCGCTGGCATGATTCCTGACTAACTACTAAATGTATTGCCAACACAGATGCTGAGTTCCACATTGAGCCATTTTTCAAAACAATTTTCTAGTTAAGTGGAGCAAACAACTAAAAAAGTTCCCTGTTCAAGTAAAACTGCTGGGATTCAAGCTAAAGAATGCAGTATAGCCATAACTTCAAGTAATAACATTATTAACAATGTTAGAAGTGAATGCGTTGTGTATAGTGTCTCTTATTGTTATACAATATATCATATCGTTCTGGCTGCACAAACTGTGTGACAGATTTCTGTTCTAGACACCTAACACACAACACATGAACTTATTACAAATCACAAAACGAATACTGTACTCACAAACTACTTAAGTTAAAAAAAAGTGAACTTTGCACAGGATGACATCTATTCTCTAGTTTATTAATACAGTAAGTGACATTCACCCAATCAAAATGCCAGAGCTCTGAACATTCCCATATCTACCACTAACAAAACATTCTAAAGACATGGATAATAGAATCAACTACGTAATGTGTTATTTTAATTAAAACATTTCTAATAACAGAATCAACTATGTAATATGTTATTTTCTGTTAATTTCACCATTTCTAAGCTAGTAAGTTCAGCTGTACTTATTAGCTTTGCTGTCATCTTGTCTACCCAAAGTGCTCACGAGAATACACTCTTATACAATAGGAGACAGGGTAAACAACACCTATTAAGTTATATCAGATGTACTGGAATTCTGACAGATCCTTAAGGCTACTGGTTTATTTCTCATAAGTGATTTATAAAAAAAAAAAGGTTTAGTTTTGTTGGAGTTTTAAACAATGATCTGCACCTTTTTATTGGGGACTGGTCATGCTGGTTCAAGAGACTCTTCTTCCATTTCAACAGCTGTTTCCAGTTTACTGTTCTAAAGGTTAAGAAATTGATATCAGAAAATCAATTCAAATCTAATAATGTTTGTTTCCTGTACACGGATTTTCAATGTTCCTACATTTTGGTGGCTGATCAATAAGCAATTGACAGATTGGACCACATTTTCAAAGCGTTTACTCCAGGAGAAAATGTTGTGTTAATGTTAGACTTTACAGCAAACCACTCATGAGTGCTTATTGATACTGTTTTACTTTTTACTATTTCTGTCATGAAATAGAAGTTAAAAATGCTTTGAAAATATGACCATACATGTTGTGGAGTTGGAAAATAGATACCTCTGCTGGCAGGCACTTCACAAATGCTCTTTTTGAAGCCTATACATATATCTGTTCACCAACAGGTGGCGATATTGAAAAGGGAATTTCATCCAGCCCAAACAGACCTGCTAAACCAGTGGTGCAGAACCCGAGGCCTTGAGGGCCATTCAGCATCAGATTTCAGAGGTTACAGATGAAGTAATTAACAGAGGAATGCCTTAATAAACGTCTAATTGTTTGAGTTAAGTAATCATGTTTGTAATAAACAACTGGTGTAGAAGGGCCCTCGCAGTGCGCCACTGTAAACTGTTGTCCAGGGATGTGTGAACTACGTTAGTACCTTGATGGAGGTTTAATTGTTTGTTAAACAATTTAGAACCGGTTATTGCTGTATTATGGGCAGCAGTGTGGAGTAGTGGTTAGGGCTCTGGACTCCTAACCGGAGGGTCGTGGGTTCAGTCCCAGGTAGGGGACACTGCTGCTGTACCTTTGAGCAAGGTACTTTACCTAGATTGCTCCAGTAAAAACCCAACTGTATAAATGGGTAATTGTATGTAAAAATAATGTGTAAAAAATAATGTAATGTTATGTAAAAAATAATGTGATATATTGTAACAATTGTAAGTTGCCCTGGATAAGGGTGTCTGCTAAGAAACAAATAATAATAATAATAATTATTACAATGCATTAATTGGCATTGTTTCTTTTCTGATTGTGTAAATAAGTGATCCTTTCAGAGTCAAAGGGATTCTACTTGTCTTGCATCCAGTCCTGGTTTTTAGAACCACCGAATCATCTTTGTGCAGCTAAAATGTGCAACTAAAAGGTCTGGTGGCCTCGCTGTGGATCCGCAGTGCGAAAAATGACGGATTGGCAGGAACACGTTTCGGAGGACGCGTGTCCCAGCCTCCGTTTCCCGAGTCGCCAGGGGGTTGCAGAGGTGAACCGCGATACAAATAATAATCGGGCATTCCAAATTGGTCAAGAACTGCAACGCTGTTGGGTTTTTTCACGCTCAACAGTTTTCCGTGTGTATCAAGGATGGCCAGTGGTCGAAAACGGCTCATTGGTGAAAGAGGCCAAAGGAGGCTGACACGAATTTTGCAGAGCAACAGAAGGGCTACAGTTAGTCAACTGACAGTCCAGTACAACATTGGTGCCGAAAGACCCATAAAAGAATGCACAACTCGTCGTACCTTGACACGAATGGGATATGGCAGCTGACGACCTAACAGAGTTCCACTTCTTTCAGCAAAACATAAGAAACTGCAGTTGCAGTGGGCTAAGGAATGAAAACACTGGACACTGGAGGATTGGAAAAACATTGGCTGGTCTGATGAATCCTGGTTCCTGCTGTTTCACACTGATGGGAGGATTAGGGTATGGAGAAAACCACATGAGTACATGCATCCATCATGCCGCGTTTCAACATTGCAGGCTGGTGGTGGTGGTGTGATGGTGTGGGGTCTGTTTTCATGGCACACATTGGGCCCCTTGATAAAAGTGGAGCAACGTTTGAATGCCACAGGATATCTGAACATTATTGCCAATCAGGTGCATCCCTTCATGGCAGCAGTGTTTCCATCTGCTAATGGATTTTTTCAGCAGGATAATGCCCCATGCCACAATTGTCCAGGAATGGTTCCACGAACATGACAGTGAATTCAGCTTACTGCAGTGGCCTGCCCAGTCACCAGATCTCAATCCAAATTGAGCATTTGTGGGATGAGATGGAACAAGCTATTCGGAGTAGAGATCCACTACCAGCCAACTTGACACAACTGTGGGAAGCATTGGAGTCAACATGGGCCAGCATCCCTGTGGAATGCTTTCGAAACCTTGTAGAGACAATGCCCCAATGAATTGAGGCTGTTCTGAGGGCAAAAGGGGATGCAACTCAATATTAGGAAGGTGTTCCTAATGTCTTGTACACTCAGTGTATATATATATATATATATATATATATATATATATATATATATATATATATATATATATATGTAAAATACTTGTAGAATGTCATAAATTGCTTAATAATAAAAACAAAAACATATCATATCGTATCGTGGCTTGTGTATCATGATACGTATCATATCGTGAGCTTAGTGTATCGTCTCACCCCTGCATTCCACCTCAGCCGATCCTGTCTTTCCTCCACAAACATCAGTCCAGCAAACCAGGCTTCTCAGTGAATATCCCTGCCCCGCTGTGCAGGCTAGGTCTCTTAGTGTGCCTTCTGTCTCTAACTCCGGACGGATGACTTCACAAGCTCCCCATCCTGCTCCTTCTCATTTAACCCTCCAGACTGATGTTTTACCTGATCTAGATTCTTTCTCCGATCTGCTCATTCATCTGCAACTCATTCATCCTCTCAACACTGCCATTTCTTCAGTTTCTGACTGCATGGATGTGCTTGATAACAGGATTACTCGTCTGGAACCAGCAGCTCTGCCTCCCCCAATCAGCCACTTCAGCAGCCCTGCTTCACACTCGCGACTGCTTCTCGTTCTGGCTCCTCCATTTCCATCTCTTCGCAGTTTCCTCGCTTCATCTGAAGACTATATGGACGCTGCCCTTGCTCCATCCACCCGCTCCTCCTACCCAACATTTCACCTTTCAACCATGACTTTTGTCTTTCTTTGTTCACGCAAAAGGCAATCTCACCTCTCCCTGGGTATCCTCAAAGCATATCTTGCTGGCAGTCAATACCACTATCGTCTATTATATATTTCTTCCCCTCCTCTCTTGTCAATCCTCGCTGCTCACTTTCTCCTCAGGGGGATGGCAAAGTGGTCCCACAGCCCTTGCTCCTGTTCTGTGAATAGTCTGTAAATTGTTGTGAAGTTACAAAAGCTACATTTAATGACATGGATACAGAACTGTTGGAAGAGCGAGTCTCCTAGATTATTGAACACAATACTAGCATACTAGCAGAACATGCTAATTCCATCATGTTACCAATGACTTTTACTCTAGATCAGCGGTTTTCAAACAGGGGTATGCAAGCTCTCATCAGGGAGTACGCAAAAAAAAATCCTCTAATGCTGGACATTTTTATTTTTTCAACTTTGTAGTACTTTGTGACTTAGCAATCAAATCAACAATGTTGAATCTCCATTCAAATAAAATCACAGCCATCCTTTCTGTTGGGCGAGGTTAATAAACATCTAGCCGGCTGCTGACAGTGAGTGAGCATTGAGCGCACACATGGCTAATTTACATATTTAAATTATCAAAAGAATGTTCAGTGTTAATAGTTTAATCGGTTCAGTGTTTTATCTACGTTTTATTATTGAGTTGTTATTATTATTAAGTCATTTAGCAAAGCTTTTATTCATCGACTTTCAAGACTTGAGTGTGAACTATGCATCACAATTGCTGCTGCAGAGTCACTTACAATAGGACCTCATTCGTTTTATGTCTCATCCAAAGGACGGAGCACAATGAGGTTAAGTGACATGCTCAGGGTCACACACAGTGAGACAGTGGCTGGGATTGAACCTGAAACCTCCTGGTCACAAGCCCCTATCTTATTGAGTTGAGCAGGCAGCTGGGTCGCCCTACTTTAGGCAGTGAAATCACTCACTAGTTCTGCGCTGGAGCTGGAACGACACGACTGTTATCTTTACTTGCAATGCTTGTATGTGTTTTTTCATTATTAATTCATTGGTTGAAGAACTCCTTTGTCGTGTGAGTGCATTACCCTACGCCTCCACACCAGTAATTATTAATGAAAGCAAAAGCATGATATTATTATTACAACAATGGAATCCTGGAATTAAAAAAAAAATCAATCCTTAAATCCTGGGATTGGGAAAAGTGTCTGGAATTGGATTCCCTACTCCAGACCTATTGAGTGTGTTCATATCATACAGCGAGTGCCCATCAACAAGCTTTAATTGTCTTGCAGCTGATTAACACAAACAGGCTACTGCACTAAACACTTTAACACACAAGCATTTTGCTAAAAGTCATTTTTGACTGCCTGATATAAATATCCCCTTTCTAGCTTTTGGAAATATTCACATCAAAACAATGTGCTTATTCTGTCTGGATTCGATACCGCACAAGACACACATACCATTTTACATTGTCCCTGCTCAAGTGTTCAATGATAAAATCTGTGGTTAACTAATTGCATTTTATTTTGTTAGTTTTTAACAGCAGTTTTTCATTTACAGTACTTAATCTAGTAATTAGAAAAGACTATATGTTTTCCTGTTTTCATAGGTACATTATGACCCTATCTCAGATGGAGGTACGCAGTAGACTAGATTATATTTGGAAAAGGGTTAAGGGCCTAAAAAGTTTGAAAACCACTGCTGTAGATGATAGATGAAGTATTTACTTACACACTACTAATGTGGTACCAAAAGAAACAATGTATCTAGGATATATATCAGTTACAGAATTATAGAAAGAAATGTCTGTGTCCTGAGGAGGGAATAGTTGTTTTGGCCTAATAGTTAATTAGGCTCCAGTTATGAGGGATACAGTATATGATTAGCAAAGGGTAAAATGGGCATTAGATGGTAACTCCCTCGAATCAGGGTTCTATTGCTTAAATAAATGTCCCATCCCCAGTTGTTCTGCATTCATGTATCTGTTAGGGGTGAGCTGTTTTTTTTTTAATTTGGATAATGCTTTAAGAATTGGATTTGGCTATTAATAGGTTAACTTGGAAAAAGGTTCTGTACTGTAATTTCAAACACTTCCGTTACCTGGGCTTTACATGTGGTTAAAACAGTTAGATATCTCAGAAGAAATTTAAATATGAATGAACTTTTATGTACAGCACTTAAAAAGAAAAATGCTAAAGTTTTAGTAGAATAGTCACTTCCTCGTCTATAAAAACAACTAGGGATAAAAACCTCTTTGAAAAGTAATATAACACATTTAACCTTTCATACTTCTCCCTATACATTCCCTGCAGCCAGAATTTTTTTATTTAAAAGAAAAAAACAAAAACAAAACTGAAACATCCTGGCAAGGCAGTGTGCCAACAAAAGTCTCTTCATTTGGCCTACCTGAAGTTAATTGTTTCTCTCCACTTCTGCTTTCTACCATTAACCAAACCACAATACATGTCATTTCAGTCAATTCCTGGTTCATTTATTTTCACTGCTTTAACAAACTTGGCAAGTCCTCAAGCAAAATGTTTGTGTGACTCATAATCTTCTTGGGCACCAGGCCAGGTGAATTGATTCCTCTGTGTTTGGGCTTGGTTAATTTATTCTGTATTTTGTATCTATTTCTACTGAAATCTAAGTAGTATGCTGATTAAGTCAGTTTAAGAAATACATACATTATATTTAATATGCATGTACATTGTACATAACCGTTTCCGTGTGAGATTTTATACATTTGTCAAATGTGTTCTTTACTAGATTGAAACGATTACAACATATTGGACATACTGGAAGTAGGCCTGCACAAAACCTAAACCTTCCGTAGTACGGTTTAGCTAACCTTAGCACCCTGTGTTAAATACTGAACCACTGAGAGTTTACTGTTATGAATAGTTTATTAAGTTTCACTATACCTAAAAAAACAAAAGTGAGATATTTTTTCTCATTAACGCACAAATGTATATCCCCCTCAATCCAGTGAGCACACACTGACAGGATTTGCCCTGTTAACACCCTTCTTGTTTTTTTTCCCCATTTTACTTGTCACTCATGAAGAAGATATATGTCCAGCTTGGTTAAAATACACTAAACCTATTTTCTAATGATTTATATATACTGTAAACATTCATCATACCATTATATACAGCTATGACCAAAAGGTTTGTATTACTAGAATTTTAGGATTGAGACATAATTAAAACAAAAACTACAAAATGATACTGTAAAAGTCTACCGGAAGCCATAATAGTAGTACAAATTTTCTTGTTAGATTTCTTGTTAAATTGGTTAGATTTTGGCCAGAGCTGTAGACTCACAATTAAAATATATGACCCTTGTACACCATATGTAAAATTTCCCCCTTGCGATTTATAAAAGCAGCTTGGATAAAATAGCCAAAAACAAAAAGTCATGTTTTTCTTCTGCACATATACATCAGAAACCTAAATGTCTGCTGTTAGTTATTCTAACAAACAAATACACAAATCCCGATGTCACTGAAAAGTTCTGCGTTGTTTATTAATCTTTGCATGTACATTCACCGTGAGTTTGTTTTAAACTTCAATTAATCTCTAGAGTTACCCAGAAACCACTCGAGAATTCAAGTCAAGTTGAAGAACTTCACTTAAGCTGAAAAAGTTTTTGTCAAGAATACAATGCTGTTATAGTGTAAGGTGGGTTAAACATTATTTTTAAAAACGACTCTACTAGGTGACGGTGACAGACAAATGTAACATGAATATTCTAATGGTGTGGCGCTAAGGACTATGCTTGTCAGACAACATTTGACGATATTTTGCCTCTCAAAATATGTTATTTTCTCTGGTAACATACCTGGGTCATTTGACTGACACATGTCACTCATAACATTTTGGAACTGGACTGTCGCTGAATTGTGAGTGACTGTCAGATTCCCACAGAGACATAAAACTGCGTATTTGACCAGGCAGACCTGCTGTTAAATTGTCCTTGTGAGAGGACGTCGTTTTTGGCTTGATTTGCAGGAGTTAAAAAATACTTAAGAAGCTGCTCGTTTCTCAGTTCTGAGTCCTATTCTTTTCTCCCTTTTTTCTGATTTTGAGAGACAGATATTTGGTGATACATTTTTGAAAAGCCATTAACCTCCATTCATACCTAAACCTTTTGTGCACTGCATAATGATGAGTGACCCGCATTAAGGTCTGTTGAGTGCACACTGTAGCAAACCTGTTTTGCATACATGATGACCCACAGTGAGGTCTGTCGAGCGCACACTGTAGCAAACCTGTTCTGCATACATCATGATGACCCGCAGTGAGGTCTGTCGAGCGCACACTGTAGCAAACCTGTTCTGCATACATGATGACCCACAGTGAGGTCTGTCGAGCGCACACTGTAGCAAACCTGTTCTGCATACATGATGATGACCCGCAGTGAGGTCTGTCGAGCGCACACTGTAGCAAACCTGTTCTGCATACATGATGACCCGCAGTGAAGTCTGTCGAGCGCACACTGTAGCAAACCTGTTCTGCATACATGATGATGACCCGCAGTGAGGTCTGTCGAGCGCACACTGTAGCAAACCTGTTCTGCATACATGATGACCCACAGTGAGGTCTGTCGAGCGCACACTGTAGCAAACCTGTTCTGCATACATGATGATGACCCGCAGTGAGGTCTGCCGAGCGCACACTGTAGCAAACCTGTTCTGCATACATGATGACCCACAGTGAGGTCTGTCGAGCGCACACTGTAGCAAACCTGTTCTGCATACATGATGACCCACAGTGAGGTCTGTCGAGCGCACACTGTAGCAAACCTGTTCTGCATACATGATGATGACCCGCAGTGAGGTCTGTCGCAAACCTGTTCTGCATACATGATGACCCACAGTGAGGTCTGTCGAGCGCACACTGTAGCAAACCTATTCTACACAAACTATATCACCGTTCAGCAAAAAAGTTTTAAAGTTTATAGTATGATTTGAATGCAGACAAAATCGTACCGTAGAGTTAGAAATTAGTGAACAAATATTGTCAGAACTTCAAAGGACAAGTGTTCTGACAATATTACATTATTGTTTTTTAAGTTCCAGGCCCAGGCCCCCCCAGAGTTCAGGCCCGGGACAACACTTTCTTTTGGTGGCGCAGGATGCAGGATATTGATTCAGTTCACCAGATCTATTAATAAGGAAACTTTTTTCAAAGACATTTACCAAAAGCACAAAATAGCAATACTATGTAATGCAACTTCTAAGTGACTTGGCAAAGTATGTATTAATATTCAAATTAATATAGGGTGTCAATATTTACTACTGTATTGATTTGATTAAATAACATAACTGTTCTGGTTACTTTTATGATTCAATGACTACACTCTAGAACTTAATTTATACAAAATAGTTTTCAATTTATCAAAACAGTTTGTAAAAAAACATTGTTAAACATTGTAAATATACACATTGTTCATAACATTTCGAAGAATGTTTTTTTAAGAGTGATTATAAACATTATCTAGGGTTAAACTTACTCCTGAAACAGCTGAATAAAGTTTAATGAAATGAAAATAAATAGAGTCCAAAATCACAGACAATCTACCAATGACAGGGAAAGAATTACAGGACCCACAAGCTGTTGTTTCATTGTTTGGCTTTGCTCTTTGAGAATGTCATTGAGCAATGTCATGATTTTAATGGCTTTCAGGTGCACATTTTATAGAATCGATACAGTTGTAGCATAATCTCTTTATCTATCCCAATTTAAACTGTGAGGTAGACTCAAAAACTCCCAGATGTTTCCAATACTGACATTAACTTCACTTTCCTTTCTAATTAGAGAGCATGCCAAAGCCTACAGATTGCTTATTGGATACCTAAACACTGAATAGCTTTGTAAAATGATATATGGTAGCCTAACCAGGTTTTATTAGTACACAACTGTGTTTCCTACAGGCAGCAGTTAAACTAGTACGACAGTTATTTACAGTACACCTTTATTGGTCCAGTTTTAGCACCCCTTTTGTTTTCATCACATTTGAGACTATAAATAAATACAAAATCTATCTAGGACAGCACTCATCTCCTGAACAAAGAAATAATTTATTTGTATTTTTAGTAGACAGTCAGAAGGGATGAGGTAATAACCTGTGAAATTCCTAGCAGAGAAACGCAGCTGAAAAGTCTACACTTGACTTGGTGGCTGCTTTTAGCTTTCACATATATTTGTTTAAACTTTTAAAATGACTGTTGAAGTGTATTTTAAGATGTCAGAAATTTTATTACATGTTAGCAAGCAGTTTTTTTAAACCAGAATAGGGTGCTGAAAATCAATGTTCAACTTGCAATAAACTGTCATCCAAACTCTGCATAATAGAATTGTGGAATTGTGAACTGAAACATATACCCCTACTAGTTCATTCTTATAAACAAACTTTATAACCTTAAGCATCATTATTAAAATATATTTGAAAGCATCTTTGCAAACTTTAAATTAAAAAAAAATTAAGGATCCCCCTGGAAGGCTCTATTCTAGCATTACTGCAGACAAATGGATACACATCAAGCATACACAACATTGCATAGTCGTTCAAAACCTGGAGACCCTCACATCATTGTTTTGCACTTGTTCAAAAGTACAATAATATGCAAAGTTTATTTAAATTCTATATATATATATATATATATTATTTGTTTATTATTATTATGATGTTATTATTTATTTAGTAGACACCTTTATCCAAGGCGACTTACAGAGACTAGGGTGTGTGAACTATGCATCAGCTGCAGAGTCACTAACAATTACGTCTCACCCGAGAGACGGAGCACAAGGAGGTTAAGTGACTTGCTCAGGGTCACACAATGAGTCAGTGGCTGAGGTGGGATTTGAACCGGGGACCTCGTGGTCACAAGCCCTTTTCTTTAACCACTGGACCACACAGACTCCTATATATATACTCACACTGTGTTGTATGGAGTAGAGAATGATAAAAGCCACCAGACAGGTAGTGCATTATTTCAATTAAAAAATAGCAAAGAAAGTTTTAAGCAATAATACTTAGGACTTACACTCTGCTGCTGACGGCATCAATAGTTCTTCCTTGACATGGCACAGAAGAACACAGAAGAAGCACTGCAAAACTCCACTGTCGGAACAATCTTCGTGTACAAAGCATTTTGTAATTTAAAACCTAAAAAATTAGAAAAAACAAGTCTTGTATATATACTGTACATATCGCACTGTACTAAAAAATGCACATTTTTATTTTAATAAAGTTTATATACAGTACTGTGCAAAAGTTTTAGGCAGGTGTGAAAAAATGCTGTAAAGTAAGAATGCTTTCAAAAATAGACATGTTAATAGATTATATTTATCAATTAACTAAATGCAAAGTGAGTGAACAGAAGAAAAATCTAAATCAAATCCATATTTGGTGTGACAACCCTTTGCCTTCAAAACAGCATCAATTCTTCTAGGTACACTTGCACAAAGTCAGGGATTTTGTAGGCATATAGTCAGGTGTATGATTAAACAATTATACCAAACAGGTGCTAATGATCATCAATTCAATATGTAGGTTGAAACACAATCATTAACTGAAACAGAAACAGCTGTGTAGGAGGAATAAAACTGGGTGAGGAACAGCCAAACTCAGCTAACAAGGAGAGGTTGCTGAAGACAGTTTACTGTCAAAAGTCATACACCATGGCAAGACTGAGCACAGCAACAAGACACAAGGTAGTTATACTGCATCAGCAAGGTCTCTCCCAGGCAGAAATTTCAAGGCAGACAGGGGTTTCCAGATGTGCTGTCCAAGCTCTTTTGAAGAAGCACAAAGAAACGGGCAACGTTGAGGACCGTGAGACGCAGTGGTCGGCCAAGGAAACTTACTGCAGCAGATGAAAGACAAATCATGCTTACTTCCCTTCGCAATCGGAAGATGTCCAGCAGTGCCATCAGCTCAGAACTGGCAGAAAACAGTGGGACCCTGGTACACCCATCTACTGTCCGGAGAAGTCTGGTCAGAAGTGGCCTTCATGGAAGACTTGCGGCCAAAAAGCCATACCTCCGGCGTGGAAACAAGGCCAAGCGACTCAACTATGCACGAAAACACAGGAACTGGGGTGCAGAAAAATGGCAGCAGGTGCTCTGGACTGATGAGTCAAAATTTGAAATATTTGGCTGTAGCAGAAGGCAGTTTGTTCGCCGAAGGGCTGGAGAGCGTACACGAATGAGTGTCTGCAGGCAACAGTGAAGCATGGTGGAGGTTCCTTGCAAGTGTGGGGCTGCATTTCTGCAAATGGAGTTGGGGATTTGGTCAGAATTAATGGTCTCCTCAATGCTGAGAAGTACAGGCAGATACTTATCCATCATGCAATACCATCAGGGAGGCATCTGATTGGCCCCAAATTTATTCTGCAGCATGATAACGACCCCAAACATACAGCGAAATTCATTAAGAACTATCTTCAGCGTAAAGAAGAACAAGGAGTCCTGGAAGTGATGGTATGGCCCCACAGAGCCCTGATCTCAACATCATCGAGTCTGTCTGGGATTACATGAAGAGAGAAGCAACTGAGGCTGCCTAAATCCACAGAAGAACTGTGGTTAGTTCTCCAAGATGTTTGGGCCAACCTACCTGCCGAGTTCCTTCAAAAACTGTGTGCAAGTGTACCTAGAAGAATTGATGCTTGATGCTGTTTTGAAGGCAAAGGGTGGTCACACCAAATATGGATTTGATTTAGATTTTTCTTCTGTTCACTCACTTTGCATTTAGTTAATTGATAAATATAATCTATTAACATGTCTATTTTTGAAAGCATTGTTACTTTACAGCATTTTTCACACCTGCCTAAAACTTTTGCACAGTACTGTATATATATATATATATATATATATATATATATATATATATATATATATATATATATATATATATAAAAATATAAAATAAATGACACTGCTATGCTGCTAAAAGCTACATTAGCAGAAAACTTGAACATTTTAGACATGTATCTAATTTGTGCATTTTCTATATGTCAATTTCTATATGTGCACGTAAAAAAGCCCACCCAATATGTTTCTTTTCTTGCAATAACTATTTTCTCATAACATTCCTAAAGTATTAGCTACACACAATACTGTATTGACTTTTTAATGTTTGAATTGCTAAACCCGTTCTTATACTGTAGTAGACATTCATTGTGCAACATATGTCTGTCATTTTAGGGTTTCAGGGTTTACTGCAAGTACTGATATTTATGTTATATTTAAGGCACATTAATACAAAATAGATAAATTAGCAGTGATGAATCCAAAACCAAATGTCAAACATGAAACAGAAATAAAGCAATCCACTTACTTTTTTGCGGCAACGTTTTGGCCAATTCTGTCTTGTGTTTCCAGTCTGAAATAAAATAAAGCACACTGAATGTCAGTCCCAGAAGTAACCACGTCTTTGTGTAAATAAATCACGACTATATTCTGGAGGCTTAGGTTTGGGGGCATGGTTCCAACCAAACCATCCCTTAAAGTTCTTGACTCAAACTCCAAGTACTTACTTCTTAGTCAAACATAAGGAACACGAAAAAAAAGCTTTCTTTTGAAGTATTATTAGTTGTAGTTGTTGTAGTGGCTTCCTAGCAGCTGGGTTGTGCCTTGGAAAAGGCTCTTTCTTCAAGCTCGAGCAGCAGTGATTACAAGGCTTGAAGCATGCTGGGTGTGCAGGTTTGAGCAGGGCTCTTATTGGAATGTGTCTGCATGATCTGGCTCCATCTCTCATCTGGCTGGGAGCTCATTGGAAAACAAGCTAGTAAATCAGTGACAAGAAGGTGGCGCCCTTGGAGCACAACAAAAGGTCCACCATGTAGGGTAGAGCTGACTGCGCTGTACCATGGTAAGAGTATAGCCAACGGCACCAAAGCATGGGAAACTACAATCACTGTGCACGTTTACCAATCTGTATATGGCCCTTACAAAATATACTACAGTGTTACAGCTTCTGTATGTAATTGAGTATTTTGGACCATTTTAACGTAGCACTACATTGAGTTTTATTGCATACAGTAAGCATGAAAAGTATATTGAAATATACTGAAACAATACAGCATTGTTGTTCACACCACTAAATCCAAGTATTTATTTGTATATACAGCCTGCATCTATACTAAGCTATTGAAGAATGTAGACAGCAATCACCACATAATGATATTTTAGGATACAATTATATTCTTATGACAGCATTAAAACATGTACAGTTAAGGACTCGGTTTTCTCACAAATATGCTTTAATGTGACTGTTAAAAAAAAAGACCTGTGCTAACTATTATACTCTACTAGCACAAATTAACTACAATTGCTTCAATTACACTGCACTTATAAAGTCTTGATTTTTCACTGCAGTCTGATTAGGAGGGAGGAAATGATTATTTATGTTTTGGGAATTATTCTCCGTTTTCAATTTCCAAATCAAATTTTTTCCCCAAACCAGCATCTTTTATCCTGATTTCAGCCTTGAAATTCCTGCATAAACGCTGCAAGTTAGGTCTTAATATAAAAACTGTTTTCCAGTTCACATGTCATCCTGAAGTCACCATATTAAAGGCAAATTACTTTCAAAAGGTTGAGCATTTTAAAGGTCATTTAAACAGCATGATCTTATTAACTTTCATTGTTAATTAAATTAGGCATCAAAACTAATTAAGTAAAATTAGACAAGTTCACTAACCATACTGTAGTACTTCAGTAATCATCTAGAAACTATTCAGTACATAGCCAAACCTAACTTTACCAATGTAAAAAAATACCACAACTAATAAATTACTGCTTTGTTACAACTCCAATACCACTAAGAAGTACAGTCTATTCGTAGTAAACTTAATGAAAAGTAGTACCCAATAGTATTAGTCAACTACTGTAAAAAAATACTACTTAAGTATTACTTCAATACCTAATATTATTTAATGGCCACTGGTGTACTATGTAGTAAATGCAGCCGATTACAGAACCTGCAATAATTCCCTCTTGTATGGCGACATTTGATGAAACTTTCCAACAGCATGATCCCTTTATTTGTCCTTCTATGGTAGTGGTATAGCCCCCACCCCTTGCTTCCGCGAGTCAATGAACGTGTCATTCTGGACACCATATGTCTTGAATTCCACAGTGCCATTAACTGCAACGTGATGTACATTCCACGAGTTCTTCCCCTCCCATGCCTGACACTGTGTGGATCTGAAGCCAGGCCTGATAAGCAAAGGTTAGTTTGATGTGTCCATTATGAAGAGCATCTGTGTCTGCTTTGTAGAAGGACTCTGGCACAAGTCTGGTCTATCCTTCAGACGTGCACTACCATAAGCAGGATTGTAAAATGTGTACTTCTGTTGTCACATATCGACAAGGAGCCTCATTTGATTGATTGTCTATGATTTTTTTGCAATATTTGAATAAACTGATCAAAGCCATTATGAACAGATAGCAACGAGATACGTCATTTATGAATATTGGAAAGCAGAGCGCATGCAGGTTTAAAGTTTGGCGCCTTGCCACTTCTTGTGTTTTGAATTTGAATTGAATTTGAAAACTATTTGGTGTTTTCCTTATCAATGTAAAGACAGCTCCCATTATAACTGCTTGGTTTTTTTTCACATAGAATTGTGTCAACAAATAACAAGTAGATACAAAAATGTTTATAGCTGAATTGAGAGAGATCAAGCATTTCATTGAAATCTAAGCAAGAGAATAGCTGAATCAAGGAGCAGCTATGTACATTCAATCTTTCTAACAGAGCCAAACCAGTGACCGAAAGACATACTAACCCTGCATCCAGTCCTGGGTTTTAGAACAGCCCCTGGTGAAATGTAGTACAGTAAATAAACAGGAGCCCTCACATTGCATATATCAAGCTAATGGCTTATCCAATTATGATGAAATTAGCTGAAGACCTTCTTCAAATATATTTAGTATATCACCTGGGGGAATATCGAGTCAGAGAGAGAGAGAGAGAGAGAGAGAGGTTATTGATGGTATCAAAGTATGAAAAGTTTTCTGTCTGTCCAACCCACTCTCTATCTGTATATCGCATTTAAATTATATTTTTTCTAGAGAACCTTTTGTCCAATTCTGATGAAACTTACTAAATGCAATCTTTAGCACAGATTTTTTTTTTTTTTAATGGAAGTGCCCTGTCCGTCAGTATGTATGTAATTTTTACAGAATACAATAATATACCTAAACAAGTACTGGGTGCAGGACTAGTCAAGTTTCAAGCCTGTAGCCATACTGTTATTAGGTCAAAGAACTGCCCACCAAACCTGAATGAGCAGTGACGGGCATTGTGTAGTTTGTCACCATTGAGTAGGGTTACCATATGACTTCATGTACACTAGGACAGTTTGGGCAGTTCAGGCTTTTCAGCTCACACCCCAATGCATTCTGGTAAGTGTAGTCCTGCTATAAAGGGTAACCGAGACAGTTCACGTAGCAGGAGCCAGGCTCCTTTAGTGACGTCACCAGGACATAGAGTTAGTAAAGATTGAATACATACACAAGGGATCCCCATCTCTTGTGGGATCCGACTTACAAAAGAGGGGTCCCTGTCTCTTGGAGCTGCCCTCAATGAGGTGAATTATAGGCTTCCAAAGCTGGGATGGAGACGCACCCCCAGAGAACCTGAAACGAGAAGAGAGCCTTGTGTTATGAAGGGAGAGCTCCTACAGCGAGGTTTAGCAAGAATAAGCTTAAAAGGATGGGTTTGGCCGGGGGTCCCCTCTGACTTGTGGAGAACCCTCCTGCGGAGGTAAAGGAAGCGGAGCTTAACCAAGGGTTGGAGAAAGTGAGATCACTAACCCCCCCAAAGAATGGACCCCCAGCTCCCCGCTAAAGAATCCTATATGTGCAGACAAACAAAAGAACCACCAATGCATAAAGAAAGAAAGAAAGAAAGAAAACATTTTAACATAACAAAGAAGGTTAGTAACTGGCTCACTACTGACTATGTGAAGACCCTCCGCTCAGTGGAAAGGAAAAAAAAACACTTTCTTTTAGGGGGAAAGCCTTTGGTGGTCCCAGCGGAAGGGTTGTCCCCACTCCAGACATGCTAGCAATAGACTATTGTGCAGAAGATATCAGAGATGGGGAAGAACATATGTATGATTCAACTGCTGATGAGGTACAGCGCCCCATATTTTTAATTAGATGCTGGTTAATCTTTGCTCTTGCTGCTGATGTGGCTGCCCCGATTCTGAATGAATGAGTATAGAATTGTGGGTGAAGTCCTGCTCTGGAAACCAACGTAGACAGATGAGATGTGAACCAATGTCTGAGTATAACAGTCCGGCTTGAATCGATGAACAGGGGGTCAGAATTCAAAATAGGTTTTCGCTCTGTGATATATTTCTGCATGGAAGCATAAGGGCATAGAGGAGAGTCAATTTTTTGATAGCTGAATAAATTGACCTTGTCGAAGCTGATCCGTTTTGGAAATGTGCAGGAATAGTATAAAGTGTGAATCTAGGATGAGTGTGAGATCGCTACTGCGAATACCCAGCATAGGAAAGCTGGCAACAGAAGGAACTGCATATTCTGAGTATCTTAAAAAAAAAAATGCAGTTAGGCATATAGTTCCATTGTTAAGTCATCAAATGTAGAAAAGCAGCCTTGACGGAGAATTGAAATCAAATTGCTCAGATTATCTATAGAGACAGGCAAGCGAGACAGAGAAGTGGTCGGAGAGCTCTTAGAGATTCCGCGCAGGAGGAGACGGACAGCTGGTATTAATAGGAGAGTTGGGGAGGTAATCAACATCAAGTGAAATTGGTATTGTATTCCTGACAGATAGGATTTGATTGTAGCTGGTGCAAGATGTAAAGAGTCCTTTGCATGTAATATAAAAGCCATATTCCAGTCCTGGTTGAATGGGGTCGCATTAATCCTGCTTTGGGAGCAGAAAGTCAAATAGGTGGTCCAGCCGGTGGAATAAGAAGATCTGGTGGAAGGAGCCATGTATGCTTGCGCTGCATTGAGCAGTCTGCTAACAGTTGGGTTCAGTTGAAAATTAGGTGCGGTGTCACTGGTGGAGTTGGCTGAGCTGTAGGGACCAGACTGTGAAATCTGGAAATCTGGAAATCTGGAAACGAGAAAGTGCATCAGCTGCATTATTATAAATGCTCGGCAGATGGTGTGCTTGGATTAGAAAATTATTTGATATATTAACCATCGTAGTAATTTCGTAATAAGAGGTGAACTGGAATGGCCTTTATTGATAATATGAACTGTAGATTTGTTAACACAAAAGAAAAGTATTGATTTCTTTGACCAAAGATGACCCCATAGTTGTGCTGCCGTGACTATTGGGTACATTTCGAGAAGAGCTGTGGATTTTAGATGCAGGTTTTCAATTTCAATTGGCCAGGCACTAGAAAACCATTGATTGTTTAAAAGACCTCTGAATCCCGTGAAGGTGCTGAAATTAAATCATCATAGAATATAGACAGCCTCTTCCAATGCTGTATGAGAGCAGACCACATTTAATGTCTTTCCTAGCTTCTGATGAAATACTGATATAGGATTCCAAGTTTTTTGCTGTCGATGAAAGAGCAAGTAATCGAGATATACACTACATTAAATGTCCATCCCTGGGGGATAATATGAATTGCAAAATTGAAATGTTCCAGCAAAGAGAGCGGTGCACATTTCCTGATCGTTTTGCTGATCTGAAAGTTCTGAATAAGAGAACGAATATGGTTGAGTTTAGATACAGGAAGGCTGGCTTCAAACCTTTCTGTGTCCAGTATGATTCTTAGAAATTCCAGTGAATGCAGGGGGCTGATTGTTTTTTTCTTCTGAAAGTGGGACAACAACCTCTGAAAATAAACTTTTAAGATTGGTGATCGCTTCTGCTGGTGGATCTGAGGAAGGAGAGATCAAGAGAAAATCATCAAGTAGGTGGAGCAGAAATGGAACATGATATGAACTGAGAAGTATCCAGCATAACGCCTCTGAGAGAGTATTGAATATTTCAGGGCTGCTGCGGCAGTCGAAAGTTAACCGAGTAGAAAAATAGAATTTCTTTCCCAGCATATCCTGAATAGGTGGCGAAGAGAAGGATGGATTTGCATTACTTTAAATGCGTCTGATATATCTGATTTTGCTAACCAGGTGCCGTGACCTGCCAATTTAATTGAATGAATTGAATCCGATATGGTAATTTACTGTAGAGAAAATTGATTGTGAAGACGGAGCGAGTTGATACTACTGGTGATTGATCCCTGTGGTGCGGACAAGTCAATGAGGAGACACTTTTTTCCTGACATTTTCCAAGTGGCGATGCCTATGGGGTTAATCCTGAATATTGGAAAGGGGGGAACTGCAAACAGGCTGACCATAAATCCTTTTAAATCTCTGTTTGAATAAGAGCCTGTACTGTCTTGGGCTTTTGAATAGCAGAACAGAAGTTTTTGCTTTGGAAGGAGGAGGGAGGGATTTGAGTCTGGTTGAAAAAATGTTCTCTAGTCCATTGATTAAATAATTAACTAATATCTTGTCTAAACCAAGCTTCTAAACCAAGCAATGATACTTGCAATCTTAGCAGTGTCTGAGGAAGATCATTTCAACCGATACAGTATTTTGATAATGGGTTTGGAGGAAACTGTCAACGACGCGTAGAAGTTTCAATATCTCAATTAAAATCTGCAGCAGGATAGTTTACTCTTTCTCAAAGTAGTTATGTTTAAGTTATTTACAGTATTAAAACTATTTTTTTAGGTAAGTGAATAAATATTTTTTGTACAAACTCCACGTGTAATAGTCATTAATTGGAAGCTTAATTGGAAGCTAACATCAAATAACATACGTTTTTAGCATAAACTACATTTTAATGGTGTTGCTATACACTATCTTATTTATCCCGTGCCAAAAATAAACCACTCATCTCTGCTCTTAACTAATAGCCAGTATTGGTAAATATATTTGTATTTTAAGCAATATAATGGATCATTCTCTAATTGTGTTTACCACCAGGTGAAGAAAGTACATTATTTATTTTACACAATACAATTTTTCTAACAAACTGCTGCAACACGTTGTTTTGAGCAAATTATAGATCTTAATAATATAATAATTCATACTGTGGTATATATTGTGCAACTTTAAGGTTCTCTTAAGGTTTTTACAAGTATTTAAAAAAATACATAAAATTGCTATGCCTTTTTTTCAGCTTTTTGGTGTAGTAAAATATGAAATGCGAAAGTTCAAATCATTGTGTGAAAGGAAGTGTTTGACAGCACCTGGATACACAATCATTACACAACAGAAGCACATCGTCTCGGTGTGCAGTACGGGAGTTTTTCTTTTTAATGTGGTGGTGGGAACGCAAAGGGTCTTGTGCAGGGCTAGTTGTTTTAAAATATTTTATATATATTAATAAAAAAAACAAAAAACAAAAAAAAGTTCCCCTTCATCAGGGCCCCTTCATCAGGGCCCCTTCGGCGTTGGGCCCCTTCGAGGCTGGGCCCTCTTCGAGGCGTTGGGCCCCCTTCGAGGCGTTGGGCCCCTTTCGAGGCGTTGGGCCACCTTTGGGGTGTTGGGCCCCCTTCGAGGCGTTGGGCCCTGGGGGAATTTCCCCATCCTCCCCACCCTCTCGGTGGGCCTGGACCCTGCCCTTAAAGTCGCGCTGCCAAAAGGACATCCTTTGCTGTTTCTGTATTCGCGTGACAACGTCACACAGTCATGACTGTAGAGTCGATTTTTAAGTGCATGTAAACCAAGCCATTGACACCTGGGGACGCTTTTGCAAAATCTGCGAACTGTATGCAACCTCACTCAGGATGTAAAAAGACTTCTTACGATACTTAATAGATTGTATTTCTAAGGAGTGCTACCTATGTACCTGTCTGGCTACTGTATCTATATATGTATGTATATGCAGGGATGTAGTAATATTTATACAAGTGTTGAGATATGTAGCATTGAATAACTTTTTCATAGTTGGTGGTCCTGAATGAATATTTCTTACTGGATCTCATTTTAGAATCTATTTTGTATGTATTCAGGTTTAAACATACTTTTAAACATAGTACTTGTTATATAAACAGAATAGTGTATAAACGTTCAGAGAGTCCTGTGGTTATTTCACAGAAAAGACTAGCCTGGAAAACAGCCCACTCGACCCCATCCGGGTTATTTGGCTATTCTCATTCGTGGAATAAGTACAGTACTGTAGTGTTCTGTATTTATACATCTTCATATCATAAAAAAAATATATATATATATATATATATATATATATATATATATATATATATATATATATATATACACACACTACCGGTCAAAAGTTTTAGAACACCCCATTTTTCCAGTTTTATTGAAATTGAAGCAGTTCAAGTCCAGTGAATAACCTGAAATGGTACAAAGGTAAGCGGTAAACTGCCAGAGGTTAAAAAAAGTTTAGGTTACCAAAACTGAAAAATAATGTACATTTCAGAGTTATACAAAAGGCCTTTTCAGGGAACAAGTAATGGGTTAACAACTTACAGCTGTTCTGCAGCAATGGAAGTAAATTAAGCCTTGAAAGTTGATGCTAACAATTCCTACAGGTGTCCCAACTTTTGTTGATTACTTACAAACCCTCTGTCTGTATAAAAGCAGTGTTGGAACAGACTGTGTTATTACACCCTCTTAAGCATTATTTGGACAGTATTGTACTGCAGGAAGTAGTATATTGCTATCATAATGGCGAGAAAAAGGCAATTAACAAAAGAAGACAGACAGACCATTATAACCCTTAAAAATGTAGGTCTTTCCTTTAGAGAAATTGCAAAGAAAGCCAAGGTGTCAGTGAGTACAGTTTCCTACACCATCAAAAGGCACTTGGAAACTGGAGGAAACTCTGACAGGAAGAGGTCTGGCAGACCCAAAGCCACAACAGAATCAGAAGACAAGTTTCTGAGAGTCAACAGCTTGTGTGATAGGCGGCTCACAGGACAACAGCTTAAAGCACAGCTTAACACTGGTCGAAGTAAGCAAGTCTCAGTTTCAACTGTGAAGAGAAGACTTCGAGCTGCAGGTTTGACAGGTCGAGTGGCAGTAAGAAAGCCATTGCTAAGATGGCAAAATAAGAAAAAGAGGCTTGCCTGGGCCATGAAGCACCGCCAGTGGACTACTGAAGACTGGAAGAAGGTCTTATGGACTGATGAATCAAAATTTGAAATCTTCGGTTCATCACGCAGGGTTTTTGTACGCCGTTGAGTAGGCGAAAGGATGGTTCCTCGGTGTGTGACACCAACTGTCAAACATGGAGGAGGAAGCGTGATGGTCTGGGGCTCTTTTGCTAGATCCAGAGTCGGCGACTTGCACAGAGTGAGTGGCACCTTGAACCAAAACGGCTACCACAGCATTTTGCAGCGCCATGCAATACCCTCTGGTATACGCCTAGTTGGTCAGGGGTTCATCCTACAGCAAGATAATGACCCAAAACATACCTCCAGGCTATGTCAGAACTACCTTAGAAGAAAAGAACAAGACGGTAGGCTTCAAATCATGGAATGGCCAGCACAGTCTCCAGACTTAAACCCCATCGAGCTGGTTTGGGATGAACTGGACAGAAGGGTGAAAGCAAAGCAACCTACAAGTGCAACACATTTGTGGGAACTTCTGCAACAGTGTTGGGAAGAACATTCCGAACAATATTTGATTTCCATTGTAGAAAGAATGCCACGGGTGTGTTCGGCTGTTATATCTGCAAAAGGTGGCTACTTTGATGAGTCAAAAATTTAGATTAAATTTTGTTAAACAAAACGATTCCATGATTTCTTTTTTATCTCCAATTGTTTATTTGTTCTATGCTTTAATTTCAGAGTACATTGAGACATTAAACTGCGTAAATTTCAATAAAAACTGGAAAAATGGAGGTGTTCTAAAATGTTTGTGTATATATATACTGTATATATAACAAACACAAAGTTATACAGCACACTCCACCAAAGGTTTCACACTACCTTTCTCTTTTGGTACCCCTGCACACCAAAAACTTTGTGTTTGTTAATATTGTGAGATAGTGTAGTCCTGGGGGAATAGGACTACATCTCCCAGAAGGGAACATCTTTAATTGGTTTAATTAGTAATGATCCCCCGCACCTGGCTAGCATTGTAAATTAGAGCCAGGTGCAGGGTATTTAAGAAAAACAGCCAGTCTGTTTGGGGCTACTGTGTGAAGAGCCTGCTTGCAAGTGTGTGCAGGCATACCAAAAGAGAAAGGGAGTGTGCTGTATAACTTTGTGTTTGTTTTGTTTTCTTTGGCAACAGGTAAACAGCTTAGCTGTCCTGTTTATAGTTTAGGTTCCTTGGTTCATATATAAACCAAAAACAAAATGTGTGTATAATAAATAGGTTAAGTAGGTGACAAATTAGCTCCTAAAGTGGCACTTATTTTAAAAGTGTTTAGTGTTTGGAATAGATTATTTAGGGTTGTAATGTAAAGGCAATTGTATACCTCTCCTCTCCCATCGTCTTCTGTATTGTCTGTTTTTTGCAATTTCCAACTCCCATCAAATAATGCTTTCACACTGACTTGGAAAAAATACTTCATATAATTCCATTCTGCAGTCTACTTTACCTGCATATAAACAGGTAAAGAACAAACTATTTTTCCTGGCAGAGAACTCGGCGCCTAGTATCTGCCAGGAAAGCTGGTTTAGATTCGTAGTAAATTACTGTGTTTGGCACGGAGCACAGCATGCACAAAAACAGTCAGCTTTTTTTTCATCTTACTTATTTTGTCCAAATCCCCGTAAAAAAATACCCGAATGTAGGTCCGATTGTGTCGTTACTTTTTCACACACTGGCGAATGCACAGTTGCCAGCGTTCAAACCTGTAGGTACGTAATGGTCCACAATGTTGTAGACCAGTTGGAATATACATTAAGAGCTGGACCTTAATTGGTTTAGACAATGCTCTTGGCAAATAGAGACTTTCTCGCAATGAATAGTGAACTGCTGGAGTGGTTAGTAGCAAGTATTTACTACCAAGGGAGTTGTTAAGAAAAAAGAGGATTCTAGTCCATGGTTAAATGGCCACCCAGACAAAAATATCTGCTGGTGGGTTCGGTTTTAATGCTGGAGGCTGTGTGGTCTAGTGGTTAAAGAAAAGGGCTTGTAACCAGGAGGTCCCCGGTTCAAATCCCACCTCAGCCACTGACTCATTGTGTGACCCTGAGCAAGTCACTTAACCTCCTTGTGCTCCGTCTTTCGGGTGAGACGTAATTGTAAGTGACTCTGCAGCTGATGCATAGTTCACACACCCTAGTCTCTGTAAGTCGCCTTGGATAAAGGCGTCTGCTAAATAAACAAATAATAATAATAATAATAACTGCCATAATAAAGTAGATGTTGCTTTTCAGAGGTAGCCTTGTGGCCGACTGCACCCTCCTTTACTGGCCACAATTCACCTTTTGCTTACCGCAAACTGTTTTGGCAGCAGATAGTGCTCGTATTCTAGGGAGAAGAACACATACCTGTATGTAGTGGTTTTGGCATTCAGCTGCAGGTTTGTATTCAGTCAGGATGAGCTTCTAGCTTTACTGGTCCTGTCATGAAATGTGGACAAGGCGAAGCTAAGGTAATGTAATGCTGTCAACTTACACAGTGCTATTATCTTTTATCGTCTGTGTGTCGGTCAGCCTGCCAGCCTGTCTGTCTGTATGTTTGCCTCTACTAATGTACAGGATTAGTTGTGCTTTGTGCTTCTATGATTTACGAGTGGTACCTATCTTCCTGACTGTCTTTATCTATTTATGTCTAAGGGGGGGATACAGTGATTTATGTATCTTAATGTCCAACATATCTAATACTTTTCTTCACTATGTTTTGCTTAGTATTTTTTGTCAAAATTAATACAGCCATTCAGATCCTTTGGCATTCACTGCTAGTCATGAATCTTTATGCCAGTTTTCACACTTAGAAACTGCAGAGTTTATTGAATTGGAGAACTTCCAATTAAAAAAATAATTTTGCCATAAGTTTTTTTTTTTTTAACTTTCCCCTCTGGTATTTCTGGGTTGCTCTGACATGCTGGTCAGCTTTTAAACATAAATTATGTTATTTGACATTTCAAAAGAAAACTCAAATCACAAATAACCTGCAATGTCCCTTTAAACTAAAGTAAGAAATATTTTTATTTATATTATAGAGTACTTGATTGTATCATTTTGAAGTATACCAAGTCTTAAGTAACCACAAATACAATGTACAATCGAATGTATGTAAAATAATTCCCCCTGGGCTTCAATGTCATTGAATTATCATTAAATTAAAAGTTTGTTCTTTCAATCACTAAATTGTGTGGTGTGTTTTTTTTTTTTTTTAAACTTCTATAACATTTTTTATAAAAGTACCTTTAAGACCCAAGTTTTAAATGTGATGTCATTATTTTAGAACAATCCCATTCAAACATATTATAGCAAACTCTAGGAATAGATGCACACACACATATAAGTTGTTTTGGGATATACACAAAATATTTAAATGATTAAAAATCATTTATTTCAGCATGTTCTGGACAAAAGCCCATCTCCATAGAAAGACAAGTTATTGTTATTCTGCTTACTTTTCTTTCTACACAGCTGAGAAGGGCTGTTGTCCGAAACGTCCTGAAACTCTGAGGCACTGACACAACAAAATGTGAAAAAAGTTCAAGGGGGTGAAGACTTTCTATAGGCACTGTATAGTAACATGAAGAAAAAAGAACTTACAGACACAAGATCTATAAAATTTTCTATAAACTGGAGTCTTCTCTTAGTTTATAGCTTCTTTCCTCCTCTTGATTTACAATCCAGGGCCATCTTTCCAAGACTTGAACTGGCAGAAAAAATGCTTGATCTTCTTTTCAGTCTGTTCCAAATAATTTGAGAAGAAAAAAGCTTTTAATTAAGTCAAGCCCTGTGCAAAGAAACAAGCTTCTCTATATATGTTAAGCCTATCTCAAAGCTCTTTCGTCTGCTTTAATTCTAAAGAAAGTTAGATCTTCAAAATTTATACATGGTTAAACCCTATTTCTGACATCATGAGCTCGTCATAACGACTCACGGATGCAGACACTATGAATATATGATCACACACACACACAGATTTAATCAGGATATCTTTTATTGCCTAACAATAAGGAATTTTGCCAATGGGGCTGGATTTTTTTCTCACTTGACATCAAAAGATCCCTGTGACAGAGAGAGAATGAATTTGAATCTCCCTCTTGACCTGTGAGGGCACTGTACAACAGGAACTGCGTGCCTCGTACTGAATCGTTGGGCAGTTCATTCCAGGGGCAGTCGGAAGCCGGCCATTCAGGAAGGGGACGGTGTCACGGTACCAGGAGTCCTCGCCCTAGTATGGTAAGCGAAGTTACAGTCATGAATTGGAGGAGACGTGATTGAACTAGCTATCGGAGGGGGCGGGGCTTAGGGTACTTTAGGGGGGCATGACGTCGCAATCGGTTCCTTTGTTGTGGTTAATGGGAGGAAACAAGGATGGGAAACGTGAGTGAAGTGTTTCCCATTGAACTCTATTGTGAAGAACGTTTAGAAGATCCTCCTAAAGAATATATTAAAAAATCCTAACTACCATCATAAAATCATTGCCAGACGACACTCAATATACTTTGCAAAATCTCATACCTGAAACAACTAGGGCAGGTTCTTTTTACTTACTTGCTAAAATCCACAAACCCGGTAATCCAGGACGACCCATTGTGTCTGGCATAGGAAAACTTGCAGAAGGAATCTCTGAATTTATAGAATCCTTACTTAAGCCATTGGTGACAAAAACAGATAGTTTCATCCAGGACACTACAAACTTCCTAAAAAAACTTGGCCAACCACCCCAAAATTCTATACTAGTTACTATGGATGTAAAGGCCTTGTATACCAACATCCCTCATCATGATGGTATATCAGCCTATCTAGAATTCTTAGAAAAAGATGCCAACGATCTTAAAGTTCCCCCTCACATCATTGGCAAACTAATTGAATGTATTCATACGCACAACTATTTCACCTTTAAAACAAATATTATCAACAGATCATGGGAACAGCTATGGGGACCAGAATGGCACCACAATACGCTAATCTCTTCATAGCCAATTTGGAAAAAGAATTTCTAGAGCAACATCCCTACAAACCACAATTTTACCTAAGATACATAGACAACATATTTATTATCTGGACAGAAAGTGAGGCCTTATTACACCAATTCAACCATGCTCTCAATAATTACCATCCCACCATTGAACTGACAATGAATTATTCAAAAGAAACGATACAATTCATAGACATGACAATAACCATCAAAAACAGCAATATTACTTTGTCCATCTACAGAAAACCCCACTGATAGCCATAAATACCTACAATTCTCTAGTTTCCATCCACGTCACACAAGCAAATCTGTCATTTACAGTCAAGCTATTCATTACCACCGGGACTGCTCTGAAACTATTGACAGAAACATCTTTGCAGACTTAGTGATACTTTCATCCAACAAGAATATTCTCCAAAACAGATTGACAGAGAAATGGAACGTGCCACCAGGATACCAAGAGAAAAATTGTTGGAATACAAAGTAAAACCTGTGTCTACTAGAGTACCCTTAGTTGTTACGTACAATCCATCCCTACAACCTCTCCACAAAATCATCCAAGAATTACACCCAATTTTAGCTGAACATTTCACCGTCTCCAATATTTTCTTGGAAACACCTCTTCTATCCTACAGACAACCACCTAACCTGTCCCAGCTTACCATCCAGAGCAAACTACCAACTGACCTAAACAATGCACACAATGGAACTAAACCCTGCAATACCAACAATGCAAAACCTGTCCCCATATCTCTACACAGAATACCATCCTCACTGCACAAGGGAAACTGGAGATAAAATGATCATTTACCTGCAGATCCAAAAATGTAATCTACATGATAAAATGTAGCAAATGCTCCAAGGAGAAACATTGGAGAAACCAAACAACATCTTCGGACAAGGATGAATCTACACAGACACACCATCAGCAACAAAATTACCAGCACTCCTACTGGCAACCATTTCAACATGTCAAACCATTCTCTGCATTATCTGATGGTTCTTGTTTTAAAGGGCAATTTCAAAAACACACAAGACAGGAGAACTTAAATTTATAAAATTCCTGGACTCAAAAAACAAAGGACTTAATATGGATACTGGTTTTCTACCTCATTACAATTTATAATACTTGTGTATATACATTGTATATATATATGTGTGTATATATTATGTATGTGTGTATATATGTATGTATATATATATATATATATATATATATATATATATATATATATATATATATATATATATATATAGCTCAAACAGCCAGCTGCCCACATAAATAAAATTATATTATATACATATACTGTATATATACACAAAATATTCCAAATGTGTGTATATATATATACACAAATATATCACATATATATGCAATGTATACATTTTATTTATGTGTATATGTATGTATGTATGTATGTATATATATATATATATATATGTATTAGTATGTGTGTGTGTGTATATATATATATATATATATATATATATATATATATATATATATATATATATATATATATAACTGCAGTGTACAAAACTGAAGATATAGGGAAGAAAAGATTTTCCAAAAATGTACACAAAAAGTGTAAAAGATTTAAAATGTTTTGTTTTAAGAACATTTTGGGCAAAAGCCCTTCTTCAGGCTGTTTAAAAAGAAAAGTAAACACAGTGCAGTAAACTTGTTGTTATTCAAGAATTGTAATTATACAAATCCTGTGGGTGATGTCATGATTATTAGAATAGAATCTTCATTCCCAGAGGTTCCAAAGTTCCCAGTTTGAAGATAAACTCTTGTTCCTTTTGTTTCCGAGCAACATTTGTTCCATAGCACTGATTGATCACACAGACTGTGATGTCTTCAGCAGTGTGATCATCACTGTTGAAGTGATGGGCTACTGGAAATGCAGTGGTGTTAATGCAAATGCTTCTTAAGTGTTCTACAAACCGGTCTTCTAAACGCCTTTTAGTTTCCCCAATATACAATTTGTTGCATTTCTTGCAGTTAATGCAGTAGACTATTCCTTTAGATCAGTGGTTCTCAAAGTAATTTGTGCACGGGCATAAATTGATCTTACTTGGCTGTTTGTGGGCACGCTGACTATTGCATAGGTTCTTATCTTAAACACTGCCTTCCTGCGTCATATATTCTTGGCTCACTCTGATAAGGCCAAGTCTTAGACAGTAATTGTGAGTTCTGCGCTTATGCTTCTGCAAATGTTTTTAAATAGCATGTTTACACAGATAACCATGAGTAAACTAAAATAAAAGAGGATAGATAGCGTCTCGCTTTGTTTCAATTTGGCAAAATTCTGTTTAAAGATCGCTCATCTCCAGTACAATTATTCAGAGAAAGTGGATTCGTAATTAAATCTACTACGGCGTTTCCCATGTCTGTTGAAATTAAAAAATATATAGATAGAAAATTAAATTCTAAATACTGAAATGTATTATTTTTCTCAATAACATTCGGTGAAATTCAGTGTTTAGCCGGCATATTAACACCCCGCCTCTGCTCACGAATGATTGGACAGCTGTCAGATCTTTCACTTTCCTATTGGCTACTTACTCGCCAATTTTCATGCAGAATACCGTGAATGGCCTGTGCTTGCTTCTGTTTGGACAGCTTGGCAGATATTTGACTCTCCTATTGGTTAAACTTACTGTCAGTACCTGCAACTGAAACAGACACAGTTTATGCCCCACCCAGCTAACTTATGTTTGTGCTACCGCAGAGAAAATGCAGATATTCAATTGGTTGATCGTGTCGCGGAGGCCCTTCAGGAAAAAAAATATGTCGAGTACGTACAAACACAGCATAAGCGAGCAGCACTGTTAACAGACTGCTGTGATGCTTTTGTTGGAAAACGTGTTTAAAGCTTTATTTATTTTCCCACGCTACGACCCACCAGAAATGTGTTCACGACCCATAATTTAAGAACAGCTGCCGTGGGCATGGTGGCCTGGCCATGAGGCACGAATTTGCCCGCGGGCACCACTTTGAGGACCACTGCTTTAGATGTACATGTAAAATGTTCATGAATGTTGAATGAAGATTTAATGCCTCTAATCTCTGTTTCAGAATGAATGTATTTACAGGTATTACATCGTGGTCTATTACATGGATATGTGCCTTTCAAAGGTTCCCCAGAAGGACGAATAGCACTGTGTACCACATATTCTCTTATATTCTTGTCTCTTCTATATGACATCAAGGGGGCAGTCTTGAAAATAGGCGCTGTAGGTGGGTCTTGTAAAATTGTAAAGTTTCTTTGCACAATTGTCTGTATATACGGAAGCATGTCTGCTGGGTTACGTACACGTGATTCTTTAAAGTGAGCGGTCGTCGGGTGATCTGCAGTCCTGCTAAATGTTAAAAAGGTTGCAGGAGTGAGGGAACATGCAAATTGGGGCTTTCGAATTGGGCAGACAATCGAGCAAAATGAATTGTTCAGAGATATCATTTTCTTGATCATTTATTTTAAATGGGTTACCCCATAGCATTCCCCTGTTTTATAACTAAAAAGCCACCGTGCTCTGCTTTTGACCTACAAAGAAACAGGTATGTTCACCATCAGTGTGTTGGAAGCAGCAGTTAGGACTATGTGAGGGGGTTCACATAGGAGGCGAAGATCAAAAGACAGCTTTATATGCAGGTCATGCCCTTTAACAATCAATAGAGCCTCATATCAATCTGAAATCTTTTTCATTATTTCTATATCTATAGGCTTCTCATGTAATTCATTTTTGCCTTATACAGTAAATGTAGATGGTCTAATGATATTAAATATAAATACAATCTTAAAATCTTCATTGAAACTGTTAAAAAATACTGTAGAATCTGCTGTAAATCACACTGGTAAAATGTTAGTAATTACTAAAATCAATTTCAGATTAGTGACTGTGTGTTTCGAGATGGGTTGTCTGGTCTAAGAATCTCCTGTTCTTCTAAAAGTAAGATATATGTAACCATACAAAATTAAAACCAACCAGAAGGGTGTTTGCCCAGAACAGCATATCCTGGTATGCTGTTTTAAGTGCACAGGATTGAACGTACAGAACAGTAAGAGTGAGGCATGCATTCATACAGTACTATTTAACACTGACAACCACTTCTTCTTTAAAGCTCAGCATCTGGAGTTAATGTTCTCCTTACTACCATAGGTCAGAGGCTTGTAATTTAGAGATCAATATCGAGCAGCTTTTTGCATTGCATGGCCACAGTGTTATAAGAGTTTGAGAAGTACTTCATGACTTATGTTTATTTATTTATTTTTATCCATTTTTGGTTCTGTAAACCTGTTAATACCTTTGTAACAGGATGAGCAGCTCTGTACAGGGTTTGTTTATTTTTAGAACGGGGTCTCCCCCTCCACCCCTGTGTTATTTTGTATTTGTTTATGATTTATTTATTGTGTAAATATGACAGTGAAATGCCGCAGGTTTTGTTATTGTTTTTGTATTTATTATTGTGTTTATAGATGACGGCGTAGCCGTGCAGTTTTGTTTATTTTTATTTTAAAACGTGTTCTGGCAGAGTCGTGTATTTTGTGTTCGTGATTTTGTTTCTGTTTAAACCTTTTATTTTCGCTCTTTGAGCAAGTCTTTTTGTTAAAACCTTTTATTTTATTGTTGTATTATTTAAATAAAACGGTGTCGCTGTGTCTCTTTATTTTAAACTGCAGTATTTGGTGTCAGTGTGTTTACCTTCCTGCATCTGATCTGACGTCACCGCCCAGCCACCCTGTCACAACCTTTTTAAACATTACAGACTGATTACTACAATACCCTTTGTGCTGGCATGACTCATGATATATTGGAATAGACTGCAGCTTGTTTTACCCCAAGCATTCTAACGGTACCACCCCAGTTCTTGGCTTCATTCTGGTGAGCTTTTGGCCTGCTTAACTGTCCATTACATTGGTGCAGACGGAAACTAATGTCCTAACTACATAGACCAGTGTGACCAACTTCCCTAAAATTAGACACATAGTTCAGTAGGGGCTAGCTCCAGGGCCACTCAAATATGTTTGAATCAGGTTACAAGGAGAAAGAACTTGACAGAGCTTGAGCAATTTTGCCAAGAAGAATGGGCAAAAATTGCAGGATTCAGATGTGCAAAGCTGGTAGAGACTTACCCAAAAAGACTCACGGCTGTAATTGCTGCCAAAGGTGCTTCTGCCAAGTATTGACTCAGGGGGGTGAATACTTATGCAACCAATAAATGTCTTTTTTTTTGTTTAATTAACTTTTGTGTCACAATAAAAAATATTTTGCACCTTCAAAGTGTTAAGTATGTTGTGTAAATCAAATGGTAAAAATCCCAATTAAATCCATTTTAATTCCAGGTTGTAACACTAAAAAATGTAGAAAAGTCCAAGGGGGGTGAATACTTATGCAAGGCACTGTAAACTTAAAAAAAAAAAAGTTTTGTACACAAAATTTAACGTAATAATGCACTGTACAAGAAATGAACACACAAACATCCCCGTAGCCTACAGACACTGGCACTACAGCACATGATACAGATGATCAATGAAGCTGTTGCTCTAGACGTGTTTGATTAATTTAATGGACATGATTTTGGGAATAGGCACGGTCAACATTGCCAAACAAAAGGAGATTGAGGACAGAACTGTATTGTTTTCAATGAATTTTTAAGAAGTGGTCTGTGGATTTTGTCATAGTGGGTGAACAGATCGATTATTACACTGGGAAAAAAAAAAAGAAAAAAATGTGTTTGTTTAGAACTGCCACGGCAGTCATTTTGAAGGTTTTCATTTTAAAAATGTAAATTACTCTGCATGTGTGAAAGACACGCGGTTGTCCGTTCTTGACTTTTCCTATATACATGTATTAAATACCCTGATGGCATTTGAAAGGCAGGATCACAAAAATAAAAATTTTATAATCCCCTCTACCTAGAACTGCCAGAGCAGTCATTTTCATATAAAATGACTTGACTTGAATAACCTACAATATTCTATTTATTTATTTATTTATACAAGCCTATTGTTACTGGCTGGCAGGTCCAGTAGACCACAATATGAATGCTCCAAAAATTTTATGGTGCGATGTGTTCTTTGTGAAATATTTTTGTTATTTTTTTAAGCGCATTAGTGAACAACCATTTTTTTTATCTGAAAATAACAACATTACTAAAATTACTGTATTTTGTAACACACATTATTATGCTAATCTCATAGCCTTTCAAGATACATTTCATTCTGTAATATTAAGCAAATTAGCTTGAGTTTATTGATTTTGAACTGGGGCATATATGTTTGAGTATGCAATGGTTTTAAAACTATGGTTTTGCCTCATTTGCATTACTTGGACTGTTTTTCCTTTGTAACTGCTATGTTTTAACCCTTTGCGGTCCTATGTTGGACCTGGTCCGACATTGCAATTATTCCTATCCGGTCCATTGTCGGACCCTGTCCGCCATCATCAAAAAAAACGCAAAAAATGGGTTTCTAGTCGTTTTTTCTCTGGAAAAAGCCGAGAAAACCATTCAATGGCCAGCGCAACTCTTGGCGTGTGAAAATAAATTGGACGGACGGCTGCGCGCACTTAATAAATGGACTGAAAAGGGTTAAGCTTAGAAGCAAGATCGCTATATAAAATATCAAATTAAATGCCACAAAACATCCTTTCATATGGTTAAGGTATCTGAAAAAAATACCACTGTTGAGAAAAGGTGAAAAACACTCACAGGCTGCCATCAGTAAAATTGTAAATAAATGGTTAAATGCATTCTTTTGTTTTGTGGTATCCATTACTGTACATCCAACCCAATTGAACATAGGTAAAAGGGCCTCTGTATGGTTAGTAACAAAACCAGCTTATAAATAGGCCAAGGAATCGTGAATTCACTGAAAGGGAGACGAATCACAAGGCAGAAACCGTCGACCTTTAATGGTGAACATCAGTTGGGCAAGTATGACCGCATTATTGTGCATCTCATTTTTGTATTTTTAATTGAAATGTTCTTTTCTTTTTTACTTGTAGATTGCTAATCTCCTGTAAAATTAATCTAATTAAATCAAACTGTCTCAATGTCAGGACCTCAGCTTGCGGGCAGGGACATAGCAGGTCAGCAGGTTGGGGAGGTACTCGGGACCTGTGTGAAGAAGGGCATTGTACGTGAGCAGGAGAGTTTTGAACGTAATCCTGAACTTTACAGGTAGCCAGTGCAGCTGGGCAAGACGTGGGGTGATGTGATCACTTTTTTTTACATCTGGTAAGGATCCTGGCGGTGGCATTCTGAACTAGCTGCAGTCGGTTTATGGTGCATGCCGGGAGACCACCATAAAGAGAGTTGCAGTAGTCAAGTCAAGAGGAGACAAATGCATGATAAAGTATCTCCAAATCCGGGAGGGAAAGGTAGGGATGGACTGGAGATGTTTCAAAGATGGTAGAAGGAAGATTTGACCATGGAGGAGATGTGGGTTACAAAGGAGAGATTGCTGTCAAGATACAGAATTTTGCGTTAGATTTATATCCAGGGCAGCTACAAGAATGATAGACAGCTTGCATGGAGGAATACCTGATTGTGGGACTTCCGGTGGCTGGTTTCTGCGTGCTGGAGGGGGAGGGGGAGGGGGAGGGGGAGAGGAATTGTCATGCCTTTTAGTCCAGGGTACTTTGTTCCCTTTACCTAGTGCCCTCACAGGTCGGGAGGGAGATCTAACACCAAGCGTCATTCGATCTCTGTCACAGTTTCTCACAACAAAAGCACAGAAAAGTGTAACAATGCAATACGAAAGCCTGGCAACGCATAGGGAAGCACAGACAGCAAAAATGGAAACAAAAATGAGGGTATGCACACTGTATGACAATACACAAACGAAAACTCAAGATAAAGAATAAGGGTGCGACCCAGGGCTTAAATAGGGAGATGAATTGATAGATTGGTGGGATGTAATGTAAAATGACTTAAGCTTCAAGAACCTAAACCCCTATTCTTAGAGAATAAAGCTACTAATTAAGCTTATTTTAGTAAACAGTCGTATGTGATTCATTTAAATACAATGCATTTTATTTCTCTTCCTGTTTCGATTGAACTGGCTCAGTCAAGAACTGAAAAGTACGCACGACACCGCATTTTAATGATGCCTCATTATTTAACAATGAAGTACAAATAAACCTGAAAACACTAATATACATGTGCACAAACCAGATACAAGAAACCTATCATTAGTTGCATTTTATTTTGTACTGTCATCAAAGCTTTTCAAAGGTCTTTTGTACAGCTTCCCTGTGACTTGTGAAATATCAGTCATTTCCACAGATACAGAAGCACTTGCCAACCAATAGATTACTATCACTCCTCTAAAAAAGTCTGTCAAATCTGCTTTTTTGCCTAGTGTAAAAAAAACAAAAAAACATGACAGACCTTTAAGAATGTAGACTATGGTTTGTGTAAGGTTGGACAATAAAGCATATCTTAAAAAATCTTAAATAATGTTTTAAAGTAATTGTATCTAATTTATAAATTGGCTGGGGCAACCTGCACTCTCTGATTGGCCAAGACCCACGTAAAAACCCTACCACGACCTTATGGTTGGATCACATGACCTTATGGTTTCAAGCTAATTTCCATGTTAAACTCTGATTTTCAACCATTAATATCTCGACACCTGCCGGGTTTCCACACAGTTTAGAAACTACAAATTCTCTAACCTGCTGGAAGTAGCCCTAGCAAGCTTCTTTGACCAATTAGAAACAAATAAGCATAAAGTACAACAGTTTCAGAGACCTTTCATTCTGTGTTTTTTATGTGACACCATTTATTGCCATTTGACTCAAAATGATAGTGGTTTATAGTTTAGTTTTTTTATAAGCAAAGTTATAAGAAATACTGAAGCTATATATACAGTATGTGTGCTGACTTCACTATAAATTAACCCTTCTTATAACGAACCCCCGTATTTAAAGATCCCAACAGCAAGAACCAATATTTTCTATAGAAATTAGCTCTATTGGAATGATCACATACAGGATTGACCCGGATGTAACGATCTCGGTACTGACTGACACTGAACTTTCTCCAGTGTGAATGTGTTATTCTCTCGGTGATAGGGTTGCCAACTTTCCATTTTTTCAAAACTGGACAAATTCAGCTATGTGGGGGTGGTGAGCACAAACCCTGAGAAAGCAAGTGAAGTGAAGTGAAGCGGGGGTGGGGTGGGGGGCTGTGCGTGATTTTCTGTTTTTGTTTATAATATTATCCTACTAAGCAGTAAATGGCAAAATAACGCAGAATACATTTCATGTAGTTCTCAAACTTAACGAACCTATAGTAAAAAAAAACAAAAAACGTTTGCACAGTGGAGCATTGAAGGGACTGGCTCAGCAAGAATGGAAATAACCAAATGGCAATGAAGAGTGACTAAGCAAGACTCGCAAGAACAAGGCTTTTGCTGTCCGGTCAGTGGTTCTGACCTAACACTGTACAAATTCCCTTAAAACCGGATTTCAGGTCCAAAACCAGACAGTTGGCAACCCTTCTCGGTTTAACAAAGACTATGGTTGGCTAATTCAAAAGATAAGGCTAACTCAAAGATAACCTATCCCATATGGAAGAAAAATATATGTTTAATATATTATTTAAAATATATTGAATGGCAAAATAATATATTCAAATGTTAAGTGGATAATATATGTAAAAAAATATTAAATACATTTTTAATATATAGAAATTGGTCGGATTTCATATATGTAACAATACAATAACAATATATGAAAAATATGTAGTTAAATGATAGCTTTCATACTATTATAATATATTTATAATATATTAATCACACATGAACCATACATTTAAAATATTATATAGTATGAACCATGTATTATATAGTATAAATACATGGTATATTGCATGTTTTCATACTTTTACAATATATTTATAATATATTAACCACATATGAACCATACATTTAAAATGTATTTATTATATAGTATGAATACATGGTATCATGTCAAAAATGTATGTTTAATATATGTTATTATATATATATATACAGTACTGTGCAAAAGTTTTAGGCAGTTGTGAAAAAATGCTGTAAAGTAACAATGCTTTCAAAAATAGACATGTTAATAGATTATATTTATCAATTAACTAAATGCAAAGTGAGTGAACAGAAGAAAAATCTAAATCAAATCCATATTTGGTGTGACCACCCTTTGCCTTCAAAACAGCATCAAGCATCAATTCTTCTAGGTACACTTGCACACAGTTTTTGAAGGAACTCGGCAGGTAGGTTGGCCCAAACATCTTGGAGAACTAACCACAGTTCTTCTGTGGATTTAGGCAGCCTCAGTTGCTTCTCTCTTCATGTAATCCCAGACAGACTCGATGATGTTGAGATCAGGGCTCTGTGGGGCCATACCATCACTTCCAGGACTCCTTGTTCTTCTTTACGCTGAAGATAGTTCTTAATGAATTTAAGCTGTATGTTTGGGGTCGTTATCATGCTGCAGAATAAATTTGGGGCCAATCAGATGCCTCCCTGATGGTATTGCATGATGGATAAGTATCTGCCTGTACTTCTCAGCATTGAGGAGACCATTAATTCTGACCAAATCCCCAACTCCATTTGCAGAAATGCAGCCCCACACTTGCAAGGAACCTCCACCATGCTTCACTGTTGCCTGCAGACACTCATTAGGTATACGCTCTCCAGCCCTTGGCGAACAAACTGCCTTCTGCTACAGCCAAATATTTCAAATTTTGACTCATCAGTCCAGAGCACCTGCTGCCATTTTTCTGCACCCCAGTTCCTGTGTTTTCGTGCATAGTTGAGTCGCTTGGCCTTGTTTCCACGTCGGAGGTATGGCTTTTGGCATAAGTCTTCCATGAAGGCCACTTCTGACCAGACTTCTCCGGACAGTAGATGGGTGTACCAGGGTCCCACTGTTTTCTGCCAGTTCTGAGCTGATGGCACTGCTGGACATCTTCCGATTGCGAAGGAAGTAAGCATGATTTGTCTTTCATCTGCTGCAGTAAGTTTCCTTGGCCGACCACTGCATCTACGGTCCTCAACGTTGCCGTTTCTTTGTGCTTCTTCAAAAGAGCTTGGACAGCACATCTGGAAACCCCTGTCTGCCTTGAAATTTCTGCCTGGGAGAGACCTTGCTGATGCAGTATAACTACCTTGTGTCTTGTTGCTGTGCTCAGTCTTGCCATGGTGTATGACTTTTGACAGTAAACTGTCTTCAGCAACCTCTCCTTGTTAGCTGAGTTTGGCTGTTCCTCACCCAGTTTTATTCCTCCTACACAGCTGTTTCTGTTTCAGTTAATGATTGTGTTTCAACCTACATATTGAATTGATGATCATTAGCACCTGTTTGGTATAATTGTTTAATCATACACCTGACTATATGCCTACAAAATCCCTGACTTTGTGCAAGTGTACCTAGAAGAATTGATGCTGTTTTGAAGGCAAAGGGTTGTCACACCAAATATGGATTTGATTTAGATTTTTCTTCTGTTCACTCACTTTGCATTTAGTTAATTGATAAATATAATCTATTAACATGTCTATTTTTGAAAGCATTCTTACTTTACAGCATTTTTTCACACCTGCCTAAAACTTTTGCACAGTACTGTATATACACACATTAATAACATATATAGAAATATATATTTCAATAAATATGTAATATCATAATTAAAGTGTTGTGTTGGTAATGTATTTACTCATATATGGAAAATTGTGAATTTACATATGTAAACATGTGATGCAGGAAAAGAGTAATACAAATTGATCACTTCACATGCAATAACAGTTTGCATAGTTTTGTGGACTGCTACAGTAGTACGATAAATAAAATGCACCCATTTTATAAATTTATAAAACTTTATTGAACAGTTATCAGTTTGAGCCCTCATCTGAGCGACTGCAAAAGTGTATACGCAAATCTTGTTTACAATCTTGTTATAAACAGTTTTTTTTTTAAGTAATTCAGTTTCACTGAATTACTTAAAAAAAAAAACACATTACTTTCATCACCTGATATTTCTCGGATATACACATGTACATTATCACTATAGATACAATAACAGTACTGTAAATTAACACTTTCTTACGGCAAGCCGAATCATCATTTAGAGATACCTTTAAATATTTGAAGGGATCTCTAAATGGCAGTTTGGCCCTGTAGCTCGCCAAACAGACGTATTGAAATATTTGAAGATAGTTTAAAATAATTGAAAATCGTAGGAAACTATGGTAAAAGTAAGGTAAATCAATGGTAAAAGTGCAAAAACATTACAATAAAGTCAACAGGCAAAACCTCAATAAGGGATGCTTCATTTGTTTTCGAAATTAAACATCTAAATAAAATACAGAGGAAACCTAAAACAGAACTAGAACTGCCACGCAGTTTATGACTTCTAAGCCCAATACCGGTATCAGTTAGTATCATTACAGCCTTGTGTATTTTTGTGTGGGTTTTTCTTTATTGCATACCTAAGTTCAGCTCTTTTCCCATTAATTACAGAACCAATCTGTAATTTGGTGGCAAGTGGAAATTTCATCAGAGTTGCAGCTGAAAAGGAAAAAAGTTTTTAAAAAATACATACTTGAGATATAACATTCAAAAGCACTGAATCACCATTTTTTGCAAGTTAAAAAAAAACAATTCTTGAAAAAAAAACACTCTTACTGCTGACCAACTCAGTTTGTTTCAATGTTTGAATGCTAAAAAAAACATTTTTATTGAGAACTAAATGCAATTCTTTAGTGTTAACCTATCCATATTCAATTGTCAACCATTAAAGTAGTGTTGCAGCTGAGTGCAGGACATGGCCTGCTCATAGCACCATACATTTATTTCTTAATTCTTTAGTTAATCATGAATAACAGCGCAATGTGAAGTAGTGGTTAGGGATCTGGACTCTTGACCAGACAGTCGTGGATTCAATCTCAGGTGGGGGACACTTTGAGCAAGGTGCTTTACCTAGATTGCTACAGTAAAAATTATATATATATATATATATATATATATATATATATATATATATATATATATATATATATATATATATATATATAGGTAATTGCATGTAAAAATAATGTGATATAATTGTAACAATTGTAAGTTGCCCTGGATAAGGATGTCTGCTAAGAAATACATACATAATAACAAACATATTGAATTCAAAATTATTTTAAAGTGAAAAGAGGCTCTATGAAAGAAAAATTATGGACATCTACAAAAAGAAGTTTTAAAAGCATTTAATTAATAACTCTTAAAAACACTCACCGTACATGGCATTCACTTTGTTGGGATCCAAGGCCTCTCTTCTTTCCCCATGTTTCTGTCGTTTGCCACTTCCACCACGTAAATTGCTTTTTACTAAAGTTTCAATGTCAAACACAGAGAGCATAGCACTTCTCACAAATGAAGTGTAGGAAGTAGCCTTATTTGTTATTGCCCAAGCCAGCTGGTCTATGTACACTCCACTTCCTGGATGAATTTCCACCTGTTTAAAGAAAAAATAAGTTTTACTACTTTCACACTAGCAAAAAAATTTACCCGGGTCGCCAATAAGCGTGTCATGCCAGTGTCAAAAGGGCTTAAGCCTAGGATGCAGTCCTCACAAACGCAATAATGTTCTACTTGTCTGTTGTGGATGACATATACAAGCCAAAACAAAAAGTCATTAATTGTTAAAGAACTGCAGAAGTGTCATGGTAAAGTATGATAAAACTAATTAAATTATTGCTCTACAAATTCATATTAGGTTTTCAATTAAATTGGGTTAAATTTGCAAGCTATAAAAAGGATAATGATTCACTGACATATATAAAAGACTGGTTACCACTGCCTGTAATACAACACACTGTTACCTTGTCAAGTTGTCTTCCATTTCCGTGATTGAGGAATTGAGGATATGGACACAGTGGATCCTGCAGACGACGCAGCATACCGTGGACTTCCACGAAGACAATTTTCCTCACTGTCGATAGAGCGGTCAGTAGGACCAGAGTCGTCCCTCTTTCCTAGCTCCTCAATTTTGTCCAATATCACAGGGATAGCTGCAATTATACAATATTCGGCTTTATGAAAACCTTTGCAATTCTCTGTTCTACTTCATCTTTTCTTTTTCAAAATTTGGAAATTGGCACGTTTTTTTTATACCCCCCAATTAGAAATCACCAATTGTATGGAATAATCAAGTAAAGGCAGGTTCACAACGCAGTTGATGTTGATACCAATACCATTGTCTTAACCCATAAGGGCAGCGCCCTAATCAATCATTCAATCAATTAATTAATCAATCTCATAATTTACCAGTTTTACGTATGGTTCCAGAATAAACAGTAGTTTGTTTTAAAAAAAAAACAAATATGTGCATTTCTTAACTTATTTATTAGTCTTTATTAATATAATGCTCCTGATGCTATACTATATTTATTCTGCTTGAAACAATAATGCTTACCTCCAACAACCGTTTCCTTGAGCTTCTTATTCTCCTCTTCTAGTTCTTGAATTTTACTTTTAAGTTGTTGTACCTCTCCATCCTCTTTATTAGTTTGCGGTTTCTTAGTCAGCTGATTCAGAATTTCAGTAGATCTTTGTTGCTTAGCAGATGCTTTAGTCTTTGAGTTCTAACTAAAAAACAAACTAAAAATATATATTTTTACTGCTGTCTAAAATAACTTTGCGGAACTCAATAATACTGTACCATCAACAGCATCCACTTGTAGCCTTCTGTGACAGATACTGCTTCCTAACTAGAGCCTAATTGCAAATTACAAACCCAGTATTAATGGCAGATTCCCTCTGGCGTAGAAGACTGTAACCTTCTGACAAACAAAAAAAGATACCATCAGCACCAGATTTGTAACTTACGATTAGTGGGTCAAAGTTTTGATTTGGTCCTTGCATCACACCTTAAAATAAGTGTAGTATGTTGTTCAGTCTTAAAATGATTCCCCATAAACAGAAATGTTAAATAGCAATGTTTACCTGGCACACTTGAGTGTCTTTGGTGTCACTACTGGATTCATCAGCATATCTGCTATTTTGAATTTTTTTTCTTTTCAAAGCTGGAGTCTCTTCTGCTCTTGTCATTGCATCATACATTTCCCTTTCTTAAAAATGAAACAGAAAGGATCATAATTAATCAATACTCAACAAGCTGTTTTCTTATATTTCAAAAGTATTACATGTTAAAGTGACTAGGAAGATATTGGTTGTTTAAAATTTAACATGACAAAGAGAAATAATAATAACTTTACTACATTTATAATTATGTAGTGTGGTTATTTTTTTCTAATTACTTCCAAATGAGTAATTTATACAGAGAATCTAACAGCAGTCACCTAAAATTCATGATGCAGTACTACTACTAGGCCATAGCTATTGTTGCTGGCCTTTCTTGACTTCATGTGATACAGTAATTAACTTTTTTTTTCAACCTACGACTAAAATATTTATTTCCATTTTTTACTATTTACAAAGATTGTAATTGCTAATGTACCTCTATAGCTCAAAGTTGTGGTAAATACGGTATACTAACCTCCCACTTTCTCCACTTCACAATCGAAAGCTTGCCATCCTTCACGTGGTCGTTTACTCCCTCGTCTCCACTCTGCGACATAATGGCGCTCATCTTCGTCGCCTTCTTCAAAATCCTCTATATTAAATCCTTTAATCCACTCAGTAGGAATTACACTCAATTTACCGTCATCGTCGCCATTTACCCACTTTACTAGTGCGAACATGCTTGCTCCGTCTCTCTGTACTTGCACCTTCCCAACTGAAAGTCAGCACGAAACGTGTGATGATTTCACTTCCTGTCGGCCAAAAAATACGACGTCCAGACAAATACAAATAAATCAAATAAAAAATAAATATGAAAACCCCGATCCCCTTTCTCTTTCTAATGAATAATTTGGCTAGATAAATATATATTATTTTGTTTCCTTTAGTATTTTGAAAGCGCATTCGTCAGACAACGGACCTGAAAGTAGGAGGAGCTGTGTGCGACATCAAACACAGCAGCCAGGCAGAACGCTGCTGTTGTGTCAACATAATATTTTTCTCATTGTTGGCTGCTTGTGATTTAAATAAACCATGCAGTGTACTTTTACCCAGTTTTTTAGGCTGGCACGTGGGCTGTAAATTATGAGTGATGATAATAAAAACGATATCACCACAGCACAGCGTGGCTACAAACGCTACCTGGCTGACCAAATGGATGTTCCAGGAAGAACACTTAGACGATGGAAAAGGATAAGGCAAGTAGTTTCACTAGTGTTTAATTTATTAAAGCTGTTCAGTCATAATACGATAGTATATATTCTAAACCTTTATTTTTATTTTATAGGAACAAGGAACAATCAAGTCAAACAGAAACAACTGTGAGTAAAGTATTTTAACCTAGGCTGTTCATAATATAGGGACAGTTAAAACCTGTTAACACAATGGGAAAACAAGTGAAATAATGGGAACTACTCTTTGTTTTGTACAATAAATAGAAAGCGCTACAAATGATTTAGGATTAATTCTGAAGGAAGCAATTAATTTTCAAACGGCCTCTGTGTATAATATTTTTTGTATTTTGTAAAATGCAATTGATTTACTGTTTATGTGTGGGTGTGCGTCTGTAGGGTTCTTTAACACATGACAAGATTCGTACTGTTATTTTTTTACTGTTGTTTATAACCAAGATTTATTCTTTTTCTGTCATAGGGGACCACAGATGCTTGGAGTACATAAGAGCAATACTACTCTGCTGACACACGCAGCATGGGAGACGATGACGTCATGGTCATGGACTCTGCCCCTGACGATGACGTTTCAGTAGCTCGTGGCAGTATTTCAGTGGTATATACTAATGGAGAGGCGGTTTTGAGAAGGATGTCTTTTTCTCTCAACGCTAATAGCCAGACTTTTATTAAGGATTATGATTTCCTTAGGGCCTTAGATGGCCCGTTGAGGCTCTATGGAAAAATCCTGTATGTGCTGCATTATATCTACATAGAGTAGATGCATTCTACAGATACATTCTACAGAGGACCTTCTGGCCACAAAGAGCATCTTTTTAAGCAGCCTAAAATAGATACTATCATGACTTCACCAGCCACCAGTACATCCTCCAAATCCTCTACACCAGTTGGTGTATACGGGAAAATTGATACCTTCTTAAAGAAGGACTACATTGCCGCCACTTGCAACATGCGCATCATAACTATCAAATTCACTATTCGGCAACTGTCGGGTCATTTCAACACAGGAGCCAGGCCAACAGCACACTTTCTGAGGCACATGGCAGCATCAGTTTCTCTGGTAAGAGACTCAAAACTACACATGAGACACACACAACATTGTCTCCTTTCTTCATGGAACCCAACACTTCCAGACTCTCACCGCATCAAGGTTTCTCTGGGAGCTGCAACAGAAGCAAAATGGTGGTGATTCTCACCTCGAGTGATAGGGGGGCTACAGCTGTCTCAATGACCACTGACACTCCGCCTGTATACAGACGCCTTCCTACTAGGATGGGGGGCACACCTAACGGAAGCACAAGTCCAGGGAACCTGGTCACCAAGACAAAAACACCTCCATATAAACCAACTGGAGCTTTTAGCAATCTTCCTGGCACTGAAACACTTTGCACCAGTTTTAAAGCAAAAACAGATGCTAGTTGTAGTAGTGGTTAGGGCTCTGGACTCTTGACCGGAGTCTGGGTTCAATCCCAGGTGGGGGACTCCGCTGCTGTGGTACTTTACCTAGATTGCTCCAGTAAAAACCCAACTGTATAAATGGGTAATTGTATGTAAAAATAATGTGTAAAAAGTAATGTAATTGTATGTAAAAAATAATGTGATATCTTGTAACAATTGTAAGTCACCCTGGATATGGATGTCTGCTAATAAATAAATAAATAAATAAATAAATAATAATAATAATAATAATAATAACAATAATAATAATAATAATAATAATAATAATAATAATAATAATAATAGCTCTTACTGACAACACCACGTCAGTAAAATACATAAACCAGAGAGGCACAAAGTCGTGGGAACTGTGCCTTCTGGCCATAAAGACCTGGAACTGGAGCAGGACACAAGACATCAACATAAAGGTAGCACACCTACCCGGACTCGACAACAGCTTTGCAGACCATCTGAAAAGAGAAGGTTGCCTCACAAATGGCAAATCCGGCCACAGGTTTTACACTGGATATTCCACAAACTAGGGCAACCACAGGTAGACCTATTTGCCACAACAGAGAATACCCAGTTGCCACTGTAATGCTCCCAGTTCCAACAAGAAGCAGCCATGGCAATAGATGGACTGTCCATCCCGTGGTCGACCGGCTTAATGTATGCATATACTTCCCTGCCATTAAACCCAGCTGTGCTCAGAAAGGTAAAAAGAGACAGGGCCAGTCTCATTCTAGTAGCCCCTTACTTGGTGAAGAGGTTCTGGTTCTTTGAAATATTAGAGATAGCAGAAGTGGGGCCAGTGCACTTACCAGTGACCCGCGACCTGCTGTCTCAGAACAGAGAGAGGATGCTTTACAACAACCCTGCATGGTTACGACTAGCTGCTTAGAGATTGAATGGCAACAATTACTAGATCAGGGGCTCTGTGAACAAGTAGTCAGTATCTTACTGGCTTCAAAAAAACCGTCTACATTTCAAACCTATACAAGGAATTGGAAGGAATTTGTTCTTTGGTGCAACTCAAAAACGTTGTACCACACAGATATAAATCTACCAACATTTTTATCTTACCTGGGCCACCTATTCCACAAGGGTCTTGCACTATCCTCCATCAAAGTGCATATCGCTGCAACATCTAGTATTTTACCGAGGTGGGAAGATCACTCGATAGGTTCTCACACAGCGGTGTCCAGATTTCTCAGGGGGATTACCCACTTAAGGCCCTCAAAGAAACATATCGTTCCACAATGGAACCTCAGTCTTGTACTGAGTAGACTCACGGGACCACCGTTTGAACCCTTGGCAACTTGCGACCAGAAATTCCTAACATGGAAACTGCATTCTTGGTAGCAGTAACATCCGCAAGGAGGATAGGTGAGCTACAAGCACTCATCATTGATGCACCCTATTTCCAGATTTTCAGGGTCAGGACTGTCTGCAGACCTAATCCTCAATGTCTACCAAAAGTGGTGACACAGTTCCATCTAGATCAAATCATAACTCTTCCTGATTTTTTCAAAAAACCGCACAAATCAAAATCAGAGGCTAGACAGCACTTAATTGATGTCAGTAGAGCACTGAATTTCAATATTCATAGGACTATCAAAAAAAGACCATCAGGACTCGGTATGTGGAGTTCATCGTTCTACGAAGAAACCATATTACAGGTAATCTTTGTATTCTTCATTATTCTGTTGCAGCCAATTGCCAAACCCTATTATAGTGAACACCCTGATATAGTGAAAACCCTGTAATGACTTTCATAGAGTTGAAGTCATAAATATTGGTACCCTTTGCCTTAACTCAGTTAATTCACCACACTTTTAACTACCACTTGGTGAGATGAATGAGTGTTCAACACACTCACAAGAGGTATCATTGCCGTGTAGGTATAGTGTATCAAATAATATTTATAACACTTAATACATTGGTAAATAACATTGTTGCAAATAGAGGGTATGTAAACTTTTGACGACAACACGTGGAAGCGACAGCGTGAGAGAAGTACAGTCATGGAAAAGTACAGAGCAGTTAGAAGCAGTTTGAAAGCAGGTTGACAGCTGCAGAAACTAAACTAAACTTCCACAAAAAAGCCAGTAATCTGTCACACCTGCATGATTTGGGAAATTCAAGAAAATCCAGCAGAGCTAAACCAAGTGTGTGCAAAGTGCCACACGTTCCAGGACTTGCTTAAACTAGTAAGTATGCTAGAAATGGAGCTGCAGGAAATGAGACAGCAACAGGAGCTTGAGGAGCTGGCACACCCACAATTCATGGAATTCAGGGAAGTCAGCACCCCTAGCAGATTGAAAGCCACCAGGGAGATGGAAGATGGTCAAAACAGCTGGGTTCAGGTAGGCAGAAGCAGGGAAAAAAAGAAACTTTGTCAAACACAACCACCAGAAATCCAGACATCCAACAAATTTGAGCCAGTTCAAAATTTAGATGATCAAAACCAACATCAAGAGAACAAAAGGAACAACATCCAGGACCCTATAAACAGTGCTGACCAGGCAGCAGAAAGAAGGGAGGTCATGATTGTTGGGGACTCCATATTGAGAAACACAGCAAGTTCAGTTCGCAGTTTCGACCCCCTTACTACAACCGTGTGCTGCCTTCCAGGAGCCTCTGTCATGCACATCACTGAGAACGTGGACAGGCTCCTAGAATGAACAGGAGACGACCCAGTAGTAGTCGTCCACATCGGTACAAACAACATTGGAAGAGACAGGCCAAGATCCCTGCAAATCAAATTCAAAGAGCTAGGAAGGAAATTGAAAGAGAAGACCAAAACTGTGGTATTTTCTGGGATACTGCCGGCACCTTGCAAAGGACCATATGGACAGCTGGAAATACAAAATCAAAATGCATGGCTGAAATCGTGGTGCACACAGGAAGGCTTCATCTTTCTTGAACATTGGAGCACATTCTACAACAAGGACTATCTATATAGGTGGGACAGACTGCACTTAAACAGAAAGGGAACCAATCTACTCGGAGAAAGGATCCTTGTGGAGGTTCAGAAGCATTTAAACTAGAAAGGAAGGGGGGAGAAAACAAAAAAAACAGAAGGAAGACCACATGAAAACAAGGGCAATAACTCAGGTTAGACAGCTATTAAATGTATTTATCTAAATGCTAGAAGTCTCAGAAACAAAATGTTAGAACTTGAAGCTACTGCACTAACAAATAACTACGATGCGATAGGTGTTACAGAAACTTGGTTGTCTGAGAGTGATGGAGACGAATATAATATTAGTGGGTACACACTGTATAGGAAAGACAGGCAGGACAGAAGAGGCGGAGGGGTAGCGCTATACATAAGAAATAGTCTTGAAGCCCAGGTGTTAAATCTGGACAAAGAAAACAACGCCGAATCAATATGGGTCAGAATAATGGACAAAAATTCAAAGGGCATAATAATAGCAGCATGCTATATACCGCCAAATTCAGACACAGAGCAAACTAATGTCTTATACAATGACATTAGAAATGTGTATAGAAAAGGAGAAGCCATACTAATGGGGGATTTCAACTTCCCCCGTATAAAATGGGAAAACCTGGTGGGGAGCATGACGGACGAAATTGAAATGGTGGAAATGACAAATGACTGCTTCCTAACGCAATTTGTCAAGGCACCGACTAGAGGGGAGGCATGCTTTGATTTAGTCTTTTCAAATAACGAAGACAGAATAACTAAAACAGAGGTCAGAGAGCCATTGGCAAACTCAGACCACAACATGGTCTCATTTGAAGTGTTTTTTAAACCCCCAAAAGTAATGACTAAAGCTAAGGTTTACAATTTTAGAAAAGCAAACTATGAAGGTATGAAACAGAGACTAACAGAAGTAGAAAACATCCACAGAAAAAGGATGGCTATTTTTTTAAAATGTAGTACTAGAGGCGCAAAACAATTACATCCCAAAAGTAGACAAATCTAAATCTAAAACAAAATGGCCAAAATGGTTTCATAGATCAATTAAAAAAAATATTTAACAAAAAAAGGCAGAGCGTTTAAAAGGGACCAAAAACAAAGTACACAGAAAGAGTACTTGGAACTGCAAACGCAAGTCAAAAAGGAAGTTAGAAAGGCCAAGAGAGAGATAGAAATTAACCTTGCTAAGGGGGCTAAAACCAATTCCAAAATGTTTTTCCAACATTATAACAGCAAGAGAACATTCAAAGAGGAGGTTAAATGTCTAAGAGACACAAATGGCAAAATCATAGATGAAGAAAAAAAAATAGCAAATATATTAAATTACTTTTCACAAGTTTTTACAAAGGAGGACACAGACAACATGCCCCACATGTCGACATGTTCCTATCCAGTTTTAAATAACTTAGTCTTTTCAAATAATGAAGACAGAATAATTAAAACAGTGGTCAGAGAGCCATTGGCAAACTCAGACCACAACATGATCTCATTTGAAGTATTTTTTAAAACCCCAAAAGTAATGACTAAAGGTTTACAATTTTAGAAAAGCAAACTATGAAGGTATGAAGAGACTAACAGAAATAGTTGGAGTAAAATAGAGAAAAAGGATGGCTGTTTTTTTAAAAATGTTGTACTAGATGCGCAAAACAATTACATCCCAAAAGTAGACAAATCTAAATCTAAAACAAAATGGCCAAAATGGTTTAATAGATCAATTAAAAAAAATATTCAGCGAAAAAAGGCACTTTACAGAGTGTTTAAAAGGGACCAAAAACAAAGTACACAGAAAGAGTACTTGGAACTGCAAACACAAGTCAAAAAGGAAGTTAGAAAGGCCAAGAGAGAGATAGAAATCAATATTGCTAAGGGGCTAAAACCAATTCCAAAATGTTTTCCAATATTATAACAGCAAGAGAACATTCAAAGAGGAGGTTAAATGTCTAAGAGACACAAATGGCAAAATCATAGATGAAGAAAAAAAATAGCAAATATATTAAATGATTACTTTTCACAGGTTTTTACAAAGGAGGACACGGACAACATGCCCCACATGTTGACCTGTTCCTATCCAATTTTAAATAACTTTAGCATAACAGAGGCAGAAGTGTTAAAGGGACTAGGAGCTCCTTAAATAAATAAATCCCCTGGGCCAGTCAAGATCCTCCCAATAGTACTCAAAGAAATGAAAAAAGTTATTTACAAACCACTAACCAAGCTCATGCAAAAGTCTCTTGACACAGGGGTTGTACTGACAGACTGGAGACAAAACTGAACCAGGTAACTACAGACCAATAAGCTTGACTACTATTATATGTAAAGTAATGGAAACTATAATACTATCCAAAATGGAAAATTACCTATATGGTAACAGTATCCTGGGAGACAGTCAGCATGGTTATAGGAAAGGGAGATCATGTCTAACTAACCTGCTTGATTTTTTTGAGAATGCATCATCGAAAATGGATAATTGCAAAGCATACAACATGGTTTATTTAGATTTCCAGAAAGCTTTTGACAAAGTCCCGCGTAAAAGATTAATTTTAAAACTGAACGCAATAGGGATTCAATTAAATGCATGCACATGGATTAGGGAGTGGTTAACATGTAGAAAACAGAAAGTACTGATTAGAGGAGAAACCTCAAAATGGAGCGAGGTAACCAGTGGTGTACCACAGGGATCAGTTTTAGGTCCTCTGCTATTCCTAATCTACATTAATGATTTAGATTCTGGTATAGTAAGCAAACTTGTTAAATTTGCATACGACACAAAAATAGGAGGAGTGGCAAACACTGTTGCAGCAGCAAAGGTCATTCAAAATGATCTAGACGGCATTCAGAACTGGGCAGACACATGGCAAATGACATTTAATAGAGAATAGAGAAAAGTGTAAAGTATTGCATGCAGGCAATAAAAATGTGCATTATAAATATTACATGGGAAATACTGAAATTGAAGAAGGGAACTATGAAAAAGACCTAGGAGTTTATGTTGACTCAGAAATGTCTTCATCTAGACAATGTGGGGAAGCTGTAAAAAACGCCAACAAGATGTTCGGATATATTGTGAGAAATGTTGAATTTAAATCAAGGGAAGTAATGTTAAAACTTTATAATGTAAGACCTCATCTGGAATATTGTGTTCAGTTCTGGTCACCTTGTTACAAAAAGGATATTGCTGCTCTAGAAAGAGTGCAAAGAAGAGCAACCAGAATTATCCCGGGTTTAAAAGGCATGTCGTATGCAGACAGGCTAAAAGAATTGAATCTATTCAGTTTTGAACAAAGAAAACTACGCGGCGATCTGATTCATTCAAAATCCTAAAAGGTATAGACAATGTCGACCCAGGGGATTTCTTTGACCTGAAAAAAGAAACAAGGACCAGGGGTCACAAATTAGATAAAGGGGCATTCAAAACAGAAAATAGGAGGCACTTTTTTACACATTGTGAGGGTCTGGAACCAACTCCCCAGTATGGTTCCAGATCCTTCAAGAAGCTGCTTGATGAATTTCTGGGATCAATAAGCTACTAACAACCAAAAGAGCAATATGGGCTGAATGGCCTCGTCTCGTTTGTAAACTTTCTTATGTTCTTCTTATGTTCTTATAAGGGCGAAAAATTGGTTTTCCATCCACTGTAAATTCTAGCAAGTCAAAGGGAATTCCTTGTGATGTTTCATGATGTCATAGCCTAATTTGCATGTGTCGCTACATTTTCAGGTTATTCGCAAGAAATATACTCGCTAGATGATTTGCCATACATTTTTTTTTACTAGCTCGCTAGTCTAGCAAGTATATTCTACCGAGTTAAGCTCTTAAAAAAAAAAAAATCAATTAACCTTGTTCCACAAATGCAGTTCACAAAACCAATGATAAAATGTACTGTACATCCTGTATGGGAAAACTAAACCTGCAGTGAGTGTCACAAATGATGTAAATAAGTGTTGCATGTGTAAAAGGTACTTACAAAGGTAAAGGTATAAAACCTGCAGCACTGTTTTCACATATTTTCCCACTAGTTTAAAGGTTGCTTTCTATTAGAAGTCTTTTTGTGTAGCACAGTGTAGGCTACTAGGATGCATATGTCACAGTTAAGGTGACCTGAGATAACCTAGCTAGTGTACCTATGTAGCGGACGACTACGCCACCTTGTTTTGATAAGGCAAGGACCTTAATAACCAAATAGTTATTTTGTTCCCCTGTGTAGGTTCTTTGTTCCCCGGGTTCTCACACACACACACACACACTCACACAATGGAGCGACGTCTGGTAAAACAAATTTTATTGTTCTCATCAGGGTAAAAATTTTTAAAACCAAACCACACAGTAAAACTAAAAATAAGCTAAAACTTCAATAAGGGAGTGCCAAAAAAAAGAACAAAAAAAGAACAAAAACCACTGCACACTAGACAGTCTCCTCTGTTGGTCACAGTCTCAAAAAAAAAAAGACCAAAAGTTCATGCACATGGACAATTACTGTTGGAGAAAACAAACAAGGAAAAATAAATAGTCCAGGGGGGTAGACCCCACACTCCCGGGGCTTCACCCCGACTTGCTCGGTCCGCTGCTGTTTCCTCCTACTGATGCGGTAACGAGTCCGAAGGACTTGAGACAGGAGAGCGGGGCAAAGAAAAGGGTCATCAGGAACTGACACACAGGTAAGTAAACTACACCTTCCACCCAGAGGTTCTGGTCACTTCCCTTCGACCGGTCTCTAACCCCGTGTTTCTCTCCTCTCTCTCGCCACGCTCCCTGGACCTCGCCCTGATTCCGTCTGCCGCCACCGGACCCGACCTGGAAGCTGGATTTCAGACCTAAAGGCAAGGTAGGTAAACCACTGGAGGCCTCAAGCACACTCTGACGGGGGTGCAGGGGGCCAACCAGTACAGGTAAACAGTATAGACAAAACAGTTAACACAGAACTTGACGATTGATTGTCCTTTCCCCTCTTCCAGAGATCAAGGAAAACTATTTACCCCTATCAAAAGATCCGTGGGGGGGCCCAACATCCTGGACTAACACTGGGACTCCGAGCAGTTACACCTGTCCCTTGCTCCACAAACGAAACAAAAAAAAGAAACAAGTTTCCAAAAATAAATCGCTATTTGTTGTAGATCCAAAAAAACGTGTTTGTAAAATCCTTGAATGGAGGAATTATTGTCACCAACGCACAGAGAGAAAAAACACAACAAAAACAAGTAAAAAAAATACAACCAACCACCCTATATTGTCCCAACACAACAAAAGAAACAAGAAAAAAACTCCAAACCCGTTCCTGAATGTTGTCCCAGTGCTAGTCCATCCCCACAACGAAGTTCTTGTTGCCAAATAGTTGTTTCCCATAATATTCAAAAAACAGTAAATCTTCCACAGGATATTTTCCCCCCCAAGGCTGCGCGCTCTGCCTGCACGCACTCCTCCTGGTTCCTCCTGGTTCCTCCTGTCTTCCATGTTCCTCTTCTGCTCTCAAATCCAGCCCCTTATATAGTCCTGAGGAAACAAGTGAAGCCAAATCAGCCAATCAAAAGCGCACTTTTAAAATGGGAGAAAATAATTCCTGATTAAAGAATAAAGAGATGAACAAATTCTGATGTTATTTCTTAGTTTGTGTTATTATTGCATACATCCAAAATGATACAAAATAATGCTGACAGTGTTTACTGAGTAATTTATTTTAAATTAATATCTTTAGTAAAAGGTGACACATTCAATAAGATTTGCTTGTGCGATTGTCAGGCAAATCAGCTAATTTTTGGCAGTGACACGATAAAAAAAAAATACTAATACTTCTGATTGGTTTATATTTGGGGAACCCCCCTGATACAGTCCATATATGGATAGTATTCATCACGTTATTTGAATTAACATATAATATGATTCATAAGGATTCCCTAAAATAGTCAGGGAGCAGACTACTTGTTCGTAGAAAACAAATTCATGATTTCAAAAGTACAGTTTAATAACATAATACACATTCAAACAACTCACACACTAGGAAATTAAGTTTCTACCACTTTATCAGTAGTCTAAAATAAAATAAAAAGGTAAATTTCTTTTACATTTAATTTATATATATATATATATATATATATATATATATATATATATATATATATATATATATATATATATATACACACACACACACACACACACACAGTCACCTCCAAAATGATTGGCCCCTTGGTAAAGATGAGCAAAAAAGGCTGTATAAAATAAACACAGGTAATGAGCTATATTGTATGCTTAAATATATGGGAAGACCATATTCTTTTATTCTCATACAATTGCTCAGAGAAAAAGTTTTTTATTAACAAGTAATAAAACATTTTCTCAAAAAGATAGGTGTCAGAATTATTGGCACCCCTAAAGATTCTTATAAATAAAATCAAACAAAAGTAAATTTGCATTAACATTCTACTTCTTTAAGTTCATCTCAGTCTTAAGGAACTATATTGTGGCCTTCCATGGCTTCCTGTTTCACTGGGGTTTAAAATTGAGGTAACACGCATATGAAATCCATTTGTCATCCATCACCATGGGGAAAGGCAAAGAACTCACAAATGAAAAGAGACAAATGGTTGTTGACCTTCATAAAATCAGGCAATGGGTACAAAACAATAGCTAAAAAACTAAATATACCACTTACCACAATTAGGGCAATAATTAAGAAGTTCAAAACCACTGGAACAGTGGTAAACTTGCCTGGTAGAGGACGCACGTGTATCTTGCCCCCACGCACAGTGAGGCAGATGGTTTGGGAGGAAAAGGGAAATCCAAGGGCCACAGTTGGAGAATTACAGAACTTGGTTGCATCTTGGGGTCACCAGTCTCCAAATCTACAATTAGACGCCACTTCCATGCCAGTAGGCTATTTGGAAAGGTTGCCAGAAAAAAGCCTTTATTGAGAGCAACCAACAAACGTAAGCACTTGGAGTTTGGTAAACGGCATTGGCACTTCGATTGGAACCGGGTGCTATGGTCAGATGAGACGAAAATAGAGCTCCTTGTGTGTGGCCAAAAGGTGGGTTTGGCGTCGAAAGAACGATGTGTGTGCAGAAAAGAACCTCATACCTACTGTAAAATATGGTGGTGGATCTTTGAAGTTATGGGGCTGTTTTGCTTCCACTGGTCCTGGGGCCCTTGTTAAGGTCAACGGCATCATGAACTCTACCCAGTACCAGGACATTTTAGCCAAAAACCTGGTTGCCTCTGCCATAAAACTTGGCCGCAAGTGAATCTTCGAGCAAGACAATGACCTCAAGCACACATCAAAATCCACAAAGAAATGGTTAATTGAGTAGAATTTTAGGATTTGAGACAAAAAAAAAACTTTTTGAACATAACTGAGATCTTTTTATTTATCTGTGACAGGGTGGCTGGGCGGTGACGTCAGACAGAAGCAGGAAGGGAAACTGACACCAGGGAAGTACTGCAGTTAAAGGCGCTCGCGCCGTTTTATTTTTAAATAACAAAAATAAATCAAAAGTTTAAACAAAAACAAACTGCTCACAGAGCACAATAGAACAGGTAAACAAAACAAATCATGAACACAACTAATAAATAAACCGTACAGGTCAGGCTGGGCAGTCGCTGTCACTGTCACTGTCACTGTATTGCAATTCTCTTTCTCTTTCTCTTTCTCTTTCGTTTTCGCCTTGGCTCACTCGTTCCTCCTCTGAACTCCCACACCGAGCGCCGAGAGCTGCCGGCTTTTATAACAGATGACCATCACCCGATTAGCAACAAATTAAATCACCTAATTAATTCGGGAGATGGTCACCTTCTGCACGAGTTTTTAAATTATTCCTGGCAGAGGACGAGCACCAATCTCGCCTCTGCCAGAACACGTTTTAAAAAATAAACAAAACAATAGCACGGCAGTACGCCGTCCTAAATACATAAACAAAATATGCGGCGCTTCGCCGTCATAAATAATAATAATAATAATAATAATAATAATATACAAAATAACACGGGGGCGGAGGGGGAAAACCCCGTTCTAAAAATAAATAAACAAAACAATGTACAGGGCACCTCGCCCTGTTACATATCCCCCCCCTTGTGCAACGCACACTTGGCCCTAACGGCCACCTCCCCTCAGTCTCAAAGTCCCGAAGAGGGGAAGCAAGTTGTTTCTGGGGTGGCCATGGTGGAATGTCTGGCAACCCCAATTCTTCGTGGCTGGCAGCTCCTCTTCCGGGGCTCCCGCCACACTCTATCCTGCCGAAAGTGCGGCTGGGGAGCTGGTCTCCTGACCTCCCCTTCTTTATGGCCGGCAGTTCCCTCCATGGGGCTCTGGCCACAGTGTTTCCTGCCGAAAATGCGGCTGGGGAGCTGGTCTCCTGACCTCCCCCCCTTTCTTCATGGCCGGTAGCTCCCCTTCATGGGGCTCCGGCCACAGTGTAGCGACCCCAGGCGACGGCAGCAGCGGCGGACCCTCGGGAGGCGACGGCAGCAGCGGCGGACCCTCGGGAGGTGAACTCGGGAGGGGAGCCCCTGGCCATAGAGGCGGCAGCGGGAGCTCCACTTCTCCCTCGTACCCTGTACCCTGGGCGAAGCAAAAGGCAGCCCCAGGCGATGCGGAGCATCAGGCAGTCCCAGGCGATGTGGAGCAGCAGGCAGCCCCAGGCGATGCGAGGCTGGCATCCTTGGGCGGTGCGAGGCTGGCATCCTTGGGCGGTGCGAGGTTGGCATCCTTGGGCGGTGGTGGAGGCAGAGGCAGCTCCTGCTCCTCTCCCTCAGGTGGTGGTGGTGGAGGCAGAGGCAACTCCTGCTCCTCTCCCTCAGGTGGGGGTGGTGGAGGCAGAGGCAGCTCCTGCTCCTCTCCCTCAGGTGGGGGTGGTGGAGGCAGAGGCAGCTCCTGCTGCTCTCCCTCAGGTGGGGGTGGTGGAGGCAGAGGCAGCTCCTGCTGCTCTGCTCCTGGCAAAGGCGGCAGGGGCTCCTCCCCTTCTGGCTGCGAAGGCGGCAGGGGTTCCTCCCCTTCTGGCTGTGAAGGCGGCAGGGGCTCCTCCCCTTCTGGCTGCGAAGGCGGCAGGGGCTCCTCCCCTTCTGGCTGCAACCATGAAACCAGCAGGCATGCTCCCTCTGCTGGTGGCGGCGATGGAGGCGGAACCAGCAGGCATGCTCCCTCTGCTGGTGGCGGTGGGAGTGACAAGTCGTCCTCCCGTGGAGGTGGAGGCGGAACCAGCAGGAACTCCCTCTGCTGGTGGCAGTGGGAGCGACACACAGTCCTCCCAGGGCGGTGGAGGTGGAACCAGCAGGAACTCTCCCTCTGCTGGCGGAGGTGGGAGCAACACACAGTCCTCCCAGGGCGGTGGAGGTGGAACCAGCAGGAATTCTCCCTCTGCTGGCGGGTGCGGGAGCGACACGAGGTGGAACCAGCATGAACTCTCCCTCTGCTGGTGGAGATGGGAGCAACACACAGTCCTCCCATGGAGGTGAAGGCGGAACCAGCAGGAATTCTCCTTCTGCTGGTGGAGATGTGGGCTGTAGACTTTCGGCCTCCCCCCTTTTGGGCTGTAGACGCACCGGCTCCTCCCTCTTGGGCTGTGGATGCACCGGCTCCCCCCTCTTGGGCTGTGGACGCTCGGCCTCCTCCCTTTTGGGCTGTGGACGCACCGGCTCCTCCCTCTTGGGCTGTGGACGTTCGGGCTCCCCCCTCTTGGGCTGTGGACGCACTGGCTCTCCCCTCTTGGGCTGTGGACGCTCGGCCTCCTCCCTTTTGGGCTGTGGACGCACCGACTCCTCCCTCTTGGGCTGTGGACGCTCAGTCTCCTCCCTCTTGGGTTGTGGATGCACTGACTCCTTCCCATTGTCTCCTCTCCTGCAACTGTAATCCCATTCCTCAGAGAGGGGGCAATTAACTGGGAAATGCCCCCGCTCCCCACAGATGCAGCAACAGTAGGTCTGGCTTATGCTGTGGAGGAGGGCTTCCCAGCTGATCTCCTCCTGTGCCTGCTGTTCCTGCAGCTGCTGCTGTCTGCAGCTCTTCCTCCTCCCATTCTCCTTCCTCCCCTTCTTCCTCCTCACTCTCCTTTCTCCACAAGTAATAAAAAATAAAAAAAAACGAAAAAAACTGCAGTACCCTACTTCTGCCTGAGTCCAGGAGGCGCTGGTGATCCCACGCTGAACACCACGTGTGACAGGGTGGCTGGGCGGTGACGTCAGACAGAAGCAGGAAGGGAAACTGACACCAGGGAAGTACTGCAGTTAAAGGCGCTACTGCTTTTATTTTTAAATAACAAAAATAAATCAAAAGTTTAAACAAAAAGAAACTGCTCACAGAGCAAATTAAAACAGGTAAACAAAACAAATCACGAACACAACTAATAAATAAACCGTACAGGTCAGGCTGGGCAGTCACTGTCACTGTCACGGTATTGCAATTCTCTTTCTCTTTCTCTTTCTCTTTCTCTTTCTCTTTCGTTTTCGCTCTTGCCTTGGCTCACTCCTTCCTCCTCTGAACTCCCACACCGAGCGCTGAGAGCTGCCGGCTTTTATAACAGGTGACCACCACACGATTACAACAAATTAAATCACCTAATTAATTCGGGAGATGGTCACCGTCTGCACGAGTTTTTAAATTATTCCTGGCAGAGGACGAGCACCAATCTCGCCTCTGCCAGAACACGTTTTAAAAAATAAACAAAACAATAACACGGCAGTACGCCGTCCTAAATACATAAACAAAATATGCGGCGCTTCGCCGTCATAAATAATAATAATAATAATAATAATAATAATAATAATAATAATATACAAAATAACACGGGGGCGGAGGGGGAAAACCCCATTCTAAAAATAAATAAACAAAACAATGTACAGGGCACCTCGCCCTGTTACATTATCATATAATGAAAAAGAAAAACGCACAAAGATATTGCTAAAGTCTACCGGAAGCCATAACAGTACACAGTAGTAAGGTTTCTAAAAAATCAAAACAGTTTTCTTAAATAATATAAAAATAGAAACTGTTTTCTTAAATAATATAAAGCCTGTATTTCATACCTGTGTTTAGTAATTTATTCCTAAATTCCCACGTTGCCCTTGCATCTCCTCTGGGGGGTTCGTGAGGCTCACTTACCTGATCTCTATGGCCACTGCCATCCATGCCTCCACTGAGGGGGGTTCTCACCGCGTGAGTCAGAGGGGACCCCCGGCCACACACTCTATCCTTTAGCAGCTCCTGCTCTTTATCTTCCTCAAATTGCGACTGAGCTCTATTTCCAGCTCCCTTCTGTCATTCCTTTTCCAGGTTCTTCAGCACAAGAGCCTATTCCTCCTACATGACTGCTGCTCCACAGAGCCTGTCGTGGGCTCCAATCTTATGTGTTTTCTGGTTCCCGAGGCTGCTGAACAGCCTGCCTTCAAGGCCACTCCCTCTCCTCTGGCCAAGAAGGCTCCTGCTGGTTGGGAACCTCTTTCCTTTCTTATCCTATCCCCTGAGGCCACTCCTCAAACTACCTCTCCAAGTAATGACCTTTTACTCCAGCCCCGGCTCCCGCCACATGAAATGCTTCATTTACAAATGGTGTATGGCAATATAGAACAGCTTTTTGTTCATCAAAATCATAGTAAAGGCAATTGCTAGGGCTATCGTTTTCTTAAAGGGAATGACAGTTGCTCCTGATTTGCTGGCAGTTTCTGAGTTTTTCTTTATTGGTCAGCGCTAACAGAATTCTGCCAGTGCCCAGCTCAAAATCACAACATGAAGGAGACGGCTCAATCCAGCACAAGTGTAAAGTACTTTGCCCCTACGTTTGCGTTTTACTGCGTTTCCTAAAAACAGGCCCATAATGTTTTAAAATGTAAATACATGTGTGCTACACCATGTGTTTCCTTCAAAACTACACATTTGAGACCTATTTAGTTAATGGAAGTGCAAAACAGGTAGGATTTATTAAATTATTGTGTCCGCTACAAATAGTAATTTAAAATGGCATATAGCAATGGTAAACCGAATAGAAATTTAAATTGCATATTGCAATGGTAAACGGAATAGTAATTTACACGGTAACCTGGGTACACTGATATGACATTTACTTAATTTTTTGTCATTTAAAAAAATAAATAGTGAAATAGTGAGTTTGTTCTCCTGAAATAATCAACCAACATTTTTAGGCAGGAATACACAATGCTTTTATTAAAGAAAGTAATTTTAATAGAATCTACAATTTGTTTAAATTATAAAAAAGCATGTCTCGGTTTTTTAAATAAAAGGTGTAGGCTTGAGGCTTTGGTCATTGAGAGGAACGGTAGTTCCTTGTGCCAAGTTATCAGCGAGAACTGCCAGAGACTCTCTATACAGCAAGGATAGGTTACGTGTTTTCAGGGTATTGGCGCAGCAAAAGTAAATCAGCCAAAAGCACCATTTCACTTTTAATTTGTAGTTCCCAACACTCTTAGGTGAAATGTAGAAACAAGTCAATACCTGTCATACAGTAAGATAAATAAGTCACCAAAGTAAGGTAAAAATGTCCTTCTCCTCCTTCTTTTTTTGCAGATGTTTGCCCCAATTGTTTCTACTAACTTGGCTTGTGTTTTTCATGCAAGTTCGATCCGCTTTTATTGTGCTTGGAAAACACAAGCCAAGTTAGTAGAAACAATTGGGGCAACGTTGACCCCCACCGCTTTTACAGTTGTGCCTATTTGCTTTGTGCTGGGCAAGGTTGCCCCAATGGTTTCTTGAAACTTTGACTTGTGTTTTTGATATCTCCAATTTAAATGGCTGGGCACTTTTGATAACTTGGCGTTTTTTCACATATCCAATGTGTTTTTGTTTCACATAATAGATTACACATGTGAATTACAGAACCAGTCTCAGCTGACACATGAGAGATGTTTTTTCCCCTTCCTTATTTAGTTTGATGGTTTTGCTGTGAATAAAGGTACAATTGTTTTAGAATGTTATATTAAGTAATGTAAAAGCCTAAATATTACACAATATGACAGCTAGTACTTAAATGAATGTTGCATTATTATTTTTTTTTATTTTATTTAATTATTATACCTACATTTTTCTCCCAGTTGGGATACCTAATGTAGAGATCTGCACACAGCTAACACAGCTTCATGCACACAGCTAACTGCATACTGGCTTTGGACAGAATAGGGCTGGCTGTGCTCTGGCTATGGAGCCGTGGAGCCAGCTCTGGGGCCTTGTGCCTCTAGTGGAGCTTGCCAGTTTTCTGAGCTGTGCTCTGGAGCTAGATCTAGGGATGCTGGAGCACTTTGGAGCTTGGAGCCAGAGCTGAGGTTTTGGAGCAGCTCCATTCTTCCGTGTATTTCACAGAATATTTCCTGATTTATTCAGTTTGAACAATTGCATGAACAAAATAAATAACTATGCAAGTCTATGGACAAAACATTAAAATATGCAAATGTAAATTCAGAAGTGCTTTAATGTAATATATCTAGTGATATAATATACAAGGATAATACAGTCTACCCTAATGTAAATTTAAATATGTAAGCTGTTGAAAAAGCTGTATTATTATTATTATTATTATTATTATTATTATTATTATTATTAATCAGGACTTAAATTATACATTTTTAAGTGGGGGGAGGCATTAAAAGGAATATTTTTCCGCATTCCAAACTTTTATAAACACTGTACCTGCTGACCCCTTGCAGGTCGGAACTTAAGCAGCATAAACGCAAGGCATATTTTAGTACTTTTAAAATGTAGGGGGATCAAATCAACCGCCCCCCGCCTCCGGAACTGGAGCTGTGCTACCAGAGTGACTCTGGAGCTGCAGCTAACGAAGCCTGAGCATGGCCAAACAGGCTGTCTCCACTGTCTGTACGCAGGTAAATGCATCTTTGAATCACACAAACTTCAATAGCTGATGTTGACCCTTGGAAGCATGCTGACAACATCGCCTTGGCTGTGCTAGGGCATTGGGAGGAGATTGGACAGCAGACAATTCTTCAATCCATGGGAATGCAACTACCAATTAAATATTATGAAAATATAGTTTAATCATAAAAACAACATAAAAATAAAACAGTAGTAGGGGGTCCCCGAGTGGCTCACCCAGTTAAAGTGCTGCTGCATAGAGCGCAGGATGAGTCACACAGCTTGGAACGGTGCCGGTTCGCGTCCAGGCTGTGCAAAGAGGCCGAATTTTGCTGGGGACTCCGAAGGGGGCGTCACATTGGCTCTGATGCTCCTGGGGAACATCACAGGGACTCTTTCTCCTCATCGCGCAACAGCGACCCCTACTGGCCAAGACACCAAGCATAGTCAGAGTGGATAGGAAGCAGGGCTGATCACTTCTGCTTTGGTTTATGTCCGTATGGCCAGTCTTTGGGGAGAATTTATCATGTGCTGAGTGATGTCATTGCCAATGTCATTGATGATGTCATATGTGATTTCAAGCAGACAGGAAACATACACATAAGGGTGCAGAGTTAAAGTTGCGTAGCTACCTTAACTTGCAATTTCCTAACCTTTTGGACTTTTGCAATAAAACCTTAACGTTACTTTAACAAAGTTTTTGCCATTGAATTTCCATTGTTTGCAGCAGACATCCTGGAAAATCAAACAATCACATTGGCTGTATAAGGCAGCGGTGAAAACACAACTTGAGACACTAAATAGCACAGAAGAAAGACACATACCAAGTATGTAAAGTGTTTTGGTTTTTTTTAAAGCCAGATTTAATGACGTCAAATCAAATGTGAAAAACGTTAATCCCTGCCCCTGAGGCTGAAGAGCTGGTGACATTATTATTATTTATTTCTTAGCAGACGCCCTTATCCAGGGCAACTTACAATTGTTACAAGATATCACATTATTTTTACATACAATTACCCATTTATATGGTTGGGTTTTTACTGGAGCAATCTAGGTAAAGTACCTTGCTCAATGGTACAGCAGCAGTGTCCCCCACCTGGGATTGAGCCCACGACCCTCCGGTCAAGAGTCCAGAGCCCTAACCACTACTCCACACTGCTGCCCTGATTTTTTGAATAGTACTGCCGGGGAGCAGTTATTCTTCATGTTGTATGGCTCTGTCCACACACACTAGAAAGATCATGTAAGAACCGTGCAGGTGTTTAGCCAGTCTGATGCGTTGTGTGCATTGCGTATCATTGCATTGAAACTTTGCTCATCTTTTCGCACCCAGCAACAGTGACCATGGCTGATGGTTTTCCCTTTGTGGAACACAATTGCCCAAGTTGAAAATGTTTTCCTATCAATTACAGCTCATGCTTGAAATTGGCAAGTGATGTATTAATTTAAGTAAACTAATAAACAATATGGGGGATAATTAATTCCGTGTTTGAATTTTAAAATGGAGCTATATAAATCTGGTGATATGTAGAATATGTTATAATACAACAAATATAATACAGATATTAATATACAAATAATATACAAATATAATACGTAATATACACAAATAACACATGCACACAATGTCTAGAAGTGCAAGATCATATCATTTAATAAACTAATAAACAATATGGAGGATAATTAATTTTAAATTTAAATTTTAAAATGGAGCTACATAAATCTGGTGATACAGAGCAATGTTTGTTTTCTAATTTTTGGTAGGAATTAACGAATATAATGCATTCATGTCTTTACAAAAATCATTTTCTTTTCATAGCATTCTTTTAAAAACTGTAAACAGGAGCATGTTATCATTTATGTCTTGTTGTCAACCAACATTTTGTTATTGTTAAACTTTGCTAAATGTAGACATCAGTACGTACCTCTAAAAGAAATCTGTATGTATGTGCAGATGCACCTTCTCATATCATGTCCCTACAGATTATAAACTGCACTGTATAGTAATCTGTACTTTTTGAGATCGATGCAGGGTAACATCATGCTGTACTGTAACCATGTCGTTGCTTGCACTGCTGTAGCTACATGCTGGAGGTTGCATCGCCACCAGTTTAATTTAATCTTAATTGTATAATAAGTAACACTATACACAGGGTCACTTTCATTTTTCATGTTTTATTATTTAAAAGCACAGAGAAGTTAACAGTTTTAATACCAAAAGAAACATAGATTTGTTTGTGGAATGGAACGATATCGTTGAACTCCTGACTGTACCATAACAACAAAAGTGAGAGGGGGAAAATGAAAATCGTATTTCCTAAATTAAAAAATATATATATATATATATTAGTTTCCCCAGTGTTGAAGGCACAAACACAAAAAACAGTATTACTAATTACCAGTTTTAATCCAGACAGAAACACAGATGTGAACCATGTGTGCTGAACTATGTATTCCATGTCTCCAGTGCAATGGAACGGTCGCAAGTGGCTCTGCCTAGCAATAACGTCAGACCGTTATCTTTGGGGTTCAATTTCTGTAAAACTAGGACCCCCCGGAAAATATAAATACCTGGTGTACATCTACACCCCCAGGACTATGTAAATACCAAGTGTGGTTCCTTAATTTGCTATACCTTTTGAAATACAGGTGTATAAAAAACGACTGAATCATAAAAAAAGAAAAAGAAAAACAGCTGTTTATTGTAACTCTGTATCTCATAAAGTATTCAGCCAAATGCTACCCCGTTCACAGGGTTGTTGAGCCTGGCAATTTGACCACACACAAAAACATGTATGCATATTGGTTGAGCGACCTTTTGAGCTGGTTGTAAAATCAACTTTAAACAGTACCTTCGTTCAAACCTTGTCTGCACGACCACACAGATATAATACAACATTACTGACATGCAATTCCTTTACCAACAATATAACAGCTTTACTGTTTATTTAAAAAAAAAAAAAAAGAATTTCATTACCAACACAAATTAAGGAAAGAAAGGTGTAAAGTTTGAGGTGTTAAAGGTACAACTGTATAACTTTGTATTTGTTTAATTTTGTGGTATTGACACCATTAACATCTCTTGAAATAGACAGATAAACTTATGTAGTGTTCATGCAATTGCATAACTCCTAATTTTATCTATGCATTTGGTATTTATAACATATTGTTGTATGCTGTATGAAACCTGGACTGCATGTTACTCTGGTGTAAATGAAGTAGTTAGTTTGTTTACATAATTGTGTCTGTACTATATATACACATTTCCTGATACAGTATTAAATATTGCATTTACCTTAACTACAAATCGGAATCAAACAGCAGAAACAAAGTTATGATCGTGACCTTTTCACTGAGATGGCTGCTTGCTGTTAGAGCTCCTGCCACCACTTCACAATTTCATTTATAATTGAACAACTTACACTCTTTATATTATTGTTTGATTATTTTTTATATTAAAATGGTTTACTTACCTTCTTTAAATGGCTGCTTCACACAAGGGACCCACTGCTTCCCCTCAATCCACACCGGAGGGAAAGCGTATGAAGAGCTCACTGGTTAATCCACACCGGAGGGAAAGCGTATGAAGAGGTCACTGGGCCCTGATGATTGGGACGTCCGCTTGGCAGAGGTTACACGCACTTTCCATGGATCAGTTCAGGAAGCAATTGACGCTGCTTTGCGGCCTGTGATTCAAAGCGTAACCAAAAATGGCTAATATCCTCAACGCTCTTAAACAGGAGGTTTTTGATATTGCTTCCCCTACGAGTCAGGTAACTGCCAGGCAGGATGTCACCCGAGCTGATCTTCGACAACAGAAGGACAAAATCAATCAGTGTAGCGCTTGTATTGATGATATGCAAGATAAGATGGCGGACCTTGAGGAAATCGTCGTGGAACGTCAAACTGGTGGGGCTTCCTGAAGGGGCTGAAGGCAATAATCCCATTCACTTTCTTCAGCAGAAAATTCCACATTGGTATCCAATCCTGAAGTCCTCTGATGACCACCCTTTCCTGGAGTTAAATAGAGAGCATTGTGTATACGCAGGTGGCTCTCAGGATTCCAATAAACCTGCATATGATATTTCAATGCCTTTGTTACGCTGATCGACAATGATTCCTCCAGGCTTCTCGAAAATCCGCTTCAGTCATCGTACAGAGGCAAAAGCTCTCTTTTTATGTGGATTACTCTGCTGTCACCGCCATGAAGAGGAGGGCCTTTGGTGAAGAGAGAGCGAAGCTTCGCTCCCAGGGAGTGGACAATTTCTTGGTGTATCCAGCTGTCTTAAAAGTCAATCATGGATGGGAGCGCCTGTCCTTCACTAATCCTGAAGAGTCGATTTCTTCTTTACTCGATGTTTTCAGGATATGACCGGGTCTATTGAGGGATTTGGGGGTAGGCATGGAACGGATATGCAGTGTGCTTCCTCTGGCTCACTTCTTTATCATCCTAAATTGTTGTAACCATGGTCCCTTCTCAGTTTACTTTACTGTGTTTTTGTCATTACCATGTTTCTGTCCTATAGGCTATTGCTATAAGATGAATGCCGAGTCGATGATCTTTCTCCTTGTCACATATCTTTGTTTTCTGAGTCCTACGTCTTTTACTCGTTCACTCTCCCTGATCTTTATTCCATGGTTAGTGTTTTTGACCATGGCTAGTGTTTTCATTATTTTTTGGAATTTATGAGGGGCCAATCATCCTATAAAGAGAGCATAGTGCATAGATTATCTCTTAAGAAAAAAGGTTAATATCACATACTTGTAGGAATCTCATTTGGTTTCAAGTGATGTTGCTTGTTTTCAAAATAAACATTACAAGGTAATTGCATATTCCTCTGCTCAGAATAAACATAGGGGTGCAAGTCAATGATTCAGAGGAGAGATTATGCTGTGTGACTACGCTGTTGAATAATGTAGAGGTCTGTATTGCCATTCTCTATGCACCAAATATCTTAGATGCACAGTTTTTCAACCAGATGAAACATAATTTGGCTTAATTGGGGAATATCCCTGTTATATTGGTGGCAGATTTGAATCAGCTATTCGATCCAGTGTTAGACACATCTCACCCTTCAGCCACACATTCTCCTAAAACTAATGGAATACCTAATGTGATCGAGATCATTGACATGGATTTTGCTCAATGTATCTGTAATATTGTCAGACTCCCCCCACACTGTATGTACAGTGTACACTCTCACCTTTTTCACACGTCTGTATGCACATATTATAACATATTCTCTTAATACTGCAAGTGGTTGGTGGCTACTTCTATTCATGTTGAGTTTATTTATCACAGAGGAGAGCAAACAGTACCAGAGAAAATGCATGATTAGAGGAATTCACCGAACAATTAACTATAAACAAATTGTGTATTGGGTTGAGGAGTTATATCGTAATTTTAAACGCTTAATAAATGTATGATGAAGTGTTACATACATGGTATATATGTATAATAACTAACAACTACAAACACAAATGGCACTTCAAAAGTGTTTATTTATAGCCTACACTCGTATATACTAAAATACATACAAAAGTAGATGTCAATAAGAAAATAAATTACAACCAATATAGATAGATGGCTTAGCCCCCAACCCCATCCAAAAAATAAATAAATAAAGTTGAGTAAGCTTGCTGTCACCCCTGACTGGGATACTATCTGGGAGAATATTTTTATATTATCTAAAAATCTGGCACACCACCTTATTCATTATAAAATGGCTCACAGAGTCTATGCTACTACACTTAGGAGATTCCAGATGAAAATGGTAGCAGATCCTTCCTGCCAGGCTTGTACCTTAGCATTGCCATTACAATCTAGGAGGCTTTTCCTGGCAGGGATGATGGCAGCCAATCCTGAAGGGGTGGTGGAGCCGTATGTATCCTGAAAGGGTGGTGGAGCCGTATGTATCCTGAAGGGGTGGTGGAGCCGTATGTATCCTGAAGGGGTGGTGGAGCCGTATGTATCCTGAAGGGGTGGTGGAGCCGTATGTATCCTGAAGATGTGGTGGAGCCGTGTATATCCTTTTCTTCTGTCTAGTTAGACTATTTACATGACATCATTCTTTTGGAAAGATCCACAGCTCAGCTACATGGGATACTGCTGCCGATAAAGTGGCACAGCTGTTTGAGTAAGATCAAGTGCATATTATTATTATTATTATTATTATTATTATTATTATTATTATTATTATTATTATTATTATATTCCCTTAGGACAACTTTCATTTAAATAATTAAAGAACATTCTTTCCTTAATATTTTAGTTTCAATAGTTTATTGTATCTTGTTGTAATATTCTTGTTTTTGTCTGGATATTATATTGTATTTCTGTATTAATGTGACTTCTGTTCTCCCGTTTTAATTTTATGATTTCCATTTCTTGTTTTCGTACTGTGTAGATCAGTTCTTCTTTGCTTTTTTCGGTAATCATTTCTTTCTTAGATGCTTCACTTTCGCAAAGATCAACATGACATTGTTTTCCCTGTTTTAAAAAGATAAAGTCCGGTGCATAACTTATGATATACGCTTACGACTTTTTAAGTCAACAAATAATAGTGAAAACAATTAATGAGCGCTGCTCCCCTACGCTTTACTACTCCAGATAGACATGCAGACTAAAAACATCAAACTTACCGACTGTGAAGAGGTTGGTCTTTCAATTAATGAGCGCCACCCTCCTACGCTTCACTACCCCAGATAGACATGCAGACTAAAAACATCAAACTTACCGACTGTGAAGAGGTTGGTCTTTCAATTAATGAGCGCCACCCTCCTACGCTTCACTACCCCAGATAGACATGCAGACTAAAAACATCAAACTTACCGACTGTGAAGAGGTTGGTCTTTCAATTAATGAGCGCCACCCTCCTACGCTTCACTACCCCAGATAGACATGCAGACTAAAAACATCAAAGAAGAAGCTGGGGTTTTCTTTTTTATTAATTTTCTAACCAGTTGGTAAGCCGAAGTGTGGTCAGCTTTCTTAATTTTCTTTGCTCACTGTAATAAACACAATAAAACAATTTCTAGTAAAGCTACTGGCAGGGTTATACTGACTGTATATACTGAGCACTTATGAATATCACTCACACACCTTTAGTCAGTTCTGCCTTTGCCTGTGTGAGTGTGTGTGTGTGTGTGTGTGTGTGTGTGTGTAACACAAGCTTAATAACAACAAAAATGCTTACATTTGTTTCAACCAAATTCTCATCATTATCTGAATCTTTATTTATTTTTTTGTATGTTTTTTTTTTCTTTTCCCTCTGCAAAGTAGCTCATTATCACCCAGAATTTGTTCCCATACAGGTATCAAGTCAACCTTTCTATCTGTAATAATTAAGAAGTTGTCATTTAATAAATCATGAGTCAGAAAGATTTCTGTATTAAATACAAAGCAAACACAAACCATACTTGCATATTTCAATATCCTTGCCGGATATTTTTTGTCCTTTGCAGGCCATTTCGCAAACACTATTTTAGCTGTTTCGTTGTTTAGATTAATTTAATGTAGTTCTTCTTCACTTATTTTTAAATATTTCGACTCCACTATTCAAATGCTTGTTCTTCAAAAAAATCTAACAATAAATATTTCATTTTTTTCTTTGAATAGCTCAGTCTGTGTGGAGAAAATAATTTTAGGAAATAATACTAAAAACATAAAATATTTAATATATCCTTATGAATGTAGGCCTAAGTCTAAAAGCGCTTACCTCGAAAGGTTGTTTTAAAAATAACTGCCACTTTAGAAACATGATCACCTCAACAAAATGTCTCTTGCCATGTCGTACCCATTTAAATTTTCAGCTTCTGAAACAGTAATCTGTCAGCTGACTAAATATAGATAACAAGTTATATTAACATGAACAAATTATTTTTGAAAAGAAATGTACAAATGTTATTTGCGCCGTGAAAATCATCAGGAAGAATTTCCAAGAACATAAGAACATAAGAAGAACATAACATCTGGCTCGTTTGGTTGTTAGTAGCTTATTGAATTGACCCCAGAATCTCATCAAGCAGCTTCTTGAAGGATCCAAGGGTGTCAGCTTCAACAACATTACTGGGGAGTTGGTTCCAGACCCTCACAATTCTCTGTGTAAAAAAGTGCCTATTTTCTGTTCTGAATGCCCCTTTATCTAATCTCCATTTGTGACCCCTGGTCCTTGTTTCTTTTTTCAGGTCAAAAAAGTCCCCTGGGTCGACATTGTCTATACCTTTTAGGATTTTGAATTTTTAAATCCGATCGCCACGTAGTCTTCTTTGTTCAAGACTGAATAGATTCAATTCTTTTAGCCTGTCTGCATACGACATGCCTTCTAAACCCGGGATAATTCTGGTTGCTCTTCTTTGCACTCTTTCTAGAGCAGCAATATCGTTTTTGTAACGAGGTGACCAGAACTGAACACAATATTCTAGGTGAGGTCTTACTAATGCATTGTAAAGTTTTAACATTACTTCCCTTGATTTAAATTCAACCCTTCTCACAATATATCCGGGCATCTTGTTGGCGTTTTTTATAGCTTCCCCACATTGTCTAGATGAAGACATTTCTGAGTCAACATAAACTCCTAGGTCTTTTTCATTGTTCCCTTCTTCAATTTCAGTATCTCCCATATGATATTTATAATGCACATTTTTATTGCCTGCATGCAATACTCTACACCTTTCTCTATTAAATGTCATTGCCATGTGTCTGCCCAGTTCTGAATGCTGTCTAGATCATTTTGAATGACCTTTGCTGCTGCAACAGTGTTTGCCACTCCTCCTATTTTTGTGTTGTATGCAAATTTAACAAGTTTGCTTACTATACCAGAATCTAAATCATTAATGTAGATTAGGAATAGCAGATGACCTAATACTGGTTACCTCGCTCCATTTTGAGGTTTCTCCTCTAATCAGTACTACCAAATGGAGATGTACAAACAGGCTAAATGAAATATTCCAGCACTCGTCAAAATATTTTTTTTAATGTAAATTAGTTCTATTAACTCTAGATCCATAAAAATATGGAAGATAAAATACTGTCATACCTGTTCTGACCAAGAGCTGTCAAATTGACTGATACATATAAAACATATTATAACAATTAAATGTTGCGGTATTATTTGTATTTATCAGTCAGGACTTGCCTCCATGTATTGAAGTTTGATTATATCAGTCTGTATTCCTCAAGTGAGCGGTCTGTTGACATCTCTGTTGTTTCAATGAGCCTCCTGATAGCCCATCAATCAGCCTTGATAGCTCACGGCACCCTGCTGTCTGTCTGTGTGATAGTCTAGCATCTGTGCCACTACTTTTCTCCTCTATTTTTTTTTATTTAGCAGACGCCTTTATCCAAGGCGACTTACAGAGACTAGGGTATGTGAACTATGCATCAGCTGCAGAGAGTCACTTACAATTACGTCTCACCCGAAAGACGGAGCACAAAGAGGTTAAGTGACTTGCTCAGGGTCACACAATGAGTCAGTGGCTGAGGTGGGATTTGAACCGGGGATCTCCTGGTTACAAGCCCTTTTCTTTAACCACTGGACCACACAGCCTCTATGTTTTAGATGCACTCTGGTTACTATATAAGTTACTCGTTTTTCAAAAAAAATTAATTGTTACCCCAATACACATTGAAAATGGATCACGGAAGACGCATGACAGCAAAGCAGTGTTTGGAATTACTGCAAAGTTTACCAAACAACGATTCTGATGCAGCAGAGATGGACAATGACAAAGCTAGCTCTGAAGCACACTGGGTTTGCAAAGATGAATCTACCAGCAGCAGTGACAGTGAGGAGGATGCCAGCGAAGTGCCAGGACCGTTTGCACAAAGAGGGCACAGGAGATCCCGTGGGAGAAGAAGCAATCCTGTGGAAGCGCCTGCAAGGACGCCAGTCACTTCACCTGCATCAGCCCCTGCACCTGATCCAGCCACTACTTCACCTGAGGCAGCCGCTTCTCCAGCGGTAGCGCCAGCACCACCTGGCTCTGTTTGGAACACTATAAATCCTGGTGTTGAAGCTGCAGGTAGAAGGGGTGGACATAATATTTTGAGTGAAGTTCCAGGGCCCACGGCATATGCAAAACACAACATTGATAAGCGTGCATTGAGTATTTTTCACCTATTGATTGACATGCATACGCTTCACCACATACAATGTTGCACATGTCAATCAACTTGTTAAATTTGTAGACGACACAAAAATAGGAGCAGTGGCAAACACTGTTGCAGCAGCAAAGGTCATTCAAAATGAACTAGACAGCATTCAGAATTGGGCAGACACATGGCAAATGACATTTAATAGAGAAAAGTGTAAAGTATTGCACACAGGCAATAAAAATGTGCATCTTAAATATCATATGGGAGATATTGAATGTATAAAAAAGGCCAACAAGATGCTTGGATATATAATGAAAAGTGTTGAATGGAAATCAAGGGAAATAATATTAAAACTTTACAATGCATTAGTAAGACCTCACCTTGAATATTGTGTTCAGTTCTGGTCACCTCGTTACAAAAACGATATTGCTGCTCTAGAAAGAGTGCAAAGAAGAGCAACCAGAATTATCCCGGGTTTAAAAGGCATGTCGTATGCAGACAGGCTAAAAGAATTGAATCTATTCAGTCTTGAAAAAAGAAGACTACGTGGTGATCTGATTCAAGCATTCAAAATTCTAAAAGGTATAGACAATGTCGACCCAGGGGACTTTTTCTACCTGAAAACAGAAACAAGGACCAGGGGTCACAAATAGAGATTAGATAAAGGGGCATTCAGAACAGAAAATAGGAGGCACTTTTTTACACAGAGAATTGTGAGGGTCTGGAACCAACTCCCCAGTAATGTTGTTGAAGCTGACACCCTGGGATCCTTCAAGAGGATGCTTGATGAGATTCTGGGATCAATAAGCTACTAACAACCAAATGAGCAAGATGGGCCGAATGCCCTCCTCTCGTTTGTAAACTTTCTTATGTTCTTATGTATGAAGCGGAAGCCCACCGACAACTACATATGATTCCTGGTTAGTGCACTTGGAGGAATTAGAAGTTTTCAATGCACTAGTATAAGCCCATGGAGCATTTGGTGCCAGATGCCTGTCACTGTAGTTTGTGGTCTAGTAAGTGGGGAGTTGCTTTCTCTTCAGAGACAATGCCACAGAATCACTTTTCTGAAAATTTTCAGATTTCTGCGTTTCAATCTGAAGCAGACCAGAGCAGTCCGACTTCAAAATGATAAATTTGCCCTGGCATCTGAAATTTGGACCAGCTTCATTGACAGTAGCATTCTCTGCTACAAACTGGACAACATATTACAGTGGACAAGCAGCCAGCCGCAAGAGACGACAATGCCAGATTGCAAAATATAATAGCAATAAGACTGTTGATAGCTGTGCCAAAAGCACAGACAGTCTGCAAATGTTGGAAAGCACAGGATCTATGTGATCTGTGCCAGCGCTTAGACTTTGTAATGATTGTAAATGAAGTCAATGTTTATTTATTCATGTCATTTCGATTATTGTATGTCTGTGTATAAACGCATCGCTTCAGTTGTGTGGTCCAGTGGTTAAAGAAAAGGGCTTGTAACCAGGAGGTCCCTGGTTCAAATCCCACTCAGCCACTGACTCATTGTGTGACCCTGAGCAAGTCACTTAACCTCCTTGTGCTCTGTCTTTCGGGTGAGACGTAATTGTAAGTGACTCTGCAGCTGATGCATAGTTCACACACCCAAGTCTCTGTAAGTCGCCTTGGATAAAGGTGTCTGCTAAATAAACAAATAATAATAATAATAATAATAATAATAATGATAATAATAATAATAATAATAATAATATGTGCTTTGTTATGTAGGCAATATAAACCCATCTATTATATATATATATATATATATATATATATATATATATATATATATATATATATATATATATATATATATATACTTACATAGTTTCAGTTGTTCAGTTTTATATGTACATGATATACCTGTACATACACACATTTATTTTCAAATATTTATTTAATTTTGTACCATTTTGGTTGCACTTTATGTAATATGTCTGTTTATATGTCAAATGTCTGTTTATTTACAATGTTTCAGTCGTGTAGATGCTTTATATGACGTTCCTGAATAAAACTGTGACTTCAATTGTTTGTCCTTTCATTATAATATTTATGTTGTTTTTAATACACTGGTCAAATTGACTGCTCATGGTTGTTCTAGGTATGCCTATAAACGCGGTCGTTCTTGTGTTAAAACATCCAGGACTTGTTGAGGCAGGAGATAAATGGATTGTGATGCACTGTACTTTATTAAAGAGAGTAAAAGTGGGCCTTACCTGGGATGCTTGATTATCAAGTGTTATGCAGCATTTATAGAATCAAAAATAAAAGGCCATATAAGTCATTCATAAATTGAGTTCCGAGGTTACAGAAAAAGAAATACAATTCTGTAGTGTGAATGTTTCTGGTTATAATCATATTCCTATAACCATCAGCCATACAGTCTATTGTTGGAGCCTTTTATCTATATAAAACATATGTCATTTAAGTACAAATGTTGATTTAATCATTTGTATCATCTTAATCTGGCTAGGATGTATTATCAGACATTCAGGAAAATCCTGAAACATATTCTCAGGCCATTCAAAGACAATTCATAGCCGAGCAGAGATCAGAGCAGATTCAGGTATGTAAATTAAAAGTTTGATTAATGATTAAAAATGGAATGCCATTTTTAAATGATTAATAATAAAACAGTTCCCTTAAAACAGGGCTTCTCAAACTCGGTCCTGGGGACCCCCTGTGGCTGCTGGTTTTCATTCCAACCAAGCTCTCAATTGCTTAACTAGACCCTTAATTGAACTGATAATTTGCTTAATTAGACCTTTTTTCTTGTTTTCAGCTCTTGAACATTTGCATATTTCAAGTTAGCTATAACATTTGATAAGTAACCTGAACTGCAACTGTTTAAGAGCTGAAAACAAGTAAAAATGTCTAATTAAGCAAATAACTAGTTCAATTAAGGGTCTAGTTAAGTAATTGAAAGCTTGGTTGGAATGAAAACCAGAAGCCACAGGGGGTCCCCTGGACCGAGTTTGAGAACCCCTGCAAAACTAATAATGATAATAAGTCAAATTACAGTTTTGTCCATTTAAAAAAACGAGGATTAGCCTACATTGTATTTAAATGGAAAAAGTACCATGAACTGCTACATCAGCATAATCTTTTCCTTGTGTTGTCTTAAAAAAATGATACATATTTAAATACTATACACTGCGTGTACAAAACATTAGGAACACCTTCCTAATATTGAGTTGCACCCCCTTTTGCCCTCAGAACAGCCTCAATTCGTTGGGGCATGAACTCTACAAGGTGTCGAAAGCGTTCCACAGGGATGCTGGTGTCGCGCCCCCGAAATAAATATAGCCAGACTACGCCACCTTATGTTTAAAGAAAATAAGGAATTCTGTTCTATTATAATTACTTTCTACTTTCATTGACACAGGTTCGAATCATCAACAAAGGGGGACAGCAACTAGCCCACATCAAAGAACACAGATGAGAAGCAATACTTTATTAAAAACAGGTAATATTCAAAACTTGGCATTAGTATAGCACACCTCGTCACTAACAAAAAAAGTCAAAGTAGCACAGTAAAATAATGTGCATGACCAGTCCTTATTCAATATTACACTTGCCCTGGCTGGATTGTCGGTAGGGGACGTGGTTCTAATCTCCTGCCACCCCAAATTTCTAAACTGCTCAATTATCCCTTTCCCCAACAGGGGGCGCCACTCCACCACTGAGTCCAAGCCAACAGACTAATAACACTGAGCCTTCCCCAGAGTCAATTGAGTGGAGAAAGAAAAGTTTCAATCTGCAACAGAGCAGGGCCTCCACTCTCGATCTAAAATAGGATATTGCACACGACACAGGTTTCCTGATAAAAATAAAGCAAGTGCACTTCAAGACATTTCAATTCATCTGCTAATTTATACAACAAATTAAAATAGTATAATAAAACCAGAGAGATTACTATTAAGCAAATTACTACTTAAAATTAATCACAAACACATATCTATAACCATATATCAATACACATATATCTAGATCTATATATAAATACACAGTATAATCTAGTAACAGATATAACCTAGCAACATATACAACCTAGCAGCTTTATGTAGTTTAGCAACAGATACAGTCTAGCAGCGTTATATAATTTTAGCAGCAGATACAATTTAGCAGCATTGTCTAGTGTAGCAGCCAAGTATAATCTAACAGCATTTGTAGCAGTAAAATACAGCCCGGCATCAGTTTAATTCTGGCTGTAATGTAAGGCAGGGAACAGGGAATAGACTCCGCTGATAAGTTATAATAAAAAGTAACAATAGCTCAATGAGAAGGTGTGTGACTCTACTGCAGTTTAAGCATAATGCACCACAACAAAACACTTAGCTGGTGGATGACGACCCACAACTCCCAGTCCAGCGTCTTGGGCAGCTCTCTCTCTCAAAGTGCTCGTGCTTTTTACTTCTCTCCAGTCAACGCCGCTCAGCTGGTCGTCTTCAGCTCCTCACGTCCCGATTTCTCTTTAGTCTCGTTCCCAGTACACCAAGTGTCCCGTACTGCTGCCAACAACACCCCAAATTCCTCACATCCTGGTCCCGTGCCGCTACCTGCAACACTCCAATCTCCTTGCTTTCTTTAGTCTTGTATCCGTTTTGTTCTTTTCTCTATCCCCGCGTTCTGCTTTCTCCCTATCTTGTTTCTGCCTATCTTTCTTTTCTTTTCATTCCGCCTTGTTCTAACTTTGTTTTCTGACCTCGTTTTCTGAACTGCGTCTCCCAATATCCTCTTTCTGTTTTTTTCTTTTTCCTCCCTCTTTATAGTGTACAGCTGATTAAATTATTGTCCACACCTGCAATCCAAACAGTAATTTCAAGCGGTAGACACCGGTGGCATTGCCATAGGAACAGGTAACACAGCGTGTGTACGAAAACGTAAAAGCAAAATAAATCAATACATCAATAACGTGCTTAAATTAATCATTTCAACAACACATTGTGAAAAAAAAGGAAAAATAAATAAAACATTCTAAAAATCACAACAATATAATTCAATAAATCACATACACCTTTGTCACCCGTGACACACTTCCCTGCTGCATTGGTCGCTGTCCTCAGCGGCCTTAATACAAGTGCCTACTGCAAATACCTTGCTGGAAGTCTTCCCCTATTCTCTCTTTCGGATCTCCTCGGGGGAGGGGCTCCTTCACCAGCACCTTGCAGGAACAAATAGCCCCACATTGGCTGCAATGCGTCTTCTCTCTGAGTTGCTATCTCAGGAGGTCTATCCAACATCTCCTGGGGATATAAAATACAGGGCCTCAACAAGTTTCTATGTATTACTCGAGTAGGACCGTCTTAGCCTTCTGGCCTAACTCTGTAAACAGGGGCTTGCAAGTCAGTCTGCTCTACAACTACATAGGGTTCACTTTCCCACCTATCAGCTAGTTTACCTCTACCCCTCCTTCGTTTACTAGATACCAACACCCTTTCTCCAGGCAATAATGGGGCATCTCTAGCAGTACGATCATAGCGGCTCTTAGACCTCTCAGCAGCTTGCCCTGACCGCTTCCCTGCTTTCTGATAAGCACTATACAATTTTGCGTGGTGCTGTGCAACCCACTCATTTAAAGTTCCCTCCCTCTCCACTTCTGGAGTACCAAGCAACACATCTGTAGGGAGACGAGCATGTCTTCCCAACATTAGGAAGAAGGGCGTATATCCAGTAGTCTCATGCACTGTATTATTATACGCATGAACTAATTCAGGCAAATATTGTGGCCACCTATTCTGTTGCTCCACCTCTAGGGTGCCAAGCAAATTTAACAAGGTTTGGTTAAACCGTTCACAAAGTCCATTGCCCTGAGGATGATACGGGGTCGTCATACTCTTTCGGGCCCCATAGTACTGACACAAGCTCTTGATTAGCTCTGATTCAAAATTTGGACCCTGATCTGAATGGAACCTACTGGGGCACCCAAACGGTTGAATGATATGCTGCCATAATACACAAGCTGTCGTGATGGCGGTTTGATCCCGGGTAGGGATAGCCCAAGTAAACCTTGTACACATCACTCCATCTCGCATTTCAAGTCGCTTCCACTGTTGCAGCCAGATCACAGCTAAGGGGGACTCCCGTCTCGGCACCTGTCCAGTCGGTGCGGTCCCGCGACTCAAATACTCTCTCAAGCATTGCAATGCGGAGTCCTGTCCCTGTTCTCACTGCCACTTACTGGGGTCCCAACCCCAACTTGGCTCGTCATCCACCTGGTCATCGACCTGGGAATGCAATTGCAGAACCTCGGCTCCTCGCCTGGCTCCACGTAACCTGCTTCTGGAAGTCTAGAAAGAACATCGGCATTAATGTTAATCTTTCCCGGTCGATACTTCACCTCAAGTTGAAAACTTGAAAGTTGTTCCACCCAGCGTTGTTCCACCGCTCCAAGTCTTGCTGTATGGAGATGAGCTAAAGGGTTATTGTCAATGTATACTACTACTTTTGCTCCAATTAGATATTCTTTAAATTTTTCTGCTACTGCCCACTTCAATCCCAAAAGCTCCAACTTGAAAGAGCTGTAGTTGGCATCATTCCGCTCTGCTGGCTGCAAGCTCCGGCTGGCATAAGCTATGACACGCTCCTGCCCATCTTGGAATTGGGACAACACAGCTTCAAGTCCACGTTGGCTTGCATCTGTATAAACGGTGAAAGGCAAGGTAAAATCTGCAAAAGCAAGCACTGGGGCCTGAGTCAACTCCCCTTTGCGGTCCATTTATTAATTCTGCGTCTGGCTCGCCAGGTCTAATTAATTTTTCACGCCAGTTAATTTTAGACCGCTGTTTAAAAGTATTTTTTTCACAGTCAAATGGGTTTAAATGGCCCTGCATATCAACAAAGCACTCACTAGGGATCTCCAGCCCCGCCCCACCCTTTCGTTTGCTATCGCTTTCACATTGCTACCAAATAAAAAATAATAATAATAATAGTCGTACATACCGATCAATCGTCTCCTGATGACTCGTTTTATCACCAAACTCCTCAATAATGCAATCCAAGCCATTATTTTATTGCTATAACATCTCAAAAAAGCTCTGCAAATGTCCGTGATAGTCTCTGTGCGCTGATACTGTACTCCCAGCTTGTTTCCATACGACCGCCCCATCTGATGCCAATGGGGTAGTATGACTATTCATGAGATACGCCTTTTTTTTTTTTTTTATCGGCTTGTCTCGGCTCCTTTCGTTCCCACTCGGCCATTGAATGGTTTTCTCGGCTTTTCCGTTGAAAAACCGACATTTTGCATTTTTTGCGTTTTAAAATGATGTCGGACAGGGTCCGACAAAGGACCTGATGGGAATAATTGCAATGTCGGACCCAGTCCGACAAAGGACCGCAAAGGGTTAAGACAATCAAAAGCAGCCTCACATTCTGGAGTCCATTGAACCTCTTTCCTATTATTCTGCTTCCCTCCTTGCGCAGAACCTACTAACAATCCATGAAGTGGGCTGGCGATATGGGCAAACCTGGCAATAAACCGTCTGTAGTAGCCTGCAAACCCTAGAAAGCTCCGTACTTGCTTGACAGTCTTCGGCCTTGGCCAATCTCGTACTACTTCTATTTTAGTTGGGTCTGGGGAAACACAGAAAGGCAATGAGAAGTGGTTGACCTTGAGGGCAGCCAATGGCCTGGTTGTCCCATATGTGGGCTATGCAATTTTGGATTTTGAAGTCCGAGGGGTGAAGATTCCGGCGCGAGGGGCTATCATAGTCCGAGACGACTGCTTACCGTCCTGTCCAGCACTGTTGGGAATGAATGTGATTACTGCTTGTTGGACTGAGCTGTTTCAAACTGAACAAAGTAACTCTAACTTTTTTATTTCTCAGTGTGATCCTGCGAGTCGACGAGCGTGGGATCAGGCATTTGTAGATTGCCAGCGAGTGATCGTGGGTAAAGCACCAGATGGATTTATGGGGACCCTTCGGCCTGCGTATAATAGGCCAGTTCGAGTCCCTCCTCAGAGTAAGATAGTTATATGGGGTAAGACTGGAACTGTGAAGACCAGCCATTCATATGCTAATTTATACAACAAATTAAAATAGTATAATAAAACCAGAGAGATTACTATTAAGCAAATTACTACTTAAAAATAATCACAAACACATATCTATAACCATATATCAAAACACATATATCTAGATCTATATATAAATACACAGTATAATCTAGTAACAGATATAACCTAGAAACATATACAACCTAGCAGCTTTATGTAGTTTAGCAACAGATACAGTCTAGCAGTGTTATATAATTTTAGCAGCAGATACAATTTAGCAGCATTGTCTAGTGTAGCAGCCAAGTATAATCTAACAGCATTTGTAGCAGTAAAATACAGCCCGGCATCAGTTTAATTCTGGCTGTAATGTAAGGCAGGGAACAGGGAAAAGACTCCGCTGATAAGTTATAATAAAAAGTAACAATAGCTCAATGAGAAGGTGTGTGACTCTACTGCAGTTTAAGCATAATGCACCACAACAAAACACTTAGCTGGTGGATGACGACCCACAACTCCCAGTCCAGCGTCTTGGGCAGCTCTCTCTCTCAAAGTGCACGTGCTTTTTACTTCTCTCCAGTCAACGCCGCTCAGCTGGTCGTCTTCAGCTCCTCACGTCCCGATTTCTCTTTAGTCTCGTTCCCAGTACACCAAGTATCCCGTACTGCTGCCAACAACACCCCAAATTCCTCATTTCCTGGTCCCGTGCCGCTACCTGCAACACTCCGATCTCCTTGCTTTCTTTAGTCTTGTATTGTTTTGTTCTTTTCTCTATCCCCGCGTTCTGCTTTCTCCCTATCTTGTTTCTGCCTGTCTTTCTTTTCTTTTCATTCCGCCTTGTTCTAACTTCGTTTTCTCACTTTGTTTTCTGACCTTGTTTTCTGAACTGCGTCTCCCAATATCCTCTTTCTTTCTGTTTTTTCTTTTTCCTCCCTCTTTATAGTGCACAGCTGATTAAATTATTGTCCACAACTGCGATCCAAACAGTGATTTCAAGCGGTAGACACCGGTGGCATTGCCATAGGAACAGGTAACACAGCGTGTGTACGAAAACGTAAAAGCAAAATAAATCAATACATCAATAACGTGCTTAAATTAATCATTCCAAGAACACATTGTGAAAAAAAGGAAAAATAAATATAACATTCTAAAAATCACAACAATATAATTCAATAAATCACATACACCTTTGTCACCTGTGACACTGGTCCATGTTGACTCCAATGCTTCCCACAGTTGTGTCAAGTTGGCTGTTAGTGGATCTCTACTCCGAATAGCTTGTTCCATCTCATCCCACAGATGCTCAATTGGATTGAGATCTGGTGACTGGGCAGGCCACTGCAGTAAGCTGAATTCACTGTCATGTTCGTGGAACCATTCCTGGACAATTGTGGCATGGGGCATTATCCTGCTGAAAAAATCCATTAGCAGATGGATACACTGCTGCCATGAAGGGATGCATCTGATTGGCAATGATGTTCAGATATCCTGTGGCATTGAAATGTTGCTCCACTTTTATCAAGGGGCCCAATGTATGCCATGAAAACACACCCCACACCATCACACCACCACCACCAGCCTGTAATGTTGACACACGGCCTGATAGATGCATGTACTCATGTGGTTTTCTCCATACCCTAGTCCTCCTATCAGCGTGAAACAGCAGGAACCGGGATTCATCAGACCAGGCAATGCTTTTCCAATCCTCCAGTGTCCAGTGTTTTCATTCCTATCAGTGTGAAACAGCAGGAACCGGGATTCATCAGACCAGGCAATGTTTTTCCAATCCTCCAGTGTCCAGTGTTTTCATTCCTTAGCCCACTGCAACCGCAGTTTCTTGTGTTTTGCTGAAAGAAGTGGAACTCTGTTAGGTCATCAGCTGCCATACCCCATTCGTGTCAAGGTACGACAAGTTGTGCATTCTTTTATGGGTCTTTCGGCACCAATGTTGTACTGGACTGTCAGTTGACTAACTGTAGCCCGACTGTTGCTCTGCACAATTTGTGTCAGCCTCCTTTGGCCTCTTTCATCAATGGGCCGTTTTCGACCACTGGCCTGCCATTGACTGGATGTCCTTTGGGTGGTGGACCATCCTTGATACACACAGGAAACTGTTGAGCGTGAAAAACCCAGAATCGTTGCAGTTCTTGACACACTCAAACCGGCGCGCCTGGCACCTACTACCATACCCTGTTCAAAGGCACTTACTGTAAATCTTTTGTCTTGCCCATTTACCCTCTGAATGGCACACACAATCCATGTCTCAATTGTGTCAAAGCTTAAAAATCCTACTTTAACCTGTCTCCCCTTCATCTAGACGGATTGAAGTGGATTTAACAGGTAACATCAAGAAGGGATCATAGCTTTCACCTGGATTCACCTTGTCAGTCTATTTCATGGAAAGAGCAGGTGTTCTTAATGTTTTGTACACTCAGTGTATTTAGTCAACATTTAGATGACCAAAACCAACATCAAGAGAATGAAAGAAACAACATCCAGGACCCTATAAACAGTGCTGGCCAGGCAGCAAAAAGAAGGGAGGTCATGATCGTTGGGGACTCCATATTGAGAAACACAGCAAGTTCAGTTCGCAGTTTGGACCCCCTTACTACAACAGTGTGCTGCCTTCCAGGAGCCTCAGTCAAGCACATCACTGACAATGTGGACAGGCTCCTAGAATGAACAGGAGACGACCCGGTACTAGTCGTCCACATCGGTACAAACAACATTGGAAGAGACAGGCCAAGATCCCTGCAAAACAAATTCAGAGAGCTAGGAAGGAAATTAAAAGGCAAGACCAAAACTATGGTATTTTCTGGGATACTGCCGGCACCCTGCAAAGGACCATATGGACAGCTGGAAATACAAAATCAAAATGCATAGCTGAAATCGTGGTGCACCCAGGAAGGCTTCACCTTTCTAGAACATTGGAGCACATTCTACAACAAGGACTATCTATACAGGTGGGACAGACTGCACTTAAACAGAAAGGGAACCAATCTATTCGGAGAAAGGATCCTTCAGGAGGTCCAGAAGCATTTAAACTAGAAAGGAAGGGGGGAGAAAACAAAAAAAACAGAAGGGAGACCTCAACAAAACAAGGACAACAACTCAGGTAAGACAACTATTAAATGTATCTATCTTAATGCTAGAAGTCTCAGAAACAAAATGTTAGAATTTGAAGCTACTGCACTAACAAGTAACTACGATGTGATAGGTGTTACAGAAACTTGGTTGTCTGAGAGTGATGGAGACGAATATAATATTAGTGGGTACACACTATATAGGAAAGACAGGCAGGACAGAAGAGGCGGAGGGGTAGTGCTATACATAAGAAATAGTCTTGAAGCCCAGGTGTTAAATCAGGACAAAGAAAACAATGCAGAATCAATATGGGTCAGAATAATGGACACAAATTCAAAGGGCATAATAATAGGAGCATGCTATAGACCGCCAAACTCAGACGCTGAGCAAAATAATCTGTTGTACAATGACATTCGAAATGCGTGTAGAAAAGGAGAAGCCATACTAATGGGGGATACAATTTTAGAAAAGCAAACTATGAAGGTATGAAACAGAGACTAACAGAAGTAGATTGGAGTAAAATAGAGAAAACATCCACAGAAAAAGGATGGCTGTTTTTTAAAAATGTTGTACTAGAGGCACAAAACGATTACATCCCAAAAGTAGACAAATCTAAATCTAAAACAAAATGGCCAAAATGGTTTAATAGATCAATTTAAAAAAATATTCAGCGAAAAAAGGCACTTTACAGAGCGTTTAAAAGGGACTAAAAACAAAGTACACAGAAAGAGTACTTGGAACTGCAAACACAAGTCAAAAAGGAAGTTAGAAAGGCCAAGAGAGAGATAGAAATCAATATTGCTAAGGGGGCTAAAACCAATTCCAAAATGTTTTTCCAATATTATAACAGCAAGAGAACATTCAAAGAGGAGGTTAAATGTCTAAGAGACACAAATGGCAAAATCATAGATGAAGAAAAAAAAATAGCAAATATATTAAATGATTACTTTTCACAGGTTTTTACAAAGGAGGACACGGACAACATGCCTGACATGTTGATCTGTTCCTATCCAATTTTAAATAACTTTAGCATAACAGAGGCAGAAGTGTTAAAGGAACTAGGAGCTCTTAAAATAAACAAATCCCTGGGCCGGATGAGATCCTCCCAATAGTACTCAAAGAAATGAAAGAAGATATTTACAAACGGCTAACCAAGATCGTGCAACAGTCTCTTGACACAGGGGTTGTACTGACAGACTGGAAAATAGCAAACGTAATACCGATCCACAAAAAGGGAGACAAAACCGAACCAGGTAACTACAGACCAATAAGCCTGACTTCTATTACATGTAAACCTATGGAAACTATAATAAGATCCAAAATGGAAAATTACCTATATGGTAACAATATCCTGGGAGACAGCCAGCATGGTTTTAGGAAAGGGAGATCGTGTCTAACTAACCTACTTGACTTTTTTGAGGATGCAACATTGAACATGGATAACTGCAAAGCATACGACATGGTTTATTTAGATTTCCAGAAAGCTTTTGACAAAGTCCTGCATAAAAGATTCATTCTCAAACTGAACGCAGTAGGGATTCAAGGAAATGCATGCACATGGATTAGGGAGTGGTTAACAGGTAGAAAACAGAAAGTACTGATTAGAGGAGAAACCTCAAAATGGAGTGAGGTAACCAGTGGTGTACCACAGGGATCAGTATTAGGTCCTCTGCTATTCCTTATCTACATTAATGATTTAGATTCTGGTATAGTAAGCAAACTTGTTAAATTTGCAGACAACACAAACATAGGAGGAGTGGCAAACACTGTTGCAGCAGCAAAGGTCATTCAAAATGATCTAGACCGCATTCAGAATTGGGCAGACACATGGCAAATGAAATTTAATAGAGAAAAGTGTAAAGTATTGCATGCAGGCAATAAAAATGTGCATTATAAATATTACATGGGAGATAGTGAAATTGAAGAAGGGAACTATGAAAAAGACCTAGGAGTTTATGTTTACTCAGAAATGTCTTCATCTAGACAATGTGGGGAAGCTATAAAAAAGGCTAACAAGATGCTTGGATATATTGTGAGAAGTGTTGAATTTAAATCAAGGGAAGTAATGTTAAAACTCTACAATGCATTAGTAAGACCTCACCTGGAATATTGTGTTCAGTTCTGGTCACCTCGTTAGAAAAAGGATATTGCAGCTCTAGAAAGAGTGCAAAGAAGAGCAACCAGAATTATCCCGGGTTTAAAAGGCATGTCGTATGCAGACAGGCTAAAAGAATTGAATCTATTCAGTCTTGAAAAAAGAAGACTACGCACTGATCTGATTCAAACATTCAAAATCCTAAAAGGTATAGACAATGTCAACCCAGGGGACTTCTTTGACCTGAATAAAGAAACAAGGACCAGGGGTCACAAATGGAGATTAGATAAAGGGGCATTCAGAATAGAAAATAGGAGGCACTTTTTTACACAAAGAATTGTGAGGGTCTGGAACCAACTCCCCAGTAATGTTGTTGAAGCTGACACCCTGGGATCCTTCAAGAAGCTGCTTGATGAGATTCTGGGATCAATAAGCTACTAACAACCAAACGAGCAAGATGGGCCGAATGGCCTCCTCTCATTTATAAACTTTCTTATGTTCTTATGTTCTTATGTTTTTATGTATAGTACACATACATTTAGTCCCTTCAGATCTGTAGACTTGTGTAATAGTAATTCCAATGGTATTATTATTCTGACATCATTCACAACTTTTTACCATTCCACTAACCATTCATTGTGTACATTTACCATTTATACCATTCGAATATTACTGAGGAAAATGGTAAATGAAAGAAGTACCATTGAAATACCATTGTGTATCTTTCTACCATTAAGAATACCATTTGCAACCATTATTTACCATTGCTTACCATTTAAGGTTCAATGGTTACCATTAGTATATTTTTGTAAGGGTGTCTGAACTGTGATTTTTTTTTTTTAATTCAAAGAGGCACAGGGAGAAAGTTTAAGTTTTTCTTTTTTTTATTGGACACCATAAAACACAGGCCAATTGAAACCAAGAATACAAACGAGAAAATAGGGATGCCAAATTTAAAATGTGGTGTGTGCCGAGTGAAAAAAAGAACAAGAAAATGTCATTCCAAACAAAAAGATCTGCAGTATAGCATAAAAGGGCAGAGAAAATTACATGAATTGAAATTGATAGGAGTTATCCCTGTGTCTCTCAGAACCACAGCCAAGTTTTATTTTAAAAATACAATCCCTGTTGAAATTGTATTAAATAATTTGTTCATATTAATATTGGTATTTTTTTATCAATTAAAGTCTATAAAATATAAAACTATAGATCTAGAAAGTGTCAGCATAAAATACTCAATGTGTGAAAGCTACACCTTTAAAATTATTCGTTGAAGTATATTGTGTGGAACTGGATATACATTCTGCCAAGGTCTTACTCTTAAGCTTCTCAGAATCCAGCAAACGCTGAAAATGTGCTGATCTCAATACATGGCAAGGAGTGTGTAATTAATTTATAGAGCATGTCCCTGCTATTAATAGCTAGATGATGTGTCTTATTAGCTTTGTGTGGCAGTGTGGACTGTGGAATATGAGTGCGATCCAGGCTGTTTTAAGTGAAGCCAGACTGTGATGCCATTATAAATTTCACTGGCTTGATGGAGCCCAGTGATACAGTGAGCTGTCCATGGTGTTTGACTGGGTCAGCCTGAACATTTGCTATATTTGACAAGTCCTCTTGATGTACCAGAGTACACCTACTCACTTCATTTTTATTAAAGTATCCAAGTACAAGGATCAATCAAGCTTACTTGTTAAAGTAATAAAACAGAGGCTTTTGCAAACTGCCGCCTTAATTGCTGGTCTTTAATGGAAAACTCCATCATGATCTTTTATGGCGCCTTTCTTCATCGGCAACTTTTGCTTTGTTCTCCCCAAATGTAACTTAAATAGCGGAACCAAAGAATTAAAGTGGTATAAATTACGGGCTTGTGCTTCCTGCCCTTGTAGAACCAAATCTCAAAGGATAGTTCTGCGCCTGGAACATATCATGAACGGATTTTATACTATTACATATTTTTATGAAACTGGTTATACAGAATATGAAAATTCAACTGCTATTAGAATTAGGGAGACTATTTATATAGTGTATTTTAATATTATGTTTCCCATTATAGGAGTGATAACCCAGCTTTAAAATTGTCTTGCATTACTGCGCCGCCACCTCCCTCCCCAGTTTTGACATACTATAAATATTTGTGTTTGTTTTTTTTGTTTTACTCCAACAGGTACAACAGCAGTTCTGCTGCTTCCTGATGCCTAATCACAACCTCACTCCCATAATTGGAATGCACTGAACTGGTTTGCTATATGTTGTCTTGAAGACTTATTATTGTTACTTTATGGTTTATGATGTAGATAGTAAAATGAGAATGGCAGGGCATCCCTTATAAAAGTTTCCTATAGTAAAAGCAAGGCAACGTGTAACAAAGCATAGTTAAAATATGAAACACATTGTAGAGAATAAATATAAGAACATAAGAACATAAGAAAGTTTACAAACGAGAGGAGGCCATTCGGCCCATCTTGCTCGTTTGGTTGTTAGTAGCTTATTGATCCCAGAATCTCATCAAGCAGCTTCTTGAAGGATCCCAGGGTGTCAGCTTCAACAACATTACTGGGGAGTTGGTTCCAGACCCTTACAATTCTTTGTGTAAAAAAGTGCCTTCTTTGTGTAAAAAAGTGCCTATATGTATGGTAAAGCATATACAATAATAAGTACAAATTATTATTTATTTATTAGCAAACGCCCTTATCCAGAGTGACTTACAATTGTTACAAAATATCACAGTACAAAGTATCACATTTTAGAATATCACATTACTGTAGTTAACTTTTATAAGAGAAGGGCTTTGGTCCTGTGGCTGTTGGCAGCTGTAATAACTCTGAGGGGAGATGCAAAGGGGGGCATGATTGTTTTTTTTTTAAAATATATATTTGAAAACTAAAAAGAAGAACAAATATACCACCTACTTATGCTTGTTGAAATGTGTTGCCAGTTTTTTTTTTTTAATAGGGAACCTTTATCTAATCAGATATACAAAGCAATGTTTCTACAATAACATTTCTCATGCTACCCCTCTGCTTTGCACCCTCCACTGGCTACCTATCTCTGCTTGCATCCAATTCAAGACCCTTGCTTTTGCCTACTGCTCTACACACTGCCCCCTCCTATCTCCAATCCCTAGTGTCTCCCTACACTAGTTAATATTGTATTTTAGTAGTATTATTGCACTTACTGTAAACTACACTGTATACAAATATTGAGCCTGCATTGTAACCCTGTACTGCCCTGTAACAACTGTAAGTCTGTAAGTCGTCTTTATTAATTTAGCGTCTACCAAATTAATAAAAATAATAATTATAATAATACTAATGTCCCTACTTCATTCAGCAGTTAGAGGTAAGAGAGTATGATATATACTGTATATATATTAGTTAGGAGTATATACTGGTACATTAAGGTTGCTTGCTCTAGGATGAAAACAAAAGAATTCCTTATGAGTCACAATAACTAAGTTTATCTGGCTGAGTAAGAGGAAAAACCTAGTTGGATACCTCCTCCCAAGAAAAACAAAAATAAACAAAACCAGCAAAACTATTTTGTATTCAAAATATAATGAAGACACTTGGTTGTCAGGGGTGACACCTCCAGCACCACCCTTGACGCTTACCACAAATAATTCCATTGTTTCCTTGTTCAATTTCTTTGATAAATACAATATTGAGCAGTTTAGTTTGCTCATGACTGCTCTATTGTCACATGTAGGGAACGTGTTTCTTTAAAAAAAAAAAAACTTTGTCAAGGTTGCCTTTATGTGTTGCCAAGCGATAAGCTTTCATGAGATATATTGGGCCATTTTCAAAATGCTTGAAATTTTATTTAAAGTCTTGTTTTAATAACTAAAGAATAATTAGTCATGCTTTGTTTTAAAAAGCACTTTCTTAGTTTACAAACCTGTAAAAATGAGTTAACTAACCCATCAATATATGTTATTCATTTTGCATTGATAGTTATTTATAAACTATTACAAATAGATAAAAAAAGAAATTTGCTAAATATTACTACTATAATAGAAAGTGCCTTTAAACAAATCCACATATGAATGACTTGGAGCTCACAACCTACAGCCTGCTGTTTGCTGAACAGCTATCCTGTTTTATTACTTTATAAATAGGTTGCTACACACCAACAAACCATTAACAAATGACACCCTGGGATCCTTCAAGAAGCTGCTTGATGAGATTCTGGGATCAATAAGCTACTAACAACCAAACGAGCAAGATGGGCCGAATGGCCTCCTCTCGTTTGTAAACTTTCTTATGTTCTTATGTCTCTACCAGCTTTGCACATCTGGATCCTGCAATTTTTGCCCATTCTTCTTGGCAAAATTGCTCAAGCTCTGTCAAGTTGGATGGGGACTGTTGGTGAACAGCAATTTTCAAGTCTTGCCACAGATTCTCAATCGGATTGAGGTCTGGACTTTGACTGGGCCATTCTAAGACATTCAGGTTCTTATTTTTAAACCACTCCAGTGTAGCTTTGGCTGTGTGTAAGGTCATTATCCTGCTGGAAGGTGAACCTCCGCCCCAGTCCCAGGTCTCTTGCAGACTGAAACAGGTTTTCCTCTAGAATTTCCCTTTATTTGGCTCCATCCATCTTGCCCTCAATTCTGACCAGTTTCCCAGTCCCTGCCGATGAAAAGCATCCCCATAACATGATGCTGCCACCACCATGCTTCACCGTAGGGATGGTGTTCTCAGGGTGATGAGCAGTGTCAGCTTTGTGCCACACATAGCGTTTTGCGCTAAGGCCAAAAAGTTCAATTTTGGTCTCATCAGACCAGAGAACCTTTTTCCACATGTTTGCTGTGTCTCCCACATGCCTTTTGGCGAAATCCAAACGGGATTTGATATGGGTTTTTTCAGCAATGGCTTTCTTCTCGCCACTCTTCTATAAAGCCCAGTTTTGTGGAGTGTCCGGGTTATAGTTGTCCCATGGATGGTTTCTCCCATCTCAGCTGTGGATCTCTCCAGCTCCTTCAGAGTTACCATTGGCCTCTTGATTGCTTCTCTGACTAATGCCCTCCTTACCTGGTCACTGAGTTTTGGTGGACGGCCTTCTCTAGGCAGAGTCGCGGTTGTGCCATATTCTTTCCATTTTCTAATAATGGATTTAGCGGTACTCCGGGGGATGTTCAAAGTTTGGGATATTTTTTTATAACCCAACCCTGATTGGTGCTTCTCCAGAACTTTATCTCTGACTTGTTTTGATAGCTCCTTGGCCTTCATGATGCTGTTTGTTTAGATATGCTCTCTAACAAACTCTGGGGCCTTCCAGAAACAGGTGTATTTAATCTGAGATCATGTGACACTTTAATTGCACACAGGTGGACTCCATTCAACTAATTATGTGACTTCTGAAGGCAATTGGTTGCACCAGAGCTTATTTAGGGGTGTCACAGCAAAGGGGGTGAATACTTATGCAATCAAGACTTTTTGAGTTTTTTATTTGTAAATCATTTTGAAAAATATGTAGATTTTTTCCGACTTCGACATTATGGACTATTTTGTGTAGATCAGTGACAAAAAATCCTAATTAAATTCATTTTAATTCCAGGTTGCAACACTACAAAAGGTGGAAAAGTCCAAGTGGGGTTGTGAAAGGGTAGCCTTGCGGGCCCAGATGTTATTGGCAGGCAAAGAGACTCAGAGACAAGGAAACTGCAGTTAAAGTGCTTCTGCGCAGTTTAATAAACAAAAGTAAATCAAAAACTTGAACAAAACACTGCTCACAGAGCAAAAATAAAACAGTTAAGCAAAACTTTCACAATAAAACAATTACAAAATAACTGGCGCAAGGGCCAAAACAAAAGGTTTAAACAAAATACAAACATGTAGGCAGAGCATTAGCCTTCACTACAGTTCTTCTTTTTCAAAAATAAACACAGCACAAGCAAACACTCAGCCAAAACACCTCCCCCAAACAAAGGATTTCCCCCTTTTTTATACCATGTGGCTGGAGCCTAATTATCAATTACTCAATTAGCTCCAGCCACATTCTCACATGTATTTTGGCAGGGATAGGAAATTAACCCCATCCCTGCCAACCACCACCAAATCACCACACAACAATATTATTATTTACAGGCAGGGCCCTGCCCTGCCACAGGGGTGAATACTTATGCAAGGCACTGTAAGACTGTAATAGTGATGAGTCGTCTGCCCAGGGCACAGGGGCAGTTGAGTGCCAATCAATCCTGATATAAGAACATAAGAAAGTTTACAAACGAGAGGAGGCCATTCAGCCCATCTTGCTCGTTTGGTTGTTAGCAGCTTATTGATCCCAGAGTCTCATCAAGCAGCTTCTTGAAGGATCCCAGGGTTTCAGCTTCAACAACATTACTGGGGAGTTGGTTCCAGACCCTCACAATTCTCTGTGTAAAAAAGTGCCTCCTATATTCTGTTCTGAATGCCCCTTTATCTAATCTCCATTTGTGACCCCTGGTCCTTGTTTCTTTTTTCAGGTCAAAGAAGTCCCCTGGGTCGACTTTGTCTATACCTTTTAGGATTTTAAATGTTTGAATCAGATCGCCGCATAGTCTTCTTTATTCAAGACTGAATAGATTCAATTCTTTTAGCCTGTCTGCATACGACATGCCTTTTAAACCCGGAATAATTCTGGTCGCTCTTCTTTGCACTCTTTCTAGAGCAGCAATATTGTTTTTGTAACGAGGTGACCAGAACTGAACACAATATTCTAGGTGAGGTCTTACTAATGCATTGTAAAGTTTTAACATTACTTCCCTTGATTTACATTCAACATTTCTGACAATATATCCAAGCATCTTGTTGGCCTTTTTTTTTATAGCTTCCCCACATTGTCTAGATGAAGACATTTCTGATTCAACATAAACTCCTAGGTCTTTTTCATAGATTCCTTTTTCAATTTCAGTAACTCCAATATGATATTTATAATGCAAATTTTTATTGCCTGCATGCAATACTTTGCACTTTTCTCTATTAAATTTAATTTGCCATGTCTCTGCCCAGTTCTGAATGCTGTCTAGATCATTTTGAATGACCTTTGCTGCTGCAACAGTGTTTGCCACTCCTCCTATTTTTGTGTCGCCTGCAAATGTAATGAGTTTGCTTACTATACCAGAATCTAAATCATTAATGTAGATTAGGAATAGCAGAGGACCTAATACTGATCCCTGTGGTACACCACTGGTTACCTTGCTCCATTTTGAGGTTTCTCCTCTAATCAGTACTTTCTGTTTTCTACCTGTTAACCACTCCCTAATCCATGTGCATGCATTTCCTTGAATCCCTACTGTGTTCAGTTTGAGAATGAATCTTTTATGCGGGACTTTGTCAAAAGCTTTCTGGAAATCTAAATAAACCATGTTGTATGCTTTGCAATTATCAATTTTTAATGTTGCATCCTCAAAAAAGTCAAGTAGGTTAGTTAGACACGCTCTCCCTTTCCTAAAACCATGCTGACTGTCTCCCAGGATATTGTTACCATGTAGGTAATTTTCCATTTTGGATCTTATTATAGTTTCCATAAGCTTACATGCAATAGAAGTCAGGCTTAATGGTCTGTAGTTACCTGGTTCGGTTCTGTCTCCCTTTTTCCAGTCTGTCGGTACAACCCATGTGTCAAGAGACTGTTGCATGATCTTGGTTAGCGGTTTGTAAATAACTTCTTTCATTTCTTTGAGTACTATTGGGAGGATTTCATCCGGCCCAGGGGATTTGTTTATTTTAAGAGCTCCTAGTCCCTTTAACACTTCTGCCTCTGTTATGCTAAAGTTATTTAAAATTGGATAGGAACAGGTCGACATGTGGGGCATGTTGTCCGTGTCCTCCTTTGTAAAAACCTGTGAAAGGTAATCATTTAATATATTTGCTATTTTTTTCTTCATCTATGATTTTGCCATTTGTGTCTCTTAGACATTTAACCTCCTCTTTGAATGTTCTCTTGCTGTTATAATATTGGAAAACATTTTGGAATTGGTTTTAGCCCCTTAGCAATATTGATTTCTATCTCTCTCTTGGCCTTTCTAACTTCCTTTTGACTTGTGTTTGCAGTTCCAAGTACTCTTTCTGTGTACTTTGTTTTTGGTCCCTTTTAAACACTCTGTAAAGTGCCTTTTTTCGCTGAATATTTTTTTTAATTGATCTATTAAACCATTTTGGCCATTTTGTTTTAGATTTAGATTTGTCTACTTTTGGGATGTAATTGTTTTGTGCCTCTAGTACTACATTTTTTAAAAAACAGCCATCCTTTTTCTGTTGATGTTTTCTCTATTTTACTCCAATCTACTTCTGTTAGTCTCTGTTTCATACCTTCATAGTTTGCTTTTCTAAAATTGTAAACCTTAGATTTAGTCATTACTTTTGGGGTTTTAAAAAATACTTCAAATGAGACCATGTTGTGGTCTGAGTTTGCCAATAGCTCTCTGACCTCTGTTTTAGTTATTCTGTCTTCATTATTTGAAAAGACTAAATCAAGGCATGCCTCCCCTCTAGTCGGTGCCTTGACAAATTGTGTTAGGAAGCAGTCATTTGTCATTTCCACCATTTCAATTTCGTCTGTCGTGCCCCCCATTGGGTTTCCCCATTTTATATGGGGGAAGTTGAAATCCCCCATTAGTATGTGTGGCAGGATGGCTTTCAGTGGTGAGGTGTGGTGACGTCACAGACCAGAAACACAGACACAGCAGCTGCGGGTTAAAACCGAGACGCGAAAGCGCTCGGTTTCTTTATTAAATAATAATGAAAATAAAGGAGTTAAACAAAACACACACACAAAACAAACGGGCACAAGGGCCAAACAAAACAGTAAACTAACACAAACGGGACAAAACGGACAAACAAGTATCGTGCTGAACCAATAGCAATTGTTATTTTCCGCGTCTCCTCTATCTCTCCGTACCTCCTCTCTGTACACCCAAACCCCGACTGAGTGACAATGTGCGTCTTTTATGCAGTTGTACCGAGACTCGATTGCTAGTCAATCATTCAATTAGACTCTCGGTACAACTGCACATGGATTACTTATGTGTCCTTCCCCGTGCTCACATAGTATTACATTTTAATCAGCACGTGAAGTGATGTGCAACCCTAGTGGCTAAATACAAATATACATTTTATCACTCGTGCTACGCAGACCCATTTATATCCCGTGTACCAATGACTATACACCAACATTTAACACACTACATGCAACATATAAACAAACAATACGCACAAGGCGGGGTCACACTGCCACATATGGCTTCTCCTTTTCTACACGCATTTTGAATGTCATTGTATAACAGATTATTTTGCTCAGCATCTGAATTTGGCGGTCTATAGCATGCTCGTTTTATTATGCCCTTTGAATTTGTGTCCATTATTCTGACCCATATTGACTCTGCATTGTTTTCTTTGTCCTGATTTAACACCTGGGCTTCAAGACTATTTCTTATGTATAGCGCTACCCCTCCGCCTCTTCTGTCCTGCCAGTCTTTCCTAAATAGTGTGTACCCACTAATATTATATTCGTCTCCATCACTCTCAGACAACCAAGTTTCTGTAACACCTATCACATCGTAGTTACTTGTTAGTGCAGTAGCTTCAAGTTCTAACACTTTGTTTCTGAGACTTCTAGCATTAAGATAAATACATTTAATAGTTGTCTTACCTGAGTTGTTGCCCTTGTTTTGATGTGGTCTTCCTTCTGTTTTTTTGTTTTCTCCCCCCTTCCTTTCTAGTTTAAATGCTTCTGGACCTCCTGAAGGATCCTTTCTCCGAGTAGATTGGTTCCCTTTCTGTTTAAGTGCAGTCCGTCCCACCTATATAGATAGTCCTTGTTGTAGAATGTGCTCCAGTGTTCAAGAAAGGTGAAGCCTTCCTGGGTGCACCACGATTTAAGCCATGCATTTTGATTTTGTATTTCCAGCTGTCCATATGGTCCTTTGCAAGGTGCCGGCAGTATCCCAGAAAATACCACTGTTTTGGTCTTGTCTTTTAATTTCCTTCCTAGCTCTCTGAATTTGTTTTGCAGGGATCTTGGTCTGACTCTTCCAATGTTGTTTGTACCGATGTGGATGACTACTACCGGGTCGTCTCCTGTTTGTTCTAGGAGCCTGTCCACATTCTCAGTGATGTGCTTGACAGATGCTCCTGGAAGGCAGCACACGGTTGTAGTAAGGGGGTCCAAACTGCGAACTGAACTTGCTGTGTTTCTCAATATGGAGTCCCCAACAATCATGACCTCCCTTCTTTTTGCTGCCTGGCCAGCACTGTTTATAGGGTCTTGGATGTTGTTTCTTTCATTCTCTTGATGTTGGTTTTGGTCATCTAAATGTTGAAGTGGCTCAAATTTGTTGGATGTCTGGATTTCTGGTGGTTGTGTTTGACGAAGTTTCTTTTTTCCCTGCTTCTGCCTATCTGAACCCAGCTCTTTCGACTCTCTTCCATCTCCCTGGTGGCTTTCAGTCTGCTAGGGGTGCAGACTTCTATGAATTGTGGGTGTGTCAGCTCCTCCAGCTCCTTTTCTAGCAGGCTTAATTGCTGAAGCAAGTCCTGGATCGTGCGGCACTTTACACAAACTTGGTTGAGCTCTGTTGGGTTTTCTCGGATTTACCACATCATGCAGTTGTCACAGATTACTGGCTTGAAAACCTTTTTTTTTTTTTTGTGGAAGTTTAGTTTAGCTTCTGCAGCTGTCAACCTGCTTTCAACTGCTTCTAACTGCGTTGTACTTGTCCACTCGTAGTTCTCCCACAATGTCGCTTCCACAAGCTGTCGCTGGGAAGACTGCCTGCATTTTGTTTGTTTGTGCTGCGGGCTCGCCCCTCCCCAATTACAGGGCTACATTTTTAGCACCAGGATATCAAACCCTATTTGTATAAAGCCACAGTGCATCTTAAGGACGTGCCAGGCCACTTGTTTTGTCATACGCATAAGAGAATTGAAAACATGTAGAAATACTGACTGGAATCACCACCTTGTCGGATTTTTTCAATCAATGTTATTTTTATTCTTTGGGTTACAGTCAGTAAAAAATATTGTGCTGCTTTATGACCCATGCTTTCCCTGGTCTCTGGTGCTATTCAATCAGTCTTCCAATTGCATGATGACCATGGCCTGGATTTTCCACTCCCATTTATCAAGTTGTGTTGTAAAGAGCTGTTCTTGTTCATTATATACCTCAGTTTAAGGGACATGCAATATGAAAATACACATAAAGTATTTCAGAACCCCGGTGTAATATACTCACAGGACAAGATTGAGTCATTTAAGACTGAATTTTTATTGTGTTTAACACTCAGACCAACATGTCTGTTCGCTCATTGACGACTGCCTGTGACAAAGAGCAAATGAATCTGAATCAACAATCTCCCTCTCGACCTGTGAGAGCACTGTACAGCAGGAATTGCGTGCCCCGTACTTTCATTCCCCCGCAGTTCATTCCGGGGCAGTCGGAAGCCGCCATTCAGGAAAGGGACGGCGTCACGGTACCAGGAGTCCCCGCCCTAGTATGGTAAGCAAAGTTTCATTCATGAATTGGAGGAGACGTGATTGAACTAGCTATCAGAGGGGACGGGGCTGAGGGTACTTTAGGGGGACGTGACGCCATAATCGGTTCCTTTGTTGTGGTTGATGGGAGGAAACGAGAACTGTTTGGAAGGAGAGTTAAGTGTTTTGTTCGTTTTTGCAACCGTGTGTGTTTTGTCTTTGTCAGACTGATTAAGCACGGATCTGGGAGCTGCAGCCTGAGGCCAGCGATTCACCCGGACTTCACCGCACCTGCGCTTAACCGGCATCATTGTATCCAGCACCGCACCTGCACTCGAGCACTCACTGTCCGGAGACGTGTCTGTGTTTGTGTCTGTGTTTGTGTTTTAGGATTATTATTTCGGGACTGCAACCCCTTGTTTTGGCGCTGGCAATACCCATTGCTGGGTAGAGCCAGCTTTATTATTTAAACCCGTTTGACGCTGGCAATACCCATTGCTGGGTAGAGCCAGCTTTATTATTTAATTACTGGTCAAGGAATAAAAGGAACTTGAACCGTGAACTTTGTGTTTTGTCCTTGTCTGGAGCACCTGCATCACCCATTCACCACGCACTACAACCCACTGCCGTAAAACAATTGCTGTTTGTTTACAATACCCATTGTGACAGTTCTCAAAGTGATAGCAGTTCAGAACCGCTGCTGTAATGTGACAAGAAACACATTAACTTTGCTGTATCCATATCACAGCAATATATTTTTCAAAATAACCCTGATTGTTTTGATATTTTTATTCAGACATCATAGGTAAATCAACTAGGGAATTTTTGCATTGTTTCCTCAGGAACATTCACCAGGAGAAAGATAATTTTTCTTCAAAACATTGCAGTGTACCAAGGCTATGCTCCCTCCTGCAACAATGCTGGTGCTCTGATTGAAACAAGTGCTGTAATGTGGGAACAGAAAACTGCAGGAGAGAGCGTGATCTGGAAACACTGCGATCCCTCGAAGAGAGATTACTTTTCTCCTGGTAAATGCTCCTCATTTAATGTTGAGAAATGTATTTCCCATTATTATTATTATTATTATTATTTATTTCTTAGCAGACGCCCTTATCCAGGGCGACTTACAATTGTAAGCAAATACATTTCAAGTGTTACAGTTCAAGCAAGTGCAAGTGTGACAAAATACAATTCAATAATACAGCAGATAAAAGTGACAGTGATAGTTACATCAAGATATGATTAAATACCAAATACTACAGATTAAACACTTGGCAGATTACAGTACTCTGAAGTACAGGATTAAATGCAGTAAAATAGGGGGCAGATAAGAGTAAGTAAAGCACATTTAAGGAAGGGTGAAAGTGTCCCAGGGGAGAAACAGAGGAGTTCTACAGGTGCTGTCTGAAGAGGTGAGTCTTAAGGAGGCGCCGGAATGTGGTCAGGGACTGGGCGGTCCTGACATCTGTAGGTAGGTCATTCCACCACTGCGGAGCGAGGGTGGAGAAGGAGCGGGCTCTGGAGGCAGGGGAGCGTAGAGGAGGTAGAGCCATTCTTCTAGTGCAGGCGGAGCGGAGAGATCGAGTGGGGGTGTAGGGAGAGATGAGGGTCTGGAGGTAGCTAGGTGCAGTCTGGTCAAGGCATCTGTAGGCTAGTACAAGAGTCTTGAACTGGATGCGAGCGGTGATCGGTAGCCAGTGGAGTTGCGTGGGAGAAGCGAGGCAGAGAGAACACCAGGCGGGCAGCGGAGTTCTGGATGAGCTGGAGCGGACGGGTGGCGGACGCAGGGAGGCCAGCCAGGAGGGAGTTGCAGTAGTCTAGGCGGGAGAGTACCAAGGACTGGACCAGGAGCTGGGTGGCGTAGTTGGTGAGGAAGGGTCGGATTCTTCGGATGTTGCTCAGGAAGAATCGGCAAGTGCGTGCCAGAGTGGAGATATGCTGGGAATAAGAGAGGCAGAGGTCCAGGGTGACTCCGAGGTTCTTAGCGGAGGAAGAGGGAGACATTGTCAAATGTCAAAAGAGTCAGCAATATGTTAAAATATGTTAAAAAAAATATACGCTACAATACAGACAACATGGGGCACAGCAAAGGTAACGTAAAGCGTTTCTTGTAAAACAGTACAATAAACCAGTTGTAATTAAGTGTGATTATTGCATAATTTTATCATTACAGCAAGTGGGACACAGACATGACCCCTGAACACACCATTGCATAGCAACACTGTCAACATTTTAATTATGCTAGCCCTACTGAATCGCTGATCCTAAAAACATTTCCAAGAGCAAAATGTTTCATAAATGAAACGAGACACTGTGATACAGTATGATCACCTGTCATATTTTGAAAGGAGAAAATTACCAAGCAACCAAGTAAAAATAAAAATGATAATTTTGCAAAATTATAACCAAGATCAGAGATAAAATATAGTAAAATGTAGTAAAAATATTCAAATTTAAATGCATCTTAAACACAATTTATTTGTTTTTTTGTTATATAGCATCTAATTTTTGAGGAGTTGTAGTTCATTTTTTTGGCTACATAAAAATATATTTACTAGACTTTGTAACTTTATATAGAACGCAGACCAAAACACATTGCTTCACTGTCTCTTAATCAGTACTGTTAAACTTGTCTTTATTAATGTTCCCAAATGTCTTTCAAACAACCAAATATAATAAGCAGCAAGAATAATGGCACCTCAGGGTGTTTGTAATTGAGTTCATTTATTTCACAGCCTGCTATTTACAGTAGTGGTAGGCGTTTTCAAATTTGTATAATGGGGAATTTCTGTGGTGTCAGTCCAAAGCTACAGTAATATTGTCTTGGCCAGAAATTAAGCAGAAAAAAATATCACTGACATCTATAAATTTAGATCTGCTACAATATAGCTGTAACTTACAGTTTCCCACTGAAATGGAACAAATTGAAAAGGCAGAAATGCCAGTTAAGAGTCCTCCTTCAAAAAACACTCCTAGTCTCCTATAGACATCTCAGATTGCATGTGACTATAATCTTATGAACTCTTGATTTTTTAAAATATATTTTTAACCTTAACTCTTTCACGTTCTTACCTTTGCGCTTACATTAATCTCTACCTCGCTAAACAATATTAATATTATATTTTTATATACATTGTGAAATAATTTTGCTCTCACGGGTTCGTGCCCCTTTAAAATTACGACCCAGCACACAGCAGAAATGGATTTTCAAGCGTGGTTGCGCTACTTTTTAATAAACACAAAAACAAACAAAACACAAACAAACTCCTAACTCCGTTTGGAGCGCTTACTACACAGGTTATTCCCCGACTAACTTGCAGGACGGCTAAGCCGTTTACCTGGCACACAAACCATACAGGTTTACACAGCACTTACTTTTTCTTTTCTCTGACTGCTCAGAAGCAGAGCACCTCTCTTCTGCTTCCTTCTACTCAGCAACCTTGAGCATTCTAACTGCTCCTCTTTTATACCCTGCACCTGGTACTAATTTAACAATGGCTCCCAGGTGCAGGGGATAATTAATAATAAAACCATTAAATTAAACACTAAAACAATTAACAAAACTAATTAACAGAAAAGCAAAACAATTAAACAATAAAGTAACAAACGGTGCATTTTCTCTTCAGGGAGGTTTTAACCCCCTCCCTGCTGTCTCACACAACCCGCTGGCTTACATATCCCCCTTGTCTTTTCAAGACACAGGCCACTCGGACGGCCACCTCCTCCCTAAAACACAACCACCCACCCTCGAGTCCATAAATGTTTTTTTTCGCCCTCTTCCACGGGCGGACTTGAGGGTGGATCGGTCCACATCCCGGCCCAGCCAGGTAAGGACCGCGCACCGGCGCCGAGGGGACCCAACGGTTCGACAGGGGCGACCGGAGCGTAGGCCGGGGCACTGGAGGATGCAGCAGTGGACAGAGGTCTTCCCCTGGGAACCGGCGCAGTGATGTCCGATCACCCAGGGGAAGCGAAGCAGCAAACAGGGGGAGCGACAGCGACGTCTGGCAGCAGCCCAGCGACGTCTGGGTGCTCGGGGAGAGCGGAGCAGGGAACCAGGGGCAGAGCTGTGGCCAGTGTTGCATACTCCTGGGCTCTAGGTCCAGCACAGGGAGGTCCAGGAAGACCGGCAGGGTGTCCTGGAGCAAGGGGTGAGGGACCGCACGCAGCTGTGCCAGACTGGACCGCAGGGGTGGTGGTCGGGGCTGTGGCGGAGGCGGGCTCTTTGCCTCCTCCCCTCTGGGCTCCGAGGCGGCTCCTCCCCTCTGGGCTCCGAAGCGGCGGCTCCTCCCCTCTGGGCTCCGGAAGGCGGCTCCTCCCTCTGGGCTCCGAAGCGGCGGCTCCTCCCTCCGGGCTCCGGAAGCGGCGGCTCCTCCCCTCTGGGCTCCGGAAGCGGCGGCTCCTGCCCTCTGGGCTCGAAGGCGGCTCCTCCCTCTGGGCTCGAAGGGCGGCTCCTGCCCTCTGGGCTCGGAGGCGGCTCCTCCCCTCTGGGCTCCGAAGGCGGCTCCTCCCTCTGGGCTCCGAAGCGGCGGCTCCTCCCTCTGGGCTCCGGAAGGCGGCTCCTCCCCTCTGGGCTCCGAAGCGGCGGCTCCTCCCCTGTGGGCTCTGGCAGCGGCAGCTCTTCCCTCTGGGCTCTGGCAGCGGCAGCTCTTCCCCTCTGGGCTCTGGCAGCTGCAGCTCTTCCTCCTCTGGCTCGGGAGACTGCGGAGCTACCCTTGCCTGCTCCCACTTATGGAGCAACAGCTCCAATTCGGTTGGCTCCCGCTCCTGTCTCTTCAGCGGTGCCAACCCCATCTCTTTCTCCCATCTCTCCAGCTGCTCCTTCTGAGCAGCGGCATTCCTATTGATCTGCTCGATCATTTTCCATAAATCCATTTTCAGGGTCTTAGGGGCGCCCACACTTTCTGACACCAAATGTGAAATAATTTTGCTCTCACGGGTTCGTGCCCCTTTAAAATTACGACCCAGCACACAGCAGAAATGGATTTTCAAGCATGGTTGCGCTACTTTTTAATAAACACAAAAACAAACAAAACACAAACAAACTCCTAACTCCGTTTGGAGCGCTTACTACACAGGTTATTCCCTGACTAACTTGCAGGACGGCTAAGCCGTTTACCTGGCACACAAACCATACAGGTTTACACAGCACTTACTTTTTCTTTTCTCTGACTGCTCAGAAGCAGAGCACCTCTCTTCTGCTTCCTTCTACTCAGCAACCTTGAGCATTCAAGCTGCTCCTCTTTTATACCCTGCACCTGGTACTAATTTAACAATGGCTCCCAGGTGCAGGGGATAATTAATAATAAAACCATTAAATTAAACACTAAAACAATTAACAAAACTAATTAACAGAAAAGCAAAACAATTAAACAATAAAGTAACAAACGGTGCATTTTCTCTTCAGGGAGGTTTTAACCCCCTCCCTGCTGTCTCACACAACCCGCTGGCTTACAACATATACTGTGCGATTATGAGGACCCTCTGAATGTGCCTGCATTGGTTTTAGTGTTTGTGTATCTTTAACTGTCACTTTTCCTTCAGCAGCAGGCCCTTGCTTGTTTTTTTCTGGTTCAAAATCTCCATATAATTAAACTTAATGAGCTCACAATTTGCCCTTGTCAACTTGAGCATACTTTGCACATCACTTGCACTTGCAGGCTAGACCTCAGGGTATTTGGTATTACTTGGCTTCAATTTCTTTCACATTCCCTGCTATTTTCCCTCAATTGTTTTGACCATGATATGAGAGCTTTAGCCTTTTTTCAACCAGTTTCAGTAAAATGGTACCAATTTTTTTCTAGTTATTAGAAAAAAAAACTTATTTTACTTGCTGAACAAATATAGTATTACTGTCTGTTTAAAAAAAAAATGTATCTTTAATTTACAATATCAACAATATGCTTTTTTAAAATACATTAAAAACACCAAAGTTTTCTCTTGTCTACTATTCGTCCATTTGTATTTACTTTTAGCATGAAAAAGTATAAAATAAACTAATTAATTTTATTGTATGCCTTTTTCTGTCAAACCATGGTCTCTTGGTGTTAGGGTTGTCACTCAACTAATTGAACAGCTTGGACTCTCGACGGGAGACACGCTGTCAAGGATTCCAGATCAGGGGTGATATGATCACCAGATCGAGACCTAGTCAAAACCCTGGCTGCTGAATTTTGAACATACTACAATTTGTTTAGGGTGTTTTTGGAAACCCTAGCAAGCAGGACATTACAATAGTCAAGTCTGGACGAGACAAATGTTGTTGAAGCTGACACCCTTGATGAGATTCTGGGATGAATAAGCTACTACAACCAAACGAGCAAGATGGGCCGAATGGCCTTTCTTGTTTGTAAACTTTCTTATGTTCTTATATTCTTAAAGCATGGACCAGTTTCTCCGCAACAGGCATAGAGAGAGCAGGGTGTAGCCGGGCGATATTCCTAAGATGAAAAGAAGACATCTTGGTGATAGTCCATACATGAGGCTTGAAAGTTAAGCTAGAGTCAAAATATTATCCCCACATTTTTCATACGCCACTGATAGCCATGCTTAAACTGTTAGATTTACACAGCTGGTGCGGAGAACCTAGTTACATGATCGCAGTCTAATCACAGTTCAATTGCAAAAATAAAAAATGTGTTGCATCCAAAGTTTAATATCAGTTCATAAGAAGTAAATAAGACCTAAAGAAATGCAAGTACACACAACTAACGTATTTTATAATGTATTTTATTGTTTCTGATTTTTTTTTTTTAAATGATGTCAGTAAAAGAAAACTAGTGTCAGTATAAAAAAGGCCACTGTAAATCTGTATGTCAGTTGGCAACCCTGATTTGACTACACGACAATGTGCAGGTGTGTTTATATTATATATATATATAGTAATGCTTTATAGTGGTAAGTTAGAAAATAAACCCTTTTATGTTTAATTGTTCATTTAAATACAGTGTTTCGGCTGTGCAGATGTTTGATATAATGTGCTTGAATAAAACTTTTGAGTTGTATCCGATAGTTTCATTTTAATATTGATATTGTTTAGGTAAGATTATAACCACGGCAGTTAAAGGGACTTCTGATGCAGACACATGCATATTCTTTTCAGTTGTTAAAAATTCAAGTCAAGTCAAATTCAAACTTTTTTAATAAGTGTTCCAATTTGAATGCAAGTTGTGCCTTTTTGTTTAAATATTATGTACAACAATATATTTGATCTTCTGTGAAAAAAACGAATGTTTGTTCTTTATTTTGAAAAATAAAACGCCAATGTATCAATTATCGTTGATAAATGCCTATACAATAATGGAATGTGAAATTAGGGTGGCAATTACACCACTAATATATATATATATATATATATATATATATATATATATATATATATATATATATATATATATATATATAACAAAAACATTGTCAATCTAAAAAACAAGTTAGAAAAACGCAACAGCTGTTTAAAGCGATCAAAAAAAGGCGCTAAGTTAGAAGCAAGAATTGTGTGAATCTTGGGCCCCAGCACCTTTCCAATTGTGCCTATTTGCTTGATGCTTGACAAGATTGGCCTAATTGCTTCTCCTAACTTGGGCTTTTGTGTTTGATATCACCCCTTTAAATGGCTGTTGCGTTTTTCTAACTTGTTTTTTAACATTGACAATGTTTTTGTTATAGATATCACTTCTTTTTTTACTTCATCAAATAATGAATAAAGCGAGGGAAAGACGTTCGAGAATGTGTATGGTAAATAGACAGACAAACATTACAAGAGAATAATAAGTAGAGTAATATAAGAGAAATGAGAAAATATTTGAAAGTAAAATAATGGTAGAAGGGACTTTTGGACAGTATTGAAAGTGTAAACATTATATTCTTATAGTTGCATGAGAGGTGAAAACAATATGTCTATTTTGGTAGGTATTGATATATTGATATTTACGTAGGTACAATACTACAATGTTATAAATGGTGCAAAAGGTACATATGCATGTCCGTGCTAAAGGGTAGTATACTAACACATTTTAATGCCAAAAAAAAACATTATTCTCTTTGATATAGTGGTCTTATGAACTTAGGCTAAGGCATTAGATCTCTTCATAAAAGGACATATACATTTTGATGCATTTCTTGACTATGGTTTGACTTGAATAAGTGCATCTTTTGCATGCATCATTTTCCAGTAGCACCCACAGCAAGAACAGACACATAGTGTCCTGAAGTAACACCCTGTCCTTGGTGTATAATAATGGAATCTAATTGGTAATTCCTGTTGTCCAAAGTAATTGTGCTCTTCTGCACAGCAGTAAACTTAGCATTGTGTCACTTTGTAACTGTCCTGTCTGATTTGGTTTCCCAAAGCATAAGTTGGACTGCAATCAGTCTCCCTGCTGATTGAATAAGTTCACGTTTCATGATTGGAGAAATTTTGCATTGCCTACATTTGCTACCAGGAATCATTGCCCATTTGTCATTTCTATAAATTAGTTTTTCCAAACACATGGAATTTGTACCAGCAGGTACATGTAGAGGATAAATATACAACACCTCTCGGTTTGATGAGCAGTAGTTACATGTAGTACATAGAATGTCATGACTTATTGTGACTGAAACCATGCGAGATACTTCAGGACAAATTTCAAACAATTTGGTTAGAAACTCTGCAACATGTTGCTGCTCACCTCTATTGAATGGTTCTCCTAAGAAGTGACAAATATCTACAGTAGTTAGAGACGCAGTGGATGGCAAGTGATCCTATTTGTGAACAAAGCTCCTGATAGCTTCTTGTTGACTGTGTTTTAATGAATCCTTCAGAGGTTGCAAGTGAAGAAGGCACTGCAATGTTGCATTTGCATAGCATGAGGTGAAATTGGGGTTGCTCAAGCCTCTGAATGGATGTGTAAGTGCAATGTTCTCTTAGAAGACTGAGGCTTTTGCTGTTCCTGAACATTAATGATGGCTCAGTGAATGAAATGCGCATGATCTTTTACCTTGTTTCCCTTGTGCGTGTTAGTCTCCTTCAAGCTTTTCAACTTCGGACAATAAATCCCTGTGAGCCGATGGTACTCTTCAACTGCAGTTTGACATGCATAGATGCAGGTGGGGTCAAAGTTGATAAGGTGGATACCGCTTAAGGAAGTAACTGTGGAAAGTGCAATGAAACTTTGTCCATAGGAGAAAATGGAGTTACCACGATCCATCATAACTGTTTTTAGAGTCATCCCCTGACATTTGTGAATGGTGATTGCATGAGCACCAATGACTGGGAACTGCTTTCGAACAATGTAGACTCTATCCATGATTTCAAACTTTGAGCATAAATGTTGAAAGGTATGGGTGACTCCATTGTTAAATTTGATGGTTATGGTTTTGAGCATACTTGTGTTTTCCAGATAGTAGGAAATTGATGAGACCGTTGGCAATGTCAATGTTCTTGCGAATTTGCTTAATACAAATGCAAATGTGATACATTTACTGCGAAACTAAATACAAATGCAAATATGTGACAAATGCTAAATGGACTTCAAATACTTTCCCATGCAACAAAGGTGACATACAAGGAAAGCAGTTTATATAATAACAACATAAACACAGTAATCACGTAGTTCATAATAATTAACAGGTATGTACCAATATAGGAAGTAAGTTACATAAAACAGTGTTTCCCAATCTTGGTCCTGAGGACCCAGTGTTTGCTGATTTGTGTTCCAACTGAGCTTTAAATTACGAATTGAAACCTCATTTGAATGAATTAAATGTCTAATCAGAACATTTGAATTATTTGTAGAAATGGCTGGCTGCACAGGCCTCAATTAACACTAATCTAGTACTACCTAATGTTAACGCAGGTTAAGTAGTCCAAGATTAGTGTTGATCAGGGTTTGTGAAAGCAGCCAAGGAGTTGGATATTTCAAGTTATTTCTAACATTGCATTAAGTCACTAATTGTTAGTTCAACTGGGGGATCAATTTAATAATTGAGAACTCAGTTGGAAAACAAACAGCAGACACAGTGGGCCCGTAGGACCACGTTTGTGAAAAACTGATATATGATGAGATATATGTATATATTTATATATGTGTGCATTGCACAATTATTATTTTTACTTGTTTTGTTTGTTATGTTTAATAAACATGAAGTTCTCAAAAGTGTCCTTTAGTTTGCATCTTTCAGGTTAATCAACTTTACCAGCAATACTGAAAAGTCTCTCTACCTTTTTATGAGCATTATTATTGAAAAGTGTTTAAAATTGAAATATTTTTGAAGCTTTCCCATGATTTGAAATTCAAATGCAAATTCTTATATTTCAGAATATACAAATACCAAGTCAAATGCAAATAGTTCAGAAGATTGCATTTAAATTATTATTATTTATTTTTTAGCAGACACCCTTATCCAGGGCAACTTACAATTGTCGCAATTATATAACATTATGTTTACATACAATTACCAATTTATACAGTTGTTTATACTGAATCTAGGTAAAATACCTTGCTCAAGGGTACAACAGCAGTGTCCCTCACCCGGGATTGAACCCACAACCCTCCGGTCAAGAGTCCAGGTATAATGAGGTATAACACTGCTGTTTAGGAATAGAACACTTTTGTTTACTATACACACATTCCATTTACATACAAACGTTTCACACGTCTGTGGTTTTAGAGACGAGGCTGAAGTTGGCTTCTTTCGCCAGCTTCTTATTCGCCAGCTTCTCATTCGCTCAGCTTCTTATTCGCTGGCTTTTAGTTCATAAATGTATTTGTCTATGTTGAAGAAGTAGCCTTGAATTTAACTGGTTAAATCACTTTGGGCCACCGATTTCTCTGTCGGTACCTGACAAGGGGTAACCCCTCTGCAAGCCCCACTTGTATTTAGCCCGGCCCAACGTTGTTTACTGGGGAAGAACAGCGGGTAAATATGCCACATATTCCAATCGCTCAGCATCTTATTCGTTCTTTATGTATCTACGTTGAATAAGTAGCCTTGCATTTAACAGGTTAAATCACGTTGGGTTGCTGATTTCTCTGCAGGTACCTGGCGAGGGGCACCCCCTTTGTAAGCTACACCTGTATTTAGCTCAGCCCAACATGGTTTACTGGGGCAGAACAGAGGGTACACTTGCTACATATGCCAATCGCTTAGCTTCTTCGCTGGAAAAAGCCTTGCATTTAAAGGGTTAAATCATATGCTGCCGATTTCTGTACTTATTCAACGTAGATACATAAAGAGCGACAAGGAAGCTGAGCGATTGGCATATATGGCATAATTGCCTGCTGTTCTGCCCCAGTAAACCACATTGGGCCAGCCTAAATACAGGTGTAGCTTACAGAGGGGGTGCCCCTTGCCAGGTACCTGGAGAGACATCAGTGGCCCGACATGATTTAACCCGTTAAATTCAAGGCTACTTATTCAACATAGATACATAAAGCGAATAAGAAGCTGAGCGATTGGCATATGTAGCAAGTGTACCCGCTGTTCTGCCAAAGTAAACCACGTTGGGCCGGGGTAAATACAGGTGTAGCTTGCAGAGGGGGTGCCCCTCGCTGGGTACCTGCAGAGAAATCAGCGATCCAATGTGATTTAACCTGTTAAATGCAAAGCTACTTATTCAACATAGATACATAAAGAGCGAATCAGAAGCTGAGCAATTGGCATATGTGGCATATTTACCCAATGTTCTTCCCCAGTAAACCATGTTGGGCCGGGATAAATACAAGTGGGGCTTGCAGAGGGGTTGCCCCTTGTCAGGTACCTGCAGAGAAATCAGCAGCGCAACGTGATTTAACCCGTTAAATGCAAGGCTACTTATTCAACATAGATACATAAAGAGCGAATAAGAAGCTGACCGATTGGCATATATGGCATGTTTGCCTGCTGTTCTGCCCCAGTAAACCACGTTGGGCCGGGATAAATACAGGTGTAGCTTACAGAGGGGGTGCCCCTCGCCAGGTACCTGCAGAGAAATCGGTGACCCAATGTGATTTAACCCGTTAAATGCAAGGCTACTTATTCAACATAGATACATAAAGCAAATAAGAAGCTGAGCGATTGGCATATGTGGCATATTTACCCGCTGTTCTTCCCCAGTAAACCACGTTGGGCCAGGGTAACTACAAGTGGGGCTTGCAGAGGGGTTGCCCCTTGTCAGGTACCGGCAGAGAAATCGGCATCCCAACGTGATTTAACCCATTAAATGCAAGGCTACTTATTCAACATAGATACATAAAGAGCAAATAAGAAGCTGAGCGATTGGCATATGTAGCAAGTGTACCTGCTGTTCTACCCCAGTAAACAACGTTGGGCCGGGCTAAATAGCTTGCAGGTGTAGCTTGCAGAGGGGGTGCCCCTTGTCAGGTACCGGCAGAGAAATCGGCGGCCCGAAGTGATTTAACCCTTTAAATGCAAGGTTACTTCTTCAACGTAGACAAATACATTTATGCACTTAAAAGCTTGCAAATAAGAAGCTGGCAAATAAGCCAACTTCAGCCTCGTGTTTTACAGTGTAAATGTATGAAAAGAAGACAGATGTAGCCATAATATGGTCAAATTTAATGTCACGTCTGTTAATGTCACACTCTGCTTATTCTCATCAAATTGAAATGTCCCGGCCCGAATATAATGCATGCTGTGACTTTGATGTTTTGTTTTTAAGATGTATTCATGTTCAATGCTCAGTTTGTTGCGCTCACTTATCAGGTGGTGTCTGGAATGATCCAAATGCAATTAAAACAGCGAGTGGAGGCGTGAAATAAATATATTTATAACTTCTCTTATGCAATTATTTCAATAGCGATTAATACCCTTTGCGATCCATTTCAATAAATTAAAAGTAAATCAGCTCATTTTTGCTGTTTAATCTTCTATTTGTTAATAATACAAGTAAAACTTCAAAGAAAAGTTTGAAGTATCTGGTATTGCCAAGCAGTCTCCCATCCAAGTACCAACCAAACATGCATATTATTATTATTATTATTATTATTATTATTATTATTATTTTAGCAGACACACTTATCCAGGCCAACTTACAATTGTGACATACAATTACCCATTTATACAGTCAGGTTTTTTACTGGACCAATCTAGATAAAGCAGCAATGTGTCCCCCACATGTGATTGAACCCAGTCAAGAACAAAGTGCTCTAAACGCTACTCCACAGATGCTGCAAGCGACGGATCACTAGTGTTTCGTTGTATAAGGCCACAGAAAATTCACGATTTCATGTATTTGACTGCCTACCATGAAAAATGTAAATATTGGTGATTTCTGGCTGAGGTATGAAATCAGATTCCGAAACATGGCAAAAATTGCATGCTGTTTTTTGTCAATTCCACCAAACTCTGTGGATGCAGCACGAGCAGTTTCTGCATATGGACAGGTTTTTACACAACAAAGACAAAGCACGAGTGTTGAAACTGCAACAAGATGCACGATTATTATTATTTATTTTAGTACAACAGCAGTGTCCTCCACCTGGGATTGAGAACCCACAACCCTCCGGTTAAGAGTCCAGATTCCTAACCACTACTCCACACTGCTGCCCATGCTGGCCTTCAACAAATAACTAGTTTTCTGCTCACGGGCCAGATAATTTGTGTGTGTGTGTGTGTGTGAGTGTGCGTGGGTGGGCGTGGGTGTGAGTCCGCGTGTCTGTCTGTCTGTCTGTCTGTCTGTGTGCGGGCGCGTGTGTGTGAGCATGCTTGCATGCGCGTCATATATAATTTAGTGTGTGTAAAGAAAAACGGTTTTGTCACTTGCATTAAACCCTGTTTTTAACATTTTGTTTTTCAAAGTCAGCATAACGCTATACAACACAGTCCGTTTAATTACTGTATACAAGTTTTAAATGTTTACAAAACTCGACAATGTTGCCGAATTTGTCATTCAAACTTGTTTAGTTTTAATCAGTTTTGTCTGCTTGTTACTTTTTTCAGCCAACACATTTAAATGACCCTTGTTTGTTACATTTTAAAAGATTGTTTTTTTTAAAAATAAATTTAGTCGTTACCAATTATTTTTATTATTTTCTCCCAATTTGGAATGGCCAATTATTTTTATTATGCTCAGCTCACCGCTACCACCCCTGCGCTGACTCGGGAGGGCGAAGACAAACACACGCTGTCCTCCGAAGCGTGTGCCGTCAGCCGATCGCTTCTTTACACACTGCGGACTCACAGTGCAGCCACCCAAGAGCTACAGCGTCGGAGGACAACGCAGCTCTCGGGCAGCTGTAGGCAAGCCTGCAGGTGCCTGGTCAGACTACAGGGGTCGCTGGTGCGTGGTGAGCTGAGGACACCCTGGCTGACCTAACCACCCCCCCGGGCGGCGCTCGGCCAATTGACGCCGCTCCCTGGGAGCTTCTGTCCTTGGTTGGCAAAGGAATAGCCTGGACTTGAACTCGCGATGTCCAGACTATAGAGCGCATCCTGCACTCTACACGAGTGCTTTTACTGGATGCGCCACTCAAGAGCCCCCCTTAAAAGATTGTTTTAAACATTACAATGTAAATGTTGACTCAGTAGCTACCATTAAATGTCAACCTCGGTGACTGATGCGCTATTAATTTTAGGCAACTTGCAATTTTTTTTTTTTTTTTTTACATGAAACTTGTATTTTTTATATAGGTATATAAATGTCAATTGCTGTGCATAAAACGCATCAGCCAAATCAATTAATATGACGTAGTTTTCTGGCTTGCTATTTATTAATTTATTTATACATTTCTAATATAAACATGTATTCATTTCTACATTTATTTATTTAAAAATATTTATTTCTAAATGTATTTATTCCTCTATGCATTTATTTAAATAATTTATTTATTTCTACCAAATAAATAATTCCTTTATTTATTTTTAATTAAACGAGGAACTACAATTTATCAGAGATCAGAGATTTAGACAAGGAAGCTACATGCCACTCTTGTGTGCAATTCCATTCTATGGTATCTACCCTAACAAACAGGAAACTAGAAATTTTGAGACAGGAAATCGAAGCTGGTCAGGCTTGGATGTAAGCTTAAAAAATGAATGCATTTCAACAACTGCGCAGTGGCGCAGCGGGCTAAGATCGTGTGCTCTTCAAAAACGTCATGTTGCAAGTTCAAACCACGGTAATTTTTTTTTGTTTTTCCTTTTCCCTGCGATATGTGCTGTTTTAAAACATAAATAATTTATTTTATATAAATAGTGTGGATATCAAACTGCTTGCATTCCCTGGTTTGTTTTGACGTTGACCAACATGTGGAATCACATGATTGGTAGATGTCCAGTTATTTAGCTTTTCTGTTTGAATAGTTGCTACACACCCTTAAAAAGTAGACGGAAGAGGAAGAAGAAGAAGGAGAATAACAATTTTACCTTAGTTTGATGACTTATATCTCACTGTGTATAAGAGGTATGTACGTTTTTATCACATTTGAGGTAAGAAAGTTTCAGACTTTTGATACTGGTACAGATGGTAATTCTAAGTGATTTAGTTTTGCCGCTGCAACATGGTAAAAACAGCTAAACTCTTTGAGCTGTATAGAGACTCTTGGTAGTTTCAAACAAGTTTTTCTAACTTGTACAAGGAACAACCGTTCCTCTCAATATATATTAGCTTCTATAACTCACTCTCCACCAATTTTCAAAAGGTACCAGTTATTATACATGGTTTTGATCAGCAATGGTCAATTATGCCGAATTCTAGTTATTAAGACGAAAGTTTCTTGCACTGCTCTGAACTGAATGACTGACCGAATCTGACAGAAACAGTTTAATTGAAGGTGGTGTGCTAAATACATTTCAAAATAAATTCGGAAAAACCTGAAGCCTACGTCAAATCCCATAGAGATGCTTGATAATCACCTTTCCCGATTTACTGAATAGAAACACAGTAATCCGTCGTGTATCCACCTGTCACATATCCACCATGATCAAGCTCTTCAGCAATTCAAAATGGCTAGAGGAAAACGTAAGCGAGTTGTGTTTATAATTGAAAAAAACAACTGTAAACCTATGCATTGTGTTACTGTGTAAATTAGCAGACACAAATGTAAGTGTATACAGCACTGTGGCAGGGAGGATCTTGTGGGATGTGTGCCTTTGTGGAAGCAGCTGGGATACGTAACAGGAGATGTGTTGCTAGGCAACCAATTGAGCTGGAAGGCTCGCTCGCTCGGTGATGAGCTGATCAGGAGGTCCTGATTGGCTAGTGGGCATGCCCGGAGAGCCTGCACGCTGCTTGAGGCGATTGCACTGCCATGGCTACACAGACGGGCGCTGAGCAAAATAGTTTTTTTTTTTTTTACATCGATGAGAGCGTCCGCTCTAGAGGGAAACAACAACAAGGGATTTAGGGGAGCTCCCTAATAAAAGCTGAATCTCAAAACAATAATTGTGTGAATATAGTAATTGTTACAGTTGTGTATAATGGTATTTAAAACAGGATTAATTCATGTGGTTTTTTTTTACCTATCTGCCCTTACTCTGGTCCCGAACTACTGTACAACAGTTTGAATATGGAAAACAACATCATATGTTGATTGTTATCTGATTTTTAAAATACGGATACTTCTATATAGGAGAGTGCTCAAATTGTTGTCCAGTAACTGTAGTTTCCTTATAGTCCACATTAATCTATTAAAAAAAAAAATAATACGTGTACATTGTCGTGTAGTTAAATCAGTCGTAGTGAAGTTAAATCAGGGTTGCCAACCTTGTAATTTTTGTTTTTACTGACATACAGATTTACAGGACATTATTTTTACTGACATCAAAAAATAAATGAATAAACAATAAAATACATTATAAAATAGACTATTTTTGTGTACTTACATTTCTTTAGGTCTTATTTACTTCTTATGGTCATACATGTACACATCTGCAGACTGGATCATTTGTTTCATTGGTCTGAAGCTGGGGGCTGTTTTTAACAGCAGTCTTGGTGGTCAGAATTTGTGTGTGTGTGTGTATTCATCTCAGAAAACACTTGTTCTAATTCTGAAGTGCTGTGTGGCAAAGCCAAAATATTAATGGCAAACTTGGCAAGTGTAGGAAAACGTGGCTCTCCACCAGATCCCATCTAAATCCATCAAGTCAGTCACTTGTTACTGCATATATTCCATTTAGGCTATCCAGCATATTTCCAATAACAATCTGTGATAAAAGCATTGCAAGCTGGACGATGTCTCCAGAGCTCACTGTGCTTTGGCTGCTTGGTTGAAGTATGCATACTAATTTCAGCACAGTATTGTTAATTGGCATTCTTATTTTGATACTTTTCACTGCCATCACATAAGGTGTAGTTAGGTGTCATTCGAGCTGATTGGGAAAGCCACAAAGCAATAGAAAATACACCATATTTATTTACATTTTAGTGTTAAAATGTAACTTTTTTTTACTGACTGGCCTTAAATGTATGGATGGTTGGCAACCTTAAGTCAAATGCAGTTTAACGTGGCTTCCTTCTTTTTCAGTTACCAATACAACAAAGGCAGTGAGCTTTCCTTGCTTTACTGTTGATCGGAGTTGTTTTTTGACATGCTTCGTTAAAGAAAATGCTCTCTCTCCAGGGCCAGGGATGACTTTCGGCGGTTCAGGGCTTTCAGTACCGATTTGTACCCCCTACTTGCATGCTTCCTCTTCCCGTTTCTTGTGTTTATGCTTTGCTGCCCCCGAAAGAGACATTGTTTGCTGTATTCAAGCAAAATCAAACAGACTGACCTGGAATTTACTTGTGTCGCCACATGAAAATGAGTGAGAGTAAACTCCAGGTTAGCCACTTTGATTTTGTGTGAACACAAGTGAGATAAACTGCCTCGGTTGGAATGTCAGCGAGTGAAGATCTTCCAGTTTGTGTGCAATTCCGTATCTGTTTAAAAAAAAGAAAAGCACTTTTTGTTTTGGGCCAAGTTTGCCTATGCGTTAATCCTGCCCTGACCCCGGCTCACATCCGGAGCGGTTTTGGTGTTTAATGTACCATTACCATTGCAGTGGGCATTTTACGAAAATTTTTACATTATTTGCTTGGGAAGCCAGCAGCAGGCGGGTCTGAAATGGGAAAAAGAGAGACTGCAAAACACATCACGACAACATGTTCAGGTAAGGTAAAACATTTTAATTGAAAAATAATGCATGGACTACACCATGAAGGTTAAACTTTAATACAGGATCTAATTTGCATCTGAGAGACGTGTGAGTGGGTAGGCAGGATTTTGCAATTGTTGTGACAGCATAGTTTGTTATTGTCTTGGTACATTTCGTGCCTTTGTCAATAAACTTGGTGTTCAACCCAGTTCAACCTCCTAGTCACTGTGATTCCCGAGTGTGTTACTATATATATATATATATATATATATATATATATATATATATATATATATATATATATATATATATATATTACACAGTGCCTTGCATAAGTATTCACCCCCCTGAGTCAATACTTGGTAGAAGCACCTTTGGCAGCAATTACAGCTGTGAGTCTTTTTGGGTAAGTCTCTACTAGCTTTGCACATCTGGATCCTGCAATTTTTGCCCATTGTTCTTGGCAAAATTGCTCAAGCTCTGTCAAGTTGGACGGGGACCGTTGGTGAACAGCAATTTTCAAGTCTTGCCACAGATTCTTAATCGGATTGAGGTCTGGGCTTTGACTGGGCCATTCTAAAACATTCAGGTTCTTGTTTTTAAACCACTCCAGTGTAGCTTTGGCTGTGTGTTTAGTGTCATTGTCCTTCTGGAAGGTGAACCTCCGCCCCAGTCCCAGGTCTCTTGCAGACTGAAACAGGTTTTCCTCTATAATTTCCCTGTATTTGGCTCAATCCATCTTGCCCTCAATCCTGACCAGTTTCCCAGTCCCTGCCGATGAAAAGCATCCCCATAACATGATGCTGCCACCACCATGCTTCACCGTGGGGATGGTGTTCTCAGGGTGATGAGCAGTGTTTCCTTTGCACCACACATAGCGTTTTGCGCTAAGGCCAAAAAGTTCAATTTTGGTCTCATCAGACCAGAGAACCTTTTTCCACATGTTTGCTGTGTCTCCCACATGCCTTTTGGCAAAATCCAAACGGGATTTGATATGTTTTTTTTCAGCAATGGCTTTCTTCTCGCCACTCTTCCATAAAGCCCAGCTTTGTGGAGCGTCCGGGTTATAGTTGTCCCATGGACGGTTTCTCCCATCTCAGCTGTGGATCTCTCCAGCTCCTTCAGAGTTACCATTGGCCTCTTGGTTGCTTCTCTGACTAATGCCCTCCTTACCTGGTCACTGAGTTTTGGTGGACGGCCTTCTCTAGGCAGACTCGCGGTTGTGCCATATTCTTTCCATTTTTTAATAATGGATTTAACGGTGCTCCGGGGGATGTTCAAAGTTTGGGATATTTTTTTATAACTCAACCCTGATTGGTGCTTCTCCAGAACTTTATCCCGGACTTGTTTTGATAGCTCTTTGGTCTTCATGATGCTGTTTGTTTAGATATGCTCTCTAACAAACTCTGGGGCCTTCCAGAAACAGGTGTATTTAATCTGAGATTATGTGACACTTTAATTGCACACAGGTGGACTCCATTCAACTAATTATGTGACTTCTGAAGGCAATTGGTTGCACAAGAGTTTATTTAGGGGTGTCACAGCAAAGGGGGTGAATACTTATGCAATCAAGACTTTTCAGTTTTTTATTTGTAAATAATTTTGAAAAATATGTAGATTTTTTTCCCACGTCGACATTACGGACTATTTTGTGTAGATCAGTGACAAAAAGTCCTAATTAAATCCATTTTAATTCCAGGTTGCAACACTACAAAATGTGGAAAAGTCCAAGGGGGGTGAATACTTATGCAAGGCACTGTATATATATAGCAGCAGTGTGGAGTAGTGGTTAGGGCGCTGGACTCTTGACTGGAGGGTTGTGGGTTCAATCCCACGTGGGGGACATTGCTGCTGTATCCTTGAGCAAGGTACTTTACCTAGATTGCTCCAGTAAAAACCCAACTGTATAAATGGGTAATTGTATGTAAAAATAATGTGTAAAAAATAATGTAATTGTATGTAAAAATAATGTGATATCTTGTAACAATTGTAAGTCGCCCTGGATAAGGGTGTCTGCTAAGAAATAAATAATAATATATGGATGAAGGCTGTATTTGCAAGGCTATATTTCGAATGGCTATATTTGCCATTAAAAAAAGGCATAATACCACAGTAGTGATGTCAAAAAGTGATAATTCCTCTAGAGGAAAATATACTTATATTGTATATATATACTGTATACTTTACTTATTACTGTATACTATGTTTTATTATTGGGGATCCAGTATACCGGTAGTCTAGACGAATTCAACAGTAGTTTCTCAGTAGTTGCTAATCCAGCTGGCATTTTTGTAACTTTCTGAAACTTTGTTTCATAAGCAAGCTGATGTTAAGCCCCATATTTGTCTTTTTGAACAAATTCATGGAACGAACTGTTTTTTTTTTTCTTTGTCATGTTTTCAATCTTCTAACACAAATCTTGAATTAGGTTTAGGAGATTTTATTTCGACTCTATAGATGGTTGCTCAGGCCTGGTACTGCTGGTCTCCTGCAGCATTAATACAGCAGACTCTGGCACAAATTCCCAGCTATGATAATTTAATACATTTTGGGGTACTGTGGAAGGGTGGTGGACAATTCACTGGCACACAGGAGACAGAATTTTATTTGTAATGCTGCTCAGGTGCACAGTTTTACTTAAGCACGCAGAGGGCGCTGTTGTCCGTGGCCTGAATACCGACAGCAGTAATCAGGTCCACGGGAATACCAACACAGGTAAAAAGTTCACAATGCTGTTGCACTCACAGGTGCTCTGAAAATAATACTAATAAATGACAAAAGGTGAAAGAAAAAGGGAAAATAAAACACAGTAATAAAACTACAAAATAAAAGTGCGCACTCTGCAGCTTCACCCCGACCGTCGCTACCCGCACGGCCCGGGTCTCTGTCCTACGCTCATTGGTTCCTTCAGTAACTAGGCGTATACTCTCCGGGTTCTGCCCAAGTCTTTTCCCCGCTACTAAAAATAATCTTTTTTAATTTTTATTTTGGTCCTCTCTGGCTGTGCTTGGTCTGGCAGCAGCTCTTCCGCTGGCTCGTATCTCGTCTTAGAAGGTCAGATCTGAGGGAACAACAGAGCGTTATTTAAAGGTTCAGCAATCCCCCAAGGCCCGCCTCTCAGCCACTCAGAGAGAGGGAAATCCAACACACCCTTCCCCACTTCTCCGTGTCATTGTCATGACTGACAGGCGGATCTTACGAGGCTGCTGCCCTCTTCCTGCAGCACCATGCATACGTCAGACAGTCAGTACAGATCTCGCCTGCTACATATCTTTCCCCTCAGAATGGCACCACCGGTCCATTCGAAAATCCTACAATCCCATGCCTTCCCGAGAGAAAAAATCTGCGTTTTGATGCAGCTTTCCTGCTCGGTGGACAACCCTGAAGGCATAGGGCTGCAGGGCCAAGTACCACCGGGTGATTCTGGCGTTGTCAGCCAAGGTTTCACCTTAGCAATCAGCGGTCTGATCTGGCTGCTCCCTACTCAATACCCCAAATAGGACCCAAACAGGACCCAGATGGCTATGGGCATAGACTGGGCCTCCAGCCCAGCATTGTCCAGGATCCAGTCCCACAGCCTGATGGCGTCTTCTGCCAGGCGCTGTTGTCCCGGTTCTGACACGTGTGAACAGGCTGGCTGTAGGGGGTGATGTCAGGCCAAAAAGGAAACACACAGACAGGCAGTACTGGTGGGTGAAACTCAGTGTTTTATTACACACACAGAAAAAGGTTTGAACAAAACACGGCACTTGAGGCCAAAATAAATAGACAAACGAAACAGACTGTGGACGAACACTAAACAAGTATTATACAAAACAACTCTACGTATTATTGTGTTGTGGCAATATTGCAAACCAGACGTGGTTAACCCTTTGCGGTCCATTTATTAATTCTGCGTCAGGTTCGCCAGGTCCAATTTATTTTCACACGCACAGTTAATTTTAGATGCGCTGTTTGAAAGCATTTTTTCCACAGTCAAACGGGTTTAAATGGCCCTGCATATCAACAAAGCACTCACTAGGGATCTCCAGCCCCGCCCCACCCTTTCGTTTGCTATCGCTTTCACATATGCTACCAAATAAAAATAATAATAATAATAGTCGTACATACCGATCAATCGTCTCCTGATGACTCGTTTATCACCAAACTCCTCAATAATGCAATCCAAGTCATTATTTTATTGCTATAACATCTCAAAAAGCTCTGCAAATGTCCGTGATAGTCTCTGTGCGCTGATACTGTAACTCCCAGCTTGTTTCCATATGACCGCCCCATCTGATGCAAGGGGCTAGTATGACTATTCATGAGATCGCCTTTTTTTTCTTTTTTTTTTATCGGCTTGTCTCGGCTCCTTTTGTTCCCACTCGGCCATTGAATGGTTTTCTCGGCTTTTTCCGTTGAAAAACCGACTTTTTTGCGTTTTTTGGATGATGTCGGACAGGGTCCGACAAAGGACCTGATGGGAATAATTGCAATGTCGGACCCAGTCCGACAAAGGACCGCAAAGGGTTAAATGTATTGCAAATAATATAAATAAGACTTTATATTTAAGTGTTATTGTGTTGTTGCTATGGTGCAAACCAGATGTGGTTTGGATTATGGCAAATAACATTAATAAGCCTTGAGAGTACTATAAATAACATTAGTTAAACATGGATGTCAAGTCTCAAGGTTTACCCGTGAAACTCACAGTTTTTCACAATTTTGAGAGTCTCACGGCCGTGCAATGGATTCTCATGTTTTTTCATAAGTTTGTTATTGTTTGCGAGGCTGCAAAACCCTTTATACATGATACAGCAGTAAATCCATTACAATTGTCCAAGCGTATTATTTCATTTGGGGGGGGGGGGGGATCACCATGAAGAGGTGTATATTACCATTATATATTCCTGTACCTGCAACGCAAACTCCCCCCTTACTCCAAAGATAGAATTGCCTTGTTGCCTGAAACTGACGGTTTGTCTGCGCAAGCCTTCTATGTTTCGTTACACAACACGTCATTACTCGGAGAGAGTCGAAGAAGAGGCTGTCAGACTGTCACTGTCTCATTCACGCAGAAATTATTACGGAAATAAAAGAGAAATGGACATCAAAGAAATATGTGTAGATGTATTCTTTTTGAATAATTTACATTAAACAAGATCACATATAAACATTCACTGTTAAATGTAATTTTTTTAATGTGTGGTGTACCCAGACTATTTCTTTGTCTTATTTATTTTATTTTGTCTTGTCTCCTCAAAAGGAACAAAAGCAAACAGAATTTTCTTTTCATGACTAGCTAGAGCTGTGTTTTTTGTATATACTTGTGCTGTATTCGTATTGTTTGCTTCGCTCCCGGTGTGCATAGCCTTTAAGTCTAGGTCAGTGGCGTAGCTGTCAGCCATGTGCAAAAATCTTGATAGTCCCCAACACCAACTACCTCAATTATTGGACAGAAACCAGTCGGGTTGAAGGGGAGTCAGCAATTGTTTACAAAGGTATAAATATCAAACATTGTATGTCTTTTTTTTAATAAATTTAGTCGTTGCCAATTATTTTTATTATTTTCTCCCAATTTAGAATAGCCAATTATTTTTTAAGCTCAGCTCACCGCTACCACCCCTGCGCTGACATGGGAGAGAGAAGACGAACACACACTGTCTTCCGAAGCGTGTGCCGTCAGCCGACCGCTTTTTTTCACACTGTGGACTCACCATGCAGCCACCCAAGAGCTACAGCGTCGGAGGACAACGCAGCTCTCGGGCAGCTTACAGGCAAGCCCGCAGGCGCCTGGCCAGACTACAGGGGTCGCTGGTGCGCGGTGAGCCGAGGACACCCTGGCCGACCTAACCCTCCCTCCCCCGGGCGACGCTCAGCCAATTGTGCGCCGCCCCCTGGGAGCTCCCGTACACGGTCGGCTGTGGAATAGCCTGGACTCGAACTCGCGACGTCCAGACGTCCGACATCCTGCACTCCACGTGGCACGCCTTTACTGGATGCGCCACTCAGCAGCCCCCCAAACATTGTAAGTCTTTTCAAGTCTTGAATTGACTCTGTGCTTTCTGATACAAACATATGCACTGAGCTGGGGCGGGTTTTATTCTCGGTCGATCTGGCACGTCATTGGTGCACTCTGTTTTTCATGCTGTAGTGGGCCTGGCATGGTATGGTATCAACTCCATGGTATAATAAAGTTAATGACAAGCATTTTTTCTGAAGTTTGTTATGTATTTTTAATAAAATGGCATCTCTTATCAAAGGAATGAAGCAAAGCCACAGTTGGAAGTATTTTGAGGAACCGCATGAGAAAACTGGTATGTAAATAATTATGCCAAACAAAATTGCCGTACCACAAAAACACGTTCAATGCTTCACCATTTGAAATTAAATCATTCAGAAATGACTGTGGGTGGAGTTACTGAAGGCAGCAAAAAGCAAACATCCATAATAAACAGACGCTCCAGATGGCAACATTTATTCTTACATCACTGTGAATATGTATAACACGATTTTAAAAGAAAGGTTTTTTTTTTCCAGTATTAATTCAGAGAACGTAAATTGTAACTAAATTATGTATAGGCTTTATACCAGTACACTTTTACGCAAATCGTTTGTTTAAAAAAAAACCAGGAGATATTAAAAAAAATATATATATATATATATATATATATATATATATATATATATATATATATATATATATATATATATATATGGATTTCCTGTTTGTGGCACCAATACCTGAACACTAGCGTTAATTAATTGTTTATTTTGGAATCTGTGCATTTGTATGTCTGTATATCTGTCTCTCTGTATTTCCAACTTACATTTTTACGTGATCTACTGTTTCATGTTACAGATTGCCTTGATTTAGAGCAGTAAATGACACTGACATGCTTGTTTTTACACTGGAGATACATAGTTCTGCACAATATCAATTCATTCAAATGAATAGGCACTGTCCTACCTTGCTAATTGATTGGTTTGACTTTAAATACTGCAGCATCTATTTTTAAGAAGTCTGTGTTTATGTTTGTGTAACCTGCGCCTGTGTTAACATACACATTCCATTTTACTTGCTGCTAACCAGCCCCTAATTGACAGCAATCAAATATCAAGCCACTAAAAGAAAAAAAGTTGTTTCCTCACAAAAAGAGATTGAGGTAAAATTGTTCATCTGCTTGGAATGCAAGCTATCTTTAATTACACACTGGGGGAGAGATAACTACTTTTAACTACTGTTTGTGCCTTGGTTTTTTACTTCACTTGTGTAGAACAACGTAAGGTATAATGTCTTATTTAAAAATCTTCATCATTAAGTTTAATTACATGTTAGGCAGATAAGAGGAAATTAAATATGGAATATGGAGATTGTGTTTGATCAATGTAATTGAGTCTCAATCCAGCTTCATTATCTTAATTTCTTTGGTTTGCGTTACATAATTACAGTATTATCTTAGAAAACCCAAAACAGATACATAATTCCTTTTCATTCATGTATGAGTTCTTTCAAATTGAATCTAAACTGTTACATACATTTTAAAATTATTTCAAGTGAAACATTTTCAGTTGTCTCCCCGTGTATTGTTATGGAAGTATTATTCTTTTTATTGAACATGCCTTTCACTGGGGTCTCTCATTTTGTGAGAAGCTATCAATTGTCATGCCTGTTTTTCATTTTTTGTGTCAAGTGTGCTGACATCTCTTTAGCTTTGGATATCTAACAATTTTCCTTTGAAAAAGGCAGGGGTGACATTGTAAGCTCCATGCAAATACAATGACACTCTATAATGAAAACATTACTAATTGACAGGGTAGAGTCTGGTCGTGAACTGGCAAGCATCTTAACCACTATGCACGTCTGCCTTAGTGGTTCTAGAGCTTTTCAACCTCATCTCATCTCAACGACAGGGGACAGAATTGCAATGGGGACAGAATCCATAATGACAGCACCTATTTTTACCAGCATGGCACAAAACTGCCCATTATACTCTTCCCCTCTTCAACTTAAGCCAATCTATGAGTGACAGCACCAATTATTATTATTAATTATTTCTTAGCAGACGCCCTTATCCAGGGCGACTTACAAGATATCACACTATTTTTTTTTACATACAATTCCCTATTTATACAGTTGGATTTTTACTGGAGCAATCTAGGTAAAGTACCTTGCTCAAGGGTATAGCAGCAGTGTCCCCCACCTGGGATTGAACCCACAACCCTCCAGTCAAGAGTCCAGAGCCCTAACCACTACTCCACACTGAACAGGGGGGGCGGAAGCTGAAATCGGCAACCTTGTATAACGTATTAACCACTATGCAAGAGCTGGGCTCGTCTGCCTTCGAAGTTGTATAGCTTTCCAATCTCATCTCACCTTTCTGAAAGGGGCCAGAATCCAGAACGGCAGTGCATCACACAGAATTGCCCATTACACTAACAAATTGATCTCAATGGCAACACAGTGCCAATACAATCGCAATGCAGTGGTTCTGTATCCAAAGGTAATGGTAGCAAGGCAGCTACAATGGTATTATCCATGTTGAATATTAGCACATTTCCATATTTTGGGGTATAAATGCTATCTCAGTTGTATGAAGCAATACATGCCAGTAATCAGTAGCACTATATCTTCGATGGTGTGGTCTGCAAACAGTTTTATTAAACCCTTACATTGATACTTGTAACCCTATTGGCTAATACAATGTCACATCACCAAAAATAATTTGTGCTATTGCACACAAATCAGCTATTCTAAAGGTTAATAGACAAAAAACTATTGCCCCCTGACATCACAGGTTTAATACACCAATACTGATGGCAGTTTTCAGTTTCAAGCATTTTACCCACAATCTGTCAATTTTTCACCTTTGGGGCAACAGTTTTCAACTATGAGCCTCACATCCAGTCAATATGTGTATATGGCTAGACTTCACTGGGGTCATACTACGTAGACGAGTTAAGAATGCTACATACTTCAATAAATGCCCTCGACTTGTTAAAACTATGTGTTATTATTATGTGTTTCTTTGTATATCATATGTAAATATCCACAGTATGTCTTCCAGGCACCTGTATGTGAGAAGCTGTTCATGTTTTAACTTGAATTTTATGTACTGTATCGTTTAGTACATAAGAATGATTGTTATGTTATGTACATGACGTGTTTTCCAAAACAAGCATAAACGAGGATAGGAATGTTATGGGAACGTTATGAGAACATCATCAGTATTGTGTCATTAAATTATTTTGTCTTTGTGTAATATTGTATTTTTTGTTATCTTGAATCCTGTAAATCAAATTGGATATAGGCGTCAGCTAAATAAAATAATATTAATAATAACTATATAATAAATTCCTTTGCCAGATTAATGTTTGGCGGAAGTTTAATGTTTAATTATTTTACAATACTTTGAATAAAGAAGGCCTCATAGTCAAATAAAGCTCTATGATAAGACGTTATTTTACTTACGTTGAAGCTGAACTGTGTGCTTGGTTAACGATGATGAAATTTCCTGTAATTTTCACATCATTTTCAAAATGATATTTGCGAGTATGGTTTTGTTTCTTTAAAACAAATTTATGTGTCTCGAATCCTTATGCTGTGAATCAGAATCCTCCGAAGAAACATTTGATAGTATGGGCTTGCCATAGCAAAATGTATGTCGATTTTTAGTTTTTGTCAGATGCTTCTTTATTCTATGCATAAATAATATCAAGTACTTACAGGTTTGTGCTACCGAGTGGGTTAAGTTTTGTTTTAATACAGCCCTGAGTCTGTGTCTGAGAACGACAAGCAGCTTTTTCAGATATCATTAACAGACATAAATTAATAACATCGCAGCGAAGACTGTCAATTAGAATTAACATTTTCTTTGTCCAAATGTCTATTTAAATCTCAGTTCTACAAAATATAAAGTCAATTTTGCTTTGCCGCGCCGGTTGCAAATGCCAGTCAACTTCCATGTGAGGGTGGGAACGTACTGGGGGCTGAGGGAGGGAGGGAGAGCCGGCCGTGAACGCTAATATCTACTACTAATATTATTTTAAGGGCTGGTAAGATCTACTGTTCTGTTTGTTTTCAGCATAAATCATTGCACTAAGGAGAGCACTCAGGTACATAATGTGTATTATTTGTAAAGTGAAAATACCAAATGCTCACCCCACTGCTATATTTATATACACATCTATATTCACTGTGTATAAAAACATCAGTGCTTTAGGTGCGAGATTATGCACCGTTTTTGAAGTGCCCATATTTCAGATTGCATGTTGTTGAAGTTTTCTTCACACTTTACTAATACTTTACTACTATTCAGATGTCTGACAAAGTTTATGCTAAGGTGAAGTTTTTGAATGAAGAGGCAGTAGAGGTTGTCACAAAGTCATGGTTAAAGGAAAATGAAAAGGTAATAAGCCATATTTATCTTGCAATGAAATTGTTTATATTATGGGATATGTTGAGAATGTGTAGTTTAAGTGCATGTATTGAGAGGAACGGTAGTTCCTCTTACAAGTTAGAAAAACTTGTTTGAAACTACCGAGATTGAGAGCTTCCTTGTCTAAATCTCTGATCTCTGATAAATTGTAGTTCCTCATTTAATTAAAAATAAATAAAGGAATAATTTATTTGGTATAAATAAATAAATGATTTAAACAAATGCATAGAGGAATAAATACATTTAGAAATAAATAGTTTTAAATAAATAAATGTAGAAATGATTACATGTTTATATTATAAATAAATTAATAAATAGCAAGCTAGAAAAATACATGTCATATTAATTGATTTGGCTGATGTGTTTATGCACAACAATTGACATTTAAATACCTATATAAAAAGTACAAGTTCAATCACAGGTGGGGGACACATTGCTGCTTTACCTAAATTGATCCAGTAAAAAAACCTGACTGTATAAATGGGTAATTGTATGTCACAATTGTAAGTGTTTCTGCTTAAAAAAAAAAAATAGTAATAATATGCGTGTCTGGTTGGTACATGGATGGAAGACTGCCTGGCAATACCAGGTACTTTAAAATTTTCTTTGAAGTTTTACTTGTTTAGAATAACAAATAGTAGATTAAACAGCAAAAATGAGCTGATTTACTTTTAAATTTATTGATGCCAGCTCGCTGCGCTCGTCTTAAATAATTCCCACCTCGCTTTGCTTGCCTTAAAAAAGATTCCTGGGTCGCTGGGCTCACCAGCTACTCACTGCTATTCTCTCCTAGCAGAACTTTTCATCTCTGATTCCATTACAGCACACCATGCCGGTGCGGTGTGCTGCTCTTTCACTTTTCTATAAGGCACATGAGACGCACTGTTATGACTGATTTTATTAATCTCTATTGAAATAATTGCATAAGAGAAGTTATAAATATATTTATTTCACGCCTCCAACCGCTGTTTTAATTGCATTTGGATCATTCCAGACACCACCTGATACGTGAGCGCAACAAACTCAGCAATGCATTGATCATTAATACATTTTAAAAACAAAACATCAAAGTCACAGCATGCATTATATTCGGGCCGGGACATTTCAATTTGATGATAATAAGCAGAGTGTGACATGACAATACATTTGACATTAAATTTGACTGTATTATGGCTACATCTGTCTTCTTTTCATACATTTACACTGTAAGGCCACAGACGTGTGAAACGTTTGTATGTAAATGGCATGTGAGTAGTAAAGGCACAACAGCATCTGTCACTTTTCTAAGCCCGCCCCTTTTGATTGACTTATGACCCTAAGCCCTCCCCTATTGGTTGATTTATGACCATAAGCCCCACCCCTTTCCACACCGCTGAATGATTTATGACCAATTAAGCCCCAACCCTTTCAACACTCCTGGGTGATTTATGGCCCTTAAGCTCCTCCCCTTTTCCCCACGCTTTTGAGTGATTTATGACCCACCCCTTTTTTCCTGACATTAAAAGGATGTCTATCAAAAATAACCCTTCCCTAAAAATGGTGTCTGTAACCCTAGTTTATAGACTATCCAAAGAAAAGAAAAAGACAGAAAAGAAAATAAGTTGTATTACATTTTTTTGACTATGTTCAAGACCCTCCGTAACAATAACCAAGGTTATTAACAAACAGAGAGTCCCTAAACATTTTTGATTATGTTCAAGATGCTCCATAACAATAACCATGGTTATTAAAAAACAGAAAGTGCCTAAACATATGAAAGGGTTTCATAATCAGTATATTATACCCATATTACATTGAAAATTAACCCATAATAGCATCCTGCAAATGTGCTGGGGGCCCTACATTGCTGTGGGATTTCCGGGCCGTGGTAGGTAACTGTGTCCATTCCATAATACACATGTTTCTATATAATGGTTACTAATAATATTACAACATATTCTAAAAAACGATTTATAGGTATTTTAGAAGCTAAAATGTTAGCACAGTTTGAATTGTAACGGTTTTAGGGTTTTTTAGGAGCCTACCCATAATGCACCTGCACAGGGTGCATGTGTGTATTTTGTGGTTAAATGCTGGGGTGTTTCTAATAACTAGTCAGAAAAGAAAGAAAAGTTGTATTGTAGTGTATTTCTTTTTTGATCATGTTCAGGACCCTCAATAATCTGACTTATTATTATGAACAAACAGAGCGTCACTAAACATATGAAAGCATATACATATACTAAGAAGTAACCCACAATGGCATGCTCAAATGTGCTGGGGCCCTACATTTCTGTTGGTTTTACAGGTATTGGTGTCATTCCATAATACACATGGTTCTGTCTAATGGTTGATTTTAATATTACAATGTATTCTAAAAGACAAAAAAAAGTTATTTTTGAATCCAATAAATGTTAGCACAGGCTGAATTGTAAAGGTTTTAGGGTTTTTTAGGAGCCTAGCCATAATGCACCTGTATTTGCATAATGGTTTCTATTAATATTACAGAGAACTCTAAAAACCTAGTTAATGTTATTTTAGAAGCTAAAAAATGTTACCACATTCTTTGGCTTAATACAATTATTTTAAGATCAAATGAGATGTGATTAGGAGTAAGGGTCATCTTTTTCTGTTAAAACTGAATATATTTTGGGGTTCCTCAGGACTAGTAAGAAATTATAGAGAAAGAAGAAAGAGAGTCTGTTTTTTTGACCAAGCAGCAGGGTTATGGAGAACATGATGAAAAGACCCTGTCTTTTGGCCAAGAGGAAAGAAGCGTACCTAGAGAAGAAACGGTAAAAAAACTGTTTTTTTTACTTAGTAAGAGATTTTTCTTAAACAATAGTCTTAACTACAATCCTTCAGAAGAATACATCTTACATAAAGGTTGCTTTATCAATATGTAATATTTCACACTATTACACTGAAAAAGAACCTGATCTAACTGTGAAAAGTCTATTAAGTCTGTTCTTTTTTCGGGGAGCTAGACTTGGGGTGGGCTGTTCACTGTGTAATTATTTATTTTTTTATTATTTATTTCTTAGCAGACGCCCTTATCCAGGGCGACCTAGAGATCCCAACAGACTCACAGCTGTAATTGCTGCCAAAGGTGTTACCACCAAGTATTAACTGAGTGGGGGTGGAGACTTATCCAATTATGATCTTTCAGTTTTGTATTTTTCATATATCATTTTGTTCTCAATAAAAACTTTTTTAGAACATAAGAAAGTTTACAAATGAGAGGAGGCCATTCAGCCCATCTTGCTTGTTTGGTTGTTAGTAGCTTATTGATCCCAGAATCTCATCAAGCAGCTTCTTGAATGATCCCATGGTGTCCGCTTCAACAACATTACTGGGGAGTTGGTTCCAGACCCTCACAATTCTCTGTATAAAAAAGTGCCACCTAATTTCTGTTCTGAATGCCCCTTTATCTAATCTCCATTTGTGACCCCTGGTCCTTGTTTCTTTTTTCAGGTCAAACAAGTCCCCTGGGCCGACATTGTCTATACCTTATAGCGACATTGTATTTCCCCTTAACAGTGTGGAGTATGGTGTGTAGATAAGTGGAAAAAATCCTCATTTAAATGCATGAAACTCTGAGGCACTGACACAACAAAATGTGAAAAAAGTTCAAGGGGGTGTAGACTTTCTATAGGCACTGTAAACTCCTTGGTCTTTTTCGTAGATTCCTTCTTCAATTTCAGGGATGGGCGACTCCAGTCCTGGTCAGCCATTTCACTATGAATTTATTATATAATTAAATAATGAACTACAGTTAAACCTGCTCATGTGACCACCTTTATTTAACTACCTTGTGGTCTAAGTGACCACTTTAAATTTATTTGTTTTTTTATTTAACTGTATTAAGCGACCAGCTGTCTACGTGACCAGCGAGCACAATTCTCTTACCCTTACCCTTACACAGGGCTATTGTTATAAGAAAAATATGGTTTTAAATGGTACGTCATAAATTCAAAGAAATACAGTAACCATTTTAGTGGTCTTTATCCGAAAAACTGCTGAAAAATTCAGCACTACAAAGCTGCAGATACAGCATTTTGAAACGGAAAGAACTAGGGCTTGAAGTTTTAGGTTTTTATTTTTGTTCACGTGACCGTGTTTTGAGCCGATTCAATATCTTAATTAAACTGTCTTGATTGACTTGCTGATTCTGTTTCACCGTCTTCATTTTTTTCGAACATCAAGAGCAAGCAATGACATTAATCACTTCCCCCAGATGCTACTTTAACTTGCATTTCGTTCTCACACTTGTGTGACCTGAGACAGGCAAGCATTCATTACTTTCACAAAATAATTTTGTAAATGCATTATCTAAATGAATGTTATTAAATGACATACTTCCTTTTGTTCATATTACATCTGGCTTTTACAGCGTATGTAAGACATACATAATTACAGGAAAGCATGTCACAGACAAATAGAAAATTCATAAGTTATGGGCCCTCTTTTAAGAGACCATCTGTGTTAAGAGGCCACTATTAGACTGTCCCTTGAGTGGTCTCTTAATACAGGTTTGACTGTACTTTGAATGAATAAACACTTTCAATCCATTTGTGTATGCTGTTATGTAGGGTTTGGAAGCAGCAGCTGCTGGTTACCAAGGGACCATTCCCAAGGTTACCAGGTGATGCTAATAATTATTTCAGTTTTGCAAGGCTTTGGATATTAAAGTTTACAATTCTGTGGCAGGGTGGCTGAGTCGTCTGACGTCAGGCCAGAAGCAGGAAGGAAAAGACTCACACCAGGTACTGCAGTTTTCAAATAATAAAGACGCGGCTGGCCGCCGTTTTATTTAAATACAAAAATACATCAAATATTTTAACAAAAAGAAACTGCTCACAGAGCAAAATAAATAGTTAAACAAAAACAAGTCACGCACACAAAATAAACAATAAATGATCCAGGTCAGGCTGGGCAGTAGCCTTCACTGATCCTGGAATTATTTTTAAGTTTCGTTTTCACTCTTGTTCTCGTTCTCGTTCTCGTTCTCGTTCTCGTTCCTGTTCCTCTCGCTCTTGCTCTCTCCGCTCCTAGAACACCCACCCCTAGTGCCAAGAGTTGCAGGCTTTTATATTCAGGTGGCCACCTTCAGCACGAGTTTGTTAATTATTCCTGGCAGAGGACGAGCACCAATCTCGCCTCTGCCAGAACACGTTTTAAAATAAACAAAACCGCACAGCTATGCTGTCATCTATAAATACAATAATAAACAATAACAAAACCCGCGGCGCTTCACCGTCTTCTATACATAATAAATAAATCATAATAATAATAATAATAATAATAATAATAATAATAATAATAATAATAATACAAAACAAATACAGGGGCAGAGGGGGACCCCGTTCTAAAATAAAATAAACAAATCAAATGTACAGGGCACCTCGCCCTGTTACAGGTTCCTTCTCTATATGCGGTTTAGAAAGGACAGTTGTAAGCTCAGCGGCCGCTTGTCCAGCGCAGTAGAGAGGTGGCAGTTATGGAACTACACTAACCAAACTGAGATGTGCTGTATTTGAACTGAACTACCTCATTCAATTGCGGGTCTGTAGTGTGACTGCAAGGCTAGAATTAGATGTTTACAGTACAGTCTTTGAGTCTGATTGGTGCTGCTGCTGAATAATAATGAAATGGCTGGCAGTGCTCTGATTGGCAGAAACAAACTTGTGTGTTTGTATAAAACCTAATAATCAAATCACTACTATTTTTAAGTATCATATATTTTATTTTTAAAAAAATGCACTGGTGTTAAATCAGTTAGTGGTAAGGTTTTGCATATTTTTTAGTCCCTACGTAAAACTGCAGTAAAATTTCCTAAAATCTGCTAACAGAGAACTTATCCAGTTTTGCAGAAATTACTTTTCAATGAAAAATAGTGTTAATGATAATTAATAAATAAGAAAATGCAAGTCACTGTTAGTTTAATAAGCAATAACCCAAGACAGGGTGTGCAGTAAAACAAAGGCCTGCCTTAAACAGTTGCAGATTTCAAGTTAGCTATAGTATTTTATAAGTAACTTGAACTCTGCAACTGTTTAAGAGCTGAAAACAATTAAAAAGGTCTAATTAAACAAATTATCAGGGTCTAGTTATAAGGGTCTAGTTAAGTAATTGAGAGCTTAGTTGGAATGAAAACCAGCAAAGACAGGGGGTCCCCAGGACCAGTGTTGGGAACCACTGATCCAGAGGGAAACCTTTAATTTCTTCATTCGTCATCTTGACAGCAAAGCGTTGTATAGAGCAAGCTGTATTGAAAGAAATGTCTCGAAACCCCTGTGCTGCTTGGGATTTTTTTGTTAAATGCCCAGACAACCAACCAAGTGACTGTTGATGTTTCATGGAGGCACAACCAATCTCCGGGGTCACTTGACAAGCATAAGTACATATTATTATTAATATTTTTAGTAGAAGTAAAATGTGACTGATAACCTACGGTGACTGTTAAATAAAGCTTTGTTTTGCCAAAGTCTGCTGCAGTCGCTGCTGCAGTGCAAGCTTTCTGTGTGTATCGCAAACATCTTCAATTACGTGTAAATAAACAACGTACATTTTATTTTTATTTAAATTATAAAAACATGATTACTGTTCTATATAATGTATTTTTAAATTACATGTAAATATTGTATTTATTTTATATGGATTACTTGTAAAATAATAGGATTTTCAATCAAATATAAACAAGTATATAAACATGCTTGGATATATTGTGAAAAGTGTTGAATTTAAAGGAAGTAATGTTAAAACTTTACAATGCATTAGTAAGACCTCATCTAAAATATTGTGTTCAGTTCTGGTCACCTCGCTACAAAAAGGATATTGCTGCTTTAGATAGAGTGCAAAGAAGAGCGACCAGAAATATCCCGGGTTTAAAAGGCATGTCGTATGCAGACAGGCTAAAAGAATTGAATCTATTCAGTCTTGAACAAAGACGACTACGCGGTGATCTGATTCAAGCATTCAAAATTCTAAAAGGTTGACAATGTTGATCCAGGGGACTTGAAAAAAGAAAAAAGGACCAGGGGTCCCAAATGGAGATTAGATAAAGGGGCATTCAGAACAGAAAATAGGAGGCACGTTTTTACACAGAGAATTGTGAGGGTCTGGAACCAACTCCCCAGTAATGTTGTTGATGCTGACACCCTGGGATCCTTCAAGAAGCTGCTTGATGAGATTCTGGGATCAATAAACTACTAACAACCAAACGAGCAAGATGGGCTGAATGGCCTCCTTTCGTTTGTAAACTTTCTTATGTTCTTATGTTAATTCTATTAATCCAATCGCCTTTGCTGACAATTTGTTTTCTACTCCACTTTATGACAATCAGACTCGGGTACTGGCGGATATGGTGGATATAATATGAACCTGTGCAATGTGCTTGATATCCTGACCCCTGAGTAAACACGTTTGGTTTCCTATACCCATTGTTCTCCATGGTATAATTATCAGTTACGCTCCATGAAAACTGCAGGGTGTAGGCTTGAACGCAGGTGGTGGGATACTGGCCTAGCTGTTCATTTTGAAATATGGAGGGAGCATAAAACTGTATATAGGAATGCTCTAAACTCAGGCAGATAAGTTGCCAGGACAACTGAGGAAGTCAGCACCTCCGGTCAGTTTTTTTTAAAGTACCAAACTTTAAAACCCCCGTTATTGCTGTCGTAAATATTTTGCAGACCTTTTTTTCTAAGTGTGGACATGTCAATTATAGTTATCAAATGTATTTTTGACAGAAATTAATGTTTTATTAATCAGTTTTACTAAAAACATAATAGCACTCACTGCAACCGGATCCCTGATATTTGTATCCGGTTCGTCGGTTCCAAAGCAGGAACCAGGTACCCGATTTCAAAGGAACCGGTTCACATATCTGTATTGCTATCCACAGCACTGCTTACAAAGGTACCACAAAATGTTCCTGTCAGGACAACTGAGGATGTCAGCACCTCTGGTCACTTTTTTTTTAAAGTACCAAAAATGCCTATTCAGCTTTGTGACGGAAATATAATGAGTTCTGGTTGTAAATCTCCCTCTCGACCTGGGAGGGTACTAAGCAGCGAAAGGGAAAGGCTTTGGACAGGTTGTCCTGATAGTTCATTCCCTGGGTCGGGAAGTCAGTCAGCCTGGAAAAAGACGAAACCAGTGCTGGAATGTATTGACCTGGAAGGTAAACGAAGTAGCAGCTGCAGGCAATAGAATCAGCTGCAATCGTTTACCAAGGGGTCATGCATAATCGCATAAAAGGGGCTGGAGAATTGTAAATCTTTTCCTTCGCTTTTGGTTTCAAAATAGACCCAAAAGGACCCGTGCACTGTGTATTAAGAGTATTGTGAGTGTTTGTTTGTTTGTCTTGTCTATAATTATTACTTGTGTGTTTATAGATGGCTTACATGTTCCGGAGCTGTCGCTAAGAGCTAGCACCGAACCCGGAACAGCACTGCACTATTTGTCACTCTTTAAACTGTATCACCCGCCACAAGCACTAAAGCACGCACCCAGGACTGGTGACCGTGGTTGTATATTGTGGGAGAGATACTGTGTTTATTGTTTAGGGCTGCAATCCCTTTTACTGTTCTCCGTGTTTTACGCATCGCTATGTATAACCAGAGTTTATTATTTGGTCACCAGACCTGGATTATAACTAAAATAAATCTCTGTCTGTTTATTCCTGCACTGCATCACCTCTGCACCTGTACATAATCAGCAACCACTTTGCCACAAGCTTATTCAGCCTCTCCACGCCATGGCACAAGCAAAGAAGATATGTTGGCAATATTCCATAATAGTAAACATTTTATATATGTATCTACATGTTGATTATTCCAGTGACTGGGGTCTAATTCATTTTGTTTTATGAATCATTTCTCTGTAATTCTCGGAACTAGTGGAATTAAATGTAATTAATAATTGATGATAATTAAACAACATTGTTAATTGGCAATAATTCTTACATTTTTTTTTATTTTCTGTGTCAAGGGGGTGATGACTAAGCTCAGCTGATCCTCAGGGGGTGTTGTTAAGAAAAAGGTTGAGAAACACTGGTGTAGAATATCTGTTAAATACAGGCTAGTGGATTTGTTTTTGTTCAATTATTAGTGTTTTGTACTACCAATTTTCACCTGTGACCGTAATAAAAGCTCACTTTTGGCATTTTAATCTCAACTTCTGATTGTTTCCTGTCACCTGCAATAGCCACTTGACCACAATACTTTACAGTGTATATAGTTCAGTTCGTGTCATGTAGATTGGAAGAGTAAATTCAATCTGACCTCTTCGTTTAAAATCCTGCTAAGAAAATGTTACTTTCAAACTTCCGTTTCCGTTTCCTATAATGAACAGTTATATTGAGACTTGTTTATGTGATTTCCATTACATGAGAGTAGATGTTAAAACTTCATGCTGATTTGAACTTGGCTCTCGCTAAGCTAAGCACCAACTAAGACAAAGCTTCACTTTAAACTAATGTGATCCATATGTGTCTCCATCCATTCGCGCTTCCTTCCATATGATGATGTAGATATCCTTCTGTCTGGTGTTGATGGCTGAAGTGTAATGCTGGCTCCAGGGATCAGCTTATTGCCTCCCTAGAGCATCAGCACACACAACGGCTGCGATGCTGGCTCTGGGGATCAACCATAGTGCGGTCTCCCCAGCGCAACAGCATAACAACCGTCTGGATTGAGCTAAGTAGGGTACATCTCTGGGGTCTTCAAGTGGGCACCTTCCATCCTCTGTGTTTCGTCGACTAGCCCACGACACCTCAAGAGGGCTCGACGGTGATTCTGGCGTCCCAGAATCACCCCCCTCCGTCCCCCACTCAACTCAACCCAGCTTACTTACCTGTACATCAGCGTTTCTTTCTTTCTATTGTGCTTGAGATCCCCAGCCAGAATCTTTCCGTCTCAACCACAGCCAGTTGCTGCTCCTCTCTGCTGCTTCAGATAAGTTCTTCACTGTGCGACGCAACTCTTGGCCATTAAATCCGACATCTCTGAGAAACCGGGTTGTAGAGTGTGCCACAAATCCTCGACAACCCACTTCCACTGGGTAAACCCGGACCCTCCATCCTCGCTGTTCCGCTTCAGTGGCTAGTTGAGCATACCGCAGTTTCTTCCTCTCATACGCCTCATCTACAGCATCCTCCCATGGCACTGTTAACTCTACCAGGTGAACAAGGCGTGCTGATCCAGACCACAAGGCAATATCTGCTCGAAGGTTAGTGGTGGCAATCTCAGGTGGAAAAATAAGCCGTTGACCAACATCTGCCAGCATTTTCCAGTCTCTAGCAGCTTCCAGTTGTCCTGGGCGAGGATTGGCTTTAACACCTTTTCTTGGTGGTTGCTCTCCTGGGCGGAGGAATGTTGTCTTTTGTGTGTAATGTTTTGATGGAACAGGTGGCAACTTATTGGTCATGTTACGCTTGTCTTCCAATGCTAAGGCCAAACATCGTAGCACCTGGTCATGGCGCCAAGTAAACCGTCCTTGGCTAAGGGCCACCTTACATCCTGTCAAAATGTGCCTTAATGTTGCAGGTGATGAACACAAAGGACATGAGGGATCCTCTCCTACCCAGAGGTTTAGGTTCTGTGGTGATGGGAGAACATCATATGTTGACCTTATAAGGAAACTGATCCTGCTCTGTTCCATTGACCATAGGTCTTGCCAGCCAATCTTGCGTTGTTCCACACTCTCCCATCTCATCCATTCTCCCTGCTTGGCCTGGGAAATGGCCTTTATACACCTCATCCTCTCCTCCTGCTTTTGCACCTCGTTGACTACCAGCTTCCTCCGTTGAGCTGGGGCTGCCTTGTGCCATGTAGGAGGAGCTGAACTGAGACCAAGACCCCCTCTTCCATGCTGAACTTGCCCCATGATATCTCCAATTTGAAGGGCAGCCTTTGCATCCTCCACAGCTTTCTTTGCCACCCAATTTCTTCCAGTTTTCAACACAGGTGCTGCCTCCCTTACGCATTTGTCGCGTGACTCTACTAATGTCATTTCCAGTCTGACCTTGGCGTACTTAAACTCTTCGGTTAGAGCGGAGACAGGTAGCTGCAGTATTCCTTTACCATAAAGTCCCACTCTGCTGAGGCAGCGTGGAACTCCCAACCATTTCTTCATGTGTGAACTGATTAAAGCTTCCAGCTTCTCTACTGTTGTCAAAGAAACCTCGTACAGTCAGTGGCCTCAGCAACCTTGGCAGTAGACCAAACTGAAAGCACCAGAGTTTTAGTTTGCCTGGTAAAGTGCTGCTGTCTATGCTCTTCAACCCTTCCACAGCTTGTTGTCTAACTTCTCCCACATGAACTGTGTCCTTTAGATCCCCGTCGTACCATCTCCCAAGGCTCTTCACTGGCTTCTCAGACACTGTTGGTATTGCCTCACCATTAATGAAGAACATTTTATCTACTACTTTACCTTTAATTATAGAGATTCTCCTTGATTTAGTGGGCTTGAATTGCATTTGTGCCCATTCAATGTTATTGGTTAATTTGCCCAATAACCGATTAGTGCAGGCTACTGTTGTAGTCATGGTTGTCATGTCATCCATGTATGCTCGAATTGGTGGTAGCCGCATTCCAGAAGCCAAGTGCTCTCCTCCCACTACCCATTTTGATGCCCTAATGATTACTTCCATTGCCATGGTACTAGCCAGTGGAGAAATGGTGCATCCTGCCATTATTCCAACTTCTAGGCATTGCCATGTAGTGCTGAATTCTGAAGTTGAAAAACTAAATTGCAAATCTCCAAAGTAGGCTTTCACTAGATTTGTTATTGTCATCGGTACACTGAAAAAATCAAATGCTGCCCAAAGAAGTTCATGTGGCACTGAACCATATGCATTAGCCAAATCCAGGAATGTCACATGGAGCTCCTTCCTTTCCTTTTTAGCTGATTGAATTTGTTGCCAGATCACATTGATGTGTTCTAAGCATCCTGGGAAACCTGGAATGCCCGCTTTTTGTATTGAAGTGTCAATGAAGCAGTTCTTTAATAGGTAAGTTGACAATCTCTGAGCAATAATGCTGAAGAAAATCTTGCCTTCTACGTTTAATAGGGAAATAGGGCGAAACTGACTGATGCTTTTAGGTATAAAGACTCCACCTGCTCTGCGCCATGCTCTTGGTACAACCTGTTTTTCCCATGCTACTTTCATCAATTTCCACAGGATTCGTAGAACTCCTGAAGCACTTTTGTACACTCTGTACGGAACTCCATTAGGCCCTGGAGATGATGAAGCCCTTGCTTTTTTCACAGCTTCCTCTACTTCTTTCCACTTAGGTGCACAGTCCTCCATTTGGTATTCTGGTGGATTGATAGGTGGGATGTCTGACGGAATTGACATAGGCTCCTGCCTTTTTGAATCTGTATGTGTTTCTTCCAAATATCTCTCCAGCTCAAACTTAGATGCTTTTAGTGTGCCATTCTTCTCACTGGTGAATAACTTCTTTACAAATTTGAATGGGTCTTTATAAAAGTTAGTTCTCGCACGCTCCTTCTTTTTGAAGCATTTCCGTAGGCGCTCAGCTCTGCGCAATGTTGCATGCTTATCTTATGACCCTTTGTAAAAGATTGAGTCCCTCATTCTGACTTTCTTCTGCTGTTCTCCATTGCTTCCTCAGCTGTCTCCTTTCTCTAATTAAGCGTTCAATCTCCTGCTGCCGTCTAGACTTTCCAGGAATAGTTTGTACTTTTTCCTTCCTTTTTTCAACTCCAAACCTCTCGCTTCCATATGCGTAGATGATGTCCCCAAATTTATCCAGTTTCTTTTCAACTGTTCCACTAACCTTTCCAATGCAAAGCAGAGATTTGTGTTTACTGTGTCCCATGCAGTTTTCTCACAAGCTCTTGGCCATTTAACTCCAGGCTTGTGCCCGTTGAGGTTCTTTTCTCTCTTACGCTGATTTGTCTGACTGGGTTCACAAGGATCATTAGATTCATCACTAACTGTGTCCATGCAAGTCCTCCTCACAGCTATGACAGGGGTGCTGGTATCCTGCGAACTGTGGTTTGCTTCCTGTCGCTGGATTTCATTCGACTGACTTGACTGACTTCGTAAGAAGTACTGATCAATGCGAGGCCCTTGTCCCTTCTCCCTCAAGCACTTCATTCTCCCTTGATGAATCTTCAAACCCCTGACCGTTGTCGCCTTGCTCCAGCCGCAGACACAAACCTGGAGTTCCATGTCTTTGCTAACTGCAGATCTTGAACTAGTCTTTTGTGAAGTACTCTCCATACTCATATCCGTTTCCGTTCCTAAGTCCTTAACCGTGTTGTCCAACGTTGAGTCATCTTCCGCCCCCGCTCTCGCAGACTCTAGGGGTATTTTTCTCCTTAATTTCTTAGAAGTCTTGGGCAGTTGTCTCCAGCATCCTGTAAACAGAGCTGGATACTGCCGACAAGGGTAGCTAACCCTTGCCAGCCCCAATGGGGTCTCTTTCCTCCAATCAGCTGTCTCTCCAGGCTGTCACGAGGTCTTTACCTTGTTGCCAGCTGCACTATTCACAGCAGTCACTGGACGTATCTAGATCTTCATGATTTCCATTACAATTTCCATTGTAATTTAAATGAATCACAGTTTATGAAAAAAGCACCTTAATACACAACAGTGCCACACATGTAGTCAAATTCATCTTTTCAGAGTAAAAGTAGGGGGACCAAACCATATACTGGCCACCCCCAGTAGGAAAAGTGGGTGGGCCATGCCCCCCTTGGCCCCCCGTGGTGGAGGGACCCATGATATAAACTTATACTCTGCACTTCAAACTGTGATCGATTGGTTGGAAGAGTGCACAAAGCTTTCAGAAATACCGATGGACTCCAGTGGTTCGAAATGCAATAGACTCAGTCTTCAGCAAACAAAGAAAATCTGACTCATACCAACTGATAACAAGTGTAGCAGGTAACCATGTATTTTAATTGCAGCCACGTGTACACTGTACATTTTTCTATGTACATTTAAAAAAATATATATATATATATATATATATATATATATATATATATATATATATATATATATTTCTGTAAAGTGTGTGCAGTTTATGTAAGATTCTGTAGTATCATAATGTGTCAATGTGGCACGATGATCTGTTTTGTGTTAACTGTAAAAAAAAGGAGAGCGATAGTTTGAATCGCTCCAGTTCAGTGATACTCTTTAACTTAGCACCTGTGGCTCTTCGACAGATTAATTTTTTTAAACTCCCTGTACTATATGTGTCTTCAATCCAAACACAGGGTGCATTCACTGAGATTATTCTGCGCAGATTCTGTGCAGAATCTGACCAATTTAAACGCACCCATTGGCTAAATTTGTCAGATTCCGCACAGAATCTGTGCAGAATGATCTCCGTGAATGCACCCAGTGTCTCTGACGAATCTGCTTGCCCCATTTGCATTGGTTATTGGGAAATGTAGTTTTATATATAGCCCAAAACGCTCAAAATGGAACTGATAGATTCTATTTTGATATTGAGCTATTTATAAAACTACATTTTCCAGTAACTAATGCAAATTCCCACACTATTTGCAATATTGACCAATGACCACGAAATTACAAAATGAAAGAAACCATATGTAGACAGCAAGATGATTAAAGATTGCATAATAATTGCAAGTTCAACACTGTTCGCGGATGAAAAGGATCTAGAAAAAGAAGTGAGAAGAATTCAACTTTCTGATTCTAGCATAGCTAGGAGGGCTTCTGATATTTCAGAGAACATTGAAAATGTGTTGACAGAGAAATGGTCAGGGGCTGAATTTGTTAGCATTGCAATGGATGAAAGCTTGGATATTAACGGTATTCCTCAGTTATTGATATTTGTCAGAGCAACTTCCCAGGAACTTGATGTGACAGAAGACATGTTGGATATGATACCGCTGCAAAAGGGTACAAAAGGAGAGGACATAAAACTCACTGCTATGGATGTCCTGAAAAAGTTTGAAGTGGCACCAGAGAAAATTACATCCATCACAACAGATGGAGCGCCAGCTATGCTACGTAAGAGAATTGGTGCTGCTTCTTTGCTTAAAGAAAAGCTGAAGTCTGAAAAATCAATGCATGAAATTCTTACCACTGCATTATACACCAACAAGCATTGTTTGCAAAGTTCACTTCTCTTTGCGATGCAATGGAAGACGTTATTGAGTTGGTTAATTTTATCAGAGCTAAAGCTAGGAGCCATCAGAAGTTCAAAATTCTGTGTGAAAAATTTGATATGCAGTACGGTAATTTAGTTCTGCACGCTTAATTAAGGTGGCTTTCTTGCAGACGCATGCTTGCCCATGTTTTGGATTTATTCAAGCCACTCAAGCTCTTCAATACTGGATGTGGTGAAACTTCCCACTTTCAATTCATGGATGACACTGACTCGTTGCTGTGTCTTGCGTTTCTGTGCGACATTACACAGTACTTAAATGAGTTAAACCTGAAGTAGCAAGGTAAGAATAAAACTGTGCAGAGTTACACACTGCTGTCACAATTTTTTTCTTGCAAACTTCAAGTACTGCACAGCAGTGTTAGGAGCGGTAAAGACAAGCTTTTTTCTCATGTCCAAAGCATCCTTGAGAAAAATCCTGATGCTGTTGTAAATCAAGAAGTCTTCTGTGAAGTGCTGAACGAATTGTCTAAAAACTATGCTGGAAGATTTCAGGATTTTAAGAAGTGTGAGAAATTGTTGCTTCTGGTGAACATGCCATTCCTCCTGGAAGTAGATGAAGTGAAGGACATTTTCTCAGGAAAGCCTGATTCAGCTGACCTGCTGATAGAGTTTGTAAAGTTGAAAAGCTCTGATGAATTTCAACGAGGATTTCGGCAAAACAATGGAGACTACTTCTGGAAATTAGTGAGCCATCTTCCGCATATTGCAAAATTGGCAAGGCAGTTTATTTCGATGTTTCCATCAACTTACAGATGTGAAGCATCTTTCTCTGCACTCGCTCAGATTAAAAATAACCGGCAGGATCGACTCAGTCTTCAGCACACAAAAGAATCCCTTTGAAATGCGGTGACCACCATAGAACCCGACTTCTCAGCGCTTGCTTCCAAGAAGGAGGGCCGTGTATCTAACTGACAGCCATACAGGTAAGAATGAGAGCTTTTATATTTTTATAAAGCTTAAGTGTGTTTAATAACATAAAGCAGTATTATTTGTTTATTTATGCATCAGCTGCAGAGTCACTTACAATTACGTCTCACCTGAAAGACGGAGCACAAGGAGGTTAAGTGACTTGCTCAGAGTCACACAGTGAGTCAGTGGTTGAGGCATATGTACTTGCAGTTAGTTAGGAGAAACACCACAAAGAGGGTTCATTAAAATATTTTACCCAGTTGGACTGTGCATTTCACTAATATTTAGTTTAATAATTTTTATTTAAACTTGAATGTTCTTGCCATACTTATTGTGCATGTTGTGGCTCTTTAGCTGACACTTACTGCTCATGTGGCTCCTGAGCAAGTGAGGACTGAGTATCACTGCTCCAGTTCATAACAGCAATCATCTTCTTTTACTGGACACTTGATTTAGCTGTCAATCAATCACTCAATCAATCTTTATTTTATATAGCGCCTTTCATAGTGGACCAAAGTGCTTTACAAGATACAGTAACAAAAAAAAAGCATAATACATGAAATACATTGAAAAACAATGCATAGTACATAAAATACAAGGCTGTATTTAATGTATGTACAAGGATGTAAAAATAATTGGATTTGAGAGAAAAAAGTAGCTAATAACAGATATCGGGCTTAAAGAGCATGGAAAGCAATAGAGAACAAGTGGGTCTTGAGAGTTGATAAAGCGAGCCACGGTGGGGGCATCATGCACCAAAGCTGGGAGAGAGGAAAGTAATCCTAAACTTTACAGGTAGCCAGTGCAGCTGTGCAAGACAGGGGGTGATGTGTTCACATTTTTTACATCTGGTAAGGATCCTGGCAGCGGCATTCTGAACTAGCTGCAGTTGGTTAATGGTGCGTGTCGGGAGACCACCATAGAGAGAGTTGCAGTAGTCGAGTCGAGAGGAGACAAATGCATAACAAAGTATCTCCGCATCCAGGAGGGAAAGGTAAGGATGGAATTTGGAGATTTTTTAAAATTTTTTTTATAAATTTAGTTGCCAATTATTTTTTATTATTTTCTCCCAATTTGAAATGGCCAACGGCCGTCAGCCTACCACTTTTTTTCACCCTGCGGACTCACCATGCAGCCAACAAAGAGCTACAGCATGGGAGGACAACACAACTCTCGGGCAGCTTACAGGCAAGCCCACAGGCGCCCGGCCAGACTACAGGGGTCGCTAACCCTCCCTCCCCCCGGGCGGTGCTCGGCCAATTGAGCGCCGCCCCCCTGGAAGCTCCTGTCCTCGGTCGGCAAAGGAATAGCCTGGACTCGAACTCGCGACGTTCAGACTATGGAGTGCATCCTGCACTCCACGCAGAGCGCCTTTACTGGATGCACCACTCGGGAGCCCCAAGACTTTGGAGATGTTTTGAAGATGGTAGAAGGAAGATTTGACCACGGAGGAGATGTGGGCATCAAAGGAGAGGTTGCTGTCAAGAAGTACACCAAGGCTTCGTACTGTGGGGGAAGGCAGCAGCAGACAGTTTCTGAGGTTCAGGGCAGCTATACTAAGATTCTTAAATTGTTTTAGATCCAACTAGAAGGAGTTCAGATTTGCTAGTGTTGAGCTGAAGAAAATTGGCATATATCCAGGCCTCAATGTCTTGAATGCAAGCCGAGAGCCAGACCATGGCAGAGGGGCTTCCAGGGTCGAGTTTTAAGTAGAGCTGGGTGTCATCAGCATAGGAGTGAAACATGAGGCTATGTTAGTGGATGAGGTGACCTACGGAAAGCATGTAGATGTTGAAGAGAAGAGGCCCAAGAACTTACCCTTGAGGGACACTTCAAGTGACTTGGTTTGCGACACCACTGCATCCAGCATAGAAAATAGACTGCATGCGTCCAGATAGGTAAGAGGACATCCAGGAGAGACAGGTTCCAGAGATCCCAGCATACGTCTGAAGACGGTCAAGAAGAATTCCATTATCTATGGTGTCAAAAATGGCCAATGTTTTCAAACTTACTATTTTCTTGCAAGATTATCCATTGTGGGTGTCAGTGGGAGGCTTGAGCTTGTTTGAGGCCAGTCTTCTTAACTAAGCCCGACAGTAATACTGTACATCTCGCATATTGAAATGTATTTTTGTTTACGACTGTAAGTCGCCCTGGATAAGGACGTCTGCTAAGAAATAATAATAATAATAATAATAATAATAATAATAATAATAATAATAATAATATAATACTTTATGTAGCACATCAGTGTTCATGTGAAGAGCATGATCACGTTTAAAATGATGATATTTCAATCCAACAATGCTTGAAAAAGCAAAAGTAATAACCCCTTTCAACGTGTTTTTAAAAAAAAAAAATTTTATCATGTAACTTTGAGCTAATTTAGGCAGATTTCCGCCCCCCCCCCAAAAAAAAACAAACTTTCAATAGCACTGAGTCATATGGAACGTTAAACTTGTAGTCAAAAAAAAAAAAAAAAAAAACAATGCGCATTGTTTAGTAAATGGCAAGCAAAACTGACCAAAATAAATAGCCTAAATAAAAAAAATTAAAATTAAATTGCAGTGCAATTATGTGTCTGCGATGCCATTGAGAGTGAAATGTTTTGTTTAGTGTACTGCAGATCAACTGAAAGTTCATCAATTAATTGATACAATTAACATCTGTGAAAAATAAACCTTTTAAAAGATTCCTGGTCACTTTAAATGTGTGCGCTCTATCTCATAACACTTGCCTGCAGTTGGTATAACCCATGCCAGGGACCTGCAAAGACTCCTCTGTGGACCTGCTGTTCGAAAACACTGATCTAAAGTTTGTCAAGAAAGTGGTGAGTAAACATGTAACCCCCGGACTAGGATATGCTGAAGCATATGGAGTTGGTTTAAACAAGGGATATTTCTTTTTTCTGATGCCATTGTTCCACGTTGACCATTAATACTACATTAAAAACTTTCCTTGAATAGTCATGGGACATTCTGTTTGAATTTGGCTTGTCACGTTCAATATTGTTCTAACCGTTGAGTCCTACGCATGCATACAGTACGTATGGTTGTGATCAAAACATTTCTGGTTTTTTTTCCTGACTACTTTCAGTCTGAGGAAGAATTAGGCAGTTCCCTAGCTCCAGCCAGACTCCAGAAGGAAATCCATCTGACTCAGATCATACAAATAACAGTAAAACAATAAAAGAAAACGAGCCACTGAAGGGCAAGGCAATGAAACCTCTGCGATTATTATGGTTAGCTGCCTTTTGAGAGACTTGTTATACGATTACTGTCTGTGGAACAGAAACAAATAGAAAATAAATGGATTCAATTTTCTGCTTTATCACAAAATGCTGTATGAAACTAGTCCAGTTGATTTGACGCAAAGCAGAAAACTATTGTTCTTGAGTCAGTAATTCCAGTATGAAGGAAATGTTTCTCTGTCGCGCCAGGAAATTGGAGCCTGAGTCACTTGTTGTCTTATGATTTGTATTAAATTTGGATTTGAATTAATTTTAAAAGTACTTTCAACCCATGGTGAATTGTTTGGGTATTTGAAATGAGCTCAAATGACAAGGTCTGTATTGAAATGCAGGTAAATTCCATGAATGTTGTCCACTTCCATTTCCTATACAATATTTCATAACATAACATAATAGGCAGGCCTCCCAGTGCTCTTGATGAATACATTTGCTGTTGGTATGAATGCATCATCCACCATAGCACATTAAAGCCTATTAACTAAACAGTCCATGATTAATGTAATGTTTTATCTTATTTCCCCCCACAGGGTATGGATATCCCTATAAGCGGAAGGCTTTCATACTGTATGTACAGTCCCAGACACAAGTAGTGGCACTCTTCACTTAACATAAGATAATTGAAGAAAACAAGTTACAGTAGTCTCCGCGAATAGGAACACCTCCTAAGAGAACGCTACGCCTAAGGGAGCACCCTTGTGGTGAAACGGATTTCTCCCATTGTAAATGCTCTGGCTAAAGGAACAAGAACTTTGCTTAAAAGAACACCACCTTGGCACCGATAGAGATTAGTTCACAATGAATACAATACTGTTTTGCAAAAAAGCGACTTGTCATTGCGAGAGTGTCCTGAGGGACACCGATTGGTTTATTAAATCTTTCCAGGGCCGCCGTCATATCATTGACTCGTTTTGTATTCTGATTTCCACGAGTGCACCTCATCGCTACAAAATGGCATGTAAACAAATGGCAAAATGCGCCGCTGTTTCTCTTTCTACACAAAGTTGGAAATTGTTCAGTCTCTTGAAAAAAACCTGAATCTCGCCAAGCAATTTGATGTTACCCTTTCTGGTGAGTTGCTTCACCATTTCTTTTAAATAATATACATGTGCTGTATATTGCTGCTGCATTTTGTAACGTGTGTAGGGGTGCTGTGTTCATTTAGTTTGAAAATTAATTTATTAACATTAAGTTAACCCTAAGTAACGCCCATTATTTTTTACTCTGCCACTATGATAGCCCGAAACACATACGGCAGCTAACTTTATAGTACATAGCAATTTAAGCTTTTTGACCATGTTAGACCATCTTAGAGAACACTTTGGCTATAAGAACGCTTTGCTTGCTTCCCGAGGGGTGTTCTATTAGCCAGAGAGTACTGACCGAGCAGTCGTTCTGGTAGTTTAACAATCTTTATATATATATATATATATATATATATATATATATATATATATATATATATATATATATATATATATAAAAAAAAAAAAAAAAACACTTAAGCAATTTCAAATATATGTTCATGACAAAAGTATTTTTACATTAAAAGTCTGTCAATGTAATGGAACTAATTAAATAGTCATTTGATTGAAAACCATTACACAATAATTAAGCTACATTATAAAGTCAATAGCCAGAAAAAAAGGTAATTTTCCACTGTTGAAGAAACATGTTTTGGCAACACAGCAGATGATGGTCAAGACAAAGGAGTTGGATTTGTGTTTGAGAAAAGCAATTGTAGCAAACTATAACAAAGGAAATGGCTACAGAAGAGCATAAAAGATTCATTCTCAAACTGAACGCAGTAGGGATTCAAGGAAATGCAGAAAGTACTGATTAGAGGAGAAACCTCAAAATGGAGCGAAGTAACCAGTGGTGTACAACAGGGATCAAAATTAGGTCCTCTACTATTCCTATTATACATTAATGATTAAGGCCCTGTCCACATTACATAACCGATCTCGAGAACCGTACTCGAAACCGCTCTAATTAATACAGCTCAAAGCGTCCACACTGAAGTACCGTTTCATGTTTAGTCAGGCTTAATGCGTCCACACACCATTAGAATAGTTCAGTTACAATTCCCAGCAGCGCAACAAACCGTGGAAATTAATATGATAGTATCCCACCATGCACTGTATTTTATTTTTAAAATAATGTGTTATGCCCCATATTAACAGAGGTTCATATTGCAAAGTAAATCTGTAAGTCGCCTTGGATAAAGGCGTCTGCTAAATAAGCAAATAATAATAATAATAATAATAATAATAATAATAATAATAATAATAATAATAATAATAATAATAAATCTGAACACACACACACACAAGTAGGGCTTGAACTTTCCAGGTTTCAGATGAAGTCCCTTTAAACAAATTGAGCAGATTCTGTTTTATAATTAAACTCAGAAAGAAGCTGTTAATTACAAAACAATCTTTGTTTTTACCTTCATATCTTGCCTGAGCCTAATTCGGGTCCTCTTAATTTTATTTCAAACAGAGCTGACAAATTACTTAATTTGTTCATCCCCGATCGTACTTTTAACTCGCATTTCATTTTTGCAGTCGCCTAATTTAACGTTGTGTTTTTGTTATTTTCCCCACTAGTTTAACAGAGATGTCCTGACCGATTTTTTGAAGCATAAAAATGAATACCTAGTGGGGAGTATACACTGATATCAAGTCCTTCGGGCGCCTGCTCTGAGTATTTCGCCAAACATAGCACAAAGCATTTTGGGATATTGGAGGATACACAAAAAATGTATTTTGGTATTACAGCGTCCACACTTCTGATAAACCGTACTGCCTGATGCGATCTAATAAGAACCGGAGTCGAGACTACCTCCTGAGGTGGTCTCGAGTCCGGTTCTCGAGTACGGTATTAAATGCTGCGTAGTGTGGACGTAAACCGTATTTAACACTTTTAAGCCGGCTTAAATGCAACTAATACGGTTTAAAGACTTAGTATGGACATGGCCTTAGATTCTGGTATAGTAAGCAAACTTGTTAAATTTGCAGATGACACAAAAATAGGAGGAGTGGCAAACACTGTTGCAGCAGCAAAAGTCATTCAAAATGATCTAGACAACATTCAGAACTGGGCAGACACATGGCAAATTACATTTAATAGAGAAAAGTGTAAGGTACTGCATGCAGGCAATAAAAATGTGCATTATAAATATCATATGGGAGATACTGAAATTGATCTATGAAAAAGACCTAGGAGTTTATGTTGACTCAGAAATGTCTTCATCGAGACAATGTGGGGAAGCTATATAAAAGGCCAAAGATGCTCAGATATATTGTGAAAAGTGTTGAATTTAAATAAAGGGAAGTAATGATAAAACTTTACAATGCATTAGTAAGACCTCACCTTGAATATTGTGTTCAGTTCTGGTCACCTCGTTACAAACGCGGAGATCTGATTCAAACATTCAAAATCCTAAAAGGTATAGACAATGTCGACCCAGGGGACTTCTTTGACCTGAAAAAAGAAACAAGGACCAGGGGTCACAAATGGAGATTAGATAAAGGGGCATTCAGAACAGAAAATAGGAGGCACTTTTTTACACAGAGAAATGTGAGGGTCTGGAACCAACTCCCCAGTAATGTTGTTGAAGCTGACACCCTGGGATCCTTCAAGAAGCTGCTTGATGAGATTCTGGGATCAATAAGCTACTAACAACCAAACGAGCAAGATGGGCTAAATGGCCTCCTCTCGTTTGTAAACTTTCTTATGTTCTTATGTTCTTATGAAGAGTGTCAAAAAATATGGAACAACAAAATGTACAGAACAAATTGAACTGAAAGAAGTGGACATCCAAAGCAAATTATGGGTACAGGGTAGGAGAATCATCCAAGCAGCTAAAAAAATTAACAGCCAAGGACTTAAAGAACGGTTTTAGAAGCATCAAGCATCATAGTGCATGAAAGAACTGAACAGAGAAGAGTTTAATGCATGCAGACCTCGCTGCAAACCACTTTTAAAGAAAATTCATAAAACAGTCTACCAACTGGTTTGATCATGATATGGGGGTGTTTTAGCAGTTCAGGGACATGAGGCATTCATGTGATTGAAGAGTGAATAATTGCACTCATGTATCAAAACATTCTACAAAGTATCATACCATCTGCTCCTTGGCTGTTTATTTAGGACAACAACTGAAAGCATACACCTAGGTTAACTCTGGAATTCTTGAAGAAAAAGCGAGTGTGCCAATACTTTGGTCTTGAATGAATAATGTTTTTTTTTTTGCATAAAGATTATTTGTTAAATTGCTAGAAATTGTGTATTTTGCTTTTTGTGTTATTCAAAAGTGGTTAAAGTATACTAAATACTTGTCCTTAATCTGTCTCCTTGAATTATGGTATAAGCATATGGCACCAATACTTTTGTCTGCAATGGTATCAAAGTAGGTACTTGGGTACGTTTGTGCGCACCTGTGTCTTTAATTATGTTACATGAACCGTTCACCTTGGAAAGTGCAGATTCTTCTGTTGTCTTCTGTGGCTGCTGGTTTTCAAACCAAGCTCTCGATTACTTAACTAGACACTTAATTTAACTGATAATTTGCTTAATTAGACCTTTTTACTTGTTTTCAGCTCTGGAACAGTTGCATATTTCAAGTTAGCAATTACATTTGATAACTTAACTTAAGTAACTTAAACCCAACCAAAAGTACACTATTTACAGGGGCAGGCCTCAGCCCTGCCACACATACATACAAGAAAAATTATCTAAGCTAATCCGTCTTGTCCAGTAATTAGTAGAATCTTTTTTCCTGCTAGTGTAATTATACAGGCAAAGCTTTGGAAAAGTGTTGCAGTCCCCCTTTCAAGTACGAAATATAACCCGTAAAAGACCCGAAACCTGAATATTGTATACCAAGTCTGGTCTATGAGCCTGTGATGCAGTCATGGCCCACCCCCAAGGGCACAAAGGCACTGCACTCGCAGATCTCAGCACCATTTTTCTTTTCAAGACTGCCTTCATCGGAGAGCCTTAGATTAGTACATTGTTGCTTCTATCATATTTTGCATTTATTGTGCTTTTCATTTTGCCTTCGGCCAATATATTACGAGACGGTTTGTATAATTTAAGTAATTGTATTACTGTATTATTGTATGAGAGAAATTTTTTTTTTTCTCATTATATTTTTCTGTTTTCACAGAGACTACGCACAGGGTTGTCTGCAGTGCATGTTGTGGCACACGTGTAGTGAGAGCAGCTGTTGGGCTCAGCAACACTGCGCAGGACCAAGAGGCTGCTTCAGGAATCCCTCCCACAGCATCTTGATGCATCACCATTACAAGGGCTGTTAGTTTACTAACAAGCAGGCTTCCCTCAGTCTCGTGTGGGTACTGACTGAGTGGTTTTGCCAGTAGCTTGCACAGGTGAGCATTCCTGTACATTGCTACATTGCGGTAACTGAGAACTGAGTAGACCTGTACCGAGGTCACGGACCCGCTCTGTTCCCAACCCAGTACCATACCGTATCATACCATACCGAACAGCTATAAACTGTACCGGTACCGTACCGACCCGGTGCTACAAGCAGCGACTGACCCTGAGACTCTGGGCTGAAGTTTGTATCGCTCAAAACAGCTTTCTTGCTTGCTATTGCCTCCACAAAGCGGGTGAGTGAGATGCAGGCATTCTCTATAGCAAAAACCTGCATAATTTTTACAGAGGCCAGGACAAAGGTCTCGCTCCGGACAAATCCTGCCTTTTTGCTGAAGACGATCTCGGCATTCCATGTCAACCAGTCTGTGGAATTGGAGGCTTTCATCCATCTCCTTTCCAGTCTGACAGAGAGCTGCAGCTCCATATGCTCTGCCCAGTGTGGACTTTGGTGTACTATGTTGACAGGACGAAGTTGGAGGCAGTCCGAACAATATTTTGTCTGCTGTGGGTTGAAGTCCCATGGTCAAGCTCTGTCTAAACAGAGCTTGACCATGGTGCACGGTCAGGACTGTCTATGAGCTGGCCAACTTGCCCCCTCCAAAAAAGCTCACTGCCCATTCCTTCAGGGGCATGACAACTTTGTGGGCTTTATTCCAGGGTGCATCTGTCAAAGACATGCAATGCAGCAGTGTGGTCTACTCCCCATACCTTCACGAAGTTCTACAGGCTAAATGTCGTGGATGCTCAAAACCCTGGTTTTTGGAACTAATTTTAAGGGTGGCTTCTCAGTCAACCCATACAACACAGGCATAGAGGTGAGTTTCTCCCTCAGCTTTTTCACCCTAGCTACCTGTTACTGGGGTTCCGTATGGTAAAGCACAGGGCAGCCACTTGGCTTAGCTTTGTAACATACCAGCCGTTCTGCAATCTTGCAGTGTACCAAAGCCCTTGTGATGTACCCTAATAGTAACATTTCATACCTCAAAGGGAACGTTAGGTTATTATCATAACCCAGGTTCCCTGAAATAGAAATGTAGGCTTGAAAGAAAAATAACGTTGAGATCTGTGAGCACAGTGCCCACGGGGGCGGGCCACGACTGTGTCACAGGCTCACAGAGCAGCTTTAGTATAGAATATTCAGGTTTTGGGTCTTTAGGAGGTAAATACCAATACACTAATGGTTACATTTCTACTTTGGGAACCAGTGTTATGATATTTTTTTCTTTAGCATATTCCTTGTAATGGAGGGACATTTCTATAAAAAGAAAATAAGTGTTTTCATTACTCTGACTGTAATTAATAAATAGATTTCAAATACTGTATTTTGAGAGCAGCTTATTTTGACTTTTGACATTCACTTTACATTTCATTTTAGTTTTGAAAGCCCTGTTTTTTGGCAAAAGGAATTTCTCAGAGAGGAATAAAGTGCAGCCTGTCAAAATAAAATAAAGTATCAGGATTCAGAGCAGCGTTTTCTGGCTCAGAGTGAAGACATACGGAAGTAGCCTTTTGGGTTCGATCAGATAGTAGGCTTGTCAGTATCCAGTGCACTGTAATTAACCTATATATATATATATATATATATATATATATATATATATATATATATATATATATATATATATATATATTACAGTGGTTTGCAGAGGTATTCACCCCCCTGCAAAGTTTTCACGTTTTGTTGGCACCTGAGCGTACTTCATGACGCTTTCAAATTAGACGTTACATGTATAATCTACACAAACTACACCACATTGATAAAGTTAAAAAATACGTATAGAATATAAATAAGTAAGATTTACCAACAGAAACAGATTAATCTCAGTTGCATTAGTATTCAACCCCTTTGCTACTGCAGCCCTAAATCAGCTCAGGTGAAAATGATTTGTTTGAAAGGTCACAAAATTAGTGAAATGGTTTCAGCCTGTGTGTACTCAAAGTGGTTTAACTTGTAGATAATTTCCTTCAAGTATATGAAGACTTTCAAGCTGCAACTCACATAGTGATCCAACAAAGCAACCATGAAGATCAAGGAGCTTTCAAAATAAGTCAGGGATAAAGTGGTAGAGAGGCACAGAGCAGGAGAAGGGTACAAGAAAATTTCAAAGGCGCTGATTATTCCTCTCAGCACAGTGAAGTCCATCATTAAGAATTGGAAGATGCATCATACCACCCGACACTACCCAAATCAGGTCGCCCTCCCAAACTGAGCAGCCGGGCAAGCAGGAAACTGGTTCAGGATGTCACTCTGAAGCCAACAATGACCTTAAGAGATCTGCAAAGTTCTGTGTCTGAGATGGGAGTCAGTGTTCACACATCAACAATAAGCCGGTCCCTACACAAAGCTGGCCTGTATGGACGGGTGGCAAGAAAGAAGCCTCATCTTAAAGCATGTATGGAGTTTGTGAAAAAGCATGTAGATGATACTGCAGACATGTGGAAAAGGGTTTTGTGGTCAGGTGAGACAAAATTTGAACTAAATTGTTTACGGTCAATATTTTTTTTTTTTTACAAACTCCCTCAAATTACATCATCACGTTGGGTGTTTTTCCTCTCTTCACACAACAAAGCAAAATGGCGGCCAACAGAAAATGAATTACAAAATACACTACAAAACAAAGATGTTGCAAACACTAAAATCAACATAAAAACTTTGTTTTCAGTGTTTTCTGACTTACTAAAATTCAAACAAATTCAACTCGACGATGTAAATAAATAGAACCTTCTCAAACTCAACGGACTCCTCTGAGAATTCAATGACACGGTGAGAAAGTCAGACGTTCAATGCTGATTAGTCAGATGATTAGTATATTTCACATATCTGCAAAAGCGCTTATACCTATTGTGATGAAACTTAGTATTAATTATTTTTTAGCATTAGTTATTGAAAGTATTACATTTGAGATATATGGAGGTGTATGGCTATCTGTTGATTTTACATTGTGTTCATTCTGCAGTATATTTGAAGAAACAACTTTTCACTTCTTAGAATGTATAGCAAAAAATCCTTTTATGTAAATTAGAGATGTACCCAAGTAAGTTTGTACTTTATGAAAAATGTTAAAAAGAGCTGTTCTTCACATTGGAATAGATTGAGAGTCATCATTGATTACCACTGTTTTGAGCTATGGTATGTGCATCTCTAAGTTATACGTTCAAACATGTAGTTGCATAGTACATAGTTTTTACAGAATCTACAGTAGATTCATAAAAATAATTTTAAAAACTGTTTAAGAAGCTTTAAATCCAAGCAATAACACTTCAGACCTTCACTGCCAACTATAAAAAAGCAATTTTTGCAGTTTTTATTGCTTTTTTCCCTTGTTTAAAAAAAATAAAAATCAAAAACACTCTCAAAAATATTAGATTGGCTTGTATTTTCCAATCGTCAAACCAGTGGTGTCTAGTAATCTCAACCCGCTAGTAACAAATCCATTTAAATGAGCATATGCTGACATGTTTCCTGCCCAATTATAGACTTGCACACTTTATTAATTCATATAGTATTTTAAATGGACTTCTTTTAGCCTAAACCTGCTGCCTAGAAAGCTGTGTCTTTTCTGCCTGCCCAGCGATGCTGTCCTTGGCATGACTTGGACATGTCAGAAAAAACATGGCAACCCCTCAGAGTTCTGCTACAATGTAGAAATGCCACCCAGTTCTAACCGGTATGGCCAAAAGTGAGTGGCTGAACTTTTTCTTAACCCTGTAGTGCAACAAAATTGACTCGGTATAAAGCAAATAAAGGGGGTTTCTGTACATTTATTTTTTTCCAGAGAATTAAAATCACAAAAGTGGAAAATAATCATTATCGCTTATTCTCCCCACAGTCGTTGTCCTCACAGTTACTTTCCTCACGGTTATTTTCCTCACAGTTTTATGGCATGAAAAGTGTGTGTGTGTGCAGGGGGGGGCTGTGAAATAACTCACGTACATATTGTTCATTTATAATAAACATTCTACCATGATATGATTTAGGTGGCAATGTTTTTTATCTTGGTTTTGATTGAAAGCGAGGAAGGCCGCAGTTCTAAATCTGCCACTGCTGTTTCTCATAAATGTACCTAGGTCTCATTAACTGTTTCATATCTTGTCTGGCAGAATCTAATGGTACCCTTCACATTGACCTTTGGCCTAAAATGGTTGCCTGTGACAGCAGTCCTGTCTTGATTTTGTATTGATTTTTTTTAACCAAAGGCCTTACACTTGAGTGTTGTCCCATTTTAGACATATACTGTGTTGTGGTGAAACTCTGCAAGCTAGTGAACTTCCTGGCCACTCAACAGAATTGCAACGCCCAGGAATAGAGCTGAAAGGCAACCCTCTGGAGCACAGAACCTTAGCGTTATTCCTATATTCACTTAAACTAGGGCATTTTGTTTTGTAAGACATGTGAGGCCACTGATAGAAGTTTAATCATCATCTGCTGTTGTGGACAATATCCTTCTTTGTGACGCACACACATGCCTCTACTGTTATACTGTCTTTGCAGTTACTGTATTCAATGATTCCCTAGGTCAAGTTCGATGTTAAAAATAACATCCCATTAATGACAGTAATTTTACAAAACTGATGCCATTATTCTGTAAAAGCTTGTATTTCATTTTTCATAAATGTGTCATTGACCTCTGACTTAATTTGATTCTGTTACAGGTGCTATCCAGTAAGAATGATCAACTTTACTTATACAGATCACACCTTTTAAGATAGTGTCTTCCCATTTGGTACAGCTGTAGTCTATGATTCTCAAAATCTAGCTTAATTATAGGTGCTGATGTTTCACAGTGACATTGCTTTAATCTCCAGCCATATCTCAGAAACCGGTAACAATATATACTGTATATATATACTTCTTACATTAAACTACTCCTCAATCACTAATTCTTTACTCATGTTATTCCCTTAAATGTCCCTACTTTGTTGCTGAATTTGACACCAGGGATTCAAGCCTGGGTCCCTAAAGGGGACAATTCTGTATTTCAAGCCCCGTTGTCTCAGAAATAATATTTTGTTTATGTTTCCTTGAAGATGGCCTCTTACTCCTGCAGCACAGGTAATTCATTTGCGGACCTTCAGTGTTTTGGCATATTTAAAATAAATTGAAACCATTTTATTTTTAAAAATGAAGAGTTCACACAGTCCTAGTTCTATATGAATCCAGAACTAGATTGTGAACATCAGCAAAAACATCTGCTGGTAAAACTGATGAGGCATACAGACTTGGCAGCTTCTTGTTTAAAGTAGGGGCTACTGTACAGTCCTTATCCCTTGTTCCCCCATTAGGTTTCAATTACTGAACCACATAATAAACAATTTAATTTAGTCTTAAATCCCTTGGCAGACTGCAAATCCCACCAGGGAGTTTGATGACAGACATCTCGACTACAATGTGAACTGATCGCCTTGACGAATTGAACTTTAAATAAAGTTAAAAAAACGAAATAAAATATAAACGGTCTCGCACTTTATTTCAGGCTTATCTGGAGGTCATACAGTAGCTTTCATATGGAAGGCAAGTGTAACAATTGGCTAATGTTTTTTAAAAAGTAAGTAGCTTCCAATTACATTTTCTTCTATATATATATAGATAGATAGATAGATAGATAGATAGATAGATAGATAGATATAGATAACTAGATAGATAGATACTAAAAATATACTTTATTTTAACAAATACCAAAAGAAAAACAGGGAAACCAAAAACACATCCATGTTACTACAACCAAAAATCAGATATAAATTATTTTATTACATTTAATACATTTTATTATCACCCTAAAATGTAAAGAAAGCACATAAAAATCACAAAAACAAAGACAATTATACACACAACCTCACTCACACACCAAGTGTGTTTAAAGCTGCCCGGGTTGTGCAACATAGAATAAAAGTTTAGATCGAGTCTAACTGGCCAAAACCAGCGCTCTAAAAACATCAAGGGCATCAGAAGCTACAGTCCCATCCACCTTGTGTTTCCTGCTTTTAAAGATTGCTAATTTATCTTGTCCCAATATAAAGTCTGCTAGTCGGCATAGATGTTTCCTGCATTTGGTGTATGGTACACCAAAAACAAACACAAGGACTGTATTATTCCTAATCTACATTAGTGATTTAGATTCTGGTATAGTAAGCAAACTTGTTAAATTTGCAGATGACACAAAAATAGGAGGAGTGGCAAACACTTTTGCAGCAGCAAAGGTCATTCAAATGATCTAGACAGCATTCAGAACTGGACAGATACATGGCAAATGAAAAAAAATGAAAAACTATGAAAAAGACCTAGGAGTTTATGTTGACTCAGAAATGTCTTCATCTAGACAATGTGGGGAAGCTATAAAGAAGGCCAACAATATTGTGTTCAGTTCTGGTCACCTCGTTACAAAAAGGATATTGCTGCTCTAGAAAAAAAGAAGAGTGACCAAAATTATCCCGGGTTTCACGGGGCATGAGCTGGGGTGAAGGATAAGGCAGAAAAAGCAGCAAGGAGCAGTTAGTAGGACAGAAAGTGGTCACTGACTGAGGGCGACGATGCTGACACATCCCAGGGGCAGAGGATCCAGCAACCGAAACGGGATAGAAAAGATGGTCGCTGACTGAGAGCGACGATGCCGACACATCTCAGGGGCGAAGGACCCAGCAACCGAAGACAGGATAGAAAAGAAGTCGCTGACTGAGAGCGACGATGCCAACACATCCCAGGGGCAGAGAACCCAGCAACCGAAAACACATATGAGGGTTATGACTCTGAGAGCCGCCCCTTGAGAGGAGATGAGAGAGAGAGAGGTACCCAGCATCTGAGACTTCTGTAAGGGGTGCTCATAAAACCCCTGATTGGCCGAGACGTCACGCTGCTTGGGACCTGAAAATAAGGACAAAGCATAGAGGTTAGTATAGGACTCGGCACGAGTGACCACGTCCTGAAAGAGAGGCAGAATAGAACAGAGCCTCGAGTGAGGTAAGATAAGCGCAGGAGCTGCGACAGGACAGAGTATGGCCGGGGGTCCGCTCTGACTCATATGGTGAGAACCCTCCTGAAGGTAAGGGAGGCGGATGCCTAGCCCTGAGGTCGGGGAAGTGAGACTCACTTGCCCCCCAAAGGATGGACCCCCGGCACCTCATGAAAACTCCCACACCGTGAGACAAACAAAAGACTGCACATGCCAACGCATAACATAAACAAAAGACCAGAAGGACAAACAGAGGGAGATTAGTAATTTGTTAGTAGGATGTGACTATGTGTATACCTGCCGCTCAGTGGAGAGGAAAAAACCCCTTGAGGCCGATTAGGGGAAAACCTCTGGTGGCCCCGGCGGACAGGAAGCCCCCACTCCAGGCATACTAGCAATTTTTAAAAGTGGGCAGCAACTATATGAGAGGAGGATGAATGAAAGAAAGAATCCACTGCAGAAGAGGGCCAGCTCCCCACATTCATGATCTGGCTGTGATTGATGTTGGCTCTCGCAGCAGAGGGGGCTGTGCCTACAGAATGATTGGGGGGGGGGAGGCCCCCTCTGGAGATGAGGTAGGTTGAGATCCAGTGACAAGTGATCCTAGGAGTGAGAGAAATCAATGAGCGGGGGGGGGGGTAGAGTAGAGGAGGGAGGCTTGCTCTGGAGGGTGGAGAGGTGGGTTGAGAACCAGTGACGAGTGATTATAGGAGCGAGAGTAACCAATGAACTGAAGGTGTGGCTGGGGGCGGGGGATAAGGTTTCTTGCTGGGGAGATACCTTGATGTTGAAAAGAAGGGGCAGATAGGGGACTCTACTTGACAGCTGAATGAACTAACCACGCTGAAATTGATCCATCTTGGAGGTACGACCGAATGATGAAGTAAATTAGAAGCAGAAGAAACTGCGAGTTCTGAGGAGACCGAAGAAGGCCGAGATGCAGATGAGATACCTTGACGTTGAAAAGAAGGGGCAGATAGGGGACTCTGCTTGACAGCTGAATGAACTGACCACGCTGAAATGGATCCGTCTTGGAGGTACACAACTGAATGATGGAGTAAATTAGAAGTAGAAGAAACTGTGGATTCTGAGCTCCTGAGGAGACCGAAGAGGGCTCAGATGCAGATGATCTCCATAGGTAGATCCTTGTATGGGGAGAAGTGGCATTTCTGAAGAGTAGAATCAGCAAACGGAGAATGTTCATTGATGTAGACAGGCGGGAAGGTGAGGCAGAAGGGAAGGCTCTTAAGAATCCCACGGAGGGTCAGCGAACTGCTGGTATGGAGAAAATGGGGGAGAGAGAGAATCCCTACCATGGACGATGAAAGCCAGGATCTGGTTTTGATTGAAGGAATAGGATGAATCCGATTCTGGGCACAGAAGGTTGAAAACACTGACCAAGCTGTAGAATATGAAGCTCTCGAAGAAGGGCGAGGGCTGCAGACATGAAATGCGGAGCAGATTGAAGGAGGTTACTGAGAGTAGGATTCAGTCAAATAGCAGCTGATGAAGCTGGGGAGTCTGGAGGTGGGGGGGGGCAGCAGACGGGACCAGCTGATGGAACTTGGATACCGAAAGTAGAGGCCGAAGGGGAGCTGGAACTGAGGGTTGAGGTAGCGGCTGGAACTGAACGAACATGTGTAAATCGACTGCTGGGGATACTCAGCACCCTTTGTGCTCCATTTTCTGGAAACAAGGGAAGAGATGAGATGTCGACCATCCTATGTGTTAGTTAATACGGGATCGATCAGCGGTCTGCTACTATCCTGTCTGCTTGAAATGGAAAAGGAGAACTCACATTCCTTAACTCATAATCAAGACAGATTTCCAGTCTCATACCACGTCTCTCACCATGCATTAATGCTGTAATATTTGAGAGGATGTGAGGACATATGAATAGATTGCTGAGAAGGTCAAGCACCTCGTATTTTGATTAGATGGCGATTAGCATTAGCCTTGATTGCGGAATGCTGCCGCGATCTGCATATTGGAGGAAAGCGGGAGCGGTGGAAGCTCTGGAGAAGTGCAGTTACAGATTTAAACTGTAAACTAAAGCAACTTTGCGTGCTATAATAGTGAGTAGATCTGAAGAGGGAGCAGAGATCTGCTGTAGTGAGGAGCAATTAACAGTAGAGGACGGGATCTGCTGAACGGTGCAGAGATCTGAAGAAGTAACAATGAAGTGCTGTCAATAATGAGCAGTGGTCTGCTGTAGAGAGAGAGATAGAGATCTGCTGAAGCAGTGATCTGTTATTGTGAATGGTGGACTGCCATCGGTAGAGTGTGGTGGTCTGCTGCAGAGCGCAGAGATCTGCTGAAGCAGTGATCTGTAATAGTGAACGGTGGACTGCCTTCGGTAGTGTGGTGGTCTGCTGTAGAGTGCAGAGATCTGCTGAATGCGGTGGATATTGGTCTTTGAGATAAAGTGATTTAGATGAAGCCAGAGATGAAGAATGCATAGAGCTGAGGCCGCTGTAGAACCTGAGAGGATGAAGAATGCGTTGCTCTGAGGTTGCTGCAAAATCTATTGATTTGGTCGGGAGCAGTCTGAGTGTATTGTCTAATCGCAGGATAGGAGGACATTTGACTGAAATGTTGATAGTTGTAGGACATGGTTTCCGTTTCTGACTGGCAGCTCACGTTGCTGAAATGGTAACTTGAAGGTTGAATAAAGTGCCTTGGTGAAATTTGTCGGTTTGGAGGAGAGGAGCCAGATGATGAAGCACGAATCCGGGAACAGGAAGAGGTCGCTGGGATGGAATAATAAATATTCTAGACAAGTTTTAAGACAGTTAGTCATGAATATAAATAAGTTAACCCAGTATTTAGATGTCATGATTTGGCGCGTTGAATCCGTCTCCGCCAGTTTTGAAAGCGCAGCAACAGGAAGCCGGAAGATTGCAGTACTGAGGCACAGAACACGCAGAGCCTGATGAAGCTGACTGGTCACCATGGCAACTTACCACTCCCCGCAGTCACTCAATGAGGATGTTGCCGTGGTAACCATGGTCTGTGAGGCGCCGGTGGAAAAGTTACAGTACAATAGTGTGTTGGAGCATGTTGTGACCAGTCAAGTTACGAGCCGCCACTGGTTGAAATGGAGTTTATAATAGGCTGGATACGTCTTTAAAAGGTTGAACGTAGCTGATGGAGGTCCAGGGCAGGATCTTCTGGAACGGTAATTGTGCTGGCTCTGTGGGATCGGGGGTGCTGGCTCTGTGGGAGCAGGGGAGGGGCATCTGATTGCAGGTGAGGAGTAAAGAAAGATTCCGCAGACAAAGCTTCGTGGTAGAATTAAATAGAGCTAAAGTAAGGCAATCGCAGACAACGGGAATGTCGATGTCTTGTCGAAGGAGCTTGAAAGTTTAGCGGAGGACCAGACTTTCTGATAAAGTTGCAGACAAGTTGAGTAATGAAACTGCACTTTGGACGGCTCTGATGCCGAGGTGGAGACTGGATGGAACAGGAAAGACTAACATTGGAGCTCTTGAAGCCGAAAAGAGAAGCTGAATGAAAAGAAAGATCACCTGAGCAGGTACGAAAATGATTGATAATATCTTGGCAGCAATGTGCTGAGAAATGACCTGCAGTGAGTGAGACAACGAAGTTTAAATATTAGCGGTGAAGCACGAAACAACGGCGTCTGAGCGTTTGCTACTAAAACGAAACACTAGACAGAAAAGGTGCAGGTGATCAGGGCTTAAATAGAAAATAGATGCTAATTAACAGGAAATTAGAAAATTAGAAGATTAGAAGATTAGAAGCCCCCCAGCTCCACACCCCCTGAACCACGCAAGCTAACATTTAAAAGGCATGTCGTATCGATTCAGTCTTGAACAAAGAAGACTATGCGGCAATCTGATTCAAACAATCAAAATCCTAAAAGGTATAGACAATGTCGATCCAGAGGACTTTTTTGACCTGGAAAAAGAAACAAGGACCAGGTGTCACAAATGGAGATTAGATAAAGGGGCATTCAGAACAGAAAATAGGAGGCACTTTTTTACACAGAGAAATGTGAGGGTCTGGAACCAACTCCCCAGTAATGTTGTTGAAGCTGACACCCTGGGATCCTTCAAGAAGCTGCTTGATGAGATTCTGGGATCAATAAGCTACTAACAACCAAACGAGCAAGATGGGCTGAATGGCCTCCTCTCATTTGTAAACTTTCTTATGTTCTTATGTTCTTATACAGTATATTATGTCTGCGCGGTAGCACAGACATAGTTAAGGTTTGAACCAAGGTTCTGTTTAAAGTCGATTTTACAACCAGCTCAAAAGGGGGGTAAATCCCCATTGTTATGCATGCAAATTGGTCTGTGTGGTTGGATTGACAGGTTCAACAAACCCTGTGAACGGGGTAGCAGTTGGTGAAATACTTTTTGAGATACAGCGTGGTGATAAAAACAGCTGTTTTAAAAAAAAAAAAGAAAAATTAAGACGCTTTTGTATACACCTGTATCTCAAAAAGTACTGCTAATTAAGGAACTACACTTGGCATACATATTGTCCCGGGAGTGTAGATGTGCAATGGCGTAGTTATATTTTCAGAGGGGTCCTGGTTTTACCGAAATTGAACCAAAAAAGATAACGGTCTGACGTCAGTTCTGTCTGACGTCAGTGCCTGGCAGTGTTGCTTTCGACCGTTCCATTTCACTGAATAGGGAGACATTGAATTACCTATAGTTCAGCACACATGGGTCAGATCTGTGTTTCTGTCTGCATAAAACTGTAATCAGTGATAATAATTAGTGTTTGTGCCTTCAGTACTGGGGATACGGTCGGGAGTCCATCGAAACTGTCAGTGTTCCATTCACACACACACACACACACACACACACACACACACAGCGTCAGCGGTCAGAGAAACAAACAAGTGAAACAGAGAATGCAGTGGCACTTTACAGTATTACCCTGTTAGCTGGGTTGTATTGTTGCTCACCAGTGGAAAAAAAAACTTTCATAACCAAAGGGGGAAACCAAGAGGTGCCGTGGCTCAGCTCTGGAGAGGCTTGGCACAAATTAAGCACTAGCTAAATAATAAAATGTCGGCCTCGGATAAAGGCGTCTACCAAATGGATCAAAAATAATAAGGACTACAATGTATTTGTTATGACACCTCCTATTTTAAACTCCGAATGCTTTTTGTTTATTGAAGATCGTTGTTTTTGTGTTTGTGATTATTTGTTTCTATCAAAGTTGTAATTTGCATTGTTAAACTAATGATCTGACTGACAGCTTTACATGGCCCGGCTTGAACAAAACTCTTGTTCATCGAGGAACACATTGATTCACATAAAATAAATAGAAACTGCCTGCTGGATACGAAAAAAGAAAGAAGTCTTTCAATACTTGTAAACGCAATACTGTAAATGGTTATGATCTTGTATAGCGTAGGTTCTAAAAAAAAAAGAGAAGGTAATGTTTTGCCAAATAGAATAAAATACAAATGCATACTATTATATGTATGCGTGTTATATAGTCCATATTTAAGCACATACATGAAACACTTTCTGCTATTTGTTTACTGTATATCGCTGCCAAAGGAAGTTTGAGATTTTTTAAATTAACAGCGCGCGCTGCTCCACGAAGTTGTTCTTCAGCTGCGACAGAATGTTTATCTTCACAACGCGAAGTAATTTATTGACAGGTGGGTAAAAGATATTATTAATCATTTGTGTTGATTTAAGAAACCCCTGAAATAAGGATGTATCAGACAGCAGTAGAACATCCACTAGTAAAATAAAAAGTTATTTAACTTTTGTTAATGAAATGGGTCAATAACAATATATTTTTTAGAAAGTATAAGATATGGCTGATGACGATAATCAATCAGCCTGAATTGAGAAAATAAATACTACTCGCAGCGAGTTGTCTAAAGCCAGTAAAAAAAAATAATAATAATAATAATTACAATACAGTATATTATTAATACAGTGACAAAACAACTGTAGTAATATTCATATTGTAATTGTTTATGTGTACAACTTAGAGGTATTTTTTTTTAAAACTTCTTGATAATTATTTTAATTGCCCTAAGATAAGGATGTATCAGACAGCAGTTGAACATCCACAAGTAAAATAAAAAGTTATTTAACTTTTGTTAATGAAATGGGTCAATAACAATATATTTTTTAGAAAGTATAAGACATGACTGATGACGATAATCAAATCGGCCTGAATTGAGAACATAAATAAATTAATACTACTCGCAGCGAGTAGTCTAAAGCTGGTAGAAAACAAACAAACAAACAAACAAACAAAAAACATTACAATACAGTATATTATTAATACAGTGACAATACAACTGTAGTAATATTCGTATTGTAATTGTTTATGTGTACAACTCGTCAAGACAGTACAGTAAAGTACAACTATACAGAATTCTATTTATTACATTTCAGAAATCTTTTTTTCCTTTGGTGGTTGATCCAAATATCTCCTATCTAATTCAAGTAAGAACTGACAAGACTTGAAAGATGCGCCTGACAGATAGAAGAGAGAAGAAGCGAAGGCAAATCCAATATGGCATCAAGACCTTAAATTGCACACAACGCATCCATCTGCCTAAAAACCTGCAGGATTGTTACATGATCTTTCTAGAGAGAGTGGACAGAGCCACACAACATGAAGAATAACTGCTCCCCGGGCAGTACTGTTCAAATAATGTCACCAGCTCTTCAGCCTCAGGTACAGCACTTGCCTTAACCACCTTTCCAGCCTCAGATAGAGCCGTTGCTGTCCCCACCTCTCCAACCTCAGGTACAGTCCTTGCTGTCACCATATCTCAACTTCTCTGGCAGCCGTTGCTGTCCCGACCTCTCCAGCCTCAGGTACAGCCATTGCTGGGGACTCCAGGGGCAGTCTTTGCTTTCCCCCCTCCTCTAGCCTCAGGCGCAGGGATTAGCAACATTTGATTTTGCCTCAATAAACCTGGCTTTTAAAAAAAATCTTTACATACTTCTTGTTGGTTGTTTGATTTTCCAAGATGCCTTCTGCAAAACTATGGAAATTCAATGGCAAAAACTTAGTTAAAGTAACATTAAGGTTTATTTGCAAATGTCCAAAAGGTTAGGAAATTGCAAGTTAAGGTAGCCACACAACCTTACACCCGTACGTGGTAGCCACACAACCTGCACCCATACGTGTATGTTTCCTGTCACACTTGACATCACATATGACATCATCAATGACATGGGCAATGACATCACTAAGCACATGACAAATTCTCCCCGAATACTGGCCATACGGAAGTCATTGTGATTGGTAACATGTTCAGTGACTGCATTATCTTTGCTGTCGAAATGTGCTTTAACCAACAACAGATTTCCATGTACTCAGAAATGTGTAATTCATGTTGAGGTATGTAGTGATGAGTATTTGATGTTTGGAAAGGAGTACCTGAAAATGGATGGGACATCCAATATGTGAAACCCTAGATTTAAGATAACACTCTCCATTAAATTTCACTCAGAAGGCACCACTGAAATAGAAAAAGAATCTTCTGTAGTACTGTATGGTATACTGCTGCTCCATGTATACTTGTCATGTGCTTAGTGAGGGGTGAATAAGGGTGCAGAGTTAAGGTTGCAACCTTAACTTGCAATTTCCTAACCTTTTGGACATCTGCAAACAAACCTTATTGTTACTTTAACAAAGTTTTTGCCATTGAATATATATATATATATATATATATATATATATATATATATATATATATATATATATATATATATATATATACATATATGAAGGTCTGAAAAGGAATGACCTGTGCTGCAGGAGTAAGGGGCTGTCTTCCAAGGAAACACAAACAGAATATTATCTTCTATCTATCTTCTGCGTTCACAGTCTCCTCCCACTATTATTATTATTTATTATTTGGTTATTTAGCAGACGCCTTTATCCAAGGCGACATACAGAGACTAGGGTGTGTGAACTATGCATTAGCTGCAGAGTCACTTACAATTATGTCTCACCCGAAAGACGGAGCACAAGGAGGTTAAGTGACTTGCTCACACTATGAGTCAGTGGCTGAGGTGGGATTGGAACCGGGGACCTCATGGTTATAAGCCCTTTTCTTTAACCACTGGACCACACAGACTCCACTAATACTAGACTGTTACAGTTCTAGTTGTTTTGAGTAAATCTTCCTTCTTCAGTCTGTGCTCTCCCTTTCCAAGTTGACAGACACTCTCCCTAAAAATGTAATGACAAAAAAATGACCACAAATATTTGTAAAAAAAACTGTACAGATACTACACTAATACAAATAAAGCAATATAAAACATCCAGATTCTCTCCAAACATGGAATACTGTATTTACTATATAGATTTACTTTTCAAAAATGTGGTTGACAGATAGGTAAATTGGTAAGTTAGGCTGAGTTGGAGGAAGACGATGCCGAAAAATCAAGAATCCAGCCGCTTATTCACCAGTCAAAAAACACGCATTGCAAGTGAGTGGATTCAGCCATACATTTATTCCTGGCATTTCTATGATCCATTCACACATAGTTGTAGTCAAAAGTTTACGTATCACAATGGAAGTTAATAATTTCTAGAAATTTCTTGAAACAAATAATTATAAAAAAATCTTTTTTAGCAAACCTTTAGCTTTTGTGGATGAGGGAAAAAAAGTTTTGTTTTGCAACACTCCAAAAATGCTAATTCAAAAGTAGTCATACCCTGACTAGGAAAATGAAAGTAATAGCTAGTTGAGCCAACTTTAGCAAGAAACTCTTATAAACGATTTGGATATTTGTCAATAAGCTTTTGGCATCATTCTTTAGTGATTTTTACCATTCTTCAACACAAAATGTCTAGAAAGGTCTCGAAAATTCTGGATTATAGGTGAACATTCTTAGAGAGTATTAAACGGTTAGGCATAGGTAATTGCTGTCATTACCAATAAGTCAATATGGGAAAAAGTAAAGAGCTATTTGAAGACCCTAAGCAGAAAATTATTAATTGTCATGAAGCTGGAGAAAGATACAAGAAGATTTCCAAGCATTTGAGTATCCCAATTTCAACTATTGTTTCTATTATCAAGAAGTACAAGACTCATGGTACTGTCACAACACTCCCTTGGTCTGGAAGAAAGAAGGTTCTTTCACCAATAACAAGTAGAAGAATTGTGAGGAAGGTTAATAACAATCTGAGATTGACTGTCAAAGATATTCAAAATGAACTGACTGCAAGTGGGACTGGGGTTTCCATTTCAACCATAGGTTGAGTATTGCATGGTGAAGGTCTCAATGGTCGCAGGCCAAGGAAAAAGCCACTCTTAGGAAAACGTCACAAGGACAATCGCTTAAAGTGTGCAAAACGGCATTTGAATGATGGATATGAGTTCCGGTCAAAGGTTTTGTGGAGTGATGAAACAAAAATCGAGCTATCTGGTCACGCTGATAGTCGTTACATTTGGAGAAAGTCTGGTGAGGCATACAAAGAAAAGAACGCCATACCTACTGTCAAGCAAGGAGGTGGAAATATCCTTCTATGGGGCTGATTGTCCTCTAATGGAACTGGAAATTTAGTTCCAATACATGGTAAAATGGATTCCATAGCATACCAAAAGATATTGGCCAATCATCTGAAACCCTCAGCTACAAAACTTGGTTTAAAGAGCAACTGGACATTCCAACATGACAACGATCCAAAGAACACATCAAAATCTACTTCAGAATGGTTAAAGAAGAATAAAATTTACAAACCGCTAACCAAGATCATGCAACACTTTCTTGACACAGGGGTTGTACCAACAGACTGGAAAATTGCAAACGTAACACACGATCCACAAAAAGGGAGACAAAACCAAACCAGGTAACTACAGACCAATAAGCCTGACCTCTATTATATGTAAGCTTATGGAAACTATAATAAGATCCAAAATGGAAAATGACCTATATGGTAACAGTATCCTGGGAGACAGTCAGCATGGTTTTAGGAAAGGGAGATCATGTCTAACTAACTTGCTTGATTTTTTTGAGGATGCAACATCGACAATGGATAATTGCAAAGCATACGACATGGTTTATTTAGATTTCCAGAAAGTTTTTGACAAAATCCCACATAAAAGATTAATTCTCAAACTGAATGCAGTAGGGATTCCTATTGAGGAGAAACCTCAAACTGGAGCGAGGTAACCAGTGGTGTACCACTGGGATCAGTATTAGGTCCTCTGCTATTCCTAATCTACATTAATGATTTAGATTCTGGTATAGTAAGAAAACTTGTTAAATTTGCAGACAACACAAAAATAGGAGGAGTGGCAAACACGGTTGCAGCAGCAAAGGTAATTCAAAATGATTTAGACAGCATTCAGAACTGGGCAGACACATGGCAAATTACATTTAATAGAGAAAAGTGTAAGGCACTGCACACAGGCAATAAAAATGTGCATTATAAATATCATATGGGAGATACTGAAATTGAAGAAGGAATCTATGAAAAAGACCTAGGAGTTTATGTTGACTCAGAAATGTCTTCATCTAGACAATGTGGGGAAGCTATAAAAAAGGCCAACAAGATGCTCGGATATATTGTGAAAAGTGTTGAATTTAAAACTTTACAATGCATTAGTAAGACCTCACCTTGAATATTGTGTTCAGTTCTGGTCACCTCGTTACAAAAAGGATATTGCTGCTCTAGAAAGAGTGCAAAGAAGAGCGACCAGAATTATCCCGGGTTTAAAAGGCATGTCGTATGCAGACAGGCTCAAAGAACTGAATCTATTCAATCTTGAACAAAAAACACTATGCAGTGATCTGATTCAAGCATTCAAAATTCTAAAAGGTATTGACAATGTCAACCCAGGGGACTTTTTCAACCTGAAAAAAGAAACAATGACCAGGGGTCACACATGGAAATTAGATAAAGGGGCATTCAGAACAGAAAATAGAAGGCACTTTTTTACACAGAGAATTGTGAGGGTCTGTTGTTGAAGCTGACACCTTAGGATCCTTCAAGAAGCTGCTTGATGAGATTCTGGGATCAATAAGCTACTAACAATCAAACGAGCAAGATGGGCCAAATGGCCTCCTCGTTTGTAAACTTTCTTATATTCTAATATATTGTAAAATAGGATTTAATATTTTCTATTAATGAAACACATTGTTATAATTATATTGTAAGATTATAAATAGTGATATGCTGCATAGAAGCACATTTATGTGCAGTTTTGCTGTGTGTCCTTTCATTTACAGTACTGTTTTTTTATTGAATACAATGTTTTCGTGCTGTGCTAGCTTGCGGCATCAAACAATTTGGTAGCTTTTCTTTTTAATTGTACAGCCTTGTACTGTAAACATTTTTGAAGGTTTTTATAGTTAACAATTTGTACTATTTTATTTCAAACAAAATGCCCTAAAATTGACAATTTCATTTATTTAAATACATTTGAGTGATTTGTAAAGCTAGTAATGTTACCGTTTTTTAGTTGTTGTTTTTTTTTTACCTGCAACAAAGGTGGATTTGCATTGCTCCTGTTGGTCTGTATTTAAAAGATTTATTAGCGTTTCAATTGACTGTCTCCCAAAACGGTATTGACTTCTCAGTTTAGTATCGGTAAAAACTTCCAAAGGGTTTTCCCTGTCTACAAAAACACACGTAGGGCAATTTTCCACATCTGGGTGATCTTCAAATAAATCGTACAGTATTATCTGTCGAGCCATGTTAGTTAAAATAGCTGTGGTCAATGGCACATTAGGACTCAAGCCTCCTCCAGGGGTCTTAAAGTTAAGACCATACTTAACCACCCAGCTTCCCTTTTATTTGAGCAATTTCCATGTTAAAAATGCTCTTTTTATTTTGCAGATTTTTCACTCTTGGCCCTCAAATAAGCAATTTGGACAGTTAAACATTTAAAATAGAAAGGAAGGGGGGAGAAAACAAAAAATCAGAAGGGAGACCACATCAAAACAAGGGCAACAACTCAGGTAGGACAACTATTAAATGTATTTATCTTAATGCTAGAAGTCTCAGAAACAAAATGTTAGAACTTGAAGCTACTGCACAAACAAGTAACTACGATGTGATAGGTGTTACAGAAACTTGGTTGTCTGAGAGTGTGGCAAAGTGGTTTGTAATGCTCCGGTGTACAGGTGATTCAAGGTGCTCCAGACAAAGGACAAACACAAAGTTCACAGGTCAGGTTCTTTAATTTCCTTGACGAGGTTTTTAAATAATAAAGCTGGCTCTACCCAGCAATGGGTATTGCCAGCGAAAACTGGACTCAAATAATAAAGCTGACTCTACCCAGCAATGGGTATTGCCAGCGACAAAACAAAGGGGTTGCAGTCCCGAAATAATAATTCAAACACAACACACGTAATACAGTCACAAACAACACGTCTCCAGACTGTGTGCTCTGGTGCAGGTGCGGTGCTCTGAGTGCTGGTGCTCTTGTGCGTTCAGGTCAGGGCTGGCTTCTCGCGGCAGCTCCCGGCTTCGTATCAGCCATCTGACAAAACAAATACAAGCGCTTTTATCAATGGACCCACACTTCATTCAAGGATCCCGTCCTTGTCTCCTCCCATTAACCACAACAAAGGAACCGATTACGGCGTCACGTCCCCCTAAAGTACCCTAAGCCCCGTCCCCTCCGATAGCTAGTTCAATCACGTCTCCTCCAATTCATGACTGAAACTTCGCTCACCGTACTAGGGCGATGACTCCAGGTACCGTAACGCCGCCCTCTTCCTGAATGGCCGGCTTCCGACTGTTCCCGGAATGAACTGCCCAACCATTCAGTACGAAGCCCGCAGTTCCTGTTGTACAGTGCCCTCACCGGTCGAGAGGGAGATTGTTGATTCGGATTCATTCGCTCTTCGTCACATATCCCACCGCTCAGAGTGGAGCCGAAGGAACACTCGGCTGAATCTACCTTATCCATTACACCCCCCACCCGGGAAAAGTAATCCGCATTTTGATGATCTTTCCCTGCACGGTGTGTCATGAAATACATGAAGGGTTGCAGCGCCAGATACCACCGAGTTATCCGGGCGTTGCTATCCTTCATCGTGCTTAACCATCTGAGTGGGGCGTGGTCAGTGACAAGATTGAATGAATGACCCAAGAGGTAATAGCGTAAGGTCTGAGTGGCCCATTTAATGGCCAGACATTCCTTTTCTATGATGGAGTAGTTGGAGCATTTTCTTGCTTATGTAGAGGATGGGGTGTTCTACTCTGTCGACCTGCTGGGACAAGACCGCCCCCAGACCAACATCCAAAGCATCGGTGTGGAGGAGGAATTCCTTATCAAAATCTGGTGTGATCAGGGTGGGGGCTCGGCAGAGTCGTTGCTTAATGGTATCAAAGGCCCCCTGACATTATCCTGTCCATTTAATTAAAATTGGTGCACTCTTTTTAGTGAGGTTCACAAGAGGGTTTACCACTGTGGCGTACTCGGGGATGAATCGACGGTAATAACCGGCCAACCCCAAGAGAGACCTCACCTGGGACTTGGTTTTGGGGATTGCTGCGTCCATCAAAACCTGGACTTTGGTGGCGACGGGTTTCACCTGCCCATGTCCCATAACAAATCCTAAATATTGGGTTTCTTCTTTGGCAAATGCACACTTACCCAAGTTAGCTGTCAGCCGGGCTACCCTCAGAGACTGCAAGACGGCTGTAACCCTAGCCAAATGCTCCCGCCAGGTGGAGCAGTAAATCACCACATCATCAATATACGCTGCTGCATATTCATGATGTGGGCGTAAAACCTGGTCCATTAGTCTCTGAAAGGCAGCGGGCGCATCATGTAGCCCAAACGGCATGGTTGTGAAATGAAACAGACCATCAGGGGTAGAAAATGCAGTTTTCTCACGTGATCTGCGGGTTAATGGGATCTGCCAGTATCCCTTCGTCAGGTCCAAAGTCGAAATGAACCTTACCGTTCCCAGTCTGTCTAGAAGCTTGTCGACTCGAGGCATGGGATATGCATCGAACTTGGCAATAGCGTTTACCTTGCGGAAATCAGCGCAGAAGCGGTTGGTGCCATCCTTTTTGGCGACTATCACAATTGGACTGCACCACTCGCTCCTGGAAGGCTCAATCATCCCAAGTTCGAGCATTGCCCGCACCTCTTTGCGAACGCCACTTCGTCAACTTTCCGGGATCTGGTAAGGTCTCTCCCGAACCGTGACACCTGGTGGAGAGATAATGTCATATTCAACGAGATTAGTTCTGCCGGGCACATCAGAAAAACATCCCTAAACTCCTCAATTAACCCGTGCAGATCTCTCTCCTGATCTGGGAGTAACTGTTCCCCCATCAGAATGTTCTGAATGCTAGGGGCCTCTATGCAGGGTCCAAAATCATCCTCTACCTCGCCTGGGGCTATAAATAAGGCCTCCCTTGCCTGCCAGGGCTTTAATAAATTGATATGGTAAATTTCCCGTTCATTACGGCGATCGGGCTACCGAATTTCATAATTCACTTTCCCTATAGCCCGAATTACCTCATATGGCCCCTGCCATTTAGCATATAGCTTGGATTCCGATGTGGGAAGAAGCAGCATTACCTTGTCTCCTTGCCGAAAGGCCCGAATTCGTGCATTTCTCTTGTAATGCAAACGACCGACCAAATCCAGACGATCACGGAGTAGGAGCACATGCTGCACTACATTTTTGGACGAGCCTTTATGCTCTTCCCACCCCTCTCTCAACAGATCGAGGATACCGCGAGGCTGTCGGCCGTACAAGAGCTCAAAGGGGGAGAACCCTGTTGAACTCTGCGGCACCTTACTCACTGCAAAAAGGAGGTAGGGAAGGAGCGCTGCCCAATGTTTCTGCTCTTGATTCACAAATCGTCTCAGCATCTGCTTTAATGTTTGATTAAAACGTTCCACCAAACCGTCCGACTGTGGATGATAAACAAATGACCGGATGGGACGTATTTTTAACATTTTATACACCTGCTGTAGCGTTCGAGACAGAAAGTTAGTCCCATGGTCAGTCAGTATTTCTTTGTGGATCCCTACTCTCGACATACCGCCTAAGAGAGACGTTTGAATAAGGTCTGTGCACACCCTGAGTCCACTAAAGCATGGGTACTCACATTACCAACCACCACATCAATAATAGAAGGCCCCTCCCGACCATTTCCCCGTTCCTTACCTGCTTCAGATGCTAGATAACATGTCGCCACGTTGCACTCCATTGCCGCGGGGCACAAGCGGGCAATGTGTCCAGGCTCATGGCACCTAAAACAGACAATCGGGGCAGAAGGCACTGGGGTTAGCTGTCTGTCCCGCTGCTGATACTGCAGCGGGTCGGGGGCAGTAAATCTACCCCAGCTGGGGGCCAACTGCTGCCTCCATGTTAAGGAGGTGGGCCGGTCCACTGAGGTTGGTGATCTGGGAGGTCTGGTTCCCAACTGGAGAGACAAGGGCACTGATCCGCGGGTGATTGGTGCGACGAGAGGGGTCAGTAGTCCGGTCTTTATGGAGACCAGGGAGTCCTCATAATCCTCCGCAAGTTTGACAGCGGCCTCCAAGGTGGTCGGATTGTGGCGCCGTATCCATCCCTGGGTCTCGGCGCCGACCACATGGCAGAACTGCTCCAGGACGATGGCTTCTCCCATTTGCTGACCCGTCTTTTCTGCAGGGTTGAGCCAGTGCACCATGTGGTCACAAAGTTTTTGCGCGACCACCCTGGGCGGGTCTCCCGTGGCCTCCGATACTCCCGGAACCGCACCCGGTGTGTTTCCCCAGTGATATTCAGGCGTCGGAGGATGGCCTGTTTGACAAGGTCGTACTGGCTAGCCTCCTCATTGGTCATAGCCTGGTACGCTGCCTGGGCTTCCCCGATCAGACAGGGACCCAGTTGGATGGCCCAGTACTCCTTCGGCCATAACGCGGTCACAGAGAGTGATGGAGACCAATATAATATTAGTGGGTGCACACTCTATAGGAAAGACAGGCAGGACAGAAGAGGCGGAGGGGTAGCGCTATACATAAGAAATAGTCTTGAAGCCCAGGTGTTAAATCTGGACAAAGAAAACAATGCAGAATCAATATGGGTCAGAATAATAGACACAAATTCAAAGGGCATAATAATAGGAGCATGCTATAGACCGCCAAATTCAGACGCTGAGCAAAATAATCTGTTATACAATGACATTCGAAATGCGTGTAGAAAAGGAGAAGCCAACTGCAAACACAAGTCAAAAAGGAAGTTAGAAAGGCCAAGAGAGAGATAGAAATCAATATTGCTAAGGGGGCTAAAACCAATTCCAAAATGTTTTTCCAATATTATAACAGCAAGAGAACATTCAAAGAGGAGGTTAAATGTCTAAGAGACACAAATGGCAAAATCATAGATGAAGAAAAAAAAATAGCAAATTTTCACAAGTTTTTACAAAGGAGGACACGGACAACATGCCCCACATGTTCCTATCCAATTTTAAATAACTTTAGCATAACAGAGGCAGAAGTGTTAAAGGAACTAGGAGCTCTTAAAATAAACAAATCCCCTGGGCCGGATAAGATCCTCCCAATAGTACTCGAAGAAATGAAAGAAGTTATTTACAAACCGCTAACCAAGATCATGCAACAGTCTCTTGACACAGGGGTTGTACCGACAGACTGGAAAATAGCAAACGTAATACCGATCCACAAAAAGGGAGACAAAACCGAACCAGGTAACTACAGACCAATAAGCCTGACTTCTATTATATGTAAACCTTTGGAAATTATAATAAGATCCAAAATGGAAAATTACCTATATGGTAACAATATCCTGGGAGACAGTCAGCATGGTCTTAGGAAAGGGAGATTGTGTCTAACTAACCTACTTGACTTTTTTGAGGATGCAACATTGAAAATGGATAATTACTAAGCATACGACATGGTTTATTTAGATTTCCAGAAAGCTTTTGACAAAGTCCCGCATAAAAGATTAATTCTCAAACTGAACGCAGTAGGGATTCAAGGAAATGCATGCACATGGATTAGGGAGTGGTTAACATGTAGAAAACAGAAAGTACTGATTAGAGGAGAAACCTCAAAATGGAGCGAGGTAACCAGTGGTGTACCACAGGGATCAGTATTAGGTCCTCTGCTATTCCTAATCTACATTAATGATTTAGATTCTGGTATAGTAAGCAAACTCGTTACATTTGCAGACGACACAAAAATAGGAGGAGTGGCAAACACTGTTGCAGCAGCAAAGGTCATTCAAAATGATCTAGACAGCATTCAGAACTGGGCAGAGACATGGCAAATTAAATTTAATAGAGAAAAGTGTAAAGTATTGCATGCAGGCAATAAAAATGTGCATTATAAATATCATATGGGAGATACTGAAATTGCAGAAGGAATCTATGAAAAAGACCTAGGAGTTTATGTTGACTCAGAAATGTCTTCATCTAGACAATGTGGGGAAGCTATAAAAAATGCCAACAAGATGCTCGGATATATTGTGAGAAGTGTTGAATTTAAATCAAGGGAAGTAATGTTAAAACTTTACAATGCATTAGTAAGACCTCACCTAGAATATTGTGTTCAGTTCTGGTCACCTTGTTACAAAAAGGATATTGCTGCTCTAGAAAGAGTGCAAAGAAGAGCAACCAGAATTATCCCGGGTTTAAAAGGCACGTCCATATGCAGACAGGCTAAAAGAGTTGAATCTATTCAGTCTTGAACAAAGAAGACTACGCGGCGATCTGATTCAAACATTCAAAATCCTAAAAGGTATAGACAATGTCGACCCAGGGGACTTCTTTGACCTGAAAAAGAAACAAGGACCAGGGGTCACAAATGGAGATTAGATAAAGGGCATTCAGAACAGAAAATAGGAGGCACTTTTTACACAGAGAAATGTGAGGGTCTGGAACCAACTCCCCAGTAATGTTGTTGAAGCTGACACCCTGGGATCCTTCAAGAAGCTGCTTGATGAGATTCTGGGATCAATAAGCTACTAACAACCAAACTAGCAAGATGGGCTGAATGGCCTCCTCTCGTTTGTAAACTTTCTTATGTTCTTATGTTCTTATGTTATTAGTTTTCAAAAAAATGTTGCCTTATTTTTTAAAATACACACTTTTTTATTGTTATTATGAAAAGCGGAAATAAATTATTTCAATAGAACTTAAATAACAACAATGCGTTTACAATTGTAGCATTATAATATACAGTAGATCACAACATAACATCTTTTTTTTTCCAATGGCAGCATTATATAAGTATAAATAACATGTTTTTACAATGGCAGCATTATAATAACATTATAATACTTATGCAGGCTTATCACTTTTTAGAAATAATTTTTTGTGTGATAGATTTCAAAGCAGACGCACTTCAAACCCTCATCAATGCTAACATCTTTATCTAGCACAAATACACCAGAAAACATGCATCACAAATCACGTCATATACAGTATCTTCCCCAGTTTCAGGCACGGGTATATAGCGCTGTTATATGCATTATTATCTATGAAGTGTAGGCACAATAAATAAATAGGTCATTAAAAATCTCCTTGTTTCGTTCTCTGTAGATACACAGACATCCATTTTTCACTCACATCTGTGTATGTATACAGATGACCCGGTCTCTGTTATCTTTTTGTATACCTATTTTATTTTTTTTAATTATAAGGCTCAAAGTCAGTAGAGGGAATAACTCAAATCCAAGATGGCCACCGGACAGAAAAGAAAGCTGCATTTGGTCCATTAAAACATATTTCTTATATTATTAAAACACATTTTTGGGGCATTCTGATTTCAGATATGTTAAGTTAAAAATCTATTTCAGATTTTGTTTGTTGAAATCTAAAATTACGTTCGACCACCCTACTCAGATGGCTTTGTGTGGCGTGTGGGTGGTGACGTCAGGTTCAGGAAGCAGCAGTCAAAAACAAAGTATGGGCTGAAACTGAAGCGCTGTGGCTGCGCTCACTGTTTTATTAAATAATAAAATAAAAAGTTTAAACACAAAAACACTGCTCACAGGGCAAAATAAATATTTTTAATAAAACAAATCACAAACACAAAATGAACAGCCAATACAGGTCAGGCTGGGCAAATGCTTTCACTGATCCTGTATAAGTTTTGTTCTTTTTAATTTTCTCTCTCGCTCCTCTCGCTCTCGTTCCACCTCTGAACATCCAACCCCCTCTGAGCCGAGAGTGGGTCTTTTATATTTATGGCTGGAGCCTTAATTACCCAATAATAAATTACCTTATTAAGGTTCCAGTCACATTCCTACAAGAGTTATAGGGAAGGAGTTTTAACCCCATCCCCACCTACTACACATTACAAGACCAACTCTCTCGCTGGTCTCAAACAGCAAATAATAAAAGACGGACGGTGCTTGACCGCCCGCACATAAACACAATAATGATTAGGACGGACGGCTTCGTCTGCCCGCCTACAAATACAATAACAATAATAACAATACAAAACATACATATATACAAATAATAATACAGGGGCGGGGTGTACTCCATCACAGGGTTATAATGAGGTTCTATATGCACTGGTGAGACTAGAGTACTGTGTGCAATTCTGGAGCGAGTCTAATGAAGAGCAACCAAACTATCCCAGGGCGTAATGGAATGAGATATGAATAAAACTAAATATATTTAGCCAAGAACAAAGAAGAATTACAGGGGACATGTTTGAAGTCTTTAAAATCTTGAAAGGAGTTGACAAAGTTAATCCTAACCAGAGGACACCAGAGGACACAACTGGAAATTAAGTGGAGATAGACTAAAGACAGAGGAAGAGAGAAGGTATGGAATGGCTTACCTAGTCATGTTGTTCAAACTGAATCACTTGGATCATTTAAGACCCTAATTGACAAAGTTTTGAGATTGATAAGTAACTAGGAACCGTACGAGCATAGATGGGCCGAATAGCCTCCTCTCGTTCGTAACTGTCCTTATGCTGAGGTTGCTTCCCTCTGCTGTAGATTACTCATTGTATCCATATTGTTTTTAAATAGGACTTTGTATAAACTGTTAGGGAGCTCCAGTATAGATGCAATGCAATGTGGACTGGCCTGCTGTGGTGCTTGGCTTCACCACGCTTGCTGCAGCCAGGGAACCACATCACTGCTATTTCTGCTGACAAGGAACATTATTTTTTATTGATAAAAGAAAAGTTTTACTAATATCAAACTGAAGAGAATATAAGTGCAGTAAAAAAAAGTGTACTTGGACTTTTCTGTGAATTTCTCATTGCAGTTAGAACATAAGAACATAAGAACATAAGAAAGTTTACAAACGAGAGGAGGCCATTCGGCCCATCTTGCTTGTTTGGTTATTACTAGCTTATTGATCCCAGAATCTCATCGAGCAGCTTCTTGAAGGATCCCAGGGTGTCAGCTTCAACAACATTACTGGGGAGCTGGTTCCAGACCCTCACAATTCTCTGTGTAAAAAAGTGCCTCCTATTTTCTGTTCTGAATGCCCCTTTATCTAATCTCCATTTGTGACCCCTGGTCCTTGTTTCTTTTTCAGGTCAAAAAGTCCCTGGGTCAACATTGTCAATAGCTTTTAGGATTCTGAATGCTTGAATCAGATCACCGCGTAGTCTTCTTTGTTCAAGACTGAACTGATTCAATTCTTTTAGCCTGTCTGCATACAACATGCCTTTTAAACCCGGGATAATTCTGGTTGCTCTTCTTTGCACTCTTTCTAGAGCAGCAATATCCTTTTTGAGGTAGCCAGAACTGAACACAATATTCTAGGTGAGGTCTTACTAATGCTTTGTAAAGTTTTAGCATTACTTCCCTTGATTTAAATTCAACACTTCTCACAATATATCCAAGCATATTGTTGGCCTTTTTTTATAGCTTCCCCACATTGTCTAGATGAAGACATTTCAACATAAACTCAAAGGTCTTTTTCATAGATTCCTTCTTCAATTTCAGTATCTCCCATATGATATTTATAATGCACATTCTTATTGCCTACATGCAGTACTTTACACTTTTCTCTATTAAATGTCATTTGCCATGTGTCTGCCCAGTTCTGAATGCTGTCTAAATCATTTTGAACGACCTTTGCGGCTGCAACAGTGTTTGCCACTCCTCCTATTTTTGTGTTGTCTGCAAATTTAACAAGTTTGCTTACTATACCAGAATCTAAATCATTAATGTAGATTAGGAATAGCAGAGGACCTAATACTGATCCCTGTGGTACACCACTGGTGTACTTTCCAAAAAAAAAAAAAAAAGTTTTAATTGAGAATGTGATGGCACTGATTGTACCTGCCACCGCTTGTTTTATTGCACTCAAAAAATCTGGAAAGTCCACTTAAATGTCATAATAATAAAAATAGGTACGGGAGGCGGACTGTCAAGATGTACTTAAAAGTTACTATATATATATATATATATATATATATATACAGTACTGTGCAAAAGTTTTAGGCAGGTGTGAAAAAATGCTGTAAAGTAAGAATGCTTTCAAAAATAGACATGTTAATAGATTATATTTATCAATTAACTAAATGCAAAGTGAGTGAACAGAAGAAAAATCTAAATCAAATCCATATTTGGTGTGACCCCCCTTTGCCTTCAAAACAGCATCAAGCATCAATTCTTTGAGGTACACTTGCACACAGTTTTTGAAGGAACTTGGCAGGTAGGTTGGCCCAAACATCTTGAAGAACTAACCACAGTTCTTCTGTGGATTTAGGCAGCCTCAGTTGCTTCTCTCGCTTCATGTAATCCCAGACAGACTCGATGATGTTGAGATCAGGGCTCTGTGGGGGCCATACCATCACTTCCAGGACTCCTTGTTCTTCTTTACGCTGAAGATAGTTCTTCATGACTTTCACTGTATGTTTGGGGTCGTTGTCATGCTGCAGAATAAATTTGGGGCCAATCAGATGCCTCCCTGATGGTATTGCATGATGGATAAGTATCTGCCTGTACTTCTCAGCATTGAGGAGACCATTAATTCTGACCAAATCCCCAACTCCATTTGCAGAAATGCAGCCCCAAACTTGCAAGGAACCTCCACCATGCTTCACTGTTGCCTGCAGACACTCATTCGTGTACCGCTCTCAGCCCTTCGGCGAACAAACTGCCTTCTGCTACAGCCAAATATTTCAAATTTTGACTCATCAGTCCAGAGCACCTGGTGCCATTTTTCTGCACCCCAGTTCCTGTGTTTTCGTGCATAGTTGAGTCGCTTGGCCTTGTTTCCACGTCGGAGGTATGGCTTTTGGCCTCAAGTCTTCCATGAAGGCCACTTCTGACCAGACTTCTCCGGACAGTAGATGGGTGTACCAGGGTCCCACTGTTTTCTGCCAGTTCTGAGCTGATGGCACTGCTGGACATCTTCCGATTGCGAAGGAAGTAAGCTTGATGTGTCTTTCATCTGCTGCAGTAAGTTTCCTTGGCCGACCACTGCGTCTACGGTCCTCAACGTTGCCCGTTTCTTTGTGCTTCTTCAAAGAGCTTGGACAGCACATCTGGAAACCCCTGTCTGCCTTGAAATTTGTGCCTGGGAGAGACCTTGCTGATGCAGTATAACTACCTTGTGTCTTGTTGCTGTGCTCAGTCTTGCCATGGTGTATGACTTTTGACAGTAAACTGTCTTCAGCAACCTCACCTTGTTAGCTGAGTTTGGCTGTTCCTCACCCAGTTTTATTCCGCCTACACAGCTGTTTCTGTTTCAGTTAATGATTGTGTTTCAACCTACATATTGAATTAATGATCATTAGCACCTGTTTGGTATAATTGTTTAATCATACACCTGACTATATGCCTACAAAATCCCTGACTTTGTGCAAGTGTACCTAGAAGAATTGATGCTGTTTTGAAGGCAAAGGGTGGTCACACCAAATATGGATTTGATTTAGATTTTTCTTCTGTTCACTCACTTGCATTTAGTTAATTGACAAATATAATCTATTATCATGTCTATTTTTGAAAGCATTCTTACTTTCCAGCATTTTTTCACACCTGCCTAAAACTTTTGCACAGTACTGTATATATATATATATATATATATATATATATATATATATATATATATATACAGCTCTGGAAAAAAATAAGAGACCACTGCAAAATTATCAGTTTCTCTGGTTTTACTATTTATAGGTATGTGTTTGGGTAAAATGAACATTTTTGTTTTATTCTATAAACTACTGACAACATTTCTCCCAAATTCCAAATAAAAATATTGTCATTTAGAGCATTTATTTGCAGAAAATGACAACTGGTCAAAATAACAAAAAAGATGCAGTGTTGTCAGACCTTGAATAATGCAAAGAAAATAAGTTCATATTCATTTTTAAACAACACAATACTAAAGTTTTAACTTAGGAAGAGTTCAGAAACCAATATTTGGTGGAATAACCCTGATTTTCAAGCACAGCTTTCATGCGTCTTGGCATGCTCTCCACCAGTCTTTCACATTGATGTTGGGTGACTTTATGCCACTCCTGGCGCAAAAATTCAAACAGCTCGGCTTTGTTTGATGGCTTATGACCATCCATCTTCCTCTTGATCACATTCCAGAGGTTTTCAATGGGGTTCAGGTCTGGAGATTGGGCTGGCCATGACAGGGTCTTGATCTGGTGGTCCTCCATCCACACCTTGATTGACCTGGCTGTGTGGCATGGAGCATTGTCCTGCTGGAAAACCAATCCTCAGAGTTGGGGAACATTGTCAGAGCAGAAGGAAGCAAGTTTTCTTCCAGGACAACCTTGTACTTGGCTTGATTCATGCGTCCTTCACAAAGACAAATCTGCCCGATTCCAGCCTTGCTGAAGCACCCCCAGATGAGTCAAATTTTCAGCTTTGCCCAACACCTGGTCGTCTAATGGTTAGATGGAGACCTGGAGAGGCCTACAAGCCACAGTGTCTCGCACCCACTGTGAAATGTGGTGGAGGATCGGTGATGATCTGGGGGTGCTTCAGCAAGGCTGGAATCGGGCAGCTTCCACTTCCGGAGCCCAGAGGGGAGGAGCCGCCGCTTCCGGAGCCCAGAGGGGAGGAGCCGCCGCTTCCAGAGCCCAGAGGGAGAAGCCGCCGCTTCCAGAGCCCAGAGGGAGGAGCCACCGCTTCCAGAGCCCAGAGGGAGGAGCCGCCGCTTCCAGAGCCCAGAGGGGAGGAGGTGAAAAGCATACCTCCACCTCAGCCCCGACCACCACCCCTACAGTCCAGTTCGGCTATGCTGCGTCCAGTCCCTCACCCCCTGCTCCTGGACACCCTGCTGGTCTTCCTAGACCTCCCTGTGCTGGACCTGGAGCCCAGGAGTCTGCAGCACTGGCCACAGCTCTGCCCCTGGTGCCCTGCTCCGCTCTCCCCGAGCACCCAGACGTCGCTGTTGCTTCCCCTGTTCGCTGCTTCGCTCCCCTGGGTGATCGGACATCACTGCCGGTTCCCAGGGAAGACCTGTGTCCACAGCTGCATCCTCCAGTGCCCCGGCCTACGCTTCGGTCGGCCCTGTCAGCCCGGTGGGGTCCCGTGTCGCCGGTTTGCGGTCCCTTCCTGCCGCCCGTGGAAGAGGGCGGCAATGGACATTGCTGGACTTGAGGCTGGGTGGTCTTTTAAGGGTGGAGGGAGGTGGCCGTGGTATGGCCGGTGTCTTGAAAAGACATGGGGGGGGATGTGTGAGATAGCAGGGAGGGGGTTAAAGCCTCCCTGAAGAAGGAAAAAAAAAACATGTGAAAATGCACATTGGTTTATTGTTTAATTGTTTTGTGTTTTGTTAATCAGTTTTGTTAATTGTTTTATTATGAATCATTCCCTGCACCTGGTGCTTATTATTAAATTAGAGCCAGGTGCAGGGTATTTAAAGAAAGCAGCCAGTCTGTTAAGGGCTGCTGAGGAGAAGGAGGCAGAAAGGAGTGCTTTGCTTCCTGGCAGTCGTGAGGTAAAAAGTGCTGTATTAAACCTGTGTGGTTTTTGTTTATTGTTTGGTGGGGAAACGGCTTAGCCATCCTACTTGTAGTCAGGGTGTTCCTGAAAGTTTGAGTTAGTGCTCTGAAAGAGCTAGGTGTTTATTTGGTGTTTGTTTGATTTTTGTGTTTATTAAAATTAGCGCACCAGCGCATAAAATCCATTCCAGTGTGTTGGGTCGTATTTTTAAAGGGGCAACGAACCCGAGTGGGTGAGTTGATTCACAATATATATATATATACTGTATATATATATATATATATATATATATATATATATATATACTGTATATATATATATTGTAAGGCAGCGGGTTGAGTGAGACAGCAGGGAGGGGGTTAAAACCTCCCTGAAGAAAATGTAAATGCACCTTTTGTTTTGTTTAATTGTTTTATTGTTTAATTTAATTGTTTTATTAGTAATTATCCCCTGCACCTGGTAGCTATTGTTAAATTGGGACCAGGTGCAGGGTATTTAAGAGGAGCAGTCAGTCTGCTCAAGGCTGCTGAGTAGAAGGAGGCAGAAAGAGGTACTCTGCTTCCCAGCAGTCGTGAGGTAAAGTGTGGTGTATTAAACCTGTGTGTTTTGTTTTCTGTTTGGTGGGGAAACAGCTTAGCTGTCCCACTCGTAGTCAGGGTGTTCCTGTTTGTTTAGTTAGTGCTCGTAAAGAGCTAGGTGTTTGTTTTGTATTTTGTTTATTTTGGTGTTTATTAAAAATAGCGCACCAGCGCTTGAAAAAATCCATTCCTGTGTGTTGGGTCGTGGTTTTAAAGGGGCAACGAACCCGTGTAGCAGCAGTCTGTTTACATATGGTGTCAGAAAGTGTGGGCGCCCCTACGACCCAGAAAATGGATTTTAAAGAATTGATCGCAATGATCAACCGCAATACTGCTGCTCAAATAGAGCAGACGGCAAGGATGGAGAGGCAGACACAGGAGCTGCTGCTACAAAGTGGGAGCCGCCGCTTCGGAGCCCAGAGGGAGGTGCTGCCGCTTCCGGAGCCCAGAGGGGAGGAGCCGCTTCTGGAGCCCAGAGGGGAGGCGAAAAGCATACCTCCACCACAGCCCGACCACCACCCCTACGGTCCAGTCCGGCGTCGATGCGTCGGTCCCTCACCCTTGCTCCAGGACACCCTGCCGGTCTTCCTGGACCTCCCTGTGCTGGACCTAGAGCCCAGGAGTCTGCAACACTGGCCACAGCTCTGCCCCTGGTTCCCTGCTCTGCTCTCCCGAGCACCCAGGCGTCAACTGGGCTGCTGCCAGGCGTCGCTGTCGCTCCCCTGTTTGCTGCTTAGCTTCCCTGGGTGATCGGACATCACTGCGCGGTTCCCAGGGGAAGACCTCTGTCCACTGCTGCATCCTCCAGTGCCCCGGCCTATGCTCCGGTCGCCCCTGTCGAACCGTTGGGTCCCCTCGTCGCCAGTGCGCGGTCCTTACCTAGCTGGGCCGGGACGTGGACCGATCCACCCTCAAGTCCGCCCGTGGAAGAGGGCGAAAAAGGACATTTATGGACTCGAGGGTGGGTGGTTGTGTTTTAGGGGAGGAGGTGGCCGTCGAGTGGCCTGTGTCTTGAAAAGACAAGGGGGGGGATGTGTAAGGCAGCGGGTTGAGTGAGACAGCAGGAAGGGGGTTAAAACCTCCCTGAAGAAAATGGAAATGCACCTTTTGTTTTGTTTAATTGTTTTATTGTTTAATTTAATTGTTTTATTAATTATCCCCTGCACCTGGTAGCTATTGTTAAATTGGTATCAGGTGCAGGGTATTTCAGAGGAGCAGTCAGTCTGCTCAAGGCTGCTGAGTAGAAGGAGGCAGAAAGAGGTACTCTGCTTCCCAGCAGTCGTGAGGTAAAGTGTGGTGTATTAAACCTGTGTGTTTTGTTTTCTGTTTGGTGGGGAAACAGCTTAGCTGTCCCACTCGTAGTCAGGGTGTTCCTGTTTGTTTAGTTAGTGCTCGTAAAGAGCTAGGTGTTTGTTTTGTATTTTGTTTATTTTGGTGTTTATTAAAAATAGCACCAGCTTGAAAAAATCCATTCCTGTGTGTTGGGTTGTGGTTTAAAAGAGCAACGAACCCGTGTAGCAGCAGTCTGTTTACAATATATATATATATATATATATATATATATATATATATATATATATATATATATATATATATATATATATATATATATATATATATACATACAAAAGGAAAAAGTCATAAAGTCATTACTTACTCCAATGCTTAGTAATTAATGAGGTGCTGGCCAAAGCAAGACAATAGTATCGTATCAAAAATGTGTATTATCGGCCGCACACTCACTGTGTCATTTAAAAGACAGACATGACTCCTGTTATCTTCAAAATTCAGTTCATTTTATTTATATAAAATTCTTAAAAAGAACAAACCGCGTTTCAGAACGTCTTCATCAGGTTTCTGTAAGAACTACCTGCAGCTGCACATAAAAAAGCAGATCAAACTATTAATCAATGAACAATCAATTTGATTCACTATTCTTACAATTATATATAGTGGTTTGCAGAAGTATTCACCCCCCCTGCAAAGTTTTCACATTTTGTTGGGACCTGAGAGTACTCCACAATGCTTTCAAATTAGACTTTACATGTAGAATCTACAAAAACTACTCAAAAAAAATGCATATAGAATATAAATAAGTAATATTTACAGAGAGAAACAGATTAATCTCTGGTGCATAAGTATGCAACCCTTTTGCTACTGCAGCCCTAAATCAGCTCAGGTGCAAATGATTTGTTTGAAAGGTCACAAAATTAGTGAAATGGTTTTAGCCTCTGTGACTCAAAGTGGTTTAACTTGTAAATAATTTCCCTCAAGTATATAAAGACTTTCAAGCTGCAACATAGTGATCCAAAAAAGCAACCATGAAGACCAAGGAGCTTTCAAAGCTAAAGCCACACTGGAGTGGTTGAAAAAGAAGAGAATTAATGTTCTTGAGTGGCCCAGTCAAAGTCTTGAGTTGAATCCAATTGAACATTTATGGTGAGACTTGAAGATTGCAATCCATCGACGATCCCCAACAAACTTATCAGAACTGGAGCAATTTTCCAGTGAAGAATGGGCAAAAGTTTCACCATTCTACTGTGCAAAGCTAGTAGAGACCTATCTAAAAAGACTAATAGCAGTAATTGCTGCAAAAGGTGCTTCTACCAAGTACTGAATTAAGGGGCTGAATACTTATGCAACAAGTAAATTTCATTTTGTACATTTTCTTTGAAGGTTTTGCTGACATTTAACCTCCTCATATAACAATGTTCAGTTTAACCACCTTAGCTTTGAATAAAAAAAGTTCCTTTGAAAAACTGTGCATACATGTGGCAGGCTGGCTCGCAGTGGTGAAGTGTGGTGACGTCACGGACCAGGAAGTAACTGAATCACAACAATGGATGGGCAGTTGAAACTGAACGCAACGGCGTTCAGCTGATTTTATTAATAAACAAAACAAAAGATTGAAACAAAACAACAAAACAGAAACCAAAGGGCACGAGGGCCAAACGAATAAACAGACAAACAAGTAAGTGTCATGCTGGCTAATCCAGCATGTTTTAGCAATTGTTATATTCTGTCTCCTCTCTATCTCCCCGTACCTCCTCTCTGTACACTCCAACGCTGCAGCACGGACAGCTGCAGGTTCTTATACTCTGGCCGAGGGGTTAACTAGCTGTTAATTATCTTATTACCCTCGCCACAGTCTGCTGCGTTTGGTAAGGATGCATGACTGTCAGCTAGTTAAATATTCAGTAGCTGATCAGTCATGCATCCTCACAGGGTTTTTAAATTATAAATAACAAAAGGCAGGCGCTTTTAACTGCGCCGCAAACAAAACACAAATAATAATAAATAGGGCGGGACACTCCGCCACACATGCCCCCTGTGCGCAGCACACATGGCCTTTCGGCCACCTCCCCTTATTCCCTAAAGTCCCAGCTAGCAGTCCTGGCGCAGGAACAGGGGCAGTAACGGGCCAAAGGTGGCGGCCACGGTGGGATGTCCTCCTCCCACCCCAACAACTGTAGCGTCCCAGTGGACCACACACAGGCCGGCTCCTCTGGCCAGAAAAATTTTGGGGTGGTCTCCAGACCTGCCCCCTTCTTCATGGCCGGCAGCTCCCCTCCGTGGAGCTCCGGCCACCCTCTCCTGCAGCAAAATTGCTGCGGGGAGCTGGTCTCCTGACCTCCCCCTTCTTCATGGCTGGCAGCTGCCCTTCATGGGGCTCCAGCCACAGTATTTCCTGCCGAAAGTGCGGCTGGGGAGCTGGTCTTCTGACCTTCCCCCACTTCTTCGTGGCCGGCAGCTGCCCTTCATGGGGTTCCAGCCATAGTATTTCCTGCCGCGAAAGTGCGGCTGGGGGAGCTGGTCTCCTGACCTCCCCCCCTTTTCCGTGGCCGGCAGCTCCCCTTCATGGGGCTCCAGCCACAGTATTTCCTGCCACATGGCAGGACTGGTAGCGACCCCAGGCAAAACAGGACCCTCGGGAGGCGATGGCAGCAGCTGCAGACCCTTGGCAGGCAACGGCAGCAGCAGCGGACCCTCGGGAGGCGCCGGCAGCAGCAGCGGACCCTCAGGAGGCGACAGCAGCAGCAGCGGACCCTCGGGAGGCGACAGCAGCAGCAGCAGTAGCGGACCCTCCGGAGGCGAACTCGGGAGGGGAGCCCCTGGCCATGGAGGCGGCAGTGGGAGCTCCACTTCTCCCTCGTTCCCTGTAAATGGTGGCTCTCCAGGCGATGCGGAGCAACAGGCAGCCCCAGGCGATGCAGAGCAACAGGCAGCCCCAGGCGATGCGAGACAGGCCTTCTTGGGCGAAGCGAGGCAGGCATCCTTGGGCGAAGCGAGGCAGGCATCCTTGGGCGGTGCGAAGCAGGCATCCTTGGGTGGTGCGAGGCAGGGCAGGAGCAGTCCTTCCCATGATTGTGGATGTGGAACCAGCAGGTATTCACCCTCTGCTGGTGGAGGTGGAGATGGAACCAGCAGGTATTCACCCTCTGCTGGTGGAGGTGGGAGGGGCAAGCAGTCCTCCCACAGCGGTTGAGGCGGAACCAGCAAGAATTCACCCTCTGCTGGTGGAGCTGGGAGCGGTAAGCAGTCCTCCCACGGCTTGAGATGGAACCAGCAGGTATTCACCCTCTGCTGGTGGGGCTGGGAGTGGCAAGCTGTTCTCCCACGGCGGATGAGGCGGAACCAGCAGGCATTCACCCTCTGCTGGTGGAGGTGGGAGGGGCAAGCAATCCTCCCACAGCGGTTGAGGCGGAACCAGCAGGAATTCACCCTCTGCTGGTGGAGCTGGAAGCAGTAAGCAGTCCTCCCACGGCGCTTGAGACGGAACCAGCAGGTATTCACCCTCTGCTGGTGGAGGTGGGAGGGGCAATCAGTCCTCTCACGGCGGTTGAGGCAAAACCAGCAGGCGTTCACCCTCTGCTGGTGAAGGCTGTGGAGGTAGAGGCAGCTCCTGCTGCTCTGCTCCTGGTGGTGGAAGCGGTGGAGGTAGCGGAGACAGAGGCAGCTCCCGTTGCTCTGCTGCTGGTGGTGGAAGCGGTGGAGATGGCGGGAGGCAGAGGCAGCTCTTGCTGCTCTGCTCCTGGTGGTGGAGGCAGAGGCAGCAGGTATTCTTCCTCTGCTGCTGGAGGCCTGGGCGCTGGATGCATGGGTTCCCCCTTCCGGGCTGGATGCACGAGCTCCCCCTTCTGGGCTGGATGCACGGGCTCCCCTTCCGGGCGCTGGATGCACGAGCTCCCCCTTCTGGGCGCTGGATGCACGGGCTCCCCCCTTCCGGGCGCTGGATGCACGGGCTCCCCCCTTCCGGGTGCTGGATGCAGGGGCTCCCCCCTTCCGGGTGCTGGATGCACAGGCTCCCCCCTTCTGGGCGCTGGATGCTCGCGTTCCCCCTTCTGGGCTGGATGCTCGCTCCCCCTTCTGGGCGCTGGACACAATGGGACTTGGGCTCATCCCTTTCCTCATCTGTGTCCCGGTCGACCTCTGGGCAGCTTTCCTTCTCATGCCCAAATCGATGGCAGTACGTGCATCACTCCTCCATGGAGTCCTCCTTTGTACCCACCATGTGAGATCCCATGGCGGAGCTCAGGATCCATCCTCTGGCTTCCACTGTCCCTCTGTTGTGGGGGCTGGCCATTCCTCTCTCTTCCCTTTTTCTTCCCATTTTTTTTTTTTTTTTATTTTTATTTTTTTTCCAAACAAAAAAAACACTATTTTGAAAGAAAAAGAACACACAAAAAAGCAGCTTTGCTGTTCCTGGCCCGGCTCCTGGAGGCATTGTTTGTCCCATGGGACACCATATATGGCAGGCTGGCTCGCAGTGGTGAAGTGTGGTGACGTCACGGACCAGGAAGTAACTGAATCACAACAATGGATGGGCAGTTGAAACTGAACGCAACGGCGTTCAGCTGATTTTATTAATAAACAAAACAAAAGATTGAAACAAAACAACAAAACAGAAACCAAAGGGCACGAGGGCCAAACGAATAAACAGACAAACAAGTAAGTGTCATGCTGGCTAATCCAGCATGTTTTAGCAATTGTTATATTCTGTCTCCTCTTTATCTCCCCGTACCTCCTCTCTGTACACTCCAATGCTGCAGCACGGACAGCTGCAGGTTCTTATACTCTGGCCGAGGGGTTAACTAGCTGTTAATTATCTTATTACCCCTCGGCCACAGTCTGCACGCGTTTGGTAAGGATGCATGACTGTCAGCTAGTTAAATATTCAGTAGCTGATCAGTCATGCATCCTCTGAGGGTTTTAAATTATAAATAACAAAAGGCGGCGCTTTTAACTGCGCCGCAAAACAAAACACAAATAATAATAAATAGAGGCGGGACACTCCGCCACACATGCCCCATGCGCAGCACACATGGCCTTTCGGCCACCTCCCCCTTATTCCCTAAAGTCCCAGCTAGCAGTCCTGGCGCAGGAACAGGGGCAGTAGCGGGCCAAAGGTGGCGGCCACGGTGGGATGTCCTCCTCCCACCCCAACAACTGTAGCGTCCCAGTGGACCACACACAGGCCGGCTCCTCTGGCCAGAAAAATTTTGGGGTGGTCTCCAGACCTGCCCCCCTTCTTCATGGCGGCAGCTCCCCTCCGTGGAGCTCCGGCCACCCTCTCCTGCAGCAAAATTGCTGCGGGGAGCTGGTCTCCTGACCTCCCCCTTCTTCATGGCTGGCAGCTGCCCTTCATGGGGCTCCAGCCACAGTATTTCCTGCCGGAAAGTGCGGCTGGGGAGCTGGTCTTCTGACCTTCCCCACTTCTTCGTGGCCGGCAGCTGCCCTTCATGGGGTTCCAGCCATAGTATTTCCTGCCGCGAAAGTGCGGCTGGGGAGCTGGTCTCCTGACCTCCCCCTTTTCCGTGGCCGGCAGCTCCCTTCATGGGGCTCCAGCCACAGTATTTCCTGCCACATGGCAGGACTGGTAGCGACCCCAGGCAAAACAGGACCCTCGGGAGGCGATGGCAGCAGCTGCAGACCCTTGGCAGGCAGCGGCAGCAGCAGCGGACCCTCGGGAGCGCCGCAGCAGCAGCGGACCCTCAGGAGGCGACAGCAGCAGCAGCGGACCCTCGGGAGGCGACAGCAGCAGCAGCAGTAGCGGACCCTCGGGGCGAACTCGGGAGGAGCCCCTGGCCATGGAGGCGGCAGTGGGAGCTCCACTTCTCCCTCGTTCCCTGTAAATGGTGGCTCTCCAGGCGTCGCGGAGCAACAGGCAGCCCCAGGCGATGCAGAGCAACAGGCAGCCCCAGGCGATGCGAGACAGGCCTTCTTGGGCGGCGAGGCAGGCATCCTTGGGCGGCGAGGCAGGCATCCTTGGGCGGTGCGAAGCAGGCATCCTTGGGTGGTGCGAGGCAGGGCAGGAGCAGTCCTTCCCATGATTGTGGATGTGGAACCAGCAGGTATTCACCCTCTGCTGGTGGAGGTGGAGATGGAACCAGCAGGTATTCACCCTCTGCTGGTGGAGGTGGGAGGGGCAAGCAGTCCTCCCACAGCGGTTGAGGCGGAACCAGCAAGAATTCACCCTCTGCTGGTGGAGCTGGGAGCGGTAAGCAGTCCTCCCACGGCGCTTGAGATGGAACCAGCAGGTATTCACCCTCTGCTGGTGGGGCTGGGAGTGGCAAGCTGTTCTCCCACGGCAGGATGAGGCGGAACCAGCAGGCATTCACCCTCTGCTGGTGGAGGTGGGAGGGGCAAGCAATCCTCCCACAGCGGTTGAGGCGGAACCAGCAGGAATTCACCCTCTGCTGGTGGAGCTGGAAGCAGTAAGCAGTCCTCCCACGGCGCTTGAGACGGAACCAGCAGGTATTCACCCTCTGCTGGTGGAGGTGGGAGGGGCAATCAGTCCTCTCACGGCGGTTGAGGCAAAACCAGCAGGCGTTCACCCTCTGCTGGTGAAGGCTGTGGAGGTAGAGGCAGCTCCTGCTGCTCTGCTCCTGGTGGTGGAAGCGGTGGAGGTAGCGGAGACAGAGGCAGCTCCCGTTGCTCTGCTGCTGGTGGTGGAAGCGGTGGAGATGGCGGAGGCAGAGGCAGCTCTTGCTGCTCTGCTCCTGGTGGTGGAGGCAGAGGCAGCAGGTATTCTTCCTCTGCTGCTGGAGGCCTGGGCGCTGGATGCATGGGTTCCCCCTTCCGGCGCTGGATGCACGAGCTCCCCCTTCTGGGCTGGATGCACGGGCTCCCCCTTCCGGGCGCTGGATGCACGAGCTCCCCCTTCTGGGCGCTGGATGCACGGGCTCCCCCTTCCGGCGCTGGATGCACGGGCTCCCCCTTCCGGGTGCTGGATGCAGGGCTCCCCTTCCGGGTGCTGGATGCACAGGCTCCCCCCTTCTGGGCTGGATGCTCGCGTTCCCCCTTCTGGGCTGGATGCTCGCGCTTCCCCCTTCTGGGCGCTGGACACAATGGGACTTCGGGCTCATCCCTTTCCTCATCTGTGTCCCGGTCGACCTCTGGGCAGCTTTCCTTCTCATGCCCAAATCGATGGCAGTACGTGCATCACTCCTCCATGGAGTCCTCCCTTTGTACCCACCATGTGAGATCCCATGGCCGGAGCTCAGGATCCATCCTCTGGCTTCCACTGTCCCTCTGTTGTGGGGGCTGGCCATTCCTCTCTCTTCCCCTTTTTCTTCCCATTTTTTTATTTTTTTTATTTTTATTTTTTTTCCAAACAAAAAAACACTATTTTGAAAGAAAAGAACACACAAAAAAGCAGCTTTGCTGTTCCTGGCCCGGCTCCTGGAGGCATTGTTTGTCCCACGGGACACCATATATGGCAGGCTGGCTCGCAGTGGTGAAGTGTGGTGACGTCACGGACCAGGAAGTAACTGAATCACAACAATGGATGGGCAGTTGAAACTGAGCATAGCGGCGTTCAGCTGATTTTATTAATAAACAAAACAAAAGATTGAAACAAAACAACAAAACAGAAACCAAAGGGCACGAGGGCCAAGCGAATAAACAGACAAACAAGTAAGTGTCATGCTGGCTAATCCAGCATGTTTTAGCAATTGTTATATTCTGTCTCCTCTTTATCTCCCCGTACCTCCTCTCTGTACACTCCAATGCTGCAGCACGGACAGCTGCAGGTTCTTATACTCTGGCCGAGGGGTTAACTAGCTGTTAATTATCTTATTACCCCTCGGCCACAGTCTGCACGCGTTTGGTAAGGATGCATGACTGTCAGCTAGTTAAATATTCAGTAGCTGATCAGTCATGCATCCTCACAGGGTTTTTAAATTATAAATAACAAAAGACGCGGCGCTTTTAACTGCGCAGCAAACAAAACACAAATAATAATAAATAGGGCGGGACACTCCATACACATGCCCCTGTGCGCAGCACACATGGCCTTTCGGCCACCTCCCCCTTATTCCCTAAAGTCCCAGCTAGCAGTCCTGGCGCAGGAACAGGGGCAGTAACGGGCCAAAGGTGGCGGCCACGGTGGGATGTCCTCCTCCCACCCCAACAACTGTAGCGTCCCAGTGGACCACACACAGGCCGGCTCCTCTGGCCAGAAAAATTTTGGGGTGGTCTCCAGACCTGCCCCCTTCTTCATGGCCGGCAGCTCCCCTCCGTGGAGCTCCGGCCACCCTCTCCTGCAGCAAAATTGCTGCGGGGAGCTGGTCTCCTGACCTCCCCCCTTCTTCATGGCTGGCAGCTGCCCTTCATGGGGCTCCAGCCACAGTATTTCCTGCCGCGAAAGTGCGGCTGGGGAGCTGGTCTTCTGACCTTCCCCACTTCTTCGTGGCGGCAGCTGCCCTTCATGGGGTTCCAGCCATAGTATTTCCTGCCGCGAAAGTGCGGCTGGGGAGCTGGTCTCCTGACCTCCCCCTTTTCCGTGGCCGGCAGCTCCCTTCATGGGGCTCCAGCCACAGTATTTCCTGCCACATGGCAGGACTGGTAGCGACCCCAGGCAAAACAGGACCCTCGGGAGGCGATGGCAGCAGCTGCAGACCCTTGGCAGGCAACAGCAGCAGCAGCGGACCCTCGGGAGGCGACAGCAGCAGCAGCAGTAGCGGACCCTCGGGCTTGAACTTCGGGAGGGAGCCCCTGGCCATGGAGGCGGCAGTGGGAGCTCCACTTCTCCCTTGTTCCCTGTAAATGGTGGCTCTCCAGGCGATGCGGAGCAACAGGCAGCCCCAGGCGATGCGGAGCAACAGGCAGCCCCAGGCGATGCGAGACAGGCCTTCTTGGGCGAAGCGAGGCAGGCATCCTTGGGCGAAGCGAGGCAGGCATCCTTGGGCGGTGCGAAGCAGGCATTCTTGGGTGGTGCGAGGCAGGGCAGGAGCAGTCCTTCCCATGATTGTGGATGTGGAACCAGCAGGTATTCACCCTCTGCTGGTGGAGGTGGAGATGGAACCAGCAGGTATTCACCCTCTGCTGGTGGAGGTGGGAGGGGCAAGCAGTCCTCCCACAGCGGTTGAGGTGGAACCAGCAAGAATTCACCCTCTGCTGGTGGAGCTGGGAGTGGTAAGCAGTCCTCCCACGGCGCTTGAGATGGAACCAGCAGGTATTCACCCTCTGCTGGTGGGGCTGGGAGCGGCAAGCTGTTCTCCCACGGCGGATGAGGCGGAACCAGCAGGCATTCACCCTCTGCTGGTGGAGGTGGGAGGGGCAAGCAATCCTCCCACAGCGGTTGAGGCGGAACCAGCAGGAATTCACCCTCTGCTGGTGGAGCTGGAAGCAGTAAGCAGTCCTCCCACGGCGCTTGAGACGGAACCAGCAGGTATTCACCCTCTGCTGGTGGAGGTGGGAGGGGCAAGCAGTCCTCCCACGGCGGTTGAGGCAAAACCAGCAGGCGTTCACCCTCTGCTGGTGAAGGCTGTGGAGGTAGAGGCAGCTCCTGCTGCTCTGCTCCTGGTGGTGGAAGCGGTGGAGGTAGCGGAGACAGAGGCAGCTCCCGTTGCTCTGCTGCTGGTGGTGGAAGCGGTGGAGATGGCGGAGGCAGAGGCAGCTCTTGCTGCTCTGCTCCTGGTGGTGGAGGCAGAGGCAGCAGGTATTCTTCCTCTGCTGCTGGAGGCCTGGGCGCTGGATGCATGGGTTCCCCCCTTCCGGGCGCTGGATGCACGAGCTCCCCCCTTCTGGGTGCTGGATGCACGGGCTCCCCCTTCCGGGCGCTGGATGCACGGGCTCCCCCTTCCGGGTGCTGGATGCAGGGGCTCCCCCTTCCGGGTGCTGGATGCACAGGCTCCCCCTTCTGGGCGCTGGATGCTCATGCTCCCCCCTTCTGGCGCTGGATGCTTGCGCTCCCCCTTCTGGGCGCTGGATGCTCGCGTTCCCCCTTCTGGGCTGGATGCTCGCGCTCCCCCTTCTGGGTGCTGGACACAATGGGACTTCGGGCTCATCCCTTTCCTCATCTGTGTCCCGGTCGACCTCTGGGCAGCTTTCCTTCTCATGCCCAAATCGATGGCAGTACGTGCACCACTCCTCCATGGAGTCCTCCCTTTGTACCCACCATGTGAGATCCCATGGCCGGAGCTCAGGATCCATCCTCTGGCTTCCACTGTCCCTCTGTTGTGGGGGCTGGCCATTCCTCTCTCTTCCCCTTTTTCTTCCCATTTTTTTTTTTTTTTTTTATTTTTATATTTTTTTTCCAAACAAAAAAAACACTATTTTTTGAAAGAAAAAGAACACACAAAAAAAACGCGCTTTGCTGTTCCTGGCCCAGCTCCTGGAGGCATTGTTTGTCCCACGCAGGACACCATATGTGGCAGGCTGGCTCGCAGTGGTGAAGTGTGGTGACGTCACGGACCAGGAAGTAACTGAATCACAACAATGGATGGGCAGTTGAAACTGAACGCAACGGCGTTCAGCTGATTTTATTAATAAACAAAACAAAAGATTGAAACAAAACAACAAAACAGAAACCAAAGGGCACGAGGGCCAAACGAATAAACAGACAAACAAGTAAGTGTCGTGCTGGCTAATCCAGCACGTTTTAGCAATTATTATATTCTGTCTCCTCTCTATCTCCCCGTACCTCCTCTCTGTACACTCAACCCCGCAGCACGGACAGCTGCAGGTTCTTATACTCTGGCCGAGGGGTTAACTAGCTGTTAATTATCTTATTACCCCTCAGCCACAGTCTGCACGCGTTTGGTAAGGATGCATTACTGTCAGCTAGTTAAATAATCAGTAGCTGATCAGTCATGCATCCTCACAGGGTTTTTAAATTATAAATAACAAAAGACGCGGCGCTTTCAACTGCGCTGCAAACAAAACACAAATAATAATAAATAGGGGCGGGAACACTCTGCCACAATACATTATTTGTAATTCAATAAAAAGGTTGGTGAATACTTCTGCAAACAACTGTATATATATATATATATATATATATATATATATATATATATATATATATATATATATATATATATATATATATATATATATATATATATATATATATATATATATATATATATATATATATATATATATATATATATTTAGCTCAAAGAGCCAGCTGCCCAACGTTTCGATATGTTGTACATATCTTTCTCAAGTGAGCCTGTGTTTGAATCAAAACATTGGAAGTATTTATAGGTTTTTGACGGCATGACAACTACATGTTATTGTTTACATTCAAATACATATACTGTACACACACATATCATTTTAAACACTAGAATACCACATTTTAATTCACAAGTATTGCACTTATTTGCTATTCCCTATTATTAATCAATAAGAAGACCATAATTACAGATAAGGACTAAGGTCCAGTGTTTCATTCAGCCCGTAAGGCTGCATTGTTTTCAAAGTAAAAATCCAAAATGATTCCCTTTGTAGTAGATGTTTAACTATATTGCCTCCTTTTGTCTAAATTGAAAATAGTATTCGTTTTTAAACAAAAAATAATTAGATTTTAAAATAAATGTTGGTAATTCATTTTTCTTATCTTCAAAATGAAATGACAATGCCTCCAGTCCACCTTCATGTGGTATGTTAGTGTAAAAGCTTTCCGCATAGAATGAAACCAGAAGTGATTCAGCAGGGACTATGAAATCGGAAAGCAATTTGATTATATCTCGAGTATCAGATAAATGGGAGGGTAAATCTTTAACGATATCTTTAATAAAATAATCTATAAACTGACTTAGCGGTTCTGAAATTGAACCATTACCTGATACTATGGGTCTTCCTGGTGGTTGTACAGGGTTCTTGTGTACTTTTGGTAATGTACAAAATACTGGTGTTATTGGAAACTATACTTTCATGAACTCAAATTGGGTTTTAGTGATTAAGTTGCTTTCCAATGCTTTTTCAAGAATTACATCCATAGTATGTTTAAATTGTAGTATTGGTTCTCCTCTTAACAGTTAATAGAAATCTGATTTTATTTCACTGTCTTAGAACTTCACAAACATAATCTTCAGTATTTTGAACAACAATAGAGCCTCCTTTGTCTGCCAATTTTAATTATTATTTTTATTGTTCTCTTTTAACTCCTTAATGGCTTTTCTTTCTAATTGATTAATATTGTGGTGTTTAGGAGCTGGACCTTCTTTTACCATTGTTGTGATATCATTTTCCACTACTTTACTAAAAGTGTTTAATGTAGCATTCTGTACCCCTACTGGACAGAAAGTAGACTTTTTCCTAAATTTGTCTAAAGGGTTACGATCAATTACAGCTTGTGTTTTAGATTCAAAATACTATTTAAGATGCAATTGTCTGAAAAATGTGTAACAATTTACTTTTAGCTTGAATGCATTAACCCTTCTAGTAGGAACAATCAATAGCCCCTTATTTAACACAGACTGTTGTACATTATTCAATTCATAGTCCGAAATATTCATTACCGCCAAGTCTGACTCCTTGTGGTCATTCTTTGGGAGTGGCTGCTTTGTCCGCCTCTTTCCTCGCCTGGTCTTCTTCGGCCTCCCCTGCGATGATGTGTATCAGTCTTGTGGCGATGGTCTAAAAAAATGACCCCTTGTTATAACGGAGGATTCCACGCTGTTTATCTTTTAAGTCACTGTCGCTGGTAGTGGAGAAGCGAAGGCCGGAGCATCATTTGTTCTCCAGTGTTACTTTCTTCTGGGTTTATCATTCCAGTTAGACACAGTCCCTTTCCTGTAGTCCTGGGCATCTCTTTCATATTTCTTAATTTTGTACACTTTCAGTTCGTTTTCATAATGTCCAAGGTCATCCTTTATTTTTTGTCACAAATATTCATATTCATCCAATATCATTTCTCTTTAGTTTGTTATTTATCTGTTTGAATCAATGTATTTTCATGCTTTGTTTGTTCAATGATTAACAGGATCTTTGCTTCCAAAAGTTGTTTTTTTGTTCATTCTCAATCCTCGTGATCTGTGCTTTGCTCTCCAATATGCGTACAATATAATCGCATGCCACTTTAAGCAAATTTCTTTTTTGCTTATATAGTTCATCCTGGATATCAAGTCTTCCATTGTTTCATTGGGCGTAGCTAGTATCCTTTGAGAATCTTCAAAGAGAGGCTGTACCACGATAATATTGTTTGCATGGGCATCAGATATTGAGAGGCATTCCGTCTGTTCCATATTTATTCAAAAATGTTCATCCATTTCGATTTAGTGGGGCAGGTCAAAAACGTGCAACAAAAATGTCAGGAACTTATTGCAGTAATCCCCAATTATATATACAAAAGGAAACAGTCATATGTGCACTCCAATGCTTAGTAATTAATGAGGGTCTGGCCAAAGCAAGACAGTAGTGTTGTATCAAAAATGTGTATTATCGGCCGCACACTCACCGTGTCATTTAAAAGATAGACATGACCCATGTTATCTTCAAAATTCAAAATTCGGTTCATTTTATTTATATAAAATTCTTAAATCCTACAAAGAAACAACGCGTTTCAGCACGTCCGTGCCTTCATCAGGTTTCTGTAAGAACTACCTGCAACTGTACATAAAAAGGCAGTAAAATAAAAAGTCAAAGTAAAAATCCAAAATGATTCCCTGTGTAGTAGATGTAAACATTGGAAAATATTGGAATGTGATCCTCATTTAAAACCACTGGCTTCCTCCAGTCCCAGATTTTATTTTAAACATGGCAGAAACATAAAAGATACAGTGGTCTCCTCGATGTACAGTATAAGTCACCAATGCCCAGTAGAAATTGGCTAATAAACAAATTGAAAGGTAACTATCCTTGTGGTAGATGTATTCATTGTTCCAACACATACAATACAACATATTTTAACCATCCACATTCAGATCAGAAATATGTAATTCATGATTTTATTTTTAAGGGAATCACTTTGGATTTTTACTTTAAAAACAATGCAGCCTTACGGGCTGAATGAAACACAGGACCTTAGTCCTTATCTGTAATTATGGTCTTCTAATTGATTAATAATAGGGAAGAGCAAATAAGTGCAATAATTGTGAATTAAAATGCAGTATTCTAGTGTTTAAAATGATAATATATATATATATATATATATATATATATATATATATATATATATATATATATATATATATATATATGTATTTATTATTTTGCTTGAGAGTTTCTTTTGTAATTGTAAGAACAGTATATCAAATCATGTCCTTTACTTATTTAGATGAATTAATGGATAATTGATGATGTAATATGAACATAATTAAGTAATGGACTTGTTAATTGGTTAATAGTTTGAACTGCCTTTTTATGTGCAGCTGCAGGTAGTTCTTACAGAAACCTGATGAAGGCACGGACGTCCTGAAACGCGTTGTTTGTTTGTTCTGTAACACTGAGTTTTAATGGCTTATCAAAAACGATTCTGTAGGGACATTGATAGTCGCACTCCCAATATTTTCTGCTTAAAGGATTCAATGCGCAACTCCTGCTGGTTTATATTCATAAAAATATTTTTTATTTGTTTAAAAACATGGTAGTAAATCAAACAAACAAACAACAATGCGTTTTGACACCCAATGTGTCTTTATCAGGTTCACATTCATTGTGAATTAGAGGGTGACTTTACATGTATACCATTCAATTTAACAATTAGTTAAATATCTCATATGTGTCTCAGTTAGATAATTTGCTTAGACAATAAAACATGGAATCATTATTATAATAAAAAATCTAAACATCAGCAATCAGCAATTTCAGTATTGACAAGTTGATTACACTGAACAATCAAATGACAAGTCATCTTTAATAATTTAATTAATATACACAGGTTTTACAAGTATACCGATCAGTTAAGCAGACAATCAATTATCTAATGGGTATTAGTTAATTTAGTTATTTCATAAATAATTAAATAACCCTTATATGAAGAGTATACTATTATTTTATTATGATGTCAAGAAGTTAATTATCCCAAACTTCAAAAGAGAACGTGTCATTTGTATAGTTCATCAATCATGTATAGTCTACAACCATCAATGTAAAAACAGAACACAGGCATTATCAACAGACCACAACAATTCACATTATCAGTAATCATACATACCAAATCTCAGTTCATTTTATGCATTGATCAACTTCAATTAAGTAGCAGTTATACATTAGACATTGCATTACCTTCTGTTTCAGGATTGTTACTTTTTCAATCGCTATACAGTTTAAGCTTGATGCAGAGTCATGATTCAGTTTTTTATAATGTCGAGCTATGGTGTAATCCATGTTATTGTGCCGAATTGCAGCTTTATGTTCACCGATATGTATTTTTAAATTCCTTTTTGTTTGACCGACATATATATATATATATTACTATACATTATACATTATTACCCGATATATATATATATATATATATATATATCTTTTTTTTGCTAATTGTTGGCATTGGTGAACTTGCTTCTAGTACTGTACCTGTACTGTGTGTTTTGGTATGTCTTACATCTGTTCATCTGTATGTGATACATTCTTGCATGTATCTGGATAATCGCTTATCAAATTGTCATGAAACTTGGTAATTCTTATTCTATACTATTCTTTACATACTGTTGATAAATGTCATGGTCATCAACTCTTTCATCATACTGATAGCTCACATTTTCTATTTACAGCTGTGGTTTGGGGTATATATTATTGACATTTATTCACTGTAAAGACATACTATGTGACCAGCAAGCAGCTTTTTTACATGATACGGTAAGCTGCATTTTAAGTTTACTGCTGTGGACCACATTATAAGTTGCAACTCCATTTGAACCCGATAGCAGCAATTACACTTACGTATAATTACACTGAGAGTGTAGATCTCACACTCAGAATGTCAGTGATAAAGGATTTGAAACATTTAAGCCACAACAGGTTCTATATAAACAGATTAAATATGTTAATATCAGCTTTTCGTCTGTTTTTTATTTTGATATATTGACTTCTAATATGTACTTTCTCGTGCACTCTTTGTCGACAAAGCAAAGAGTGCGTGAGAAATACACTCAAGTTGATTAGAGGTAGCTACGAACACTTACAAACGTACAGTACAAGCACAGCGAACACATAATAATGCATAGACAAGTACAGAAAAGAACAAGCTGATCAACTGTTATTTAAATGCATATTACAAACATGTGAGGTGGACAGAAACCACACATTTCCTTTGTTTATTAAACTAGTATGTAAAATGTTGCCATGGAAGCAAATGATCACATTACAGGCGCTCCTTCCACTTACGACGCTTCGATTTACTACACACAGCACTTACGACTCTTTTGCATTGTTACCCTGCTTCGACTTTACGATATCGAGACGGCATTTACAACACGGCGAGACACAAACCATGCGTCATGTGCGCAAGCTCAGTGTTCGAACCGCAGTACCTGTCGTGGGTGACCTGACTCAGTCACTTAGAGTTAATTTGTTTTAGACGAGTGGTGACGTCAGGCCAGAAGCAGGAAGGAAAAACTGACACCAAGCAGTACTGCAGTTCAAAACAAACGCTGAGTGCACCGTTTTATTTAAATAATACAAAAATAAATAATATATTTAAACAGAAAACACAGAGCGAAAATAAATAATTCAACAAAACAAATCTCGAACACAAAAGAACACCAAGATCACGCTGAGCAACTGCCTTCACTGATCTTTACGTTTAAATAAATTTATTTGCCCGCCGGCCCGCCCGCTCGCCCTCGTTCCTCCTCTGAACACCCACCACAGAACCGAGAGTGCTGCAGGTTTATATGCAGGTGACCATCTCCCGATTTAGCAACAAATTAATCACTTAATTCATTTGGGAGATGGCCACCTTCTGCACAAGGTTTTTTAATTACTGTGGATGGGGCTTCCCATCCACGCTATTAAACAATACAAAAATAAAACAAACAATGAGGCTACGCCATCATATATATACATAAATACAAATAAACAATAACAAAACATATTTATAAAACCATAAACAAACAATAACACACCATCAAATACAATAACTAAATCATAATATACAAATACAAAATAACACAGGGGGAGACCCCGTTCTAAAAAATAAATAAAACAAATCAATGTACAGGGCTCTTAACAATGTCTCATAAGAGCAATGGACTCAAAATGAAACCTAAGCTGTGAACTCTGTCACATGATGAGGGGCTTAACTTCAGGCAATTGTAGTTCCGGCTAGGAGTACCGCATGCACACACTGAATATGTCATTGGAAAGCCCCAAGTCTGTACTTTTAAACAAGCCAGGTAGGTGCCTGAGTAATATAGGCGTATCCACCGGGGCGCCGGCGCCCCGAAATCAACGGGCTGAGTGTAAAGAGTTAAATAAATATTTGCATGAGTACAATATAACGGATCATTTTTGTAAAATTATATTATCTGGCCAAAGAGTCAGGAACGTAACTCCAATTTATAACATTGTTCCTATGGGAACATGTGCTTCAATTTACAATGCTTTGACTTACAACACGACTTTGAGGAACCAATTTTGTCGTAAGTGCAAGGACTGCCTGTATTGGCTTTGCACATGGAAATAAAATAGACATTTATAGGTCAAAGGCAGATTTCTACATGCGCCTTTTAGAATGCTCAGTTTTCATGAAAGCTACCAGTAATTTGGCCCGTATTACTGATTACTGGACCTATGTGCCTTGTAGTACTTCCCATACACCAGTGCCAAAAATGCAAACAAAGTCATTTTCTTTCAGATTTGCTTCCGAGTGTTTGGCTACGAAGTGAAGATCTGTCTCACAGAGGGCACATATTAATATCTCAATGCCATGAGCAGCTACTTCTAATCCATTTCCACTTATTTTATGGAATCTCAGTTAGCTGATGAAGGCTTAAACCCATGACACTGTCATGGAATTTATTACATCATATATGTAATAAGTTACATAATGCCTTCCCTATATCAATAGGGAAAAAGACAATGTTTGGCAAGTATTTTTCATGGCATTCTCATGAAGCTATGTTGAAAAGTATGAAGAGGCCATGCATTATTGGAGTGTTGTATACAAGTCTGCACTCCTCTGCCCCAGACAGTAGCCTGTCCTGAAACCCCCCACTTTTCTTAAAGGAAGAGATTTTAGCCCGATAGATTCTGTAACAAGCTACGTTGTGCCCCTAAATACAGGGGTTATGAAATTGAATCTTTGTTTAGGATTTAGCCAGGGGAGACTTTAGCCTGGTCAGAATTTGATTGACATTCTTTGGGATTAGAAGTACTTGTTAGTAACATGCATCCCCCGCCACAGCTGTACATTCTAACTTAGTATGGTGAAAAAGCTGAGTTGCAGTGTATGCTTTCCAGTGCACAAGAGAGTATAGATGGCAATGGAGTCTCAGCAAGCTCCGGTTAATTGTGTGTTTAAAACGTTTCTTGGGCCTATCAGATTCCTTTCTGATTGAATGTGATTAGCAATATCAGTGTTTTTCAAGGGTGATCGTTTTGAATGGCAAATGGTATAGAAAGACATCACCACACAATTAAATTACAATTCATTATTAAATGGCAGAAAAAGTGCTGTGAGTGTGTATAGTCATGTGGAGTTGAATACCAAGTGGAATGATCCCAAGCATGTTGGTTTCACCCTGGTTTTAAAGGGATAGTGGATTATCCCGGGGAGGGGCTAGTGATAAGGGTGGAGATATAAACCTGGTGAAGGCTCATTTTGAGAAAGAGGCTGAACACTCCAGAGAGCCTGGAGTGTCTGAATAGTTGTGTGTTCGAGGAATATAATTGCTGTGTTATAGAGTCTGTTATTGGTTTGCCTTATTATTATTAAAGTTTATTTTGTTTCTGTGTCTTAAACTGCCAATATGTTTTCACTGTTTATTTTTACATACAATTACATTATTTTTTACACATTACTTTTTTACATACAATTACCCATTTATACAGTTGGGTTTTTACTGGAGCAATCTAGGTAAAGTACCTTGCTCAAGGGTACAGCAGCAGTGTCCCCCACCTGGGATTGAACCCACAACCCTCTGGTCAAGAGTCCAGAGCCCTAACCACTACTCCACACTTCTTCCCTATTGGGGAAGAACACTATCAGCGGCAATGCATTGGCCTTCAACTACGTAAATATATCAGCTTAGCTTCAGAGATCTGACGACATGACTCCAGAGTAGTACTGTATGGCTGTTTTTCCTTTAATGAGCACTGTTTTTACACGTTAATAAAATAATTTAAAAAAAGAGTCAATAACTTACTGACATCTGAAATGTTGATTTTGTTTATGGTAATGTTAGGGTATGTGCTCATGTTTTTATAAATACTGCAGTTAATACATTGTAACTTTTATATGCTATTATTAAAAACCACATTTTAAAATGGTTTATCTTTAGAAGTTGAGTCACAAGTTGAGTAACCCAAAAAAATAGCACTGGTGCTTGAAGTCTTGTAAACTTTTCTGATTCCAAAGGCTCTGCCACCCATAGACAAGCTCTACATATATAAAACATTTTCACAGTCTGTAAGGCTAATTTAGAATCATTGTCAATCTCTTTTCAGACTGCTTGCAGACTAGACAAGCAAATGAAAGAAATCGCTTTCAAAAATTCAAAGCAGATTTTGGCCAGTGCCTCATGACTTTGGTTTGGCTGGTTTTGTACAACAGTGTAAAAACTGTGCTTTTAAAGCCCTGTGGTGTGGTGGGGGCGACTTTGACAGCGCTGTGCCCCACTGTGACTTTATGTAATGATCCTACTCTGTGGAATGGGTTCCTGTTGTTCATCCTTCCATTGCTCTTTTGTTATTTATTTTTTCATTTTGTTATCCATCATTCCGTTTAACAGACCTCCCAAATGTATTTTGCTATCTTCAAGGCACATACATATCTAGTACCTCATCAAAGTACATGACGCCATTGATAAGCACTTCACATTAAAACAGCCTCAGATTTTGCTCAGTTTCTGCTTTACAATCTAAAACAAAGATTTTGTAACAGAGCCATGTTTCTGTTAAAAATGTTTTGCTAGTTTTGTGTTCTTTCTTAATGTTTTGGCACCACAAACACCACTGCTAATCTGTCAAGAACTGACTAAGCCCAGTACAATTCGCATGCAATTATGTAACGGGGCTACTTTTATGTATTGGTTCCTAGGCAACTAGGTGTTTTTATGTTTTGTTCTAAGTGTTTCGTTTTATGTGTCGTGTTTCTTTTTTTTAATTGATTGATTAGTGATTTATTGGATAATTTATTTGCTTATATAAACTTCCTCTTTGTTTGAGGCGGGGCGAGAGAGGAAGGACCAACAGGTGCCGGGATCTGAGATTCGGTGTGCTGCTGTAGTAGAAGAGTGTTCTGGAGATGCGCTGTTTCTGTGTCTGAGGTGATACAGCCGTGTGGGTATATTCCAAAAGTGTTCGGTAATTCGAGAGCTAGTCTGTTGAATATAACTCTGAGACGTGTGGTTAAATCCCAGTCTCATAAATTTTGTTTTGTTAGATTAAAAGTGTTCCAGCAACAGGTACAAATCCCCACACCTTTTGGTTTTGTTTACTAATGCTACACCGCTGTGTTCTTCTCCTCTCATCTCGTTTAAATGGGAGGAAACATACTTTGCTGGCCAGCAATTACGGGTGGGGGAGGTATTGTTTCTTTTATTTGTTAAAGCACATCCGTCAGCTTTTGTGTCTTGTCCTCGGCGCACCGAAAGGTAATTGGTTGTTGCTTGTTACTTTATTTTTTTATTATGCTTGGTATGTTGTAGACACGGTAGTTAAGTGATTTATTTTTTAGTATGTTTTTTGTTAGTTTTCTGAGTGTGTAATTGAGTTGTTGATATTTTGATTATTGTTTGGTTTGGGGTTAATCAGTGCGGTTGAGGGCAGTAGCCACCCGATTGACCTGCTAATTAGGTAATGTAATTTTTATTGTGTTGCCTTTTGTTACCGTTGAAGTCCTGCCTGTCTATTAACAACTAATTAACCCCCAATTTATGTTCCTTATTTTGCTGCTAAACCTGAACTTTGCTGCTAATTGTCTTAAATATAACAAAACTTGTATTTTGTTGTTGAACTGTTCTAATGTAGTTATACCTGGTATATTGCTGCTAACATTCCCTAATACTGTTAACCCTGTGTGTATTAATCTGGCTTTTGTTGTAGAACCCTTGCTGGGAAGAGCTGTTTCCAACCACTTACCACTCTTAATGAGAAGTGCAATCGCTGCTATATGTTGGTCTAATACCACATGCTTTTAAAATTTGGCTATTAGCTGGCTTTATTTAGGCTGTGTGGTCCAGTGGTTAAAGAAAAGGGCTTGTAACCAGAAGGTTCCCAGTTCAAATCCCACCTCAACCACTGACTCATTGTGTGACCTTGAGCAAGTCACTTAACCTCCTTGTGCTCCGTCTTTCGGGTGAGACGTAGTTGTAAGTGACTCTGCAGCTGATGCATAGTTCACACACCCTAGTCTCTGTAAGTCGCCTTGGATAAAGGCGTCTGCTAAATAAATAATAATTTAATTTCCCCTCCTTGTTTTTTAAAACTTGAATGCATTTTATTGTATAGTTATTTAAACTGATTTATGTAAATCTTGGATCGTTGTAATAAAGCTTTGTGAACTTTTATTCTGCCTCTGTCATTCTGTTGTCATTCCTGGTCACTTTGCCTCTATTCCAAACCTTTTTAATTTAGTTTAGTAGTGCCGCCCTAGTGGCGGTGTTAGGACTCTCATTGGGTGTCACTGGGTGGCTGCTACAATTACACCAGTGGTATTACCCTTTAATTTTTTATACATTTTTTTCACTATTTAAGGGTGTTCACAATCATTTTGAACCCGTCTGAACAGACAGCCTCATTCGATTCAAATCATGTGACAATATGACCTTTCAACTCGGCCAGACACACTTACTCTACATTTATACAGACAGGTGTGGCTGGAACGTAATGCTGTCATATAATTTGAATAAAGTGAGGAAGTCTGTTCAGTACTGACATTTACGATTCTCCAGACAAGCCCAAAGCAAGTTCTAAGCCAGGTAAAGGCAGAGAAAAATTATACTAACTCAATATCGGAGCAACAAAACCTAAGCTGCTTGGAATTATAGCAAACATCCTAAAATCTCAGAAACCATTTACATGTAGGCTTGTAACGTAACATCTTTGGCATATATGTTTGGCATATATGTTTGGCATATTTTGCTTTCGAATTTTGTACACATCAGTATTCTACTGTATGGCGCTCTAGTTTAAGTTGTGGGTGCAATACAAAATGAACAGTTTTGCTACAACATTTGTTTTAACCACCAGTGCCACACTTTCAACACCTCATGTCTTGGACATTGTTACACAAGCACCTGGACCTTAATCTCTGACCAAATATGGCTATGATATTACAATTGGAATAATAACAGAATCCCTATGGGCTTACTGAATATCATTGTCCAACTCCAATACAACTGTCCTAAAAAAAAGTGTAAAAACACATGGCCATACTTTTAAAGCATTTCCTCTATTCTTTAATGAACTTCTACTTTTTGAAAGGAGAAAAAAAAAACATGTTCAGGTTACAAAATGGAAAACAAACACAATGAGAGTGCTTAAGTCTTGTACAATTATTTGTTTTAAAAAAAAACAAAATGGGCTTGATATTTTTTAGAATAAAATAATATTCTTTTGTAACATAATCACAGTACTTGATCAAAAATCAGTGTTGACCATTTGAGGTTTAGCATCAGGGTCTTCATGTGAACGCTTATTTTAAGCATCACAACATCTGGGGTTTAACCCTTTGCGGTCCATTGTCGGACCTGGTCCAACATTGCAATTATTCCTATCCGGTCCATTGTCGGACCCTGTCCGACATCATCAAAAAAACGCAAAAAATGGGTTTCTAGTCGTTTTTTCTCTGGAAAAAGCAGAAAACCATTCAATGGCCAGTGGGGCGACAGGAGCGAGACAAAAAAAAAAAGGCGTATCTCATCAATAGTCATACTTGCCCTGGCATCACATAGGGCGATCATAAGGAAACAAGCTGGCTGTTACTGTATCAGCGACAGAGACTATCACGGACATTTGCAGAGCTTTTTGAGATGTTATAGTAATAAAATAATGACTTGGATTGCATTATTGAGGAGTTTGGTGATAAAACGAGTGATCAGGAGATGATTGATCGGTATGTACGACTATTATTATTATTATTATTTATTTCTTAGCATATGTGAAAGCGATAGCGAACGAAAGGGTGGGGCGGGGCTGGAGATGCCGAGTGAGTGCTTTGTTGATATGCAGGGCCTTTTAAACCCGTTTGACTGTGGAAAAAAATACTTTTAACCCTTTGCGGTCCATTGTCGGACTAGGTCCAACATTGCAATTATTCCCATCAGGTCCTTCGTCGGACCCTGTCCGACATCATCCAAACAATGCAAAAAACGCAAAAAAGTCGGTTTTTCAACGGAAAAAGCCGAGAAAACCATTCAATGGCCGAGTGGGAACGAAAGGAGCTGAGACAAGCCGATAAAAAATAAAATAAAAAAAAAGGCGTATCTCATGAATAGTCATACTAGCCCATGACATCAGATGGGCGGTCATATGGAAACAAGCTGGGTGTTACAGTATCAGCGCACAGAGACTATCACGGACATTTGCAGAGCTTTTTTGAGATGTTATAGCAATAAAATAATGACTTGGATTGCATTATTGAGGAGTTTGGTGATAAAACGAGTCATCAGGAGATGATTGATCGGTATGTACGACTATTATTATTATTATTATTTATTTGGTAGCATATGTGAAAGCGATAGCAAACGAAAGGGTGGGGCGGGGCTGGAGATCCCTAGTGAGTGCTTTGTTGATATGCAGGGCCATTTAAACCCGTTTGACTGTGGAAAAAAATACTTTTAAACAGCGCGTCTAAAATTAACTGCGCGTGTGAAAATAAATTAGACCTGGCGAGCCTGACGCAGAATTAATAAATGGACCGCAAAGGGTTAAACAGCGAGTCTAAAATTAACTGCGCGTGTGAAAATAAATTGGACCTGACGCGCACTTAATAAATGGACTGCAAAGGGTTAAATACAAATAATCCATTCTTCAGTACACAGACTCCAACGAGTTAGATCCAAAGGGAAACCTGTACTTAAAGTGTTCTCATGAGACCAAGCTTGTCTGATCGGGGGAAAAAATAGAAAAAACAGATCTCAGAAAAACTTTGGTTTTCTTTCCGTTTGTGGGAATACAACAAAGCAGGCAGCAACGGTTGCAAGGCGTTGTTTTAATACAGAGAGAACTTAAATGGTAATTTTTTAATTCAAAATATATTGTACAAATAACTTGTTCAGGGACATTACCGGCATCAATATTTTTATTTCTATGTTTTCCATATATTTCTAAAGGGGTTTTATATTTCCACTGGCCATTCCTTTCCAATAATTTAAGGTCCTGTAGGAATAAAAGGTTGAGGTAGACTAAAATTCAAGCCAGTCTGCCTAATTGAATCTCCAAGTAAATGGTGATGATTCGGGATGCGGTGGTGGTGCTGTGTGTGAAGCTCTGTGGTACAGGACCCTGCCCAGATGGGATGGCACAGATCCAAAGAGAACGTAATCCTGCCTTGTGAGGTCGGTTTATTAACATATTGTGTGGTTCACTGTCCAATGTTGAGGTTTTCTGCCCTGTGGTTTGGTTTCGTGCCATGTGGTAAAAGTCCATTGGCATGTGTGTGTGTGTATATATATATATATTGTGAAAGATTGCACCACTCACGGGTTCGTGCCCCTTTAAAAACTACGACCCAGCACACAGAAAAATGGATTTCCAAGAGCGGTTGCGCTACTTTTTAATAAACACAAAACAAACAAATACAAAACAAAAAACCTAACTCCGTTTTGGAGTACTTACTACACAGGTTATTCCCTGACTAACTTGCAGGACGGCTAAGCCGTTTACCTGGCACACAAACCATACAGGTTTACACAGCAGTTACTTTTTCTTTCAGACTGCTCGGAAGCAGAGCACCTCTCTTCTGCTTCCTTCTACTCAGCAGCCTTGAGCATTCTGACTGCTCCTCTTAAATACCCTGCACCTGGCTCTAATTTAATAATAAGCACCAGGTGCAGGGAATGATCCATAATAAAACAATTAACAAATCAATTAAACAATAAAGTAAAACAATTAACTAAACAAAAGAGGTGCCATTTTTTCTTCAGGGAGGTTTTAACCCCCTCCCTGCTGTCTCACACAACCCGCTGCCTTACAATATATATATATATATATATATATATATATATATATATATATATATATATATATATATATATATATATATATATACCAATTCTACAGTGCTAGCGTCAAACATTACATCATCATACATTTATCAGAAATCCTTAACAATTTAAGTCATCAGTGCAAGTACATGTCATACTTGTTGTATTGTAAAAACAAACGACTCCAACAATGTGTTACAGTAAACTAACAGGACGCTTTATTGTGCGTTTTTCTAACTCCAGCATTGTATCTCACTGCCGTAAACCAGCACGCCCACTCACCTACGGCAACACCAACAATCCACATCGCACGACACACACACACACACACACACACACACACAGATGAACAGTAAGAAACACAGCACAACCAAACACAACATTCCCCCCCCCCTTCCCCCGCACAGAGTTTCTGGTGTGGAAGGAGGTCACAAAGTCCTGCAGGTAGCCCAGACGCTGGCGAGCCCGGCTACCCCTCCATCAGTCACAGCATCTGCACTGGAGGGCCAGAACCCGGTTCCATGGTGGCCAAAGGGTACTGGCTAAGATTCAGAAGGCGGCACTTTGCGCAGCCGGCTAGCGTGCCAACGGGACCCGTCCTGGAGCTGGAAAGTAGCTGGTCCCAGCTGGCGGCTGACACGAAGCGGGGAGGACCAGAAGGACTGGAGCTTGTCTCCGCGGTGGGGCCGTTTAGCTCTGACCCAGTCTGAGGCGCTTATGTCAGGTGGTTTCACTCTGCATGCTCTGTCGAACCGCTGCTTCATGCGGCGCTGGCGGACCCTGGTGTGAGCAGCGGGTGCATGAGGGAGAGCATGGGGTGGGCGCAGCCTATCCAATGGCAATTGTAGCTCTCGCCCCAACATTAGCAGCGCTGGCGAAACCCCTGTGGTAGTATGCTGGGTCGCTCTGTAATGCAGGAGGGTCTGAAGAAGAGCTGTTTGGAATGCGCAGCCTTGGGTCAGATGCGCTCGGATACCGTTCTTGAGGGTTTGATTAAACCGCTCGACCCCCCCGTTGGCCTGTGGGTGGTAGACAGCTGTGCGGATGTGCTTGATCCCCTTATTGTTGAGGAAAGTGGAGAACTCGGCAGAGGCGAACTGTGGCCCATTATCAGTGGTAATGGCCTGAGGCAGCCCCCAGCAGGCAATGACGGTGTCTAAGATGTTGATTTTGGCCTGGGAGGTGACTGAGCCCACTGGGAAGACTTCAGGCCATTTGGAATGGAGGTCATAGATGACCACGAGAAAGCGCTGGTGGTGGGGTACACCATGGATTTCACCACAGATGTCCATCTGCAGGTGTTCCCATGGTTTGGACGGCCAGGTCAGTGGTTGCAGGGGTGGTGGAGCAGGCTGTCCGGTTTTCCCGCTGAGCAGGCAGGCAGTACAGTCCCTGACCATCACCTCAACATCATGGTCAATACCAGGCCACCAAACGAGGTCCCGACATCTCTGCTTCAATCTGACGATGCCCAGGTGTCCCTCGTGTGCCATAGCCAGCACTCGTGCCCGCAGAGCACTCGGCACTACTGTGCAGTGACCCCGGGCCACACAAGTGTCATTCCAGCACGACAGCTCCTCCTTGATCCGGGCGAATGGTGCTAGCTCGTCAGGCACCCAGGTAGGCCAGCCACCTGTGATGTAGGAGCGCAGGGTACAGAATAGGGGGTCCTCCACCGATGCCTGCTGGAGCTCAAGGAGGGAAACTACAGCCTGGAGAGGAGTGTGCAACAGCTGAATCAGGTCATCTTCCGTGTCTGCCAGCTGGCCGGCAGGGTCAGGAGCGATGACGGCTCTGGAGAGAAGGTCTGCTACCACGTTGTCATGGCCCGGGGTGAACTAGAGCTTGAAGTTGTACTGTTGCAGACGACCCGCCGACCTGTACAGCCGGAGCGGTCTGTGTCCAGTGCCTGAGGTGGACATCAAGGCTGTGAGAGCCTGGTGGTCCGTGCGGAGTGTGAACGCCCGGCCATAGAGGTACATGTGCCAGCGTTCACATGCCCAGACACACGCCAGCGCCTCACGCTCCCCAACCGAGTACTTCTGTTCAGTAGGTCTCAATGCTCGAGAGGCGAAAGCAATAGGCCTCTCTGCCCTGTCCTGGAGTTGAGAGAGGACAGCACCCAGCACCGAGGCAGAGGCGTCACAGGTGACCAAGGTTGGGCTTGCGAGGTCAAAGTGTGCCAGGATGGGTGCAGTGGTGAGCTGGCGCTTCAGCAGGCGCACGGCCTCCCGGCAGTCCACAGTCCAGGTCCAGGGAGCCTTCTTCTTAAGCAGCTGATGCAGGGGCGATGTTGTGGCTGAGTACTGTGGCAGGAAGCAGAGGTAGTACGCAGTCATTCCCAGGAAGGAGGCGAGCTGTGCAGCCGATGTGGGTTCCGGAATGCGGTGGATCGCGTCCACATTAAACTGCAATGGGAAGATGCCGTGTGCCGACAGCCGGAACCCCACAAACTCGATTTCCGGCACAGAAAAGACGCACTTCTCCGCGTTGAGCATGAGGTTGTGCTTGGCCAGCATCGCGGAACACCTGGCAGAGGAGCTCATCATGGGTAGAGGCGTTGGGGCCGTGCACCACAATGTCGTCAAGATAGAGAGACACGCCCGGGACGCCGGCAAAGATGGAGGACATGATCTTTTGAAAGCAGCTGGGTGCCGAGCTCAGACTGAAGGGCATGCGGGGTTAGCGGAAAACACCAGCGTGTGTAAGAAAAGCAGTGAGGTCCCTGCTGCTAGGGTGTAAGGGAACCTGGAGGTAGCCTTGGCATAAGTCCAGTTTACTGAAAACTGTGGAACCGTAAAAGTGGGTGGTGAGCTCCTCCACTGTTGGAAGCGGGTATTTGTCCGGGATGATGGCCGTGTTCACAGCTCTCAGATCCACACAGATCTGGAGCCCCCGGCGACTTCTTTGCTATCACCAGGTTTGAGATCCAGGGTGAAGCGTTGATGGGCTCAATAATCCCAGAATCCAGTAGGGCCTTCAGCTCAGCTGACACTTGATCCCGCAGGCCGAGGGAAATGCGGCGCAGCGGCTGGATCACTGGGGTCACTGCAGGATCGACCTTGGGTTGGTGAGTGAAGGCGGAGAGGCAGCCCAAGCCATCAAACAGCGCCGGCCACTGCCGTTGCTGGGGGGAGGCAAACAGTAGGATCTCCATGCCGGAGTTGTCGGTCAATGAGAAACCGAGCCCCATGAAGAGGTCGAGACCCAGGAGGTTGGCCCCCTTGCGTGCGACGTGGAATGGGAAGGCTGGCAGAGCCCTGGTGCCATAGCGCACTGGCAGCTGGAGGGAGCCCAGGACTTCGATTCTAGTATGACCATAGCCACTCAGAGCGGTGGAGGGGTGCTGAAGGGGCAGGTGCGAGAAAAACTGTTTGTAGGTGTCGAAATTAAGAAGAGACACCTTGGCCCCAGTGTCCAAGAGCAGGGGAAGGCAGACATCCCTGAGGTATACGGCACAAGTCTTAAAGCCAGTAGGGTTGGAGAGCACAGTGTGGATTGTAGCTGGTACTGGTGCTGCTGCTGTGATGGACCTACACCACCTGGCAAAGTGGTTCAATTTATTACAGTTTCTGCAGGTTTTCCCCCGTGCTGGGCAGTCAGGGGCTCTGGACTCATGCCTGTTGGACCCACAGTTTCCACAACACTGCCTAAAACGAGCAGGAAGTTGCTGCGCTTGTTGGACAGGGAGACCAGGTTCTGTGTCCTGTTGCAGTAAGGCAGGCTGAACTTTCTGCACTGTAAGTTCAGTAGTTGTAGCAACAGAGTGAGCCCCAGTAATTTTAGCAGCACAGGCAACAGCAGACTCTACTTGGCATGCTAATTGAATGGCTTTAGCCAAAGTTAACTCATCAGATTCGAGTAACAGTCTCTCAAGCACTTGCGCACTGGAGGTTTTCTCAATAAGTAAGTCCCGAATCATTTCGTCATACAGTGCTCCAAATTTACATGGCAGCGCCAATTCACATAATGCAGCTGTATATTGTAGAATGGACTCACCCGGCCGCTGGCCCCGCTGTCTGAAGTTGAAACGCCGGAGGAGGACGCTCTGTGTGGCGGCAAAATGCCCCTGGAGTGCAGCGACAGCTTCAGCGCTGTCCCTCAGTCCCCAGGCAGTGCAGCAGCAGGGCGCGCTTGCGGGCATCGCTCACATCAGCCTGACTGAGAGCAAGCAGGTACGTCTGGAAAGACGAAAGCCAGCGAGTCCAAGGAACAGGCGGCTCGCCAGGTAGAGCCAGGAAGACCGGCGGGGGTGAAAGCGAAACTTCAGCCATCCTTGTTGCCAATGTTGTATTGTAAAAAAAAACGACTCCAACAATGTGTTACAGTAAACTAACAGGACGCTTTATTGTGTGTTTTTCTAACTCCAGCATCGTATCTCACTGCCGTAAACCAGCACGCCCACTCACCTACGGCAACACCAACAATCCACATCGCACGACTCCCACACACACACACACACATGAACAGTAACAAACACAGCACAACCAAACACAACAATACTGAGTTCTCAAAGTTTCACAAGAAAGTGCAATAAGGCATAGAACTGACGTTTTATGTGTTAACATAAAGTTCTCATTTCAATCACCAGGGGGAAAGGACACTATCAGTGGCTGTGGCAGGGTGGCTAAGTGGTGATGTCAGGCCAGAATGCAGGAACAAAAAACTGACACCAGTACTGCAGTTACGGTGCAAAGACGCTTGTGCCGTTTTATTTTTAAATAACAAAAATAAATAAAATATTTTAACACAAAAACAATGCCCACAGAGCAAAATAAAAAGGTTAAAAAAACAAATCTTGAACTCAAAACTGAATAATAAAACACAGGTCCTTTAAGGTCCGGCTGGGCAGTAGCCTTCACGGTTCTTTTTTTTAGGTTTCGTTTTTCTTTTTAAATGTTCTCACTCTCGCTCCTCCTCTGAACACCCCACCCGGAGTGCAGAGTGCTGCAGGTTTATATATCGTGGCCAAGGGGTTTAACTGGCTAATAATTATTATATTACCCCTCGGCCACAATCTGCACAAGTTTATTAATTACTCCTGGCAGAGGACGAGCACTAATCTCGCCTCTTCCAGAACATGTTTTTAAATAAACAAAAATAATAACAAAATACACGGCTACGCCGTCATATTTACAAACATAAATCATAAAACAAAAATACAAAATATCACAGGGGCGGAGGGGGAAACACGTTCTAAAAATAAACAAATACATTTAAACAGCAGGGCTTTCTACCGCCCTGCTACAGTAGCATTGGCATTTAACTAAGCAGTACCATGGTAATATATCAGAACCAGTGTGCAAGCATATCAGGACCACTGTTCAGTATTTGATACAAATCCATTAGGTTTCCTTTGCTATGGTCTGCTAATGGTTCTGCTCAGGAACGCCCCCCGTAATCTTTCACATGGTACGCACAACTGAACCTCACCAACATCCCTTCTCATGCCCATAATGACTCTGCCTCACCATGCTGGAAAGTGTTTCAGCCAATCAGAGTGCTGCATTTTTGTTCATGCCTGAGTTTCATGGCACTGAAACTGTCACATTAGAAAACTGCAATCAAATTGCCTCACTGTTTCCCTTTCTAAAAATGAATAAACACAGTGCGCTGCCATCAAGACAGAACAGCAACTACAGTGGCAGCCAAATAGTCCACAACTACAATAAAAGCTACAAATAAACCTTAGAAATAGTAACTTAAACTAGAGGAAAAACTAGTTCACAAATCTGTTATGCTGGTTCCATTTCTAATCATTTTACTACAACTAATCATTACTCCTCCCTTTTTTATTACATGTGACAAAACAGGCAGTTAAAAAAATAAAACATCAATAATAATAATAATAATAATAATAATAATAATAATAATAATAATAATAATAATAAGGAATAAACTCTCGTGGCAAGATAAATGATTAGACAGAAGGTGGAGTATCCATGTCACCAGAAGCCCAAGATACAATTACAGGCTTTTTATTGCACACTTTGATGTACTTTTATTTGATATAATTAGTTGTAGCCATTTACAATAGCTTGAAAAAGTAGCACTTATGACCATTTCCCTTCTCTTGTTTTTAATGCTTTTGTTTTGCCCCTACACTTTCTTGTGTTTTTGTGGTCTGTTTGGTTACTGTTTGGTTACTGTAGTAAACTGAACTTTCATATTTGTGTTGCGTTAAATACTTGTCTTTGGTTCCCAGCATACGTAATGTTGTTGCGCTGCTAGTACGTATTGTATTTGATGAATTTTCCTGTTTTCTCCATTTTCTTCCAGTTACACTTTTAGTAAATTTATATCACTCTTTTTTCTTGTGGCAGCATTTTCCTGGTTTTCAATGAACACGTCTCTGGTCATCATTTTCACTAAACTGCCAGTTTGTGTGCGGAGGTGAAGTCAGTTACGATGCCTATGCACCTGTATATAATAAGCCTTATAATCTTACAGCTGTCCATAGTAAGACTGTAAACTCTGGGAGTTCTAATATAATCTATAGGGCTGTAAATGGCTACTACTGATTATAATAATAATAATGCAACTTAGCAATTATATGTTAATGATTATTAATTTTAATATAAGACACTGATAAAATTAAAATACAAATGTAACTTTAAATGTGCACTTCCCATGCTCAGTGGAAGAGCAGCAGAATTCAGATCATGCAGTAGTACTCTACTAACATACGATGCCACAACATATTTTCCAGAAACAGATGATTAGATGCTTTTTACTGATTTTTTCCCCTCTGACAATCTGGATCATTAGCAGAGAGAATTTTGCTGTTTTTGAAGTTTCAATCAAACATATCTGCTTTCGTTTGCGCGTTACTACCACTAAATAAACAGTGCAATTCTATAAGCTTAAAATGTCTGTTTTAGTTCAACTGATCACACAAGATACATGCAAGTCCACACTTATGAAGACGAAATTTTGCAAACCAAAGGTATGTACAGTCCGTAGGGTGCGTATAGCTGCGGACTTGTGGTTTGCAGTGCGCAGTGAAAAGGTGATGCAGGTGCTCCTGACAGCGACACAACACAAACTTCACGGTTCTTTTTTTTATGCAGACAGTGCGTGCTGTAGGTGCAGGTGCGGTGCTTGATCCAGGAGTGCTTGTGCAGTGAAGTCCGGGCTTATGGCTGGCTTGAAGCGGCAGCTCCCAGGTATGTATAATAGCCATCTGGCAAAGACAATGATACACCGTTATTTACAACAAGCAATCCACTCCCTGTTTTCGCCATCCTCGTTTCCTCCCATTAACCACAACAAAGGAACCGATTACGTCGTCATGTCCCCCTGAAGTACCCTCAGCCCCGCCCCCTCCGATAGCTAGTTCAATCACATCTCCTCCAATTCATGACTGAAACTTGACTCCTGGTACCGTAACGCCGTCAGCTTACTGAATGGCCGGCTTTCGACTGCCCCTGGAATGAACTTTCCAACCATTCAGTACAAGGCACGCAGTTCCTGTTGTACAGTGCCCTCACAGGTCAAGAGGGAGATTGTTGATTTGGATTAATTCACTCTGTCACATATCCCACCGCTCAGAGTGGAGCCGAAGGAACACTCGGCTGAGTCTACCTTGCCCATTACACCCCCCTCCCGGGAAAAGTAATCCGCATTTTGGTGTGTCATGAAATACATGAAGGGTTGCAGTGCCAGATACCACCAAGTTATCTGGGCGTTGCTATCCTTCATCGTGCTTAACCATCGCAGTGGACCGTGGTCAGTGACGAGATTAAATGAATGACCCAAGAGGTAGTAGCGTAAGGTCTGAGTGGCCCATTTAATGGCCAGGCATTCCTTTTCTATGACGGAGTAGTTGCGCTCCCGAGGGAGCATTTTCTTGCTTATATACAGAATAGGGTGCTCTACTCTGTCAACCCGCTGGGACAAGACCGCCTCCAGACCAGCATCCGAAGTGTCGGTGAGGAGGAGGAATTCCTTATCAAAATCTGGTGTGATTAGGGTGAGGGCTTGGCAGAGTCGTTGCTTAATGGTATTAAAGGCCCCCTGACATTCTCCTGTCCATTTAATTAAATTTGGTGCTCTCTTTTTAGTGAGGTTCACTAGGTGGTTGACCACTGTGGCGTACTCAGGGATGAATCGGCGGTAATAACTGGCCAATCCCAAGTGAGACCTCACCTGGGACTTGGTTTTCAGGATTGCCGCGTCCATCAAAGCCTGGACTTTGGTGGCGACGGGTTTCACCTGCCCATGTCCCATAATAAATCCTAAATATTGGGTTTCTTCTTTGGCAAATGCACATTTACCCAAGTTGGCTGTCAGCCAGGCTACCCTCAGAGACTGCAAGACAGCTGTGACCCTAGCCAAATGCTCTCGCCAGGTGGAGCTGTAGATAACCACATCATCAATATACACTGCTGCATATTCACAATGTGGGTGTAAAACCTGGTACATTAGTCTCTGAAAAGCAGCGGGTGCACCATGTAGCCCAAATGGCATGGTTGTGAAATGAAACAGACCATCAGGGGTAGAAAATGCGGGTTAAAGGGATCTGCCAGTATCCCTTCGTCAAGTCCAAAGTCGAGATGAACCTCGCCGTTCCCAGTCTGCCGAGAAGCTCGTCGACCCGAGGTATGAGATATGCATCGAACTTGGCAATAGCGTTCACCTTGCGGAAATGAACACAGAAGCGGTTGGTGGCATCCTTTTTGGCAACTATCACAATCAGACTGCACCAGTCGCTCCTGGAAGGCTCAATCACCCCAAGCTCGAGCATCACCCGTACCTCTTTGTGAACACCACCTCGTCGACTTTCCGGGATCCAGTAGTGTCTCTCTCAAACTGTGATACCTGGGGGGAGAGACGAGATTAGTTCTGCCGGGCACATCAGAAAAAACATCACTGAACTCCTCAATTAACCTGCGGAGATCTCTCTGCTGATCTGGGAGTAACTGTTCCCCCATCGGAATGTTCTGTATGCTAGGAGCCTCTATACAGGGTTCAAAATCATCCTCTACCTCGCCTGGGGCTATAAATAAGGCCTCCCTTGCCTGCCAGGGCTTCAATAAATTGACATGGTAAATTTCCCGTTCGTTGTGGCGAACGGGCTGCCGAATTTCATAATTGACTTTCCCTATAGGTTGAATCACCTCATATTGCCCCTGCCATTTAGCATATAGCTTGGATTCCGACGTGGGAAGAAGCAGCATTACCTTGTCTCCTGGTCGAAAGGTCTGAATCCATGCATTTTAGTTGTAATGCTGCTGTTGCCGGTGCTGAGTTGGGCCAAACGACCAACCAAATCCAGGCGATCACGGAGTAGAGCACAAAAATGCACTACATTTTTGGACGAGCCTTTGTGCTTCTCCCACCTCTCTCTCAACAGATTGAGGATACCGCGAGACTGTCGGCCGTACAAGAGCTCAAAGGGGGAGAACCCTGTTGAACTCTGCGGCATCTCTCTCACTGCAACAAGGAGGTAGAGAAGGAGCACTGCCCAATGTTTCTGCTTTTGGTTCATCTCAGCATCTGCTTTAATGTTTGGTTAAAACATTCCACCAAACTGTCCATCTGTGGATGATAAACAGATGTCCGGATGGGACATATTTTTAACATTTTATACACCTGCTGTAGTGTTTGAGACAGAAAGTTAGTCCCATGATCAGTCAGTATCTCTTCGGGGATCCCTATTCTCGACATAATCTGCACTAGTTCTTTGGCTATTGCAGCGGCACTAGTGGACCTCAATGGAACTGCCTCCGAGTATCGCGTTGCATAATCCACCACTACTAATATATGCGTATACCAGGAGTCAGAAGGTAGCAAAGGGCCCACTATGTCCATTGCGATGCACTCAAAGGGAGTGGAAATGATTGGCAGTGGGACCAAATTGACCCTGCGCTACTCGCTGGCAGTCTGGGCATGTGGCTACATATTTCGACACTTCATTAAGAAACCCTACCCAATAAAATCGAGCCAATATGCATTCCCTTGTCTTGTCAGCTCCCAAGTGCCCTGGAAAGGGGATGTCATGCGCAAGCCTCATGACCTCGGTCCGACATGACGGGGGAATCATCAATTGTGTTACAGGCTGTCCTGTGTCCGGGGCAGGGTTTACCCTATACAGTAATTGCCCCTTGATAATAAAGTGCGAATATACTAGCGCCCCAGCGCCTTCAACATCCTCACCTTCAATAGACTGGACCTGTCCCCAAGCATGCACCAGTGTGGGGTCGTTTTTCTGGTCCCACACTAGGTCCGCGCTTGAGCCCCACATGTCCGGTACATTGAGAGGGGCTGGAGTAACATCTGCCCTGGATGGTCCAGTAATCTCACCCTCTCGGTCACACTGCGTACCGACTCCCTTTGAGTGGCGTTTGATACCATCCGCGCTCTCTCCCACTAGTCCCCAGCCTCATTTCAGAGATGCACCTTCCCATTTTTTGATCCGTCTCTCTTTCTTTGTTTTCCTAGGATGAAAAAGAGAAGAAAACAGGTCAGCTTGTAGGGGAAAAATCTCACCATTTGTTTCCCCTGCTCTGTCTGCCACGGTTACGTGTGCGGTCAGGACTGCCTTTTGGATTAATTGCCGATACTGTGGCCAGTCCCGGCCCAGAATTACGGGGTGCAGCAACCTTTCCACTGTGAGGTGGCGCTGTGTCTGACCAATTGACACAAATGTTTTTAGGGTGGGATATGTCGCCGTTTCTCCATGGATACAGGAGATCGCCACCTTGCCTTGTGGCTGCCACGACACACCGCCTAAGAGAGCTGATCGAATTAAGGTCTGTGCACACCCTGAGTCCACAAAAGCCTGGTTACTCACATTACCAACCACCACATCAATAATACAAGGCCCCTCCCGACCATTTCCCTGTTCCTTATCTGCCTCAGATGCCAAATTGTACATCACCACATTGCACTCCATTGCCGAGGGGCACATGCGGGCAATGTGTCCAGGTTCATGGCATCTAAAACAGACAATCGGGGCAGAGGGCACTGGGGTTAGCTGTCTGTCCCGCTGCTAATAAGGCAGCGGATCAGGGGTAGTAAATCTACCCCAGCTGGGGGCCAACTGCTGCCTCCATGGTGAGGAGGTGGGTCAGCCCATTGGGGTCCCGTGGGGACCCGTGGTCTAGCCGGTCGGGGTCCCAGGGGAGGAGGAGGTGTTGATGATAAGGCGGGCGCTGCTCCTCGGCTGGTGAGAGGAAGAAGAGGGGTCAGTAGTCCAGTTCTGATGGAGACCTGGGAGTCCTCAAAGTCCTCCGTCAGTTTGACGACGGCCTCCAGGATGTGGTTGTGGCGCCGTATCCAGTCCTGTGTTTCCGTGCCGACTTACAGAGACTAGGGTGTGTGAACTATGCATCAGCTGCAGAATCACTTACAATTACGTCTCACCCGAAAGACGGAGCACAAGGAGGTTAAGTGACTTACTCAGGGTCACACAATGAGTCAGTGGCTGAGGTGGGATTTGAACCGGGGACCTCCTGGTTACAAGCCCTTTTCTTTATTCACTGGACCACACAGCCTCCTATAGACTATCGCCTCACCCATCTGTGCACCGGTCTTTTGTGCAGGGCTAAGCCAGTGCACCATGTGGTCGCACAGTTTCTGGGGTGGGTCTCCTGTGGTGATGTTGAGGCGTTGGAGGATGGCCCGCTTGACTAGGTCGTACTAGCTAGCCTCCTCGTCAGCCATGTCTTGATATGCTGCCTGAGCCTCCCCACTCAGACAGGGGCCCAGTTGACTGGCCTAGTAGTCCTTTGGTCATTGCACAGTGATGGCCAACCGCTCGTATGCCTCGGGGTCATCCTCCGCTGTCATCTTCTGCGCCAGTGCCTTGGGGGTACCGCCGGTGCCTGGGCTGCGTTCCCGAGCCCGACCCTCTCTATCAGCGCCGTGTACCTCTCCTCCCTCTGTCTCTCCTCCATCTCCCGTCTCTGCTCCAGTGCCTGAGGCAGCGCGGTCAGTGCAGCCATGTCCATCATCCCACTCTGACACCACTTGTGAACATGTGTTTTGCAATGTGCAGTGAAAGGGTGATGCAACACAAAGTTCATGGTTCAAATTATTACTTTTTATTTTCTGTTTCCACTCTCCTTGACCGTATAAATAATAAATGCTGGCTCTACCCAACTATGGGTATTGCCAGTGTATAAACCAAGGGGTTGCAGTCCCAAAACAATAATACACAAAACACAGACACACAACACAGAAACAAACATGTCTCCGGACAGTGCGTGCTGTAGGTGCAGGTGCGGTGCTTGATCCAGGGGTGCTTGCTTGTGTGCAGGTGCAGTGAAGTTCGGGCTTATGGCTGGCTTGAAGTGGCAGCTCCCGGGCATGTATAATAGCCGTCTGGCAAAGACAATGATACATCATTATTTACAACAAACAATCCACTCCCTGTTTTCTCCGTACACAACAAAAGAACCGATTACAGCGTCAAGTCCCCCTAAAGTACCCTAAGCCCCACCCCCTCCGATAGCTAGTTCAGTCGCGTCTCCTCCAATTCATGAATGAAACTTCGTTCACCATACTAGTGTGATGACTCCTGGTACCGTAACGCCGCCCCCTTCCTGAATGGCCGGCTTCCGACTGCCCCTGGAATGAACTGCCCAACCATTCAGTACAAGGCACAAAGTTCCTGTTGTACAGTGCTCTCACAGTTCGAGAGGGAGATTGTTGATTCGGATTCATTCGCTCTCTGTCACAGGGCGCCAATGGTTCTGCTCTGGTTTCTTCAAGGCAATACACTGATATTAATGGAATTCCAGTGTGTCTTTTCCGAAACACAGACAAAACAATTCCAGTCATGCATTTCACGATACCAATATCTGGAGTCTTGCAGTGGTATTACTTTAGGGTTAAGACTAGAAAGTTTTTACCCAGAACTTTAATTTTTTTTTAATTAAACATTTTACTAACCAATAGTCGAGACCAAAGAAAACAAAGGGATTTTCTTCTACTTCCTGCTGGGAATTAAGTTCTCTGCCTGGGTATACATTGAAGTCATCCATCACAGTCGTATCTATCTAGACCAATAAGCCTGACTTCTATTATATGTAAACGTATATAAACTATAATAATATCCAAAAATTACCTATATGGTAACAGAATCCTGGTACTAACCTGCTTGATTTTTTTGAGAATGCAAAGCATACAACATGGTTTATTTAGATTTCCAGAAAGCCTTTGACAAAGTCCTGCATAAAAGATTAATTCTCAAACTGAACGCAGTAGGGATTCAAGGAAATGCATGCACATGGATTAGGGAGTGGTTAACATACAGAAAACAGAAAGTACTGATTAAAGGAGAAACCTCAAAATGGAGTGAGGTATTATAGTGGTGTACCACAGGGATCAGTATTAGGTCCTCTGCTATTCCTAATGTACATTAATGATTTAGATTCTGGTATAGTAAGCAAACTTGTTAAATTTGCAGATGATACAAAAATAGGAGGAGTGGCAAACACTGTTGCAACAGCAAAGGCCATTCAAAATGATCTAGACAGCATTCAGAACTGGGCAGACACATGGCAAATGACATTTACTAGAGAAAAGTGTAAAGTACTGCACGCAGGCAATAAAAATGTGCATTATAAATATCATATGGGAGATACTGAAATGGAAGAAGGAATCTATGAAAAAGACCTAGGAGTTTATGTTGACTCAGAAATGTCTTCATCTAGACAATGTGGGGAAGCTATAAAAATGGCTAACAAGATGCTCGAATATATAGTGGAAAGTGTTGAATTTAAATCAAGGGAAGTGATGTTAAAACTTTACAATGCATTAGTAAGACCTCATCTGGAATAGTGTGTTCATTTCTGGTCACCTCACTACAATAAGGATATTGTTGCTCTAGAAAGATTGCAAAGAAGAACGACCAGAATTATTCCGGATTTAAAAGGCATGTCGTATGCAAAAAGGCTAAAATAATTGAATGCATTCAGTTTTGAACAAAGAAGACTATAAGGTGATCTGATTGAAACATTCAAAATTCTAAAAGGTATTGACAATGTCGACCCAAGAGCCTTTTTTGACCTGAAAAAAGAAACAAGGACCAGGGGTCACAAATGGAGATTAGATGAAGGGGCATTCAGAACAGAAAATAGGGGTCACTTTTTTACACAGAGAATTGTGAGGGTCTGGAACCAATTCCCCAGTAATGTTGTTGAAGCTGACACCCTGGGATCCTTCAAGAAGCTGCTTGATGAGATTCTGGGATCAATAAGCTACTAACAACCAAACGAGCAAGATGGGCCGAATGGCCTCCTCTCGTTTGTAAACTTTCTTATGTTCTTATGTTCTGGAATGCTTTCAATTGTGGCTAAACTTCCTAAGATTGAGTCATATAAATGTATCATAATTAAGGCTACGATTTTGTCACTGTGAACTGTAGTACATTTCACGGGCGAGTTGAGGAAAAAAAACAAAAATTCATGGAAAGGTCACAGAAAGGCCACCAAATAATGTAGCTTTAGCTACATACGCAAGAGCTTTTAAATAGTACACCAAAACCAATACTATGAAGACTATTGCTTTTGACTGCTGGCAAGTTTAAATGTTACTTTAGTGTACAAAACTTAGTTAAAGGTCTTTTCACACCAACGTAACACTCAATTTTTATTATTATTATTTTTAATACTGTACGACTGCAGGCTTTCACACCAGCTGCATAGCGAAACTGAAGTAAACTGGGTTCCTATTTCTCTGCGCACATCTGGCGTAATATATATATATTAAAGAACTAACCACAGTTCTTCTGTGGATTTAGGCAGCCTCAGTTGCTCTCTCTCTCTCATGTAATCCCAGACAGACTCGATGATGTTGAGATCAGGGCTCTGTGGGGGCCATACCATCACTTCCAGGACTCCTTGTTCTTCTTTACGCTGAAGATAGTTCTTAATGACTTTCGCTGTATGTTTGGGGTCGTTGTCATGCTGCAGAATAAATTTGGGGCCAGTCAGATCCCTCCATGATGGTATTGCATGATGGATAAGTATCTGCCGGTACTTCTCAGCATTGAGGAGACCATTAATTCTGACCAAATCCCCAACTCCATTTGCAGAAATGCAGCCCCAAACTTGCAAGGAACCTCCACCATGCTTCACTGTTGCCTGCAGACATTCATTCGTGTACCGCTCTCCAGCCCTATATATATATATATATATATATATATATATATATATATATATATATATATATATATATATATATATATATATATATATATATATATATATATATATATATATATATATATATATATGTATATATATATATATGTATGTATATATATATATATATATATATATATATATATATATATATATATGTATATATATATATATATATATATATATATATATATATATATATATATATATATATATATGTATGTATATATATATATATATATATGTATATATGTATATATATATATGTATGTATATATGTACTATATATATATGTATATATATGTATATATATATGTATATATATATATATATATATATATATATATATATATATGTATATATATATATATATATGTATATATACACATATGTATATATACATATGTATATATACATATATGTATATATACATATATATATATATACATACATATATATATACATGTATATTATATACATATATGGCATATATACATATATATATACATACATATATATATACATACATATATACATACATACATATATATACATATATATATATATACATACATACATATATATACATACATACATATATACACACATATATATATACATATATATACATACATACATATATACACATACATATATATATATATACATATATATATATATATATATATATACATATATATATATATATGCATACATATATATATATATACATGTATATATATATATATATATATATATATATATACATATATATATATATATATATATATACATATATATATACATATATATATATGTATATATATATATATATATATATATATATATATATATATATGTATATATATATGTATATATATATATATATATATATATATATATATATATATATATATATATATATATATATATATATATATATATATGCATATATATATATATATATATATATATATATGTATATATATATATATATATATATATATATATATATATATATATATATATATATATATATATATATATATATATATATATATATATATATATATATATATATATATATATATATATATATATATATATATATATATATATATATATATATATATATATATATATATATATATATATATATATATATATATATATATATATATATATATATATATATATATATATATATATATATATATATATATATATATATATATATATATATATATATATATATATATATATATGTATATATATACAGTACTGTGCAAAAGTTTTAGGCAGGTGTGAAAAATGCTGTAAAGTAAGAATGCTTTCAAAAATAGACATGTTAATAGATTATATTTATCAATTAACTAAATGCAAAGTGAGTGAACAGAAGAAAAATCTAAATCAAATCCATATTTGGTGTGACAACCCTTTGCCTTCAAAACAGCATCAATTCTTCTAGGTACACTTGCACAAAGTCAGGGATTTTGTAGGCATATAGTCAGGTGTATGATTAAACAATTATACCAAACAGGTGCTAATGATCATCAATTCAATATGTAGGTTGAAACACAATCATCAACTGAAACAGAAACAGCTGTGTAGGAGGAATAAAACTGGGTGAGGAACAGCCAAACTCAGCTAACAAGGTGAGGTTGCTGAAGACAGTTTACTGTCAAAAGTCATACACCATGGCAAGACTGAGCACAGCAACAAGACACAAGGTAGTTATAATGCATCAGCAAGGTCTCTCCCAAGCAGAGATTTCAAGGCAGACAGGGGTTTCCAGATGTGCTGTCCAAGCTCTTTTGAAGAAGCACAAAGTAACAGGCAACGCTGAGGACCGTAGACGCAGTGGTCGGCCAAGGAAACTTACTGCAGCAGATGAAAGACACATCATGCTTACTTCCCTTCGCAATCGGAAGATGTCCAGCAGTGCCATCAGCTCAGAACTGGCAGAAAACAGTGGGACCCTGGTACACCCATCTACTGTCCGGAGAAGTCTGGTCAGAAGTGGCCTTCATGGAAGACTTGCGGCCAAAAGCCATACCTCCGACGTGGAAACAAGGCCAGCGACTCAACTATGCACGAAAACACAGGAACTGGGGTGCAGAAAAATGGCAGCAGGTGCTCTGGACTGATGAGTCAAAATTTGAAATATTTGGCTGTAGCAGAAGTCAGTTTGTTGCCGGAAGGGCTGGAGAGCGTACACGAATGAGTATCTGCAGGCAACAGTGAAGCATGGTGGAGGTTCCTTGCAAGTTTGGGGCTGCATTTCTGCAAATGGAGTTGGGGATTTGGTCAGAATTAATGGTCTCCTCAATGCTGAGAAGTACAGGCAGATACTTATCCATCATGCAATACCATCAGGGAGGCATCTGATTGGCCCCAAATTTATTCTGCAGCATGACAACGACCCCAAACATACAGCGAAAGTCATTAAGAACTATCTTCAGCGTAAAGAAGAACAAGGAGTCCTGGAAGTGATGGTATGGCCCCCACAGAGCCCTGATCTCAACATCATCGAGTCTGTCTGGGATTACATGAAGAGAGAGAAGCAAATGAGGCTGCCTAAATCCACAGAAGAACTGTGGTTAGTTCTCCAAGATGTTTGGGCCAACCTATCTGCCGAGTTCCTTCAAAAACTGTGTGCAAGTGTACCTAGAAGAATTGATGCTTGATGCTGTTTTGAAGGCAAAGGGTGGTCACACCAAATATGGATTTGATTTTTCTTCTGTTCACTCACTTTGCATTTAGTTAATTGATAAATATAATCTATTAACATGTCTATTTTTGAAAGCATTCTTACTTTACAGCATTTTTTCACACCTGCCTAAAACTTTTGCACAGTACTGTATATATGTGTGTATATATATATATATATATATATATATATATATATATATATATATATATATATATATATATATATATATATATATATATATATATATATATATATATATATATATATATATATATATATATATATATATATATATATACGTGTATATATATATATATACGTGTATATATATATATATACGTGTATATATATATATATATATATATATATATATATATATATATATATATATATATATATATATATATATATATATATATATATATATATACATATATATATATATATACATATATATATATATATACACATACATATACACATATATACATATATACACATATACATACACATATACATACATATACATATATACATATATACATATATACATATATACATATATATAGTGAAAGAGTGGTAGTGTGGTGCTACTGGACACTTTCTTCCCCACAGACTGGAGTGAACTCGTTGCGTATTCAGGTGAGTAATTTTATTTACAATATTTACACAAGTTTACACTTAATCAGAAGCCTTTATTCGCCCTGTACGGGCCACTAACTACCTCACTTCTTCTCCCCTCTCTATGCTACTGCGAGACGACCAAGCTGTTACAGGCTTTGCCTGTAGAATGTCCAGACTGCAACACAGGTGAGTAGAGGTTGGGCTCCCTCTGTTGATTAACTTCTGGAACACAGAGAAACAGAGAACAGCGGCACCCTCTGGTGGAGTGAGCCCGGAACACAAGCAAGTGAAGTCCAGGATATGTGGAAGTGTTCCTACTACAGCCTGGTCCCAGCATGCGTACGGATGGATACTGAATTCCCTTAAGAGGAATGGCGAGATTCTGGTACTCCCACCGCAGTGACTGGGTTTTAAAAGAGTCAAGTTCAGGCAATAATAAACAATATTCCAAAACCACGGTCTTGCGTTTCAGTTTCTTGTACTATAAACGCTTCCCACACCGTTGTGCAGATCGCTGCTACTGCAGCTAGTAACCAAACAGTGTCTTAACCAGTCCCGGTTCATATAAATAACACACTTGGTAACACAGTATCGTTTACTATCTGTGCCACACAGGCACCCCAGGCTAACCCCGTGGGACACCTACTAACAACGGCGTAGGCAGCAGTAAACAAAACAAAAGGCTGCCTCACCAAAAGGTAAAACACGCTGAACTAAACTTTCAAGAAATAACTATGACTGAAATGTAAATCACTTACTAAAGCTTTCCCACAGACACAGGAAGATAGGAAAGATTCCCCAAAGCTTGCGCAGGCAGGACAATCGGGCAGTGTTCCACACAATTACACAACACTCCGATTGTTCTGCTCTGCTTCCTTTTAAACTGTATAATCCCGCCCTGCCAATTGACGCTGAGCTTTCTGGGGCATGTAGTTTTTTCCCTAGCGACACCATTCCTTAAAGGCGTCACTGCTATTTTCTTCACAATATATATACAGTATATATATATATACACAAAGTCATCATGTCAAAATGAAACAGTTTATATTTTTTCTTCAATAATAAGAACAACACGTTTAAATTGGTTGTTTCTGAGTAGCCTACAGAGCACTGCCCCTTTAAAAATAAAAACAAAGAAAAACAGAGGTGAAACGTCAAATCACAGAGGTAGCACCGTTTCCAAGATGCGGGGTATCACAAAGACCAGAAAAAAAGACCAGAAACAGATTAACCTCTCCTTTTAAATACAGTTTGCAGGAAATAAAAAAAGATGTTCAACGGCAGTCTGAAGTATTTTGTTTAGCAATGTTTAGTTTTAGAGAAAGTGAGTATTTATTTTCAACAGACTACTTGGGTACACTACACTGTATGAAAAAAAAGTTTCAAGAAATAAAATGTAAGTATTAATTCATACTTTTTGAAGATGCAAGCCCACTGTTTTGTTTCAAAAAATAAATTAACAAGCGCTGTATGTATGTGAAGATCACAACTGAGAGTTTACAGTAACATGCGATCTGTGTTCATTTACATGCTTGCTCAGCTACAAAATACAAATCTCATTCGCTGACCTACACAGCTACACGTAAATGCTGTGTGCATACACAACCAACCGATTTACAGATACTCGCAGATTTGTATTTTCAGTGCATGACATACTGAATTTTTAAAGGAAATAAAGGCAGTGTTCAAATTTACGATTTTAATGATTTCCGTGACCTCTGTGACAAAATCGTAGTCTTAATCATAATCTCAGGCTGTGGGGAGGCTGTTTTTCTGGCTGTCATTTTGGGGTTTGTATATAATCTGAAAACAGAAGTGGAAAAAGGCCTGTTAGGGTTAAAAACACTTTAAATGTAACTAGCCTAAAAGATTCAGTCCAAAATATAATAAATATAATTTCAAAATTGAAAAAAAAATGTCTTCATACACAAAAAAACTTGTTCTAAACTTTGTTTATAGTCGGGCAGCAGTGTGGAGTAGTGTGTAAAAAAAAAAAATGTAATTGTATGTAAAAATAATGTGATATCTTGTAACAATTGTAAGTCGTCCTGGATAAGGGCGTCTGCGCAGAAATAAATAATAATAATAAAAATAATAAGAAGAATAATAAGAATAATAATAACTAGAGTTGCGAGCAACTTTACGGCTTCCAAGCAGTTATCGTGAAATTTAAGCGCATTGGTTATTATAATGAAGCGTTATCATCACAACTGTGCTAACTGTATCAATTTTGGCCCACATATTGGAATTATTGGTTAGTAGGCTATTTAAATTGTATTTGGATGCACACAAAATTCTAAATAGTATGCAGTCATATAGAATTTGAAAATAATGCATATAAGAGGCTAACATTGTTCTAAATTCTAGATCACTCTTTGTTTGAGTTTGTGTGCGTGTGTGTGAGCGTGTGGTGCCCTATTCTTCATTTTGCAATATAAAATAAAGTCTACAGCATGTATTGGTTTTTGTATATTTTAATGCCACTAACATTTAATGTGCATTTTTTTTAAAGCAATAGAAAGTGATAATAGTGTAACGATTAGCTATCAGGGGTGCCTGGCAAATACACAATTCACCATATTTAATTGTGACCAAACCGCTACTAGGACATAACATGTGCACGATTTATGAGTAACACCACTCGAATCCTATGCCGAGGCAATATAAACAGGACAGAGGAGAGAAGAAGCTGGAACAGAACCCAGAGAGACAGTACAAATTGAGCAGTTATTGTGCTCTGCAGGTAATAGACCTTTTTGGAGAGCTGGCTCAAATACAGAACAAATTATTTCTTAATAAATCGCATTCAAAGTTATATTATACCACTCAATAGTTAACCATCTGGCCCAACAAACATTATTTCCGGTTGAATCAAAAACATCATATTGCACACTTGATAAACTCATTATAGTTTGCACATAAATAGTAATTATTGCACATCAATAGTAGCCCAGTTATATTGCACATCTTAATCATGTCTATTACACATAAGTTATTTACATTGCACACCTTGGTTAATCATGTATATTGTGATAAGTGAAAAAAAAGAACCTCCAGAACGCCATGATTTTCACAGCAGCAACTTTCCATGAACAAGCGTAACAGATGACCATACTGAGATGTTTTTTTCCAATTTTTGTTTCAATCAGATAAGTGGTTTCAGAGAAGAAGATGTTTGAATTTTGATGATTTTATATTTTTATGGTAATTTTATGTCATTAATAAACCAATCAAGCTTCATATTCACAACAGTTAATCATGGACTATCCCTCAACATGTACAGCAATTTTCAGAACTCTGCAGTAAGTGGTTTCCGATACATAGGCGTTTAACAAATTCCGCAAAATCCAATATGGCTGCCGAACCATGTGACTTGTGCAAATTTGCTGACTATCATCCACCAGTGTACCGAATTTCGTGAGTTTTTGAGCATGTTTTGGCAGAAAAAAAAAAAAAAATACAACTGTGCTAACTGTGTCAATTTTGGCACAGATATTGGAATTATTGGTTAGTAGCCAATTTAAATTTTATTTGGATGCACACAAAATCCTAAATAGTATGCAGTCATATATACTTGAAAATAATGCCTACGGCTTGGAAGCCTAATAATAGTCATATGTATAGTCTCAGCAGCAGTCATTACCTGGTAAATAAAGCCCCTTTCACACTGGCATGATCTACCCGGGTCAGAACCTACCCGAGCAGGACCCGGTGTCATATGGGTTGGGTACGTGACTTCACACTGCTTTTGATAAAGCAGGGTTGACCTGGTTGACAGACGCAAGTAAACAATGTGCATATCAATGCCCTGGAAGCAGCTTGTTACAGACACTTCCATCCAAGCTTCTCTGGATTGAACCCTCGGCCCAAATGTTGATTAGAGCAAATGTTTCTTCATCCCTGCTGCAATCTGGCTCATGGTCTCAAGCAACAAAAATATGGCTAAACCGAATAAACAGAAACTTTTGCGGAACGTTTGGAACATTGCGGAAGTGAAACTTTCTCACAGCGTGGCTGTTTGTTATTGTGTCGGTTCACAACGACCGTCAAGCATTTTGTCTCGCTCAACCCGGGTCAAAGCGTGTCAACCCACACCCAGGTAGGAGTGCCATTGTGAAAGGGGCATAAGTGACTACAGCAACAGCTAGATTGCTGAAACTCCTCAAAACACGTCACCCAATGGAGGCTCCATAGAGGAGCATTTTGCTGTGTAGCATTATAATATAATTATGGCCAATAAAACAAAAACAAAAACATTGTATAAAATGCAAGAAAAAGGGAGATTTTAACCAAAACACTAGATTCAGCATTCCTATATTAACAACAGTTCTGGCTCCTCAGAGGAGGCAGGTCTCTGTTACAAACTCCTATCTGCTTTTAACCACAGTACTAGCAGTAGCTGATCATGTGATCTGAGCACAGGTTTTTTCATCAGAGGAGACAAGCCTCTGTTACTAACTCCTATCTGCTATAACCACACACAGTACAGTACTAGCAATGGCAGATGATGTAGTCTGATCCCTGGTTTTAATTGGAGGAGCAACTCAAACCCTCCCACCCCCGCTGAAGCAATGCTGTAGGCCTGCTATGCATGGTTTATGAGTGAATTTTTGAATAATGGATATTGCATAATTCTGTAACTTGTTATATTCTACCATAGTTCTCTACATAGTTCTCTATCATCTACAGCAGGGGTTCCCAAACTGTGGGCTGCTGTAGCAACGACATTATACATATAAAAATAAGATTCAAATGAAAAAAGAACGATTTAGATTAAGTTTATTTACAGTGTTACAGTTATTTACATGTTTTTAAAATCTGTCATTGTTCTTAACAAGTGCTAATGGTGGGTCGCAGTGCCTAATGCAGCTGAACAGGTGGGTCTCAGGTAAAAAAACAAACATTTGGGAAGCCCTGACCCACAGGATGCAATCATTGATCATATGGATTTTACAGTGCTCACACAGGGTGGTACTTTCAGCTATAGCAACACAGCTAAATACAGCTAGCTTTCTTTTATTAAATTGAAAGTTTTATTTTTGACACGTCACTTCATAATTGTAAATAAAGTCTAAACAATCATAATTTGACCACTAATCTTTTATCCTAAATAAATGTTTGAATATTCCTTCAAAATATTCCATTAATGTTTAACAAAAGTATAATTAGTACCATGTTACAGTAAAAAAAAAGTCACACTACATACAAAAATAAACCCCATCAATTACCTGTAAATTACCTACAGTAGAATGTGTGTTAGGTTTCAGACATCTTTTATGTATAAAATGTATAACATTTTGCCACCAAATGTGTTTGTTGGATTGTCTGAATATTTGTCCCAGCACTATAAACAATTGGTTTACTAAAAAAAATACATAAACAACAATATGATTACATTCTTTAATTTACACACACCCATATTAACACAACCACAAGCCTTTTCATTCCTGAGGAAGCCAGACCAACTCAGGATACAACAGGTTCAACTGGAATTAAAAACAAAATCTGGGTGCGTGCTTTGCAACTTTAAATAAAATAAATTGGTGTCTGAATTAGGTGCATTGTTATTTCAAGTTGTAACTTGGAGAGTACCAAGTAGCAGTTGTGCTGACTAAACTGTTTCATGTTCCAGACTGCTGAGACATTTAAAAGTAGAGATGTCTCCCCGGCGATACCATGGGCAGCCTTTTCAGCAGGTATTATTATTATTATTATTATTATTTTGTTTATACAAAAAAATACTTAAAAAATCAGTGAGAACTTTGAAGCGAGACTGCATGTTGATTTGAAAAACAGGTGAAACTGACTATGCCAAAAACACAAATCATGTTCAAATGTGTTGTACACTGTGCTAACATGGTCAGAACTAGACCAAATAAACTTTACTATACAGCTGGAGGTTAGGGCTCTGGACTCTTGACCGGAGGGGTCGTGGGTTCAATCCTAGGTGGGGGACACTTCTCTTTTTTTTTTTTTTTTTTTTTAATTTAGTCGTTGCCAATTAGTTTTTTTTTTTTCATTATTTTCTCCCCAATTTGAAATGCCCAATTATTTTTAGGCTCAGCTCACCGCTACCACCCCTGCGCTGACTGGAGGGCGAAGATGAACACACTGTCCTCCAAAAGCGTGTGCCGTCAGCCTCAGTTCTTTACACTCTGCAGACTCACCGTGCAGCCGCCTCAGAGCTACAGCGTCGGAGGACAACGTAGCTCTGGGCAGCTTACAGGCAAGCCCGCAGGCGCCCGGCCAGACCACAGGGGTCGCTGGTGCACGGTGAGCCGAGGGACACCTGGCCGACCTAACCCTCCCTCCCCTGGCGACGCCGCCAATTGAGCCGCCCCTGGGAGATCCCGTCCACGGTCGGCTGTGGAATAGCCTGGACTCGAACCTGCGACATCCAGGCTATAGAGCGCATCCTGCACTCTAGCGAGTGCTTTTACTGGATCGCCACTGGGAGCCCCAAGTGGGGACACTTCTGCTGTACCCTTGAGCAAGGTACTTTACCTAGATTGCTCCAGTAAAAACCCAACTGTATAAATGGGTAATTGTATGTAAAAATAATGTGTAAAAAATAATGTAATTGTATGTAAAAATAATGTGATACCATTGACCCCTTTAGTCGGGCCGGCGCCTGTGGGCTTGCCTGTAAGCTGCCCGAGAGCTGCGTTGTCCTCCGACGCTGTAGCTCTTGGGTGGCTGCATGGTGAGTCTGCAGTGTGAAAAAAAGCGGTCGGCTGACGGCACACGCTTCGGAGGACAGTGTGTGTTCGTCTTCGCCCTCCCGAGTCAGCGCAAGGGTGGTAACGTGAGGTGAGCTTAAAAAAAAGAATTGGCCACTTCGAATTCAGAGACACTCTAATTGTAGGTCATGCAGGCTTATTTTAAAAAGTGACAGATTCTCAATAATTAGTTTAAGTCTGCAAATGCGAAGACACTGGCTATCACCAATTAATAAAGATAATTTACTCAGTCTGCAAATGCAGAGACCGTGCCTAACACCTTCATTTCAAAGGAAGTGTGTGCTCTGATGTGACCAGCCAATCAGCAACTTTCTCTGGTCACCTTTGTTCCAAAAATCCTTTAAGAACAAGAGTTTTAGCAACTAAAATTGTGTTATTTCAAAAAGAGAGCTGTATTGGTGGTGTACCTCGGCTCCTGTTCTTTAAAAATGGCTAAGAAACTATTAGTCCTATACCATGTTCTTCAAATTGATGTCCTTACTGCTTTACCCAAACAGAACTATAAAGGCTAATGCTTATCGGGGTTGTTTTTACATGACGTACTTGCATTACGTGCTTGCAGACGGCTGTCTTGGCAAGTTGCTATTTCATTGGTCCCCAAACAAGTACTGTGAATTCAATAGTTATGGTGCAGTTCTACAGTTCACATTGCAGAAAATGGCGAAAATAATTAAACGAAAGGAAGGTGCTGGCAAAAAATACATATATCTTTTCTGTTTCACTTGTGCAGCAATTGAGCTTAGCGAGGGTGGGGTGGGGTTTGATCGCCGACCTTGTTGACAAAGCCTGTAGACCCCCATTCTTCTGGAATAATCCATAAATTAGACATGTATAACTCACCTTCAAACTGTGAGCACCTACTCTGCCTTTATTAAATGCTTTCCTGTTAAATATACTGACGGTACGCTTGCATCTTTAACTAAGTCTGCATTTTTTATTGGTCCGCATGTGTACCAGCGTACCAGTTATCTGAACCCCTGATTATGTATCAAGAGGGTACAAGGCGCTGGAAAGCCAAATTCTCTGTAGAAAACATGTAGACATAATAAATACTCGTCGCAGTAACTACAGCCTGTCGTCTGCATTTTCTTTGTGACCTGATGTTGATGGAGACAAACACGGTGATCCAGCGAATTATAAAATACACCCCATGTTTAAACAAGCATCTTCTGAAAAACAACAAGTTGCCAGACATTAAGTTGTACACAGACCCTTTTTAAGTTTAAACATTTTTTTTATTAAACTTACATGACATAAGCAATTAGTGTTTGCTTCATAAAATGAAGCAGAAAATGTCAACTTTGTGCTTAAAACAAACATTTACAATATTAAAGGAGGCTACAGGAGGCTGTGTGGTCCAGTGGTTAATGAAAAGGGCTTGTAACCAGGAGGTCCCCGGTTCAAATCCCACCTCGGCCACTGACTCATTGTGTGACCTTGAGCAAGTCACTTAACCTCCTTGTGCTCCGTCTTTCGGGTGAGACGTAGTTGTAAGTGACTCTGCAGCTGATGCTTAGTTCACAAACCCTAGTCTCTGTAAGTCGCCTTGGTTAAAGACGTCTGCTAAATAAACTAATAACAATATAAGTAAGTAAATATAAATGCATCTACATCAGGAAATTCTCAAGGACATTAAACAACTCATTCAACCTGTTGCCGATGCCATTTCGGATTCCAGCACCCGTCTGGTAAATTTGGACGGGCGAGTTTCTCATATGGAAGCTCTTTTGTCCGTCCCTTCAGCCACCATTTCTGTCATCACTCCAGCAGCCGCTGCAAGCTCTACCGCATCCGTCACTTCCTCCATTGCAGCAACTCCTGCCCCCGCAGTTGACCTGCCAATCCACAGCTTGGCTTCTGCTTCTCGTGCCGGCTCCGCCTCCGCTTCATCTGTTCACAGGCACTCCCTGTCTGCTCAACTGAGACGCAGTATCACTGAAGGTAAAGATGTTCATTTAGTTTCTATTCTTATTACCACTTCGGAATTTTTAGATCATAGAGTCGTCCACTGCAGGGATCTTTCTGTAACACTGAAATCCAGGGACCCTAGGCTTCTTAAAAATCTTACACTGGGAGAATTCATGCTGGCTTTTTCTGTGTATAGAGATGTACTGTGTGAATCATATCCCAACCGTCGACAGAAACTGGACTCCTATATGTTAAATATAGTCTGTTATATACATGTTAAATATAGTCGGTCAGGTACGGAGGGACAATGTTTTACGAATACCACAAATTTTCAGCTAAAGCAAACGTAATTCTTGCCATGGATAATATCATTATCGACTGGTCCCAATCTGATCCAAATCTTTTCAAAAGAATTTTCAGTGGGCTCAGAGCAAATGCTTGTGGCGTGTGCGCATCCACTGCACACTCAACCTCCCTCTGCCTGAAAGCAGCTTCTTCCCACGCTTCATCCTCCGCCTCAGACAAGCCATTTTCCATGCCAACTCCACCTCGCTTTAAGGTAGGTCTTCAACTCCACCAGAATCTTCTCACAGTAAGCATAAATACGGACGTGTAATTACATTTTCTGGCAGCAGACAGCTCTGCAGTAACTTCAATGAGAAATACTGCTCTCTGGATCATTGTAGATACATTCATATGTGCAGTTTCTGCGGTGATATCCACTCTCGGTTCATCTGCCCATTGGCTTCCAAATGACTCTCTCCTCTTCTAACAGTACTCAAAATGGCAGCAGTGTGGAGTAGTGGTTTCGGCTCTGGACTCTTGACCGGAGGGTCGTGGGTTCAATCCCAGGTTGGGGACACTGCTGGTGTACCCTTGAGCAAGGTACTTTACCTAGATTGCTCCAGTAAAAAACCAACTGTATAAATGGGTAATTGTATGTAAAAATGTGTAAAATGATAATGTAATTGTATGTAAAAATATTCTTGTAACAATTATAAGTTGACCTGGATAAGGGCGTCTGCTAATAAATAAATAATAATAATAATTCACACCTATATCTATCCCTACACTGAATAATTTATTGCAAAATCACCCAGACCGTATTTTCGTCAACTATCTCATCAACAGCCTCTCTAAAGGTTTTTCTGCAGGAATTGAACACATCCCTTCGTCATCACTGCACTGCAAAAATCTACAATCAGCTATCAAGAACCTCAAATAGTTAAAACTCTCATCAAATCAGAAGTATCTAAGGGATTTATGGTTGGCCCCTTCTCAGCCCTCCCCCTATTTCCTCTGTTTCACATTAACCCCATAGGCATTGCTGCCAGGAAGATGTAAGTTAAAAAAAGCAGCAGCCCCAACATTTTTGACTCTTTCTGAAGCTTTATGCTGGATTCTGTTAAATATTCACCACATCCCTTTCCTTCTCCATCTCCTTGATGATTTTCTTCTGGTTTCGCCTCTGTCAGATCCCCCAGCAATCACAAATCTCAAAACCCTCTTTAAATCAGTTGGCGTTCCACTCTCAGAAAACCATCGGACCAGTGCACACCCTGGAATTTCTTGGAATCACACTCGATACCATCCGCTTCGAAGCCCGTCTTCCTCCCAGCAAGCTCGCTCGTATCCGTTCTCTCATTCAAGAATTCCAGATTTGCAACACTAAGAAGAAATGTGATCTTCTTTCACTGCTCGGTCACTTCATCTTCGCTATTCGTATCATTCCGCAGGGCAGGACATTTATTTCTCGTTTTCTTGCTCTGTCTGCCAAAGTAAAAAATCTCAACTCTTTCGTTAACATTTCAGCAGAGGCAAGGAAAGCCATCCGGATGTGGTCCTCTCTGTTACAACACTGGAAAGGTTTATCTCTTTTCTATGAGGACTTCATCTCTTCACACCGACACATCCTTCTCCGGTTTTGGCAGGTTCTTCTCTCAGCAATGGTTTTCTAACTCATGGCCTCAGGAAATAAAAACCCTCCCCCCTCAACTGAAATCTACCGCCCTACTAGAAATCTACTCCATAGTGGTGGCGGCTCATTTATGGGGACCCCGCTGGAAAAATAAGTCAATTTTATTTTACTGCGATAATCAAGCCACTGTTCACATTATCAATAAAGGACGTTCTTCTTCTCCATGAATAATGCAATTATTACACCGCCTCATCAGGATCTCTGTATGTAACAACAATGCTGCTGATGCCCTTTCTCATCTTCAGATTCACAGGTTCCATCTGCTCACCATTTCCTTCTGGCAATCCCTCCATTCAGCGAAGTGGTAATGAGATGAACCCAGCTATTCAAAACCTGCTCACTGTTGCCCAGGAAAACATGGTCAATGCCCTTGCGCCTTCTACTCGTTCCTCTTACTCCTCTGATTGGTCTGCCTTTTCATTATTCTGCAATCAAAACCGGATTCCTCCAACTCCATTCAACCTGGACTATGTGCTTGCCTTCCTCATTCATGCAAAAGACTGCCTTCACTTATCCCCAGGAGCTATTAAGTCCTATTTATCTGGCATTCAGTATCCCTATTTTGCATTGGTGGGGCAGCTGTGGGGAGCCGGGGGTCCTTCTTTTTGGGGGCTTCACTTTCCAACTTTGGGTCGGCCGGGCCACCTCGTCCTCCGAGAAGGAAGGTTCTCTACACAAGTCAGAGGTGACCCCGGCCAAAAACCTTTCCTTTCTAACACTGTAATGGGGAGATCTGTGCTGACTATCTGGCGTGCATGGTACTGTAGGAAGGGGCAGCAGACTCGTAGATCCGCCTGTCAGTCATGATGATGACACGAAGAGGTGGGGAAGAGGGTGTGTTGGCTTTCCCTCTCTCTGAGTGGCTGAGAGGCGGGCCTTGGGGGATTGCTCGGCCCATAAGTACTGGGCTTGGTTATGCATTCGGGTGGCCGTGATTGGGACTACACAGTGACTCTGGTGGAAGACGTCAGTGTAAACAAAGAGCAGGCAAGCACGGCTGAGTGAGACAGCCTGCCTTAAAATAAACTAAAAAGGAAAATAAATAATTACGTACCCGAGGGGAAGTGTGTAGTTATACGGGGAACTCTGGCCACCCCAGTGTATAGAAACAAAGTATTGTGAACAAGGTCATACAGATACATAAGTGGTGCTCCAAACGCACAGTTGCTACGTAGGACTACTTTGCTTTTTATCGTGTGTTCAATTATTAAAGTTCCTTGATTGCACCACTAAATAAACCTGGTTTCAGCGGGTCTTCACGCAGTGCTCAATTGTCTATTTGGGACCCCATTGTGCTGTCCTCGACATTAAACCTTTGCGGTCCTATGTCGGACCAGGTCCGACATTACAATTTTACCTTTCCGGTCCGACGTCATTATTATTTAGTTTTAGTTTCAGTTAACTAAATTCAGAAAGTTATATTTCAGTTTTATAATTCAGTTTCAGTATCTTTTCATTTTAAGAGACCTTTTTAGTTTAACACTGAGTTCTTCGGTGGTGATCCAGTTGGACAAGTTCTCTTTATGTCCTTTTTGTATTATTTAAGAACATAAGAACATAAGAAAGTTTACAAACGAGAGGAGGCCATTCAGCCCATCTTGCTCGTTTGGTTGTTAGTAGCTTATTGATCCCAGAATCTCATCAAGCAGCTTCTTGAAGGATCCCAGGGTGTCAGCTTCAACAACATTACTGGGGAGTTGGTTCCAGACCCTCACAATTCTCTGTGTAAAAAAGTGCCTCCTATTTTCTGTTCTGAATGCTCCTTTATCTAATCTCCATTTGTGACCCCTGGTCCTTGTTTCTTTTTTCAGGTCAAAGAAGACCCCTGGGTCGACATTGTCTATACCTTTTAGGATTTTGAATGTTTGAAACAGATCGCCGCGTAGTCTTCTTTGTTCAACACTGAATAGATTCAATTCTTTTAGCCTGTCTGCATATGACATGCCTTTTAAACCCGGGATAATTCTGGTTGCTCTTCTTTGCACTCTTTCTAGAGCTTGTGCATGTGCTTTCTTCATGTTAACCACTCCCTAATCCATTTGCATGCATTTCCTTCAATCCCTACTGCGTTCAGTTTGAGAATTAATCTTTTATGCAGGACTTTGTCAAAAGCTTTCTGGAAATCTAAATAAACCATGTTGTATGCTTTGCAATTATCCTTTTTCAATGTTGCATCCTCCAAAAAGTCAGGTAGGTTAGTTAGACACGATCTCCCTTTCCTAAAACCATGCTGACTTTCTCCCAGGATATTGTTACCATATAGGTCATTTTCCATTTTGGATCTTATTATAGTTTCCAAAAGTTTACATATAATAGAAGTCAGGCTTATTGGTCTGTAGTTACCTGGTTCAGTTTTGTCTCCCTTTTTGTGGATCGGTATTACATTTGCTATTTTCCAGTCTGTCGGTACAACCCCTGTGTCAAGAGACTGTTGCATGATCTTGGTTAGCGGTTTGTAAATAACTTCTTTCATTTCTTTGAGTACTATTGGGAGGATCTCATCCGGCCCAGGGGATTTGTTTATTTTAAGAGCTCCTAGTCCCTTTAACACTTCTGCCTCTGTTATGCTAAAGTTATTTAACATTGGATAGGAACAGGTCAACATGTGGGGCATGTTGTCCGTGTCCTCCTTTGTAAAAACCTGTGAAAAGTAATCATTTAATATATTTGCTATTTTTTTTCTTCATCTATGATTTTGCCATTTGTGTCTCTTAGACATTTAACCTCCTCTTTGAATGTTCTCTTGCTGTTATAATATTGGAAAAACATTTTGGAATTGGTTTTAGCCCCCTTAGCAATATAGATTTCTATCTCTCTCTTGGCCTTTCTAACTTCCTTTTTGACTTGTGTTTGCAGTACGCTTTCTGTGTACTTTGTTTCTGGTCCCTTTTAAATGCTCTGTAAAGTGCCTTTTTTCGCTGAATATTGTTTTTAATTGATCTATTATACCATTTTGGCCATTTTGTTTTAGATTTAGATTTGTCTTCTTTTGGGATGTAATTGTTTTTCGCCTCTAGTACTACATTTTTTAAAAACAGCCATCCTTTTTCTGTGGATGTTTTCTCTATTTTACTCCAATCTACTTCTGTTAGTCTCTGTTTCATACCTTCATAGTTTGATTTTCTAAAATTGTAAACCTTAGCTTTAGTCATTACTTTTGGGGTTTTAAAAAATACTTTAAATGAGACCATGTTGTGGTCTGATTTGCCAATGGCTCTCTGACCTCTGTTTTAGTTATTCTGTCTTTCTTATTTGAAAAGACTAAATCAAGGCATGCCTCCCCTCTAGTCGGTGTTTCCTTTGAGGCCATGTGTGCTCCACACAAGGGGGGAGATATGTGGCGGGGTGCCCCGCCCCTGTGCGTATTTTTGTGTTTTATGTTGTATGTGGCTTGTTATTGTTGGTGTGGATATAGTGGTGCACAGGGTATAAATTGGGTTATGTAGCACGATAAAAAAATAAAACAGATTTCAAATATATTCTACCGTTGAGGAGCTACAAGATTTTGTCCGAGCCATTGTCTGTATGACAAAAGGCCTGAAAACGACTCTATTTTCAGCACTGTCAGCTATTTTGCAGAAGTAGTCCAGACTAAGCAAAATATCAAAGTTCATTGCTAAATCTTATGTAAACCTTTTAACCTTGAAATGTAGGAATAAATCCAAGTAAAAAATGCTGTTGTTTTTATTAAATTATTCAATTACTTTGCATTGTGGAGAGAAAAATCATGTTTATATACAAAAGTTATACAGTTCTATATAACCACAAATCAACAATAACAAACACAAACAAAGTTTATAGAAAAACTAACCACCACTGTAAGCAAATAAGTACATAAATAAATACATGGTGTATGCACTGTCAAGTACAAAGCCTCCTCTGGATCTAAATGTTCTGTGAAGCTTGTTTATTACTGTTATTAAATATTTACATTTTGATAATTCTATTAGTATACTGATATATATTCATATATATGCTTACAAGTTTTAAGTTAATAAATACCACAAGTTTTAGTTTAATAAATACTTAAAATTTTAGTACATGTTTTCCCATTGTGTATGATCGGTCAATAAAAACATACTTTAATTAATACCTGTCAGCTGGTTCCAAAATATTCATTTGAATACTAGTTTCATTTTGGTTACTTATGTTTGATTTATATACTTTTCTCTCTATAAATGAATATGTCCTTTTGTGGCGGAGTGTCCCGCCCCTTTGTTTATTTATTTATTATGATTTGTTTATTACGGCGAAAGCCGATTTTTGTTATTTGTTATTTTGTGTTTAAAAACCTTGTGAGGATGCATGACTGATCAGCTAGTGATTTATTTAACTAGCTGACAGTCACGCATCCTTACTAAACTCGTGCAGACTGTGGCCGAGGGGTAACAAGACAATTAACAGCTAGTTAACCCCTCGGCCAGAATATAAGAACCTGCAACTGTCTGCACTGGGGGGAGAGAGTGTCAGAGGAGAGATGTCTGTAGGAGTACAAAGAGAATTAACAATTGCTATATACGTGCTGGCTAAAAACCAGCACTATACTTGTTAGTTTCGGTTTGTTTGGCTAACGCGCCGTTTTGTTTTGTGGTGTTTGTTTGTTTAAATCTTTTTGTTTGTTTTGGTTTATTTATTTAATAAAAACGCTGAGCGCCGTTGCGTTCAGCTTCGCCCACCCATTCATTGTTTCTGTTACTTCCTGGTCCGTGACGTCACCTCACACGCCACTCAACAACAGCGCTCGATCACACCTTTATGTCAACGTGCTGCAGGGGCAAGAGTTCAAAACACAGAGCAGCACTGTTATAGATTATAAGTCATTGTGAGATAATCATTGAGCTCATTTTACCATAATAACATGCCAACTAAAAGGGAGGATAGTATACCTGTAAGATCATTAAACATAATCAACTAACTGCAGCTCTGAAAACAGGAAATATGTTGGAGGTACCAGTCACAGAGTTCACAACCCTTATTGTTTGTGTGGGTTTTGTTTTCTATAAGAAATCATGGGTGGTTTAAGAAACCTGGAACGTTTCCTGTTTATCAATAGCAAGTTATCTGTTTCTGTGATGAATTCACACATGTGCTTTATTTTTACTGTTAATTTCCTTGAGGTGCTATACAATATAATGGTTGATTATTACAAGCACCCGTCTGGAATAAAAACAGCTAATACCCCATTCATAAACCAGGAGCTTTTCTGTAAGACGAATGGAAGACTACCATGTTAATTCAGTTCCACTTTATATGGTTAAGTAAATATGTGGTAGTCATTCTGGCTGACTTTAAACATCCATTTCTGAATTGTTCTGCTATAACTAACGCATAGAGCATCCCGTCCCTAAGGCATGGTATATTTCAAATCTTCAAGATGCCAGTTTTATGACAGGAAAGACATATAACAACCTGATGGGGATTAAGATGTACTTAGTGTAATAGTAAATAGATGTTGTATTCTTTCAATCTATAATACAAAACTCTATAATACAGTTCTTTTAAAACTTTTTTCCAGGTAAGTTACACTGTAATTACAGTTTAACCTAAGGATGTTACATTTTTGGCACCTTTCTATCATATAACCTCTCAGGTTTGTAGTTTTTTTCTGATTACAGTACATCAGTGTTTAATGTTTGATAAAATATTTTCTTACCTCCCATTAGCATTACAACTTTCTTGTCCCTTATCTTCTGTGAATTGATTGATTCATTTTCTATATTTTATTTTTTACTACACTGTTTTTGCATGCTCTGGTCAATCATTTTGATGACCAAACTATGAACTATGTATATTTTTTACTGAAATGTTATATGAAATACAGTAAATTTGAATAAACAGGGAAATCGATATCCACCAGATTTTATCAGCAGGTATGACAGCAATAACGTTTCATCAAGACCTACACCAGCCCCACTACATTTTTCTCAAGATGATCACTCATTTAGACAGAAGGCATATTTTTCTGTTTGTGTTTTTGTTAGGGTTAGAGTTAACCCATGCTGGGACTGCTCTTTCATATCTTCATAAACGACCTGGACAGAGGGTTGGTTAGCATACTTGTAAAATTTGTAGACAAAATTAAGCTGGCGGGAATCCATGGCCAACACGCATGCTACAGCACAGGCAGTCTGGGATCTCTTATAAAAGTTTAAGAAGCATAGTGAAAGCATGGTAAAGCATAGGTAAAAAAAAAAAACCTTTTAAAGCCTTGAGAGGTATGATAAAGCATATAAAAAAAACATGGCAAACCATGTTTACTGTGGTAAATGCAAACCCAAAAATTACTGTGCAGATGTATCGTGGTAAACCTTTATAAGGAAAATAACTTAAAAGTAATGTTAATAAATGTAAAGTGTTACTTGCCAGTGACAAAAACATTGAATTAAAATACCAAATGGGTGGTAAAGGTCTAGAACAGGCCTGTCATGAGAAAGACCATGGTGTTGTAATAAGCTTATCATTGTCAATAAACAGACACTGTAAGGAGGCAATTGAAATGCAAACAGAAAGCTTGGTTATATAATCAAAACTGTAAAAATCAGGAGTTGTGTTATAGTGAGACTGCACTAAGAGGACTGCGTTCACTCCTGGCCCATGCCTTACAAAAGAGTCCAACAATGACCAGTTATGCTTTTAAAATAGACACTACAGAGAACAGAACTAGAGGACACATTGAAAATTGAGTGGAAACAGACTTAGGACAAAAGGTAGGAGGTACTGTTTTACAAAATAAGTGGTGAATGTTTAGGAATGAGTTATTGAGTCAAGTTATTGCTGCTGAATCATTTGAATACTTTTAAAATCGACTAAAGTGCAACTAGGGCCCTGTAATAATCCTTTACTAATTGCATACTGTACCTGTGTGTATATATTTCTATTGTGCCACTGTGGCAAAGTGCCCCCCCCTGTGTATTATATGTTACGTGTTGTGTGTAAATGTTGGTGTATAGTCATCGGTACACGGGATATAAACGGGTCTGTGTTTCACGTGTGATTTAAAAATGTAGATTTATATTTAGGCACGAGGAGGGCATAAATCACTTCACGTGCTGGTTAAAATGTAATGTGTGGTCACGGGAGTGCACTTAATTAATTCACGTGCAGTTGTACCGAGATTCCAATTGAATGATTGACTAGCAATCGAGTCTCGGTACAACTGCATAAAAACAGCATGTTTTCACTCACTCGGGGTTGGGTGTTCGGTGAGTGGAGAACGGGATAGGAGACGGAGGTGATAGTTAAAGTATTAGTAAAGTGTTCTTACTCACCGTGTTTGTCTGTTCGTGTGTGTTTAGTGTATAGTCCGTTTTGTTTGTCTATTTATTTTGGCGCAAGTGCCGTGTCCTGTGGTTTTGTGTGTTTCTGTTACAACCGTTTATTTTCTGTCTGTTTATTTATTAAATGCTGAGCGAAAGCATTCGCTCAGCTCCACCAAACTCCATCTCTCTGTTGTTTTTTGTTCCTGCTTCTGCCGTGACGTCACCGCCCAGTCATCCTGGCACACGTGGTGTTCAGAAGATCTACAGCGCCTCCAGGACTCAGGCCAGAACAGGAACCGCAATTTGTTGTTTTAAAAAAAAACAAAAAAAAAAAACAACAAACAACAAACAACAACAACAACAACAATAAAAAAAAAAAAAAAATGGAAGGGTGGAACTGGAGAGATGGCTGCCAGGATCTGGAGGTCTTCCTCGGTGGTTTAGAGGACCAAGGCTGGTGCCTTGCCTGTGGGGAGTTCGGGCACCCGGTGGTGCGCTGCCCCTACCAAGAGGGAGAGGAGGAACTGGCCCAGGAGAGGAAGGTGAGGAGGAGGCAGAGAAGGGGAAAGGGGAAGAGGAAGGCGGAGTGTCCACCGCCCAAGTCTCCACCAGCAGAGGAAGAATGCCTGCTGGTTTTGCCTCCACAGCCCAAGTGGGAGGAGCCCGAACGTCCTACGCCTGAGTGGGAGGAGCCCGAACGTCCTACTCCTGAGTGGGAGGAGCCCGAACGTCCTACGCCTGAGTGGGAGGAGCCCGAACGTCCTACGCCTGAGTGGGAGGAGCCCGAACGTCTTACGCCTGAGTGGGAGGAGCCGGTGCGTCCACAGCAGCAGCAGGAGCTGTCTCTGCCTCCGCCACCTCCACCGCCAGGAGCAGAGCAGCAGGAGCTGCCTCTGCCTCCTCCACCAGCAGAGGGTGAATGCCTGCTGGGTCCCTGTCCACCAGCAGAGGGTGAATGCCTGCTGGGTTCCTGTCCACCAGCAGAGGGTGAATGCCTGCTGGGTCCCTGTCCACCAGCAGAGGGTGAAATCCTGCTGGGTCCCTGTCCACCAGCAGAGGGTGAATGCCTGCTGGGTCCCTGTCCACCAGCAGAGGGTGAAATCCTGCTGGGTCCCTGTCCACCAGCAGAGGGTGAATGCCTGCTGGGTCCCTGTCCACCAGCAGAGGGTGAAATCCTGCTGGGTCCCTGTCCACCAGCAGAGGGTGAATGCCTGCTGGGTCCCTGTCCACCAGCAGAGGGTGAAATCCTGCTGGGTCCCTGTCCACCAGCAGAGGGTGAAGGCCTGCTGGGTCCCCCACCAGCAGAGGGAAAATGCCTGCTGGTCTCCCCTTCCGAGGCAGAGCCGCACCAGTCCCCTACAAGAGAGGGAGGGCCGCACCAGTCCCCTGAAACAAGGGTAGACTACACGCCGCTCCCACCTCCGCCGCCAGGAGACTACACGCCGCTCCCACCTCCACTGGCAGGAGCAGAGCAGCAGGAGCTGCCTCTGCCTCCGCCACCTCCACCGGCAGGAGCAGAGCAGCAGGAGCTGCCTCTGCCTCCGCCACCTCCACCGGCAGGAGCAGAGCAGCAGGAGCTGCCTCTGCCTCCGCCACCTCCACCGGCAGGAGCAGAGCAGCAGGAGCTGCCTCTGCCTCCGCCACCTCCATCGGCAGGAGCAGAGCAACAGGAGCTGCCTCTGCCTCCGCCAACCCCACCAGCAGAGGAGGAATGTCTGCTGGTATCACTTCCCCCACCAGCAGAGGATGAATGCCTGCTGGTATCACTTCCCCCACCGTCACAAGGAGAGGAGCAGGAGCTGCCTCTCCCGTCACCAGAAGGACCAGGACTAGATGCTGGATGCCTAGATGCCTTGCATAGGCTGCTGAGGGAAGCACGGGGAAGAACCGCCTGGCCGCAGAGGCCGAGAAGAGGGCCAACACCCGCACCCCAGCTTGTCCTGACTGCCTGCCTCGCCAGCCCAAGGATGCCTGCCTCGCCGCCCAAGGATGCCTGCCTCGCCGCCCAAGGATGCCTGCCTCGCTTGCCAAGGATGCCTGCCTCGCTCGCCCAAGGATGCTTGCCTTGCATCGTCTGGGGTTGCCAGCCGCTCCGCATCGCCTGGGGTTGCCAGCCGCTCCGCATCGCCTGGGGTTGCCAGCCGCTCCGCATCGCCTGGGGTTGCCAGCCGCTCCGCATCGCCTGGGGCTGCCTGTCGCTCCGCATCGCCTGGGGCTGCCTTTTGCTCCACACAGGGTGCAGGGTGCGAGGGAGAAGTGGAGCTCCCGCTGCCGCCTCTATGGCCAGGGGCTCCCCTCCCGCCAACCCCACCAGCAGAGGAGGAATGTCTGCTGGTATCACTTCCCCCACCAGCAGAGGATGAATGCCTGCTGGTATCACTTCCCCCACCGTCACAAGGAGAGGAGCAGGAGCTGCCTCTCCCGTCACCAGAAGGACCAGGACTAGATGCTGGCGGTCCTCAGCAGCCCTTGCATAGGCTGCTGAGGGAAGCACGGGGAAGAACCGCCTGGCCGCAGAGGCCGAGAAGAGGGCCAAAACCCGCACCCCAGCTTGTCCTGACTGCCTGCCTCGCTTCGCCCAAGGATGCCTGCCTCGCTCGCCCAAGGATGCCTGCCTCGCCGCCCAGGATGCCTGCCTCGCTTCGCCCAAGGATGCCTGCCTCGCCGCCCAAGGATGCTTGCCTTGCATCGCCTGGGGTTGCCAGCCGCTCCGCGATCGCCTGGGGTTGCCAGCCGCTCCGCATCGCCTGGGGTTGCCAGCCGCTCCGCATCGCCTGGGGCTGCCTGTCGCTCCGCATCGCCTGGGGCTGCCTTTTGCTCCACACAGGGTGCAGGGTGCGAGGGAGAAGTGGAGCTCCCGCTGCCGCCTCTATGGCCAGGGGCTCCCCTCCCGAGTTCGCCTCCCGAGGGTCCGCTGCTGCCGTCGCCTCCCGAGGGTCCGCTGCTGCTGCCGTCGCCTCCCGAGGGTCCGCTGCTGCTGCTGTCGCCTCCCGAGGGTCCGCTGCTGCTGCCGTCGCCTCCCGAGGGTCCGCTGCTGCTGCCGTCGCCTGGGGTCGCCAGGGATCCTGCTTCGCCTGGGGTCGTCGAGGGTCCTGCTTCGCCTGGGGTCGCCGGGGCCTCTGCTTTGCCTCGGGTCGCTACACTGTGGCCGGAGCTCCATGAAGGGAGCTGCCGCCATGAAGAAAGGGGGAGGTCAGGAGACCAGCTCCCCAGCCGCATTTCCGTGGCAGGAAACACGGTGGCCGGAGCCCCACGGAGGGGAGCTGGCGGCCACAAAGAAGGGGGAGGTCAGGAGACCAGCTCCCCGCAGCAGTTTCGCTGCCGGAAGTGGGTGGCGGAGCCCCACGGAGGGGAACTGCCGGCCATGAAGAAGGGGGAGGTCAGGAGACCCGCTTCCCGCGGCAGTTTCGCTGCCGGAGATTGGGTGGTCGGAGCCCCACGGAGGGGAACTGCGGCCATGAAGAAGGGGGGAGGTCAGGAGACCAGCTCCCCAGCTGCACTTTCGTGGCAGGAGATAGTGTGGCTGAAGCCCGGAAGAGGGAGCTGCCAGCCACGAAGAATGGGGGTGCCAGACATTCCACCATGGCCACCCCCAGAAACAACTTGCTTCCCCTCTTCCGGGACTTTGGGACTGAGGGGGAGGTGGCCATTGAGGCCATGTGTGCTTTGCACAAGAGGGGGTATATGTGGCAAAGTGCCCCCCCTGTGTATTATATGTTACGTGTTGTGTGTAAATGTTGGTGTATAGTCATCGGTACACGGGATATAAACGGGTCTGTGTTTCACGTGTGATTTAAAAATGTAGATTTATATTTAGGCACGAGGAGGGCACAAATCACTTCACGTGCTGGTTAAAATGTAATGTGTGGTCACGGGAGTGCACTTAATTAATTCACGTGCAGTTGTACCGAGATTCCAATTGAATGATTGACTAGCAATCGAGTCTCGGTACAACTGCATAAAAACAGCATGTTTTCACTCACTCGGGGTTGGGTGTTCGGTGAGTGGAGAACGGGATAGGAGACGGAGGTGATAGTTAAAGTATTAGTAAAAGTGTTCTTACTCACCGTGTTTGTCTGTTCGTGTGTGTTTAGTGTATAGTCCGTTTTGTTTGTCTATTTATTTTGGCGCAAGTGCCGTGTCCTGTGGTTTTGTGTGTTTCTGTTACAACCGTTTATTTTCTGTCTGTTTATTTATTAAATGCTGAGCGAAAGCATTCGCTCAGCTCCACCAAACTCCATCTCTCTGTTGTTTTTTGTTCCTGCTTCTGCCGTGACGTCACCGCCCAGTCATCCTGTCACAGCCACTTACTGGGTTGTACACGATTATCCCTCAGTTGTGAGGAGGGCGGAGAGCCGCGTAGACATGCCTTGGATGTATCCAGAGTAACACGGGTTATTAGTGGGCTAAATAATAGAAGTATCTGGCTCTGTGCCATGTATGTTATTAAATATAACTGAGGAACTAGGCTATGTATGGTCTGAAACATTTGACTACTAAAATAAATGCGCACTGTGCTTATACCTACAATCTGTGTCTGGCCTAGATTGACATCAAACCAGTCTGCCCATCGTTGCAAGTCGGACAAGTATTGACTTTTCTTATGTTCACTAAATCTAATGTATTTCCCACGTAATTACAATTGCTGTAAAAGCTAGCTGTAAAGATGGAGATGAAAATAATTACCTTGCACTTTTAGTATTACCAAGATCATGCTTTGTTCTTTCTATTTCCCTTATTTATTTTTGGCTTTAACTTCTAACACCGTGATTAATGAGTGAACAGGAAAATCCTCCATAATAATAATTTGCTACTGAAATGTGCCCTTGGCTATTGCTGCTTTGAAAGCCTCCTAGGTGCAAGCCAGTGGAAGCATGTAGGGAATGAACTTTACGACCCAGGGAAGTATTCATCGTAGCCAGTTTCCATTTTATTATTTCAAGACCTTTTAAATAATAGGTTGCTGCTATTTCTACATTAGTATTGTGGGAAACATTTCTTTCATTTTGGTTTTGCTATAGTAAATTCATTATTTCCTTTTTGGTTTAGATCTTATCTGTGTTGGAATTTTTAAACTGTTGGTAAAAGGAACCCAATTTAATTTTCCTAACTATGCAATTTAACACAAAATATCTTTTATTCACGAATCATATATTTTTATGAATTTTCCACTGTGGACCAAAACAGAATTGAATTATTTGTTTAACAGGGATGAGAACCCATTGAGATCTGCTGCACATCTAATTTTCCACAGTCGTGCTTCTCTCACGCTTGCAGTACAGTGCACTCCGCAATACAGTGCACTCCATTTATAAGAATTACTGATAGAAGAATGAACTGCACACAGTGATCAAAACCACTGAGACAAAATCATTCCTATACTAACCATGCTAAAATACTGTGCTTGTAAGAATCAAGCAATCCGCTTAGAAGAATCATTTTGAGGCAAACTGACTACATGTAATACGATACTGTATCAAGTGCAATGTGCAGCCAATAAAGCTGTTTCGATTTTTTATTTGATCACATCTTGTGTGATAAGACACGTACGCAGTGTATATACAGTATAACCCCTGGTCCGCAGCGACTCCCTGTAGTCATGCAGTGAGTTAGTGAAAAATTGTTTTAATACACATTCATTGAATACATAATGAGTACTGCACTGTTATCGTGTGATATGCATAGAGAGAAGGCATAGCAGCCCGGGGGGGGAGGGGTTTGCTGAGATTTGCATCTCTGCTTAATGAAAAACTGTGAGATTTGCATTGCAAATGAAAAAACACCTTTGGGTTGAGGAATCATGCACCCTTCATAATGCCTCACAGATTCATTGCAAATGGCAAATTGAACAATCACCAAATCACCAACATGCAGATCAGTTTCATAACTGTCAACTGTGGCTTCCAGGGCAGACTCCTCTACTGTACATCTTTTGGAATTACTTCAGCAACCACGCACTCAATTGGTAGCTGACGCTTCTCCAGCAGAAGCTGGTGACAGGTGGATTGTGATGGGGTTGAAGTATTTGCAGGACATTGGCCACTTGCAATAACAAGACAGTTCTCTATGTTGGATCACACCAGCAGATTCTGCAATTATGTAAAAAAAAACACAAATTTCATATTTTTACTGAGATTAATTTCCATCCCCCACGTTATCTTCCCTCAACTCTCCCCCACATTATCTTCCTTCACTTACCTGATTATTATTATTATTATTTATTTATTAGCAGACGCCCTTATCCAGGGCGACTTACAGTCGTAAACAAAAATACATTTCAAGAATCACAGTACAAGTAATAATACAATTAAGAGCAAGATAAAAATACAATGACTTTGGTTCTACCAAGTACAAGTATGACAAAATACGATTCAATAACGGAGCAGACAACGGTGTCAGTGATAGTCACATCAAGATACAATCAAACACAAAACACCACAGATTAAACAACACCTGTGACAGATTACAGTACTCTAAAGTATAGGATCAAATGCAGTAAAATAGGGGGCAGATAAGAGCAAGGGCTGATGAACACTTATTCACATCCTCTTCAGAAAAAATACCACAGTTTGATCTTGGACTTGTCAACTAAGACTCTGAACATTGTTTCAGCATCAGGCACATCATCACCATGTGCAACTACAGAGTCTGCTTGTGCTTTGAGAGACCCTCCAACTCCATCTTGTGGTCCCTTGCCATGGGCTATTTCTGTGAAATTCTGTCAGACTTGTTTAAAGTCTTTTGTGAATGGAAATGTACTGAGTAGATAAAAAGTTTCCTTTATTGCGGTATTCAGAAGTTGGGCCGTCACTCCATACATGCAGTATAGTAACCCAACTCTCCCTTAGCGACTCTAAAACTGGTTAAAAAATTGGAGAAATTGTGGCAACGCTTGATGCTTTATTGACAGAATACCATCATCTTCATTAGGAGAAGTCTGGCCAATGTAGGCTACATTGGCCAGACAATAATGGTAACTTGCTTTCTGTTGCCTCCAAAATAGCTATTAAACAAGACTGGCTAATTGAAGGGAAACAAAAAGGGAAGCGGTGTGAGAAATCACAATGTAAGCCCGAACTATGGCAATAGTAGTTACAAAATGGATTGAATGAAAGCTGCTTTTTTCTGTTATTGACACGATTAAAAGGTTGTGGTCTAATGTAAAAGCATGTTCAGCAGCTAAATGTACTAAAACATGTCTCATTCAAATGAATTGTAATCTTTGTGCAATATGTACGTGTAACAGGGCGAGGAGCCCTGTATGTATTATTTATTTGTTTATTTGTCTTCCCCCTCCACCCCTGTGCAGTGTTATTTTGTATTTGTTTTGTATTATGATTTATTTATTATTGTTTTGTAAATATGACGACGTAGCCGTGTTTTGATTTGTATTGTGGTTAGTAACGTGGATGGGTAGCCCCATCCACAGGAATTAAAAAAACCTTGTGCAGAAGGTGGCCATCTCCTGAATTAATTAAGTGATAAATTGTTGTTAAATCGGGAGATGGTCACCTGCATATAAACCTGCAGCTCTCTACACTCCGGGTGGTGTTTAAGAGGAGGAGCGAGAGAGAAACAAAACTTAATCGTAAATACAGGAACAGTGACAGCAGTTGCCCAGCCTGACCTGTGTTGTTTTGTTTTATTTTGTGTTCGTGACTTGTTTTGTTTGAACTTTTATTTTGCTCTGTGAGCACTTTGTTTTGTGTTTAAAAATATTTATTTTATTTTTGTATTATTTAAATAAACGTTGTCGCCGCGTCTTCATTTTGAATCTGCAGTACTGGTGTCAGTTTCCTTCCTGCTTCTGGCCTGATGTCACCGCACAGCCACCCTGGCACAGTACCATATATTGACCATACCATAGTACCATATATTAAAATGAAAAATACATTTCCTATCCTTAACACATTATTATTATTATTTAAACTGCCTGTTTTGTCACAACGTGCAAGATAAAATTTAAAAAAAACAGTTTGTTTATATGCCATGCCTAGGGGGTGAGTAATGATACATTAGTTGTGAGAGTATGATTAGTAATGGAACCAGCATAACATATTTGTGAGTTTTTCCCCTGGTTTAAGTCTGCATTTCAAATAGGTTTATTTGTACCTTTTATTATTATTGTGGACTATTTGGCTGGCACTGTAGTTGCTGTTCTGTCTCGATGGCAGCGTGCTGTGTTTACTCATTTTTAGAAAGGGAAACGGTGATGCAATTTGATAGCAGTTTTCTAATGTGACAGAGTAGGTACTGGAAATACAGTGCAGGGAAGAACAAAAATGCAGCACTCTGATAGGCTGAAACACTTTACAGCATGTTGATGCCGAGTCGTTATCGACATGAGATGGGATGTCGGTGTGGTTCAGTTTCGCGTACCAAAATGGATAAATACATCTAGAATGCAATACTCAAAGCGGACTCGCTTTGCTGGGTCATCAAAATTTAGTGTTCATAAAGGAGTATGACAGACTGCACAGAGCCAGTCAGTGGATATGTTGGCAGACATTGTTGAATCGGGGATTGAAGTGTTTTCTGTGTGATTTTGTTAGAAAAATAAAAACACATTTTAGAATCTTCTAAAACTATAAGGGCCTAGTAGCTTTGGAGATTCCATTTTTACCAGATCAAACATTGTTTTCCCTACCAGGACCTCTGAAGAAACAGGCACTGGTTTTCTTTTAGGTGTGAAAAGATGTCAAACCAGGCAGCAGTGTGGAGTAGTGGTTAGGGCTTTGGACTCTTGACCGGAGGGTTGTGGGTTCAATCCCAGGTGGGGGATACTGCTGCTGTACCCTTGAGCAAGGTACTTTACCTAAATTGCTCCAGTAAAAACCCAACTGTATGAATGAGTAATTGTATGTATAAATAATGTGATATCTTGTAACAATTGTAAGTCGCCCTGGATAAGGGCGTCTGCTAAGAAATAAATAATAAAACCACATGGTCTGCTACTAACTGGAAATCGCCTCCTTTTTTATACACACTGACACATAAGAACATTTTACGAACAAGAGGTCATTTGGCCCATCTAAGCATGTCCGGTTCCTAGTAGCTGATTGATCTCAGAATTTTGTCAAGTTGGTCTTAAGGTATTCAAGTGATTCTGCATGAACAACGTAACTAGGTAACCCTTTCAATACCCCCACCACTCTCTGTGTGATCAAGTGTCTCCTTCCCTTTGTCCTAAGTCTATCTCCACTTAATTACCAACTGTGTCCTCTCGTCATGGTTTTTGTACTGTGCACAAGGATTCCCTGATGGCCTCAGCAGTCACAAAGCTATAGAAAGCTACTTGAGATTTCCATCAAACAGAATCTTGCAACACGTTTCTACTTACCATTGACTGTAGTCATTTTCCTTGTCTGTTATAACTCTGAAGTTCTGGGGATGAAGCTGTCACAGAGCTCCCCTCCAGACATCCTCACGGACAAGACTGCTTCCTCTGCTGTAAGCCTCCCCATCGAACCTTTCCTCTACCAGGCTGACATACCTGACCCAGCCCCTCTACCTGTTCCTTCCAGCGTACTTCCAGCTGTGCAGCAACAGGTGAGCTTGTTCTTAGTACCAGTGTTTTCATTGATCATTGATTTTGTTTTGATTATTAATATCACAGGAGGTGTATATAGCCACATATTTTAAGTAGATAAGTGGAGGCACCAATATAACATTATCATGAGAACTGCTTATCCAACTGTGAAAGTTCTTGAGAGTTTCAGAATCTAGATAGTGGAGATCTGGTGTCTGATTGGTTGGGGCAGTGCACATGGCATTGTTTTCTGCCTTTCAAAGGTTGTATGTTTCTTGTGCAAGAATATAATTATTTATTTAGACTTTGTCTGTGAAATTATGTAAAAGCAGATACAGTACATATACATTATACAAATATTAATTTACCTTCTAATACTTTTTTTTTTTTTACCACTGATGAAGGGTTAAATAAAGACTGTGCTGTATTGTGTGGTCATTTTTTCATTGTTACTGTAGGCTAAACTGTGACACTAAACTTTACCCATGACTTAAGCTAGCTTTAAACCCAGGTGAAGGGAAAGCAGAGGGCATTAACTCACTGGCATCTGACCTCCAATTATCCCAATTACCCCAATATTGGAATTGTCCTTATACTCATCTTCAGATGCTGCCCCAGCTCTCTGGATAATTTACCAGGCTCTCCACTGGCACTGCCAGAACAAGCCAAGCAGGCACCTGTTTCTCCAGAAGTAAATCTGGCAGCGAAGCAATCCGAGATTCAGCTCCAACAAGCACTAGCCAGCTTGGAGGCTAAACTTTCAGCTGCCGAAAAGGAAAAGGTTTGAATTAAAAGTGTGAGTGTAATTATTAAGAAAATATTTGTGAGAGGAAAAACAAAACTGCAGAAAAAAGGAATGTTTTCTATACAAAGGAGCAAAAGTAGCAGCTGCAATATTAATAGCCATCAATAGACTGATTACAGTTACATAACAAGTCAGCAACTCAAAGAATTTTAAAGTTTGTTGCACAGTTTTAATTCTGAGTAACTTCTGAGTAGTTTAATAAATAATTCCATAAATCTTGTTTTGCACTTCCATCAGCTATCTCTCAGGACACTGCACGCACTTCCTCACTGAGAAAAGTGAGAGTATGGAATGGGCTACCTAGTCATGTTGTTGAAGCAGAATCACTTGGACCTTTTAAGACCCAACTTGACTAGGTTTTGGGAACAATCAGCTACTAGTAACTGGATGAGCATAGATGTGCGAATAGCCTTCGTTCTCGTTCATAAAAGAAGCTCTGTCTCTTTGTTTGCAGGATTTGGAGAAGCTGATGGAGAAGCATTCAAGGTTAGAAAAGGATTTCCTGAAAGAAAAGGAGGATGAAGCGGTCTTGCAGAGACCGCTACACACAGCTACAGGTAAGCTAGACTGTAGCAGAGTGACTGGATGCAAATGGGAGCATGAGTTAATGTGATGGAAGTACCCCCTACATACAGGACTATTTCAGAAATGATGTGAAGCAAATGCAAATATCTATTAGGAATTCAGTTGCTAGGCTTTAATGTGATCTTTTATCAATGTTACTGTCACAACTAACCAAGCTGGCAAGTAATAGCTTGTAATATCTCAGCCCCTACACCTTGCATTTATACTTCTATCTTTATCTGTGGAGTCTCTGTAATGGTGGCTGCCAAGACTGGTAGCATTTTAAAATGCCCCATCCTGAGTTGTTTTACATTCCTAGAAAATGGAAAACGTTTTTGGGTATCACTACATATAGCCATGGTATTTAGTAAGAAATTGATCTTGAATGGGGTAAAGCAGACAGCAAATAACCAATACTTTTGGTCTTTTGGAACTTACTCAATGGTTTCTCAATTGTCCATAATCTTCAAAAGACAATGATACGTGGGATTATTTCAGATGACTTTCCATGTCTGTATGTCCCTCTCACTAGGTGCTAATCTCCTCGTTTCCTTTCCTTTGTTGTGAAGGTATGGTCCTTGCCATAGCTGGTTAAGCACACCTAACAGCAGAGCTGCATTGGGAACCAATGGGTGGGCAAGGATGCCTGTGGCTGGTGAAGGAACCAGCCTCATTCTGTATTAAAATCAGGCACAGTAAAACAGCTTAAAGCAGGGGGCACATCTGATATTAAGCAGGAGTATAATGCAGATGCACTTTGTGACCTGTAGTGGGTGCCTGTTTGCCACTTTGTGGTATGTGTTTTCTGCCTGTAGGTAGTGGGTAGAAATTGCTGGGAAACCTGCCTGTGTCTTTATCTAACATCCATTTGATTCACCAGAAAGTGTTGCTTGTTGTGAGCCAACCTCACTGCTGGAATATTCTAATGCTATTGGTAAAGCCACAAAGCATGTGACCGGTTGGCATTCTCTGCAGCTCCTCTGTGTTATCCTGTTTTTAACAAAACAATCTTGTTATTTGATTTGATCTTTTATCAACCACAGGCATCCTTGCCCACCCAGTGGTTCCCAATGCAGCTCTGCTGTTAGGTGTGCTTAACCAGCTATGGCAAGCCTCATACCTTCACAACAAAGCAAAGGAGAAGAGGAGATTAATATGATCATTAACATTCAGCTTGGTGAATGTCAATGATCATATTAAACATGCAGTTTACAGTACTGTATGTGTGAAACATTTAAATGTTATTGATGGTGGTTACTTTGTTTTAAATAGAATTTTTACTTGAGCAGCAGTCTTGAAAAACTGCCTCTGTTTTATTGACAAGGAAAAAACAGTGCTCCTGTTATAAGGCACTCCTTTATAAAGTGGAACACACATTGCACGGTCTCTCACTTCCCAAATATTTGAGTGACCAGATAGCAAGAGTGAAAAATGGGGGGATGGGGGGGGGGGTGTTATAATATAAGTGCGTACTGTATATAAAATAAAAAATAGAGCGTGCACATACCATGTACTGTAGGTCAATTCACAGTCACAAGCCTGATAAGAATGTTGGGGCACTACTGTGTGATACACTTGGGGAAGCTCTGTAGCAACAACTTGGGTATCCAACGTTTCATTGGGCTTGCTGAAGAAGTTTGAGACAAGGGTATTCTGTTTTGCAGTTTGGCAGTTTTGCACATGTTGCTCAGTCTCTGACCACCTTCAAGAAACACCTGTTCAGACAGCATCTGTAAACCTCACAACCCTCGACTATACTGGACTATATGGCAGTAATGGTACCCAACTGTATCAGTACTTGCATCACCTTGTACCTGCACTTAACTGCTCCACATTTTGCTGTATTCTACTATTGTGCTCAATTATAACTATTTTCTGTATATTATACTTGATTTTACTCTTAAAGGTAACCGTATTCAAAATGTTTTTTTAATTGCTGTTATTTGAAATCGTTCTTATCCATTTATTGTATTTAGTTCCTTGCTCTCAATGGAACTTACTCTTATAAGCACATATTTACTATAAGTTTAACTGCTCTTAGTTTAATTGCTCTCAAATGTAATTAATTACTGTTTTTTATTTTCTCTTATTTGAATTTGCTCATATGTACTACTGCCTGTTGTATTTTATAACTGCTCTTATCTGTAAGGTATTATTTTGTAATGTGATATTTTGTAACGTAAGTCACGGATAAGGGCGTCTGCTAGAAATAAATATGTTGTATCCCACCAGCAGGAGGCCTCACATCCGACTCGCCACCATGACTGATGCCACATTCTTTTTTACGGAATTTACAATGCCTTTGTAACATAGTCATATGATTGAATCCAGGTGTAATTTTGAATCCAGGTGTAATTTTTTTCCCGCTCCGTCCGTCTTTTTTTCTTTTTAGTGACAGGTTCGTCAAGAACACCAGCCATCATGGCAGAAGCATATGTATATGCACACCCGGGCCCCAGACGCACAGAAGCACGCTCTAAAAACACATGATGCATCCCGCATCATATGACTGCAGGTTCACATGATTGGATAACCACAGAGATGCAAAACAACTCACTCAAACAACATGCCCTAAACTAGTAGAGTATGCTGTTGCACCGCGAGACAGTGTTGCCAACTTAGTGATTTTGTCGCTAGATCCAGCGACTTTTGGGTTTCCCTAGTGACAGAAACATTGTCAAAGCGACTAGTGACAAATCTAGCGACTTTCACTGCCGACAACAGGGATTTTCAGAGAAAGAAGTCACCAAATTGTATCATCACAACATAAGTCACTGCAAAAAATCTGTCTCAAAAAACAAGATAAAATATACCTAAATTAGGAGAAAACCGCTTAAAGTAAGCTAAATTATCTGCCAGTGCAGTAAGATAATTTAACTTGGTAAGTTTTCTTAAAATAAGACAAAATGTCTCGTTCACAAGAAAACCCTAAAATCTTAAAACAAGTGAAAAGGGATCAATATCAAGCAATTTTGTCTAGATTTAAGCAAGGATAGATTAGTGAAGTAATTCAATAATTGGACAAAACCCCTCAGAACAAGCAATTTGATCTTATTTTCTAAATTCATTCCTCTCAATATTTGGAAAAATGTCTCAAAACAAGGCTACATAATGAACAAAAACAAGCACAAAAGGCTCACAATAAGACTGAGATTGGCTGAAAACTAGACATATACCCTTGTATCAAGCACCTTGATATAGAATAAAATCAGGTCATACCACTTAAAACAAGAATGGCCTAAGACTTATCCTTTTCTATAAATGACAACCCAACAACACTGAATTCCCCCAGATGGTCATTTATTCAATGATTCAACACACAATGTTTGGCAACAGTCTCAAACTACTCTTTTTTACATTGAGAGAGACGCTCATAAGGGCAAAATCCAATGGAGACAGGAGGATAGCGTCCTTGAGTTTCAAAATAAAAAACTTAAATGAAGTAGGCCTTATTTAGTAACGTCTATAAACGGAGATACATCTTCTCATACCAGATCAGCCAACAAACTCAGAACAATGCCACACAAAGCAAGCGCTTCGAAGACAAGCCTACTCTCCAATACACTTCTTCCACTCAGCCATGGCTTTACTGTAGGACGAAGTTGTGTTCCTCTCATGGATCTCATCTTACAGTACCTCTGTTTGAAGGACTGAGAGCAGAGTAGAAATGCACTTTGGGTAGGTCATGTGCAGGGCATAATAATACGCCATCAAATAAAGGGCTCCCTCAAGCAGATGATTCTTGGGGAAGGTTGCTACTGGGGTGGTACCGATTGCCACCATGCAGTTTTCTTTATCCACAATCAGGACTGGGCAGGAAAGGGGCCTCCTCTGAAGATAGGCGTTTGGATCCTCTGAGGGCTAAACAGGAAAATGAATTGATCAAAAAAATGAAGGTATAAGAGAAAATAACAATGGGACAGAGTCTGGGTGTTGAAACATAATCACAAAACACAAGGCTAAAGACAGATGTTTGGGAATCTATGTCACACTAAGGGCCTAGATAGAGATATTATTTTATCATCAGGACATGAAGCAGGGCCTCACTCTCTCGTCCCAACTTCTTGGGCGGAGCAACTGCAGATGGGAACATGGCTGGCAGGGACTTCAACATGTTGATGGCTCGTTCCTCTGCATGAGAGAAATTGTCATACACTTCACATGTTACTCTGAATAATGTGACGAAAACAGTATTACATTGATGAAAAGCAAGGAAATGTAGATCTTACCTGTGTCATCGGTGGCTTCATCACCTTTTTCATAATATCGTAGAAGACCGCTTGACTCTGGAAGGTGTCCCAGCGCTCCTTCACCTCCTTAATGTAAGCAGTGTTATCTTTGCTGTCAATCCTAAAAAGTTCGCCGAGAACCTGCAAATCATTCAGTACACAAAGAAATCAAAATGACACAATAGTCTTCTCCACTCACAAAATACACGAGTAAAACAGGAGGCTTCCACATGTTGGAAAAATGAAAATCAAGAGCTCTTTTTGGTTAATTAAATTAATACAGTCTGTTTACATCTTATAGTTGTCTAGCACTAGTATTCGATGTACACCACCCCAGACAGTTTTTACATGCATTGATCGTATATTTAGATTATCTCAATTTCTGTCGGAAACGCCATATTTCAAAAAAGTCCATAACACCACTCAAACTCAACTCTGAAATACTTTGCCAACCGTACTGTAAAATTTGTCAGTTTTAGTTTCCAAATAAAATGCTCTGTTTTGTTTTAAACATACTCAACACATCACTTATTTCCTGACAAATGCGCAAGTAGATCTCTCGCGCTGTCGACGCTAATCGGTCCAATGCGTTGCCTCAGACGCGCAATGCTATCAGAGAAACCGGAAAACATGCAATTTGGATTGGAACTTCTTGCAATAAAATGATGTTCAAAAGTGGGTTTATAAATAATGAATCAAAAAAGTAAAACAGACAAATTACTCAGAAGCAACATTGGTGTAACATAGCCTTGATTCGAGTGTTTGGAGTTTGGAATGATATCTTTACGGAATGAATGGGCTTCAATGGGCAACACAAGCTGACCAAAAGCTGCATCTAAACATCGAAAGAAGCGAGGTACGCACATAAAAACTACTTGAGGTAGTTGACTATATCAAATCCAAATGCAAAACAACTATAAGATGTAAATAGAGTGTAACATCGCTTTAACTTCAAGTTGTATTACAGTGCACGATGGTGCTCTAAACTAACAGTGATTTTGGAAGGCTAAGTAAAGACATTTTCCTAATCAGTAGTGTGTTAGCCTTTCAATGAATACAGTTATCTCCCTTGAAACCACAAAAATAGTGAATGAAATTGCATATAACATTGAGGCTCTTGTGACAACTAGGCAGATCACACAAACACAAAGGTACACACAATTATACACTGTCTCTCTGTGTCCAACTCACACACCATCATGCCTCAGATGGCAAACCAATCCTTCCCCGTCACAGTCTGTATGTACCCCAGCACCTTGTATCATCCTGTGACATTTTTCTGGTTTAAGGGGACTAATTCTTGTCTTGAAGTAAAGTATAAGAACATAAGAACATAAGAAAGTTTACAAACGAGAGGAGGCCATTCAGCCCATCTTGTTCATTTGGTTGTTAGTAGCTTATTGATCCCAGAATCTCATCAAGCAGCTTCTTGAAGGATCCCAGGGTGTCAGCTTCAACAACATTACTGGGGAGCTGGTTCCAGACCCTCACAATTCTCTGTGTAAAAAAGTGCCTCCTATTTTCTGTTCTCAATGCCCCTTTATCTAATCTCCATTTGTGACCCCTGGTCCTTGTTTCTTTTTTTAGGTCAAAGAAGTCCCCTGGGTTGACATTGTCAATACCTTTTAGGATTTTGAATGTTTGAATCAGATCGCCGCGTAGTCTTCTTTGTTCAAGACTGAATAGATTCAATTCTTTTAGCCTGTCTGCATACAACATGCCTTTTAAACCCGGGATAATTCTGGTTGCTCTTCTTTGCACTCTTTCTAGAGCAGCAATATCCTTTTTGTAACGAGGTGACCAGAAGTGAACACAATATTCTAGGTGAGGTCTTACTAATGCATTGTAAAGTTTTAACATTACTTCCCTTGATTTAAATTCAACACTTTTCACAATATATCCGAGCATCTTGTTGGCCTTTTTTATAGCTTCCCCACATTGTCTAGATGAAGACATTTCTGAGTCAACATAAACTCCTAGGTCTTTTCCATAGTTCCCTTCTTCAATTTCAGTATCTCCCATATGATATTTATAATGCATATTTTTATTGCCTGCATGCAATACTTTACACTTTTCTCTATTAAATGTCATTTGCCATGTGTCTGCCCAGTTCTGAATGCTGTCTAGATTTTGAATTTTGAATGACCTTTGCTGCTGCAACAGTGTTTGCCACTCCTCCTATTTTTGGGTTGTCTTCAAATTTAACAAGTTTGCTTACTATACCAGAATCTAAATCATTAATGTAGATTAGGAATAGCAGAGGACCTAATACTGATCCCTGTGGTACACCACTGGTTACCTCGCTCCATTTTGAGGATTCTCCTCTAATCAGTACTTTCTGTTTCCTACATGTTAACCACTCCCTAATCCATGTGCATGCATTTCCTTGAATCCCTACTGCGTTCAGTTTGAGAATTAATCTTTTATGCGGGACTTTGTCAAAAGATTTCTGGAAATGTAAATAAACCATGTCGTATGCTTTGCAATTATCCATTTTCAATGTTGCATCCTCAAAAAAGTCAAGTAGGTTAGTTAGACACAATCTCCCTTTCCTAAAACCATGCTGACTGTCTCCCAGGATATTGTTACCATATAGTCAGGCTTAACGGTCTGAAGTTACCTGGTTCGGTTTTGTCTCCCTTTTTGTGGATCGGTATTACATTTGCTATTTTCCAGTCTGTCGGTACAACCCCTGTGTCAAGAGACTGTTGCATGATCTTGGTTAGCGGTTTGTAAATAACTTCTTTCATTTCTTTTAGTACTATTGGGAGGATCTCATCCGGTCCAGGGGATTTGTTTATTTTAAGAGCTCCTAGTCCCTTTAACACTTCTGCCTCTGTTATGCTAAAGTATGTTTGTTTACTTACATGGTTAAGGTCTTTAAAGCATGGATACGCTTCAATGATCTTGGCAGGCCTGTCCTGGTCCTTGAGTGTGTCTGAATCGATGAATGCTCTTCTTGCCTCAAATTCCAAGTCGAGCAGTTGGGCAACTGCGTCTTTATTCGGCTTCGGTCTCTTGTACACTTCCTGCAGGGTTCTGTAGTGCCTTGCTTGAGCCTGTTGTCTATCCTGGTCTGTAGATCTGTTTTCGTCTTGAAAGAGAAAGATGAGTTATTGTGCTTGCTAGTGCTGCAACAATTATTCGAATTAATCGATTAATCGCAAATTTTGCCGTCATCGATGAATATTATTATTGATTCATCGACCCTCCCCCCTCCCCCCTCTCCCCCATAGAGCGTGCTTAAGCCTTGTTCACACAGCCACGGGTGATTCTTTAACAGTGAGGACTCAGAAGCAAGCAGTGACATGAGCCCCTTCCCCTAATACACACACAGACAGGTTTTTTTTTAAGCAACAGTAAATATGGAGAAGCAGATGAAGTGTCTTGATATTACCAGAGCTATAAAGATTGTGAACACAGAGATAGTAGGATTAACATTTGTTTATTTATTTAAGGCAAATTTTTCCCGTAAATCAACACGTGCCCCGTAAATCAACATGTGCTCACTTTCTTCTATTTTTCACACTCGGATCAAATTTGTTTTCTTCCTGCAGATGGAAACCCTGGCACGGTGACGTGCTCTTTATGCAAACAGTCAATGACTTATCATAACAGCACGACCGTTCTGCTTGAACACTAAAAAGAAAGCACCCCTTCACATTAATAAATGAAACAGAAGCCGAAACATAAGTAATACTTTATTATTAAAATAAAACATTTTAATTTATGATATATGTTCATCTGGTCATTTATTATTATTATTGGGGAAAAAAAAATCGAAAAAAATCTGCATCACTAAAAATAAGAAAGTAAAATGACCAGATGAAAGGAAGGCCAATTATGTAAATAATACATTAAGTTGTGTCAGTTTAGCTAACATTGTGTCAAAGGCATAATATTACGAAAATATAAAGTGCATTTCTTACTTATCAGGCTCCCCACTTGTGTTGTATGCCTTGTTACTTTCAAATGTTTATACCGATGCGTCCGTCTCAAAGCGCTTGGTGACTCGCACCAAGCGATTTATATTTTTGCAACAAAGCCCCTTCGTTGAATACGTGACTGACTTGAAGATACCAAATATATTTCATGTCTTTAGTTTCCTCAACAAATAAATATTAAAATTTGAAAAAAACAGGTTGTTTGTTTAAAGTACATCACGCTGTGAAATGTAATAGAAACGTTAGACCATTTTTGTTTTGTCTTACAAGTGTTGTGGGTGTTTAGCGGAACGGAAAATCCACTGAAGTACGTTTTTCAGACATTAGACCTTAAAGTAAATGCCTTGGCAACGGAGCCTAAATATGCCAAGGCTACATGAGGCTGTGTGGTCCAGTGGTTAAAGAAAAGGGCTTGTAACCAGAAGGTCCCCTGTTCAAATCCCTCCTCAGCCACTGACTCATTGTGTGACCCTGAGCAAGTCACTTAACCTCCTTGTGCTCCGTCTTTCGGATGAGACGTAGTTGTAAGTGACTCTGCAGCTGATGCATAGTTCACACACCCTAGTCTCTGTAAGTCGCCTTGGATAAAGGCGTCTGCTAAATAAACAAATAATAATAATACAGTTTACATTTTTCTCGAAGTTCTCCTTCAAGACAATAAGTGGTGCACTTACCGATTTTATCAGAAAGATTCTGCAGTTTGGCGGTTGCCCTTTCTGGTATGCTACTTCCAGCAGGAGAGGCATCCAGTATCACAGTTGATGCACGTGAGTCAGCGCCATATTCCCCTGTTCACTTGAGGTTCCAAAATCTATGCGCCGCCTTTTACGTCCACGGCCCCTCTCAGGTGTTGGGCCCTGTCCTTTGTGGAGACCTTATATTCTGAATGTCTCTTGTAAAGTTGTCTGAAGAGTGTTACCTGTGGCATATTATGTCATAATTACATAATGCTTCCTGAAAAATGCATCCTCCAATTGGATTTAGATTTGACTAGATTGCTGTGAGAATCATGCTTGGACTAATCCTACGCTTTTTAATCTATGTGTGCATAAGTGCATAGACTTCCAGAGAAGAGTGGAGAAATGGTACAGAGCAATACTCTCCTTACACCAAGAAATACAGTTTAAGTATCTCAACTAAAAAATTTTGATTTCCATTACATGAGAGTAGATGTTAAAACTTCATGCTGATTTGATCTTCGCTCTTGCCAAGATAAGCACCAAGTAAGAAGTAGCTTCACAGTAAACTAATGTGATCCATATGTGTCTCCATCCATTTGCGCTTCCTTCCATATGATGATGTAGATATCCTTCTGTCTGGTGTTGGCTGAAGTGTAATGCTGGCTCCAGGGATCAGCTTATTGCTCCCTAGCGCATTAGCACACACAACGGCTGTGATGCTGGCTCCGGGGATCAACCAGTGCGGTCTCCCCAGCGCATCAGCATGACAACCGTCTGGATTGAGCTAAGTAGGGTACATCTCTGGGGTCTTCAAGTGGGCACCTTCCATCCTCGGTGTTTCGTCGACTAGCCCACGATACCTCAAGAGGGAAACATCAGGAATTTAATTTTCCTAACAGTCATTTATCTACTCACCCATGAATGTTTAGAGCCGCCAGGCTTGTCTTACAGCATGGGATAATATTCTACAAGTCTCTTAGCCATCGCAGTGATTTCTTCTTTTGAAGGATACCTGACATCTTCAGCCTCAACAGTTGCCCTCAGGATGGAGACCATGTTGGTCATAGTATTTCTCACCAGTCTGCAGCGAAGTTCCTTTGACAGAATGCAGCCCCCCTCTCTCCCAATGTGCTTCATTTCGAAGTAATGCTTGCGAACTTGCTCCAACTCGGTGTCTGTGTAGATTACATACTCAGGGCTGGGTAGCTGTAAAACTTTCTTGGGAGTTGCTCGTTTCTTGAGAGTTGCTCGTTTCTTGGGAGTTGCTCCTTTCAGGGGGGTGGCTCCTTGGAGGTTTGTTTGGGGTGGCTTATTCGAAGGGGATGCAGATCTTCCATCACTAAGACTTTGTGGGTGTCCGGAGTTTGAGGCCTGCTCCTGTGAATATGTAAAGTTAAAGTTATCTATAAGAGACATTTCACTCATAAATCCATGTCAGATGCTTTCTGACCTCAAAGTTTATCTAATGCTAATGAGTCCAATTCCCATGCCTTCAGTTGTGTAGATCCAGCTACCTGCGTCAACCCCAAATGAACAGATATGATGAGCACAAAAATAAAATCATGTTTGGATTGGATAGTGCATCAATTGTATAGTGCACATCTTTCCCATTAATTTGAGGTTGAGGATTATACTTGGCTACACAGCAGATGACAAGGGACTTGGATCCATTATCCAAAAATTGAAAAGAATATCGCACGCTTGAATGACGACGACCGACCTTAGATACAAATCTTGATTTTTAATTTCATAGTGAAAAATGGAATAAACAATGCTTTTCGCATCTGCTTCATCAGGTTCGCTATTACACCTTTTTGTTTTGGACTTGGATCCATTTTGACATTAAACTACCTTTAAGGTCCATAAGCATCTGTGATAAAGAGAGAAAGGATCGATGCTGTAAATCTCCCTCCCGATTAGAAAGGGCGCTGTGTAAGGGGGAAGGTATGCTGCCTCCTAGATCTGCCACCTCGGTGGTAGGTGGAAACCGGAAGGTGACCATATTAGGAGGGGCGCGTAGCTGCAAGTACTCAGGACGATTCCATTGCAGTCAGCTGCGGGGCAGCCCTCTATTGGAAAAACCATGGCGACGCGCTGACTGCAGGGAGGAGTTTGCTGGGTACAAAGGGGAAGCAGCTACGTCAAAACCTCCCCTTGCGCTGAGAGGTTAAACGACCAGCCGGAGTTATTGTGTTTTGTTTTTATTACGTGTTTGTTTTGTGTATTTTGCAGAGGAGCCGGAGGACGGGAGGCTGTAGCTACAAAGCCAGCACAAACCCCAGAGCACGCCCTCACCGCACAGCACAACACAGCACAGCGCACGCACCACAAACCCTGGAGGAGACGAGCACATTTTCATGTACGGAGGATTGTGGTTTTTTGGTATTGTGGTATTTTGGATTTTGGATTATTTTGAACTATTTTTGTTATAATAATAAAAGGATTATTTTTGGGAGAATTCTGTTTGTACATTGTACATCCTTTGCACTACACCGCTCACAACCTGTCACAGCATCTCACAAATTTCAAGTGAAATGTCCTACTAAGGGGCAATGCACCAGTAATTACAGGGTATTATAAGCAAATTTAAAGAATCAAGTCCACAACAACAGGAAATTAGAGTTGAATTTATCAAAGCACATCTTGATACTGTTAACCTAGCATCAGTTTTGTCATATTTCACATGTCCTATTCCAAGCCATATTTGTGAAATTGCCAACTCCAAATACAATTTTTGTTGTGCCAACCATGGGGCTGGCATTAAGACATTTGCCAATCTAGGATGACCAGTCTTTACAAGAAAAAAAGAGCTACTATATAAATACAAAGATCTGGATCTACTTTGAGTTGTACCTAGATAAACTGCTGCCTTACCTCAGGATGAATCATTTGCCAGATACTTCTTCTCCTCAGAAAGTGCTCAGGGCCCGGAAAAAGATCCCTTATATCATCACGCGAGAGGGTGTGCAACAAGCCTTCACTAATGTTTGCAGCTGTTAGTACAAAACAGTAGAGTTGAACTTACACATAAAGTAATAACAAAATGCGATAATGAACACATGACACTAGATGGCGCCAATTCAGAGCTGTAGCCCTGCTCACAACTAGCTAGCAGAACTTCACAAGTTTAGCAGTCCTAATGCTACCTCTACATGTCATATATAAGTAAGAAGCACATAGCTAGATTAACTTGAAGGCATCACCACGGGTATAATTACCAAATGACGAGTCAGACATACGAAATATGTAAATTTGGAATTATTTAAAGACTTGTGATCTCTCAACTAAATATCAAAACCAAACTATTAACAGTTTATATAAACAAGAATGCATTGTACTGTTCAGAAAAGACATAGCAGCGAGTTTATTTTTTTAAAATACATTTTCGATGTTAGAAGCCATAATGACAGAAAAGCGCGTCACCGTTAGCCCCGCCCATTTTCTGACATCACCGCTCGTCCTCCGTCATAGGGTTCAACGCCGTAATGTAAATTTTTAAAACGTTTACTACATTAACGCCCTCATATCTTAAAATCCGCCAAGCTGATTGGCTAAATATTTAATGACGATTTTAAAATCCTTGAGTTGGCGATATTTTCTATATGGTCGTTCTTTAAGGGAGATCAAATAAATACAACGTCAAAATATGTGTATTGTGATTAATATTTATTGTTAAAGACAAAATGAGACAGAATGGGAAGTGCAGTGCCCCAGACATGAAATGCCTACGTTAGCTGAGTTAGCAAAGCCTGTGCTCATTTAGCTAACTGCACAGGGCACTACAGTTAGTGCTAGCTAATAAATCTTACCTTTTAAAATGGTAACTGTTGTGTCATCCATCTTCTTGAAAGTGCCCATCTCCGACGTCACTGATATCTAGGCGGAAAGACTAAAGTTAGATGAGGAGGAAGTGCTAGGTTACCTCCTTGACTGGTTGTTAGTGGTAGCTAGCTAGCTGAGTTTAACTAATAGCTAAATTTAAAAATAATTAAAAAATGAGTAGCTATAAAATACCTAATTTCTTACGCAAACTGAAGTTCAGTAACTATTTCTCTTTCACTCAAACACTTCTGACTTTGTCTTCTGTCCACTCGGTTCCAACAACTTTTTTCAGTGACTTACTCTGCAGTTTCAACTGCGCATGTGAGAATGTGGGTAGCTAAAATTCAAACTACTGTAGTGAGGAGGTTCATCAATACATCACATTTGAACATTTGTTTGCTCTGGGATGTATTTCATGAGATTTAATAACTACTCAAAAGTAGATTCCCATCTTTATTACGATAATTTAATTGAAAAATAATATATATATATACATTATACTGATTTCTAGCTACTTAACTACACTCCCCCACTTCGTGTCGGATGGTATAAGCCAAATAGATCAGCGCGAAATCGAGAATAAGTCATTTTACTTCACTGTGCAGCAGAGTACATACCGTGCCTAGGGACACTTCAAGAAGTTTTTTTTTTTGAACTAGCTGATAGATTTTTTGGCTCAACACGCTAGATAATCGTTTGACAGCTGCACTGAGTTGGCAGTGCGTGATTTGCTTTGTATTTATGGCCCTGATTTTAAGGTCTCTTTTGAGCCACATCAATAGAGCACATGGTCACAGTCCTGATTTTCGTGTCATTTGTGGTATCGATGGCTGCGCAGAAGACTACAGGGTTTTCAACTCCTTTTACTATCATATAAAACGTACGCATGCTTATATCTGTCAACTGGATGCCCACCAAGAAGTGGGACTACAGAGACTAACCGAGAGTTAACTGAGCAACCCGACAGAGATCCTTCTCAAATCGGACATGAGAACTTTGACACACCCATTTTTTCTGGTTGCACTACACACGAACCGCAGACTACAAACCTTGTTCATCAGCCCGCCCATGGAGTTGTTGTCTTTGAAGAGCCACGAAGATCAAATTCCACCAGTGACGCAGTTCCACCGGCTGGGGACAAGCATCAGGACCCGGAGCAGCGGGATTCGGATTCGGTGACACAAGACACAGACATGGTAGGTAGCTAGCTAGCTAGCTAGCTAACTACTGTAGCTAATAATATCACATAAATGGATATGGCTTGATTAATGTAAAGCTTAGCAGTAAGTCTGTTAGGGTATTTTTTTCTCTTTTCCACGACCACTTATTTAGTTTTGCTTTCAATGGTTTGTCAGCTTAGAAAAGATGAACATAACTAAGCTAGAAAAGTTTGACTATTTTACTATTAAAGGTGCATCTTTGTGATCTCAGCAAAAGCAAGCTAACTAGCTACAGTGTTGGTCTAAAACTGCCAATATTTAAAACTATTTAAAATTTGAAATATGACAAAACTGATTCTAGGTTAACAGTATTGATAAATTCAACTCAAATTTCCTATATGCGTATTTAAATATTTAAAATATTTAAAACTGCCAATACAGGAGGGGTGTCATGCATCACATGAAGCGAATCTGACCAGACGTGCAACTGCCTTTGCCTTGAATATTTGGGAGAAATTCCATCTTTCACAGGTATTTTTTTTTTTTAAGCATGAGTTTGTATTAACTGGGGTTAATGTTGTGTCAGTCATTCCTCTGTGCATTATGTAGGCTTGGTCATATTATAGTTATAGTGAGTACTTTTAATTTTAGAAGACTTAACACTGTTTTAAGTGGTCAAGTGTGTGTGGGGAGGGGCGATGGGTGGGTGTTTGTGACTGAAATAATGTGATATATTCATCATAATTCTCAATGTTTTCTGTTTTGTTTTTTACCATTATGTTTCAGAGGAGTGTCAACAACATTGTGTCTGGGGTGCAACAATATCAAGCTTCACTGGTGGATGTCCTGAAGAACCAAATGAAAAAGGTGTTCTAGAAGCATTCTGGGAGCATGGAGCAGTTACAAGCGGAGGCAATGGCAACATTTGACAATTTGACAGATCCTTTTCTCAGAGTTGCCACTACATACATGCAGAACCGCACCATTCAGGAACTATTCAGCCAGGTCGAGCCTGAAGAAATAGCAATTTCTCACACAGCATGCAGGATAAAAAGTGGAAATTCAAGGGTTCTTGCAATCAAAAAGAAATGTTTTTACTACGTACCCTTACTCCAGAGTCTGGAACAGTTGTTTGCTGACTCAAGGATTCTCTCCATGATAGCCATAGGGCCACAGAAGTGCAAGGATGGATTTTTGTACGACATAGTTGACGGAGAGCTTTTCAAGTCACACCCACTGTTCTCTGTCAGACCCACTGCTTTGCAGTTGATTTGTATACAGATGAAATTGAAATATGTAATCCCCTTGGATCACATGCTTCTAAAAACAAATTGTTAATGGTTTACTATACATTGGGAAATATAGATCCTAAATATAGGTCTAAGCTAGCTGCAATTAGACTTCTTGCCATGGCTAAAGCAAATTACCTTACTCAGTGTGGTGTTGACGTGATTTTGGAGAGAATACAGAAAGACTTAGATTTGTTGTATCATGGTGTAAAGATCCAGACTGTCAATGGTGAAATGAACATGTTTGGTGCATTGATCTCCGTTTGTGGTGACACTTTAGCCCAGCAGGAGCTTGCTGGATTTAAGTTGGAGTTGGAGTTGGGTTTGCGTACAGCAAATGCAGGCACTGCGAGTGTACATTTGAAGACATGCAGAGGGACTTTACTGAAAACAGCTTTGTCAGAAGGACACTTGACATGCACGTCAGACAATGTCGTGAAATAGAAAAGGCCCGTACAGATTTTCTGAAAAATAGCCTCAAAACTACTTATGGGATTAATAGGGAAAGCAAACTTGTGGATTTTCCAGCCTTCGATCTTATACAACAAACGCCACGCCAAGGCATTGCCCCCATGGAAATAAAATGTGTGTTGAAACATCTAATTCTCTCAGGGCAGATGGACTTGGACATGTTCAATGGTGCCATGCTGAGTTTTCCATACTCACCACTTGATATTCGAGACAGACTATGCCCGATCACTGTCAACATCTTGGCATCAAATTCCAACAAACTTAAACAGTCTTCTGGTCAAATGCTGGTACTCTTGAAAATATTGCCTTTTTTGATGAATAATGTTGAAGAAAATGTATATATGCAACTTATTCTTGAGGTGATAGAGATTACACAGATACTTTTTGCTCCAGTAATTTCTCTTCAAACTATATCAAGACTCAGGTTACTAATTGAGCAGCATTTGAAACATTTTAAGCAGCTTTTTCCAGATAACAATATAATACCTAAGCAACATTATTTGCTTCATCTTCCCACACAAATTATGTCACTGGGCTCAATGGTAAGGCATATGTGCGATTTGAATCAAAACACTGTTTTTTTAAGCAATGGTCTTCGAAGTTGAACTTCAAAAATGTCTGCAAATCATTAGTGAAGCATAATCAGATGTTTGAATGTTCTCAAAATGTGCCCACAGCACCCCATTTTTTCAAGTGAGAGGGAATTGGGCCCAGTCTCGGAGGTGAAAAATATACAGCATGTTCAGGGAAAAATGAGAGACTTTGTTGGTGTTGACAAAATGCAACATGTTGTTTCTGTCAAGTGGCTTGTTCTAAATGGAAATAACTATACATGCAAGAAGTCTTTGATTGTTACCAAAGTAAATGATAATGTTCCTGAATTCGGACTTATACAAGACATCCTAGTGGTAAACTCATCATTCTATTGCTTCGAATATCAACCCTATGACACCTTGCACCTAAATAGAGATTTTCTAGCATATGAAGTTGACGTCCCAAACCTTGCCCAGGCAACTGAGTTGGTAGATGCTGAAAAGCTAGTAGATTTTACTTTCTACTACTCATTCAGTTTCAAAAGCAGTATGTACATTCCAGTGAAATATTATCTTGGAGATGTCATTGCAGTTCACAGATCCACTAATGACTCCTAAACAATGGGTAAAGCATCAGAGATGCCTACTGTAAGAAGTTTTTTTTAAGTCCTCTGAGTTTGCAGAGGGAAAGCAAATGTATTTTTGAAGGGCACCTCATATGATATTTCATGTGGTCAAAAATGTGTTTTGTTACTGTACAGTTGAACTTATGTGCTTGTCACACACAAAGACCTAATGTGATCATTACACACCAATGGATTATGTGCTTATCACACAATGTGTTGACCTCAGACAATACTGGTCTGTGGTTTTTGTCAATTAATGTTAATGGTGATGCATACATGAATGCATGCATATGCAACCATTCATATATTTCTGAATAAAAGCAGTTTGATTCATATCTGGATTATGATTTGTTTTTATTTAAATCTTAGTTAAGGTTGCTTATTAAGATTATTACTTCATAGTCTTAAAAAAGAAATCACTACAAATCTTATTCTTAAAACAAGACTTAATATCTTGAACTCCCTGTCATCAAAGTTGCAGCTTTTCTCTCAAGAATATAGCTTGTTTCACTTATAAATTGCCCTGTAGTAAGATGTTATATCTAAGTGAGATAACATAAGACAGACATCCTTAAAACAAGTGAAATAGTCTTACACACTTGGTGCTTGATAAGTAAATCAATCTTAAAATAACAATGATAAGATTTAAAGTCGGAATACAAGATAAATACACTTGTTCAGATTTCTATTTTTTGCAGTGTAGCAACATTTCTGGCCACTTTAGAATGTATAAATAGCGACATCTAGCGATTTTGTGTGGTTTCTCTAGTGTCTTCCTGCTTTGTGGAGTTGGCAACACTGCCGCGAGACAGTACAGCTGCCACATATACGGAATTTCCTAACAAGAAAATCTAAATTTCAAATTTTACGGCAGGGTTTTCAACGTTTACTCTAAAAATCTGGACAAATGGAGTCCCGACAGTAACTCGATCGGTATGCGGGACAAAGCCCCTAATATCGGGATGATCCTGATTTTATCAGGATGTCTGGTCACCCTACCAAATACAGCGTCATAAAGGGGGAGCACTGTACATGTTATAAAAGTAGTAAGAAGCAGAATGTTAATTTAACTGCAGCTACCTAAACCCAAGAGTACTGCCATTCTTGGTGATTTTATAACATTAAAATGATTTAAGGGCCCATAGATATGGACAATGTGCACAAAGCATTGCTTCATTGCAGTAGAGCAGCGGTTCTCAAACTTCGCTGCACTGCGTTCTAGCAATAAAAATGATTATGCGACCCCACTGCCCTGTGTAGAATAGTTAGTATTGAAAAGTAAAGGCAATATCAACTAAACTAATATTTAGCCATTTATTATTTTTTAATTAACAATACAATCGCTAGATTTTTTACAGCCAACAGTAACAAAAGTTTGAAAAAATGCTTCCAGGCTGCCAGTGTTTACACGATCGTACCACAAGGACAGCTTCTTGATCCAGCTTTCAATTTAGTCAGTGTGTTATACGCATCATACACATGGGAGCGGTCATATGCATCATACACATGGGAGGGGTCATACACATCATAAACATGGGAGGGGTCATACGCATCATAAACATGGGAGGGGTCATACGCAAAAAACAATGAAGAGTTCTTACCTTTGTATACCGGTAAGTTAGTGATCAGCAGCTGTGTCAGCAGCACGAAGAGCACAGCATGTAAATTAATAAGTTCAGTAGTAACGCGTACAGTTGACCAATGGACTAGGTGCGTTGTAGGTTATGGCTGTAGGAACCAATACCGAAATAAGAATTGTATTGTAATATGTGTATTAGGAGATCCCATATGGGTTCAGAGCAAAGTACTATTTATTGGTATTGAGCAGTATTTGAGAAATAACGAAGCAGTTGTGCGAGTGGAGGGGACGTTCCTTACATAAGGAAACATCATTGGCTTTGTAATAAACTGCTGTACACATACATATACATACATAGGAAACATCATTGGCTTTGTATAAAACTGCTGTACACATACATATACATACTGTACATATCAGTTTTAATTTGTGACTGTGTGTTGGAATTATGGGGTCAAGTAATAGTAAAAACAAAGTCCGTCTGCCCGACCCACTGACCGGTCCGGTACGGGTGATGTGTGATAAGTGGGGCCAGGGAGTTCTAGATCAGGTTGTCATGTGGCACCGGGTAGCAGATTTTCCGCTGAAGGGCACCTTAAGTGAGAGAGCATTAACAGAATGTAGGAAGAAGTTGGAGGAATTTGAAGACAAAGAAAGGAAAAAAAAATAAGATTAATTGGGACAATTACAGGAAGTGGGAGAGAGAAGCAGAAAGGCAGGTAGCAAACCAGGTTAAGGGAATAATGGTAAAAGTAAGTAAGAAACAAAGTAAAGAGGAGGAAGAAAAAAGAAAAAGAAGAAATAGGGAAGATGAGGACCAAGATAATCCACCACCCTATCGTGCTCCTGTACCTACTGCACCTCCTCTAGTGGCGGCCGCAGCCTCCCCTATTGAACAGCCTGTCCAGTTTCTCCCCTCACAACAGATTCTCCAAGAAGCTGAGCAGCCTCGTACCCCGTCCCGTGCCCTACAAAAGCTGGAGGAAATGAAACAACAGATGGATGACCTTATGAAACAACAGATGGATGACCTTATGAAAACATCGACCCCCGTGTCCAGGACTCAGTCTCTAAGTCTACAGCCAACGTCTATGGCAACCAGATCGGGCCGAACGTATGGTCCCAATGATGGATTCCTGTTGGCCCCCCTGGTGGCCTACCCCAACCCTCAGCCACAACCAGCGGACGGCCAGCCGGGACATGACCAGTGGCAGCCCGAGGTGTACATCCAGAAGACCTGGAGACAGGATGAAATGAAAGACATCGCTCAAGACCTACCCGACCCTACAAAGGATGCATCAGACTTTTGCCAGCAAATGATCAGGTTGGTTAGCCAATACAAATCCTCTGCAGCCGAGATAGGACACATAATGCGCCGCAAGCTGAGGTTACGATGGACCGACATTGACGAAGGATACAATGAGAACCTCCTGTGGAGTACAGACGGTGCTTACCAGACGCAGCTTAACGGTCTGCTGGAGCGCCTGAAGACTGCCTACCCAGCAAAAACAGACTGGGATGCTATACACAGCTGCACTCAAAACGCCAAGGAGACGCTAGAAGACTACCGGCAGCGGCTGGAAACCTGATTTCGCAAGCACAGCGGACTCAGAGCAGGAACCGATGATTACAACAGCCTGCTTAAAGTAGCCATAATAAACGGACTGTTGCCCACACTGAGCAAACAAATAAAAATGACCTGCATAGGTTGGGAGACTGCCACCTTGCCAACCGTGATTGAACATTGCAAACATGCTGAGCGACAGCAGCAAACACAGGACAGTAAAACCAAATCCAAGACAGAATAGGAAGGGGTTAAACTACAAGCTGCCCAGCTAGCCTACTACCAAGGACAGAATCAACAACATCCGCAGGGACGAGGTGGTTACGAGAGACGGGGTCGGGGCAGAGGTGGAGGACACGGAGGAAGGGGCGGTGGCAGCAGGAGCAGACAGGGTGCACAGCAACTAGAAAAAGACTATGCCTGTTACATTTGCGGGCAAGAAGGGCATTTTGCTAGAGATTGCCAAAATAAACAGGGAGCTACTGGTGGCACTTGGCCAAGCGCCCCGCCACCTCAGGTTTCCTTATACAAACCACAGGCAGAATGAAGTGAAGCAGGGACAGTTGACAAGCAACTAGCAAAGAAACAATGTGTGCAGATTTTCTCTAAGCCCCAAGAAACCCCTACAGTCAGCCTCCTTGTGAATGGTGAGTCTTTTGAATTTTTAGTAGATACTGGTGCTGCCATGTCCGTAATTAATGCAAGATCTATATCTGATCCCCTTATGTCTAGTGAGTCAGTAAATACGGTGGGGGCTTCCGGGGTAACACTTAAGGAGAAGCTTATGATGCCTATGTCAGTTCAGTTTGAAGGGAAAAGCTTAATGCATCAGTTTATATATTCAAGGTGTTGCCCCTGTAACCTAGCTGGACGAGACTATGTAAATTGGGTCTAGAAATTTATTGCGAACAACAAGGCCTTACTATTTCACAGCCCCTTATGTTGCTGTCTGACTTGGTGCAGACCCAAGATTGGTTTTATGCATGGGATATCTCTGCAGAGGCAGAAGCAAGTGTGCAAATTAATGAAATATTTGAAATAACCCGTAAACACTGGGGACATGCAGATGGTTTTATGCCACGGACTGGGTTGCACTGTACTGCACAATACTCACCATTGACAAGGGATTTTGAATTTGAAAAGAAATGGCTGGCTAAACCCTTTTTGCTAGAAACAATAACCTGTAAATCCATATATATAGGGCTGCAGTTTTGTGTGATAGGAATTCAATTAATTAGGGAACAAGTGTTATTGTACCAGTTTGCTACAGTGATGCCACATGTCTCCATTGCAAAAGCCCCTGAGGTTGAATGGAAGGATACTGGGGTTTGGCTTAAATCTGTGTTGCAGGTATCTGACTGGCAGCCAACGGCCGATGGGTCTAAATTCTCCCCCAGTACACACGCCTTGTGTGTCCCCTTCTTCTGGAAGGCACCCGTTCAACGAGGTGTTCATGGAATAGGCAGGGCGTCCCCGATGAAGCCGATGGGCTTGGGAGAGGCTGAGCCACCTTTGCTGGTCGGCCTCCCGGACTCCCTTTGGGCTAAGGATAAGTATGACATTGGGCAGATGAGGGGGGTAGAGCCACTGACAGTCACGCCTAAGAGCACCCACAGACCCAGCCATGCGCAGTATCCTTTGAGTAAGGAGGCTGAAGAAGGCATTGCCCCTGTTCATGCCTCCTTGGTGGAAAGAGACGCGATTGTGCCATGCCCCGATTCACCGTGCAACACACCCATCCTGCCGGTCCGGAAGGCTTCGGGAGAGTGGTATTTTGTTCAAGACCTCAGGTTAGTAAACGACGCAATACATGCCAGAGCCCCCGTAGTGCCAAACCCTGTCACAGTTTTGTCAGCTGTCCCCCCCACTGCTAAATGGTTTTCTGTTGTCAATTTAGCAAATGCATTTTTTTAGTATCCCTGTGACAAAGGAATCGCAGTTTTGGTTTGCCTTTACGTTTATGGGAAAACGATGGACTTGGACCGTGATGCCACAGGGCTTCACTGAATCGCCAGTAGTGTTTTCTGCTGCTTTGGCACAAAATTTAGAGGGTTTCATACCCCCCGCTGGGAGTAAGCTAATACAGTATGTCGATGATTTATTACTGTGTTCTGAAACCCAACAGGCATGCGAAGCTGACACGAGAGCTCTCTTGGAATATTTAGCTGAGAATGGCCATAAAGTTTCTAAGAAAAAGCTGCAGCTTGTGTCTCCCTCTGTAAAGTACTTAGGGCATGACATCACACCAAATGGCAGGAAATTGGGCCCGGAGCGCGTCACTGCAATACTGACGCTGCCCCAGCCTGTCACAAAACAACACATGATGACACTTTTAGGCATGGCAGGCTATTGCAGGGCCTGGATTCCTGACTATGCAGAAGTGACACAGCCCCTCTCTGATCTCATATACGGTCATAAAATGGCCATGAAGGAAAAGGTTGTCTGGACTCCAGGTGGCATACAGGCCCTGGAGAAGTTAAAACCATTGTTGTCCTCTTCTCCATGTCTAGGTCTACCTGATCACTCTAAACCCTTTAATCTTTTTGTTTGTGAAAAGAATGGTTTCATGTCTGCAGTCCTTACACATGAACATGGAGGGAAACAGTGCCCTGTGGCCTACTATTCCAAACGATTAGATAACGTAGCCAGAGGGCTGGTCTGCTGCCTGCGGGCTGTGGCAGCGGCTACTGAGGCAGTGCTAGCAAGTGCTGACATCGTAGCAATGTGCCCCTTGACTGTTCATGTTCCTCATGCTGTTCATGCTTTAATTTCACAGGCTAAGACTGCACACCTGACCCCAGCCAGGCTCTTACATTACCAGAATGTGTTAATGACTATGTCTCATGTGACTTTGAAGCGATGTACTGTCCTTAACCCTGCTACTCTTCTTCCCACAGACTCGGATGGAGAACCGCATGATTGCGCTGCCTTGGTTGAACAAGTCTGTAAGCCACGCCCTGATCTTACTGATGTGCCAGTACTTAATGCAGATCTGGAATTATTTGTGGACGGGTCAGCACAACGGTCCTCGACCGGTGACCTTTTGGTTGCCTACGCGGTTACTACTGCAACCACCATATTAGAAAGTGCTAAGTTGCCAGGCAACCTCTCCGCTCAAGCTGCGGAATTATTTGCCCTAACTAGAGCCTGCATTTTGGCCCAAAACCAGACAGCGACCACTACACCGATAGCCGATATGCTTTTGGGGTTGTGCACGACTTTGGAACACTATGGCAACAGCGTGGGTTTCTCACTTCCTCTGGTAAACCGATCTGTCACTCCAAACTCGTGGCTAACCTCTCGGAAGCTATTTTGCTACCTAAAGCTATTTCTGTGTGTAAATGCCAAGCACATACATACGCTTCTGACCCTGTTTCCCAGGGTAACGCAATGGCAGATGCAGCTGCTACGTCAATTGAGTCCCCCACACTCCTGATGGTTTCTTTGCCTGTACTAACTGAATCTGTGTTCTCCCTACAGGACGTGTCTGACTTACAATCAGGTGCGGTGCCCCATGAAAAGTTATCCTGGGAAAGGAAATGCTCCTACGATGCTACTCGTAATCTATTGGTAGGCCCCAATGGCCTGCCTGTTCTCCCACGGTCATGCTTTCCTTACGTGGCCAAGTTGGCACATGGCCAAGACCGTGTGTTCAAGGGTGGGGTTATGAATATTGTAGAAACTTTTTGGTTTGCACCAGGATTTTCTACTTATGCTGAACAATTTTGTGCTAAATGTGTGATTTGTATGACAAATAATGTGGGTAAAGGTACACCTACAGCCATGTCAGCCCACCCAATGCCGGAGGGACCTTTTGAGCACATTATGATGGATTTTATTGAACTATCCCCTTGCCAGGGATACAAGTACTGTCTTGTAATAATCGATGCTTTCTCTAAATGGATAGAAGCGTTTCCGTGCAGACATGCAACAGCAATGGCAGTTGCAAAGAGTCTGTTAAAGGAAATCATACCCAGGTGAGGTCTGCCGTCTAAATTAACCTCGGACAACGGCTCCCATTTTGTAAATAGTGTGGTCCAGAACATTTCTGAAAGTCTGCAAACACACTGTAGTTACCACCCATAGCGGGGTCTGGTGGAAAGGGCAAATCACACAGTGAAAACAAAACTGACCAAACTTATGGCTGAGACAGGGCTGTCCTGGCTAGCGGTGCTACCGCTAGCACTGATGTACATGCGTAGACGCACGCACCGTACTACAGGGCTGGCACCCCACGAGGTCTTAACACAGAATGTCACGAACAATACCCGTTTGGACAATCGCACAAACATTGAAACAATACAGCGGATAAAGAGACAGATCAGTCCTTGGCATGACTCGAACCATACTGCCACTCATACTGACAAAAATCGATTCTTGCAGAACACATGGTACCAGTTCACCAAATACATGGTGGATCAGAGTGAGCATACAAATAAGTCATGTTATGTATGTGCAATGGTTGGGGAGCATTGTTGTACATATATCCCTGATGGGACTGAAAACATGACTCATGTAGAGGGCCAGTTACGGAAGCTACAAGATGCCCTCATTACTGAGGAACATGGGAAAGATGAATGGGACCCCTTTGCCTGGGTTAAATCAGTATTCGGAGCATGGGGTGCTACCTTGCTCCACTGGGGGATTTATGGATTAATTATGCTTATAGCCGTAATGCTTATAATTGTTTGTATTAAGGAAATATGTGCCAAAATGTGTGCCAAGGCTGTGAACACTGTATCCACCATGCCATTGCTTGCAAGGGAAACCGAGGAACCGGAACACCCTGTTCCTTTCCCAGCCCTAGCTTATTGGTCTGACGCTGATAATGTGCTGTGATACTGGTTGTTGAATACCTCTATCCCATCTATAATAAATGTCTGTAAGCATAGAGAGGTTACCATTACGATGATGCTTTAAGATCCAGCTAATTTTCTAATAAAAGTGAGACATAGTCTCAAAAGGGAGGAATGTGGTAGAAAATTCACAATACAATGGTATTCTCGACAATGTTAAGAACACATACTTTGATGTGATAACTTGTATTGTTCCACTCTGTAACTGTTTGTACTTTTCTAATCCTGTATCTTATTTTTGCAACAAATAGCTAAGTGCAGAGTAATGCTGCTGTCAGCAAGAGGGGTAACCACAGATAGAGCAAAGCATCCTGTCTTTGTAATTGTGAACGTTGACATGTGGCAATCGATTGCAGAAGTAGAAGTTATGTGTTATGAAGATTATTTTTGAGCCACCCTTTTGACTGTCTGTTAAACTAAAAATATGTTCTCTGTCTTGTCTGTATGCAAGAGTTTCGCTCAAATTGCTACATGTCCATGAGCCACCCTTTTGACTGTCTGTTAAACTAAAAATATGTTCTCTGTCTTCTCTGTATGCAAGAGTTTCGCTCAAATTGCTACATGTCCAACTGTCACATAGACAGTTTGCGGAGATACCTATAAATATCCAAGTTTGGCAGTGCTATGCGAGCCTATTCTCTAACTGACTCTGCACTGAGTGTTGTGACTGGGCTCCAGGTTTGCAAATCTTAATAAAGCTTGCTGTTTGAGAATCTACAGTCTCTCTTCCTTTCAATAGAATTTCCACGACAGTAAACAGTGCCAATAATAATAATAAATTAACATACCTGTTTCTTAAAATATAATAGTTTAATTGCGCAGGTATTCGTGACCCCATTAAAAGGCACTTTCGACCCACAGTTTGAGAACCACTGCAATAGAGAATATACATTTGTATATAAATCGACACACTGATAATCAGTTCGTGGTTCTTAAACTTTTTTGTTCGAGGACCACTGGGATTTTTTTTTTAATCTCGGCGGACCGCACAATAAACAGTATAGCTGACTTAAAAATAAGCACATAAAAAAAATCACTATAATACTAAGAATAACCGTAGACGTACCTTTCTTTGTTTTAATGCGATGGATGTGTCTGTGAGCAAAGTCATTTCAAAATTGTAGTTTTAAAGAATGGTTCTACTTTTCATTAACACAAATTTACAGAGAGTCAACAAGTTAACAAGTCAGCAACTTCATTAAATCGGAGAAAAATAAAATTATTGGGCAGCTGGTGTTTTTATTGATTTAATGAAGCATAAAGAAATGGTAATCGACTTAAAAACAGTTTGTCTTGAAAATGTAAACGGCCTGTTGCGATAATTATATGCTTCACTGTGTGATTCGGCAGGTCAAGAGTACTCAATTTTGTTATGTTAGCCTCTGTGCTCATCTCAATCGCTCCATAAAGAGTGCTCACATAAACCGCAATGATAGCCTGTTAGTGGCTATGTTTCCATTAAGATATCGAAGCGAATAACGTCTTATGCGCATTTGAAATTTGGCAAAAGTAATGCGCATAATCAACCTGGCCGACGTGATGACGCTGTGGGCGGATCTAAAGTTATTCGCATCGAAAACTGAAATACGCCAGAAAAATAGTGCTACAGACCGTTTCCACTCTTTTCCCTGATTTTACTTTACAAATGTATGCGATTTTACTTTTACAATGACGTATCACATCTAGCGAATAACCTCAGTTTACTAAACAGCAGTCTGGTGTCCTTCACTTCTTACCAGTTTATTATTCACAAAAAAATTATTATTCTGAAAGTATTGTAGCGTGCACGGGGGAAGGCAGCAGTAGGGCTGGTAGGTGACGTAATCACACACATAAGCCCTATATACACTCCTTGCAAGAGAGTCGGCTCTTTTGTACAGCGGTATCGGCTCTATGCTTTGGTGCTAGAAGGTCCCGGGTTCGAGCCCGCCCTCCGCCTGTGTGTGGATTGCCTCGCCCTGTGTGATGCGTCTGTCTACGGGAACCAAGATTGTTACAAAATCTAACCATAATATTTGACCAGTGTATTTGAATACTATACTTTTTGTATTGTAAAATTCAGTACATTTGGCTACCTACAGCTTGATTTGTTTTACCCCATAAGAATCTTAATTAACTGATATTTTGGTTATAACCTACTATAAGGGTAGCCTACTATTTTCTCATAAATTACAGGAGCATTTTCACCTTTTCATGTAATTTATGAGAAATGTTAAACTTTTAATAAGCACAAACTTTTCATATTATGTTTTTCTTTCTTTTCCCCCTCTTATTTTGTTCTCTTAATAAACAGGGAATAAACACGAAGTTAAGCATCTGACTGATTTTTATATACAGTCTATATAGAGCAATTGTTTCAGTTTGTGTAAAATCAATAGAGAACATTACGAAGGGGGTTTCAAACTTTGTTTTATGTAGGCTAATGTTTGATGTCACTATACTTCTAAATTGCGTAGATTGCAAAAGAAAAAGGGGGAAAGGCAGAATGCTATACATGGTAAATGTACTGAATTTTCTTTGTAATTATTTAAATTTATTACTGAATTTTATTTATATATTTACAATAAAATATTCATTAAAATGTATGAGTTTATCAGTCATTTTTATATTAATCAAATTCATGCCATAAAAGCAAGGAATGTATTTGTACAAGATTGGTGTTCAAGATGGAGAATTAAAGCCATTGCACACGTGTTCGAACTGTGCACTAAACTTGACCCATATAGCACCAGAACAGTTCAGCCCAAGATCACCTATACCAACAGAAAAGAGAATTGGTATCACTCTGTATAAGCTGGCTAGCTGTGCAGAATATGCAGTCTCCCAGCTGCACCTGTTACTGTTGGTCGCCTTTTTTTTCCTCCCAGTAAGGAACTTCCTTAGGAGCTGCAGTGCACTTTGGGGGATTCGCTTATTTTATGCAAATACAATTGTTTCCATTTAAAGTTATGCGCATTAAGGCACCTTAATTCGCATTTTCTGAAAATATCGACTTTCCTAAAACCCTAAGGTCTAGGGTTTTTAAATGTTTGAATAAATGTACATGTTTTGCGAATTATACCCATTTCAATTGAGCTTGTCGCATATTTTTTTAAATCTGTAAACTTTTAGCGAATAGATCCACTGCAATGGAAACATAGCCAGTGACCACACATTTAAAAATGCCAATAATGTATTTTTGTATTGGTGGCTTCTCCAGGTCAGCGATATTAATGCGTGGATAGTGAACTTTGTCTTTGCCTCCTTTTCTGTATCTTTTCATTATCAACAAAAATACACGATTAGGTTGTGACAACGTTGTAATGTAAGGTTGTGACAATGAAAATGTGGAGCTTTCTTAACGTTGTCACAATGTTGTGAAGTAACGTTCGACATTACATACCTACAACATTTATACAACTTTAAAATGTAACATTTCAGCAACGTTGTGATGTAACATACTGTAACAGGGCGAGCAGCCCTGTACATTGTTTTGTTTATTTTATTTTAGAGCGCGGTCCCCCTCCGCCCCTGTGTTTATTTTGTATTGTTTATTTATTTTTATTGTATTATATTTATGACGCGGCGCCGGTTGTTTTGTTTATATGACGGCGCCGTACATTTGTTATTGTTTAGTAACGTGGATGGGCAGCCCCATCCACGTAGTAATTAATAAACTCGTGCAGATTGTGGCCGAGGGGTAATAGAATAATTACTTGCAAGCTAGTTAAACCCCTCGGCCACGATATAAAAGGCTGCAGCTCTCTAGCTCGGGGTGGTTGTTGTGGGAGTTCAGAGAAGGAGCGAGAGCAACGTGATTTAAAAGAACATAGGAACAGTGAAGGCAATCTGCCCAGCCTGACCTTTGTTTGTATTTTTGTGTTCGAGATTTGTTTTCGTTTACTCTTTTATTTTGCTCTGTGAGCACAGTGTTTTTTTGTTCAAATATTTTATTTCTTTTGTTATTTAAAATAAAACGGCGCGGCGCCTTTAAACTGCAGTACTTGCCTGGTGTCAGTATCCTTCCTGCTTCTGCCGTGACGTCACCGCTCAGTCGCCTTTGTCACACGTGGTGTCAGAACCGGGATAACAGCGCCCAGGACTCAGGCCAGAGCGGGAACCGCAGGTTTTGTTTTTTTTAAAAAGGAAAAGAAATGGGGAGAAGAGGCTGGAGAGGAGCACAGGAGGGCAAAGGGAGAAAGGCGGAAGCAGGGCTGTGGTGTTTTGACTGTGGTCAACCTAGCCACACCACCATACCCTGCTCCGTCCACAGGACCCTTCAGGAAATGGCCCAAAGACTGGGATGGGGGAGTGGTGCCCTGGCTGTGGGGCATATGGGCACACGCTTGGCCCTATGCCCCATGCAGGATGAAGAGGAGGAGCCCTTGCTGCCACGCCCCACGCCTGAGTGGGAGGAGCCCGAACGTCCCACGCCTGAGTGGGAGGAGCCCGAACGTCCCACGCCTGAGTGGGAGGAGCCCGAACGTCCCACGCCTGAGTGGGAGGAGCCCGAACGTCCCACGCCTGAGTGGGAGGAGCCCGAACGTCCCACGCCTGAGTGGGAGGAGTCGGTGCGTCCCACAGCCCAAGAGGGAGGAGTCGGTAGCGCCCACAGCCCAAATGGGAGGAGTCGGTGCGCCCACAGCCCAAGAGGGAGGAGTCGGTGCGCCCACAGCCCAAGAGGGAGGAGTCGGTGCGCCCACAGCCCAAGATGGGAGGAGTCGGTGCGCCCACAGCCCAAGAGGGAGGAGTCGGTGCGTCCACAGCCCAAGAGGGAGGAGTCGGTGCGCCCACAGCCCAAGAGGGAGGAGTCGGTGCGCCCACAGCCCAAAAGGGAGGAGTCGGTGCGTCCACAGCCCAAAAGGGGAAGGTAGAGCGCCCACAGCCCCAGTCTCCACCAGCAGAGGGTGAATTCCTGCTGGTTCCACCTCCATTGCCATGGGAGGACTGCTTGCAGCTCCCACCTCCACCAGCAGAGGGTGAATGCCTGCTGGGTTCCTGTCCACCAGCAGAGGGTGAATGCCTGCTGGGTCCCTGTCCACCAGCAGAGGGTGAATGCCTGCTGGGTCCCTGTCCACCAGCAGAGGGTGAATGCCTGCTGGGTCCCTGTCCACCAGCAGAGGGTGAATGCCTGCTGGGTCCCTGTCCACCAGCAGAGGGTGAATGCCTGCTGGTCTCCCCTTCCGAGGCGGAGCCGCACCAGTCCCCTACAAAAGAGGGAGGGCCGCACCAGTCCCCTGAAACAAGGGTAGACTACACGCCGCTCCCACCTCCGCCGCCAGGAGACTACACGCCGCTCCCACCTCCACTGGCAGGAGCAGAGCAGCAGGAGCTGCCTCTGCCTCCGCCACCTTCACTGGCAGGAGCAGAGCAGCAGGAGCTGCCTCTGCCTCCGCCACCTCCATCGGCAGGAGCAGAGCAGCAGGAGCTGCCTCTGCCTCCGCCAACCCCACCAGCAGGGATGAATGCCTGCTGGTATCACTTCCCCACCAGCAGAGGATGAATGCCTGCTGGTATCACTTCCCCACCGTCACGAGGAGAGGAGCAGGAGCTGCCTCTCCCGCCACCAGAAGGACCAGGACTAGATGCTGGCGGTCCTCAGCAGCCCTTGCATAGGCTGCTGAGGGAAGCACGGGAAGAACCGCCTGGCCGCAGAGGCCGAGAAGAGGGCCAACACCCGCACCCCAGCTTGTCCTGACTGCCTGCCTCGCCGCCCAAGGATGCCTGCCCGCCGCCCAAGGATGCCTGCCCCGCCGCCCAAGGATGCCTGCCTCGCCGCCCAAGGATGCCTGCCTCGCCGCCCAAGGATGCCTGCCTCGCCGCCCAAGGATGCCTGCCTTGCATCGCCTGGGGTTGCCAGCCGCTCCGCATCGCCTGGGGTTGCCAGCCGCCCGCATCGCCTGGGGTTGCCAGCCGCTCCGCACGCCTGGGGCTGCCTGTCGCTCCGCACGCCTGGGCTGCCTTTTGCTCCACACAGGGTGCAGGGTGCGAGGGAGAAGTGGAGCTCCCGCTGCCGCCTCTATGGCCAGGGGCTCCTCCCGAAGTTCGCCTCCCGAGGGTCCGCTGCTGCCGCCGCCGCCTCCCGAGGGTCCGCTGCTGCCGCCGCCGCCTCCCGAGGGTCCGCTGCTGCCGCCGTCGCCTGGGGTCGCCAGGGATCCTGCCTCGCCTGGGGTCGCCAGGGATCCTGCTCGCCTGGGGTCGCCAGGGATCCTGCTCCGCCTGGGGTCGCTACTCTGTGGCCAGAGCCCCACGGAGAGGAGCCGCCACAAAGGAGGGGAGGTCAGGAGACCAGCTCCCTCGCAGCAGTTTCGCTGCCGGAACTGGGTGGCCGGAGTCCCACGGAGGGGAACTGCCGGCCATGAAGAAGAGGGGAGGTCAGGAGACCAGCTCCCCCGCAGCAGTTTCGCTGCCGAAATCGTGGTGGTCGGAGCCCCACGAAGGGGAGCTGCCGCCATGAAGAAAGGGGGAGGTCAGGAGACCAGCTCCCCAGCCGCATTTCCGTGGCAGGAAACGCTGTGGCCAGAGCCCCACGGAGAGGAGCCGCCGCCACAAAGGAGGGGAGGTCAGGAGACCAGCTCCCCTCGCAGCAGTTTCGCTGCCGGAATTGGGTGGCCGGAGTCCCACGGAGGGGAACTGCCGCCATGAAGAAGGGGGAGGTCAGGAGACCAGCTCCCCGCAGCAGTTTCGCTGCCGGAATTGGGTGGCCGGAGTCCCACGGAGGGGAACTGCCGGCCATGAAGAAGGGGGGTCAGGAGACCAGCTCCCCAGCCGCACTTTCGCGGCAGGATAGTGTGTGGCTGAAGCCCCGAAGAGGGAGCTGCCAGCCACGAAGAATTGGGGTGCCAGACATTGCACCATGGCCACCCCCAGGAAAAACTTGCTTCCCCTCTTCCGGGACTTTGGGACTGAGGGGGAGGTGGCCGTTGGGGCCATGTGTGCGTGTACAGGGGGATATGTAACAGGGCGAGCAGCCCTGTACATTGTTTTGTTTATTTTATTTTAGAGCCGGTCCCCTCCGCCCCTGTGTTTATTTTGTATTGTTTATTTATTTTTATTGTATTATATTTATGACGGCGCCGGTTGTTTTGTTTATATGACGGCGCCGCACATTTGTTATTGTTTAGTAACGTGGATGGGCAGCCCCATCCACGTAGTAATTAATAAACTCGTGCAGATTGTGGCCGAGGGGTAATAGAATAATTACTTGCAAGCTAGTTAAACCCTCGCCACGATATAAAAAGGCTGCAGCTCTCTAGCTCGGGGTGGTTGTTGTGGGAGTTCAGAGAAGGAGCGAGAGCAACGTGATTTAAAAGAACATAGGAACAGTGAAGGCAATCTGCCCAGCCTGACCTTTGTTTGTATTTTTGTGTTCGAGATTTGTTTTCGTTTACTCTTTTATTTTGCTCTGTGAGCACAGTGTTTTTTGTTCAAATATTTTATTTCTTTTGTTATTTAAAATAAAACGGCGCGCGCCTTTAAACTGCAGTACTTGCCTGGTGTCAGTATCCTTCCTGCTTCTGCCGTGACGTCACCGCTCAGTCGTCTTTGTCACACATACCTACAACATGTATACACCTTTGTAATTGTACGTTGCAGCAACTAAAATGTGTAACGTTGTGATGTAACCTAACATTTATATACAACTATCTGATTGTTTTTTAATATAACATTTATTGTCCAATTTAATTATCTATAACAAACAGTCGTAGTAATAATGGTACTGTTTATCAAAGAGTATAGCTAAGATTACCGGTAATATGTGTTTCAATAAGTGTCAACTGGCCCCATAATCCTTGTACACTTTAAGAAAGATATATATATATATATATATATATATATATATATATATATATATATATATATATATATATATATATTACTGTGTTTTTACTTCATTATCTGGTATCGTTGTTTTATTACTAAGATCATTGCTTTATTATTAAGAGGCAGTACTGTATAATAAAATATCATTATATTGCATGGACAAAATGACAACTATATATGAACTAATGTAATTTACTGTCTAACAAAAATAAATGGCAGGTGTGTTGATATCCAATAGTTAAAAATCACAAGCCACAAAAATAAAAACGCTACAATGTTAAAGTCAGATAAAAACAAACAGGTTGCATTTATTTAAAATATAATAGAAACTATTCGTGCCTCACTGCTTGTATCCGATTGTGTATCAGGGTTCATTGTAGGCTGTGTGTCCTGTGAGCAGGACCTACAAAATGTAAACCACAACAGAAAATACAATGAATTTTCCAACAAACTTATAAAACAAAACAGCTAACTGCATTTAAACTCCCATTTGTGTACATTTTATGTTAATTGTATATTAAATTTTAAAAAAACCTATGCATATCAACATGTAGGCCTACAGTAAACATATATATATATATATATATATATATATATATATATATATATATATATATATATATATATACACACACAATCTAATAATGACTTTCAAAACAAAATGATAATTTCCATTAAATTATGCTAAGGAATGAAAGGCTAATACAGCTGTAATAGTGGCTGGAGGTGGACCGACCAGCTATCATGTATATTTTCTAATATGTATTTGGGGCATCATATTCAATATTTTTAACGTGTTATAACATTCAATAATAAATATCTTCCCAAGTCCAACATCTGATGAAATTAAGGAGTAAAAATGATCCAAACATCATTATGATCCCCTACTTCACTTTTGTCTCACTGTCTTTATCATTTGTTTCTTCCAAAATGTTTGCCTCTGATGTACATATTATTAAATACTGTGTTCATTTCCAAGATCTGACATAAAAACAAGCTGAATATGTACCAACTGTATTTGTTGATGAAGAGAGCTGCAAGGCTGGAGGCTTTGGTAAGGGTAGGGCACAACCTGAATTCTCAATTGATGCTCTCTTTGCTCGTGGTTCTAAAACATAGATGACAAAGGCAAAATTAAAATATACTAAAAAGCACAATATTGTGTGTGTGTATATATATATATATATATATACAGTACTGTGCAAAAGTTTTAGGCAGGTGTGAAAAAATGCTGTAAAGTAAGAATGCTTTCAAAAATAGACATGTTAATAGATTATATTTATCAATTAACTAAATGCAAAGTGAGTGAACAGAAGAAAAATCTAAATCAAATCCATATTTGGTGTGACAACCCTTGCCTTCAAAACAGCATCAATTCTTCTAGGTACACTTGCACAAAGTCAGGGATTTTGTAGGCATATAGTCAGGTGTATGATTAAACAATTATACCAAACAGGTGCTAATGATCATCAATTCAATATGTAGGTTGAAACACAATCATTAACTGAAACAGAAACAGCTGTGTAGGAGGAATAAAACTGGGTGAGGAACAGCCAAACTCAGCTAACAAGGTGAGGTTGCTGAAGACAGTTTACTGTCAAAAGTCATACACCATGGCAAGACTGAGCACAGCAACAAGACACAAGGTAGTTATACTGCATCAGCAAGGTCTCTCCCAGGCAAAAATTTCAAGGCAGACGGGTTTCCAGATGTGCTGTCCAAGCTCTTTGAAGAAGCACAAAGAAACGGGCAACGTTGAGGACCGTAGACGCAGTGGTCGGCCAAGGAAACTTACTGCAGCAGATGAAAGACACATCATGCTTACTTCCCTTCGCAATCGGAAGATGTCCAGCAGTGCCATCAGCTCAGAACTGGCAGAAAACAGTGGGACCCTGGTACACCCATCTACTGTCTGGAGAAGTCTGGTCAGAAGTGGCCTTCATGGAAGACTTGCGGCCAAAAGCCATACCTCCGACGTGGAAACAAGGCCAAGCGACTCAACTATGCACGAAAACACAGGAACTGGGGTGCAGAAAATGGCAGCAGGTGCTCTGGACTGATGAGTCAAAATTTGAAATATTTGGCTGTAGCAGAAGGCAGTTTGTTCGCCAAAGGGCTGGAGAGCGCATACGAATGAGTGTCTGCAGGCAACAGTGAAGCATGGTGGTGGTTCCTTGCAAGTTTGGGGCTGCATTTCTGCAAATGGAGTTGGGGATTTGGTCAGAATTAATGGTCTCCTCAATGCTGAGAAGTACAGGCAGATACTTATCCATCATGCAATACCATCAGGGAGGCATCTGATTGGCCCCAAATTTATTCTGCAGCATGACAACGACCCCAAACATACAGCAAAAAGTCATTAAGAACTATCTTCAGTGTAAAGAAGAACAAGGAGTCCTGGAAGTGATGGTATGGCCCCACAGAGCCCCTGATCTCAACATCATCGAGTCTGTCTGGGATTACATGAAGAGAGAGAAGCAACTGAGGCTGCCTAAATCCACAGAAGAACTGTGGTTAGTTCTCCAAGATGTTTGGGCCAACCTACCTGCCGAGTTCCTTCAAAAACTGTGTGCAAGTGTACCTAGAAGAACTGATGCTTGATGCTGTTTTGAAGGCAAAGGGTGGTCACACCAAATATGGATTTGATTTAGATTTTTCTTCTGTTCACTCACTTTGCATTTAGTTAATTGATAAATATAATCTATTAACATGTCTATTTTTGAAAGCATTCTTACTTTACAGCATTTTTTCACACCTGCCTAAAACTTTTGCACAGTACTGTATATATATATATACTGTATATATATTGTGAGGGAGTGTACATTCTGAATCAAACTTGGGCAGCTGTGGGGCCCTGGGTATAAAGAATGCACACTCCACCTGGGTGAACGATGGTATAATTCTTTGAGAATGTGTTCAAACAAACAAAGGTAGTAAACTGGGGAAAGACAACGTAAACCAACTGGAGGGTAAACAAATATATAAATATAAATTGGTTGGGTATTGTTTGTGTTGGTGGTGGTTGGCAGGGATGGGGTTAATTCCTCCCCCTGCCAAAAACATGTGCGAATGTGGCTGCTCCCAAACAAGCTAATTGGTGTTAATTGGGAACAGCCACAGACTATAAAAAGAGACCTTCCAGCTCCATTAGGGTTGGAGAGGAGTTATTGAGTGCATGAGGGCAGTTGGTTGTGCTGATTTGAATGAAAGTACGTAAGTAAGTAAGGAAAAATAAATAAGTTTCGTGGGTGTGTAAAATCGGGGTAAACAGGAATAGCCTTCCCTGTTTAGAGAGGGACAAGGTAACAGTTTAGTTAGACCCAGAAAAGGGGTTAGGCTTTTCTTTTGTTTTTGTGTGCACCTGCAGTGCATGTTTTTGTTTTGTTTCAAATAAAGCCACGCCCTGGTGCGTTTTCGTCTAAGTTTTGTTTTCTGTGGATTTATTATTGCTTATTATACACTACAAGGACATTGTCCTGAGAGACAGTAGAAAAATTCCTTACAATATATATATATATATATATATATATATATATATATATATATATATATATATACAGATCTCTGGAGTTCAACTAGTTTTTTGCTCACTTCATTAACATTACAGGCTGACATTCTCTGTTCTTTTTTTCTCTTATCCATACTGTAAATAATTTTTTCATCACCCCTAGACAAACTTGGTGCATATAATCAACTGGAAATGTAGTAATCATGTCAATTTCTAGGTTGCAGAATTGGGCAGCAGTGTGGAGTAGTGGTTAGGGCTCTGAACTCTTGATCGGAGGGTCGTGGGTTCAATCCCAGGTGGGGGACACTGCTGCTGTACCCTTGAGCAAGGTACTTTACCTAGATTGCTCCAGTAAAAACCCAACTGTATAAATGAGTCATTTTATGTAAAAATGATGTGATATCTTGTAACAATTGTAAGGCGCCCTGGATAAGGGAGTCTGCTAAGAAATAAATAATGTAATGTAAATGGTGGTGTTCTTCATTGGTCTGGATTCTAAATGATTCATCTGTTCTCAGTTCTACATTACTCGCGTCTTGATATGTGATTCTGCCCATCCAGACACCTTTCTGAGTCACAGCTGTAATAGCCTGAATAAAGCTTGCTTGCCTTAACCATGGCAGGAGCATCGCAAATGATGCATCTGAGACTGACTTGAATAATCTTGTAAATCATCTTCAAACATTGTACTGCAATCCGTGATATAGGAGTTGGTCTAAATCTCTTACTGTTTCCTGTAAAAAAAAAAAAATCTAAATCAGCTGGCCAGGAATCACCAAATGTAAGTGTTACTGGAAACACCTTGATTGGTTAAATGCATTGCACATAAAACTGGCCATCAAGTTTTTGTTGAGCTTCGAAAAAGGGGAAGACCATCAATATTCAAAGATATTTCAAGAACACTCACATTTTCTCTTATCTCTACAGGGTAGTTGTTGAGAGTTTTTATAATTTTATCACCCAGGCCTAAATGGATGTATTGCATGCCTGATTTGACGTCTGCATGGACTTCTCTTGTTGTTTTCAGCAATGTACGAGCAGTAGTAGAGCAAGTTAGAATGACTGTGTTGCTTTAAAAGCTTCAGAAGACTGCCCACTGCATTATGCTTTATTTGGTTCTCACCTATGTTGCTAAACTCTCTGTTAAAATTGTACCATCTGCACACTCCTTTTCATTTTCTGTGTCTGATGACAGAGTAACATGCTGGTCATCTGTATCCCAGCTTCATTTCACACTGTAACCGTCATGGTCATTATTATCACTGTCATCACTATTAGTAGGACTTGGTTCAGGAATTGCATTACTGGCTCCATAATTCACTAAACTTAAGATGTCTGCAGTTTGTGGTTTGTCTTCACTGTCCATATTATTCATGGCATCTGGCCTCATGCCACCAAGGAACCGTGTGGCAGATGTCCACCTTCTCTTGTACTGCAGTCGTTTCCTTTGAACTTCTTACATTCTTTAATTTTCAAAAATAATAGAAAACATCTTGTTCAGTTTAAAGTTGAGCTTAAGCAATGGCAGTGCTTAATTTGTAAAGAAAGAGGTACCATCCTTAAGAAGAGCACATTCAAAATCATAAAACGTTTATTTGAAAGAGTATTGTAGGTACTAGTGTTAGATGTCTACAATCACGTATTCTACATCATATACAAAGTAGTCGTATGTGCAGAATAAATAAATTAAAGGCAACTGCAGGACAAATAATACATTTTTAAAAAAAGCCTGTATACATGTTTTGTTATGGTTTAAAAAAACAAACTAATTAAAAGGCATTCAGGGGACTCCAGAAGGACGACATTGATTAAAAAATAAATAAAATACGCAACAGCAATGTGTATGCAACATAAGCCACGATTAATTAGGTAGTTCTCATTAGTATGTTTTTATTCTTTATTAATTAAATTATATTCATTGAAAAATGCAAGAGAGAACCAGATCATTATTGTTTTTTATTGTTTTGGTTTAATATAACAGGCTAATGTTTCTATTGAAGTAGGCTACAATATATATATTTTTTTCATTAAAGTTGTATTTTGTTTTTAATCAAACCAAGTAGTGTAAGAAGTTCATGACGTTTTTCAAATTAAGGAAGCTTATTTCTGTATAAAAAAAAACAACAATAGAGTTGCTGAAATCGTAAAGTAATTTTAAGTAAGGTACAAACATAAGAACATAAGAAAGTTTACAAACGAGAGGAGGCCATTCAGCCCATCTTGCTCGTTTGGTTGTTAGTAGCTTATTGATCCCAGAATCTCATCAAGCAGCTTCTTGAAGGATCCCAGGGTGTCAGCTTCAACAACATTATTGGGGAGTTGGTTCCAGACCCTCACAATTCTCTGTGTAAAAAAGTGCCTCCTATTTTCTGTTCTGAATGCCCCTTTATCTAATCTCCATTTGTGACCCCCTGGTCCTTGTTTCTTTTTTCAGGTCAAAGAAGACCCCTGGGTCGACATTGTCTATACCTTTTAGGATTTTGAATGCTTGAATCAGATCGCCGCGTAGTCTTCTTTGTTCAAGACTGAATAGATTCAATTCTTTTAGCCTGTCTGCATATGACATGCCTTTTAAACCCGGGATAATTCTGGTTGCTCTTCTTTGCACTCTTTCTAGAGCAGAAATATCCTTTTTGTAACGAGGTGACCAGAAGTGAACACAATATTCTAGGTGAGGTCTTACTAATGCATTGTAAAGTTTTAACATTACTTCCCTTGATTTAAATTCAACACTCCTCACAATATATCCGAGCATCTTGTTGGCCTTTTTTATAGCTTCCCCACATTGTCTAGATGAAGACATTTCTGAGTCAACATAAACTCCTAGGTTTTTTTCATAGTTCCCTTCTTCAATTTCAGTATCTCCCATATGATATTTATAAAGCACATTTTTATTGCCTGCATGCAATACTTTACACTTTTCTCTATTAAATTTCATTTGCCATGTGTCTGCCCAGTTCTGAATGCTGTCTAGATCATTTTGAATGACCTTTGCTGCTGCAACAGTGTTTGCCACTCCTCCTATTTTTGTGTCGTCTGCAAAATTAACAAGTTTGCCTACTATACCAGAATCTAAATCATTAATGTAGATTTGGAATAGCAGATGACCTAATACTGATCCCTGTGGTACACCACTGGTTACCTCGCTCCATTTTGAGGTTTCTCCTCTAATCAGTACTTTCTGTTTTCTTCATGTTAACCACTCCCTCATCCATGTGCATGCATTTCCTTCAATCCCTACTGCATTCAGTTTGAGAATTAATCTTTTATGCAGGACTTTGTCAAAAGCTTTCTGGAAATCTAAATAAACCATGTCGTATGCTTTGCAATTATCCATTTTCAATGTTGCATCCTCCAAAAAGTCAAGCAGGTTAGTTAGACATGATCTCCCTTTCCTAAAACCATGCTGACTGTCTCCCAGGATATTGTTACCATATAGGTAATTTTCCATTTTGGATCTTATTATAGTTTCCAAAAGTTTACATATAATAGAAGTCAGGCTTATTGGTCTGTAGTTACCTGGTTTGGTTTTGTCTCCCTTTTTGTGGATCGGTATTACATTTGCTATTTTCCAGTCTGTTGGTACAACCCCTGTGTCAAGAGACTGTTGCATGATCTTGGTTAGCGGTTTGTAAATAACTTCTTTCATTTCTTTGAGTACTATTGGGAGGATCTCATCTGGCCCAGGGGATTTGTTTATTTTAAGAGCTCTTTGTCCCTTTAACACTTCTGCCTCTGTTATGTTAAAGTTATTTAAAATTGGATAGGAACATGTGGGGCATGTTGTCCGTGTCCTCCTTTGTAAAAACCTGTGAAAAATAATCATTTAATATATTTGCTTTTTTTTTTCTTCATCTATGATTTTGCCATTTGTGTCTCTTAGACATTTAACCTCCTCTTTGAATGTTCTCTTGCTGTTATAATATTGGAAAAACATTTTGGAATTGGTTTTAGCCTCCATAGCAATATTGATTTCTATCTCTCTCTTGGCCTTTCTAACTTCCTTTTTGACTTGTGTTTGCAGTTCCAAGTACTCTTTCTGTGTACTTTGTTTTTGGTCCCTTTTAAACGCTCTGTAAAGTGCCTTTTTTCGCTGAATATTTTTTTGAATTGATCTATTAAACCATTTTGGCCATTTTGTTTTAGATTTAGATTTGTCTACTTTTGGGATGTAATTGTTTTGCGCCTCTAGTACTACATTTTTAAAAAACAGCCATCCTTTTTCTATGGATGTTTTCTCTATTTTACTCCAATCTACTTCTGTTAGTCTCTGTTTCATACCTTCATAGTATGCTTTTCTAAAATTGTAAACCTTAGCTTTAGTCATTACTTTTAAAAAATACTTCAAATGAGACCATGTTGTGGTCTGAGTTTGCCAATGGCTCTCTGACCTCTGTTTTAGTTATTCTGTCTTCATTATTTGAAAAGACTAAATCAAGGCATGCCTCCCCTCTAGTCGGTGCCTTGACAAATTGCGTTAGGAAGCAGTCATTTGTTATTTCCACCATTTCAATTTCGTCCGTCGTGCCCCCCATCGGGTTTTCCCATTTTATATGGGGGAAGTTGAAATCCCCCATTAGTATGGCTTCTCCTTTTCTACACGCATTTCGGATGTCATTGTATAACAGATTATTTTGCTCAGCGTCTGAATTTGGCGGTCTATAGCATGCTCCTATTTTCATGCCCTTTGAATTTGTGTCCATTATTCTGACCCATATTGATTCTGCATTGTTTTCTTTGTCCTGATTTAACACCTGGGCTTCAAGACTATTTCTTATGTATAGCGCTACCACTCCACCTCTTCTGTCCTGCCTGTCTTTCCTATACAGTGTGTACCCACTAATATTATATTTGTCTCCATCACTCTCAGACAACCAAGTTTCTGTAACACCTATCACATCGTAGTTACTTGTTAGTGCAGTAGCTTCAAGTTCTAACATTTTGTTTCTGAGACTTCTAGCATTAAGATAAATACATTTAATAGTTGTCTGACCTGAGTTGTTGCCCTTGTTTTGATGTGGTCTCCCTTCTGTTTTTTTGTTTTCCCCACCCTTCCTTTCTAGTTTAAATGCTTCTGGACCTCCTCAAGGATTCTTTCTCCGAGTAGATTGGTTCCCTTTTTGATTAAGTGCAGTCCGTCCCCCCTATAAAGATAGTCCTTGTTGTAGAATGTGCTCCAATGTTCAAGAAAGGTGAAGCCTTCCTGTGTGCACCACGATTTCAACCATGCATTTTGATTTTGTTTTTCCAGATGTCCATATGGTCCTTTGCAAGGTGCCGGCAGTATCCCAGAAAATACCACAGTTTTGGTCTTGTCTTTTAATTTCCTTCCTAGCTCTCTGAATTTGTTTTGCAGGGATCTTGGTCTGTCTCTTCCAATGTTGTTTGTACCGATGTGGATGACTACTACCGGGTCGTCTCCTGTTCGTTCTAGGAGCCTGTCCACGTTCTCAGTGATGTGCGTGACAGAGGCTCCTGGAAGGCAGCACACTGTTGTAGTAAGAGGGTCCAAACTGCGAACTGAACTTGCTGTGTTTCTCAATATGGAGTCCCCAACAATCATGGCCTCCCTTATTTTTGCTGCCTGGCCAGCACTGTTTATAGGGTCCTGGATGTTATTTCTTTCATTCTCTTGATGTTGGTTTTGGTCATCTAAATGTTGAAGTGGCTCAAATTTGTTGGATGTCTGGATTTCTGGTGGTTGTGATTGACGAAGTTTCTTTTTTTCCCTGCTTCTGCCTATCTGAACCCAGCTGTTTCGACTCTCTTTCATCTCCCTGGTGGCTTTCAGTCTGCTAGGGGTGCAGACTTCCATGAATTGTGGGTGTGTCAGCTCCTCAAGCTCCTGTTGCTGTCTCATTTCCTCCAGCTCCTTTTCTAGCAGGCTTAATCGCTGAAGCAAGTCCTGGATCGTGCGGCACTTTACACAAACTTGGTTGAGCTCTGTTGGATTTACCACATCATGCAGTTGTCACAGATTACTGGCTTGAAGACCTTTTTTGTGGAAGTTTAGTTTAGCTTCTGCAGCTGTCAACCTGCTTTCAACTGCTTCTAACTGCGTTGTACTTGTCCACTCGTACTTCTCACACGATGTCGCTTCCACACGCTCGTGGCAGCGGACTGTCTGTCTTTAGCGTGCACGAAAGAACTTGCAGACTTAATACAACTGTGTGGAGAATTTAAAAAGAAAGCATTTATGAGATTTTTAACGAAAGGTACCGGAAATATGACTCTGCAAACAAACAAAAGCCAGCCAGTGTTCACAGCGTGTGGAAGCAACAGCGTGGGAGAAGTACAAGTGGACAAGTACATCACAGTTAGAAGCAGTAAGGAGAGATTACACCTTTAATTCCTTTAATCAGAAAACACTGCAGCTAAAGTCTAACAACTGCGTGTCTTTCTATGATAACAAGCTGAAACTCAGAACAGCTGATTCAAATTCGCCGCGGTTCTGAGACACGGGGGAGGGGCGGAGCCAACAGCAAACAAACAAAAGCCAGCCAGTGTTCACAGCGACAGCATGTGGAAGTGACAGCATGGGAGAAGTAGTAGTGGACAAGTTCATCACAGTTAGAAGCAGTTTGAAAGCAGGTTGACAGCTGCAGAAGCTAAATTGAACTTCCAAAAAAAAAAGAAAGAAAACACATGGTCTTCAAGCCAGTAATCTGTGACAACTGCATGATGTGGGAAATCCGAAAAAACCCAACAGAGCTCAACCAAGTGTGTGTAAAGTGCCACACGATCCAGGACTTCCTTCAACGAGTAAGTCTGTTAGAAATGGAGCTGGAGGAAATGAGACAGCAACAGGAGCTTGAAAGTCGGCACCCCTAGTAGACTGAAAGCCACCAGGGAGATGGAAGAGAGTCGAAACAGCTGGGTTCAGATAGGCAGAAGCAGGGAAAAAAAGAAACTTCGTCAAACACAACCACCAGAAATCCAAACATCCAACAAATCTGAGCCACTTCAACATTTAGATGACCAAAACCAACATCAAAAGAATGAAAGGAACAACATCCAGGACCCTATAAACAGTGCTGGCCAGGCAGCAAAAAGAAGGGAGGTCATGATTGTTGGGGACTCCATATTGAGAAACACAGCAAGTTCAGTTCGCAGTTTGGACCCTCTTACTACAACAGTGTGCTGCCTTCCAGGAGCCTCTGTCACGCACATCACTGAGAACGTGGACAGGCTCCTAGAACGAACAGGAGACAACCCGGTAGTAGTCGTCCACATCAGTACAAACAACACTGGAAGAGACAGATCAAGATCCCTGCAAAAGAAATTCAGAGAGCTAGGAAGGAAATTAAAAGACAAGACCAAAACTGTGGTATGTTCTGGGATACTGCCGGCACCTTGCAAAGGACCATATGGACAGCTGGAAATACAAAATCAAAATGCATGGTTGAAATCGTGGTGCACACAGGAAGGCTTCACCTTTCTTGAACATTGGAGCACATTCTACAACAAGGACCATTTATATAGGGGGGGCGGACTGCACTTAATCAAAAAGGGAACCAATCTACTCGGAGAAAGAATCCTTGAGGAGGTCCAGAAGCATTTAAACTAGAAAGGAAGGGTGGGGAAAACAAAAAAAACAGAAGGGAGACCACATCAAAACAAGGGCAACAACTCAGGCAAGATAACTATTAAATGTATTTATCTTAATGCTAGAAGTCTCAGAAACAAAATGTTAGAATTTGAAGCTACTGCACTAACAAGTAACTACGATGTGATAGGTGTTACAGAAACTTGGTTGTCTGAGAGTGATGGAGACGAATATAATATTAGTGGGTACACACTGTATAGGAAAGACAGGCAGGACAGAAGAGGTGGAGTGGCAGCGCTATACATAAGAAATAGTCTTGAAGCCAAGGTGTTAAATCAGGACAAAGAAAACAATGCAGAATCAATATGGGTCAGAATAATGGACACAAATTCAAAGGGCATGAAAATAGGAGCATGCTATAGACTGCCAAATTCAGACGCTGAGCAAAATAATCTGTTATACAATCACATTAGAAATGCGTGTAGCAAAGGAGAAGCCATACTAATGGGGGATTTCAACTTCCCCCGTATAAAATGGGAGAACCTGGTGGGGAGCACGATGGACAAAATTGAAATGGTGGAAATGACAAATGACTGCTTCCGAATGCAATTTGTCAAGGCACCGACTAGAGGGGAGGCATGCCTTGATTTAGTCTTTTCAAATAACGAAGACAGAATAACTAAAACAGAGGTCAGAGAGCCATTGGCAAACTCAGACCACAACATGGCCTCATTTGAAGTATTTTTTAAAACCCTGAAAGTAATGACTAAAGCTAAGGTTTACAGTTTCAGAAAAGCAAACTATGAAGGTATGAAACAGAGACTAACAGAAGTAGATTGGAGTAAAATAGAGAAAACATCCACAGAAAAAGGATGGCTGTTTTTTAAAAATGTAGTACTAGAGGTGCAAAACAATTACATCCCAAAAATAGACAAATCTAAATCTAACAAAATGGCCAAAATGGTTTAATAGATCAATTAAAAAAAATATTCAGTGAAAAAAGGCACTTTACACAGCGTCTAAAAAGGACCAAAAACAAAATACACAGAAAGAGTACTTGGAACTGCAAACACAAGTCAAAAAGGAAGTTAGAAAGGCCAAGAGAGATAGAAATCAATATTGCTAAGGGGGCTAAAACCAATTCCAAAATGTTTTTCCAATATTATAACAGCAAGAGAACATTCAAAGAGGAGGTTAAATGTCTAAGAGACACAAATGGCAAAATCATAGATGAAGAAAAAAAATAGCAAATATATTAAATGATTACTTTTCACAGATTTTTACAAAGGAGGGCGTGGACAACATACCCCACATGTCGACCTGTTCCTATCCAATTTTAAATAACTTTAGCATAACAGAGGCAGAAGTGTTAAAGGGAGTGGAGAAATAGAGAAAAGTGTAAAGTATTGCATGCAGGCAATAAAAATGTGCATTATAAATATCACTATGAAAAAGACCTAGGAATTTATGTTGACTCAGAAATGTCTTCATCTAGACAATGTGGGGAAGCTATAAAAAAGGCCAACAAGATGCTCGGATATATTGTGAGAAGTGTTGAATTTAAATCAAGGGAAGTAATGTTAAAACTTTACAATGCATTAGTAAGACCTCACCCAGAATATTGTGTTCAGCTCTGGTCACCTTGTTACAAAAAGGATATTGCTGCTCTAGAAAGAGTGCAAAGAAGAGCAACCAGAATTATCCCGGGTTTAAAAGGCATGTCGTATGCAGACAGGCTAAAAGAATTGAATCTATTCAGTCTTGAACAAAGAAGACTATGCGACAATCTGATTCAAGCATTCAAAATCCTAAAAGGTATAGACAATGTCGACCCAGGGGGCTTCTTTGACCTGAAAAAAGAAACAAGGACCAGGGGTCACAAATGGAGATTAGATAAAGGGGCATTCAGAACAGAAAATAGGAGGCACTTTTTTACACAGAGAATTGTGAGGGTCTGGAACCAACTCCCCAGTAATGTTGTTGAAGCTGACACCCTGGGATCCTTCAAGAAGCTGCTTGATGAGATTTTGGGATCAATAAGCTACTAACAACCAAACGAGCAAGATGGGCCGAATGGCCTCCTCTCATTTGTAAACTTTCTTATGTTCTTTGTTTGGCAGTATGCAGGCTAGCATGAGTGTACGAAGTAAATGTCACAGTATAGGATTATGACTCGTAATGTTCTGCATTTTCGTTTTATTTATTTTTATTACTACAGTAGTAAAATGTTCTGTAAATTTTTCGGAGTGTATTTTTCAAACATTAACTGGTATGAAATTGGGGGGAAAAGAAAAATAATAAAAAAATATTTTAAAAAAAATTACAACACACATTAGTGCATGCTGTCTAATACCTGACCACGTTTATTTTTAATTGTTAACTAATCACATTTGTACTCCAACGAAAATAAAACACAAACAGGCAGTGACAGCTCATATACACAAATTCGGTACGCATTCATTCCACACAATCATAGGGCATTCACACAACAGTCTCTCACAATAGTCCCAGCTCCCCCCACCCAACGTCTATTTACACATTTTATTGTTGTTAGAGTAACGTACAATCTACTTATTCCCTACAACACCGGGATCATTTAAATTAATTAAGAAATAATAAAATAAAAGTGCTATAATTTTTCTTGTTGTGTAGGCTATGGAAAAGGAACACTCGTTTGGTGTTGGTTTAGTTTTATGCCGCCGTCTGGCACGTTTATGTTAATTAATTAATTCATTAATTAATTTAATTCATTAATTATTAATAATAATAATAATAATAATAATAATAATAATAATAATAACATGCTATAATGATGGTTCTTGATGTTAGTAGCGCCCACCCTCGTGTGTGATTCCTTTCAATTCTCACACACACAGCGAGTCGACACTTAGGCGAGCATTCATTAGCAAAGTAGTGTTGCCAATTTAGCCAATTTGACACTAGATTTGATGAGTTGTTTTTAGATTTGGTGAAATTTAAATTGAAATTGAACCTGGAAGGGAGTGTTTATTAAAAGCTAAAATGTAGGTACATCAAATTCGGCAGATTCTGTGCGAGACCCATGTTTAAATAACCTGCATCGTAACTGAATATATAACCCCCCTCCAAAAAATACAGCCTTCTGACAGAAAATAACAGAAATTTGTTTAAAATATATATGTATAAAAATGAGAACATCCATGATATTAGTGTAAAGGTGTTAATATTAACATTTCACAAGATATTAACAGTTTTACTTGTATGTACATTGATCCAAAAACGTGTCCTTACCTTAAAATGTAAGGATGACTTCTTCTTCTGTCGTAACGTATCTAAAATATAACCGTACTCTAACACTTATAACAACTAACCCGTATCTAAAACCTATCTAACACTTATCTAATAACAACTAACCCGTATCTAAAACCTATCTAACACTTATCTAATAACAACTAACCCGTATCTAAAACCTATCTAACACTTATCTAATAACAACTAACCCGTATCTAAAACCTATCTAACACTTATCTAACACTAATCTAATACTTTTCTAACACTATCTATCGAAATCTATCTGTACTAAACGATGCACTTCCTTGTCTCTCTCTCTTGTCTCTCTCCCACCTTCTGAGAACTTTGCTCGAGCACCTTTACTTGACTTCGCAGCACCCTAAGGTGCCCGCGGGTTTTCCAAACGACCAATAAGAATGACAGTCTCGATTTACTTTTTTGATTTAATTTAATTTAATATATGTATATATAAATTATAATTTATGTACAATGCAGTTCAATATCCTCTAAAAAAAAACAGTATAATTGTGTGTGTGTGTGTGTATGTGTGTATAATATAATCTGTGTGGGAAAATATATACATAAGTTGTTATTACAATAATTGACTTACTCTTGCAGCTTGGCTTGTCCATGTATTAGGCTATTTTCATAATTGGCTTAGCTTGCCAACGTTTTATTGCAGCTGCCTGGATAGGCAAATAATTGTGAGTTTCTTATCTAACGTTGATACAACTTGCATTTTTCAAAACCAAACCACAACTTTACCACAACGTTGTGTATTGGTTGATACATAACTTTTCTACAACATTATGACAACGTTGTGTGTTAGCTGGGTACTGATAAATCATCTCCTGATCACTCGTTTTATCACTAAACTCCTCAATAATGCTAACCAAGTCATTATTTTATTAATATAAAATCTCAAAAAGCTTGGCAAATGTCCATGATATTCATTGAGTGCTGGATACGAAAGCAGCTATCTTGTTTGTTTCTGTCCGTGTTATGTCTGTGGTGAAGGGACTATGTGTATATCTTAGATCCGCCTCCTTTTTTTTTTTTTTTTGGCTTCTACCGGTGTCACTCAGCCATTGAAAGGCTTTCTTGGTTTTTTCCAGAGAAAAAAACTACTAGAGAGCTGTGCTTGACGTCTTTTTGATGATGTCGGACAGGGACATAGGACTGCAAAGGGTTAAGTCTAAAATTTCTGGGTTTGCAATGGGATCTATAAACTATGCTGCCGCTTCCTTTCTGTAATTATGTAACCTTTCCACGGACCACCTGAAGGAAGCCGGCGGACCACAGATTGAGAACCACTGACGTTAACCTATTACACCACCTGGCCCCCTCCTGCTTTTTCTGAAGAAGCTTCCTGTGTTTGGGCACAGCTTGCTGGCCAGTGAGGCAGAACCTCTGGGAGACTTGTTGGAATCCAGTAAACAGCACGTGTCATACCCCTTGTTTTCAGTTTGTTGTCACCTACTGTGTTGTGAGGACCTCTTCAGGAGGAACTTTCCTAGGCAGAGTGTCAAAGACCGTTTTAGTTTTTTTTATTTCTTTTTTTATTTATATTTACTATGGTTCATAAATATTGGCCAGATGTATCAAAATCTTTCAGCCAAAGTGCAATTTGTAAAGGAAAATTCAGACTGTTAATGTTACAATACTGGTAACAAGCTACTTACAAGTATGTGTCTTCTGCTTTTTTCTGGTCATTGTAGTGCCATCTTCTGAGTTAATTGAAGCAGGTTGAAAATGGAGATGTGGTTCTTTACAGCAGTGCCAGATGTAATGATATTGTTTATGTCAAAAAACATTGACTATAAATATAATTTACTTAAAGTAGTTGTTGCTAACAAAAGAATAAGTCTTACTTGTTTTCCACCTCTATTAAAATCAAAGGTCTCAAATGTGCAGTTTTGAAAGTAACACATGTTATACAACACATATATTTTCATTTTAAAACATAATGGCCCATATGCATACAACTCACCAGCTCCTTTATCATGCTAGCAATGGTGTTTAACATGACAGTATTTCACTCATCACAACGTTAGAATAACATGCCCTTAGAGACCAATTTTCTCATTAACATATTATGTCTTATTCATAAAGCTGTATGGTGTCGTTAATTGACCAGGCGGAGAATGAGATGTGTCTAAATGGTATAATTTCCTAGCGTAATTTCTGTGTTTAAGCCAATAGTAATAATAATAATAATATATAAAAAAAAACATCTACTCTGTTTTTAATTATCCAATAATTAGGTAATTTAAGCATTTTGTTATTTGTAACACATACTTTTAAATTGCATTGTTAATTCGTCTGAACAGGATATGCTACTTACTGGTTGGCAAACATAAAAATCAGGTTTGTAGCCTATCCATTGCTTTAAGTGGAGAAAATGGAAGGCTTGTGTGGTCTGTAAGATGATCCTCCCAGAACAGTGAGAAGACCCTGCAAATTTGACCCTCTAGATTACTCTGATAATGTGATTTGTAGCAGGTATCCACTTAACAGGAGCACAATTATTCACCCTCACAGAGAACTAGAGCAGGAACTGAAGAGTTACAAACTCAGAGAACTAGAACACGAACTGAAGATTTACAAACTGAGAGAACTAGAACACGAACTGAAGATTTACAAACTGAGAGAACTAGAACATGAACTGAAGAGTTACAAACTGAGAGAACTAGAACATGAACTGAAGATTTACAAACTGAGAGAACTAGAACATGAACTGAAGATTTACAAACTGAGAGAACTAGAACATGAACTGAAGAGTTACAAACTCACTGCATGATTTGGATTCTGATGTGAGCGAGTTTTTGCAGGTACAAAAAACACATATTTTTCCATCCATCACTGCCTGTGCGCAGAAAGCATAGTACATATTTTTCATAGGATTCCATATACCAATAGAGGCAGTTCAAGTCATTTTAAAGTAAATTATATTTTATTACAAGCACCCCAACACATGTGTTTACTATTTACAGCTATGACCATGAAATACTGCACTGCTATTATGTCTTCAGGTATACTTGTTATTTATTTATTTATTTATTGTATTTATATGGTGCTTTTTATACAAAAGTATCATAAAGTACTGTACAGTACATAGCAGGGAAAAAAAGAACAAACCAGAAATACATTTGTATAGCATGTCACACATACAACTGCCACAATCAGAGATTTGAAATAACATTTTTAAATAACAGAATACACATAATAATACAAAGGCAGCAATTTTAAAGTTACATTAAAACCCACTAAGATACGAAAGACTTTTTATAATACTGTGTTTTTAGTCTTGACTTGAAAACTGTAACGGTCCCAGCTTCCCTGATAAACGACCCTAGGAATAACCAGCAGCCCAGCATCCTGTGATCTCAGAGTGCAGTTTGGAAGATACGGGATCAGTAACTCCTGCATATAACTAGGTGCTAATCCATTCAGGGCCTTGTAAGTTAACAGCAAAATCTTAAAATGAATTCTGTACTGCACAGGGAGCCAGTGTATAGAGGCCAAAACAGGGGTAATATGTTCTCTTCCACAGACAACTTCCGATAATAGAGACAAACTGAAACCTATCAGAAAGATACGATTTGAACCAGGATAGGACACGGTCAGACAGTCCCACTGTGCTTTCAAGTAGGATGGAATGGTTTACAGTATCAAAGGCAGCACTTGGATCTAGAAAATTTTAAACTGATGGAAGGCCTGAGTCAGAGCTTATCAGCAGATCGTTCACAACTCTGACAAGGGCCGTTTCAGTGCTATGTGCTGCACGAAAACCAGACTGAAATTTCTCGAATATACCATTAACAGTTAGAATTTTTTGTAACTGAATTGCAACAACTCTCTCTAGAACCTTATCTAAGAATGGTAGTTTGGAGATTGGCCTATAGTTATTGAGGACTTTAGGGTCCAAATTGTGTTTCTTAAGCATATGATTTACCACAGCTACCTTAAGTGCTGAGGGAACTATACCAGAGGAAAGTGAACCATTTATACTTTTTAAAATGTGGGTATTAATAACACCAAGAACATATTTTAATGGTTTTGTAGCAATAGGATTGTGGGAGTGTCCGCCCTATATTTATATGTGCACTGTGTTTTATGATTTGTATTATTGTTTTGCGGCAGATAAAAGCGCCGCATATTTGTTATTGTTTTTATAGTTTAAAAACCTTGTGAGGATGCGTGACTGATCAGCAAGTGATTTATTTAGCTAGCTGACAATTTCGCATCCTTATTAAACTCGTGCAGAGGGTGACCATCTCCCGAGTTAATTCATTGATTAATTGTTGCTAATCGGGAGATGGTCACTGTATATAAACCTGCAGCTCTCTACCCTCAGCGGAGAGTGTATTAGGAGTGAGAGCGGAGAGAGTGAGGAGAGAGAAAACGAAACTTAAAAACAACTGCTAAACCTTATTTGTTTATTTGTTTGGCCAACGTGCCTGTTTGTTTGTTGTGTTTTGTTCTGTTTAAATCTTGTGTTTTATTATTTAATAAAACGCTGAGCGACATTGCGTTCAGTTTCACCACCGCCATTCCATCCATTGTTTGGTTTCCGTTTACTTCCTGGTCCGTAATGTCACCAATAACACGCCACTCAACAGCTGCTCGGCCACAAGGATCAAGAGAACATGTAGTAGCTCTCATATGTTGAACTAATGTTGTCAGTTCCTGTAAGGTAATCAAAGAAAAAGCTCCCATAGTAGCCTAAATAGGTCTAGTTGGTAAAAATGTGCTGGAGTCCTCCTTAATAGAAGGTGTCTGTGGAATCTTATTTCTGATGTCTAGTATTTTATTTTTAAAGAAATTTAAGAAGTCATTGCAGCTGTGACAGGAGCCAATGTCAAGGGTGGCACTATTAGTGGAAGGATTAATTAATTTATCTAGGGTAGCAAAAAGAAATCTAGGATTATTTTCATTTGTGTCAATTAAATTAGAATAATATGATGATCTGGCCAATGCCAGAGCCTTCCTATATTTAACCAGGTGGCCCTTCCATGCGATGTAATGAACATGTAGTTTAGATTCCCGCCATCTCCATTTTAGTTTATGACCCTCATATTTCATCTTACGAGTTGTATCATTGAACCACGGGTTGTGATTGGTGCTACAGTATCTAAGATACCAGTCAAGGTGGTGTTGTAGGTATTAACCAGCTCATCTACTGATGAGGACTCAGAGAGTGGTAATGAGCTCAATACATCAGACAGCTTAACAGCAGTTGAAGAATTAATTACCCTGGATTTAAATGTACGGCCCACAGTCTTTGTAGATACTGGCAGATTCACCTCAAAAAGAATGGCAAGATGATCAGAAATAGTAAGATCTATGGTTATGACGTTCTTAACGGCTAAACAAACAAGAAATTACCAGATCTAATGTATGGCCACAATTATGCGTAGGACCTTTGACATGCAGGATATAATCTAAGGAATCCAGTAGCTTCAAAAAATGTCAACATGTAGGTTAAAATCACCCAATAAAAGATTCCTATCATATTTGACTGTCAATATATACTGACACACAAAAGAAACCCAACACTTAGATCTAATAGATTTAATCAAATATTTTAAACATAGATATCAAACAAAATCACATAAAATGTGAACAAAAATATAGATCAAAGAATCATTTTTCAGTATGAAACGTGACACACTGTCAAAATGAAAACATTACAAAGTTAGTATTGGGTATGACCTCCCTGAGCATTAACACAATCCTGGCAGCGTTGACGCATAGACCTGATCACCCTCTGGATAGACTGCTGAGGGATGTTCTGTCACTCTTCCTGTGCAGCTGCAGCCAGCTGGTGAACATTGGCTGGTCGCGGTTGTCTCCTGTAGATGGCACTGGTGATTTGGTCCCACAGATGTTCTATTGGAGAAAAAGCTGGCCACGGCAAGACCTCGACATTGTTTTCTTGAAGTCGTGCAATTGTAATATTAGCACTGTGTGGTCTTGAATTATCCTGGTGGAAAAGCGACACTTCCGGATTGTCTTGCAGGAACAGAAAAACTGTAGCCTCAAGGACTTCGTCAATGTATTGCTGAGCAGAAAGGTTGCCCTCAATCTGCACCAAAGGCGTTCTTGTGTTAAAGGAGATTCCTCCCCACATCATCACACTTCCACCGCCCAACCGGTTGGCTTGTCAGCATAACAGTCCTGACATGTGGTGACCCTCTGCCTTCCAGGACATGACCTGTCCCTCATAGAGACGGTTTCCTGGTTTCTCTGGACTAGTCTGCTGATTGTTGAAGCAGAACATCTCATTCTCCGGGCATTACTTCATTACTCAAGCGGGGCATGGTCGTGTCTTTCACTGTTCTTGCGTTAATTAAAATCATGTCTTTTCGAATGGATATGTATACAGATTCTTAATCAACTAATTTTGGCAATTTTAACTCAACTGAAATACCAAACACCTGGTGTTTTTATGAAATCACATGACTTGAGTTCAGCAAACAAATCTGCTCACTATTTAATATGTAAATAACATTATGTATGTGCCAAATGAGCTACAGGTAATGGACTGTTTAATGTTAAGGTTAACATTCAAAAGATGAATAACCTTCAACAATTATCTGTTTGATTCTAAGTTCACTACGGAAAACAGTAGTAAGTCCACCTCCCCGCCCAGTAGAGCGAGCTTTCTGGAAAAAAAGAATAGTTAGGTGGAGAAGCCTCAATCAGGGAAACATTGTCATTCGTTCCAAGCCAAGCCTTATTAGACAGAGACCTAGCATTAAATAAACCTCAAATAAAGTCCTCATTAAATTGAAATATATTGACCACCATATACATTTCACAAGAAATACAGATCAAAGCACACATTTCAAATCCATAGCTTGTGGAAGTCAATAAATAAAATAGGATTTATAATAATTTCACAAGGAAGAGAGCAGATGACGAAAATGGTGAAAACTGAATAAAAACAAAAGGTAAAATTATATCATAGGTTACAAGTGACTTACCCCTGTTGTGGACCCAAGCACAGTTCCGCTCAACCAGCAGCAGCCTCTCACAGGCTAGCTAGGACAAATACAGATAAACAGCAGCAGCCTCTCACAGGCTAGCTAGGGCAAATACAGATAACTGGCAGCAGCCTCTCACAGGCTAGCTAGGACAAATACAGATAACCAGCTGCAGCCTCTCACAGGCTAGCTAGGACAAATAAAGATAACCAGCAGCAGCCTCTCACAGGCTAGCTAGGACAAATACCGATAACCAGCAGCAGCCTCTCACAGGCTAGCTAGGACAAATAAAGATAACCAGCAGCAGCCTCTCACAGGCTAGCTAGGACAAATACAGATAACCAGCAGCAGCCTCTCACAGGCTAGCTAGGACAAATACAGATAAACAGCAGCAACCTCTCACAGGCTAGCTAGGGCAAATACAGATAACCAGCAGCAGCCTCTCACAGGCTAGCTAGGACAAATACAGATAACCAGCAGCAGCCTCTCACAGGCTAGCTAGGGCAAATACAGATAACCAGCAGCAGCCTCTCACAGGCTAGCTAGGGCAAATACAGATAACCAGCAGCAGCCTCTCACAGGCTAGCTAGGACAAATTCAGATAACCAGCAGCAGCCTCTCACAGGCTAGCTAGGACAAATTCAGATAACCAGCAGCAGCCTCTCACAGGCTAGCTCGGACAAATACAGATAACCGGCAGCAGCCTCTCACAGGCTAGCTAGGGCAAATACAGATAACCGGCAGCAGCCTCTCACAGGCTAGCTAGGACAAATACAGATAACCAGCTGCAGCCTCTCACAGGCTAGCTAGGACAAATACAGATAACCAGCAGCAGCCTCTCACAGGCTAACTAGGACAAATACAGATAACCAGCAGCAGCCTCTCACAGGCTAGCTAGGACAAATACAGATAACCGGCAGCAGCCTCTCACAGGCTAGCTAGGACAAATTCAGATAACCAGCAGCAGCCTCTCACAAGCTAGCTAGGACAAATAAAGATAACCAGCAGCAGCCTCTCACAGGCTAGCTAGGACAAATACAGATAACCAGCAGCAGCCTCTCACAGGCTAGCTAGGGCAAATACAGATAACCAGCAGCAGCCTCTCACAGGCTAGCTAGGGCAAATACAGATAACCAGCAGCAGCCTCTCACAGGCTAGCTAGGACAAATTCAGATAACCAGCAGCAGCCTCTCACAGGCTAGCTAGGACAAATACAGATAACCAGCAGCAGCCTCTCACAGGCTAGCTAGGACAAATAAAGATAACCAGCAGCAGCCTCTCACAGGCTAGCTAGGACAAATACAGATAACCAGCAGCAGCCTCTCACAGGCTAGCTAGGAAAAATACAGATAACCAGCAGCAGCCTCTCACAGATTAGTAACATTAGGAATGGTGGAGGTCTCAGAAATTGGTGACGAAAAACAGGACAGCTGTTTTTCAGACACCAATTTATAAAACCAACAGCAATTAGCACAGTACCAGCACCACTCTGGGCCAATTCACAGGGCAATCAAAAAGGAATGAAGGCAAACCCAGATTAAGTACCAGTAATGTGAAACAAGCTACTGAAAGTATTTAGGCACTATTAATAAGCTAGGTCAAATAAACTTGCCAATCATTAATAAAGCCTCAATGGAACTCTTCAGTAAATCACAGGTTAAGTGACCTCTGCCTGTTCTGGACTCTAGCTCAGGTCTGCTTAAAAAACTATATCATTTTGCAATATCTTTTTGTAGTTTCTTTGATTACATGATGTTAAATAAAAGATCTACATTATGTTTTTTTTTTTTAATGATGTCTCAATCCTAAAATTCTAGGTGTTGCAATACTTGTGGCTATAGCTGTATATTGAAAAATACATATATGTGTAAAACGGGATTATATTATTGTCTTTCTGTTCTTTAAGTTCGGCAGAGTTTTCTAATCCAATTTCACTATGAAACCGAGTAGTATTGTGTGCAGGATTTTTCAATCTAGCTGTATTTATTTCTTTTAATTTAAAATAAGCTTTTTGTATGGTAAGGTGTACTGTATGAGAAACAGATTTGAGATGTAGTATTATTGTATTTGAAAATTACCTATATGGTAACAATATGCTGGGAGACAGTCAGCATGGTTTTAGGAAAGGGAGATCGTGTCTAACTAACCTACTTGACTTTTTTGAGGATGCAACATTGAAAATGGATAATTGCAAAGCATACAACATGGTTTATTTAGATTTCCAGAAAGCTTTTGACAAAGTCCCGCATAAAAGATTAATTCTCAAACTGAATGCAGTAGGGATTCAAGGAAATGCATGCACATGGATTAGGGAGTGGTTAACATGTAGAAAACAGAAAGTACTGATTAGAGGAGAAACCTCAAAATGGAGTGAGGTAACCAGTGGTGTACCACAGGGATCAGTATTAGGTCCTCTGCTATTCCTAATCTACATTAATGATTTAGATTCTGGTATAGTAAGCAAACTCGTTAAATTTGCAGACGACACAAAAATAGGAGGAGTGACAAACACTGTTACAGCAGCAAAGGTCATTCAAAATGATCTAGACAGCATTCAGAACTGGGCAGACACATGGCAAATGAAATTTAATAGAGAAAAGTGTAAAGTATTGCATGCAGGAAATAAAAATGTGCATTATAAATATCATATGGGAGATGCTGAAATTGAAGAAGGGAACTATGAAAAAGACCTAGGAGCTTATGTTGACTCAAATGTCTTCATCTAGACAATGTGGGGAAGCTATAAAAAAGGCCAACAAGATGCTCGGATATATTGTGAGAAGTGTTGAATTTAAATCAAGGGAAGTAATGTTAAAACTTTACAATGCATTAGTAAGACCTCACCTAGAATATTGTGTTCAGTTCTGGTCACCTCGTTACAAAAAGGATATTGCTGCTCTAGAAAGAGTGCAAAGAAGAGCGACCAGAATTATTCCGGGTTTAAAAGGCATGTCGTATGCAGACAGGCTAAAAGAATTGAATCTATTCAGTCTTGAACAAAGAAGACTACGCGGTGATCTGATTCAAACATTCAAAATCCTAAAAGGTATAGATAATGTCGACCCAGGGGACTTTTTTGACCTGAAAAAAGTAACAAGGACCAGGGGTCACAAATGGAGATTAGATAAAGGGGCATTCAGAACAGAAAATAGGAGGCACTTTTTTACACAGAGAATTGTGAGGGTCTGGAACCAACTTCCCAGTAATGTTGTTGAAGCTGACACCCTGGGATCCTTCAAGAACCTGCTTGATGAGATTCTGGGATCAATAAGCTACTAACAACCAAACGAGCAAGATGGGCTGAATGGCCTCCTCTCGTTTGTAAACTTTCTTATGTTCTTAATGAATTGTGCATGTATTTGCAAACTGAGTGAATACAGTAACACATGAAAACATTATTTTTGCCATTTAACAGTTAATTGTATGGTAATGTAACTATGCAGTGCTGTCTCTGTGTCATTTGCAATTCAAACAAAAGTTTTAAACATGAGAAAAATAACTGCAGGTTGCTGACGCACCAGAAAGCTATACTTCCTTGTGTGCTGGACAGGAAATGTATGCTAACGTTAGAGGATCCTTTTTTTTCTCAGCAAAAAGTAAAATATCATGAACTGTGACAAATTACATTCCTGGTGGTTACAGTTCTTTTTTAGGAAGGTATGTATATATAAGCTATATACAAATGTCATTTTTGTAAATCAAAAAGTGTACACTTCCCTAACCAAGCCTGTCACTCGCGTCCAACACCTTTCAAAACTGGACATTTGAGACCTTAAAATGAATGGAAGTGTACTTTGAATCTGTGGCACTGTGGTTACCAATGTAATGGATTTTGTCCCACTTGCAATGACTATATCTGACCTATTCCACAGAACTGGTCACAACAGAAGTGTGAGACACATCACATGAAGTATTTAAACTCAATACAATGGGCCTGAGTTTTAAGGCTTACAGTTCTTTGTTGTCTGCTTGAATAAAAAATGTGTTTTCCTGATTTGACACAGAAGTATGTTGCCATACAGAGTTCAAACGGCAAAATTCTTGGAAGAAAATATGAGTCAAGGGAAATGACTTATGGCAGTGAGTGAAGCTGATTAATGAACCATGAATATCTTCACAGGAACAAACATTAATACTGTTGAACAGCTGTATTGAATTGCAAACAGCCCTTCCTGGTGAATTCGGGGGCTAGTTTTATCTCCTTGATTCCACATTTTTGTTGCACAGTTTGAAGGCATCGGTAGAAAGAAGAATAAAACTTGAAATAGCAAATGTATTAAAAATACAAAATGACAAACAGACTTTGGAATGCTGTTAATAATATTGAGCATTACTGATGGCATGAAGCAGTGCAACTAGCAGGGGTAAAGGAATTGGCAGACCTGCCTTTTAGCTGTTGCTATTAAAGTAGGCCAGTGAGTTCAGCTGTAATAGTTAAAATACCGTCATTGTCTAGCTGATCAGTGGTACTCACTCATTCAGGCATGGACAACTCTGGTCTTGGAGGGCCATTCTACACAAGGTTTAACAGATATACTAGTTAACGACTTGGGTAGAGGTTTAATTGGTTCAATAAAACAATGAAGAACGTGGTTGGAACAAAAACCTGGTCTGGCAAGGCCCCCTTCATTTGTAGCTCCTTAAGTCCAGGACAATTCTAGGACAATGTTCCAACTAAGGGTGGTCCAATACTCATATTTTTAGAATAATTACCTTTAAGAAGTATTTGTCGGTAGGCATTAAATAAATCTATTCATTTAATGTGTTGATTTCAAAACAAAAAAAGCTTACCTGCCATCACCTGTACAATTCAGTACCAATCAATGTCAATTAACTTCCGCATTTCCGTACTGCCATACCAAGTCTGTAAACACACAATAAAAATATGCTGCAAAACTAGCAAATGCAACTGATTCGTCATGTAAATGTGCCCCTACCTTAACCCTAACTCAAGAGCTACTGCTGTGGAAACGGGGTTGTACTTCTCTGTAGATTCAGCACATCTCCACTCTGGCACTCACTTGCCGATTCTTCCTGAGCAACATACAAAGAATCCGACCCTTCCTCACCAACTATGCCACCCAGCTCCTGGTACCGGCCCTGGTACTCTCCCGCCTAGACTACTGCAACTCCCTCCTGGCTGGCCTCCCTGCGTCCGCCACCCGTCCGCTCCAGCTCATCCAGAACTCCGCTGCTCGCCTGGTGTTCTCTCTGCCTCGCTTCTCCCACGCAACTCCACTGCTCCGCTCACTCCACTGGCTCCCGATCACCGCTCGCATCCAGTTCAAGACTCTTGTACTCACCTACAGAAAACTGCCCTCACGGTCTTCCTCATCCTCCTCTGCTTCTTCTCCTCCTCTGAGGAAGAAGAGGAGTCGCTGTTCCACGTCATTGGCAGATGCAGAGCAAATGGGCAGCTGTTTCCCACCACGGTACTGTTCTCACGGAATTACTGAGGGAATGTTCGATGCCGCATGCTCCCTTTGGGCCCCAGGGGGCTATGAGCGCAGATTGGCCACAGGAGGACACACTGTCTGTCGCCATCTCTGAGGAGGTGGGCAACAGTCCCGTCTGAGGACATGGAGTCTGACAGTACATCCCCTGCAGTTAAGCGCTCCTTGTCGGCAGAGCTTCTACCACTGATCAAGAGGGCTACTGCAATATTGCAAGTGCCGTGGCCTGCATAAGCCGAAACAAGGTAGTTGATTTTCGATGATGAGCATACCGCCTCTCCAGTGTCCCCCAGTTCACCCAGATTTTAATTTTGAAATCCAGTCTTCCTGGGATCATCCAACAACAGCTCCTGCTGTTTCCCGGTCAATGTTCGCCCTATAGAGGGTGCATGATGCAGAGAAGCTGGGCCTGGTTGGTCCAGGTGCCTAGATTAGCGCAGTGCTGGGTCTCTGAGGTGATCCTCAAGCGAGCCTATTCAGCCAGTGCATTTGCCACAAGGTTAGGCAACTATAACAGCATCCTGGTAGCCTACCAGTGCCATTTGCTGAGGTCTCTTTCTGAAAGCCACGGTCCCTCAACACAACAGTGGCGCCGTAGGCCCCAGCAGCCTCAAAGACTGGCACAGCCGGGTGCGCCCCCATTCAGCTGAGCTAACATTTTTATCGCTTAACCCTTTGCGGTCCTACACTACCGGTCAAAAGTTTTAGAACACCCCCATTTTTCCAGTTTTTATTGAAATTTAAGCAGTTCAAGTCCAGTGAATAACCTGAAATGGTACAAAGGTAAGCGGTAAACTGCCAGAGGTTAAAAAGTTTAGGTTACCAAAACTGAAAAATAATGTACATTTCAGAGTTATACAAAAGGCCTTTTTCAGGGAACAAGTAATGGGTTAACAACTTACAGCTGTTCTGCAGCAATGGAAGTAAATTAAGCCTTGAAAGTTGATGCTAACAATTCCTACAGGTGTCCCAACTTTTGTTGATTACTTACAAACCGTCTGTCTGTATAAAAGCAGTGTTGGAACAAACTGTGTTACTACACCCTCTTAAGCATTATTTGGACAGTATTGTACTGCAGGAAGTAGTATATTGCTATCATAATGGCGAGAAAAAGGCAATTAACAAAGGAAGACAGACAGACCATTATAACCCTAAAAGTGTAGGTCTTTCCTTTAGAGAAATTGCAAAGAAAGCCAAGGTGTCAGTGACTACAGTTTCCTACACCATCAAAAGGCACTTGGAAACTGGAGGAAACTCTGACAGGAAGAGGTCTGGCAGACCCAAAACCACAACAGAATCAGAAGACAAGTTTCTGAGAGTCAACAGCTTGCGTGATAGGCGGCTCACAGGACAACAGCTTCAAGCACAGCTTAACACTGGTCGAAGTAAGCAAGTCTCAGTTTCAACTGTGAAGAGAAGACTTCGAGCTGCAGGTTTGACAGGTCGAGTGGCAGTAAGAAAGCCATTGCTAAGATGGCAAAATAAGAAAAAAGAGGCTTGCCTGGGCCATGAAGCACCGCCAGTGGACTACTGAAGACTGGAAGAAGGTCTTATGGACCGATGAATCACGCAGGGTTTTTGTACGCCGTCGAATAGGCGAAAGCATGGTTCCTCAGTGTGTGACACCAACTGTCAAACATGGAGGAGGAAGCGTGATGGTCTGGGGCTCTTTTGCTGGATCCAGAGTCGGCGACTTGCACAGAGTGAGTGGCACCCTGAACCAAAACGGCTACCACAGCATTTTGCAGCGCCATGCAATACCCTCTGGTATACGCCTAGTTGGTCAGGGGTTCATCCTACAGCAAGATAATGACCCAAAACATACCTCCAGGCTATGTCAGAACTACCTTAGAAGAAAAGAACAAGACGGTAGGCTTCAAATCATGGAATGGCCAGCACAGTCTCCAGACTTAAACCCCATCGAGCTGGTTTGGGATGAACTGGACAGAAGGTTGAAAGCAAAGCAACCTACAAGTGCAACACATTTGTGGGAACTTCTGCAACAGTGTTGGGAAGAACTTTCCGAACAATATTTGATTTCCATTGTAGAAAGAATGCCACGAGTGTGTTCAGCTGTTATATCTGCAAAAGGTGGCTACTTTGATGAGTCAAAAATTTAGATTAAATTTTGTTAAACAAAACGATTCAATGATTTCTTTTTTTATCTCCAATTGTTTATTTGTTCTATGCTTTAATTTCAGAGTACATTGAGACATTAACCCTTTGCGGTCCATTTATTAATTCTGCGTCAGGCTCGCCAGGTCCAATTTATTTTCACATGCGCAGTTAATTTTAGACGCGCTGTTCAAAAGTATTTTTTTTTCCACAGTCAAACGGGTTTAAATGGCCCTGCATATCAACAAAGCACTCACTAGGGATCTCCAGCCCCGCCCCACCCTTTCGTTTGCTATCGCTTTCACATATGCTACCAAATAAAAAATAATAATAATAATAGTCATACATACCGATCAATCGTCTCCTGATGACTCGTTTTATCACCAAACTCCTCAATAATGCAATCCAAGTCATTATTTTATTGCTGTAACATCTCAAAAAAGCTCTGCAAAAGTCTCTGTGCGCTGATACTGTAACTCCAAGCTTGTTTCCATATGACCGCCCCATCTGATGATCGGGGCTAGTATGACTATTCATGAGATACGCCTTTTTTTTTTTTTTTTTTTTATCGGCTTGTCTCGGTTCCTTTTGTTCCCACTCGGCCATTGAACGGTTTTCTCGGCTTTTTCCTTTGAAAAACCGACTTTTTGCGTTTTTGCGTTTTAAAATGATGTCGGACAGGGTCCGACAAAGGACCTGATGGGAATAATTGCAATGTCAGACCCAGTCCGACAAAGGACCGCAAAGGGTTAAACTGCGTAAATTTCAATAAAAACTGGAAAAATGGAGGTGTTCTAAAACTTTTGACCGGTAGTGTATGTCGGACCTGGTCCGACATCGTAATTTTCCCTGCCCAGACATCATCAAAAAGACGCAAAAAACAGGTCTCTAGTCATTTTTTCTCCGGAAAAAGCCGAGAAAACCATTCAATGGCCGAGTGAGACCGAAAAGAGCCGATAGGAGCAGAGAGAAGCCAAAAAAAAGGGGACGTATCTCATGAATACTGATAGACCCGACACCACATAGATAACACGGACATAAACAAACAAGCTAGCTGCTTCCGCATCCAGCGCTCACAGAACATCACAGACATTTGCAGAGCTTTTTTTAGATGTTATAGTAATAAAATAACGACTTGGATCGCATTATTGAGGAGTTTGGTGATAAAACTAGTGATCGGGAGATGATTTATTGGTATGTACTACTATTACGAGGTATGTAAAAAATATAGCGAACAAGGGTGGGGCGGGGCTGGAGATGCAGTACTGAGTGTCCTGTTGATATGCAGTGCCTTTTAAACCTGTTTTACTGTGAAAAAAATACTTTTAAACAGCGCTTCTAAAATAAACTGCGCGTGTGAAAATAAATTGGACCTGATGCTCCTGACACGCACTGAATAAATGGACCGCAAAGGGTTAAAGCGACTTTCTTGCTCGCTGTCAGCTCCACAAAGTGGGCGACAGATTCAGACCTGCTTCATTTTTATAAGCCAGGACAAAGGTTGCGTTTCGTACCAATCCTGCCTTTTTGCCGAAGATGATCTCGGCATTCCATGTCAACCAGTCTGTGGAAATGGAGGCTTTCCATCCACCTCCTTTCCAGTCTGCCCAGTGCGGACCCTTGTGTACTGTGTTGACAGGATGAAGTCCCTTTCCTGCCCATTGCACCAGGGGCTCTGCCCATTCCACCAGGGGCATGGCAACTTTGTGGGCTTTATTCCAGGGTGCATATGCTATGTGGTGGTGTAAGCTACTCCCTATACCTTCACTAGGTTCTACAGGCTGAATGTCATGGATCCTCAAAACCCTGGTTTTGGAACTAGTGTTAACCCTTTGCGGTCCTACGTCGGTCCTGGTCCGACATTGCAATTTTCCCTTTCCGGTCCAATGTCGGACCCTGTCCGACATCATCAAAAAGATGTCAAGCACAGGTCTCGAGTCATTTTTTCTCCGGAAAAAGTCGAAAAAACCATTCAATGGCCGAGTGAGACCGATAGGAGCCAAGAGAAGCCGGAAAAAGGGGGCATATCTCATGAATACAGATAGCCCCAGCACCACATAGATAACACAGACATAAACAAACAAGAGAGCTGCTTCTGCATCCAGCGCTCAAAGAATATCACAGACATTTGCAGAGCTTTTTTTAGATGTTATAGTAATAAAATAATGACTTGGATCGCATTATTGAGGAGTTTGGTGATAAAACGAGTGATCAGGGGATGATTTATCGGTATGCACTACTATGAAGAGGTATGTGAAAAATACAGTGAATAAGGGGTGGGGGCTGGAGATGCAGTTGAGTGTCCTGTTGATATGCAGTGCCTTTTAAACCTGTTTTACTGTGAAGAAAATACTTTTAAACATTGTGTCTAAAATAAATTGCTTGTGTGAAAATAAATTGGACCTGACGCGCCTGAGACGCGCAGAATAAATGGACCGCTAAGGGTTAAGGGTGGCTTCCCAGTCGACCTTTACAACACAGGTGAGTTTCTCCCTCAGTTTATTCAGCCTAGCTACTTGTTAGTGGGGTTCCGTATGGTAACGCAGAGGGTAGCCTCTCTGCTTAACCTTGTAGCATTCCACTTGTTCTGCAATCTTGTCCTTGCGATGGTTTTGGTACACTCACTCATACGGTAATGGTTTCAAGGTCACTGCATCTATGATTGCAGCAGACTTGAAGGAAAAATGACGCTGAGATCTGTGAGCGCAGTATTTTTATGCCCTCCGGGGAGGGCCATGACTGCATCACAGGCTCATTGAGCAGCTATAGTATATCAATAGTCAGGTTTCGGGTAAATACCCCATACGGTAATGGTTACATTTCTATTTCAGGGAGCCAGGGTTATGATAATAACCTAACATTTTATTCCTTTTAATGGATACCTAACAATTTCTAATTTCTTGGAAAATACAAGTATTGGCACACCCCTAGTTCCAATCATGTCCTTATTTATTGAATTGAAAAGTCCAGAGTCTTGTTCTAAACAAGTATTTTAATGTGTTCTACTGTGTAATAAAGGACCTGATTAGAGTGGCCTGAGACACTTCTCCTGAGACACCCAACTCTGTCCCTTGAGATCTTTTCCAAGCCAGGACTTTGTTCCAACCAAGGCCTAAATTAGTTAAATGAAGCATAGCCAATTCAATTAAGTAATTTCGGATGTGGTTGGAAAAACATGTCTGTGCTGGAATAGATCTTGAGGCCCAGATTATAAAGCCAACAGAAACAAATGTGTTAGTAGTTTCATGACAGAACATATTTGCAGACCCATATCGAAATATAAAGCAAATGCACTATCCTGTAACATGAACTGGGGCAGATACAGTGTTGCACCGAGGGGGGGCTGAGCAGGCTATGCCCCAAGACACCCCAAATGAACAGAAAAACAGCTCAGCCTTCCTATATTTCTCGGTAGATAAATGTTTATACAGCGTCTTTGTTGTGTTGCGGCGAGCGAGACTGACAGCTGAGAGCTCTCAGTCAGAATTGCGGCATGAGCATTGGGGCGTGGCCACTGGACTGCATGTTCTGTTTGTGTGTGTGTGTTCTGTGATTGGTTGTTTATGTTCTGTTAATCTTCTGTTGTTAGGCACACTGGACCTGCAGGGCGGTGCTAGTAGCCTTCATCCTAGCCTGCGAGGGACGCTCACAGAACTGTTCAGTGAAGCGCACCTGAGAGGGGAAGGGATTGTATTTGGGGAGCTGGTTTGCTGAGGGCCAGTAACAATGTATCTGTTCATGTTTACCTGGTCAGTCTATCTGTCCAATTCCACTAAACAGGACAGTTTACCAACTTGTTTTATTTACCACTACAGCACTGATTCAGCTGATCCCTATTGAATCAATATTGTCTCTGATATTCGCTCAGAATTTAAATATTCGTTCGTATATGCATTCGTAATACGTAATAAAGCCATTATATTGCTCAAAACGCAGGCAGAGACAGCATAGCTTTTAGTACTGCTGAACAACTAAGCGGGCTGGTCGTGGGATCGGAGGATGCCCACTTAACCTTCGGGTCTCCTCAACCATGTGGGAAATTGCTGCAGTGAAGGAAAAGTGATTGGGCATTCCGAAATAAGATAATCGGGGGTAAAATAATATTTACAAGGACTGTGATGTGAAGCCAGGAAATCGGTTACATTTGATGTGTATTTGTCCTAGACTTGGTGTGTTTTGGGCAGGGATTTGAGCAAATATTGATACAATAATGGACTCTAAGATGATATGAACTCTGAGATGGTATGGCAACCTAGAATAATCATTCTAGGCAATACTTTATATGCATGATTGGAATTATATTCAAAAACAGTTAATAAGTGCTGAATAAAAGAGTAATCCTTAGTAAATGGGATCAATCTTATCCTCCAACACTATATTGGAAACAGTGAAGTGTGTTGAATTTCTGAGCTAGTGCACTGGGAATTTAGAGGAATATTTTAATAAATGGGAGTTTAAGTAATGTATTATTAGAAATAAATTTAAATATGGTTTGGCCTATTAAAATGGGTTTATTTTCTGTTATTATATATTTATATTTTATTTTTACGAGCACATAATATAACAGGCCAGGGCAAGGGTTGGGGTTGAAAAGTATAATTAAGAAAAATATTTATTTTTAAACAGATACATGGATGACATGACCACCATGACTACAACAGTAGCCTGCACTAATCGGTTATTGGGCAAATTAACCAATAACATTGAATGGGCACGAATGCAATTCAAGCCCATTAAATCAAGGAGCATATCTATAATTAAAGGTAAAGTCAACTTCCCAGTAATGTTGTTGAAGCTGACACCCTGGGATCCTTCAAGAAGCTGCTTGATGAGATTCTTCTACGATGCCATGGTCTTCCTGCAGCATTGTACAATGAGATCTGGACTGTGTATATGCCAAGCTTCTACGATGCCATGGTCTTCCTGCAGCATTGTACAGTGAGATCTGGACTGTGTACATGCCACGCTTCTACCATGCCATGGTCTTCCTTGCAGCATTGTACAGTGAGATCTGGACTGTGTACATGCCACGCTTCTACCATGCCATGGTCTTCCTTGCAGCATTGTACAGTGAGATCTGGACTGTGTACATGCCACGCTTCTACCATGCCATGGTCTTCCTTGCAGCATTGTACAGTGAGATCTGGACTGTGTACATGCCAAGCTTCTAACATGCCATGGTCTTCCTGCAGCATTGTACAGCTCCAGCATCTGGTCTGACCTATCCACTCCTCCCATGTATTTATTGTATTTTTTTTTTAGTTTTTTTTAAATCGACGAGGACACAAAAATACAATGCATTTTTAAAAATGTTTTTAATTAGGACGTATCCGGTACATTCAGCAGCACTGAGCGAGTGTTGTTGAGGACGTAACAGATACGTCTGGCAGCATAGAAGCGGTTAATCACAAAAAAAGTTTTACTTGATGGAAAGAGCTGACAGTTCTGAAAAAGATAGGAAATTGTCTGTTCTGACAGGGCTTTCCAGCACACACTGCTTAACCAGTGGCTTGCTGAGGATTCAAAAGTTCTCTGAAACAGCCTAATAGATGTCCTTTAGAAGTTCAGAAGAGTCATGGTCATGAATGTATAAGAAAGTTCATGGATTGATTGGTTTGAAAATGCTTGTGTAACATATTATTTGTCTCCTTTCAATATTCTCATTACTACGGAACCCCTAAAGGGACAGGGTGTAAATTAAAAACGGAGACTACTATCTCGTGCACATGGCTTACTCGTGAGCACGAGGTATTATAGTAAGCCGTGCTCATTGACCTGAAAAAAGAAACAAGGACCAGGGGTCACAAATGGAGATTAGATAAAGGGGCATTCAGAACAGAAAATAGGAGGCACTTTTTTTACACAGAGAATTGTGAGGGTCTGGAACCAACTCCCCAGTAATGTTGTTGAAGCTGACACCCTGGGATCCTTCAAGAAGCTGCTTGATGAGATTCTGGGATCAATAAGCTACTAACAACCAAACAAGCAAGATGGGCTGAATGGCCTCCTCTCATTTGTAAACTTTCTTATGTTCTTATCAATGATCACTAACCTTATGTAGCTACAGTGCAACATACTGGCTATCAGAGTGTGACGCTTTTGAGTGATTTATGACCCTTAAGCCCTACCCCCTTTTCCCACGTTTTTGAGTGATTTATGGCCCTTAAGCCCCGCCCCTTTCCCCACGCTTTTGACTGATTTATGACCCGCCCATTTTTTTCTGACATTAACCAGATATCTGTCAAAAATAGTCCACCACTAAAAATGGCATCTGTTATGCTCTAATTTATAGACTATTATATAAAAAAGACAAAGAAAAAAAAAGAAAGAAAGTTGTGTGTGTGCATTTCTTTTTTGACCATGTTCAAGATTCTCCGTAACAATAACTGGTGTTATTGACAGAGAAGCCCTAAACATATTGAAGAGTTTTATAATCAGTATATTATACACATATTACACTGAAAATTAACCTGTGATGGTATAATGAAAAATGTGCTGAGCCCCTACATTTCAGCCATTTTCAGTCGTGGTAGGTATCGGTTTCTTTCCATAATACACATGGTTCTACATAATGGTTGATTTTAATATTACAACATACTCCAAAAATCTGTTTAAAGTTATTTTTGAATCTGATAAATGTTAGCACAGGTTCGAATTGTTAACGTTTTAGGATTGTATGAGCATACCCATAATGCACCTGGGGTGCATAATGGATGCTATTAATATTACAGAGAACTCTACAAACCTATTTAATGTTATTTTAGAAGCTAAAAAATGTTACCACTACATTCTTTGGTTTTAAGGCCAAATAAGATGTGATTAGGAAAAAGGATAATCTTTTTCTGTTAAAACTATGCTGTAGAACTCACGTTTCTCAGGATGAGTAAGAAATTATAGAGAAAGAAAGGAAGAGAGTCTGTTTTTTTAACCAAGCAGCAGGGTTATGGGGAACATGGTGAAAAAGGGGAGAGAAGCGGCCAAGGAGAAGAAAAGGTAACAAAAACCTTTTTTTTGACTTTGTAAGAGATTCTTCTTAAATAATTATCTTAACTACTATCCTTCAGAAAAATACATCTTACACAAATGATTCTTAATCAATAGATAATAGATAATATTATAATAGATAATATTATCTAACTGTGAAAAGTCTATTGAGCCTGTTCTTTTTTCGGGGAAGTAGACTTGAGGTGGGCTGTTCACTGTGTAATAATTTTTTTTTTATTATTTATTTCTTAGCGGATGCCCTTATCCAGGGCGACTTCCAATTGTTACAAGATATCACATTATTTTACATACAATTACACATTTATACAGTTGGGTTTTTACTGGAGCAATCTAAGTAAAGTACCTTGCTCAAGGGTAATGCATGTACTGTTCCCACAATGCTGTTGGCTGATATTCGAATACGGGATCTTTCTATCTACTGTATACAGGTTCTCTAATTATTTTCAAATTAAAGTTCTAAAACAAAAAATGAATAAATAAAAATCTTTCAATGTCTGCTGTTTGTTTGTGTGTAAATTCAATTCTTTAATAATTACAGTTATTTTAGTTAAGATGAAAACATTTACAAAGCGATGAAATTAATAAATACACAAATAAATAAATACATGTTTGCTGTTCAATTATAGTCTATAATTGTAGTCAGTGTTCAAGAGTTTGTTACAAATATTTTAGTTCAGATGTAAGCAGCAACAAACTATGGACGCTTATCTTTGAATTGATTGAATTGAGGTAAAAAATTGTTTTACAATCACAAATAGTCAGACATTATGTAAAGAAAACATGTTTTTAGTACAGTATTTCTGATTTTACTGGGTGGATAGGCAGTTGCAAATAAGAACATAAGAAAGTTTATAAACGAGAGGAGGCCATTCGGCCCATCTTGCTCGTTTGGTTGTTAGTAGCTTATTGATCCCAGAATCTCATCAAGCAGCTTCTTGAAGGATCCCAGGGTGTCAGCTTCAACAACATTACTGGGGAGTTGGTTCCAGACCCTCACAATTCTTTGTGTAAAAAAGTGCCTCCTATTTTCTGTTCTGAATGCCCCTTTATCTAATCTCCATTTGTAACCCCTGGTCCTTGTTTCTTTTTTCAGATCAAAGAAGTCCCCTGGGTTGACATTGTCTATACCTTTTAGGATTTTGAATGTTTGAATCAGATCACCGCATAGTCTTCTTTGTTCAAGACTGAATAGATTCAATTCTTTTAGCCTGTCTGCATACGACATGCCTTTTAAACCCGGGATAATTCTGGTTGCTCTTCTTTGCACTCTTTCTAGAGCAGCAATATCCTTTTTGTAACGAGGTGACCAGAACTGAACACAATATTCTAGCTGAGGTCTTACTAATGCATTGTAGAGTTTTAACATTACTTCCCTTGATTTAAATTCAACACTTCTCACAATATATCCGAGCATCTTGTTGGCCTTTTTTATAGCTTCCCCACATTGTCTAGATGAAGACATTTGAGTCAACATAAGCTCCTAGGTCTTTTTCATAGTTCCCTTCTTCAATTTCAGCATCTCCCATATGATATTTATAATGCACATTTTTATTTCCTGCATGCAATACTTTACACTTTTCTCTATTAAATTTCATTTGCCATGTGTCTGCCCAATTTTGGATGCCGTCTAGATCATTTTGAATGACCTTTGCTGCTGCAACAGTGTTTGCCACTCCTCCTATTTTTGTGTCGTCTGCAAATTTAACAAGTTTGCTTACTATACCAGACTCTAAATCATTAATGTAGATTAGGAATAGCAGAGGACCTAATACTGATCCCTGTAGTACACCACTGGTTACCTCACTCCATTTTGAGGTTTTTCCTCTAATCAGTACTTTCTGTTTTCTACCTGTTAACCACTCCCTAATCCATGTGCATGCATTTCCTTGAATCCCTACTGCGTTCAGTTTGAGAATTAATCTTTTATGCAGGACTTTGTCAAAAGCTTTCTGGAAATCTAAATAAACCATGTCGTATGCTTTGCAGTTATCCATTTTCAATGTTGCATCCTCAAAAAAGTCAAGTAGGTTAGTTAGACACGATCTCCTTTCCTAAAACCATGCTGGCTGTTTCCCAGGATATTGTTACCATATAGGTAATTTTCCATTTTGGATCTTATTATAGTTTCCATAAGTTTACATATAATAGAAGTCAGGCTTATTGGTCTGTAGTTACCTGGTTCGGTTTTGTCTCCCTTTTGTGGATCGGTATTACGTTTGCTATTTTCCAGTCTGTCGGTACAACCCCTGTGTCAAGAGACTGTTGCATGATGTTGGTTAGCGGTTTGTAAATAACTTCTTTCATTTCTTTGAGTACTATTGGGAGGATCTCATCCGGCCCAGGGGATTTGTTTATTTTAAGAGCTCCTAGTCCCTTTAACACTTCTGCCTCTGTTATGCTAAAGTTATTTAAAATTGGATAGGAACAGGTCGACATGTGGGGCATGTTGTCCATGTCCACCTTTGTAAAAACCTGTGAAAAGTAATCATTTAATATATTTGCTATTTTTCTTTCTTCATCTATGATTTTGCCATTTGTGTCTCTTAGACATTTGACCTCCTCTTTGAATGTTCTCTTGCTGTTATAATATTGGAAAAACATTTTGGAATTGGTTTTAGCCCCCTTAGCAATATTGATTTCTATTTCTCTCTTGGCCTTTCTAACTTCCTTTTTGACTTGTGTTTGCAGTTCTAAGTACTCTTTCTGCGTACTTTGTTTTTGGTCCCTTTTAAACACTCTGTAAAGTGCCTTTTTTCGCTGAATATTTTTTTTAATTGATCTATTAAACCATTTTGGCCATTTTGTTTTAGATTTAGATTTGTCTACTTTTGGGATGTAAACGTTTTGTGCCTCTAGTACTACATTTTTAAAAAACAGCCAACCAGGGAGATACTGACCGACCAAGGCACCAACTTTATGTCCCGGCTAATCTGCGGAACATGTAAACTTTTGGGGATTAAGACCATTAGGACCTCGGTGTTTCATCCTCAGACCGATGGTCTTGTGGAGCGCTTTAATAAGACCCTTAAGAACATGTTGCGCAGATTTATTCGTAGTGATGTGCGTTACTGGGACCAGCTGATTCCTCCCCTTCTCTTTGCTATCAGAGAGGTACCCCAGGCTTCCACGGGCTTTTCGCCATTCGAGCTGCTGTATGGGCGGAGACCCCGGGGTGTGCTTGATCTGGTCAGAGAGATGTGGGAGGAGCAGCAGGATAATTCGACCAATACAGTCTGGTATGTGTTGGACCTGCGCAAACGTCTTGAGTCTGTTGGAAAATGGGCGCATTACAACTGGCAGCAAGCTCAGCACAGACAGGAGACACAGTACAACAGAGGAGCCCGGTTATGCACATTTTAGCCAGGTGATAAAGTACTTCTATTATTACCCAGTTCTGAGTCGAAACTTCTAGCTAAGTGGCAAGGACCCTTTGAGGTTTCACGCCAGGTTGGGAAGGTGGACTATGAGATCTGTCAGCCGGAGCGACTGAGAGAGAAACACATTTATCACATAAACCTCTTATGACGACACTGGATTTAACAAAGGGGTACTGGCAGATACCCCTGACCCCAGAATCCAGAGAGAGGACAGCGTTTTCGACTCCCTTCGGGTTGTACCAATTTAGGACCATGCCCTTTGGGTTGCACGGATCACCAGCCACTTTCCAGCGGATGATGGATCGCGTTTTGCGGCCCCATCAGCAGTACGCTGCTGCTTACATAGATGACGTGGTTATCCACAGTGAGGATTGGCCGAGTCATCTGTGTAAGGTAGCGGCGGTATTGCAATCCTTGCGGGAGGCTGGGCTCACTGCCAACCCAAAGAAATGTGCCATTAGGAAGAGTGAGTCGGAGTATTTGGGGTATCGAGTAGGGGGTGGCCAGATCAGACCTCTGATTGCTAAGGTGAAAGCCTTGGCTGACTGGCCGGTCCCTACGACTAAAACCCAGGTGCGCTCTTTCTTGGGACTAGCAGGCTATTACAGGAAGTTCATCCCGAACTTCACCACGCTTGCTACTCCCTTGACAGACCTCACCAGGAAGGCTGCCCCAAATACGGTTCAGTGGACGGAGCCGTGCCAGAGGGCCTTTCTCGCTTTGAAGCGGAGACTGTGTAGTAAGCCAGTGCTGTGCAGTCCGGATTTTGGTAAGAGGTTCACCCTGCAGACGGATGCGTCAGAGACAGGTCTCGGGGCAGTGTTGTCTCAGGAGGTGCGGGGAAGGGAGCACCCGGTCCTGTACATCAGCAGGAAGCTCCTTCCCTGTGAAAAGAACTATAGCACCATCGAGAAGGAGTAAAATGGGCAGTCGAGTCACTCCGGTACTACCTCCTGGGGCGACACTTCACCCTGGTTACAGATCATGCCCCCTTAGTATGGCTTCAACGGATGAAGGATAGCAATGCCAGAATCACGCGGTGGTTCTTGGCCCTGCAGCCCTATGCCTTCAGGGTTGTCCACCGAGCAGGAAAGCTGCATCAAAACGCAGATTTTTTCTCTCGGGAAGGCATGGGGATGTAAGATTTTCGAATGGACCGGTGGTGCCATTCTGAGGGGGAGGAAGTGCTGCAGGAAGAGGGCAGCAGCCTGTCAATATTTGCCTGTCAGTCATGGCAGTGACACAGAGAGGTGGGAGAGTGGGTGTGCGGGCTTTCCTTCTCTCTGAATGGCTGAGAGGCGGGTCTTGGGGGAATTGCTGGCCCTATAAGTTAACATTCTGCTGTTCCCTCAGGTCTGCCCTCTGAGACGTACTAGGCGTACGGAAGCGCTGGATCGAGAACTGTGGGGACAGAAATCCCCACGAAAAGAAAAGAAAACGAAAAAGAATTAGCTGTAGCAGGGAAAACCTTGTGCAGCCCCGATAAACATTTGTATAGCAGGCTGAGGGAGCCGTGAGTGTAGGACAAAGACCCGGGCCGTGCGGGTAGCGACGGTTGGGGAAAGCTGCCGAGCGCAGCACGTTTTTTTTTGTAGTTTGGTTTATTGTGCTTTATTTTCCCTGTCCCTTTCACCTTTTGATTATTCTTGTGTTTGAGCACCTGTGTTCTGTACCACCTCTGGTATAGTTGTGGCTCTGTCCGTAAGGCAGACCACAGACAACAGCACCCTCTGCGGGCTGAAAAGAAATTACCCTCCCATAATAAAACTGGGCACCTGTGCGGTGTTCCCAAATTACCTTTGTGTCTCCTGTGTGTCAGTGAAAATATATAGATAGGATAGATTGACTTAACTAAAATAAAGAAAGAAAGAATGAATACAAGTAACCTACTCTAAATTATACTGAAAGATGGCCTTTTAAAAACAAATGAACATCAACTGAAAACAAACACAAAATAGAGAAAATGCAAAAAGTGTACACCCCCGTTACTGAACGACCAAGTGGAGATACCTAGGGCGTGCCTGGGGGGTCCAAAAAAAAAAAAAAGGTTACATCGTGGTCATGGGTCAAAAACAGCCGGGGGATTTGTTCGAGATCTCATGTAAATTAAGCAAAGGTGTTTTATGAACCTGCTTTACAAAGACAGGAAACGTCCTCAGTAGTTCAAAGCGGTGTCAGCACCCCTATTAAACTGTTCTGGACTTGTTTTGATGCTGCCTGACCTGCAGTTATGCTGACGCCACAAACGTGTCAAACATAAACAGAAGAGCCAATACAAGGAATCTATTAACCCTAAAATAAAGTACACGTGTATATGGGTACTGCTTCTTTGTATGCTTGTTGCCTGGCTTCTAAATATATTATTCTTTGGGAGTTACATTCTGTAAGAATGTGAAACAGCTCATTTAGAGATATGCTGATTGTGGTGTTGCGTTTAACAGGAAGCTTTCTGTTTTAAAACAGCTAGTTTAGAGATATGCTGATTTTCTTTATACATACCGTGGTAAAGGTTGAAATGATTCCCTTTGTAAAGGGTATTTTTTATCCTCTTTATGCAATATGCTTTGTTGTTCTCATTCATACTGTTCACGATCTGCAGTTAGCAAAGGCATGGAACTCCAGGTTTGTGTCTGCGGCTGGAGCAAGGCGACAACGGTCAGGGGTTTGAAGATTCATCAAGGGAGAATGAAATGCTTGAGGGAGAAGGGACAAGGGCCTCGCATTGATCAGTACTTCTTACGAAGTCAGTCAAGTCAGTCGAATGAAATCCAGCGACAAGAAGCAAACCACAGTTCGCAGGATATCAGCACCCCTGTCATAGATGTGAGGAGGACTTGCATGGACACAGTTAGTGATGAACCTAATGATCCTTGTGAACCCGGTCAGACAAACCAGTGTAAGAGAGAAAAGAACCTCAATGGGCACAAGCCTGGAGTAAAATGGCCAAGAGCTTGTGAGAAAACTGCATGGGACACAGTAAACACAGATCTCTGCTTTGCATTGGAAAGGTTAAGTGGAACAGTTGAAAAGAAACTGGATAAATTTGGGGACATCATCTACGCATATGGAAGCGAGAGGTTTGGAGTTGAAAAAAAGAAGGAAAAAGTACAAACTATTCCTGGAAAGTCTAGACGGCAGCAGGAGATTGAACGCTTAGTTAGAGAAAGGAGACAGCTGAGGAAGCAATGGAGAAGAGTAGAAGAAAGTCAGAAGGAGGGACTCAATCTCTTACAAAGGGTCATAAAAGATAAGCTTGCAACATTGCGCAGAGCTGAGCGCCTATGGAAACGCTACAAAAAGAAGGAGCGTGCGAGAACTAACTTTTATAAAGATCCATTCAAATTTGTAAAGAAGTTATTCACCAGTGAGAAGAATGGCACACTAAAAGCATCTAAGTTTGAGCTGGAGAGGAAACACATACAGATTCAAAAAGGCAGGAGCCTATGTCAATTCCGTCAGACATCCCACCTATCAATCCACCAGAATACCAAATGGAGGACTGTGTACCTAAGTGGAAAGAAGTAGAGTGAGCTGTGAAAAAAGCAAGGGCTTCATCATCTCCAGGGCCTAATGGAGTTCCGTACAGAGTGTACAAGAGTGCTTCAGGAGTTCTACGAATCCTGTGGAAATTGATGAAAGTAGCATGGGAAAAACAGGTTGTCCCAAAAGCATGGCGCCGAGCAGGTGGAGTCTTTATACCTAAAGAAAAAGATTCTACAAGAATCAGTCAGTTTCGCCCTATTTCCCTATTAAACGTAGAAGGCAAGATTTTCTTCAGCATTATTGCTCAGAGATTGTCAACTTACCTATTAAAGAACTGCTTCATTGACACTTCAATACAAAAAGCGGGCATTCCAGGTTTCCCAGGATGCTTAGAACACATCAATGTGATCTGGCAACAAATTCAATCAGCTAAAAAGGAGAGGAAGGAGCTCCATGTGACATTCCTGGATTTGGCTAATGCATATGGTTCAGTGCCACATGAACTTCTTTGGGCAGCATTTGATTTTTTCAGTGTACCGATGACAATAACAAATCTAGTGAAAGCCTACTTTGGAGATTTGTAATTTAGTTTTTCAACTTCAGAATTCAGCACTACATGGCAATGCCTAGAAGTTGGAATAATGGCAGGATGCAGCATTTCTCTACTGGCTTTTACCATGGCAATGGAAGTGATCATTAGGGCATCAGAATGGGTAGTGGGAGGAGAGCGCTTGGCTTCTGGAATGCGACTACCACCAATTTGAGCATACATGGATGACATGACTACAACAGTAGCCTGCACTAATCGGTTATTGGGCAAATTAACCAATAACATTGAATGGGCACAAATGCAATTCAAGCCCACTAAATCAAGGAGCATCTCTATAATTAAAGGTAAAGTAGTAGATAAAACGTTCTTCATTAATGGTGAGGCAATACCAACAGTGTCTGAGAAGCCAGTGAAGAGCCTTGGGAGATGGTATGACGGGGATCTAAAGGACACAGTTCGTGTGGGAGAAGTTAGACAACAAGCTGTGGAAGGGTTGAAGAGCATAGACAGCAGCGCTTTACCAGGCAAACTAAAATTCTGGTGCTTTTAGTTTGGTCTACTGCCAAGGTTGCTGTGGCCACTGACTGTGTACGAGGTTTCTTTGACAACTGTAGAGAAGCTAGAAGCTTTAATCAGTTCACACATCAGGAAATGGTTGGGAGTTCCACGCTGCCTCAGCAGAGTGGGACTTTATGGTAAAGGAATACTGCAGCTACCTTTCTCCGCTCTAACCGAGGAGTTTAAGTGCGCCAAGGTACGACTGGAAATGACATTAGTAGAGTCATGCGACAAATGCGTAAGGGAGGCAGCACCTGTGTTGAAAACTGGAAGAAAGTGGGCGGCAAAGAAAGCTGTGGAGGATGCAAAGGCTGCCCTTTGAATTGGTGATATCATGGGGCAAGTTCAGCATGGAAGAAGGGGTCTTGGTCTCAGTTCAGCTCCTCCTACATGGCACAAGGCAGCCCCAGCTCAAGGGAGGAAGCTGGTAGTCAACGAGGTGCAAAAGCAGGAGGAGAGGATGAGGTGTATAAAGGCCATTTCACAGGGCAAGCAGGGAGAATGGATGAGATGGGAGAGTGTGGAACAACGCAAGATTGGCTGGCAAGACCTATGGTCAATGGAACAGAGCAGGATCAGTTTCCTTATAAGGTCAACATATGATGTTCTCCCATCACCACAGAACCTAAACCTCTGGGTAGGAGAGGATCCCTCATGTCCTTTGTGTTCATCACCTGCAACTTTAAGGCACATTTTGACAGGATGTAAGGTGGCTCTTAGCCAAGGACGGTTTACTTGGCGCCATGACCAGGTGTTGCGATGTTTCGCCTTAGCATTGGAAGACAAGCGTAACATGACCAATAAGTTGCCACCTGTTCCATCAAAACATTACACACAAAAGACAACATTCCTTCGCCCAGGAGAGCAACCACCAAGAAAAGGTGTTAAAACCAATCCTCGCCCAGGACAAATGGAAGCTGCTAGAGACTGGAAAATGCTGGCAGATGTTGGTCAATGGCTTATTTTTCCACCTGAGATTGCCACCACTAACCTTTGACCAGATATTTTCTTGTGGTCTGGATCAGCACGCCTTGTTCACCTGGTAGAGTTAACAGTGCCATGGGAGGATGCTGTAGATGAGGCGTATGAGAGGAAGAAACTGCGGTATGCTCAACTAGCCACTGAAGCGGAACAGCGAGGATGGAGAGTCTGGGTTTACCCAGTGGAAGTGGGTTGTCGAGGATTTGTGGCACACTCTACAACCCGGTTTCTCAGAGATGTCGGATTCAATGGCCAAGAGTTGCGTCGCACAGTGAAGAACTTATCTGAAGCAGCAGAGAGGAGCAGCAACTGGCTGTGGTTGAGACGGAAAGATTCTGGCTGGGGATCTCAAGCACAATAGAAAGAAAGAAACGCTGATGTAAAGGTAAGTAAGCTGGGCTGAGTTGAGTGGGGGACGGAGGGGGGTGATGCTGGGATGCCAGAATCACCGTCGAGCCCTCTTGAGGTGTCGTGGGCTAGTCGACGAAACACCGAGGATGGAAGGTGCCCACTTGAAGACCCCAGATATGTTCCCTACTTAGCTCAATCCAGACGGTTGTCATGCTGATGCGCTGGGGAGACCGCACTATGGTTGATCCCTGGAGCCAGCATCGCAGCCGTTGTGTGTGCGGATGCGCTAGGGAGGCAATAAGCTGATCCCTGGAGCCAGCATTACACTTCAGCCATCAACACCAGACAGAAGGATATCTACATCATCATATGGAACGAAGCGCAAATGGATGGAGACACATATGGATCATATTAGTTTACTGTGAATCTACGTCTTAGTTGGTGCTTATCTTGGCGAGAGCCAAGTTCAAATCAGCATGAAGTTTTAACATCTACTCTCATGTAATGGAAATCATGTAAATGCCCAGTCATTCTACATGGTAATGTATGCTTGGTTTAATCATTCTTATAACATATCTATTATAATTTGACAGCAAGAAATCTTAATCTGACAGAAAATAAACAATTCCAAAATAAATGAGGCCCAAATAACTTCTGTGGAGAATTATTTTTCTATCCACATGTATGAAATATACCACAAAGGTGTTTGATAAGATTTTCAGGTATTTTTAGTATGTCATTTTGTTTCAAGATCTAAAATTAATGTTAAAATCATGCGAATTCTTAAATACAGTAATTATAACATACAGGCAATATCATGTTAAGTTAGATCATATAAAGTGTATCATAAAAAGACAACCATATCACATTTGCAGCTGCCTATTCCCCAGTAAAATCAGAAATACTGTACTAAAAACATGTTTTTTTTACATAATGTCTGACTATTTGTGATTGTAAAACAATTTTTGACCTCAATTCAATCAATTCAAAGATAAGCGTCCATAGTTTGTCACTGCTTACATCTGAACTAAAATATTTGTAACAAACTCTTGAACACTGACTACAATTATAGACTATAATTGAACAGCAAACATGTATTTATTTATTTGTGTATTTATTAATTTCATCGCTTTGTGAATGTTTTCATCTTAACTAAAATAATTGTAATTATTAAAGAATTGAATTTACACATTAACAAACAGCAGACATTGAAAGATTTTTATTTATTTATTTATTGTTTTAGACTTTAATTTGAAAATAATTAGAGAACTTGTATACAGTAGATAGAAAGATCCCATATTCGAATATTAGCCAACAGCATTGTGGGAACAGTACATGCATTTCCCTTGTGCAAGGTACTTTACTTAGATTGCTCCAGTAAAAACCAAACTGTATAAATGTGTAATTGTATGTAAAATAATGTGATATCTTGAAACAATTGGAAGTCACCCTGGATAAGGGCGTCCGCTAAGAAATAAAAAATAAAAAATAATAATTACACAGTGAACAGCCCACCTCAAGTCTACCTCCCCGAAAAAAAGAACAGGCTCAATAGACTTTTCACAGTTAGATAAGGTTCTTTTTCAGTGCAATAGTGTAAAATTTTACATTTTTAGAGGTGGGCTATTTTTGACAGATAGCCGATTAATGTCAGAAAACATGGGGCGCGTCATAAATCACTCAAAAGCGTGAGGAAAAGGGGGTGGGGCTTATGGATCATAAATCACTCAAAAGCGTGGGAAAGGGGGTGGAGCTTAAGGATCATAAATCACTCAAAAACGTGGGGAAAGGGGTGGGGCTTAAGGATCATAAATCAATCTAAATATGTGAAAGGGGCAGGGCTTAGAAAGTGACATTCGCTGTCGTGCCTTTACTACTCACTTGGCAAGTCAACATTTAGCTTACATTTCTAACAAATAAATCCGTGAAAAAATACATGTAATTTATAACTCGTGATTGTTTTTCAACATGTACCTGACAGATAAATCTGAAAAACATTATCATTAAGTAATTAAATCTTGGGTTTTCACAAAATAAAGTATGCACACCGGTATCGAAGCGAACAACACGAATACAGCACAAGTACAAAAAAATGATGTAGCTAGTCATGAAAAGAAAAAGCTGTCTCCTTTTGCTCCTTTTGTGGAGACGAAATAAAATAAATAAAACACAAAAGAGCACCACACACTAAAAAAGGGAAACCGTTGGGGGAATACCACCTGCTTGTTAGAGCTAATGTGATTATTATTATTGCCCAACATTATTAAACTGTTATTTTACAGGAATACAAAACCAGTGTGTAGTGTTCCCCGTTGACTTGGACTAAAATTAAGGTGAAATAAAGAGAGATAGACATACCATCAATTTCCAATTGTATTGCTATTTCTTGACATGTGGTGTCCTTCTTTTTATTGTCTTTATAACCACGGACACTGGCATCATAAAGAACATTATATTTTTCAACTTTAATAACTAAATTCTCATTTCTGTGTTAATCGCTGTGTAAGCGAGACACTGACAGTCTGACAGCCACTACCTTTGACCTTTTTTCTGATTGGTCCATTGTGATGCAAACAGCATGTAGCAACATACAAATAAAACAAATGTATTTCTATAATTGCTCGCTTCATTCACGCCGCTTGCTTCGCTTGCGTTGTGCATTACTCCATTTAAATCAATAGTTTTCATTATTTTGGATTCTCAAGCTCGCGTCCAGTGTGCATAGCCCTTTAACATGCAAGCCCATGCCCATTGACGCATTTCATTTGACATTGTATGCTGCAGAGCTGCGCTTACACTCCAGCTTTTAAGAATGTGTTTGTTAACATTTATGTATTTACAGTAGCTAAATCTGGCCTTTTTTTTGTTAAATCTAGGAAAAATGTATGCAATTTACATTAAATCTGGGAAAAAATGCCAGTTAAAACATTAGTGCTTTATTTTACACTTGTCACCACTCTTCACTGCAGTTTCACTGACACACCACTTCAAACATAATTTCTCCGGTTCTACAAGTATTAAAGTGATCGACAACGGCTCATTTGAAAGGTAAGAACTTGGCTTAATTAGAACCCCGCAGTTTGCACACCACTGTGGTAAGAGGAGGAAGGGTGATTCTTAAGTACAACACTCAACTAAGGAACACCCTGTTTATTATCAACAACAAATCTTAACAGTTGCAAAAATAGCATTGTTTGCCCTATAACCTAATTGTCTGCTGCCTTGTTGAATTTCCTAGCTGTCTTTATGGTGGAAACAAGAAGTTGTCGAATTGTTCCCACTCTGGGCTGGTAATTTCTGTCTGTCTGGGTGTGGGTTTGAGGTCCTTTTCAGTTGTGGTTCATTGGAAAAAGATTCCATTTTAACCCTTTGCGGTCCATTGTCGGACTGGGTCCGACATTGCAATTATTCCCACCAGGTCCTTTGTCGGACCCTGTCCGACATCATTTTAAAACGCAAAAATGCAAAAAGTCGGTTTTTCAACGGAAAAAGCCGAGAAAACCATTCAATGGCCGAGTGGGAACGAAAGGAGCCGAGACAAGCCGATAAAAAATAAAAATAAAAAAAAAGGCGTATCTCATGAATAGTCATACTTGCCCCCCTTCATCAGATGGGGCGGTCGTATGGAAACAAGCTGGGAGTACAGTAACAGCGCACAGAGACTATCACGGACATTTGCAGAGCTTTTTCGAGATGTTATAGCAATAAAATAATGACTTGGATTGCATTATTGAGGAGTTTGGTGATAAAACGAGTCATCAGGAGATGATTGATCGGTATGTACGACTATTATTATTATTATTATTTATTTGGTAGCATATGTGAAAACGATAGCGAACGAAAGGGTGGGGCGGGACTGGAGATGCCTAGTGAGTGCTTTGTTGATATGCAGGGCCATTTAAACCCGTTTGACTGTGGAAAAAAATACTTTTAAACAGCGCGTCTAAAATTAACTGCGCGTGTAAAAATTAATTAGACCTGGCGAGCCTGACACAGAATTAATAAATGGACCGCAAAGGGTTAATAAAGTGCCAGTATTCTTTTTTTCCAATTTTTTTTTTAACACTGAATTTGTAATGGTATGCCAGTGGTTTATTTTTGCTTATATTAAAATTATGTAACCAAGAAAACCATGTATGTTGTAAGGATAGGCCTCTAGGAGCTGTGCTCATATTTGGGTGTCACGCATCATAAAAACCGAGTATTACAAAAACTTTCCTATTTTACCTACTTAATTTTGGCCACCAAGGTTACAAAATATGTAATAGGAGTGTTCTTTCTTTCTCAGAGAACGGTTAAATAAGGACTTTCCTGTTTCAAGGAGAATGCATAAACTATTAGCAAAACAGGGCAGGGAATATAATGTTAGTCTCCAGGGATTTTTAAACAATGGGATTTTTTTATTGGGTTAGACCTCTCTTTAAACATTAAGGCTCCAGATTTATTTAGACTAAAGTGCAATTTGCAGTAGATCCACAACTGGTCCCTTGCTGGAAGTCCCGAACCCAGCAATGGGTGTTGTAGGCCAGTCCCTACCATTTGTATCACAGGCTCTCGGAGAGCTTGGGGAACCACCATCAGCCAGCGATTCTGACCGCCCCACAGGTCAAGGCAGAAGTGCTGTACAACCTGAATTACAGCCAGCAGCTCTCAGCGGGTGAGGCAATAGTTCCTCTCGGCCTTGCTGAGAGAATGGCTGTAGTACGCCACCACCTTTTCTTCTTTGGAGCCCTCCTCGGCCAGCACTGCTCTGATCACCATGTTGCTTGAGTCTATCTAGGATGCAGGGCCTGGGGGGGGGTTGGTCAAGACCGGTGCCTTGGCGAGAGCCTACTGCAACTCTCCAAAAGCATTGTCGCAGGCAGTTTACCAACAGAAATGGCTCCCCTGCTCTATGATCCAGAGGAAGGACCTACCGATGTGCACCAAGTTCTTCATGGAGAAGGCCTAGACAGCGGCACACCTGAGACAAGTGCGCTTCATCAGGCGCTCCAAAGCTGCGGGGCGCCTGATGGGAACATTCCTGTGTGTTTTCAGATTTTTACAAACAGAGGGACTAACATACACGTCAAGGGACGTGTCAAGGGACTAACATACACTGTTGGATTTTTAATTTTCGATACCCTTGGGTCCTTAAACCTTTGCAGTCCATTGTCGGACTGGGTCCGACATTGCAATTATTCCTATCAGGTCCATTGTCGGACCCTGTCCGACATCATCCAAAAACGCAAAAATGCAAAAAGTCGTTTTTTCTACGGAGAAAGCCGAGAAAACCATTCAATGGCCGAGTGGGAACGAAAGGAGCCGAGACAAGCCGATAAAAAAAAAAAAAAGGCGTATCTCATGAATAGTCATACTTGCCCCTGGCATCAGATGGGGCGGTCATAAGGAAACAAGCTGGGTGTTACTGTATCAGCACACAGAGACTATCACGGACATTTGCAGAGCTTTTTCGAGATGTTATAGCAATAAAATAATGACTTGGATTGCATTATTGAGGAGTTTGGTGATAAAACGAGTCATCAGGAGATGATTGATCGGTATGTACGACTATTATTATTATTATTATTTATTTGGTAGCATATGTGAAAGCGATAGCGAACGAAAGGGTGGGGCGGGGCTGGAGATGCCTAGTGAGTGCTTTGTTGATATGCAGGGCCATTTAAACCCGTTTGACTGTGGAAAAAAATACTTTTAAACAGCGTGTCAGTATCTTTACAGTTGTGTGGCATAGCGCTGGGCATTAAAGACTGGTCAGCGGCAGAAACAGCAAACTGAACTTCAGTTTTCAGCACTTCCGTAATTCACAAATAAAAGATTAAAACAAAACTCTTACATCAAATGAACTCTTATCACCAATAAACACAGTGGCACCCAAGCTCCAGCTATCCCAGTGCAGGGTGGCCAGCACAACCTGCTGCTCTCAGCCCTTCTCTCCACATACACATTTCATTTCCTTTTACATAGGGTGTGACCAGGGGTGATTCGACAATCAATAAATCAATTACCACCTGGCCACATTCCATGCTTTTCAATTATCTAATAAAACAACTAAACAATAATACAATTAAAATTTTAATTAACAAACACACATTTTGATTGTACAGGGCCTTTGTCCTGTCACAAGTTGGTACACAGCCGTATTCTATGATTCAACTTATTTTGCAGGTTCTGTACAGTAACAATGAACTGTTTCCCTGCCTCATTGTTTTAACATTTGGCCATGTCAATAACACAGATCACACTCTTTTTCCACATGTCCATTTGCTTTATGTTTACAAACATGCATTCAATCAGATATGACATTCCCCTTACATTATGCCGGTGGGAATACTTTATTTTTGTTAAAAATAAACATTTAAATAAATCACTCATTCAACACAACAGCAATAGATTCTGCATCAGAGAAATCACTTTGAGTATATTTTCCATCTATATTTTATTATTTGGATACAACTTGAAGATTTTTTTCTCATAATCCCCAACATAGTAGTAGATTACTGTACTGGTGAAGAAACTGCACAAGAGCCTGTTTAAAATGAAGTGTGTTACCTGTAGGGGGAAGAAGTTATTGATCAATTCTGTGCCAAGTTGATTCTACACTATGTACTGCCTGTTGAAGTCCCTTGTAATTGGTACACTGGAAGAACCTCTAAAAGGAGGTCTCTTGCTATGACAACTGAAAGTGTTAATGTTTAGAGGATTGATCCAGGATTTTATTTTTAAGCTAAAGCACACTGCACTTAATTTTCAACAGCCTCCTCTAAAGTGGCGTCACCGCAGCGCCCGTGGTGGGCCAGGTGTACATTTGAGCTGTGTGACTTTGCCAAGGCCTGCTGGCACAAGGGCAGGGCATGGAAAGTTCTGGAATCCATCTGTGTTGGCAGGGGCCCCGTCAGTCCTGGTGTTGGTTTTGCCTCCCCTTCAGCCTTCTCTGCTGCTAGCCTTTGGCAGAGGGCAGTGTGGCCACACACAGGGAAACGGAAACAAACACTAACAACAGGTACAAACATTAAGACACAGCCAGCAAGTCATAAATACGTAGACACAGACAGACAGACAGACAGACAGGCAAACACACACCCACACCCAAGGATTCACAGACAGACAGACACATCCACACACACAAATGCAGACAGACACAAATACAGTATACTGCAATTTTTTCAGGACCTTTTTGATGAAAGGAAATCTCCCTCCACACTTAAGTACTACCTCAGCTTGCCATATTAAAATTGACTCAGTCTCCCCAGGAGCACACTTCCTGATGGAACAGTTTTTGAAGGGTGCTCAAAGGTTAAGACCCCCTAGAAAGGACCTTGTCACTTGCTGGAGACTTAATGTAGTGCTGGATGCGCTTACACCAGCACCATCTGAGCCCCTACATTCAGCAGAGCTGAAAGCCTGTTTGTTTTTTGCAGAGGCTAAAACTAAGGTTACTCTTCCCACTAATCCTGTTTTTCTCCCTAAAAGCATTTCTGCTTTCCATATCAACGAGTGAGTGGAATTGGAGGCCTTCCATCCACCTCCTTTCCAGTCTGACATGAAGAGAAAGTTCCATAAAGCAATTATTTATTTGCTTCGGGTCTAAACAGTAGCGGTCAAGGTGGATTGCAGACACGGTCAGGATTGAATATGATCTAACCAACCTGCTCCCACCAGAAAAGGTCAGTGGTCACTCCAGAAGAGGCCTTGCAACCTCTTGGGCGTTATTCCAGGGTGCATCTGTTGCAAACATTTGCAACGCTACAGTATAGGCCACTCATACTTTTACCAGGTTCTTCTGACTGAATGTCGTAGATTAGCAGAACCCTGGTTTTGGTACCAGAGTGTTAAGAGCAGCCACTCATTCTGCTCTTCAACATTTTATTATTGTTCCACTTTAAGTCGTGGGGTAGTTAGCCACACACCTGTTGGATGCTGAGGTTACTCAGTGTAACCTTGCAGCATATACACTGCATGAGGGTCCTCCCTCACTGTACTGTGGACTATATAATTATTATTTAATTATTTATTTCTTAGCAGATGCCTTTATCTGGGTCGACTTACAATTGTTACAAAATATCACAGTACAAAGTATCACATTACAAAATATCACATTACAGAGTATCACATTACAGATAAGAGCAGTTATAAGCTACAGTAAAATCCGTATCAAAATAAATACAGTAAATAATTATATTTAAGAGTGAGTTTGACTAACAGCAGTTAACTTATAGTAAAAATAGTTGCTTATAAGAGTAAAGTCCATTAACCCTTTTGGTCCATTTATTAATTCTCGTCCAGGCTCGCCAGGTCAATTTATTTTCACACGCGCAGTTAATTTTAGGCAGCTGTTTAAAAGTATTTTTTCCACAGTCAAGCGGGTTTAAATGGTCCTGCATATCAACAAAGCACTCACTAGGGATCTCCAGCCCGCCCCACCCTTTCGTTTGCTATCGCTTTCACATATGCTACCAAATAAAAATAATAATAATAATAGTCGTACATACCGATCAATCGTCTCCTGATGACTCGTTTTATCACCAAACTCCTCAATAATGCAATCCAAGTCATTATTTTATTGCTATAACATCTCAAAAAGCACTGCAAATGTCCGTGATAGTCTCTGTGCGCTGATACTGTAACTCCAAGCTTGTTTCCATATGACCGCCCCATCTGATGATCGGGGCTAGTATGACTATTCATGAGATACGCCTTTTTTTTTTTTTTTTTATCGGCTTGTCTCGGCTCCTTTCGTTCCCCTTTCGGCCATTGAATGGTTTTCTCAGCTTTTTCTGTTGAAAAACCGACTTTTTTGCGTTTTTTGCGTTTTTAAACCGCAAAGGGTTAAGAGCACCTAGTAAGTAAGATGTGCATGAGAACGATTTCAAATAACAGCAATTACAAAAAATGTGAATACGGATACCTATAAGAATAAAATCAAGTACAAGATACAAAAAATAGTTATACTTAAAAGCAGTAGTAGAATACGGCAAGGTATGGAGCAATTCAGTGCAAGTACAAGCTGATGCAAATACTGGAACAATTGGGTGTCATATAGTCCAGTATAGTCGAGAGTTGTGAGGTTTACAGATGCTGTCTGAACAAGTGTGTCTTGAGGAGGTGCCAGAAGGTGGTCAGGGACTGAGCAGTCCTGATATCCGTGGGTATGTCGTTCAACCACTGAAGGGCAAGGGTGGAGAAGGAGTGGGCTCTGGAAGCGGGGGAGCGGTGGGAGGGTACAGTTAGTCTGCCGGTGGTAGAGGAGTGGAGAGGCCAAAAGGGGGTGTAAGGAGAAATGATAGGAGGGAGCAGAAAGGTCAAGACAGTGATAGGCCAGTACAAGAGTTTTGAATTGGATGCGAGCAGCGCTAGGGAGCGAAGCAGCGGTGTAGCGTGGCGAAACGAGGAAGGAAAGGAAGGAAAAGACAAGGCAAACAGTAGAGTTTTGGATGAGCTGGAGCGGACGGATAGCAGAGGCAGGGAGGCCGGCAAGGAGAGAGTTGCAATATTAAGACGGGATAATACCAGGGCCTAAAATATGAGTTGTGTGGAGTAGTAAGTGAGGAAGGGGCAAATTCTGCGTATGTTGCTGAGGAAGAAGTGACAGGAGTGAGCCAGAGTAGAGATGTGCTGAGAGTAGGACAGGGAGGGGTTGAGGGTGACATCAAGGTTCTTGGTGGATGAGGAGGGAGAGAGGGTGGTGGATTCAAGAAAGAGGAATAGAGATAAAGAGGTCAGCGGTTGGGAGGAAGAGGGGGGCAAGAAAACGTCTGATTTGGAGAGTTCGAGTTTGAGATGGCCGAGAGGCAGGTAGAGATAAGGGAGGAAATGTGATGGAGAGAAGAGCAGATGTAGGGAGTCGAGCAGAGAATGTGTTGACAGGAAAGCAGAGAGCTAGAGATGTACTGCTTGCTCGAGGGTTTTGGAGAGGAAAGGGAGAAGGGACAGGATGGTAATTCTGGAGGGATGAGGGATCAGGGGAGGGTTTTTTTAAGATGGGGGAGATGCAGGCCTGTTTGAAGGCAGAGAGGAAACAGACAGAGAGGTGTTAAGAAGAGAGGAAATGAAAGGGAGAGGAGCAGGGGCTCCTGGAAGAGGTGACTGGGGAGGGGGTCCAGAGCACACTTGGTAGGTTTATGGCTCTGGAGCAGGGAGCAAAGTTGTGTGGAGTAGTCGGTGAATCCGAAAGGGGTGAGAAGGAGGGTAGATTAGTATGGGTTGCAGAGGGTGGTGGGGAGCGAGTGAGAAGAGGACAGGGGGTGGGTGGGCAAGGAGGCGAGGTATTGAAGAGTTTGTGGATGTCGGTGATTTTAGAGGAGGAGGCAAAGTCATCAGCCGAGATAGAGGAAGGTGGAAGGGTGAGGGGGCAAAGGGAGTCGAGACAGGAGGTGAGGGACGAGAAGAGGGTGGAGGTAGCCGGAGTCTACAGAGAGTTGGGAGAAGGAATCAATAGAGGGGATGTGTGAGAGAGCAGCAGAGAAGACTGAGGGGGAGAGAGAACAGAGGTTTTGAAGGAAGGTGACAGAGGGGGTCGGTGGAGTAGGAAGGAATGGGAGTGACAGAGAGAAGGAGATAAAGTAGCGATCAGAGATATCGAGAGGAGTGACCGAGAGGGCGGGGGGGAAGCAGTCCCCGGTGAAGACGAGGTCTAGTTGACGGACCGCTGTGTAAGTGGGGGTGGGGGTGATGGGGAGAGACCGAAGGAGAAGGAGTGAAAAGGGAAAGAAATCCAGCAGCGAGGTTAGGGTTGGAGAGGTGGATGTTGAAGTCACCTAATAGAACAACAGGGGTGGAGGGAGAGGGAAGGGAGGAGAGGAGGAAGTCAAGCTCATCAAGAAAGTGATTAAGGGGTCCAGGAGAGCGGTAGAGAACAATGAGGAGGAGGCGACAAGGGGAGGTGATTTCAACAGCGTGAAACTCAAAGGTGCTAACAGAGAGAGAAGGGAGAACAGAAAAGAGCAGGGAGGGAGAGAGCAGAAGTCCTGTTCCCCCACCCTGTCCAGATGGGCTAGGTGAGTGGGACAGGACATAGAGAGAGGAATGGGCAGCCGGAGTGGTAGTGTTATGAGAGGAGATCCAGATTTCAGTGAGAGCTAGGAAGTCAAGAGAAAGGTGAGAGGCAATAATGAGAGAGAGAGAGAGAGAGAGAGAGAGAGAGAGATCAGAGGAAAGGGGAGTTAGATTTGTAGTGGCAGGGAGAAGCCAGAGGACAGGAACAAGAGGAGAGGATTACGAGGCTATTACAGGATGAGCGAGAACATTAATTAATAAAAAGAAAAGAAAGAAGTGTATGCAAACCTGGTCTGGAGTTGAAGCCTTCACGTTTGATGCTTGGATAGAAGATTTTGCAGCAGGTCCACGTTGGCCTGTCCTCGTGTGGCAGGATGGCTTGCAGTGGTGAGGTGTGGTGACGTCACAGACCAGAAACACAGACACACAGCAGCGGGTTAAAACCGAGACGCGAAAGCGCTCGGTTTCTTTATTAAATAATAATGAAAATAAAAGAGTTAAACAAAAAACACACACACAAAACGAACGGGCACAAGGGCCAAACAAAACAGTAAACAAACACAAACGGGATGAAACGGACAAACAAGTATCGTGCTGAACCAATAGCAATTGTAATGTTGCCTAAATGAGATCCACTCTTGCTGCCGAGCTGTATGTCTGTAAACTCTTGTACTCTCTGGCTCCTGGAGAGCAACACGTTCTAAGTTTAGGAACACCCAAAATATTTAAGTTTTCATGTATATTGATTTTGATGACAAGCTTTTACTCATTAAATGTATAGTTTTAATTCAAAACACATGGATTGCGAAAGGCAAAAAATACAGAGTGGACCATTTGATTCCTCTTCAGATTCATATTTTAGTTAATGCTGCTTTTTCTTTTTATGTCTGCTTGTCATCCTTAAAGTGTTTTTAGCGAACTAATTCAGTAAATCCCAGATGTACATCACATGTTAAAGGAAATATGTATTTTCAGTATAAAACATGATCTCTGTTACTAAAAGTTCTCAGTTCCCATGCCTTATTCTCAGGAAATGTGCTGCACTTGCACATCCTGGGTCATTTAACCTCAGCCATGTCTTTTAGGTCGATCATGTTACTGGCTGAAAGCATTTTAGTCAGTGGGGGAAACAGCTGGTTGGTTATTGACAGCAATTAAGCTATTGAAAGAGTGGGGACAGGTGAAATGACCAAGACAAGTGCGACACTATCCTAAAGCAACTTTTGCAAACAGAGATTTCTTGAACTTGGTGTAGTACTGAATATGTTTTTTAAAGTAAAATCCATGTTTACAATAACAGTAGTTTCTTTCAAAACTGCACACTTGAGTCCTATATAACTAATGGAAGTGCACAACAGCTTGGGGAAGTCAGAGAAGTCATCAATAGTTATTAAACACGCAATAGTGGAAGTCTTTCTGAAGAACGAACAACTTTGAAAAACAGAACTCAACATATATCCTTTTAACTGCCGTGCTAAACAATCATAAGAATGTTACTCTATTTTATCAAACAATAAACGTTAACCTTGTAATAACCCTAATAGCAATAGCAGTAACCTGTCTGTTTTATGTAACAGGAAAAACACAAGACTGAGCTTGATGAAATGAGGAAGGCCGGACATGAAGCTTTGAGCATTATCGTAGAAGAATTCAAGGTGGGTAGCTTTGAAAGACAGCTTTATTATTTTCTGAGAGGCAGGGTGTTCTGGCAGCAGTAGCAGTGCTGTGCTCCCCCTCCGGAACTTCCACTGGCTGGGTGGAAAACTGACTGAAAAAGCCATCACCAACATCTGGGCTTGGATCTTAAACTAAGCAAAAAGAGAAAATGTGTTCTCTAGACTTATGCAAAATGTGTATTTACATTTTCCTGTTAATTTTTTAATTCCATATCGTGTGTGTGTTTATATAAGGTACAATGGAAAAAATAATGTTGAGAGAAGTAATTACAGGAAGAAGAAATTACTGATCTGTATGTAAATCGCCAAACAGTTTTCCAGTGACTATTGTTTTGGAAGTCTTTAGTTCATATTTTTTCTTTCTGGGCTGCTTTTCGGCTACATCAAGAAATTTGATAAATGGAATTTGCGGATCACTGACACTCACATGCACTGTTCTTAATGTGAACATGTGTTGTGTAACGTCTTTAAAAAACACAACTATATACATCTATAAACTAGTGGGTTGGAATTAAGCCCTGTTCTTATTTAGCTTTAATGAATATTTATTTAAAGATACTAATAGGTACCATTGGGGTATATTTACCTGATCTAAAAGATCCAAGGTTATAACGACTGTATCAAATATCCACTACTTTTACTTACTTTTGCAGACAATTTGAAAAGAGTTTTGAAACACTTTAAAGTTATACATTTATAAAGTTGTCAGGATGTTAACAATGAAAAGAAAAATAACAGGTATATTATTTAAAAAGTTGTAACAACACGTGGGGACGTATAACGCTATATTGTTCGGAACCCCACTACTTACTTTTTAAAATTCTTTGTTCTTTAGATTCAGTTAATAGACCCCATTATTCTAGCTCAAAACCTTTAGAATTTCTGACCATTCAGATTTGATTTTAGCTTTAGATCATTGATCACTGCCTGCCAGGGGCGTCATTTCAGAAAAATTCTGGGGGTGGGGTTTGAAGTTGTGCAATGCAAGTATTTTTAAAGCACAGCACTCGTTTATAACAAACTCGAAAATGTCATTCCACTAAGTCTCATTTTATAGTAATAAAGTGTGTAACATTACTATCTTTGTTTTCACTGAAACTTTTGTGCTTCTATAGTGGGTAAAGGCTTTAACGCTAATCGAATTGCTCTGCTGCCAGCTTCCAATATCCCAGTTAAGTAAACATTTCACAGTTACATACTGTAATTACTGCTACATTAAACAAATAGCGGAACAACATCATATCATTTTACAGTAGCATCTAGGGACATTATACGACTCTTATTTCACATCATTGAAAAAAAAAGAAAAGTCATATATTGCATGGGCTTTACAAAAAGAGTCAGGGCAAGAATGTAGTTTAACACTTTTAGAGCGTCCATCCAAATACATCTCACCAGAGTTGATACATACTTACAACCTCGAGTTGATACATTTTACCTGCTTACCACAAAGAGAGATACTTTGTATCAAATATAAACCAACAAACATAAACTGCTAAATAAGCACCACATTCCTGTGAATATCAAAAGTAGACATATGTAGCAACGTTTTAAATAACATGTTCACAAAGATAATCATGAATAAACAAATAAAAGAGGATTGCGTCTCTCTTTCATTTTGGCAAATTTGTAAACATCAGCCTGTAAGTAATGTTTTTGCTTTGTTGGGTCAGCTCGCAATAACCAAAACTTGTCCCCAGTAGTTGTGTATCTTTCATGCACGGAAAAAAACTTTCATTGCTGAACTAATAACAACATTTGCATTCGGCGAAAATATGTTAGAAAAAGAAATCCATAGATTTTAATGTATAACATTGCCTAATCATTTCTTTCCATATAAATGCATTTTAAGCAATGTAACATTTTAAAACAGTCATTATAACAGTAAATGTCAACCACAATGTGTCTAACAGTAGTGTAGTGTATGTTAAATATAATTTTCTACTGATGCACTGTGAAAGAGTTTATAGAGCTTTTTTTGGTGTTTAAATTATATTCTGCAATATATAACTGCAATACCGAATATTACTGATAATTTAATTTACCCCAAAGGATGGGGCTGTGAATTTTTTTTTTGAAAGAAAACCAGACTCTAAAGAAATGACAAGAATCTAAAATCAAAATAGAGTCAAATTGAAACCCGAAAAAGAACAACACAGCCATGAGCCTAAATCTGGTTTTCAAATCTATGGTATCTTTTCTTTAGAATATAAATAATTGTACCTGAGCAATAAGCAATATTAATAGTTTCTTCCGCAAGTGAATCCCTCCTTGGTGTCTTACTGTGTTTAATTTCTTACCTTTGACTCATCATGATATCAATAGTATTTTATTATAGAAATAATAGAACACAGTGTAATTCTGTGTTGTCGATGAACTATCAATCAAAAATGAATGAATGCCGTCGATGCCTTGAGACTCTGAGTGCGAGCAATTACCGGATCTGGGTTAGAATAGAAAAGAATGATGTTTTGAAAAACGTATTTTATTCATTTGTGAAAAAAACTTTGACAATCTTATATATGATTATATTATGTGTCTAGGGGGGCAAAAAGTGGAAGACATAATGCCATATAGATCATTGGGGGGGGGCAACTGGCCCCCCCTGCTCCATAGCTATTTGTCTGTCACATTATACTGGGTGAGCACGATAATAGCCTAAACTTTTATCCATCACCCCTAGCCTGCTGTAGATGTTTTGGATTGCATTTGGCTATAATCCAATACACTTTTGTTTGGATATTTTAATGCACTCATTCACTTTCTCACCTAAAGCAGTCAAAACATATTTCTATCATCACGTTATGCCATATCTGAGTAATACACCTGCACAAGAGTGCTGTACTGTGCGCTTATTACATGACTATGAAGGCCCTCTGTATATGCTGGCACTGGTTAATGTTATCTTGTTAGTGCTAGAATCCCATCAATTTGTGCCTTCACCTCGTCCTAAAACTACATTTATTCATCTGCTCTGAAGATTATGAAATATGTTTCATGCTGGAGTTAACCTGCTAAGATTTAACCACCTGCTACAATTGTCACTAAAAGAAAAGTTTGCTGATTTTACACATTGTCTTTGTGAACATTGTTTTAATTAATATTTTAAGTACTGGTTTAGTTTAGATTGGTTTATAGTTGATATATGTAAATTCCCATGCTGGTAAATGAAAGAAATTGGGCAAGGGCAGTTTTATGGTAAAAGAAGGTCTTCTCATGAGGACTTTACCTCTTTCAAACAAAAAAGCTACATCTCAGGCAATACAGTATATTGCTTTTGAGGGAAAAAAATAGATAAATCAATCAAGAAACTTGTTTTGTATGTGTTCCCCTATTATCTCGGGTAATTTGTATACCTAAAAACCTGGTCTGTTAAAACCATTTTTATTACACAATTAATGTGTTGATTAACAGTTTGTTACACATGAGTGGTATAAGATAAAAAAAAATTACATCTTTGCCTTGATCCTAAACTGGTAAGGGGTTCTGAAAGGTGTTTAATGAGCTGTAAAGAGCATTTCAAATACTCTGGTTGCAGGCAGCCCTGAACACCCACTGTCTGGGAAACCCTTCTTGGTATGTGATTCATTAAGGAGAGGTAGACTGTGCTGTCTTAGAGGAGAAGGAACATATGAGTAATGCGTTGGCTTGACTCAGCAGAGGTGTTATTCTGAATTGATGGGTTTATTATCCAGTTGTATTCCTTCTTTAGTTTAGTGGTTTCTTCTTTCCATCATTTCTTCTTTATGGTCTGTGATCCTGTTACCTATTTCTTTTCCTTTGCTCCACTCTAAAGCAGTTGAACTTCTTGATTTACTACTTCTTGCTTTCTTTGATTCTTACTGTTCAAAGAAAATTGTCATATGAGGGAGTATTGTCTAGAGCCCTGAATTGGGTCTGTTAAGATTTTTAGCTGAATTGACTGTATTTATAGTTTTCAAACCTACCCTAAAAGAAACGTTTGACAAATCCCTTTGGGGAGTCATTCACATGCCAGTGTATTACCCTTAAGAAGCTTTAGCAGAATGACAGCATTTCCATCACGGGAAGCATACTGACTATTACTAATATGGAACCATGGTAAAAGTAATTGCAATACCATTACAGTCATATGTCGTTTAATTGCATAGCATGCAATTGGTACCGTTTTTTAATGCATTGTTTTCTATGATTATATCATTCGGTTAAATGCATATCGTCTAAATGTATAATTCGCTTTATTGCATGAAGCTTTTTTCCTACGTTGTAGTCACAATATCTACAGTAAGGTACTGTATGTGGGATATGTAGTCCTTTTAGAATTGAAAATTACTAATAAATTACATTAGCTCCATATTAGGAATAAACAGCGCCAATTGTTCTGAAAGGTGAATTATTTTGCTGATAAAAGTGTCATCCTTTTTGAATTACGACTGGTTTGAATGTTTTACAGGTACTGTACCATATATATCAAGTTTGCGTATTGTTTTGAAGTTGTATTTTAAGTTACGTGCAATAAAATAAAGAAGAAACGGTAAATAATGTTATGAATCTGATTAAAACGAGTCATATATACATGTACACATACTTATAGACCTATTGTCATTGTATCCCATTGTATTTGCTCCTTACTCCTGTTATCTGCATACTCCAGTTATGTTCGTAGCGTCACACAGGTCCCTAGCCTATGCAATAACGCAGAGTCGACTGTATTATGTCGAAATTAGAAAATATTACCAATGTGGTGCCGTTTTAACAATGGTAAAGGATCTCCTTCTAGCGACTGGTGAGTTTTTACTGATATCAGTATAAGATGTGTTCTTACCTCTTGACTGCAGAGCTTACTTTAGTTGCATTTTTTTAGCAGTCTGTGTCAAGCCCTTTCTTCTCAATTCAATTCAATGGGCTGAGATGCAAAGCCATTATAGTGGTGCCCTATGGGAAATAATCCTGACCCCTGTGGTTCTCTCTAAAGGTGCCCCGGATCCTGGGGAACAGTGAGTGGTTACTGTGACAGGCTCAACATTACTGGAAGAGCCATTGTAGTAATGCTTGAGGACGAGCTTTGATTAAGCAGGTGAATTAAATGAATCTCCTCCTAGTGGATGATGAGTTAATACTGACATCGGGATAAGACATGTACTTACCTCTCAACTAGAGAGATTACTCTTTAGTTGTATGGTAAGTTAGTTTGAAAAACACAAAAGGAAAAATAGAAATAAAATACACATCCACTATCTCGACATAAAGCCTCAGCCCTGCCACATATTATTATTTATTTCTTAGCAGACGCCCTTATCCAGGGCGACTTACAATTGATACAAGATATCACATTATTTTTACATACAATTACCCATTTATACAGTTGGGTTTTTACTGGCCAATTTAGGTAAAGTACCTTGCTCACAGGTACAGCAGCAGTGTCCCTCAATGGGGATTGAACCCACGACCCTCTGGTCAATAGTCCAGAGCCCTAACCACTTTTGCTTTTTGCTTTTTGCCAATACTAAATGGTTATATATATATTGTAACAGGGGGAGACCTGTACTGACTTTTCTGATGTGTTCGAAGTGCTGCAGGAAGAGGGCAGCAGCCCGTCAATATTCGCCTGTCAGTCATGGCAGTGACACGGAGAAGTGGGAGAGTGGGTGTGCGGGCTTTCCTTCTCTCTGAATGGCAGAGAGTCGGGTCTTGGGGGGATTGCTGGCCCTATAAAATAACATTCTGCTGTTCCCTCAGGTCTGCCCTCTGAGACGTACTGAGCGTGCGGGAGCTCTGGTCCAGGACCGAGAACTGCGGGGAAGGAAATCCAAACAAAAAGAAAAAGAAAAGAAAAAGAAATAGTGGTAGTGGGGAAAACCTTGGGCAGACCCGATAAACATTTGTGTAGCAGGCTGAGGGAGCTGTGAGTGTAGGACGGAGGCCTGGGCCGTGCGGGTAGCGACTGTTGGGGAAAGCTGCCGAGCGCAGCACCTTTTATTTGTAGTTTTGTTTATTGTGCTTTATTTTCCTTGTTCCTTTCGCCTTTGGATTATTCTTGTGTTTGAGCACCTGTGTTCTGTACCGCCTCTGGTATAGTTGTGGCTCTGTCTGTACCATTGCTGGTAAGGCAGACCACAGACAACAGCGCCCTCTGCGGGCTGAAAAGAAATGATCTACCCATAATAAAACTGGGCACCTGTGCGTTGTTTCCAATTACCTCTGTGTCTCCTGTGTGTCAGTGAACTACCCACCACCCTTCCATATATATATATATATATATATATATATATATATATATATATATATATATATATATATATATATATATATTTATTTATTTATTTTTAATATACAGTACTGTGCAAAAGTTTTAGGCAGGTGTGAAAAATGCTGTAAAGTAAGAATGCTTTCAAAATAGACATGTTAATAGATTATATTTATCAATTAACTAAATGCAAAGTGAGTGAACAGAAGAAAATCTAAATCAAATCCATATTTGGTGTGACCACCCTTTGCCTTCAAAACAGCATCAAGCATCAATTCTTCTAGGTACACTTGCACACAGTTTTTGAAGGAACTCGGCAGGTAGGTTGGCCCAAACATCTTGGAGAACTAACCACAGTTCTTCTGTGGATTTAGGCAGCCTCAGTTGCTTCTCTCTCTTCATGTAATCCCAGACAAACTCGATGATGTTGAGATCAGGGCTCTGTAGGGGCCATACCATCACTTCCAGGACTCCTTGTTCTTCTTTACGCTGAAGATAGTTCTTAATGACTTACGCTGTATGTTTGGGGTCGCTGTCATGCTGCAGAATAAATTTGGGGCCAATCAGATGCCTCCCTGATGGTATTGCATGATGGATAAGTATCTGCCTGTACTTCTCAGCATTGAGGAGACCATTAATTCTGACCAAATCCCCAACTCCATTTGCAGAAATGCAGCCCCAGACTTGCAAGGAACCTCCACCATGCTTCACTGTTGCCTGCAGACACTCATTTGTGTACGCTCTCCAGCCCTTCGGCGAACAAACTGCCTTCTGCTACAGCCAAATATTTCAAATTTTGACTCATCAGTCCAGAGCACCTGCTGCCATTTTTCTGCACCCCAGTTCCTGTGTTTTCGTGCATAGTTGAGTCGTTTGGCCTTGTTTCCACGCCGAGGTATGGCTTTTTGGCCACAAGTCTTCCATGAAGGCCACTTCTGACCAGACTTCTCCGGACAGTAGATGGGTGTACCAGGGTCCCACTGTTTTCTGCCAGTTCTGAGCTGATGGCACTGCTGGACATCTTCCGATTGCGAAGGGAAGTAAGCATGATGTGTCTTTCATCTGCTGCAGTAAGTTTCCTTGGCGACCACTGCGCTCACGGTCCTCAAAGTTGCCCGTTTCTTTGTGCTTCTTCAAAAGAGCTTGGACAGCACATCTGGAAACCCCTGTCTGCCTTGAAATTTCTGCCTGGGAGAGACCTTGCTGATGCAGTATAACTACCTTGTGTCTTGTTGCTGTGCTCAGTCTTGCCATGGTGTATGACTTTTGACAGTAAACTGTCTTCAGCAACCTCACCTCGTTAGCTGAGTTTGGCTGTTCCTCACCCAGTTTTATTCCTCCTACACAGCTGTTTCTGTTTCAGTTAATGATTGTGTTTCAACCTACATATTGAATTGATGATCATTAGCACCTGTTTGGTATAATTGTTTAATCATACACCTGACTATATGCCTACAAAATCCCTGACTTTGTGCAAGTGTACCTAGAAGAATTGATGCTGTTTTGAAGGCAAAGGGTTATCACACCAAATATGGATTTGATTTAGATTTTTCTTCTGTTCACTCACTTTGCATTTAGTTAATTGATAAATATAATCTATTAACATGTCTATTTTTGAAAGCATTCTTACTTTACAGCATTTTTTCACACCTGCCTAAAACTTTTGCACAGTACTGTATATATTAGTAATTGTTTAAATTTTTTCTCATTGTTTTATTTATGCTTTACAGATGTCACGCGCAGGCTTGTCTAACGTGGTGACTGACACATGTACAGTAAGAGAAGCTGCTGCGCAGGACTGAAATACTAGCTTCAGCTTTTTTGTTTGTTGGATTACAACCACGGTATCCCAATGCCGCTTTGGTGAACAGCTATTAGCATCACCATTGCTAATAGCTGTTTATTCTGACAAGCAGGCTTCCCTCAGTCTCGTGTTGGTACTGAGTGAATGGTTTTGCCAGTGGCTTTTACTGTACATTGCCTGTACATTGCCATCCACTGTAACTGTGACCAGGCGGCTGCTTCCTATCCCAACCCGGTACCGAAACGGGACCGAGGTTACTGCACCGGTACTGGTACAATCCCGTTACTAAAGTCACCGAACCGACCCGGTTCCAACTCGGTACCGACCCGGTGTTAAAGTCACTGAACCGGTACTGAATCAACCCGGTTCCGAACAGTGCCAAAGCCACCAAACCGGTAACCGACCCGACCTGATGCCGACCAGGTTCTGAACCAGTACCTACACAGTGTTAAATCCACCGAACCAGTACTAAACCGACCTGGCCAGTACCGACCCTGTTCCAACCTGCTACCGACCCAACCGGTCCCGCTTGGGTCTTCACCTGCCCGGTTGAGAACTGTATAATGTACATTGCATTGCTTGCTCCTTGCATCATGCCCGGGTTCCATCCCTGTGAGACATGCAAGGCCAATCTGCTTAAGGAGGACAAGTATGACAGGTGCTCTTCCTGCCTGGGCCCAGAGCATGCCAAGAAGGCGCTAGTTAACCACAGTTTCTGTGAGTTCTGTGCCCCTTTCTCCACGCGCACGTTGGAGATGAGGTTGTCCCGCAGCTCTAAGGACCACTGCATCTCTGACTCCTGAACAGCACTCTTTTTCATCACCCTCTCGTAGAGAGGTTGCTGCGTCCTCACCCCATGGCCTTCATCCTCCTCGTGCGCTGCTTCTCCTTTCCCTCCCCCCATCCCCTGGAAGAGGAAGTAGAGTCGCCGTTCCAGGCAGCTGTTTCCCAACAGGGAGCAACCATCACACAGCTGCTGCAGGAGCGCTCTGTTCTACCAGCCCTGCCTGCCTCCTTGAGGCCCCATGGGGCTGCAAGCGCAGATTGGCCACAGGAGGACATACTGTCCATCGCTGCTTCTGAGGAGGCGGATGAACAGGAGCTGATGTTCCCATCTGAGGACGTGGAGTCGGACACCACGTCCCCAGCGGTAAAGCTCTCCCTGTTGGCAGAGCTCATGCCACTACTCAGGAGGGCCACTGCAACTTTGCAAGTGCCCTGGCCTACAGCAGGGGAAACAAGGCAATCCATCTTTGATGAGGAGCCTGCCGCCTCTCCCAGAAACCCCTTAGTTCACCCGCTTTTCCTTCATGAGATCCAATACTCCTGGGACCATCCGGCAACAGCTCCTGCTGTTTCCCTTATGACGGACACAGATATCCTAATCGTTTAAAAGAGGTTATTATTGTTAAAGGTGCCTCAGCTAGCTATTCATTTAATTTTCCTTGTCAGGGTATGAATACTTTTGAATTCGCATTTTTGGCGTTTTGCCAAAAAATTGCTGAAATAAATAATTGTAGACATCTATTTCTTGTAAGTTTTTTTCCTCATCCACAAATGCAAAACTTTTGCTGCAAAAGATTTTTCCTAAAATTCTTTGTTTTCGATAAACTACTATACATTATAAATGTCTAGGGGAAGCTATAAAAAAAGGCCAACAAGATGCTTGGATATATTGTGAGAAGTGTTGAATTTAAATCAAGGGAACTAATGTTAAAACTTTACAATGCATTAGTAAGACCTCACCTAGAATATTGTGTTCAGTTCTGGTCACCTCGTTACAAAAAGGATATTGCTGCTCTAGAAAGAGTGCAAAGAAGAGCGACCAGAATTATTCCGGGTTTAAAAGGCATGTCGTATGCAGACAGGCTAAAAGAATTGAATCTATTCAGTCTTGAACAAAGAAGACTACGCGGTGATCTGATTCAAACATTGTGTCGACCTAGGGGACTTTTTTGACCTGAAAAAAGAAACAAGGACCAGGGGTCACAAATGGAGATTAGATAAAGGGGCATTCAGAACAGAAAATAGGAGGCACTTTTTTACACAGAGAATTGTTAGGGTCTCCCCAGTAATGTTGTTGAAGCTGACACCCTGGGATCCTTCAAGAAGCTGCTTGATGAGATTCTGGGATCAATAAGCTACTAACAACCAAACGAGCAATATGGGCTGAATGGCCTCCTCTCGTTTGTAAACTTTCTTATGTTCTTAATCTCCATTGGGGTATGTAAACTTTTGACTACAACTGTATATCCTGCCTACTATTACAGTTTTGTTACAGGACACATTAGTTTATCTATAATGTAATTTAATCACAGTTTTACATATAGACTGCCTTTCTTTTCAGATGACGTCCCAAATTCTGGGCTGCTCTGCATTTCCGAATTCAGCCCAGTTTTTGGGATGTTCTGCTCTTACAGATGACAGCCGAGTTTCTAGGTCATGCTCACTTTAGCTAAAAATGTACACGAGAACTGGATAGTGAATTCATTTAAGAGTAACCCTTAGTACATGAATCAAAGTTAATGGATTTTTTACTCTCCCCAGAAAACATTATTTTTTAGGAAGAAACAGAAATCAAATGTAAATGTTTTAAAAAAAAGCTTATTTCTTCATTGCACTGACAGATACACTAAAATTCATTAAAGCAGGCGTTTCTTTATTACAAGTTAATATTAAAACACATTTTTGAGAAGGAACGTGGTATTCCAAAAAAAGGAAATCTCATTTGCTTATGTAACGTCTATCAATATATAGTCATGCACAGGGGTTTATGAGACCTCAAAATTAATAGAATGGAGGAGTTCAAGATATTTTATACCTATCACACAAAAAAAAATACAATAAAGGTCTATGTCACCTCTTTCACTTATGGGTTTTAAGAGACCAGTGCCCTTCAGCAACTTAACATAAATATTATTGTATTGTATTGATAAAATATTCCTTATCTATTTATGATAGTATAAACTGTAATTCTAAGTGTGATTATAGCATCCCTTATTAACCGTACTGAATTAAATAAAGCATGTCTTATCATTGCACATGGACAACAGGTCCAATGCATTTTTAAAAAATAAATATTCAACAATACACATCTGAAAGCAGTGAGAACTCTTTTTATTATTATTATTATTATTATTATTATTATTATTATTATTATTATTATTATTATTATTATTATTATTATTTATTTCTTAGCAGACGCCCTTATCCAGGGCGACTTACAATCGTAAGCAAATACATTTCAAGTATTTTTAAAAGTCAAGGGGTGCTAATGCTTTAACTCCTTCTTACACCCCCACTATCTAATGATTTACTGGCAGTCCTCAGCAATGCAATACAATGCCAAGGCAGAAAGTCTGGGGATGATTAGCATGAAATATTTATCTGCTCCGATTCAAAGTTTACTTTGGGAGACGAGTTTGTGTTGGAGCTCCGCTTTCCTGTTTTTTAAAGCTTTGACCTTGTAATTCTGAATTGGCCACTTTGATCTTTTCCTCCTTTTGAAAATGGATCTTGGTGATTAAATGCACTTAATAATCACATGTAAATGGTTTTAAAATCACGTAGGTTGAATTTCATCTTATGGAGACATGGTTATTTTCTGTGGTAGATATTTGGACTCTAGAACACACGCACATTTATATGAATCTTTTTTTCTTATAGTATGAGTTTTCTCACTAATTATCAATCTGTATACACAAGCAAAAACAAATAACCCCCAAATGCAACAGCTTAGTGGTGTTGTGCACTTTTCTAACTTAATTCAGCTAAATGCAATTTTGATTCTTGACTGTTGTTGGCTTTTTTAACAAAAGTCAAAAAAGTTTCATGAATATCAAACCCTTCTCACTAATAAACCCAAACCTGGAATACCTTGGACTCCTCTTCAGAAACAGATGGAGTGAGAGCATGTCTTGCTTAACTTGTACCATTTGTGTAATCCGTCGTTACAGGACATTTTCCTAACTGTCCTGTAACAGTAACAGGTCAGCCTGATCATCCTTTTAACTTGTTTCTTTTTGCAGAATCCAATATCTCATTTTTAGCAGACCCCCTTATCCAGGGCGACATACAATTATATATATAAATTGACCACAAAACGTATAGTACAATTAATAATACAAGTATAAGTCTCTGTGTGTATGTGTGTTAATAGTATAAAAATAGAGATTGCAAGCAATATATCGCCCTCTGCAGGTGCAATTATAATGGAGGCGCTTCCTCCATGGGCTTTGCCTATCTCGGTTTCTTCCCATTGAAATTGACACGTGGTGCATGAAAGCGTTCTCTTATTGGATTACGCGCAGTAATTTTTTTAGTACAGGGAGACAGCGCCCCCGACCCTGTATTGCACATGTACGAGAGAGTGAGGATTAAGCGCAGTGAGAGAGTGCGAGAGAGAGTGCGAGAGAGCGCGGAACAGTGAGAGAGCGAGGATTGAGAACAGTGAGAGAGAGCGGAAGAGTGAGCTAGATGCAATTGGAATTTTTAACTTGACAATTTTAATTATCGCAGCTACACCAATTAGGAAATATTAATATATTTGGAGGAAGCCTTAGTAATTAGGGAGGTAGGAGAGGATTAAATTGGTGGTTAAATGCAGAACAAGGAAGCACTAGCTATGGTGTAGCTCATATAATATTAATATATAATTTACTTATATTTAATTAACTATAATTCTCCAAAAAAACTATTTAAAACAAACAAGCAAACATGTTTTTTTTCATTAATACAGTAGATTATATAACATTATTATTTTGTTTATTACAGTAGATTACCAGCAGTGAAACAGTAAAGACAGGGAGACAGACCAGAGAGAGAGAGAGAGAAAAGGAGGGATTGAAAAAGACAAAGTAGACCTCAAACAGCCATCCACCCAGTCTGCCCTGCTGTGTGACGCCCTGTGATCAGAGAAAGGGAGGGAGAATAATACGTCTTCAGCTAATCACCCACCTAGGGAGCCTTTTCCACACTAACACCATCAAACTGTGAGCTGCTCTGTGACACCCTTATATACACAGGTAGGCTCCTCTGACACACAACACACATAAGAGTGCCGTACAGTTGGGTTCAGCCACAACTCAAACTCACTAATTCTCCACTTGTGCTCCCACCTCCCCTGCCACAGACCTCAGTGATACCAGTGCATGTGAAATGTCATTGTTTGATCATATGTTTAAAAAAAAAAGCTGAATGAGGGGCACATTGAAAATCCCACAACCAAACCAATTGCCTCTTCACACCAAGCAGCTATAAGGGATATCAGCGGTCCATCCAGACCCGCTTACATGATGAGCTTTCCCGTGTTGGTTTTCTGGAATGTTGCTCTACCAGGAAAACACAGGAGACTTGTGGTCTTGGTGGTCAATGCAGCCACGTTGGGGCATTATAGTGGCCTCCTGCATTGCAATCTGTCTCCCACCCCCCTCATTGTTGATGAATAGTTGCACACAACTCTCACATCTCCTATATAGGTCTAACAGATCAAATGGCACTTGACCACATTGCAGAGATTTTTACATTGTAATTAAATTACAATTTTTTGTCAAGTCAGTGTACAAGAAACTTCTGATTCCATTGGGAGATTTTTCAAATACACAGGAGAACATTAAGATAAGCTCATGAAACACCCCCTTTAACATACAAATTTGAGTCTTTAAACTGTGTTATTGGATACATGTGTTACCTGGTTAAAAACTTTATATTAATGTGTTAAATACAGGATTACTATTTACAAAAGGTTTATGGTGAAACTTTATACTGTTAATGTAGGCTCCTGATTTTGCATATTTCTAATAATTTTCCTAGAATTTAATTTGTTTTAAATGTTATGATAATCAGTGGCTTATCAAGAACAGCTGCCACACTGATCAACATTTTATGATGAGACAGCAATAGAACATCAATAAGAAACGCCCTAAGCATAAACATTCCCTCATCCTCATAGTTCTGTGCTACAAAGTACATTCCCTCAAACAACGCTCATCAGAACTTTTGTAATTCAGACTGGCCCTTGGATTTTAAGAACATAAGAACATAAGAAAGTTTACAAATGAGAGGAGGCCATTCAGCCCATCTTGCTCGTTTGGTTGTTAGCAGCTTATTGATCCCAGAATCTCATCAAACAGCTTCTTGAAGGATCCCAGGGTGTCAGCTTCAACAACATTACTGGGGAGTTGATTCCAGACGCTCACAATTCTCTGTGTAAAAAAGTGCCTCCTACTTTCTGTTCTGAATGCCCCTTTATCTAATCTCCATTTGTGACCCCTGGTCCTTGTTTCTTTTTTCAGGTCAAAAAAGTCCCCTGGGTCGACATTGTCTATACCTTTTAGGATTTTGAATGTTTGAATCAGATAGCCGCATAGTCTCCTTTGTTCAAGACTGAATAGATTCAATTCTTTTAGCCTGGCTGCATACAACATGTCTTTTAAACCCGGGATAATTCTGGTTGCTCTTCTTTGCACTCTTTCTAGAGCAGCAATATCCTTTTTGTAACGAGGTGACCAGAACTGAACACAATATTCTAGGTGAGGTCTTACTAATGCATTGTAAAGTTTTAACATTACTTCCCTTGATTTAAATTCAACACTTCTCACAATATATCCAAGCATCTTGTTGGCCTTTTTTATAGCTTCCCCACATTGTCTAGATGAAGACATTTCTGAGTCAACATAAACTCCTAGGTCTTTTTCATAGTTCCCTTCTTCAATTTCAGTATCTCCCATATGATATTATAATGCACATTTTTATTTCCTGCATGCAATACTTTACACTTTTCTCTATTAAATGTCATTTGCCATGTGTCTGCCCAGTTCTGAATGCTGTCTAGATCATTTTGAATGACCTTTGCTGCTGCAACAGTGTTTGCCACTCCTCCTATTTTTGTGTCGTCTGCAAATTTAACAAGTTTGCTTACTATACCAGAATCTAAATCATTAATGTAGATTAGGAATAGCAGAGGACCTAATACTGATCCCTGTGGTACACCACTGGTTACCTCGCTCCATTTGAGGTTTCTCCTGTAATCAGTACTTTCTGTTTTCTACATGTTAACCACTCCCTAATCCATGTGCATGCATTTCCTTGAATCCCTACTCCGTTCAGTTTGAGAATTAATCTTTTATGCAGGACTTTGTCAAAAGCTTTCTGGAAATCTAAATAAACCATGTTGTATACTTTGCAATTATCCATTGTCAATGTTGCATCCTCAAAAAAGACAAACAGGTTAGTTAGACACGATCTCCCTTTCCTAAAACCATGCTGACTGTCTCCCAGGATGTTGTTACCATATAGGTAATATGGTTGACAGTTTGTTTTTAACAAGGAAATGTGCTATAATGTGTCATACAGCTGCCTAAGATTTACTTTAGAGATGTTGTTTTGACCAGGCTTAATCCTGGTACTGTAGTCAGGACGAGAGGACTATTACACGTAGTTCCAGAATCAAGTTTGTATCTGGTTCAGCAAGTGTGTGTTGAAACAGATATCAATTTTGGACTGTTACTGTCACATTTTGCATGACTGTTAATCTGTACATTTCTTTGCATTGTGTGATTATGATAGCTAATGGTTACAACTAATTACACAGGAAAATGTACTTACTTCCTGTAAAACAAGTGACTTTGAACATGAACAGTTGCTGCCTGTTTTTTAGTAGCTCCATGTTAGGGTGTTTTTGTGATGGATAGATGTACAGTTCCATGTGTATTACATTTCCCAGTGGATACGAAAGGGTTCACAATTATCAGTTTTTGATGGAAGTGGACAACTGATAAAGCCAAATTCAGACAATATATTCATCGACTCAACTAGTTTGTTCTTACTCTTTTTTTTTTAACCACACAGGATAGTTGTACAGACTAAACATGTTGTTACTGTAGCCTACTCTATTCGCTTCTGTTTCCTTCAACAGGGCTGAGAAAACACTTCTTTCCGTGTGAACATCTGTCTCAAGAAAAAATTAAATATTGTGTGAATCAATTTGAATGTTAAATGGGCGAAACATCACAATAGCATTTCAAAATCTACTTTTAAACATTATGTAGTTCCCTATGAAGTACAAAATGTAACCATTACCTCATGGGTATTTATCCTTTAATACCGTCTAATCTGAATAGATATATCAAAGCTGCACCCAGTGCTTGTGACGTCGTCGTGCCCGCCCCCAAGGGCATGACAGACTGCTGACACAAGTATCATTGTTTCTTTCACTGCCTGAGCTAGGAGAGAGATCTACCAACAGATACGTGACACAGAGTGTTATTTTTGACTTATCATTTGTGTATTACACTTATTGCAATTTATTTCACGTTTTAGTAAAATTACGTTCACTTTTGTGCACTCAGCCGTGGCCTTGTACCTTGCGCAAAGCCGGCAGCTCTGCTGCCCCTCCCTGGGATCGAACACCTTTAGTCGGTTATTGGTGTTCTCTCTTAAGCTGTTAGCTTCGGTTGAAGTGTAAAATAAAAAAAATCTTTTTTTTTTGTTATAAAAAGTATATTATAGTAATGGTAATTGTCTGGTTACTGTATTGTGTGAGGACATTTTTTGTTCTCTGTATGTATTTTCTGTTTTTTTCACAGAAATACTAACGTAGCAGGGCTCAGCTGCCCTGCGTTAGACCGATACGCACACTCTGGGTCAAGTTGCTTGCAGTTTTTCCCACAGTGTCTCGTTGCCACATTAAGATCTGATTGCAGAATTAGTTTGAAGACTGTTAGGGCTCTAGCAGTAAGCTTTCCTCGGTTTTAGAGCTGTTGGTTGGTAGAGCGTTATAGGCGGCATCCCTATATTGCTCCCATGGTCTGTAAGTCCCAGACCTGCTCCCATTCCCACAGGTACTTTATATATACCTTTATATATATATATATATATATATATATATATATATATATATATATATATATATATATATATATATATATATATAGTACTGTGCAAAAGTTTTAGGCAGGTGTGAAAAAATGCTGTAAAGTAAGAATGCTTTCAAAATAGACATGTTAATAGATTATATTTATCAATTAACTAAATGCAAAGTGAGTGAACAGAAGAAAAATCTAAATCAAATCCATATTTGGTGTGACCACCCTTTGCCTTCAAAACAGCATCAATTCTTCTAGGTACACTTGCACAAAGTCAGGGATTTTGTAGGCATATAGTCAGGTGTATGATTAAACAATTATACCAAACAGGTGCTAATGATCATCAATTCAATATGTAGGTTGAAACACAATCATTAACTGAAACAGAAACAGCTGTGTAGGAGGAATAAAACTGGGTGAGGAACAGCCAAACTCAGCTAACAAGGTGAGGTTGCTGAAGACAGTTTACTGTCAAAAGTCATACACCATGGCAAGACTGAGCACAGCAACAAGACACAAGGTAGTTATACTGCATCAGCAAGGTCTCTCCCAGGCAGAAATTTCAAGGCAGACAGGGGTTTCCAGATGTGCTGTCCAAGCTCTTTTGAAGAAGCACAAAGAAACGGGCAACGTTGAGGACCGTGAGCGCAGTGGTCGGCCAAGGAAACTTACTGCAGCAGATGAAAGACACATCATGCTTACTTCCCTTCGCAATCGGAAGATGTCCAGCAGTGCCATCAGCTCAGAACTGGCAGAAAACAGTGGGACCCTGGTACACCCATCTACTGTCTGGAGAAGTCTGGTCAGAAGTGGCCTTCATGGAAGACTTGCGGCCAAAAGCCATACCTCCGACGTGGAAACAAGGCCAGCGACTCAAATATGCACGAAAACACAGGAACTGGGGTGCAGAAAAATGACAGCAGGTGCTCTGGACTGATGAGTCAAAATTTGAAATATTTGGCTGCAGCAGAAGGCAGTTTGTTCACCGAAGGGCTGGAGAGCGTACACGAATGAGTGTCTGAAGGCAACAGTGAAGCCTGGTGGAGGTTCCTTGCAAGTTTGGGGCTGCATTTCTGCAAATGGAGTTGGGGATTTGGTCAGAATTAATGGTCTCCTCAATGCTGAGAAGTACAGGCAGATACTTATCCATCATGCAATACCATCAGGGAGGCATCTGATTGGCCCCAAATTTATTCTACAGCATAACAATGACCCCAAAAATACAGTGAAAGTCATTAAGAACTATCTTCAGCGTAAAGAAGAACAAGGAGTCCTGGAAGTGATGGTATGGCCCCCACAGAGCCCTGATCTCAACATCATCGAGTCTGTCTGGGATTACATGAAGAGAGAGAAGCAACTGAGGCTGCCTAAATCCACAGAAGAACTGTGGTTAGTTCTCCAAGATGTTTGGGCCAACCTACCTGCCGAGTTCCTTCAAAAACTGTGTGCAAGTGTACCTAGAAGAATTGATGCTTGATGCTGTTTTGAAGGCAAAGGGTGGTCACACCAAATATGGATTTGATTTAGATTTTCTTCTGTTCACTCACTTTGCATTTAGTTAATTGATAAATATAATCTATTAACATGTCTATTTTGAAAGCATTCTTACTTTACAGCATTTTTTCACACCTGCCTAAAACTTTTGCACAGTACTGTATATATATATATATATATATATATATATATATATATATATATATATATATATATATATACAGTATATATAGATATATACCTTTGCTGATTTACTAGCAGTCGCTGGAGTAGTAATATATATGTCAAAAGTTTGATTTATGAGCCTTTTGACCTTTTAGGGACCTTTTGACCTTATGTGTGTGAAAATATGAATATATAATGAGGGGGCGTGGATTTTATATAGGAGTATGGAATATATATATATATATAAATATATATATATATATATATATATATATATATATATATATATATATATATATATATATATACATACCATAGTAAAACTTGAAGAAGGTTCAATTGAGACTGACCTCTTCTGTAAACCTACTGACATGCACCAGTATTTACACATGTCCTCTGCACACCCGATACACACTAAAAGGGCAATCCCAAAGGGTCTCGGAATAAGAATACGAATACAAAGAATATGCTCAAAAGAATGTGACTATGTAAAACAAAGAAATGTATTAAAAACAAATCTTTAAAAAAGAGGATACAAAGAAAGAATTATAGAGACAGAGTTAAGAAAAGTGGATAAACTAAAAAGAGATGATCTACTAGATTATAAAAATAGAGATAAAAAGGTCAAAAGAGTCCCATTAATAATGACTTACTCTATACTTTTGCCCAATATTTCTAAGATAGTTTGGAAACACTTGATGATTCTACATAATTCAGAAAAATTAAAAAAAGTATTTCTTAAGGCCCCAGTTGTAGCATTCAAAAGAGAAGCTAATTTAGGTGATATTTTAGTTCACAGTAAACATAAAAGAATAATTGACAAAATAGGTTCTACGAACATGTGCACCAGTAGATGTAAAGTGTGTAAATACATAGACAAAAGTAAAAATATAATTAAACATAAGTAAACATATATCCACTAAAAACTAATACCTACTGTAAAAATAGCAATGTTGTTTATGGAAAGCCTGTGAAAAATGTGATGAAATCAAATATGTTGGAGAGACTGGAACTACTTTATATAAACGAATTCAGAACCACCTTTCATTAATTAGAAATAAAAAAAATGAATGAACCAATAGTACAGCACTTCACCAGTCAAGGACATGACATAAATGATGTAAAGTTTGTAGTATTAGAACAGCTAAAATTAGACAATGTGACATATAGAAGAATAAAAGAAAATAAATGGATAAATAGACTGAACACGATTATGCCAGCGGGACTCAACAGAAAAGAATGAACCAATTAACTTCAATAGATATATAACATTTAAATAAATAAACAAAGTTTGTTCAAAAGTTATGCATGCTGATGCGCTGGGGAGGCCAAATCTAGACTGATCCTCAGAGCCAGCATTGCATGATATAATAAAAATACAAATGTATATAAATTAATGTTAATTAGAATTAATACAGATTCAAAGATAGAAGGAAGAAGTAAAAATGATGTCACAATATATAGAACAGCATTACATCATGTAAGAATAAATCATGGATTTGAATGGAAACAATAACAAGTAGTTGCCATGCCGTCAAAAACCTATAAATACCTCCAATGTTTTGATTCAAACACAGGCTCCCTTGAGAAAGATATGTACAACATATCGAAACGTTGGGCAGCTTTTGTTCGCTATCGCTTTCACATATGCTAACAAATAAATAATAATAATAATAATAGTCGTACATACCGATCAATCATCTCCTGATGACTCGTTTTATCACCAAACTCCTCAAAAATGCAATCCAAGTCATTATTTTATTGCTATAACATCTCGAAAAAGCTCTGCAAATGTCCGTGATAGTCTCTGGGCGCTGATACAGTAACACCCAGCTTGTTTCCTTATGACCGCCCCTATCTGATGCCATGGGCAAGTATGACTATTCATGAGATACTCCTTTTTTTTTTTTTCTTTTTTTTTTATCGGCTTGTCTCGGCTCCTTTCGCTCCCACTCGGCCATTGAATGGTTTTCTCGGCTTTTCTGGAGAAAAATGACTTTTTGCGTTTTTGGATGATGTCGGACAGGGTCCGACAATGGACCTGATAGGAATAATTGCAATGTCAGACCCAGTCCCACAATGGACCGCAAAGGGTTAGGCATCTCTTTTGAAAAAGTATTAAAGATCTCTAGGGGTCTCCTGGCTTCTCTATTGGAAGTGATCATTGACCGTGATATGGTGAAAAATTGCCGCGGTTGCGAAGTTGACCACCCGAGCCAGCTGAGACACAGTTGCCTTTATGAAGCGGACCCCGATTATTTCGATCAACATTTTGAAGAAATACTAGAAAAAATACACGTCCCGTGGCTGAAGCTTCTGGTGGCTAAAGCTCTAGCTTGTTTCAATTCCCATCCATCTTTGACAAAACTTCAGAAACTGGTGGAAGATATTTTAACAGAGCTAAGACCAGAACACAGCATTAGACGTAAACAGCCATCTACAAGAAGCCCTGGATGACAAGACCCGAGACATTGTCAACAAAATAACCAAAGCTTTCTACCATCGCAGTTTTACTAACCCCCAAGCTCCTTTAGCTTATTACAGAGCCTTGAAAATGGGGAACGTCCAGACTCCAGCAAAACTGAGGAAAACCATGGAGGGGCTGTTGTTTGAGTTAATAGCCGAGAAAGTGGCTTGTAAGAGACTCTTTCAAAGCCTGATCCCCGTAAATGTAAAAATGTTCAACAATTTAAAAAGTGTAACTGATTTAATCCATAAAATGTTGATGCTGATGCTCAAGAATGGCAAGAGTTGGTAGATACACATATAAAACACTGTAACCCCTTAAATGCATTTTTAATGAATATATTACTGTGAGATTAAAAGAGTTTCGAAGGGGTTAGAGACAGCAGGTACAGGGAGTAACCCTGGAAGAGACACAGAATGACCAGGAACTACATTTCTCAACAACGGGGAAAACCCACATTGCATGACGGGTAACAGCGGCAGCTTTAAAAAGCTGCTGGAATTAGATAGTGGGGAGGAGATTGGGATATTAACCAGTGGTAAACCAGAGGAATACAATTTTAGCACTTGTTTCTAAAAGCGGTACAGCGTATTGGGGCACTGCATTGAAGCAACCTTGCGGACTACCATTGTCACCAGTCAGAGACAACAATTGTTTCTACAGAGGGACAGTGTACGGTGGTTCTACCTTGAAACAACACGGCGGACTACACGCTTCCCTGTATCGGAGCAACGCAGAGAACACGGATTGCTGTAGAGTGAGTACGCTGTGTTTTACCTTTGATATGCTGGGAGCTACTGAAGTACGGGACTTGTGTGTATTCAAACAGAGTGTTTAAAGACTGTATCAAAAGCCCACGAACAGGGCAAGTTATTAACCCAGGAGAACTGTGTCCATCTGGAAGTGTTGAACGGTGTAATAATACGCAGGGACGCAAACAGGGTTATTTAAACGAATCACAACTTTATTTTATGTCCAGGAAACAGTGGAACCTGCAACAAAAGAGAGGCGAGAGTTAGAGAACGCTCATTGCTCACTGTTTGATCACCTATACTAATTCTAATCTACACAGCACTGTTATTACTTACCTTAACGAAAGGTTGGCTGGGTGTTGGGGCCGTACTCTTCCGCAACAGACCTCCGGGGCAGTCGGGAGTACAAACCTGTGAGTAGAGGACGGGGATGATCACGACTCCAAAGCGCCATCTGGTGGACGTCCGCGCCAACCTGGAAAAGAGAAAGATACCACAATACCAAGCCAACACCGAAGGAACTTGGATACAACAAGCAACTACTTACCTGAGGGTCTCGATCCACAAAGAAAGTCCTGGACTGTGTTTATTTGAGTTTGTTTATTATTTGTCTTGATAACTGGAACTTCTGTGTGTTCATTTTTATTGAAGATATGAGAAAAAAGGAAAATCATTAAAACAGAAATCTCCTTGGACCTGGGTCTCTGTCACGTTTGTCTGCATCAAAACAGACACCACTTGCGCATCTCATACTTACGTGGACTATACCTGTTCACAATTACCTAAAATGTTTGATGAAATAGAAGACCGCAAATGTATACATATCATTGTTTTGTATGCTTATGTGACTGATGTCTGTTTTCATAACCTGGCTAGGTTTTTAAGAGATGAAGATATATCAAAAGTTGTACAAAATGTCGTGGATTACTTAGTGACTAACAATGAATATTTGTGTAAAAACTTTATATGTCTTCTAAAATGTCCTAATCTTCTTGATAAACTGTGAATAAAATTTTTGAACTTCACACATGTCTCAGAGGTGTTATGATAAACTTTGAATAAAAACCTATTGAACTACATACTTGTCGCAGTTGTGTTATTTTGGTTAAAGATGTCACTTCAGCGTATGAAAAAAATATACTACAATCCCTCAAATCCTGGGGGCTTAGGGGGTTTACAGACTCTTCAAAGGGCTCTGGGGCCTGATGGTCCTAAAGTCTCTGAGAGGGCCCTAACAGACTTTTTATCAGAGCAAGACTCATATACGTTGCATAAGCCCTCTAAAATAAACTTTAAAAGAAACACCGTATTTGTATCTAATATCGATACTCAGTGGCAAGCTGATTTAGTGGATATGTCTAGCTTGTCAAAAGAAAATGGAGGTTACAAGTACATGTTAACATGTATAGATATCTTATCCAAATATGCCTGGGTAATACCCCTGAAAAATAAGTCATCTAAGACGGTGACCGAGGCGTTCAAGAGGATCCTCAGCACGGGTAGGAAACCTAAAAAACTACAAACTGATAAAGGGACTGAATTTCTAAACAGAGCATTTCAGAACATGCTAAAAGAACATAATATTCTACACTTTACCACAGGGAATGAACTAAAAGCCTCTATTGTTGAGAGATACAACAGGACTCTGAAAACAAAAATGTGGAAATATTTCACCGCCTTTAATACTCACAAGTATATGGATAAACTACAAGAAATGGTTCAGGCTTATAATAACTCCTTTCACCGTAGTATTCAAATGAAACCTTCAGAAGTTAATGAAGACAATTAATTTAAAGTGTTTAAAACTTTATACTCTAAGAAGAAAAGTTTAAGTTTGCAGTCGATGACAACGACAGAATTTCAAAGTTAAGAGCTCCCTTTATAAAAGGCTATGAACAGACGTTTACGGCAGAGATTTTTACTATAAGAGAATGTATACAAAGATTTCCACCAGTGTATAAACTATGTGATTATGATGGAGAGGCTATAAATGGCACCTTTTATGAACCAGAATTGCAGAAAATAAATGTCAAGACTGATAGGTTGTTTAGGATAGAGAAGATAGTTGCTGAGAAAAAGGAAAACAGTAAAAAGTCTTATCTCATAAAATGGGCCGGTTGGCCTGAAAAATTTAACCGTTGGGTCGCTGGGCATCAGGTGGTGGATCTAATGAGTTAACAAGTCCTGGGTGTATTTAATTACACTTAAAACATTATTCAAGATGTCTCAAGACTCTTTTTATGTGATTCTGCCTAGTAACGCTTCACAGGATGTTTTCCCTAAAAGCGCTATATCCAATTTTACTACCAAGTTGGTTAAAACAATGAATCTACTGGGAAAATGGGAAGTTTGCTTAGCAGAGATTCAATATCCCCATACCTGGGATAATATAAACATTAATGACAGCACTTTTATTACTTTAGATATAGAAAAGGCGATAAAACGTGATTATACTATCCCTAAAGGATATTATGAGACCCTTCAGGATGTAATAACGACCATAAATTATGTCCTGCTCGGAAAAGGACTAGATCAAAAAGGTGACAAGGCTCCCGATGAACAATATAAAAATGATTTGAAATTAGTCTATAAACCTATAGAAAGAAGAATTTATATAAAAAGTACTACTCCATTTGTGATTTTTGCCCAAGAACAACTCAGACAAATGTTGGGATTTCGTGAGACTACAAAGGGGACTATTGGACTATTGGGGCCTATTGAGGCTAAACTGTATAGTGCTCATTTGAGGACCATCTATCCATCCGATATCCGAGCGAGATTTTACACCATGTATGTCTATACAGATATCATTACACATCAAGCCGTTGGAGATAGTTACGTGCCTCTTCTAAGGTGTGTCCCTATAAAAGGCAAAAACAATGATATAATTACGGTAACTTACGACAGACCTCATTACGTACCCCTCAGCAAGACCAGCTTTGATACTATAACTATACAAATTAAGACGGATCAAAACAAGTTAGTGCCATTCCGTTGTGGGAAGGTTGTAGTGAAGTTGCATTTCCGACCTGTATAGCCACTTTTTTACACCTAATTGAAAAGAAAAATGAGACCTCATGGATATGTCAATCCTTATATTAATTATTACAAAAATCAAGCTGATAATGGTTTGCCTGTTTTTTCAGGAGCTCCTGTAATGTATGGAGCGGGTATAGGGGGTATTTTTCGAAGTCTTTTCAGAAAAGCTTTACCATTACTTAGAAGGGGTTTTGAAATAGTTAAACCTCATTTTAAATCAGCAGCTAAAAATATTGCTAGTGATGTAGTGTCAAATGTCCTAACAAGTCATAACACTCCTAGCCACAACAATAGCCAGTCAGGGGAAGGATTGATGGTGATGTCCAGAGGCTACAAGAGAAAACGTAGCAAACCTCCGGGATCTCGCTATCATCATCACAAAAAGGCTAAACCCTCTACATTCAGGTCATTTAGTAGCGGTAACTGGAGAAGGAGCAAGAAACCAAAGACTCACGGTAAAAAGAAAAACAGAAACATCTTTTAAATCATGACTCTGGTACATCATATGTCTCAAGAATGTGTGAAATCAGAACTGGATCTGTTTACCATCCCCTATACCCAAACAAGTATTGAAAAAAACCTTTATGTGGAAATTCCCCCCGTCTGCCTTGTCTGACACGGCTCCGCTTGAATTTTACATAGCGGGGAATGGGGAAGATTATCTTGATTTGAATAATACTCTTTTAAGACTTTCATGCAAAATTACTAAGGCTGATGGCACCGATTTAGCTGCAGACAGCATATCTGGTATTATCAATTACCCTGTAGCTACAATGTTTTCACAAGTGGATGTAACTTTAGGAGACTGCCTAATTAGTCAAAGCAGTAATACTTATCCTTACCGTAGCATTATCGAAGCAATGCTAAACTTTAGTAAGGACACCCTAGAATCTCAATTCACAGCCGGCTTGTTTTACAAAGATACCCCAGGACACATGGATGAGACTGATCCTGCAGGGGATGAAGGTTTAGTTAAACGGCATGCTTTTACCAGAATGAGCCATACAGTTAAACTTTTAGGACCACTGCACTCAGATATATTTTTTCAAGAAAAACTTATGGAAACTAAAAAAACTAAATGGAATTGACCTGAAAATTAAAATGGTGAGGGCCAGTGACACTTTTTGTTTAATGTCTGGCCGCAGAAGTACAAACTTAAAATTTTAGAAGCCTCTCTCTATATTAAAAAAGTAAAAATAGCCCCGGAGGTAAGAATAGCTCAGGCTCACCTTGATGACCTCTAATGCCAAATATCCTATTGATAGAGTGGGTATGAAAGTTTTTAGTGTTCCTAGAGGGAGCAGGGTATGTAATCAGGAGAATTTGTTTCTGGGGCAGTTACCAAAGTTTGTGGTTATTGGTTTAACAGATAACGACGCTTTTAGTGGGTCCTACGCTAAAAACCCTTTTAACTTTAAACACTTTGCCGGGAACTTTATAGCTATGTATGTTGATGGTGAACAAGTCCCCTCAAAACCTTTACAACCCGACTATACAGCAAGACACAACCCCGTCCGGGAATATTACAGTCTAATACAAGCCACGGGTAGACATCTCAAAGACAAACCGCTGATAATTGATCGATCAGACTTTATTAGAGGCTATGCGCTCTATGCCTTTGATTTGACCCCTGACCAAGAATGTAGAGATCATTTTTCCTTAGTAAAAAATGGTAATATGCATCTTGAAATGCGTTTTGCCAATGCTCTGCCAGAGACTGTGAATATGATTGTTTATGCTGTTTTTGAGAACGTGATTGAGGTTTCCCACCAAAGAGCAGTTCTCTTTGATTACTGAAAAGTTTGATACAACTTTGATCCTTTTTAAAATGAATACCACCCAGCTTACAGCGCTGCTATCCAGCAACCCCTTGACAGAAAAGTATTTTTATGGGGTCCCAGCTAGTGATCAACTACCTAAAGGAAAAATAAAAAAACTTCTGGCGATGCTTATTGTCAACACCGACCCCCAAAATTATCCTGGAGAACACTGGCTGGGAATTTATCTAAAAGAAGAGGGTCATGGAGAGTTTTTTGATTCTTACGGTAACCATCCAGATTTTACTTATTTTCCTATAACTATCTCAAACTTTTTATATAACAACGCTAAACAAACAGTGTACAATAATCAACCTCTACAAGGTCTTATGACTACTACCTGCGGCCATCACTGTGTTTTCTTCTTACATCTTACTTACCCCGAGGTTATGGCTCTCTACAGCTCTGATTTAAACAAAAATGATCTGATGATGGCTCGATTTATACATTGTATGCCTAACCCTAAAAAACAGAACTGTATAAATATATTTTCATGCGTGCAGTGTGTCAAGACCCACCATGATTTTAAAAAATGTTACGAATGTTAGTCTTCAAAAAAACGTATGACAATGTAGATGTTGAATAAATATTTTTATTGTGTAAAAACTTATACAGCCGTATATCAGACATTGATTATACAACACTTGCATGAATATACAACAAAATGTAAAGATGTGTGAAACTCAATAAAAAACAGTAACATCTTAATAAGTTTCCCATAACTGTTGTCTTTTTTTCTGCTTCTTGTTCATAGGGGTCTCTAAGGGTCATTTTTTATAGGCTTCTATGAGTTGTCGTGTTTGAGAATTAGGTACTGTAGAATAAGGGACATTTATCACAGCCAAACCTTTGATGAATTCAACCCATCCTACAGGTAGCCTATGTTCAGGGATATTGGTATTCCCAGTAGCGGCCCTGATTAAATCAGCCATATGCGACCCTCTAATGTTCTTACCCCTAAGAATGAATTCCCCTTGATCATTCCATGAGGTAAACAAAGCATTCTGAGACATTGCGTTTAAAATAAATATAGCATTTTTCTTAGATCTGGATGGGACGCTACTCATAACATCAGTCACAACCTTAGATTCAGATTCGGCATCAGTTTGTGCCATTTCCTCAGAGGGGGGAGTAATCAAAGTCAGGGTATTAAGCTCTTTTTCACTCTGTTTAATCAAGGCTAGATATCTCTGTAAGGAGTTGGTCCCTCAAAAAGTTCATTTCAGAGTCAAGTCTGCTTTCAACTGTTTTTTTAATAGGTTCGGGGTGCTGTGGCTCATGCTTTCGAAGTCTATCGAGTTGATGTTGTGGTACCAGAAACATTTTCTGGGAGTGAGTCATTTTTTACAAATTAACTTTAAGGTGTTAAGAGTCCTGATAAAAAAGGCAGAGCAATCCTTATTAAAGCGCCAATAAAACCACCACTGTGATTCACCGTTTTTTCTTCTTTTTAATTGAATGGTTCTTATTACATAGACTCTTTATAACACGCCGCTGCTTTTTGAGGGTGTTTAACTGACTCAAAGTCAAGGGGATGTTACCCTTTAAGGCGTTTAAGGTAATTTCAACAATAGATTTGATAAAATCGTCGGAGGCTTCTCGTAAAACTGCTCTTCTCTGATGAGCCGACATGGTGCGTTGTTGAAGATTCTAGATAAATAAAAGTTTTAGCGCTATAACAGTCCGTTTATAAGTGTTTTGTCTTGGTATTTCTCATGATATAAGCAACTGGCCAATCAGGAGTAAATAAACCAGTTCTTAGACGGTATGCTTCGGGGGTTTGGGCTTTTAAATCTATTAAAAGATAACCATAGGGTTTTTTTGTGGCATCTTCAAACGCTTCTAAGAAAAACTTGGAGTTACCGGGTTACATCTGTCAGGCTAACGTGTTGATTTGAAGTTTATCTCTGGGGTTTTTAAACAGAATAATGTAATTGGCATTCAAGTTTATGGTATGACTCATTTTTCCTTGAAAAAACAAATTTTGAACCAAATACAGCACGCATAAATTCCTATGATGAACGTATTTTGTAAAAGCTTTCTGTATTTCATCATTTTCGCTAGCTGCCTCCATCAAGTCATCTATAATGATTAAATTGATTTTGTTAGGAGGCAGTAAATTATCATCGGTTAATGAAGACGGTATGCCTTCAATAAATTTTACATTTTTAAATTTAAGTGCCAATTCGTTGTATAATGGCTGCCAACAGCTATAGCACCATATGATATTCTTAGGGGTTTGGGAAAAGATCTGTTGAGAGTTTTCTAAAAGCTGCTTCACAAAATAACTTTTGCCTGAATTGGAGGGCCCGGATATTATAGCTGCAAAAGGTACGGTTAGTCTAATATCGAAGCCATCTTCAGTAGCCATAAGGAAGAGATGTGTAATCAGACCGCAAGACTATCTTATTGTAGACTATTTGAAAAGTTTTCTGGAGTGGTTTGTTTTCCAATTGAAATTATTTTTTATTACGGTGAATCTGGGAGCCTCAAATCATGATATGCTCTGCGGGGGTGTTTCTATCAGGATTCACAAAGTTTTGAACTAGGTCTTTTAATGAAGCGAGGTTAATTAATTTGGAATTTTCATAGTTTAGGGTAATACCCTTTACTTTGAGACATGTTTTTCCTCTGTTTGTGATGTACCCATACGTTTTAGGCCCCCCTGACACAAACTCTGTAATGTATTCCCCCGGCTTCAACTCGCTAGTTAAATCTCCAAGATAATCGCCAAGTTCTGGACGCCAAGCATGGGGCCTACTGACAAAGATCACAGAGTCCGTATCATGATACAGACAGCGACCCTGCAGACGATCCATGAGGTTATAGAGCTCTAGCCGGGCGTAAGCGGTTGTAAACGCCGCTATGAATACGTTTACATTACCTGGGGGTATATAGTGTCTTAGAAGAACTGATTAATTGTAGTAATTTAGACTAATCATACTAAAAGTTTTAATTTAATGTGTTTTGATGATTTCTGTGACTTGTATAACCTGAATAATGACATTATATGGAGTTTAAAGTTAACAAAGTATTAAATTTACAATGTTAAACTAACACACTGGAATGTGGCCAAGGATTCAGCAGCCTTTGTTTTCAGAGAAGTGCATGAGTCAGCGACATGAGAATAGGACACTGTCTCAAGATGATAATATTTTGAGACAGCGATAATTCCTCTTTTCTCCTCAGTCACTTAGCTAATATTATTCTTGTATTAGGGGAATCAACTTTGTGGGTCCTGAAAGACACTCTCTCCCTAGCAACTAGAAAAATCAACCAATCAGAAAAGTCGGTAGACAACAGTATACCACAAGGTTGGTTCAAGCTGACTGAGGAGGATAAGAATTACCACAAGCCATGAACTCTGTGCAAAAACCAATTATATAAGGAACTGTTGATTGAGTGTTTTTCGAGCTTTCTTTGCGGTTGCTTGCAGAGTCTGTGACACTCTGTTGAGGGCTCCAGTTTGCAAACTAATAAAGTGTGAGTTTGTTCCAACTTGTCTCTGCTCTATTGTTTTCAGTACAGGACCGGGGTCTGCAGCATTGTATGCAGAAAATTCCACGACATATATGGCGGCGAGGATGGGATCCTGAACTCCGTCCGCTGATCGTCCCGGAAGCGGAGTAAATCACCGGTGAGACCTATCCTTAACTTGGGTCAGGACGCCCGCAACTAAGAGGGTTGGCGGAGTCCGCTTCGAATCTGGCTGGGGGCGTCAGTGAGGCGGATAAAGGATCCCGAACAAAACAGCCCTGCTGAGGCGGTGAGTAGAGACAATCTGGACCAGCAATTTAATTAGGAATAGACCCCAGAGAACTACAAGGCTGACCCTGTGATGCACAGGAGACCAAGTAGTCAGGGTAGACCCCATAGAACTACAAGGCTGACCCTGTGAGTGGAGCGGTTTACGGAAACTGTTACTGGCACTGCACAGGAGACCAAGTGGTCAGAGCACTGTGAGGCTGTGATTACTAACCCCCGTGACGGTGAGGCAGATTATGAGAGAACTGTCATAGCACTGCTCGGGATGCGCAGGTTGTGATCTAACGGAGAAAGCCACAGTGCTTGTACTAGTACAGGGTAAAGAACCAAATTGAATAGACGTCTTACTGTGAGTTGTGAATAACTTGTTGTGTAGTGTGAAGTAATCTCGTGTAATCTCTTTCTTTTTCCTCTTCTTCTCTCTCTCTCTCTCTCTCTCTCCCGAGGCTACGCTCGAGCATTTCGAGCATTATGTCAGGATATAACGTATTCAAGTGCAAGGAGAATACGTATTGTGTAAAAAATACTTGGCCAAAAACTGAAATCCAGGTGTTTAAGTGTATACTGTATAAACTAACCATAGGAAAGAGTTCATGTCAGTGGCCTGGACGAGTAGTAGATTCATTTCCTAAAAGAAAATATTACAATAAGTGGGCGATTTGTGTTAAAATTGGAGGATTTACAGTTTGGCAAAATAATATAAAATTAGAAAGCGTGTCTAAAAACAGTAGAATCTGTAGGTGAGATAATGGGTGCGGCAACAAGTAAGGTGACCAATGTCGACTGTAAAAGTCTGACAGGATGTCAGAAAAAATTACATGACAGATGGGGATCAGGTCCCCTGGGACAGAGTGATTTATGGTACGCTAAATCCAGCTTCCCCTCGGGAGGAACATTGAGTGTAAGCAAGTTAGCTATTTGCAGGACAGAATTAGAACAGTGGGAGAAACAAAATAAAAAGAGAAAGGGAAGAATAGATTGGGAGAGTTTTAGAAAGTAGAAAAAATGTCAGAGGAAGTGTTAGAAAGACAGGAGAAAGGGGAAAAAGGAGCTTATGATGCAGACAGTGCAGAATAAGAAAACAAGTAGGGACAAGAAGCTAGAACGCCTGGCACCCCCTCCCTATATTCAGCAGCGCTTCCCCCTCTGCACCGCCCCTGCCTGAACACAGAGAAGAGAGTGAGAGTGAGTCTGAAGAATCAAGCAGTACTGTGACGGCCAGTTCCAGATCAGAAGGCGAATCCTCAGCTCCGACCAGCCCCAGTCAGGAGGAAGAGAAACCGTCACCAATAAATACAAGATCGAAAGGAAAGCAGAAGGGTAAACAAAAAGAGGTCAAAACGTTTCCCTTAGTAAACTATCCTAACCCACAGCCCAGACCACTACCAGGAGGCGAAGGGGATGGAAACTGGACCCCAACTATTTCTGTACAAAGAGACTGGGATGTGGGGGAAATGAGGGAAATAGCAAAAGACTTGCCGGACCAAGGCAAAGACTCTGGTCAGTTTGAAACCCAGGTACAGGCACTGGTTCAAATGTACCGACCTAGCGCAGCTGAAATAGGGCAGGTGTTGCGCCGCAAACTGAGATTGGACTGGCCGGCTGTTAGCGGGACTTTTGATACAAGATTGTTGTACCCAGATGGCCCTAATGACGGGACATATGATCGGCAATTAAAAGAACTGTTGGAGCGGATCACTAAAAATGGCCTGTATTACCAGACTGGACTATGATACATAATTGCAAACAAGGGAACGATGAATCATGGGATGATTACTATGCCCGCTTGTTAAAATGTTATCGAGATCACAGTGGACTAAAACCAACAGATGCCCACTTTAATGAAATGCTGAAAACTGTTATCATGAATGGTATCAAACCCGACCTCAGAGGATCTGTAGCCCAGTCCTGTATTGGCTGGGAAACAGGAGAGTTGGAACACCTTCTGACGCACATCGTGCATCAAAACCGACAACAACTGGCAAAAGTACAGAAGAAGAAGGAAGATAAAGAAAAAGAACAAAAGAAACTACAAGTAGTGCAATTACAGTACTATCAAGCGCAAGTAGGCGGACAAAGAGGAAGAGGGCGGGCAGGCGAGGAGGTGGAAGGGACAGCAGCCATGGCAAGGTAGGGGCCCAGTGGGTCAAGGTTACAATAATGGTGAATGTTTTACTTGTGGAAAGTTAGGACATAGGGCAAGAGATTGCCCTCAGGGGTCCGAGATGAGACAAGGATTATGGACTGGGGAAAATAAACAGAATTGACATAAGGAAGGAACAGCAGGGAGACAATTACAGGATAGCCAAACACAGTTAATATGCCCTTTAATGTTTAAAAACAGACAAGCCCAAAAGTAGTATTAGAAGTAGAAGGCAATTAAATAACTTTTTGATAGATACAGGAGCTGCAAGATCAGTGATAAAAAGGAAGATGCACCGCATTTGGCATTGTCTGGCGACTCTGTACTAACAATAGGGGCCTCGGGCCAAGCTAATAGGGAAATGCTCACGAAGACAGTCAATGTCAAATGCAATAAAAAGTCGTGGCGCATTCATTCATATGCTCTCAAATATGTCCAGTGAACCTGTGTGGTAGAGATTTACTGACAGCCCTCTGCATAAAAATAGAGTGTAACCCAGGAGGTATTATTGTTGATATACCTATAATGTACACAGATTGCACTCACCAATCTGATTGGCTTTATGCGTGGGATTTGTTGCCAGGAAGCGAACTGCACAGCTAGAACAGCTCACTGTTGAGATATGGGGACACGAGCCAGAGAGAATGCCTGCATCACGAATGCACTGTACTGCACTCTATTCAAATGGACAAAGGGATTTTGAATTTGAAAATGCATGGTTTGAGACCACCCCAGTATATGTAGAACATTTAGAAACGCAATATCTATATTGGTCGGAAGATTTTGCCGCACTCTCAGTTATCTTAACCTCAGAGCAACAAAAGGTGTATGAAGTAAAAACAGGCTCCACATGTATCCCTTGCAAAGCGACCGGGTGTGCATGGAAGGATTTGGGTCCCTGGGTGCTCAAACTGTCACGGCTGGGGACTGGGTCACGGTGCCAAAAGGCGAGTTTTCCCCATCTGGGCAAGCATACCGGATGTTAAAAGGGGGCTTGGGTTTGTCACGGGTGATGTTTGAATTATCGGCTGTTCCGGATCCCCAGCACCTAATGATAATGGGTGAGGGGGTGAGCCGGACTGGTTGAAGGACATCCCCAACAGCTGTGGCCCACCAGCAAGAATGATTTTGGCCACATAAAGACTGTGAGCCTCTGGTGGTTGAACCAAAAACACCCATCGACCCAAACGAAAACAATATCCTCTGGGGAGGGAAGCCATTGATGGCATTCGACCTCTGCATGAGGAATTGGTAAAAGGGGGCTATAGTGCCGCAACTGGAGCCCATTGCAACTTCGCCAATCCTCCCAGTTAGAAAGGCAAATGGGGGTGGCGATTTGTACAGGATCTCCGTGAAATTAATTTGGCAGTACACCAGAGAACCCCTATCGTACCTAATCCGATCACTTGTCTCTCTGGTGTTCCGCCGTCTGCCAAATGGTTTTCTGTAATTGATTTAGCAAATGCATTTTATAGTGTCCCAATTGAAAAAGGGTCACAAGAGTGGTTTGCGTTTACCTTTGAAGGTAGCGAATGCCACAAGGGCTATACCGAATCACCGGCCGTGTTTAGCGCAGCAATGCAGGTAAATTTAGCAGGATTCATACCCCGAAGGGAATGCGTTAATACAGTGCGTCGATGATTTACTGCTGTGTTCTGAATCCTTTGAAGCAAGCGAGACCGATACTAGGGCTTTGTTGTGTTTCCTTGCAAAAGAGGGCCATAAAGTTAACAAGCAAAAGCTGCAGCTCTGTAAAGGGAAGTAACTTACATACTAACCAAATGAAAATGACTGACGCAATTACTTGGACTACTGACGGCTTACAGGCATTTAAAGAGCTGAAACAAGGACTGACTGCAAACCCCTGCCTAGGGATCCCTAACCACGAAAGGCCGTGGTAAAATGCGCAGCGCACACTAACTCCACTGACATTGTTTCCCTAGGAAATGCACGGGCAGATGCCGCAGCAAGGGCAGCTGCACAATCTGGCGATCCGGCGAATCTGTGTATCTGTGTAACTCATCTGTTGTTGATCAGCCCTTCTCTTTACAGGATATTATAGATCTCCAGGCTTCGGCGGACGAGAAGGAGGGGGTAGAACAGAGGCGGGCTCTGGCTGGGGCCAAGCGGGAAGCCTATACTACCCAGAGCCTGTTATCCCCTAATGTGTAAATGGGCACACGGTCTTGACCACGTGTCAAAAGGAGGGTAGTAAGTTATGTATATAAATTCTGGTATTGTTTTGGATTTACTGCTTTTGCTGAACAGTACTGTTCAAGATGTGTAATATGTATGCAAAACAACATGGGGAAAGGGACCGGTGTCCCCATGGCAGCCCATCAAAACCCAATCAGCCTTTTGATCATGTGATGATGGATTTTATTGAATTAACACCCTGGCAAGGGAAGAAGTATTGTCTGGTTCTCATTGATATGTTCTCAAGGTGGGTGGAGGCATTCCCTGTAAAACATGCTTCTGCTCTAGCAGTAGCTCGTGTGTTGATCAAAGAAATAATACCCGTTACGGGTACCAATGAAGTTGAGCTCAGACAACGGCTCACATTTTGTGAATGAAATCATTAATTGCCTCGGGAACTCCTTCCACATTGACTTAAAGAGACACTGTGCCTACCATCCACAAAGTGGGGCGCTGTAGAGAGAGCCAACCAAACATTAAAAAGTAAGCTAACTAAACTGTGTGCTGAAACTGGGTTAGCCTGGGGCACCATTCTCCCTCTGGCTTTGATGTACATGAGGGGCGCTCTCATGCTGCACATGGTCTGAGCCCACATGAGGTTTTGACAGGAAGAGTAATGTGTATGCCTAATCACTTGCCTCTTACCAGGCACCGGTTGACGCTCCAGGGATGTGATGACGAAATGGTAAATTACTGTGTTGCGCTTAACAGTGTGCTTAAGGATTTCTTCCTTAGGGTGCGAGCTGCCTTGCGGATCCAGCTGAAGGACCCGGACACAGCATTCGCCCTGGGGACTGGGTAGTGATCAAGGACCTCCGGAGAAAGTACTGGCACCAACAGCTGGGGAGGCCCGTTCCAGGTGCTGCTGACAACGCCAACGGCAGTCAAGGTTGCAGAAAGACCAGCGTGGATACACGCCAGCCACTGCAGGAAGGTACCCCACGATCCTGAGGATGTACCGGCTAGCGGAGCCCGACCACACAGACCGTGGCCCTGGAATGATTGGAGTTTTCGACTCATGACTGTGTCTTTGCTCAGCAGCATTCTGGTTGTACTCCTTATTTTTATAATAACTGAACTCCCAGGAGACAATAACCACAGTATTAACGGTAATGACAGCCAACCTGGGATGAACCGAACAAAAAGGACACTCCATGTTTGGTCAATGAACATGCTCATGATACTGATTGGGACCCATTCTCCTGGATCCAATCTATATTTGGGTTCTGGGGAACAAACCTGTTTCACTGGATAATATATGGGTTGGTTGTGATAATTGCATTAATGATATTAATCACTTGTGTAAAAAGCTTTGTACTAAAACTTTGGATAATGCTCTAACCATGTCACTGCTTACTACTGAGAACCTGCGTAATGAAGATAATGACCCTTTCAGGGATATGGATGATGATGTTGTATAATTATTCTATCTAACAGTAGTTGTAATGAATATTACAAAAGGAGGGATGTCTTAGAAGAACTGATTAATTGTAGTAATTTAGACTAATCATACTAAAAGTTTTAATTTAATGTGTTTTGATGATTTCTGTGACTTGTATAACCTGAATAATGACATTATATGGAGTTTAAAGTTAACAAAGTATTAAATTTACAATGTTAAACTAACACACTGGAATGTGGCCAAGGATTCAGCAGCCTTTGTTTTCAGAGAAGTGCATGAGTCAGCGACATGAGAATAGGACACTGTCTCAAGATGATAATATTTTGAGACAGCGATAATTCCTCTTTTCTCCTCAGTCACTTAGCTAATATTATTCTTGTATTAGGGGAATCAACTTTGTGGGTCCTGAAAGACACTCTCTCCCTAGCAACTAGAAAAATCAACCAATCAGAAAAGTCGGTAGACAACAGTATACCACAAGGTTGGTTCAAGCTGACTGAGGAGGATAAGAATTACCACAAGCCATGAACTCTGTGCAAAAACCAATTATATAAGGAACTGTTGATTGAGTGTTTTTTCGAGCTTTCTTTGCGGTTGCTTGCAGAGTCTGTGACACTCTGTTGAGGGCTCCAGTTTGCAAACTAATAAAGTGTGAGTTTGTTCCAACTTGTCTCTGCTCTATTGTTTTCAGTACAGGACCGGGGTCTGCAGCATTGTATGCAGAAAATTCCACGACAATAGGTTTCAGAAGCATAACGCCATTGTACCTGGGCCACCGTATCACTTACAAAACAAAAATGAGAAACATGATATCTTTTTGAAAAGAGATAATGGAAAAACTGGTCAGGATCTTTAACCAAGCTTGTAGAGAGTTGGTTAGTCTTTTGTCCAAATTTTCCCCAGAGAGAGTTGAGGCATAGTTTGGAGATTTGTCTTTTAGCAGGGTTAACATTAATGTTTTGAGGATCTAATTGAATCCCCTCTTTCTGAAAATATTCAACAATATAACGCTCTTTACGCACCTCATCTGTACAATGAGAGGGGTAACCTGAACTTTCCTGTTTCCCCTTGAGATGACTATTAATGTAGCCTGTAAAGAGAGTGTCAGATTTCTGAGGAAAATGCCAACCTTCGTGTATTTTAGACACTTTGTAACCTTTCTCAAGAGCTTTGACTACCTCTACACTGCACCATGTTCCTGTCAAGGCTCTTTCTCCAGAGGTATGGTTACATACACCTGTCTGGTTTAGTGTTTCTGCGCAAGAACGGCAGAGGGTAAACATTAATTTGCCGCAGATTCTTGCAGGCAGTACGGGAAAAAAGACCCTAGGAGGCAGAACAGTTAATTTGAACAAGCCAAAGTACTGCCTCAAGTCCTGAAAATTATGGTAAATTATGGTAGGATGGTCTACAGGGTACACTTTTGTTTTGTTGACAAAGGGGTACAAGCTAGTGAAATCAAAGTATTCCAACCTTTCATTTTCCTGGGCCACATAATGTAATGTAATGGCATTTGTACGACCCCCACACAGAGCCTCACGAGGATTGATTTGTTCTGGAAAATCAGAGCGAACCAAAAATCGTGAACTTGAGGCTGTTTTTTCAGGGCGTTCCATTCATGCTCCCAAATAACTCTGACTTGTGATGATACATCGTACCGCAGGATACTTTGCTTAAGGGGTTTACATCGGTGGAATCATAGCATTGGGGGCAACCATGAAAAAAGCACCCTGCAAATTCAAAAGCCGTACGCTTACCATTAATCACAGCATACCCGTCCAAGAAAAAGGGCCCTATTTTAAGCTCTCCATAGCTCTCCAAAGCATGTTGAATGAAAACATTTTCAGTTTCAGATACATACATTAACCATTGTATCGAGGCATTTGAAAAGCTTTTTTGCTGGTCACTGTAATTGTCTGGAGGAATGATAGCTAATGTGTCTTTAGGCATAAATGTACTTCTATACATAGCCATGCACAGTGAAGCAATGGTAGTGCATTGGAAGGGGTCTATCTGCCCTATAGCATAAACCTCTGTACGGAATCTGATACAGGCCTCTTTCAAAATTTCAACATCATTTTGCAGTAGAATGCCATCTCTTCTCTGAAATTAAAAATGCCATTCTTAATCGAATCGTACCATTTGTAAAAGTCATCACGTTCTTTAGACATCATTTGCTGAACACCGTAGTAACGTGGTTCAGGATAGGGCCCGACGTAATTCTGGTTTTCAACAGTATTGAAAAAATGAGGAAAATATCCTTTTCTGGCTTCAAATCCCAGAGCTGTAGGCATTGCACTTAACTTCATGGGCATAAAGTTAAAGGAATCAATGTAGCGCATCTTAAAAGCCTTGTCTGTAAAACACATTAACTTGCTACCCTGAGCTATGATATGAGGGTTAACACCGTTGGTAACTAAATAATTCATCAGTAAATAACTGTCATACGACTTCGCATTGTGTGCCAAGAAAGTATAGCCTGCGTAACTGGGCCTGCGATACCTTTCAAAAAACTTTTTCACACAATCCTCTCCCTCCCAAAACCATGATTCCCCATCCATGTGCATGCAGAAATAATAATTCGGAATGTGAAAGCCATCTTCCTGACGGCATTCAAAATCATAAAACACATATTTATCTGTGGGCTAATAAGGTTTTGGCACTTGAATGAAGCATTTGTGATCAGTGTGAGGTAACAACACAGCCTTACATATCTTACAGTAGGGACTAGGACATTTATGAGCAGTAGGTTTAGTAGGGTCGCATTTATAGAGAGAATAGCAACTTGTACACAGTTTTAAGATGTCACACATTGTGATCATCATAACAGAGCTGTGATCGACAATAACGATTGCAATCGTTACATTTTACCTTTACAAAGGCATCACTATTACAGGCTGGTGAAAAACACACATTACAATGTCCCTCACAACGATGCCCAGATCGGTTACTGTAGGCTGTGTAACAGTAATTGCACAGATAGGAGGCACCCAGAAAACCTTTCAAGTTAACAATACCGTAGAAATGGTTCTCATGAAGAAACAGAAATAGTTTTGTTTTTTGGTCGAGTATCTGTTTGGTGTTTCAGGAACACGTCCTTTTGAGGACATCTGTACCACACCACAATTTTAACATCTAGGGCCTGTTCAAATTTATCTATGTCAGCAAACGAAACCCTCTGATGTTCACTTAACCCCACACTCTGTTGAAGTTTTAAAGCCTCAGCAATACACACATCATAGGCACCCCTGAATTCTGGAAATACCAAGCTCAGAACGCTGTAAGCAAAGCATAATTAATTGTCTCTGTTGTAACATATAATCAGATGCTTGGCTTTTTTTCTAATAAGCTCACTTTTCATTAAGGTCTGCAAACCTCTCCTTAGACCCCCTCCTTCAGGACACCTAATAACTTGTACAACCAACATCAAAGAGTCATCAGCCAAAATTTCACTATGACTTTGAAGGAGAGCTTCAATCTGACTGAGAAAATCTTCTAGACTTAAATTGTCTCCATTCATTTTTACATACACAGGTATATCTAAGGATCCGGCTCTTAATTCAAGCTGCACAATGTCTGCGGGCCTTAACGTTCTAGAAATCTCACTCAACATGTTCTCTAACGTTTCGTGCAGTACGGTAAAAACTTCAGCTTAGGAATCCAAATCATACAGGTGTGTAAAGTTAAGAGGTTGTTTCAATTTGATATTGTTAAACATAGGTCTATGTCTAAGCTGTACAGCTTCCCCCCCAATTCTACCCCCGTTGCTAACCCTGTTAGGGTTCTGTAAACCAGAGGGACCAGCCACTTGGTCATCATGTACTACACCATTCCCCGGGACTTTTATGCTAAAAGAGTTATCCTGACAAGACCCCCCATTTAAACCATCCCCTATTTGGTTTTCCATAGCATCTACACTCTCTGTATTAACATGATTTTCTCTAGACATTTCTTGCAAAAGCTTATTCAAAGAGTCAATATTGATCTGAGTCAATTTAGCATCATTAATAATCCCTGGGTGCATGGGGGTATTGTTGTTTATATTAGGGGTGGTGTCATTTATAGAGGGACTATCTGTAGAAATTTCATCAATCAAAGCCTTGATTGACAGTAAATTACATGAGTTATTATTTAAATCATTTAATAGTTTGTCTAGATAGTCAAAGTTCTCAAAAGCTCCTAAATTTGTGGGGTGAACAGTGCTTGGTCTGCGGCTGGAGACTTAGTAGGTGTAGGGGATCTTGTTGAGGGAGCCATATTTAAAGTACTTTGGGGAGTGATTGCAGCATTAAACATATCATTATTTAAAGTACTTTGGGAGATGATTGCAGAATTAACCACATAATTATTTGACACAGTTTGACTCGGATCAATTGAAACCTTTTTATTTTTTTGAACACATGTCACAGCATCATCATTTTCAGTATCATCAACAACAGCAATTTCAACATGTTTTCTCTTACAAGTTTTTTTTTTTTCCGAAAGGGCTTCATTATTGCTCTACAATGACCAAGTTATTGTTTCAAAAAGCCTAGAATTTTCAACAGGGTTATTAAGGTCTGAATATTCTGAGCCAGCTCAGGGTCAGACACTAGAGCCCTTATAGCGGGGTGTCTGTAAATGATCTGAGCTATAGTCAATTCGACATGCTTCAAGAGCTCCACGCTGTGATACCTAGTAGTCGAAGATGAGGCTTGCGCTGGTTTTGGCCTTTGAGGTACTTCTTAGACTGGTGGGGTGACTCTTGGTCTCGGTGAACTGTGCAGCCTTCTGGAAATGTTACGTGGTCTTTTAGACTTCGGGTCCCTGATGACTGGTGTTTCGTCCTCTGAAGAATCGCTGGACACAATAAGAGTAGGTCTAGCAGGTCGTTCTAAAAGAAATGAAAATAGAACAAAATATAAAATCAGACCAAAATACATTAACAGGTGCTTAATGAAATATTTAACATTATTTTTTTTTTAAATGCTTCATTTTAAAATTGGTACTTACTTTTGAGAGGTCTTTTTTCAGATTTTGGTTGTTTAGTGTCGGGCTCTAAGGGGGTCCTCGCCTTTAAACCTAGTCCCTCTGATGTACTGGACACGTCTTTCCTTGCGGGTTTTTCAGGGCTTTCTAAAATAATAATAAGATAAAAGGTTGTATATGATTGTTTTATTCATCTAAAATAAATAATATTAATTATAAATGATCAAACATATTTTTATTAGTCTATAAAACAATACTGATCATACTTTTAGACACTTCTGAGTCGGACGGCAGGTCTTCAACATAGTCTGATTCTAAAACGGTATGAAACAGATACGTCTTTTAAAATGAAATATATAATAATAATAATAATAATAATAATAATAATAATAATAAATAAAAAAAATAATAAAATATTATAAAAATAATAATCTAAAATATATAATCCGTATACAATCCGTAATAATTATACATAACTTAATATCCAAATATATAATAATTATATATCCGTATTCACTATTAATAAACAAAACCAGACATAAATATAGTTATTAATAGTCAACACTTTAAATAAAACATGAATGTTTTTACTTACTTTTAGGCGACTCTAAAGTCACTGAGGAGTTATTTAAAAAGACATCAGGGTCAACCATTGGGATCGTTAGCTCCTGTTGAATGTGCTCTCCGGGGGCAAGTTCTGAAATTTAAAGTCGTCATGAATACTTAGAGAAAAAAGATCGTGATATTTAGGTCTAGCGTCAGTAAAAAAATGTATGATACATACCATTATAGCTCTGAGCCTCTAGAAGCCACGTGGGGTATAGGGGGAAAATAGTAGTCTGGTCGTTGTGCGGCTCAGTCACTAACTCTTCATATGACTAACTCTTCATATGAACTGTTCTTCTATAAGCTCATCAATATCTGTAGATATGAAAAATATATAATTATTAATATTAATATAAAACAAAAATAATAACATGACTAAAATAATAAATAATAATACTAAACTAAAATTATTCATGTTAAAATACTACAAAACTCCCCATGTTAAAGCATGTATTTTTATATTCGTGTTTATATCTGAGTTATAGGCATCATCTTAACTCTTTTAAAATAAATCCCACTTTTAAAAAAAGGGTATACTGTAAACACGCTACCTATTAGGACAACCCATGCTGCATCACAGACAAAACCTCAAGGAGCCTTCATTCACAACCTAAAAAACACCATTTTTCCATAAGGCATAATGACACTACATTCCCCAGAATACATTTCTAAACATAGCGGCTTACGCTCTGAGTTAAAACGCAATTCAAACTTTTTTTTTTTTTTTACAGAGTATCTATTAGCGTTTTACATAAGATTTTTCAAACGTTACATTTATAACACAAACATTTTAATTAGATATCCCCTAAAAAATTACAGCTAAAGAAACATTTTTAAAAACATCTTTTTTCGCTCTGTTAAGACGCAATTTAAGCATTAAACATAGAGTTACGTACCGTTTAACAACTCGGTGAGTTGTCCATTTGTCTTGCTTGCGTGCTTGCTTCTTGACCCGTTCAGACTTTTTTTCAGAAGTGCAGACATGTCCTGAGAGACGGTTTATATACAATTTAGATCCATGGTCTTAACGGTCGTAACCCTAGGGGGTCGTGTTGGAAACGGATGCCCGTAAAAGCGATTTTCATGATGGTGTGACAACTGCCCCAATAACCCTACCATAAATTTTCAAAGTACGGGGTACCGCTTAAAAATATTTCTTACCAATGGTCTTATATATATATATATATATATATATATATATATATATATATATATATATATATATATATATATACACAACATATCTAAACGTTGGCAGCTGGCTCTTTGAGCTAATTTTATATATATATATATATATATATATATATATATATATATATATATATATATATATATATATATATATATAATTATTATTATTTATTTCTTAGCAGACGCCCTTATTAAGCAAATACATTTCAAGTATCATAGTACAAGAAATAATACAATTAAGAGCAAGATAAATACAATGAATATGGTTCAAGCAAGTACAAGTGTGACAAAATACAATTCAATAATACAGCAGATAAGTGTCAGTGATAGTTACATCAGGATATGATTAAATACAAAATACCACAGATTAAACACTTGGCAGATTACAGTACTCTGAAGTACAGGATTAAATGCAGTAAAATAGGGGGTAGATAAGAGCAAGTAAAGCGCATTTAAGTAAGGGTGATAAGTGCCCCAGGGGAAGAACACAGGAGTTCTACAGGTGCTTTCTGAAGAGGTGAGTCTTGAGGAGGCGCAGGAATGTGGTCAGGGACTGGGCAGTCCTGACATCTGTAGGAAGGTCATTCCACCACTGCGGGGCAAGGGTGGAAAAGGAGCGGGCTCTGGAGGCAGGGGAGCGTAGAGGAGGTAGAGCCAGTCTTCTAGTGCAGGCGGAGCGGAGAGGTCGAGTGGGGGTGTAGGGAGAGATGAGGGTCTGTAGGTAGCTGGGTGCAGTCTGTCAAGGCATCTGTAGGCTAGTACAAGAGTCTTGAACTGCGAGCGGTGATCGGGAGCCAGTGGAGTGAGCGGAGTAGTGGAGTTGCGTGGGAGAAGCGAGGCAGAGAGAACACCAGGTGGGCAGCGGAGTTCTGGATGAGCTGGAGCGGACGGTTGGCGAACGCAGGGAGGCCAGCCAGGATGGAGTTGCAGTAATCTAGGCGGGAGAGTATCAAGGCCTGGACCAGGAGCTGGGTGGCGTAGTTGGTGAGGAAGGGTCGGATTCTTCGGATGTTGCTCAGGAAGAATCGGCAAGTGCGTGCCAGAGTGGAGATGTGCTGGGAATAAGAGAGGCAGGGGTCCAGGGTGACTCCGAGGTTCTTAGCTGAGAAGGAGGGAGTGTGGTAGATTCCAGAGGAACAGAGATAGAAAGATCAGAGGAGGGGGAGGAGGAGGGAAAGAAAAAGAGGTCAGATTTAGAGAGGTTAAGTTTGAGGTGATGTGAGTGCATCCAGGAGGAGATAGCAGACAGACAGGTAGAGATACGGGAGGGGATGGTGGAGTCAGAGGGGGGGAAGGAGAGGAAAATCTGAGCATCATCAGCATAGAAATGGTATGAGAAACCATAGGATGCGATGAGGGGGCCCAGGGAGCGGGTGTAGAGAGAGAACAGGAGAGGACCCAAGACTGACCCTTGGGGGACTCCTGTTGAGAGAGGGCGAGGTGTGGAGGTTGCTCCACGCCAGGTTACCTGGTAAGTGCGGTTGGAGAGGTAGGAGGAGAACCAGGCCAAAGCAGTGCTAGAGATTCCCAGGTCAGCGAGAGAGGATAGCAGAATAGAGTGATCGACAGTGTCAAAGGCAGCAGAGAGGTCGAGGAGAATTAGGACAGAGGAGAGAGAGGCAGCTCAGGCAGACTTTAGTGAGTTGGTGACAGACAGGAGGGCGGTTTCAGTGGAGTGAGCAGAGCGGAAGCCAGATTGGAGAGGGTCAAGCAGAGAGTGGTTGGACAGGAAAGCAGAGAGCTGGCGGTGTACAGTCCGCTCGAGGGTTTTGGAGAGGAAGGGTAGGAGGGAGACAGGACGGTAGCTCTGGAGGGAGGTGGGGTCGAGGGTAGGTTTTTTGAGGAGGGGAGTGATAGAGGCTTTTTTGAAGGCAGAGGGAAAGAGACCAGAAAGGAGAGAGGTGTTGAGAAGGGAGGAGATGAAGGGAAGTAGAGCAGGAGCAGCAACTTGAAAGAGGTGGGTGGGGAGGGGGTCTGTGACCCTGGAGCAGGGAGGAGAGGTCAGAGTCTGAGAGAGGCGAGAAGGTGGAGAAGGAGGGTGAGTTAGTAGGGGATGCAGTGGGTGTAGGGGTTGGAGCAGGAGGGTGTGCGGGGGAGGGTGAGGTGTTAAAGAGTTTGTGGATATCCGAGAATTTAGCAGAGAAGAAGGAGGCAAAGTCATCAGGGGAGATAGAGGAGGGAGGAGGAGGGGGGAGGGTTTAAGAGGGAGGAGAAGGTAGAGAATAGTTTACGTGGGTTGTTAGTGGAGGCTTGGATTACAGATTGGAAATAAGTACATTTAGCAGAGGAGAGGGTAGAGGAGAAGGAGGAGAGGAGAGTGCGGTAAAGGTCTAGGGCAGCAGGGAGTTTGGTTCTCTTCCATTTCTTTTCAGCAGATCGCAGTGTGATTCTTACCGAAATGAGCGCAGAAGAGAGCCAGGGATGGGGAGGGGAGGGGCGAGCAGGTCGGGAGGTGAGGGGACAGAGGGAGTCGAGGGAGGAGGTGAGGGAGGAGAAGAGGGTGGAGGTAGCAGAGTCTACGGAGAGTTGTGAGAAGGAGTCGATAGGAGGGAGGTGAGAGAGAGCAGTGGAGGCAAGGACAGAGGGGGAGAGAGAGCGGAGGTTACGACAAGAGGTGACAGAGGGGGTAGGAGGAGCAGGGAGAGATGGGAGAGACAGAGTAAAAGAGATGAAATAGTGATCAGAGAGGTCCAGGGGGGTGACAGAGAGGGTGGAGGGGCAGCAGGCCCTGGAGAAGGTGAGGTCCAGTTGACGGCCAGCTTTGTGGGTAGGAGGGGATGGAGAGAGACAGAAGTCGAAGGAGTGAAGGAGAGGGAGGAATCCAGCAGAGTGGCTGGGGTTGGAGAGATGGATATTGAAGTCGCCTAACAGGACAGTTGGGGTAGACAGAGAGGGGTGGGAGGAGAGTAGTTAGTCGAGTTCATCTAGAAAGTGAGCGAGAGGCCCAGGGGGACGGTACAGTACAATGAGCAGGAGTTGACAGGGAGAGGTTAGTTGGACTGCATGAAATTCAAAGGTATTAACAGAGAGTGAGGAGAGGTCGGAGGGGACAGAAAAGAGTAAGGAGGGAGAGAGGAGAAGACCAGTCCCACCTCCCCGTCCAGTGAGGCGCGGGATATGGGACAGGACGTAGAGAGAGGACAGGGCAGCAGGAGTTACAGTGTTATCAGGAGACAGCCAGGTTTCAGTGAGAGCAAGGAAATCGAGAGAGAGGTGGGAGGCAAAGGCAGAGATGAAATCAGCTTTGTTAGCAGAAGAGTGACAGTTCCAGAGTGCACCAGAGAGTGCTTGGAGGGGGGAGAGGCAGAGGGATGAGGTTGGAGGGGTTGGAGGAGCAGCGGCGGAGAGAGGGCAGAGGACGAGGGTGAGAGGACAGAACAGGGATGTGAGAGACAGTCATAGCAGGACAGGTGAGACAAATAGGCACAGTGGGAGCAGTGGGGTGGAGGGTACAGACCTGACTAGTAGATGGTTTCTTCCAGAGCGCTGTTAGGTTCGGATCTATTCCAACAGCGCCTCGGCGCAGGCCTCCCCTCATGGACTCCCACAGCTAGACTCCCGGCTCTTTTGTTGAGGCTCTTCTGTTTGCTGGCGCTTCTTGCTGGCGCTGAAATAGGCTGCCTAATTAAATGTTACGACTGCATGGCAAAAAAACCAACTAAACTGTGTGGAAACCAATCAAATAGCGAATCAACTTCTATTCAATTAAACCACTCACCTGGTACTAAACACACACTAACTCAGCTAATTCAAACACCACCTTACAAAGTTAGCAAATGTAGTTAATTTTATTACTTGAAGCAGGAACTTACCTATCTGCCTCAGTCCCTGGTTCCTGTAGACTGACCACTATTATATGCCCACCCTTAAATATGTTCCACCTCACTTTGCAAGGGGACTGGCACAACTGCTAACTGCTCTAGAGACAATACTTTCACTCACTTCAAAAGGGATCACACAACTACAGGAGGCTGTGTGGAGACCAATCCAAATGCAAACAACTCTATTCAAGTTAATAAACCACCCTCCCTGATACAATTACAAATTGCAAATCAACCTATTATTCAAATAACCACACTACCTGGTATAAATCACATAAACACACTCCTCCCTAAATTGAAACACCTACTAATAATGATACTTAAATAGTTAATTAAAAAATTAGTAGGAGCAGGACCAATTACCTATCTTGCCTCAGACGCATATATATATATATATATATATATATATATATATATATATATATATATATATATATAGTGAGATAACATAGACAAAAATCTAGATAATATAACTTATAAACAAGTCATTACCTCAGAATGGGCAAACATTCGCCGATTTTAAAAAAACAACGCTGCACTAAGCTCATATAGTTTAAAAAATCTAAACAGTAAAACATATTAATAATTTGCAAAACCATCAGAATAGTTTGGTCGTGTATGAGGCTATTCAAATCTGTTGGTGAATAGTTTGGTCGTGTATGAGGCTATTCAAATCTGTTGGTGATAAAAGCACTTCCAATATTTTTGTCTTTTATTTTTATTTGCAATACAACACGTATTCCGATTTTATATCTTTTTTAAAAACATTTATTTTATAATCTTTTGATTGAAACTATATTCATTTTGAAATATCACCTGGCTTTCCGATCCTGCTGAGACCAGAAGGCCCTTAAAGTGTGAAATCGCAAAAATAATCTCACCAAAAGGTTCACACATATCAAATAATTCTCAAGGGGTAACTTCCTCTGGCAATGTTGCCTGCTTTTCAGACTCCCCCTCAGCCCAAACGGCACCAAGGTTCACACATTTTTCAAAAGCATTCTCCGCGTGAGGGCTCTGTGTGTGTGTGTCTGTGTGTCTGTGTGTTCGCGCGCATGTTTGGTGCAAAGGAACCGCCCCCTATTTAAGTCACAGAACGATCTTTTGAAGTCATTCCTCAGCTGAAGTTTGAAGAGAGAAGAAGCATGAGAGAGAGAATTCAGGCAGGACTTATGCGTGTTTGTCCGGGGAGTTTTTTTTGAAAACGGTAAGAGAGAGCTTTTTCAGAAATTGTACTCTGGTAGATTTTGTTTTGTTTTTGTTCTTTTATATATATATATTTAATTTAATATCTAATTTATTTTGTTTTTGACGATTCACTTTTCAAACGACTAACGCTCAAGTTGTACTGTGATTTATGTGTGTAATACTTGTTTAAATGCTTTTAAATGGCGAATAAGTTGTTTTCTTTTTTGGTTTTTCTTTTTGTTTTTAATACCCTATTTAAACTTTCTCCTTTTTCATTAAGTGTCTTATGTAAAAAAATACTAAGACTTTAATGTTGTATACACCAAACATAAGTTAACATAAGCATTTATAAAACTTGGGTAACCCACTATCCCCTGATTACATAAATAACATATTAAAACACTGATTTCTGTTTCTGTACATATCTTATAAAAGATGTGCTATAAGTTTTTAGGCATATATAGGAGGCTGTGTGGTCCAGTGGTTAAAGAAAAGGGCTTATAACCAGGAGGTCCCCGGTTCAAATCCCACCTCAGCCACTGACTCATTGTGTGACCCTGAGCAAGTCACTTAACCTCCTTGTGCTCCGTCTTTCGGGTGAGATGTAGTTGTAAGTGACTCTGCAGCTGATGCATAGTTCACACACCCTAGTCTCTGTAAGTCGCTTTGGATAAAGGCGTCTGCTAAATAAACAAATAATATATATATATATATATATATATATATATATATATATATATATACTGTATATATATAAATTCATAAAACTACACCCCCTCATTATATATTCATATTTTCACACACATAAGGTCAAAAGGTCCCTAAAAGGTCAAAAGGCTCATAAATCAAACTTTTGACATAAGCTATAGTAATATTACTACTCGGTGGGCTCAGCTTTGCTTTGGGTCTGACTGCCTGCAGTCCTTCCCGCAGTGTTTCGTTGCCACTCTGGTTTCTGCTTGTGGTGCCACTGCAAAAGCTGTCAGGGCTTTGACAGCAGGCTTGCTCCAGTCTTAGGGCTGTACTTGGTTAAGCCAGAAGCTATATAGGTGGGCATCCCTGTATATTACTTCTTCCGTAACTGTTGTCCACTGATCTACCACCGTTCTTAATGAACAAGGTTACCGCAATGGTAGTGTACCATGCTCTGCACCATACCGTACCATGTGCACTGTGTTCTGTGCACCGTACTGTGTGCTGTGCGCCATATAGTACTGTGTGTGCCGTGTTTTGTACACCGTACCATACAGTTTGCACCGTACTGTGTGTACTGTGTTTCAAACGTGGTGTCTGCCTAAGGGTTTTGACCGCACTACCTGTCCTATGGCAGTTACACTGGAATTTTTATGATACCTATCTGATGAGGGGAAATTCCCCTCTACATTGAAGGTCTGTTCGGCAGCTTCGGCCGCCTATGAAGGACATTGTCCCTCGTTGGAGGCTTAATGTGGTGCTGGAAGCGCTTATGAAGCCTCCCTTTGAGCCCTTGCATTCAGTGGAGCTGAAGCGTTTATCTATGAAAGCGGCTTTCTTGCTTGCTGGTGGGTGAGATGCAAGCTTTTTCAATTGCTAAAGCCTGCTTATTTTTTGTAGAAGCCAGGGCGATAGATACACTTTGCACTAATCCTGCTTTTTTTGCCAAAAAACATCTTCAGCATTCTACATGAACCAGACGGTAGAGCTTGAGGTCTCTCATCCACCTCCTTTCCAGTCTGATAGACAGCGGCAGCTCTGTATGCTTTGCCTGGTGCAGACACTAGCATACTAGGTGGACAGAACTCAAAGTTGGAGGCAGTCTGTTATGGGGCTAAGTCCCATGGGAAAGCTCTGTCTAAACAGAGGCTGTCAAGATGGATTACAGATACATTTAAGACTGCTTATGAACGAGTCAACTTGCCCCCTCCAGAATAGTTCACTGCCCATTCTCCCTGGGGCATGGTAACTTTGTGGGCTTTTTTTCCAGGGTGCATCTGTCAGGGACATTTGCGATGCAGCAATGTGGGCTACTCCCCCTACTTTTATGCGGTTCTATTGGCTGAATGTCGTGGATCCACAAAACAAAAGTGTTAAAGATGGCCTCAAGCTGGTAGTAAAGGCGGTACAGCGAATGTCACTTTTCTAAGCCCCACCCACGTTGAATGATTTATGACCATAAACCCCGCCCCTTTCACATATTTCGATTGATTTATGACCCCAAGCCCCGCCTCTAGTGGTTGATTTATGGCCTTAAGCCCCGCCCCTTTATACGCCTCTGTGTGATTTATTGCACTTAAGCCCCGTCCCTTTTCCCACGATTTGAGTGATTTATGACCCCTTATGACCCGCCCCTTTTTTTCTGACATTAACTGGATATCCATCAAAAATACCCCTCCACTAAAAACGGCGTCTGTTGTGCCCCTAGTTTATAGACTACTACATAAAAAAAGAAAAAGACAGAAAGAAAAAAGATAAAGAAAGTTGTATTGCAGTGCATTTCTTTTTTGACCATGTTCGAAACTCTCTACAGACCTGCCAACCTTGACATTTTTTTTTGAGTAGCACTCTTTCACGCGGACATCTCAGGGGGTCCAGGGGGCTTCCCCCCATAACTGTTTTAGGGTATAAAACAGCTAAATGCTACACTCAGTTTTGAGTATGAATTTTTCAATAAAAAAATAATGATTAGCTATGATTGTTTCAGTTTAAATTTAATTTGTTTACCTTAGTATAGATGAAATATTTTTAATTTATACCAACTGAAAATTATTTCAAGTACAGGAAATAGCCATTTTTGTAATATGTTTGTATTTTATTTACTGTTAAAACATAAATTGAAATGTTTAAGCTTCTAAAACAGCTAAGCACTTTCAAAAAAGGGAAAAAAAACTTTTAAATAGTCACTGAGTCAGCACCAAATGTAATAGCTATCCACAAAGTGAGTTGCTTGGAACAGAAATGAATCCAACAGGTCAAACTGCACTTTCAGATCTTGAATGTTTAGCTTCATTTAGCTTGGCTTTCCTGAGCAAGGTGTCACTAAAGGTTTGTGTGTGACACGCTTGCCTCTTCGCTGACATCATGACTTTGTGAGTTACCAGTGAACTTAGCATGTCTGTGCTCAGGCTGGCTCTGTGTTGGGTTTTTTTTGGTCACCAAGCTGAACACTCTTTCACAGTCAGCATTACTGTGGAAGATGACCAAAATGCGTAGCGCGGTAACATTACAGTAATGCCCGATTCTTTTGTTCTGAACAGAAATAAAGTTTCCTTCTACAGGATTCGTGCTGATCCAGACAGGAGGGCAAAATGGATTTCAGCGATTAAAAGAGAATTAAAAAAAAAAAAATAGACTGGAACCATTCGTTTGTAGTGAGCGCTTCATAAAAAGTTACTATCAGTAAGCATATATTGGTAGTTCTGATATTAAGTTATTATTATTATTAGTCGTATTAGTATTAAGTCGCACTTTAACAGGCTTACTTGTATGGCTGTTTTTTCACAAATATTTATCTTATATATATATTTTTCCGTTAAAATCCATAATGCTACATTAATGATCTTACTGAACTTCAATATAAAATCACAAACCAGCCATTTATGACCTGTTTAAAGCACAATGAAACAGCATTTATCTACAATGTAATTGTACGCTACTTGCAAAGTAAACAGAAGCCTTATGTACCTTAACCACATTAACAATGTTAATGCTGTGCTCATTTTTATAAAATCAATTTTTACTGACATCCCTGTATGGTAACAGGCGTTTGTGAAAAACGGGACGATGAGCCAAAAACAGAATAGTAAAACTTAAATATTGTATGATATTATAAAGAAATGTTTGAACTTACTCCCTCGCCATTCTCATAAAATCCTCATTCAGCTGTGTTTTCTTTTCATGCGATGCAGTTATCTAAACCGAGCACGTTTTTTTTTTTTTTAAACGCAAGTGGGTTTTTTACCTCAGACAAAAATGAATGCATAACTAATAAATAATAATAAATAATAATAATACTAATAGTCGTACATACCGATCAATCATCTCCTGATCACTCGTTTTATCACCAAACGCCTCAATAATGTGATCCAAGTCATTATTTTATTATTATAACATCTCAAAAAAGCTCTGCAAATGTCTGTGATATTCTCTATGCGCTGATTCAGTAACAGCCAGCTTGTTTCCTTATGGCCGCCGTTATCTGATGCCAGGGGGAAGTATAACTATTCATGAGATATGCCCTTTTTTCCGGCTTATCTCGGCTCCTGTCGCCCATTGAATGGTTTTCTTGGCTTTTTTCCTGAGAAAAAAACGACTAGAAACTTTTTTTTTTTTTAGTCTTTTTGATGATGTCGGACAGGGTCCGACATTGGACCGGGTAAGAATAATTGCAATGTCGGACCAGGTCCGACATAGGACCGCAAAGGGTTAAGAAGCAAGAAAATGTTGTCACTACACTCGTTGGGTTAATAATATTGATGAGGAATAAGGATTATCTTTATGTATATATATTCTTGAGGAGAACAAAGATTTAATATTATAGACTATTACATAGGAAAATAATGTAATATTAAAGACTATTACATAGAAAAAAGGTGTGGGTGTGTGTATTTCTTTTCTGATCATGTTCAAGTCTCTCCATAATAACAACAACATAGGTTATTGACAAACAGAGAGTCCCTAAACATATGCAAGAGTTTCATCATCACTGTATTATACACATATTACACTGAGAATTAACCCATGATAGTATGTTGAAAATGTGCTGGGCCCCTAAATTTCTGTTGGTTTTCCAGGTCGTGGTAGGTATCGGTGTATTTCCACAATACACATGGTTCTATATAATGGTTGATATTAATATTACAATGTACTCTAAAAAACGATTTAAAGTTGTTTTTGAATCTAATAAATTTTAGGAGCCTACCTGGATCTGCATAATGGAATCTATTAATATTGCAGCGTCCTCGAACTGAATATAATCTAAAAACCTATTTAATGTTATTTTAGAAACTAAAAACTGTTGTCACTACATTCTTTGGCTTAATACAATTATTTTAAGATCACATAAGACGTGATTATGAATTAGGGTCATCTTTTTATGTTAAAACTGTATAAATGCGGGAGGATAAGCCACATACTGCCATTTGGTGTTTGATTTTCAATATTGCAGCGTACTCAAACTGATATCAACATATTGTCTAAAAACCTTTTAAAAAGTTATTTTAGACATATTTTAAGACCAAATAAAATGTGGTTCTGAATAAGGATAATCTTTTCTGTTAAAACTGTATATTTATATATTTTTTGGTAACGGCATTTGTGTGTGTATTTTTTTTTGGAGCATGTTTAAATCTCTCCATAACAATAACATGGGTAATTGACAAACAGAGACTCCCTAAATATATGCACGAGTTTCATCATCAGTATATTATTCTATTCAGTCTTGAACAAAGAAGACTACGCGGCGATCTGATTCAAACATTCAAAATCCTAAAAGGTATAGACAATGTCGACCCAGGGGACTTCTTTGACCTGAAAAAAGAAACAAGGACCAGGGGTCACAAATGGAGATTAGATAAAGAGGCATTCAGAACAGAAAATAGGAGGCACTTTTTTACACAGAGAATTGTGAGGGTCTGGAACCAACTCCCCAGTAATGTTGTTGAAGCTGACACCCTGGGATCCTTCAAGAAGCTGCTTGATGAGATTCTGGGATCAATAAGCTACTAACAACCAAACGAGCAAGATGGACTGAAAGGCCTCCTCTCGTTTGTAAACTTTCTTATGTTCTTATACACATATCACACTGAAACTCTGTGATGGTGTGATGAAAATGTGCTGGGCCCCTACATTTCTGCCGGTTTTGGTAGGTATTGGTGTCGTTCCATAATACACATGGTTCTATATAATAATTGATTTTAATATTACAACGTGTTGCAAAAAACGATTTAAAGTTGTTTTTGAATCCAAGAAATGTTAGCACAGGTTCGAGGTAGGGTTTTTTAGGAGCCTACCCATAATGCACCTGGATCTGCGTAATGGATTCTATTAATATTACAGAGAACTCTAAAAACCTAGTTAATGTTATTTTAGAAGCTAGAAAAATGTTACCACTACATTCTTTGGGTTAATACAGTTATTTTAAGACCAAATAAGACATGATTAGGAGTAAGGGTCCTCTTTTTCTGTTAAAACTGACTGTATTTTGTGGTTAAATGCTGGGGTGTTTCTCAGGACTAGTAAGAAATTGTAGAGAAAGAAAAGGAGAGAGTCTGTTTTTTTGACCAAGCAGCAGGGTTAAGGGGAGAGAAACAGCCATGGAGAAGAAAAAAGAAAAGAAAAAAAAACTGTTTTTTGACTTAGTAAGAGATTCTTCTTAAATAACAGCTTTAACTACCATCCTTCAGACGAATACATCTTACATAAAGGCTTCTTAATCAATATGTAATATTTTACACTACTACACTTAAAAAGAACCTTATCTAACTGTGAAAAGTCTATTGAGCCTGCTCTTTTTTCGGGGGAGGTAGACTTGAGATGGGCTGTTCACTGTGTAATTTTTTTTTTTTTAATTATTATTATTTATTTCTTAGCAGACGCCCTTATCCAGGGCGACTTCCAATTGTTACAAGATATCAAGTTATTTTTACATACAATTGCCCATTTATACAGTTGGGTTTTTACTGGAGCAATCTAAGTAAAGTACCTTGCTCAAGGGTAATGCACGTACTGTTCCCACAATGCTGTTGGCTGATATTCGAATATGGGATCTTTCTATCTACGGTATACAGGAGCTCTAATTATTTTCAAATTAAAGTCTAAAACAAAAAATAAATAAATAAAAATATTTCAATGTCTGCTATTTGTTTGTGTGTAAATTCAATTCTTTAATAATATAATTACAATTATTTTAGTTAAGATGAAAACATTTACAAAGTGATGAAATTAATAAATACACAAATAAATAAATACATGTTTGCTGTTCAATTATAGTCTATAATTGTAGTCAGTGTTCAAGAGTTTGTTACAAATATTTTAGTTCAGATGTAAGCAGCGACAAACTATGGACGCTTATCTTTGAATTGAGGTCAAAAATTGTTTTACAATCACAAATAGTCAGGCATTATGTAAAAAAAACATGTTTTTAGTACAGTATTTCTGATTTTACTGGGGAATAGGCAGCTGCAAATGTGATATGGTTGTCTTTTTATGATACACTTTATATGATCTAACTTAACATGATATTGCCTGTATGTTATAATGTTCAATATTTTACTGTATTTAACTAAGTATTTGCATTATTTTAACATATTAATTTTAGATCTTGAAACAAAATGACATACCAATTTCAACCTTCACCACGGTATGTATGAAGAAAATCAGCATATCTCTAAACTAGCTGTTTTAAAACAGAAAGCTTCTTGTTAAACGTAACACCACAATCAGCATATCTCTAAACTAGCTGTTTCACATTCTTACAGAATACAATCCCCCAAAAATATTATATTTAGAAGCCATGCAACAAGCATACAAAGAAGCAGTACCCATATACACGTGTACTTTATTTTGGGGTTAATTGATTCCTTGTATTGGCTCTTCTGTTTATGTTTGACACGTCTGTGGCGTCGGGTCAGGCATCATCAAAACAAGTCCAGAACAGTTGAATAGGGGTGCTGACACCGCTTTGAACTACTGAGGACGTTTCCTGTCTTTGTAAAGCAGGTTCATAAAACACCTTTGCTTAATTTGCATGTTAACATCTCGAGCAAACCCCCCCGGCTGTTTTTGACCCATGACCACGATGTAACTTTTTTTTTTTTTGACCCCCCATGCGCCCTAGGTAACTCCACTTGGTCGTTCAGTAACGGCGGTGTACACTTTCAATCGGAGGACTCTTTGAAACGCCATAGGTAATTTAATGTTTTTGTGTTTTCTTTATTTTGTGTTTGTTTTCAGTTGATGGTCATTTGTTTTTAAAAGGCGATCTTTCAGGATAGTTTAGTGTAGGTTACTTGTATTCATTCTTTTTTTCTTTATTTTAATTAAGTCCATCTAGCCTATCTATATATTTTCTGTTTTTCAGTGATGCCAGAGACTAACTCCTCGGACATAAAGTAATATGAATGCAATGTTCTATTACTACCCAGCCGTACTGTAATTTTTAAAGTAAAATGGTAAGTTTGTTTAAATTATTGATTGTTGGCACTGGGTAGCTTGTAACTTTTTAATTAGACTGGCGATCTGTGTGCTATGTTTAATATGTTCATATAAAATCCTTAAGGGGGCTGGTATAGCTATACTTTAAGACAGATTTTCTCACATATTTTGCTCAAAAACTCTTACATACTTTTGTCAACAAACCTTACATTTCTGAAAATGGCACGTAGGTCTGTGGTTACTGTAATCCATGTCTGTACTGGCCGGGTTTAGGCCCCAGGGGAGCCCTGTGGCATGCCTGGCTTCATTTATTGCTCGAGGCAAGCTCCCATATTTGTCCCTCTATGATGGCTGCACGTTCGAGAAGCCCACCCCTCGCTCCGAAAAACACATTTTGTACACAGAATATTTTACAAATAAATTAAGTAAAACAATAAAGATGTTTTTTTTTTATTATTTAGAAAATAAAACGAACTTAATTTTTTTTGTTTTCGTTTTTGGCTGGGTTATTTTTAGTACTTCAAGTGCGAGTTTGGAGAAAGAAAAAAGGAAACACGGCCTCTGTATATGCTTTGCCTGTCGTGCAAAATCAAATACAGTAGACCTGTTTACTGTAAAATAAATTAGAAGGAAGTAATAAAGTGGACTAGGTTCACGCCTTTATCTTATAGGCCTTCTTCAATTTTGGCCGCTAAGATTTCAGTTTACTAAAGACCCTTTATTTATTTTTTTATTTTTATTTTTTTAAGACATGAGTAGATAGTAGATAGTATATTTGCTAAAAACAATCGCTATACTATATTTTTATAAATTAGTAAATGATTACTATAAGCAAGTTTTTTCATTTAAAAATTCTGCGTGTCAAAAGTTTTTACAAGTACTATCATGGACCGTCTTCTGTGTTGAAACTCAACAAGCAAAATAAAATGTTGGATAGTAAACAATTCATGCAAGTAACAAAATGACCTATTTCCCTCTTGCAAAAGGTATGAAATCATCCATCTGGTGATATTTTGGAAGAGGTCGTTACAGAGCATGCAGGATTCAGGTAACACCGCTAGGGTGGGAATACATTCGGCCACCCACGAGTATCACCGGTCCTCTTAATCACTTTTTCAGGATTAAAATACACGTTGTTTTATGTACATGTAATAGATGATGCTTGCAAACTCTATGCAGTAAGCTTGTATTGCAGGAGCACATCGGGCCAAGTACAGAACTGCATCTAACTTACTTGGTCAAAACAGATTTAAAAGGGACAGTTCCATGAACGTTATCCTTCACGTTTATTTTTCTTTTACCATTTCATTTAAGGCTGAGGAGTTTATCAAATGTATTAATAAAGTATCACCAGTACAGAACAGAAATAGTTCACTATGATTATGAATAGTAAATTCAGAGAAGCTCTGAAAAACTTTCATAGCCAGTACATAATATAACTCTTTATTTAACATTATTTATAGCATTATCATGTTTCTCAATGGCTATTCTGCACCCCATACAGTTCAAATTCAAACTAATGGAACATATTTTGATGTTTGTAGGAAAAATGTAACTACAGTAAGAGCACTTAAATAAACAGTAACATAGCTGTTATAAAACAGAAAGCTTACTGTTAAAAGTAACACCACTTTTTTTTTTTTTAATTCTTCCAAATATTAGTTGACTACTGTGTATTTCTTTAAATAGTAATTTTAAGTATTAATATTTTTTGAAGATGCATGACAGCTTTTGTTGTTTAAAAATAAGTTACAGGAAATTACATTTCAGTAATTATTTTTATTTCTGTTGTAATCTGGGCTTTATCTGTTTTAACCATTTTTTATTGTACACTTATTTACAGTGTAATTCCGTTCTTATAGGTTAGAAAGCACCCGTTAACACCATCACTGTCCTCTCCTTCATAAACTTTATATTAACAGGCCAAACACACACATGCACACACACAGCAATCACTACCCCCATACTTCAGAAACAGCGTCATAAAAATAAAACTACCAAATTTGTAATTACATGTATGTATTTAATTAAAATGCTGGGGCTTTCAAATTCATTTAAACTTGTTCAGACTTGTTTATTTTGTCTCTGTACAAATGTGAAACAGCTAGTTCAGAGAAATGCTGATTGTGGTGTTATGTTTAACAGGAAGCTTTCTGTTTTAAAACAGCTAGTTTAGAGATATGCTGATTTTCTTTATACATACCGTGGTGAAGGTTGAAATGATTCCCTTTGTAAAGGGTATTTTGTATCCTCTTTATGCAATATGCTTTATTGTTCTCATTCATACTGTTTGTAAATGCCCAGTCATTCTACAGGGTAATGTATGCTTGGTTTAATCATTCTTATAACATCTATTATAATTTGACAGCAAGAAATCTTAATCTGACAGAAAATAAACAATTCCAAAATAAATGAGGCCCAAATAACTTCTGTAAAGAATTATTTTTCTATCCACGTGTACGAAATATACCACAAAGGTGTTTGATAAGATTTTCAGGTATTTTAAGTATGTAATTTTGTTTCAAGATCTAAAATTAATATGTTAAAATAATGCAAATACTTAGTTAAATACAGTAAAATATTAAACATTATAACATACAGGCAATATCATGTTAAGTTAGATCATATAAAGTGTGTCATAAAAAGACAACCATATCACATTTGCAGCTGCCTATTCCCCAGTAAAATCAGAAATACTGTACTAAAAACATGTTTTTTTTACATAATGTCTGACTATTTGTGATTGTAAAACAATTTTTGACCTCAATTCAATCAATTCAAAGATAAGCGTCTATAGTTTGTCGCTGCTTACATCTGAACTAAAATATTTGTAACAAACTCTTCAACACTGACTACAATTATAGAGTATAATTGCACAGTAAACATGTATTTATTTATTTGTGTATTTATTAATTTCATTGCTTTGTAAATGTTTTCATCTTAACTAAAGTAATTGAAATTATATTATTAAAGAATTGAATTTACACAGAAACAAACAGTATTATTTGAAAATAATTAGAGACCCTGTATACCGTAGATAGAAAGATCCCGTATTCGAATATCAGCCAACAGCATTGTGGGAACAGTACATGCATTTAAGAACATAAGAACATAAGAACATAAGAAAGATTACAAACGAGAGGAGGCCATTCAGCCCATCTTGCTCGTTTGGTTGTTAGTAGCTTATTGATCCCAGAATCTCATCAAGCAGCTTCTTGAAGGATCCCAGGGTGTCAGCTTCAACAACATTACTGGGGAGTTGGTTCCAGGCCCTCACAATTCTTTGTGTAAAAAAGCGCCTCCTATTTTCTGTTCTGAATGCCCCTTTATCTAATCTCCATTTGTGACCCCTGGTCCTTGTTTCTTTTTTCAGGTCAAAGAAGTTCCCTGGGTTGACATTGTCTATACCTTTTAGGATTTTGAATGTTTGAATCAGATCACCGCGTAGTCTTCTTTGTTCAAGACTGAATAGATTCAATTCTTTTAGCCTGTCTGCATACGACATGCCGTTTAAACCCGGGATAATTCTGGTTGCTCTTCTTTGCACTCTTTCTAGAGCAGCAAAATCCTTTTTGTAACGAGGTGACCAGAACTGAACACAATATTCTAGGTGAGGTCTTACTAATGCATTGTAGAGTTTTAACATTACTTCCCTTGATTTAAATTCAACACCTCACAATATATCCAAGCATCTTGTTGGCCTTTTTTATAGCTTCCCCACATTGTCTAGATGAAGACCTTTCTGAGTCAACATAAACTCCTAGGTCTTTTTCATAGTTCCCTTCTTCAATTTCACTATCTCCCATGTGATATTTATAATGCACATTTTTATTGCCAGCATGCAATACTTTACACTTTTCTCTATTAAATTTCATTTGCCATGTGTCTGACAAATTCTGAATGCCATCTAGATCATTTTGAATGACCTTTGCTGCTGCAACAGTGTTTGCCACTCCTCCTATTTTTGTGTCGTCTGCAAATTTAACAAGTTTGCTTACTATACCAGAATCTAAATCATTAATGTAGATTAGGAATAGCAGAAGACCTAATACTGATCCCTGTGGTACACCACTGGTTACCTCACTCCATTTTGAGGTTTCTCCTCTAATCAGTACTTTCTGTTTTCTACCTGTTAACCACTCCCTAATCCATGTGCATGCATTTACTTGAATCCCTACTGCGTTCAGTTTGAGAATTAATCTTTTATGCGGGACTTTGTCAAAAGCTTTCTGGAAATCTAAATAAACCATGTCGTATGCTTTGCAGTTATCCATTTTCAATGTTGCATCCTCAAAAAAGTCAAGTAGTTTAGTAAGACACGATCTCCCTTTCCTAAAACCATGCTGGCTGTCTCCCAGGATATTGTTACCATATAGGTAATTTTCCATTTTGGATCTTATTATAGTTTCCGTAAGTTTACATATAATAGAAGTCAGGCTTATTGGTCTGTAGTTACCTGGTTCGGTTTTGTCTCCCTTTTTGTGGATCGGTATTACGTTTGCTATTTTCCAGTCTGTCGGTACAACCCCTGTGTCAAGAGACTGTTGCATGATCTTGGTTAGCGGTTTGTAAATAACTTCTTTCATTTCTTTGAATACTATTGGGAGGATCTCATCCGCCCAGGGATTTGTTTATTTTAAGAGCTCCTAGTCCCTTTAACACTCTGCCTCTGTTATGCTAAAGTTATTTAAAATTGGATAGGAACAGGTCGACATGTGGGGCATGTTGTCCGTGTCCTCCTTTGTAAAACCTGTGAAAAGTAATCATTTAATATATTTGCTATTTTTTTTCTTCATCTATGATTTTGCCATTTGTGTCTCTTAGACATTTGACCTCCTCTTTGAATGTTCTCTTGCTGTTATAATATTGGAAAAATATTTTGGAATTGGTTTTAGCCCCCTTAGCAATATTGATTTCTATCTCTCTCTTGGCCTTTCTAACTTCCTTTTTGACTTGTGTTTGCAGTTCTAAGTACTCTTTCTGTGTACTTTGTTTTTGGTCCCTTTTAAACGCTCTGTAAAGTGCCTTTTTTGCTGAATATTTTTTTTAATTGATCTATTAAACCATTTTGACCATTTTGTTTTAGATTTAGATTTGTCTACTTTTTGGATGTGATCGTTTTGTGCCTCTAGTACTACATTTTTAAAAAACAGCCATCCTTTTTATGTGGATGTTTTCTCTAATTTACTCCAATCTACTCCTGTTAGTCTCTGTTTCATACCTTCATAGTTTGCTTTTCTAAAATTGTAAACCTTAGCTTTAGTCATTACTTTTGGGGTTTTAAAAAATATTTCAAATGAGACCATGTTGTGGTCTGAGTTTGCCAATGGCTCTCTGACCTCTGTTTTAATTATTCTGTCTTCATTATTTGAAAAGATTAAATCAAGGTATGCCTCCCCTCTAGTCGGTGCCTTGACAAATTGCGTTAGGAAGCAGTCATTTGTCATTTCTACCATTTCAATTTCGTCCGTCGTGCCCCCAATCGGTTCTCCCATTTTATACGGGGAAGTTGAAATCCCCATTAGTATGGCTTCTCCTTTTCTACACGCATTTCGAATGTCATTGTACAACAGATTATTTTGCTCAGCGTCTGAGTTTGGCGGTCTATAGCATGCTCCTATTATTATGCCCTTTGAATTTGTGTCCATTATTCTGACCCATATTGATTCTGCATTGTTTTCTTTGTCCTGAATTAACACCTTGGCTTCAAGACTATTTCTTATGTATAGCGCTACCCCTCCGCCTCTGTCTTTCCTATATAGTGTGTACCCACTAATATTATATTCGTCTCCATCACTCTCAGACAACCAAGTTTCTGTAACACCTATCACATCGTAGTTACTTGTTAGTGCAGTAGCTTCAAGTTCTAACATTTTGTTTCTGAGACTTCTAGCATTAAGATAGATACATTTAATAGTTGTCTTACTTGAGTTGTTGTCCTTGTTTTGATGAGGTCTCCCTTCTGTTTTTTTTTGTTTTCTCCCCCCTTCCTTTCTAGTTTAAATGCTTCTGGACCTCCTGAAGGATCCTTTCTCAGAGTAGATTGGTTCCCTTTCTGTTTAAGTGCAGTCCGTCCCACCTGTATAGATAGTCCTTGTTGTAGAATGTGCTCCAATGTTCAAGAAAGGTGAAGCCTTCCTGGGTGCACCACGATTTCAGCCATGCATTTTGATTTTGTATTTCCAGCTGTCCATATGGTCCTTTGCAGGCGCCGCAGTATCCCAGAAAATACCACAGTTTTGGTCTTGCCTTTTAATTTCCTTCCTAGCTCTCTGAATTTGTTTTGCAGGGATCTTGGCCTGTCTCTTCCAATGTTGTTTGTACCGATGTGGACGACTACTACTGGGTCGTCTCCTGTTCGCTCTAGGAGCCTGTCCACATTCTCAGTGATGTGCTTGACTGAGGCTCCTGGAAGGCAGCACACTGTTGTAGTAAGGGGGTCCAAACTGCGAACTGAACTTGCTGTGTTTCTCAATATGGAGTCCCCAACGATCATGACCTCCCTTCTTTTGCTGCCTGGCCAGCACTGTTTATAGGGTCCTGGATGTTGTTTCTTTCATTCTCTTGATGTTGGTTTTGGTCATCTAAATGTTGAAGTGGCTCAAATTTGTTGGATGTTTGGATTTCTGGTGGTTGTGTTAGACGAAGTTTCTTTTTTTCCCTGCTTCTGCCTATCTGAACCCAGCTGTTTCGACTTGCTTCCATCTCCGTGGTGGCTTTCAGTCTGCTAGGGGTGCAGACTTCCATGAATTGTGGGTGTGTCAGCTCCTCAAGCTCCTGTTGCTGTCTCATTTCCTCCAGCTCCTTTTCTAGCAGGCTTAATCGCTGGAGCAAGTCCTGGATCATGCTGCACTTTACACACACTTGGTGTAAGTAAAGTACCTTGAGCAAGGTACTTTACTTAGATTGCTCCAGTAAAAACCCAACTGTATAAATGGGTAATTGTATGTAAAAATAAATGTGATATCTTGTAACAATTGGAAGTCGCCCTGGATAAGGGCGTCTGCTAAGAAATAAATAATAATTTAAAAAAAAATAATAATTACAGTGAACAGCCCACCTCAAGCCTACCTCCCCGGAAAAAAGAACAAGCTCAATAGACTTTTCACAGTTAGGTAAGGTTCTTTTTAAGTGTAATAGTGTAAAATATTACCTATTGATTAAGAAGCCTTTATGTAAGACATATTCTTCTGAAGAATGGTAGTTAAAGCTGTTGTTTAAGAAAAATCTCTTACTAAATCAAAAGACCTTTTTCCTTTTCTTTTTTCTTCTCCATGGCTGTTTCTCTCCCCTTAACCTTGCTGCTTGGTCAAAAAAAACAGATTCTTTCCTTTTCTTTTTCTACAATTTCTTATTAGTCCTGAGAAACACCCCAGCATATAACCACAACATACAGGCAGTTTTAACAGAAAACAGAAAAAGAGGACCATTATATAGTATACTGATGATGAACCTCTTACACAAATACACAAATGCTGTTATCAAATATATATATATATATATATATATATATATATATATATATATATATATATATATATATATATATATATATATATACAGATTCAGATTTAACAGAACAAATTATCTTTGTTTGGTTTTAAAATAATCTTATTAATCCAAAGAATGTAGTGCTAACCTTTATCAATGTCTAAAATAACTTTTTCAAAAGACTTTTAGACTATATTTTGACATCAGTTTGAGTACGCTGCAATATTGAAAATTAAACACCAGATGGCAGTATGTGGAATGGCTTATCTTCCTGCATTTATACAGTTTTAACCCTTTGCGGTCCATTTATTAATTCTAAGGCCAGGCTCGCCAGGTCTAATTAATTTTACACGCGATTTAATTTTAGACGCGCTGTTTAAAAGTATTTTTTCCACAGTGAAACGGGTTTAAATGGCCCTGCACATCAACAAAGCACTCACTAGGGATCTCCAGCCCCGCCCCACCCTTTCGTTTGCTATCGCTTTCACATATGCTACCAAATAAAAAATAATAATAATAGTCGTACATACCGATCAATCGTCTCCTGATGACTCGTTTTATCACCAAACTCCTCAATAATGCAATCCAAGTCATTATTTTATTGCTATAACATCTCAAAAAAGCTCTGCAAATGTCCGTGATAGTCTCTGTGCGCTGATACTGTACTTCCAGCTTGTTTCCATACGACCGCCCCATCTGATGCCAATGGGGTACTATGACTATTCATGAGATACGCCTTTTTTTATTTTTTTATTTTTTTGTCGGCTTTTCTCGGCTCCTTTCGTTCCCACTCAGCCATTGAATGGTTTTCTCGGCTTTTTCCGTTGAAAAACCGACTTTTTTGCGTTTTTTGCGTTTTTAAAATGATGTCGGACAGGGTCCGACAAAGGACCTGGTGGGAATAATTGCAATGTCGGACCCAGTCCGACAATGGACCGCAAAGGGTTAAAATAAAAAGATGACCCTTATTCATAATCACATCTTATTTGGTCTTAAAATAATTGTATTAAGCAAAAGAATGTAGTGACAACATTAGCTTCAAAAACAACATTAAATAGGTTTTTAGACTATATTCAGTTTGAGGACGCTGCAATATTAATAGATTCCATTATGCCATTATTCCAGGTGCATTATGGGTAGGCTCCTAAAAAAACCCTAAAACTTTTACAATTCGAACCTGTGCTAACATTTTGTTAGATTCAAAAACAACTTTAAAGTGTTTTTAGAGTACATTGTAATATTAATATCAACCTTCATATAGAACCATGTGTATTATGGAACTACACCGATACCTACCACGACCTGGAAAACCAACAGAAATGTAGGGGCCCAGCACATTTGCAACATACTATCATGGGTTAATTCTTAGTGTAATGTGTGTATAAGATACTGATTATGAAACGTTTTTATATGTTTAGGGACTCTCTGTTTGTCAATAACCCCGGTTATTGTTATGGAGGGCCTGGAACATGGTCAAAAAAGAAATGTACTATAATGCAACTTCCTTTATCTTTTTTCTTTCTGTCTTTTTCTTTTCTATGTAATAGTCTATAAACTAAGAGCACAACCGACGCAATTTTTAGGGGAGAGGTATTTTTAACAGATATTCGGTTAATGTCAGAAAAAAAGGGGCGGGTCATAAATCACTCAAAAGCGAGGGGAAAAGAGGGCGGGGCTTAAGGGCCATAAATCACTCAAAGGCGTGGAAAAGGGGACGGGCTTAATGTCATAAATCAACCAATAGGGGCGGGGCTTATGGCCATAAATCAATCAAAGGGGTGTGGCATTGGGTCATACGTCGATCAAAAGGGGCGGGGCTTAGAACAGTGACATTCGCTGTACCGCCTTTACTACTCAAGCTTACAGCATAAACATAGAGGTGAATTCTCCCTCCATTTTTTAGCCCTAGCTACTTCTACTGGGGTTCCTCATGGTAACATGCAAGGTGGCCTTGGCCGAGCCTTGCAGCATTCCAGTTGGTCTGCAATATTGCCTTGCGACAGCTTTGGTATTTCAACCAATGAGGTAATGGTTACATTTCATACTTGATAGGGAATGTTAGGTTATTATCATAACCCTGGTTCCCTGAAATATAAATGGTTAAATATAAATATAACCATTAACCTTTAGGGTCACTGTGTCCATGATTGCAGCAGTCTTGAAGAAAAAATGATGACGATACCTGTGTCAGGTCTTTTATGCCCTTGGGGGCGGCACGACTACGTCACAAGCACTGCTTACAGCTATGATATATCTATTCAGATTAGACGGTATTAAAGGATAAATACTTATGGTAATGGTTGCATTTCTATTTCAGGGAACCAGGATTATGATAATAACCAAACGTTACTTCGGTTCTTGTGACACTATGACAAATATTTTCTTTACTGACTTTCTATATCAGACTAATTGCTTTGCTCAGTGGAAAGGAAAAACCCCTGTAGGGAAACCTTTGGTGGGCAGGGAAATAGCAGGTAAGGAGAAGTAGATATAGGTTTCCACAGCTGTGCAATAGCAGTTACCATTCTTTTTTTTTTTAATTTAGTTGTCGGCAATTCTTTTTTCCCCCCGGTTTTCTCCCCAATTTGAAATGCCCAATTATTATTTGTATCCCGGTTCACCTCTGCAACCCCCTGGTGACTCGGGAAACAGAAGCTGGAACACACGTACTCTGAAATGTGCTCCTGCCAATCCTTCATTTTCGCACTGCGGATCCACAGCGAGGCCACCATAGTGCTGGAGGACAATACAAATCTGATGGCTCCAACAAAGTTCAGTCAAAGCTGCAGGTTTTTATACATGTGGTCATCTCCAGGTTAGCAAACACTTCTGGAGATGATAACATTCTGCACAAGACATTTTAACATGTGTGGTTGACAGCCAATCTGTCAATAATCAATCGCTACCGACCACGCATTCTCAAGAGATGTCTGGCAAAGACGAGCTGCTAGCATCACCCCTGCCAGACTACATTTAAAACTATAAAACAATACATCAAATCACCCGTTTTTAACCCCAAACATAAATTTCTTCACCCAATCATCCCCACAATATTCCATATCTGGCACAGCATGTGTCAGTGTTTCAGTGCATTTTGTTTGTGTGATTATTGCCGTGGTTAAAGTATGAACTTTCGCTATTATAAACAAGATGTATTTTTTAGACATCAAAACAGTATAAAAACATCAGAACATATCTCAAAATAATACAAAATTCGTCATGACACCATACTTAGGGCCTTATTTACGAAAGGTCGCTAGTCTTTATGGTGTGTGATAATTGCAATTAGTGTGCACGTTCATGATTTCCGTATTTACTATTACAATTTTATTCATTATTGCATGCGATACTTGGCATATTATGGCACGCACTAAATTTTGTGCTGACACTATGGTAATATGTGCGTGAGGAAATAGACCATGGTTGCTATTTGATTAGCCATTTTACTACCTCTGTGAGCTGTGATTGGCTTAATGGGAATGTCACTCATACAATGCAGACTGCACATTTTGAATATTATATATTATATTAAGAGGCACAACGATACAGTACATCAATGCCAAACATTGCCCTGCGGGCCGTATGTTTGACACCCCTGCTTTAGAGTATTAACTTTTTATTTTAATTTTAAATTAAAAGGTAACCAAATACTGTGTATTTGAATGCGTTCTCTGTTAGTAAATGGGGCAGTAAATTTAGATTTAACTCACACGTTGGGCTCACTACTTTACGTGCGAGTTAACTCCAAATTTAGTGCCCTTTCATAAATGAGGCCCAAACTACATTGTTTTTCTTCATGTATATTATGAAGCAAAGCTCCACCAAGTTAAAGTAAGTTATTGCTTTTCGTATGTAACTATCTGTTATATGTTTGATATTGCAATTGTGTTATAATATTTTTCTGTGTTTTGGAAGACTTCAATATTATCAATATCGAAATACGTCCACGATATCGATGTAACATTTTCATATCGTTGCCCACCACTACTATATAGGTCTCAAATGGGTAGCAAAACATATATTGTTATTTTAAGTGATATCTGACTGCTGTGGCCACTGACTGTGTATGAGGTTTCTTTGACAGCAGTAGAGAAGCTGGAAGCTTTAATCGGTTCATACATCAGGAAATGGTTGGGAGTTCCACGCTGCCTCAGCCGAGTGGGACTTTATGGTAAAGGAATACTGCAGCTGCCAGTCTACGCGCTAACGGAGGAGTTTAAGTGCGCCAAGGTCCACCTAGAAATGACATTAGTAGAGTCACGCGACAAATGCGTAAGGGAGGCAGAACCAGTGTTGAAAACTGGAAGAAAGTGGGCGGCAAAGAAAGCTGTGGAAGATGCAAAGGCTGCCCTTCAAATTGGTGATATCATGGGGCATCATCATATGGAAGGAAACGCAAATGGATGGAGACACAGATGGATCACATTAGTTTAATGTAAAGCCACGTCTTAGTTAATCTTGACGAGAGCCGAGTTCAAATCAGCATGAAGTTTAACATCTACTCTCATGTAATGGAAATCATATCTGGTACTACACTAGGTTAAAGAAATCTCTGTTTCCAGGCCTTTCGCATAGTCTTTCACTTTCATGGAGAGTGAAATTGTTCCCTCCCTGGTTGGGCCTTCTTTCCTGTCAGTTATAAACTAGCTGTTTCCCCTAATGACTGACATGCTTTGCAGGCAGTAAGATGCTTGACCCCAAAAAGATATGAGATGAGGTGAAATGACCTAGGAAGTGCAAGTGTAATAGATTTTCTGGAAAGCAAACCGATAACTTTCTTTTACCTAGTGTAGTACAAGATATAATGTATTAAAATAAAAACAGGTTTGCTATTTCATATGATTATTTCGAAACTGCACGTTTAAGACCTATATAATGAATGGAAGTGGGCAACGACTATGATTTATGAAAGTATTTTGTTAGCTACAACCAATTCAGTTTCTACTGTCCATGCTAACAGTTGATGTGAATTTAATATGTACATGGGGGTGCTGCAAGGACATTTGGGGACCCTTGGGTGTAGAGATCAAGGATTAGATTTTTTTTAGTAATTTATTTTTTCTGGTGAACATCTGTGGGCTTAAATATCTCTTGTTTTTGCTTCTCTGCCTTTTTTAATAGACAAAATAACACTTCCTCCTTTGAGAGCAAAACAAGTCTAATTTTGAAGTCTTAGTTTACTGGAAATGAAAAAGGCAAATAAACAGGTCTGAGGGAGTGTTTTTCTCAAGAAATGTTCACCGCCAAAGGTTGTGTTGACAGCTGTTCTCGTCCTTGTGGTGATCTTCGACACAGAAGCCTTATGGGAGGGGAAACGTCTCTTTGTTGGTGTTCCCAGATATTTGGGGTGGCATGTTGGAAAATCTGCATTCTGTTTTCTTTAGGGATTTCAAAAGTAGTGAGCTGTCGTTTTCCCAGATGCTTTGCCCTGTTTAATATCTTACGAGGAAGCAAAGCCCCTTTGATTCCATCTCAGTTAATTATCTTGAGCGTTTTCTTTTAGTCATTTTAAAAATGTGCCTGGGAGTTTGAAATAGTAGGACAGTAGAAGATGTCTTTACAGTTACCTGAATGCACCTGCTATTACCAACTAGTAAACTCTGGAATGGATTTTGAATGCATTTATTTAAGGAACTGAAGAGCAGCTCCTGAACTCTGATGAAACCACTATAACACAAGCTTATCAAAAGTTAAAGGACAGTATTTGAGGATAAAGCATGGTAAAGCAAAGGTAAGCATTGTAAAGAACAAAGAAGTATGGCATAGCACCAGGCTACTCAACACATGGCCCGTAGGCCACATGCAGCCCCCTTAATGTTAGTCTGTGGCCCACTGCTCTTTCTATGTGCAGTAAAATACAGTCAAAAAAAGGTTATTTTTTGCATCATAAACGTCATTCATAAATACTGTACACTATGTCAATGTGAATATTAAAATACGAAAACTTTTTAAAAATTTGGATAGCTGATTTTGACGCAAACGCAAAATCGGTGTTGAACACAGAGTATTCAATCCTAAATGGGAATTGGAATTTGCTTTTAGTGAGGTTAATGGAAAACCAATGTGTCTGTTGTGCCAGAAGACTAACTTGCAATGCCATTATGATACTTGTCTCCTTGACTGTGGTGATTCATACCCAACTGGAAGTGAGCTGAGAAAAGACAAGGTGTGTAAACTTGTTGCAAGTTTTCATTAACAGCAAAATGTGTTTCAAGCTCATGTAAAAGACAGTGATAATGTTAGAGAAGCTTTGTTTAAGATTGTGTGGCAACTATCAAAAGGTAAAAAAAAATACTTTTAAAAATGGAGAACTAATGAAGCAGTAGTTCCTAGATTGCAGTGAGTGACTGTTTGCTGATTTAAAAAGTAAGATGACATAATTAAACAGATCTCTAAGGTGCAAGTGTCGACTCAACAGTTGCAAGTCGTGTGCAAACTATATCTGAAGGTTTGTTTACTCAGCTGTGCAAGGTGAGTCCACAGATCATTCAGACACTGTAGTTAATTGTTTAGGCATGCTTTTACAATGATGAAAAATGTGTGGAGGAAATGCTTACGTTACTGCCCCTCACTGGCATAATGCAGGGAGAGGATATTTACAAGCAACTGATGACAAGAGAACAAAACAAAGGTTACAAACGAGAGGAGGCCATTCAGCCCATCTTGCTTGTTTGGTTGTTAGTAGCTTATTGATCCCAGAATCTCATCAAGCAGCTTCTTGAAGGATCCCAGGGTGTCAGCTTCAACAACATTACTAGGGAGTTGGTTCCAGACCCTCACAATTCTCTGTGTAAAAAAGTGCCTGTTTGAATGTTTGAATCAGATCGCCGCATAGTCTTCTTTGTTCAAGACTGAATAGATTCAATTCTTTTAGCCTGTCTGCATACGACATGCCGTTTAAACCCGGGATAATTCTGGTTGCTCTTCTTTGCACTCTTTCCAGAGCAGCAATATCCTTTTTGTAAGAAGTGACCAGAACTGAACACAATATTCTAGGTTAGGTCTTACTAATGCATTGTAAAGTTTTAACATTACTTCCCTTGATTTAAATTCAACACTTCTCACAATATATCTTAGCATATATATAGCATCTTGTTGGCCTTTTTTATAGCTTCCCCACATTGTCTAGATGAAAACATTTCTGAGTCAACATAAACTCCTAGATCTTTTCCAAAGTTCCCTTCTTCAATTTCAGTATCTCCCATATGATATTTATAATGCACATTTTTATTGCCTGCATGCAATACTTTACACTTTTCTCTATTAAATGTAATTTGCCATGTGTCTGCCCAGTTCTGAATGCTGTCAAGATCATTTTGAATGACCTTTGCTGCTGCAACAGTGTTTACAGCTCCTCCTTTTTTTGTGTCGTCTGCAAATTTAAAGTTTGCTTACTATACCAGAATCTAAATCATTAATGTAGATTAGGAATAGCAGAGGACCTAATACTGATCCCTGTGGTACACCACTGGTTACCTCGCTCCATTTTGAGGTTTCTCCTCTAATCAGTACTTTCTGTTTTCTACATGTTAACCACTCCCTAATCCATGTGCATGCATTTCCTTGAATCCCTAACTGCGTTCAGTTAGAGAATTAATCTTTTATGCGGGACTTTGTCAAAAGCTTTCTGGAAAAAAATAAAACATGTTGTATGCTTTGCAATTATCCATTGTCAATGTTGCATCCTCAAAAAAGTCAAGCAGGTTAGTTAGACACGATCTCCCTTTCCTAAAAAGACTGTCTCCCAGGATATTGTTACCATATAGGTAATTTTCCATTTTAGATCTTATTATAGTTTCCATAAGTTTACATATAATAGAAGTCAGGCTTATTGGTCTGTTATAATAATAATAATAATAATAATAATAATAGTAGTAATAAACCTTTATTTATATAGCGCACTTCATGTACAATACAATTCAAAGCGCTTTACATACAGAAAAAAATACAAAAATACAATAATAAACAGTAAGAAAAGAGCAGAGTTATTAAAAACAGAAGTAACAATAAAACTCATAATAAAACATAAAAATGTTATGGAAAAGCTATATTAAAAAGGTATGTTTTTAATGGAGATTTGAAGATTGCAATTGAAGGTGAATCTCTGATAAAAGGGGGTAAGGAGTTCCAGAGTGTGGGGGCATTAAAACAGAAAGCAGCCTCTCCCATCCTTTTACCATTCACCCTCGGAATACATAAAAGAACAGCATTTGTAGATCTCAGAGTGTGTTCAGGCTGATAAGGAATTAGCATATCATTTACATATTGTGGAGATAGTCCATTCAGTGCTTTAAAAACTAGTAATAGAATTTTAAAATTGATTATGTAATGCACAGGAAGCCAATGCAATGATGCCAACACAGGCATAATGTGAGCCCTTTTTTTGTTCTAGTTAGCATTCTAGCAGCAGCATTTTGCACTAGCTGTAGACGTGATATAATATGACTTCTAAGTCCAGAGAATAATCTAACCTAGAAAAAATAAAAGCATGTACTAATTTCTTTGCATCACCCAAGGACAAGAATGATCTAACTTTCGCAATGTTTCTTAAATGATAGAAGGACACTCTAGTAATGTATTTTATATGTGGTTCAAAGGAAAGTGCAGAATCAAAAATAACCCCCAGATTTTTCACTTTAGATTTTACATTTGATTTTAGCATACATAGATCAATATTTGTCGAGTCCATCTGTTGATTAGAGCCTAAAAGTAAGATTTCTGTATTACAAGAATTTAACTGTAAGAAATTCTGTGACATCCAGCTTTTAATATCGGCTAGGCATTTGAAAAGAACATTGATAGCTGTTGTGTCACCTGGTTTAACAGGTAAATATGTGTGTCATCTGCATAGCTGTGGAAATTCATCCCATGTTTATGAATAACCTCCCCGAGAAGCAGCATGTATAAAGAAAATAACATGGGACCAAGAATGGAGCCCTGCGGAACACCACATGTAATATTAGCTAGTCCAGGCATAGATTCTCCTAAGTCAACAAAATAGTCTATTCATTAAATAGGATAGGAACCAGTTTATGACACTACCAGAAAAACCACAGTATCAAAAGCAGCACTCAGATCTAAAAGGATGAGTACAGATAAACACTTGTATCTGTACTTATACGTAGATCATTTACCACTTTGACAAGTGCAGTCTCAGTGCTATGGTTAGCGCAAAATCCTGATTGAAATTTCTCGAAGATGTTATTATTTCCAAGGAAACTATTAATTTGTTTAAAAACGACTTTTTCAAGTACCTTTGCTAAAAAAGGAAGGTTTGAAATAGGTCTAAAATTATTTAGAACTGAACTATCCAGATTAGACTACTAAAGTAAAGGTTTCACTAAGGCTGTTTTTAAAGAAGGAGGAAACCTTCCTGATGGCAAAGAGCTATTAACTATATCAAGGACATCATTGGACAGCTTACTAAACACCTCCTTCAAGAGACTGGTTGTTATAGGATCTAAAAGACACGTAGAAGATTTAATTTGCATAACTATTTTATTTAAGTCTTTTAAGTTAATCAGAGAAGGTAAATGTTTTTCTGTCAGATTTTGTGTCCATCATTGACTTGGAAATATGAAAATGATAAACAGTAGGTTAAGATATTTCTAATTGAATACATAATGACAGTGTTTATTAAAGAAAGTTATTTTAATATTACTTTATAGTAACTTATTTCACACGTGCCTGTAAGCTGCCCGAGAGCTGCATTGTCCTCCGATGCTGTAGCTCTTGGGTGGCTGCATGGTGAGTCTGCAGTGTGAAAAAAAGCGGTCGGCTGACGTCACACGCTTCGGAGGACAGCGTGTGTTCGTCTTCGCCTCCCGAGTCAGCGCAGGGGTGGTAGCGGTGAGCTGAGCCTAAAAATAATTGGCCATTCTAAATTGGGGGAGAAAATAATAAGAAATAATTGGCAATGACTAAATTATTTTTTAAAAAAAAGTTAAATCCTCAATGATGACAGTAAGAGAAAGACTCCCTGGCCATTGAGGACTGAAGTGCACTGCCTGTCATTGACAAAAATACACCTTTTTTCCCTGCCAAAATTTGAAAAGTAGAAAAGCTGCTGTTGATTTTATTTCCGTGTCAAATGTCACGCCTTTCGAGCCACAGTTGCACGCGCATAGACCACCACAGCTAAGCCACCATGAGCAAGGTCTCCGAGCCTGCATATACCCATCTCGAGCTGTATCCCATTAAGACCATCTACACAGCATTTGAAAGGCTGCACAAAATCTCAGTTTATCAGCCGAGGTGATTATTGGTTGTTAGCTCTGATGGAAATTAATTATATCCTGTGGTTACTTAGAAAATCCCGCCACGCAGCATTTGACAAGCTGTACAAAACTAATAAGCGTGTTTGTGAGATGATATTAAGAGAGGTAATTCCTCAAAGAACCTATGGTGCATGTTGAGTGGTTTTTCAAAAATGATGAAGCAGGAAGTGAGTTTCAGGAAGAACTTTCACACAGAGGAAGAAACTTAAAATTAAAAACGCCATAATCCATTCACTGAGAACACTAAGCCGACCCGACCCGACCTCGAACCATAAACAAACTACACCCGACCCGACCCCGACACTTGCGGTAGCAAGTCTAGACTGTATGGTGTTTACTTTGTGCTTTTTCATGTGGTATTGTTTCCATTGTTTGAGTCCATTGTTTCTCCAGCAACTTGTTTAGCCTGTCTAAAAAATATACGTTTCATATCCTGTATTTATTTTCGGCAGTGAAGTATTCTGTGAGACATCGAACAGCTTTGTTATAGTCTTTCGGCTCCCCTGTGTCTGCAAGTGTATGTACGCCTTTTCCAGCATAATGTAGCATCTCGGTTAACGCAGACAGGCGCATCACACAGGGTGAGGCAATCCACACACAGGCGGAGGGCGGGCGTGAACCCGGGACCTCTCGCACTAAAGCATAGAGCCGATAGTCCTGTACAAAAGAGCTGGCTCCTTAAAAGGATTGTATATCGGGCTTATGTCTTTGTGTGTGATTACGTCACCTATCAGCCCTGCTTTCCCCGTGCACGCTACAATACTACAGCAACATTGCACGCTTTCTTGTGTCGTCTTTTAATATCCAGTACAGCTAGAACATTTTAAAAGCATTTAGCCATTTATTCCATTGAACTCTGAATGAGTTAGACATCAAACTAAGGAAATTCCTGTGAAAGTGGCATTGCCATTGTGTTACGGTGCAATATTTATTCTCGTTGCCAATGTAATTGTTACACAGAAACATTGTTACACTCGCCTCATAGGACATGTGGCTAACGAAGCCAGGAAGATGAGATCAATTCCTTCACTTGAGGGGTCGCACCAAATGTAACAGTAATGGCCTCATCGTCCTCATGTTTCCATATGGAAGATACACACTTCTGGCTCCTAACTGGTCAGTTCCAAAGTGATGGGGGTGAGGGAGCAATACAATTCAATAAAACAATCTAGTTCCAGATTTGCTTGCAAATACAGCCCACTTCGAGGGACTGTTCCTAGCATTGTTTGTTCGCTTGCAGCCTTCTCCACACGTTTGGTGTGAGGAGGGTTTGACAGTAAGAATAGTAGTGGTATTCAAGCTTGAACACCTGTCTTTCAAATTATAAATCTGTACAGTTATATGAACCAGGAGTGTCTTTGATGGAACCATGCACAATGGTATGTAGATATGTTAAATAATACTAGCCCATAGAAGAATGGTACTCTCTGCTTAAGAATTTTAATGCTGAGACAATCATCAAAAGTACTTTAAATTTGGGGGTCCCAGAATGGCTCATCTGGTAAAGCCACGACCGCACTGTGTAGAGGGTTAGTCATACAGTCAGGGGAGTGCAGATTAGCATCCTGGCTGTGTGAAGTTGCTGATATTCACAGGGGTTCCACAGAGATCATTGATTGCAGGTTAGGAAGGCAGAATCTGCAGGGACTGTTTCTCCTCACAGCATGTACCTTCAGCTATGGCCAAAAGTTTTGCATCACCCTATTAACTAATTTTGGGTTGTAAAGTCAAATTAAACCTGCTGAATAATGTTACATTAACATATTGAATTACATGTACTTTTCCATATGGAAAAATTTGACATTTCAAAATCTAACAAGAAATACTGTACTACTATAACGGCTTCCAGTAGACTTTTCAATATATATTTTTTTGATTACATGATGTTAAATAAAATATCTAAATTGTGTTCAATTTTCTTTTTTAAATGGTGTCTCAGTCGTAATGATGCAAAACATTTGTCCAGAGCTGTAGATGTTTTTAATACAACAAGTTCCCTCCAGTTGTATACTTGTGATGGAACTTCCTCACAAAACACGAGCTATAAGACCATCAGTAACCTACTGAAGGTAGAACTGGATGTGAATCATGTGACTTTATCAGGTGACCTGCGGCTTGGCCACAATCTAGAGTCAGACAGTGTTTACTGTGTACTTTTTTCTTCCCTGGAGAGAAGGGAGCTGTTTTTCTTGTTTGTCGAGCTTTTGACATTTTTTTTGGTGGTTTGATGATTGTGTTAGAAGTTTATTTGAGTAAAGCTTGCTGCAAAGGTGGTACACTTGTTTCTTGTATTTTTGTTTTTACTTTTAAGAAACCGGTTTTGATTATTTACATTGTAATATTTGTAATATTACAGTGTTACTGAAATCAAGCCCAGAATTGCAGACAAAAAAACAAGGATACAACACTGCCTTTCTATAAATATATGACAAAATGATGAACAACTTCATGAAATTAAACTGTGTCATTTGTTATATTAAAGACGGAAAAAAAAAACTCCTGAGTGTGGTAGTTTTACCTTCTTCAAGGTGTATTCCCTAATTTCTAAACTAATTGCCACAATTAAATACCTTTGTGCTCAAGTTTAAGACTTAACAAGCCATATCCTCTCTGGTCCAAATACTCTGAATCTGTTTTAATAAGGGAGTAAACCCGTACGACCCAGATTTAAAAAAAGCTTGTGTCACCAGTGCACTTGAGTTCAGATATTTAGCTTGGCTTTTAGTACACAGCCCCATTTGCCAGCTACCATCCAAGGAGCTTGTGGCTCGTGCTGAAAACAGGACTGCGGTGGGCATAAGAGGGAAAAGTGAAGACATTCAGAAGGCCATGTTTATATTTTTTCAGAGGTCACTTTAGCAATCACCCAAACCCCAATCCTTACACCAACACTTTTTTGTTGGTTTAGCAGGCCTTTTAATTTTTTTTTCTTTACCTTTTTGTGTGGGTGTATGAGAAAGTTGGGGGGAGAAGCTATGATCTATGTACTGTAGTACATTGTGAAAAACACAAAGTGGAAGTGTCCCTGAATTGCTGTGTGAGGGATTAAAAGTAATACAATAGGAGACAATGTCCCCAAGATAGTAATAGAACATATGCACATTGATATGTGAATTGTGAATTTTTATTGCAAGTCAATAGAGAAAAGCAGCTGAGCAGAAACAAGTCAAACAACACATGTAATTGTTCCTTCTGAAAAAATGATGCTAATATTTTGAGTAATAGCTTTGAAAATCATTAAGTCTTTATCCCACAATGATCCACTTTGTTGCTCTGCAGTGAATGTTTCAAAAGAAAGAAGAAAAAACGGTGACTTCCATGTTCCAAAAATCCACTGAAAACCGTGAAGCACGAAACACATTACATTTTGATCTGACAGAGACTTTTGTTTATGCAAATATCCCTCTTGGAAAATTGGACAACCAAAAGTTACGTAAATTCTTCAGACTGAGTGTAGCAAATGGTGGAGTGATTCCTTCATCAGCCCAGCTGAGACATGAATACTTACCTAAAGTTACCGAGTATCGCAAGTAGGAGATTATGAAATTGGTAAAACAGTCTGGTTGCTTGTCAGTGGTCACTGACGAGTCGACTGATGCCCATGATCAGTATGGGTTACACATTGTATTTGCTTTACAAGACCTAAATGATGAACATGCACCTGACATACTAGACCTGAAAGCTGTCCTTGCAGATCCACTTTACCTACAGGCTATTGTAAAGTGCTTGAATAACTTTGACGTTGATTTTGATGTCAGTGCATTTATCTTTATATTTGATGTTTAAAAAATAATAACCTGTACACATAATTTATTAAACAGTTCCGTGCACATTCTGCAAAATACGATACTTTACCTGTGACACTGTGTGGCAAAGTGGCTGCTGAGTAGAACAGGTGCAGAGGTGAGCAGGTGATGCAGTGCAGGAATAATCACAAATGGAAACTGTAATCCGGTTTGGAAAAGGTATCTTTATTTTGTACAAATCCCGGTCTGGCGACCAAACAATAATCCTCCTGCAATACACCAATGTGTAAAGCTCGGCAGGAAAATGATAATAATGATTTGCAAAACAAAACAAATAATAACACGTTATCCGACCCCACAATAATACTAACACAATCACCAGTCCGGGTGCGTGCAGTGGTGCTCGAGGTGGGTGATAACAAACAAACAGTGACTGTGGTGTTGTTGATCCGGGTAGTGCTGGCCCAAGGCGACAGCTCCGGAGACGTGTTAGCCGTCTCGTGAATTCACAAACAAAAGACAATTACTAACAGTGCTATAAACAAACAAAACACTCACAAATTATTTTAACACAGTTCAAAGTGAATCTCTCCCGGTCCTTCCATTTCCGTATGTCGCTCTGAAACCAAGCGAAGGAAAAGAATTACGATTCTCCGGCCCTTTTATGCTATCACCCATTACCCCTTGGTAAACGATTGCAGCTGTCTCTACTGTCTGCAGCTGCTACATCGTTTCCCTTCCGGGTCAATACGAGTCTCGCCTTCTTCCAGACTGACCGACTTCCCAGCCCAGGGAAAGAACTGTCAGGCCAGCCTGTCCAAAGCCTTTCCCTTTCGTTGCTTAGCGCCCTCACAAGTCGGGAGGGAGATTTACAACCAAAACACATTATATTTCTGTCACACACTGCCGTGAATTTTAAAGAAAATTTCTGTGATTTTCACAAGGCCTTATACATGATAGACTAGATTTATTCTCACAAAGCAACCAGACTGTGTGTTATTATACCCGGACTGCTTCTCCATGCATGGAGATATACTTATATTACATTTAGGCTCTGGAGGTGCAGATTTTTAATGAATGTGATCACCTATATTGCACTAATGTAGAGGCAATGATTAACATGTATTGATTTGTGTGAACCATATAAAATGATGACAGCATTGTAATATATTACAACATGTAAGTGTCTTCTGGGTAAAACCATCACTTGTCTAGCTAGCTCAGTAATAGTCACAATCATTGTGCATTCTCGAATTAAGCACATAAAGAGACGGGAACACAGCTCAATAACAGTCACAATCATCGTGCATTCTCGAATGAAGCAGTTTATTTGCCAGATGCAAAGGTACAAAACATACAGGCATGCTCTGGGTCATGTCTACTGTGTTAACTATATGGAGCTCCCATAAACCATTGGGGTCCCTGTCACTTAAAGGGCGAACAATAATATACAATAGGTATAGTTAAGTAACTCTTAAAGGGGCAGGGTTTATTACAAACAACATATATGAACAGTAACTCAAAAAAGTATCCCACGCCACAGCTGGTTTGCTCTATTTACCCCACTCAACCCCCTGTACTTGAGAGTCACACATTTCTCACATTTGTATTTTGCTGGATTTGTGGTAGTACTGTTGGTACGTTTCTGTATTGCTGCTGAACTGTTTGAATGGTTCCAAAAAAAGGACCCACAGTTCTTCCAGAGACTACCCGGTTGATTAAAAAATCACTTTCCATTGCCTAGAGAAATGCATGTGTGGGTGGAAAAAAGATACCAGAATGACAAATATGCATTTTAATTGGCATATGTTTGAAAAAAGGAAAGATTTAGTCGCGATAAGTATGTGCTCTGTGGGTGGCAATGTTTATAGATTTTAGAAAATGAAAACCTCATTTTAAATGAGAATGCCTCAATCTTCAACCTTTACGATCTTGTAGGTTAGTCAGACACATGTACATATACATATTCAACAGCCCCACATTCACGCTTGGGTTTCTTACTTAGGTAGATTATTGAAATAACTAGGTTCCGGGAGTTTGAACAATTATGCCCCTGCTAAATCTGGATGAATAAGTCACACGAGTCAGTAGGGTTGCTAATATGACATGTTTATGCAGCTATTAGGTAGGAACAGTGTATTTAATATAAAACAGCTGTCTTCTGATCCTTAAATAATATGCCTATTATATTGAAGGTAATTCTGAGACCCAGGACTGGGAGCAGGGCTATTGTGGGCTATATGTTCAAGTTTACATTGGCAATCAAATAGAAAATAATCAAGTACACATTAAAGGGGGGCAATACAACATGTGTTGCACATATGTACTATACTGTACGGAACACCTGGAAAATGGTGTGATACGTTAAATATTCAGAAATATTTTAAATGTTTTGCATCTGAAAGAAATTGTACCCTGGACACTCTTAAAAAGAAAATGTACTGCTGAGTGTTGGACAAAATTGATTTGTGGCACCCCTCTTAACCATACTTGACTATAAACACAAGCTGGGCATTCATAAATCAATTGCTATCAGTAAACCTCTGAGTTGCAAATGGAACACAATGCAACAGCATTTTTCATTTGATGCAAAACAGGTGGTCAGTAAAATGGTTTGTGCATTACAAAATTACATTACAAAATCCTTACTATCGCACAGCACAGTGTCAGAGTAATCAAATTGGTCAGGCTCCACAGTCGACTGCAGTTCCGGACTGTAACAGTTGCTGTGTTATTTGTTATTATTTTGATAATAGTAATAACCATAAGCATGTGACAAAAACTTTATATAAAATGTGTTTCAGTACAGTAACTTTCAAGTTGTATAAAAAAAAGTTCAATAGCAAAAGCATGTGGTCTGTCTGTTAAATCAGGGCTGTTTGGGTAGCAAGGTTATGCAAATCAATTATCTAACAGCACAAGTAAGCGTAAACACTATACTTATAATACAGCAAAGATGTTAAGAATGTAGCATTTAAAAAGACGTAATGCAAGCGTGCATGATTAAATATGTATGCAGAAGATAAGATATTCACCAAGATTGTGCCAAAAATAAATTACATTGTTTTTTTAGTACTGTTATAAGACAGCTTCACATTTGTATAAGTAGTTACTTCTAAATACACTATTAACCAAAATAGGACTCCAGTCAAGTGAAAAGTTTCAGACATTTTGTAGTATTTTTTATATTCCTTTCAAAATGTCAATTACCAAACACAGACCAACTTGAGTTTCAAAACTCCATTCCTCCCTCACCCGCTAATGCTCTTGCAGAGGGATAATAGGTGGCAAAAGGTTTGCAAGCAGTCTCTGAGCATAAATCATAACAATGTATTTGTATTATTAAATTAGCAGTTATTCGAAAACACACACCTCTCTAAATCTCTGTTGATGTGCATGATTTATTTTCTTTGTTTTACAAGCTTAAGTTTAGGTTATTGTTGACTGATGACAACTACATTTCACCACATTACTGCAATATATTCATTTTTCTTAGTCTTTACTGCTAGTTATACCATCTAAACAGTCTGAATATTAGTTTCTCCAAGTTATATGTGAATATCTTGTTGATATTGTTAAAATAACTGGTTAGGAATTAAGTCAGGTACTTTAAAATACCATTTGATAAAGACCTAGCGTATTGTAATATGGGCTTCATATCTGTTGGTTTCCAGTTGTAAACCCTGTATCACAATCCATCTGTGTGATGTTGTAATCTAAGTAAAACTGCATGCAGATTTTAAGGTCTGGTCATTAAAGGTTACCACAAAAGATGTTTCCCGCTGCTGCTTAAAAATGTGGTCCAAAAGTCTAAGGAAGTCCTGGGCCTTAATAATAATAAGAATAGTATTTTTCATGGCACTGTTCCTGAAACACAATAGAGATTTGCTAAATAAGTACCTTTGTTTAGTCAAACACGTAATTTCCCAATAAAGGAACTTTGTTTAGAAGTGGGTTGAACCCAGGTCATCTGCCAAGGGTTAATAATTTAGCAATACATGTTGTAAACTATATTTTATTTAATACATTTTGAAGTAGGACTGTGACAGAGATCAAAAGATTCTTGGTGTTAGATGCAATCGTTAACCTAGGGGTCATGGGGGAGTGTTGTGTTTTGTTTGTCTGTCAAAGTAAAAACTGTTTGTGGGTTATTTTAGACTACTAGCACGATCTGGAGCTGTCGCTATTCAGCCAGCATCAAACCCGGACACCAGCACTTCCCTTTGTTCACGGAGAACTGTCTTTGCACCACGAGCACTAATATCACTCACTGTTATCTGTGTTTGTGTTGTGTGTTTCGTGTGGGTGAAATAAAACTTGACTTTTTGGTTGCGGGTCAAGGTGTTCACCATAGGGGCAGCTCTGAGAGACGATGAGTTCGTTGAGTCAGCGTTGAGCCAACGCTGCGCGTCACTAGATCTCAACAGTGAGTTTAGGAACGATTTTGAGAGTTGTTGTTTCTCAGTGTTGAATTTAGGAATGCCATTGATTGAAAGGCGTGAAAAGTGTTGAATTTAAATCAAGGGAAGTAATGTTAAAACTTTACAATGCATTAGTAAGACCTCATCTAGAATATTGTGTTCAGTTCTGGTCACCTCGTTACAAAAAGGATATTGCTGCTCTAGAAAGAGTTCAAGACCAGGGGTCACAAATGGAGATAAGATAAAGGGGCATTCAGAACAGAAAATAGGAGGCACTTTTTTACACAGAGAATTGTGAGGGTCTGGAACCAACTCCCCAGTAATGTTGTTGAAGCTGACACCCTGGGATCCTTCGAGAAGCTGCTTGATGAGATTCTGGGATCAATAAGCTACTAACAACCAAACAAGCAAGATGGGCCGAATAGCCTCCTCGTTTGTAAACGTTCTTATGTTCTTATTCTGCACTGCTGCATGGTGTTCACTCACCACTTTGCTACAAGGACCCATCAAGATCACACTTGACAAAGATTTAACTGTTAATACTCAAGTTAATGAGAAGTCACACCTACTGGTAATTCAATACCCATATTATAATCAAGGTACTCTAAAGTGACTTTTCTATTTTTATTAGTTACTATTCTTTATGATTCTCACCAATTTATTTTTAACTTAAAACAGGTAAGCATATTGCATATAATATATTCATCACTAAAAAATTACGGATTTCATTCTTAACCACCAGCCCCCACCCCCCTCGATATTATTATTATGATTATTATTTATTTCTTAGCAAGACACCCTTATCCAGGGCAACTTACAATTGTTACAATTATTTTTACATACAATTACATTATTTTTTCACACATTATTTTTACATGCAATTACCCATTTATTCAGTTGGGTTTTTACTGGAGCAATCTAGGTAAAGTACCTTGCTCAAGGGTACTGCAGCAGTATCCCCCACCTGGGATTGAACCCACGACTCTCTGGTCAAGAGTCCAGAGCCCTAACCGCTACTCCACACTGCTGCCCCATATATACATGTCTTTTACAAAAACCAGGCTGAAAGCAGGATGTTAACCAAGTTTACCTGAATGACCACCTAATTTACATTAAAAGAAAATACTTAATGAAACTTCAGAGACGAGTGTTAAAGGTGCACAAATATGTTTCCTCTCTTCTTTCTGAAAGACTTTCAGGAGCTTTTGTTATTTTTCAACAGTAACAAGATAATAACATTATTTAGGAACATGATTTGACTTAACAAATAGTCTTATAGAAGCTTATGACTTACTTATCTGTTCTCATTCAGAAATTAATAAGAAGTCTACAGCAGTGTTCCTCAAATATTTGGGCCACAAGCACATTCAAAATCAGTAGAAAATAAGATCAAATTCAAGTAACAGCAAAATAAAGAATATGGTAATTAATTACCTTTAAGAGTGAATTAAACTAAGAGCAGTTAAACTTATAGTAAAGATATCTGCTTATATGGGTAAATTCCAATAAGAGCACGTAGTAAGTACGATAAATGGATAAGAACGATTTCAAATAAGATCAATTACAAAAAGTATGGATACGGATAACTTTAAGAGTAAAATCAACTACAAGATACAGAAAATAGTTATAATTAAGAGCAGTAGTACAATACGGCAAAATATGGGGCAGTTCAGTTTCTTCTACTATATGTATAGAACCACTTATCCGATTGTGATAAAACTTGGTTCTGACAGTATCAGAATCTGGGGCTATATGGAGGACTTGCACTTTTTTAGGTTGGACACAGTGTGCAGGCCAAAGACAAAATACTGTTCTGTAGACTGAGAATATTTGGAGGGCAGTCTCCTTTAATTGCCAAAAAAGGCATTGATGGTTATTTAGAAAATTAGATCAATTGGAGAATGTTGGAGAATGTTTAGTAAAAATACATGGTTCCTGCAGCTCTCAGCTGAGCAAAGAAGACATTAAAACTTTAAGACCAATCTTTAGAAAATTTAAGACCCATTTTCACAGGAAGTATACCAAACGTAAATACTAAAATTGTGACAAGTTCAAATACCATCTAACAATTATTTATTCAAGCTGTATGAATTGTAAAAGCAACTGCATCATAAGATGCTGTACAGGGATTGGGAAGCTTCTTGTTCCTTATTGCTTCCACATATTTTCCGATGCTGGGCCACATTTCAATCGCTCTTTCTGCTACTGGCATGTTTTCGAGCCAAGGATGACCGCAGAATGGTAGAGGGAAAACTGATGACTTTGTGAGAGAGGTGAAGTCTTCCCTTCTAGCTGGTGCACTCTGGAAGAGATGGTGCAAAGATCTAAGCAGCTTGTCCATCTCCCACATGCTGAAACCACACTTGAAAGCATTGTGGAGTGTGTGAAGTCCACAGCTGCCCACTATCACCAGTTGCGAGCCACCAAACTGCTGTGCATGCTCTCTCTGGATGAGCTCGATAAACTTCCAATTTACATTTGGTCCATCCATGGAAATGGACAACATGTTACGTAAATTGAGCTGTTCCACACAATCCTGGAACAGAAAATTAAATAGGATTAAAATTAACATCAATTAAATTACATACATGTGCAAATTCTCACAGACAACACTTAACATACAGAGCCTTTGATAATCAATTCAGTTAAACATTATACAATAATAATACAAATAATTATACAATAATTAATTATTATAAAAATTTTGATTAGGTTACCTACTAAATGTTATTTCCATAGGACAGAATATTTCATACTATAAGAGAGAGATAGAAATCAATATTGCTAAGGGGGCTAAAACCAATTCCAAAATGTTTTTCCAGTATTATAACAGCAAGAGAACATTCAAAGAGGAGGTTAAATGTCTAAGAGACACAAATGGCAAAATCATTGATGAAGAAAAAAAAATAGCAAATATATTAAATGATTACTTTTCACAGGTTTTTACAAAGGAGGACACGGACAACATGCCCCACATGTCGACCTGTTCCTATCCAATTTTAAATAACTTTAGCATAACAGAGGCAGAAGTGTTAAAGGGACTAGGAGCTCTTAAAATAAACAAATCCCCTGGGCCAGAAGAGATCCTCCCAATAGTACTCAAAGAAATGAAAGAAGTTATTTACAAACCGCTAACCAAGATCACGCAACAGTCTCTTGACACAGGGGTTGTACCGACAGACTGGAAAATTGCAAATCTAATACCGATCCACAAAAAGGGAGACAAAACCGAACCAGGTAACTACAGACCAATAAGCCTGACTTCTATTATATGTAAACTTTTGGAAACTATAATAAGATCCAAAATGGAAAATGACCTATATGGTAACAATATCCTGGGAGACAGTCAGCATGGTTTTAGGAAAGGGAGATCGTGTCTAACTAACCTACTTGACTTTTTGGAGGATGCAACATTGAAAATGGATAATTGCAAAGCATACGACATGGTTTATTTAGATTTCCAGAAAGCTTTTGACAAAGTCCTGCATAAAAGATTAATTCTCAAACTGAACGCAGTAGGGATTCAAGGAAATGCATGCACATGGATTAGGGAGTGGTTAACATGTAGAAAACAGAAAGTACTGTTTAGAGGAGAAACATCAAAATGGAGCGAGGTAACCAGTGGTGTACCACAGGGATCAGTATTAGGTCCTCTGCTATTCCTAATCTACATTAATGATTTAGATTCTGGTATAGTAAGCAAACTTGTTAAATTTGCAGACGACACAAAAATAGGAGGAGTGGCAAACACTGTTGCAGCAGCAAAGGTCATTCAAAATGATCTAGACAGCATTCAGAACTAGGCAGACACATGGCAAATGAAATTTAATAGAGAAAAGTGTAAAGTGTTGCATGCAGGAAATATAAATGTGCATTATAAATATCATATGGGAGATACTGAAATTGATGAAGGGAACTATGAAAAAGACCTAGGAGTTTATGTTGACTCAGAAATGTCTTCCTCTAGACAATGTGGGGAAGCTATAAAAAAAGGCCAACAAGATGCTCGGATATATTGTGAGGAGTGTTGAATTTAAATCAAGGGAAATAATGTTAAAACTTTACAATGCATTAGTAAGACCTCACCCAGAATATTGTGTTCAGTTCTGGTCACCTCGTTACAAAAAAGATATTGCTGCTCTAGAAAGAGTGCAAAGAAGAGCAACCAGAATTTTCCCGGGTATAAAAGGCATGTCATATGCAGACAGGCTAAAAGAATTGAATCTATTCAGTCTTGAACAAAGACTACGTGGCAATCTGATTCAAACATTCAAAATCCTAAAAGGTATAGACAATGTCAATCCAGGGGACTTTTTTGACCTGAAAAAAGAAACAAGGACCAGGGGACACAAATGGAGATTAGATTAGAAAGCGGCATTCAGAACAGAAAATAGGAGGCACTTTTTTACACAGAGAATTGTGAGGGTCTGGAACCAACTCCCCAATAATGTTGTGGAAGCTGGGATCCTTCAAGAAGCTGTTCGATGAGATTCTGGGATCAATAAGCTACTAACAACCAAACGAGCAAGATGGGCTGAATGGCCTCCTCTCGTTTGTAAACTTTATGTTCTTATGTTCTTATATATATATATATATACTGTATATGCAGGTTACCATGGCTGTAATGGAATGATGCATACGTTATGATATACAGTTGCTTCGGTTATTTACCTACACGCGAGTAGCCACTTGTTGCTGAGAGACATGCCTTATTTGGCTTTTATTTATTTCTTATATTGTTAACTTTTGTTTTCAGTTTATTTTTTATTTTTTTATACTATGGATCGTTTACACATGATGCTGGAATTTACAAAAGACATGGGATATATGTGTCTTTATATGAGAATATACGTGTTGTGTATTTATTATCTATGTGTTGTGTATTTATTATCTATAACAAAAAAATTGTCAATGTAAAAAAACATGTTAGAAAAACGCAACAGCCGTTAAAGGGGTGATATCAAAATCCAAATGTCCAAGTTAGGAGAAGCAATTAGGGCAACCTTGTCAAGCATCAAGCAAATAGGCACAATTGGAAAGGTGCTGGGGCCCAACATTCACACAATTCTTGCTTCTAACTTTGCGCCTTTTTTGATCGATTCGCTGCGGTGCAGCGGGCTAAAGCATGTCTGTATCAGCGTAGAATTCTCATGCTGCAGCTTCAAAACCCGCAAGGTTTTTTTCCTCGTGAGATGTGCTGTTTTAAAACATAAATTCTGTAATATAACTGGTATGTATGTCAAAGTGCTTGATTTAAAACATAAATTCTGTAATATAACTGGTATGTATGTCAAAGTGGTTGATTTATCTGGTTTATTTAGAGGTTGACCAACATGTGAAAGGCCATGACTGGTACATATCCCTTTCTTTAGTTATTGTTTTCCCCCCCAAGAACGATCACTACATACTGTAATGAAACCTGTCCTAGCTAGGTTGTGCTCTAACTGGATTGAAACAGTAGTGAGTCGCTGCAACCACCTTTGGTTAACCGGGACTGTCCCGACAAATAACCCCAGAAGTAGAATGTAATATAATTACGGTAGCTAGGGAACAGAGCAAAGCACCAGAAAACAGCTATAATCAAAAAGGATATCTTTACTTTTAAAAGGAGTATAAAAATGATCTGGGTATACAATTTAGTACAGGCAAAGTGGACAATGGTAGAAAAACAGTTACAGCAACCAACAAAAATGTTTGAACCAATCAGTTCTCATAGAACAAGTCAAATTACTATATAGTGCAGTTAGACCTTCAGTTAAATTACCATACAGCAATAAACCAAACTTCAATATAAAACAATCAAATATTACATTTAAAACCAATATGTTTGACTAAAACAAATAAAATAAAACTAAGGAGGCTGTCTGGTCCAGTGGTTAAAGAAAAGGGCTTGTAACCAGGAGGTCCCCAGTTCAAATCCCACCTCAGCCACTGACTCATTGTGTGACCCTGAGCAAGTCACTTAACCTCCTTGTGCTACGTCTTTCGGGTGAGACGTAATTGTAAGTGACTCTGCAGCTGATGCATAGTTCACACACCCTAGTCTCTGTAAGTCGCCTTGGATAAAGGTGTCTGCTAAATAAACAAATAATAAGTGTTGGTACACATACCGATATTCAAATCATAAGAGAAAAACCACACAATCAAGAAACAACTTCAGTGCCAAATGATCACTCCCACATTTCAATTATAACAAACAGGTTAGATTAATTGCTGTGTGGATAATTAGCAAGACAATGGCAACTCAATCATTAGGCACAATTGCTGAGTATCACCTAGCGGAGATTAGCGTTTTTAAGAAGTACCCAGTTTTAGTAGTCAGTTTACAAATACAATACTATCAGTAATTCATAAACTATTTTGTGCAAATCAGCATCAATTAATATTACGTTTAGAAACCAGGTTATATTTATGGACCTACCTAAATCGCGATTTCGCGGAAATCGTGAAATTGAGGGGTCACCGCGAAATTCACCTCTTAGGGGCCAATGCATACAAACAAGTACGGAGAGGGGAAAAAATAAAATAAACCTCGTTTAAGGCCCTGTCCACACTACATAACCAATTTCAAGAACCGTACTCGAAACTGCTCTAATTACTACAGCTCAAAGCGTCCACACTGAAGTACCGTTTCATGTGTAAATCAGGCTTAATGCGTCCACACACCATTAGAATAGTTCAGTTACAATTCCCAGCAGCGCAACGAACCGTGGAAATTAATACGATAGTATTCCACCATGCACTGTATTTTATTTTAAAATAATGTGTTATGCCCCATATTAACAGAGGTTCATATTGCAAAGTAAATCTGTAAGTCGCCTTGGATAAAGGCGTCTGCTAAATAAGCAAATAATAATAATAATAATAATAATAATAATAATAATAATAATAATAATAAATCCGAACACACACACAAGTAGGGCTTGAAGTTTTCAGGTTTTATTTTTAATCAGATGAAGTCCCTTTAAACAAATTGAGCTGATTCTGTTTTATAATTAAGTCGCCTTGGATAAAGGCGTCTGCTAAATAAGCAAATAATAATAATAATAATAATAAATTCGAACACACACACACACACAAGTAGGGCTTGAAGTTTTCAGGTTTTATTTTTAATCAGATGAAGTCCCTTTAAACAAATTGAGCTGATTCTGTTTTATAATTAAACTCAGAAAAAGCTGTTAATTACAAAACAATCTTTGTTTTTACCTTCATATCTTGCCTGAGCCTAATTCTGGTCCTCTTAATTTTATTTCAAACAGAGCTGACAAATTACGTAATTTGTTCATCCCCGATCATACGTTTAACTCGCATTTCATTTTTGCAGTCGCCTAATTTAACGTTGTGTTTTTGTTATTTTCCCCACTATTTTAACAGAGATGTCCTGACAGATTTTTTGATGCATAAAAATGAATACCTAGTGCGGAGAGTACAATGATAGCAAGTCCTTCGGGCACCTGCTCTGAGTATTTCGCCAAACATAGCACAAAGCATTTTGGGATATTGGAGGATACACAAAAAATGTAGTTTGGTATTACAGCGTCCACACCTCTGATAAACCGCACTACCTGATGCGATCAAATTAGAACCGGACTCGAGGCTACCTGGCTGAGGTGGTCTCGAGTCCGGTTCTCGAGTACGGTATTAAATGCTGCGTAGTATGGACGCAAACCGTATTTAGCAATTTTAAGCCTGTTTAAACGCAACCAATATGGTTTAAAGGCATAGTGTGGACAGGGCCTAAATGAACTACTGCACAACGCAAGCGACGCAAACTACCTATCTTCCTTCTGTAGATAGCCCTTTCTGATTCCTTCGCCGTCCTGTGTGCATTGCACTTAAGCAAAAAACAAACAAATAAAAATGTCCACAAGTAACATTTACAAAATAAATTCTCCAAAGCAGTTAACGCTCTTGTTTACTATTCAAATGACACAGTTTTAATTAGCCTATCAGTGCGTCTTTACTGCTTTTATGTGACCTGTACTGTGCAGTAGGGGGTGGGACAAAGTTGGTGCTGCATTGTTTTGATTTAGGTTTCTAAAATCTAGTTTTCAGCATTGGAGGTAAAATAGTAGAAATGGACGACAAAAAAGCAAAGTATATTAAGGCTGATGATCGTTTCAAGATATTTCCCAAAGAAACTACATGCAGACTGAGGTAATTGTTTTCCATAACTTAATGTGTATTTGGAGAAAATACGATCGACCGCTATTTAGCTTCAGAATCACACATTAAACAAAAGGCTACTACAGAGGCTGCTGAACAGAACGTAAAATAAAACAGCTTTCAGAAACCAAACTGGAAAGTCCCAGACAAAAAGTATTCCTGTCTGCAAGTTAAATCAGAACTAAAACAACCCATCACAGCCACCTCGCTTCAACCTGCTGCTTACAGTTGGAATTTTAGACCCGAATAGCCAGGTCTTTGTTTTGACTCAGTACTAATAAAATAAATTATTGGATGGGACAAATAACATGACAACGAACGTGCTGCATATATTGACTTTATTAAAGTATGCCAGATGCCCTTGTGTAGCCGAGTTTTTGGGCTGTTTCTAATTTAACTTCCAACCAATTCAGTGGATGCAGAACGTGCAGTCTCAATGTACGGGCAAGTCAACTGCAGGGGGATGCTGCATGCTTGCCTTTAACAAATGACAGCACTCTGTTTTAGTAAGGAAGCAAGTACCACTATTTTTAGGCTTCATCGTGTTTTTAAACATGTCCGCGAAATCCTAATTTTATTCCGCAACATACCCGTGAAAAATATGTAAATTTACCGCGATTTAAGTAGACCCCTAGTATCAACATTTCATACCCAGCCGATTATATTAGTAATTCATAAACCATTCAGTGCGTATTAATAACAAGTTAACATTACGGTTTGAACCCAGGTTATTGTATCAGTAATTCAGAAAACCATTCAGTACATATTAGCAGCAGTAAAAGTTGTATTTAAGCAAGCCCAATTTTCAGTAGTTCATAGAGTATTCCGTGCGTTTCTGCAGCAAACCCGGTTATTTGTTTAAGAACAACAACACATGCACTGAGGTAGGTAACAGATTCAAATGTCCACAGTTATCAGTTTGTTATTGCACGTAACCCAGCAAAAAGATAAACACAAGCAAGTACAATAAAATAATAAATAAAATAGAGAAAGAAAACTTCCCTTTAATGACAAGTCCCCCCAGAGTCTCGCACAGCGCACAGTACGTTTCAGTTTGGTTAAGTTCCACATGGCACAAAAAAAAAAACCAGGATCTGCAGTGTTCCTAAACCTAATAAGGTAGTGTTCTGGCTGTCATTCCGCCTCAACCATTAATTATAAATTATTGGATTATAACTGGTCATACTACCCTTAGGTTTTAAACAGACACAGTGTTAAAGAAGTATAGAAAACCTACTTGATTGTAGTCCTCAAGGACTGGATTTAAGGAACACCTAACTATTGCATATAGGCTGACTGACATCTATTACATGAAAGGTTAAGTGTAAACTTTTTTTTTTTTTTTATACTTTAATATAGCTTGGCTGTCCTAAATAATAAAGCAGATTAAATTAATCAGTAGAACTTTATAAAAACGATAACATTGCTTTTTCCCCCACTTGTGATTAATAATATATATTTTGTTTGTTATTTTCTTTTTTCAGAACAAAGTTGCTGCTGTACAAAAAGCTAATTCTGAATTGCTTGAGAAATACAAAACAGCTAGCAATACTAATGATGGATATCTTGGCCAGAATAGCAGAGATAGACTACTTTAAAAAATTGAAACTCTGGAGGATGAGCTGCAAAGAAAAAGTATTAAAATAAAACAACTCACTAAACTGAACATGCAACTCCAAGAAGGTATGCAACTAAAATAAATCAATAACTTTTATTTTTGTTACCTTACTCTCTATATATTGACTCCACTGCACTTGGAATTGATATGTAACCCCAATGTAACTTTCACCATATCTACTACTTGCACTATCCCTTGATTGAACCATGTCCTACATTATGTAATTTTTTTAGTTAAGCTTGCTCTTATTAGGACTGATGTTACTGTATATTGTACTTTATCTTATTAGGACTTAAGTTATTGTATATTGTTCTTAGTTAAACTTGATCCTTTTAGGACTGAAGCTAATGTATATTGGACTGTAGTTATTGTGAAGCATTATGACTCCTGTAATATGTATATTTTGTGAAAATTGTAAGTCGCCCTGGGTAAGGGCATCTGCTAAATAAACAATAATAAAATATATATTAAACAGCAAGGTTAATGCTCTTGTATTTGTAGGCATACCTGCACTGATAGATGCTTCAGTAAAGAAGTATGTTCAGAAACATCTGCCAAGTAAAGTCAGGCCTACAGAAACTTCACAAGAACAAGCAGCAAATCAGTTGCATCCAGTTGCCAAATCTGCAACACATGCAGAGATTTCATGCAACAGGGATAGTGTAAGTAATCTAAGAATGACAAATGTTTGAGACGAGTGATGCTACTCATAAGTTTAGCACACCACCTGGTTTTAATTTTGCATATTAAATAGCTTTGTGTAATTCTAATGAATACAATACAAAAACTATGTAACCACTATATAGAAGACTACACATGATAACTTCAAATATGTCACACGGTATGGTAGGAAATATCATGCATAGTTTCAAATTCGTTTGAAACTATGCATGATATTTAAAGTTATTTATTACTTTTGTTATTTGATTTATTATGGTTTTTTTTATTATTATTTATATGACCCTGTGATGTTGACACACAACTATTGTATTGGGCTCGGGATTACACCCTAAAACAGGACTCCATGGAGGGCAACACACACTGTACACACCAAAAACACAGGGTGGTTCAGACTCGGAGGACAATTTAGAGAGACCAATCAACCCAACCAGCATGTCGTTGGATGGAAACCCCCTGTTGACATATAGTAATATTAAATCTATTGTTTTGTTACAGGTGTCACTAGGACAAGTTCGTAATACCGGGGTAGCAACACCGTGGAAATGCAGACAAGGAAGCCAGACAATAAACTTTGAAAGGGATTCATTTAATTATTAAAACAATCAGATTAAAATATACTAAAATGGCCAAGCACATATATAAAACATAAAAACTAAATATTGGTCACAATAACAATAGTTGAATAGCAGCAGTATTCACAATGATTATCGTAATTCAAATATAGATTTAGCTACAGCAATAGCAACAACAATGGACAAATAGCTATATCCATAACAGCAGTAGCTATCACAACTTAAATATAGATTCGGCTACAGCAATAACCAGCTAACTATATCAATATCAGTAACGTTGGAAATGGTTACAGCAACAAAGGTAATATAATTGTCTAACAGCAGCAATCAATAAGAAAAGTTTATAACAATAAAAAGTCCCAAAGCCATCTTCTCTATGCTCCACGGTAGCATTAGCTGAGACTCGAGTAGGCTACAACAGCTCTGGTTAGGGAGGGCCGTCACTGGAGACGTTTCTCTAAGAAAGTAAAACAAAATAAAAGAACTTCGGCTAAGCAATCCAAATTGTTGAAAGCAGGGCGATGCAGCAAGCACACACAACAGCAAAAGATTGCACACTTAACTTACCGAGGGGGGAGGTAGATTCCCCTCTAAATGCTCAATCCGCCTTGAACAGCGTACTCAACGCTCTCCCTCTCAGTTGCTTCCGGAGTTGGGTCTCTCAGCGGCAGCGACCTACTGTACAATTCCCTTGGTCAGCTCCCTCAGGTGAGGGCCCGTCTTTGTTCCTTTAGTTCTTTATTACTTTTTGGTTTACTTTAGTTTCGTTTCTGTCTCCTCGCATTTCTCTTCTCTATATTCATGTCTCCGCATCTCTGTCCCTGCAGCTCTCTCCTCTCTCAATCTGTCCGTCTCTTAAAAACCCTTTAGTTAACTAAAAGTAATAAGACCCACGTGCGGAATGCGCTTCAAAAGCGACACATTAATTGTCAATTAGGTGGAGAGGCAGTCCAGGCAAGTGCCGTGATTCAAAATCAGTGCAAATAAACAAAAGCAAATACAAAAGCAAAACACACAATCAATCATAAATCGTGCAGTGGAAATACAAAATCATATCGTGACTTAAATGAAAAACAAGCACACATGTATATAAACACAAAATAAAAAATAACAAGTGTAAATGCACACCTGCAACAGTTTTGCAGATCATGTGATAACCAGGTTCCCTCATATTGATTATACAACCATCAAAGCCTGCATGGCTCAAAAGTTGAGGGATGAAAGGACATAAAAAAAGCTGCAAGATAAAATGGAATCTTGTAAGAATGGACATCAAAATGACTTTTCCCTAATTACGTATTTTTGTTTATATTTAAAATGTGTTGATGTATGTGTTCCTGAAATTTTGCAACAGTATTAAAAATTATTAATTTCACATTGTCTGCCCAGCAAACACAATGATATCATAAAAATGTTATATAAACATTTTACCAAACATCATGAAAATGTTTTTTCATAATGTTTAAATTATATGAAAATGTAGGGGCTCAGAAACATTTTTAAAATGTTATCACATAACATATAAAAACATAAGTCTATCATCTTATTGTGCTTAGAAAATGGGTTAATTTTTAGAAATTAAGATAGACACATTTTTATTTAAAAATGAATATAAGTTTATTACTAAACTAAAAAAGTGGTCATAAACGAGAATAATAACAATGTCTATAATAATAAATATAGCCGCAAATAGCAATGCAGGAAAGAAAGTGAGAGAAAACAAAGCAGAATTATCCAACTCCTCCTCCTCTAATGATCTGACTCCTCCTCTTCATCTATTCTTGGATGTTGAGCTATTTAGGAAACCATTAAGAGAAATGAGGATATGGAAAAAATAAGAAAACAGAAGTGGTTGACAGTCAGAGAATTTGCAGAACACATCTGACCTGGAAAGAAAGACACTTTAGGGGAGAATTGGAAAACAAATAACTCAAGAAATTTAATCACAAAGGTATATATTCTTCATAAGAAAAAACACTACAGAAATTTGAAAAGGTGGTGGAGGTTGGTGGCAATACTTATTCATAATTATTTTTGCTATTTCAAGATTTTTAAAAGGCAGTTTTCCCTCTTGCCCAACAACACTGTACATGCTCATAACCTTATTGGTCAAAAGTGACCTCATTATTGCCCAACAAATCTTGGGTAGGTTGCTCCCTCCCTCTATTGATTGTAGAATCCGCACCTGTGTATAATAGTGATATGTGTCAAATATGAAGTGGTACAGCACGGTTGTGTTTTCCTTGGTTGTGCAGACGAGAGTAATTGGCATGGAGCGGTTCTTATGAACATGCAGGATCAAGGTGATACAGATGTGATATTTATCCCTGACATCAGAATTGAAAGTCTAAATTCATACATGGAAATTCAGTCATATAATTGTAATAGTATTTTCCTTTAAGAATTATATTACCTCTGAATACTTGTTGGATTTGTTTTTAAAATGAAAAAAAAATCTACCATTGAGGTTTGCATAGCAGTAGACATTAATGGCTACTTTCACAGACCCCAATTATCTCTAATTAAATATAGCATGGAGCAATATTCACCATTCTCTTCCTGGTGTTAACATTCAAGTGCTCATCAAATTTTTGGAGAGCATCTGTGGAGTCGAGCTTTCTTCCTTCAGGTAGGACCACTTCGATGCTTTCCATTGCTTCCTCATCATCATCTGTTTGTTTTTTTTAACTTTTTTTTATTTTATTTACTGCAATTTCCAAATTTTCCAGTTTTTCTAGAACTGAAAGAAGACAAATGTAAATCAATTAACAGTAACTTTTGAACACTAGAGTGTGATAGCGCTACCACTACACATTAATTACAATATATACACTCACCTTGATCTATTCTAGAGACAATGCATTAGTGTATGGCGGTGGAGCTGTAAAGTTTAAGACTTTTCTGTTAATTATTTTTCAGGTAAGCTGTAGCTAACTTAAATATAAATAACATATGTGTGTAAGTAATGTTATTGATATACAGTGAAATAGCTGTACTCTTGTACTTGACTATAGCAACTGCAAGTCACTATGGATAAGGTCAACTGCTCAGAAAGTTAAATATAACAATGGAGCTTGGTTCAATAGTAAAAAGGTTATACAAATAATTTATTTTAGAATCAATACAGATTATATTGATTGTGATTATTCAAATGTAATTTGTGAAATGTTTGAGATTTTTGATTATGAATATTATTTAAGTATTGCTAGCGAAACACCGGGGTGACTGTTTTGTTATAACTGTGTGGGGCGGTAAAGTTTCTACAAAGTTTTCTGTTACTACCTTGAATGCACAGGGAAGTAGTGGTGTTTGGTACGTCACCCTCGCCTAATGAGCCATGGCCTTGTCTATCACCACCATAAGATGCCCCTCTGGGAGTGTCAGGACGGTGCATGCTGGTGCTCCCACCATAAGATGCCCCTCTGGGAATGTCAGGACGGAGCATGCTGGTGCTCCCACCATAAGATGCCCCTCTGGGAATGTCAGGACGGAGCATACTGGTGCCGCCACCATAAGATACGCCTCTGGGAGTGTCAGGACGGTGCATGCTGGTGCTCCTGCCATAAGATGTGCCTCTGGGAGTATCTGGACGGAGCATGCTTGTGCCGCCACCATCACCACCAGATGTGCCTGCATGTTGCATGTTACTACCACCATCAGTTGTTTGCAAAATATTAGTATCCAATCCTGTAATGTAGAATTATACTCTAAAGTCATGACACTGATGTAAATCTCATTTTGTTTTTCCACACCAAATTACCACTACTCTATTTACTCCACTGTCTCCATATCACCACTCGCTTCCAATTCAATACTCTTGTACTCGACTAGAGCAACTGCAAGTCACTATGGATAAGGTCAACTGCTCAGAAAGTTAAATATAATAATGAAGCTTGGTTCAACATACGTTTCTTTCATAGTGAAATTAAATCTGCATGTACATTAAATACATCTAGAATTATTAAAATTCACTGCAAATAATCTCTGCTAGGGGATTTTTGTACCTAGGAAGGGTGGTGGAGGAGGCGTTGTAATGTTTCCAGTTATGTTCTTGTTCTCCTGAATACAAAAAAAAAAAAAACATTTTATAAAATTAAGGAACTTAAAAGTCGACAAATGCTGTAACTGTCAGGTCATTGCACAGGCAGGTAATAAAATGTTTTATGTTGTTTAATTTGCAAATTTAACTGTTCCTGTGAGATAGTAATACAAATAAAAAAAAATACGTATTTTACAAACAGAACATAACACCAAAGAAAATCACAAATATAGTAGATTTGAAAGAGAATCTTAATAATGCATTACATTCTTCCACCTCAGCCTCTTCACCACTTGAACTATATAGAACAGGGGAATCAAACCGCTTTGGCCTTTTCCGTTGTCTGCCTGTCTGTGTCTCGTCATCTGATTCAATATTTGTAGTATCCTCTGTTTTTTTAGGTAATTTAATTGCTGTCTCATTGTCTGGATATTCCTCAATAAATAAATAAATAAATAATGCTAAACTTAATATACACACATTTAAAAGGATGAAAAGTTTGTAACGGAATTGGTCTAATAAAGTTCGGGTGCCAGGAAAGTATATATAAAACTTCCCAATAAAAAGAAAACCACAACTCGTTACTCGGACCTTGTAGCAAAACTAAGTTTCTACCTACGCGACCCTACAATATAGAAATTACAACTGACTCTTGATAACTTAACAGAGAATTGAGTTATAAATAAACACCAATTAACATTTATTCCATAACCAGTACTGTCACTTATTTCTTGACACTACACAAAACACATTTTTAAAAGCATTCTTCCTCAACACCTTTAGTTCTCAATTAGTTTCACATTACTGATAACAACATATCTATTAAGAAACATACAATTGTATATTTCTTAACTTACATGATTATTCTTAGCATAGCATAAGCAATTAAACTGAATAGCCAATAAGATTTTTTATAGTTAAATGGTAATACTTAAATTACTCATATTGAACCCTCCCAACGAATTAACTGTGGTTATTCTACAGGTACAGTTCTTTACACACAGCAAAAACATTCATAAACTATCTATATCACATATTGAGCAAATAGCAATTCATTTTAACTGATTCATATGCAAAGAACCAATTTTATACCATTAATACAACAAACCTTCATAAACTATCGATATCACATGTTGTGCAAATAGCAATTCAGTTTAAATAATTCATATGCAAAGAACCAATTTTATACCATTAATACAACAAACATTCATAAACTATCCATAGCACAGGTTGTGCAAATAGTGATTCATATGCAAAAAAACAGTTAATACAGTTTTAAATAGAGAAAAAAATACATTAGTAAAAATAATCAAACACTTTCTTTAAATCTGGTCATAGATATACCTGGTTTTCAAACAAGCAATATTTTCCAAGTCATTACACCAACATCCCAAGTACCAACATACAGATAATAACCAAACGGTTTGCATCAAGGTATGTAACAGTAATAATGACCGAGAAGCTATAATAATCAAGGAAAATAATAAAGGAAGTGACATAGATCTCAACAGTCATTTTCCAAACAAAAAAAAGAAAAAACGACGACGGGAACTTCCATAATACTGGTTAAGTCCCGCTACAGTTGTCAGCCGTCCTCCTCAAATACATGTGTAGAATAACTCCACAACAATTCAGTAGGCATCAAAACAAAAAAAACAAAAGAAAGAAAACTCCAAGTTTCAGTCTCGCTATTTTAAAACAACAAGCAGAATCCACGTTGCTTTCACAAACTCATGCAACATACCACTACCCGCAGCTTCAATTGTTTGAACAAAAAAGAAAAAAAAGAAAAGCATAATATGGATTGTTCTCCACGCATTATAACTATTTGTTTATTCGAAATTGCAAACCGTGTCGGCGTCTTCACTGGTCCTGCACGTTTCAAATCACTCGGCACTTTATTCCTCAATCGTTGGCTTGACATAGTTCCTGTCCCAATGAGTTTCCAATACATAGAAACCATCCATGGTGTCAAAGCTATATTCATATATTAATTTTAACAGTAAGCTTAGACACTAAAAGAACAAACAAAAAAAACTATTACTCATTGCCACTGCCCTCTCTCTCTCTCTTGTTCACTGCTTCAACTATTACGTCACTTCCTACGACCATACTCTCTCTCTCTTCCTCCACCCGACGTCGTTATATAATTTTAAAATGATTGCCAGCCAAAGAGGCTAGTGCTAAATTCAATACGGCACATTTCCCCCCTCCCCCTTGTTAAAAGCTAACACTACACGGGGTAGCTAAATCAATCTCTTCCTGAGTAAACCCTAAATAAAGATATCCATAATCCCCAACCTTTCTCATTCCTCCAAAACTTCAGCAGAAGGATGACAAGGCTTAAGGTTCACAACATGGACAGTTTTCAAATCTTCGCCATTGTCTTCTCGAACAACTTGATAGTTAACAGGTCCCAGTTTACTAACAACTCAGCATGGACCTACCCATCGAGGAGCTAGCTTTGCAGAATAGGACATAGCTTGTACCCACACTCAATCCTTAAGGTCATAATTTACTTCAATACAATGTTTATTATAGTTTTTGTCTTGCCTAATTCTAGCCTTATGTACATTTTCAGAAATATGCTTATGCATATGATCAAGATTAGAAACTACCTCATAAGCAGAAGCATCAAGATTAACTGCACACGGCAAGGTCTTCTCAAGGGGACTTTGGAGACGATGTCCCAGATTTATCTCAGCTGGCGAAAATCCAGTGGATTCTTGAATTGCTGAGTTTATAGCAAACCGAAATTCAGACAAATACTGATCCCATTTTTTGTGCTGATTCCCTACAAAAGAAGCAATCATTGGTTTTAAAGTTCGGTTTACCCTTTCCGTTAAATTAGTCTGAGGATGATAAGCCGTGGTGAATTTTTTTACAACAAGCCACCGATCACACACTTCCTGTAAGATTTGCGATACAAACTGAGGACCACAATCTGAAAGAACAGAATCGGGAGTTCCCCATCTCGTGAAAATTTCATTAACCAAGACCCAACTCACAACATCAGCCGTGCCCTTTCGCAAAGGAAATAACTCCACCCACTTTGAGTAGTAATCTATATTCCACTTTTGGTGACAAAATCAAGACCAAAGACAAGGACATACGCTAATTTCCCAGATGGCAAAACTACTGTGGGTACCATCCATCGAAATCCATGCATTTAATATAAAAGCAGAATGCTTCCTACTGGCACACACTCCTCTCCATTTGCTAAATACAAAGGAGCTCCCTCCCAACTTTTTAGTATCTCTTGAGGTTGCTTTAATTTCTCCCACATTTGCTCCTGTAATAGAGTGAAAGACGAGCCTGTATCCAAGAGGGCATTTCCAACCCAATTCTGGATTGTTACACACACCACCAGTTGTTTCAATATAATTTCAGGTGTCTGCTTCTCAGATGGTTTAACATTTTTTCCAGGGGGCTTTTTTACCACTTCTGGCAGTGTTCCGCTCACAGTGGAAACCGAAGAATCCATTTTAGTGGTTGAAGACTGATTAAAATTTCTATTACTAATGTACCTATTTCCAGGCTCTATTTGTTTGGTTGACTTATACCGTGGGCAATTCCCAGGAAGGTGCTGCCCATTAACACAAAACAAAACAGTAGAACCACTTACATTAGGTACAGTACTTCTTTCATTACATTTGCTAGTCTCAACCAACTTCACAACTGCATCCTTACTTTTGCTTTGCAAAGCTCTGCGTTGATCAAACTCATATTGATTGAGTTGATCTTTTTCCAACTGACCTCCCAGACGTACCAGTTATTCTACAGTTTGTACTGATAATCTTAACTGGGAAGTTAAATAAGGATTCATATTTCTCAAAATCATTTTAACTACTTCTGACTCAGACATAACAGATTTCCATTTTTTACATACAACCTGCAGTAGAAAAGCAAAATCACGCAAACTCTCTCCTTCCTGATGCCTTCTAGTTCTTATCCTCTCTGCCAATTCATCTTCATAGTCCTCAGACAAAAAAGCTGCCATAAACCGAGACCTTAAATTCTGACCATAAGAACATAAGAAAGTTTACAAACGAGGCCATTCAGCCCATCTTGCTCGTTTGGTTGTTAGTACCCAGACCCTCACAATTCTCTGTGTAAAAAAAGTGCCTCCTACTTTCTGTTCTGAATGCCCCTTTATCTAATCTCCATTTGTGACCCCTGGTCCTTGTTTCTTTTTTTAGGTCAAAGAAGTCCCCTGGGTTGACATTGTCTATACCTTTTAGGATTTTGAATGTTTGAATCAGATTGCCGCGTAGTCTTCTTTGTTCAAGACTGAATAGATTCAATTCTTTTAGCCTGTCTGCATAAGACATGCCTTTTAAACCCGGGATAATTCTGGTTGCTCTTCTTTGCACTCTTTCTAGAGCAGCAAAATCCTTTTTGTAACAAGGTGACCAGAACTGAACACAATATTCTAGGTGAGGTCTTACTAATGCATTGTAAAGTTTTAACATTACTTCCCTTGATTTAAATTCAACACTCCTCACAATATATCCGAGCATCTTGTTGGCCTTTTTTATAGCTTCCCCACATTGTCTAGAGGAAGACATTTCTGAGTCAATATAAACTCCTAGGTCTTTTTCATAGTTCCCTTCTTCAATTTCAGTATCTCCCATATGATATTTATAATGCACATTTATATTTCCTGCATGCAATACTTTACACTTTTCTCTATTAAATTTCATTTGCCATGTGTCTGCCCAGTTCTGAATGTTGTCTAGATCATTTTGAATGACCTTTGCTGCTGCAACAGTGTTTGCCACTCCTCCTACTTTTGTGTCGTCTGCAAATTTAACGAGTTTGCTTACTATACCAGAATCTAAATCATTAATGTAGATTAGGAATAGCAAAGGACCTAATACTGTTCCCTGTGGTACACCACTGGTTACCTCGTGCCATTTTGAGGTTTCTCCTCTAATCAGTACTTTCTGTTTTCTACATGTAAACCACTCCCTAATCCATGTGCATGCATTTCCTTGAATCCCTACTGCGTTCAGTATGAGAAGTAATCTTTTATGCGGGACTTTGTCAAAAGCTTTCTGGAAATCTAAATAAACCACGTTGTATGCTTTGCAATTATCCATGTCCATGTGTGAACTTGACTTCTAGCAATTTCCCACCAAGCTCTAGCTGTTCCAAATAATATATTCCTTAAAGTAGCAAGAATGTCCTCATCAGACATAGGTCTTAAGGCCAAAAAATCCTGACATTTTTTTAAATATGAAATAGGGTCTGGCTCATCTTCAGACCTTCCAAATAATGGAAACACCAATTTAACTGGTAATTTTCCAACATTTCCCAAACGATCTCCACTCTTAACTACCATAGGAGAATGTAATTGTTCGCCTTCCTTTCCAACTTGCTTTACTTCCACACTTTTTTGTAATTGACTGATCTGATTATTCAACACCCCTATTTCTCTCTGCAGACAACCCTGTAAATCCTTATATTCTCTAATAATTTGTGTTTTAAAGCCTGTAATCTCATCCACTCTTGACTGAGCTAAACTCTGCACATTTTGAGTTACCTGCTGTAATTCACTACCCACTTCTGAGGTTAACTGCTTCATATTCCAATTTCCTTCTTTAACCTTTGCAGACTCTCCCTCAATTTTCTCAATTATTATCCGTCCAAAATTCTGAAATTCCTTCTCCACAAAAGTCATAATCTCACTTAACTGCTTTTGTCTTTCCTTCTCCAAATTAAACTCTAGCCTCACAAGATCAGAGTGTATCTGCTCTTGTATTTCTTTCTGTTTTTCCAACAACTGTTCCTGTGCAGCCTGAGTTTCCTTTGATACCTCTTTAACTACCTCTATAGTTTTAATTAAGGTACGAAATTCAGCTTGGTTAACAACCCCTCTAGATCTAGGAGTGGGTGTAGGCAAAGGTCTTAATCCTGGAGTAGATCTTTAAATCTGGTCATAGATATACCTGGTTTTCAAACAGGCAATATTTTCCAAGTCATTACACCAACAACCCAAGTACAAACATACAGAAAATAACCAAATGGTTTGCATCAAGGTATGTAACAGTAATAATGACCGAGAAGCTATAATAATCAAGGAAAATAATAAAGGAAGTGACATAGATCTCAACAGTCATTTTCCAAACAAAAAAAAAGAAAAAACGACGATGGGAACTTCCATAATACTGGTTAAGTCCCGCTACAGTTGTCAGCCGTCCTCCTCAAATACACATGTAGAATAACTCAATAACAATGAGTGCTATGTTACTCATATATGGGAATACATTTAATTTAACTTTACAAAAATGACTTTATCTGGTGACAATGTGCGTCTGTGTAATGTCAATTTGTGTGCATGTACTCTGGTACAATAACAGGAAAAAATATTCACCTTGATTTGTGGAGAATTATTGTATACAAATATTAAATAATTTTACAAAACATTTCACATATGCATGTGAAAATTCACATGGAACATGTGAAAATAAACATCTGAATGACCACATGTGAAAATAAACATGTGAATTACCACATTTGAAAAGTCACACAAGAAAGTCTGAAAACCTGGTGTGAAAACTCACATGTGAACACATGTGAATCAGATGTGTTTTTTCCATAAGGGCAGGCAGTCCCGAACCCCGTCAGCGACCCCTCAGCAGCAACAACAACCAAACAGGAGTCAAACCCCCAAAACAGCTCTCGTGGTCTCCTGTACATTGCTTTTATCCAGTTTGTTTCTAATTATTCAATAACAACAAGTATGGCGTCATTGGTCGTAATGCTCATTCCAATTGAGGTTGCCAATGTTTCATTCAATGCTTGACTGAGTTGGCTGGCTCCTCACACATACACAAAGTAAGGAATGGAAGATGATGGTAATGACGATGATGATGATGATAAAGAAGAATGACAAATTTTACCTAAGTTTGACGACTTCTATTTTTTTATATCTTAATATTTTTTTTCATATTTTTTCTGGAGCAATATGTAAAAGTGAGGTGTGCTCCCCACCAGGGATTGAACCTTTGACCCTCCAGTATATAGTGAAGTGCCCTAACCATTACGCCACTGACATATATTGCCAAATGCAAACACTAAGTTATGGCTTACAAGCGTCATGGATATAATAGGTTATCGGTATACTATATTTTGTTTTTAAATGTTTTTTTTTAATTTTTTTATTTATTTTTATAATATATTGGTAGGCCTAAACAGATATCAATTGCTCTGGATAAAAACATCAACCAAATCAATTAGTGATATGTATTTTCCTGGCTTGCCATTTATTAGTTTATGTAAGTTTAAAAATTAAATACATTTCAACAACTACCCAGAGGCGATATGTGCGGTTTCAAAACATAAATAAATAGCTTAGTGTAACTGGTATGGATATCAAAGTGCTTGCATTCCCTGGTTTATTTTGATGTAGACCAACATGTGAAATCGAGTCAGGCCGTTTTTCTCAATGTAACCGGATAGTGCTGATTTTCAGTCAAACTCGTCAAGTACGGATGTAAGCTTCAAAATTGAAGGCATTCCAAACAGCAGACTGGTGGCGCAGCGTGCTAAAGTGTGTCTGTATCAGCATAGAAGTCTCTTACTGCAGCTTAGAACCCCGCTGGGGTTTTTTTTTTCTTCTTCTCGCGAGTAACAACAGAAGATGATGATGATGATGAAAAAAAGAGAATGACAATTTTACCTTAGTTTGACGACTTATGTCTCAGTGTGTATAAGAGGAATTTACGTTTTTTTTTCACATTCGATCTAAAAAAGCTTAAAACTTTATGTTTAAAATGGAATGGTACTTCTAAGTTATTTAGTTTTGCCGCTGCAACATGGTCAAAACAGCAAAACTTTTGGTGCTGTATAGAGAGTCTCGGCAGTTCTGTCAAGTTTTTCTAACTTGTACGAGGAACTACCGTTCCTCTCAATTATTATTTATTTATTATTTTTCCATCCTGCATACAAACTATTCTTATCTAATTGTATAATCAGTATATACTATGCATGTTGATTGCATGCTACATGTACCCGTATGCAATTATTTTGTTCTGTTATTGGGGTATGCATGTCTGTTTATATGTATCATTTTGTAGTTATGTGCGTGTATATGTGACTTTTTACTTATTCATTTTTACACAGCCTCTGCAATATACTATTATATGTCCGCTATGTTAGGACGGCATTCAGTTACAGTATATTTAGGTGAACTGTTGTAGTTTAGTTTTGCTTACTTTTTTTTCCTTTTTTAAATAGTTGGAGCCATTACAGGGAAAGCATAGGGGCTCTCTGTAATATGGTAAAAACCGGCCGCAGAGGGCGCTGTTGTCAGTGGTCTGACTACCAACTATGGTATCCAGAGCCTACGGGAATACCACGGCAGGGTAGTACAGTTCAGGTGCACTCGCAGGTGCTGAAAAATAATGAAAAAGAAAAGGCAAAAAGAAACAGGGAAAATAAAACACAGTAATCAAAACTACAAAATAAATGTGCTGCACTTTGCAGCGTGAATTTCCCCAGTCGCCGCTACCCGTACGACTCGGGTCTCCGTCCTACACTATGCTGTTTCCTCAGCTGACTTAAATCACTATTGGGGTCTGCCCAAGGATTCCCCACTTTCTCTCTATTTCTTTAGATTCTTTTCTTCAAGTTTCTTTTTGGAAGTTTTTCTCCCGTCCGTCCACGGACTTGCCGAGCAGTGTGACTGCTTGCTCGTTGTATAGGTCTAAAGGGGCAGAGCTGAGGAAACAACAAAGTATTAATTTATAGGACCAGCAATCCCTCCAAGACCTGCCTCCCAGCCACTCGGAGCGGGGGAAAGCCCACACACCCTCTTCCCCGCCTCTCTGTGTCACTGCCATGACTTGCAGGCAGATCCCACGGGACTGCCACCCTCTTCCTGCTTGCATACATCAGATGGCCAGTCCAGGTCTCCCCTGTTACACTCTCTTTAAAAGGTGATGTCTGTTAACGAATTTAAATCTGGTGGTTGCCCAGTTAATTTTGTTAGTTGGAATGTGACAGGCTTCAACGACCCTGTCAAACATAAGAAGGTTTTAACCCATCTCCAGCGTACCTGCAGGAGACCCATTTAAGAACCTCAGACCAGTTCCGCATTCGTAGGGATTGGGTGAGGCAGCTGTTTCATTCAAATTTTCATAGCAAGGCCAGAGGTGCAGCAATCCTGATTAGCAAAGCCATTCCTTTTGTCCCTTCCCAAACTATTGCAGACCCTAACGGTCGTTATATTATTGTAAGCAGTAAACTTTATAATACCCCTCTTATTGTTTATGCCAAACTGTGATGATAATTAATTTCTAAAGAAGGTTTTCTCACTTTTTCCTGATATAAGTACTCATCTTCTCCTTCTGGGGGGTGATTTTAACTGCGCCCTGAATCCAATTGTAGACCGCTCCTCAACTAACCCATGTCCCCCCTCAAAATTAGCAATAGCTATTCGTACTTTCTTAGAGGCTTACAAAATTTCTGATTTATGGTGTTTTATGTTTCCTAACTCTAGAGAATATTCTTTTTTTTCTTCGTACATCACACTTTTTCCCAGTTCGACTACTTTTTTATAGACAATAAACTACTTCCCTCCGTTCGTTCTTGTGCCTACCAAAGGGCCGTAAGTGCACTTCTATTAATTAATTTGTTAGAAGATGAAAAAAATGCAAACACCAGCGAAAGAGCATTTGGGTTAAGAATTGGCACTTACGGCGACAGGAAAAAGGCTGCTTTCACAGTTTACTGAATGAGCTTCAAAGCGATGATACAACCAGTTACAGGTAAGACAAAGATTATTTATAACTGACAGTCGTTACAAAATATCAAATTAATGAGAAGCACAATACAGTTGAGAACAAGTACAATATACAGTAATACGATATATTTTATGTATTTATTGGCAGACACCTTTCATCCTTATATATATATATATATATATATATATATATATATATATATATATATATATATATACAGTGCCTTGCAAAAGTATTCAGACCCCTGACCAATTCTCTCATATTACTGAATTACAAATGGTACATAGAAGTTTCGTTCTGTTTGATATTTTATTTTAAAACACTGAAACTCAAAATCAATTATTGTAAGGTGACATTGGTTTTATGTTGGGAAATATTTTTAAGAAAAATAAAAAACTGAAATATCTTACTTGCGTAAGTATTCAACCCCCACACATTCATATTTGGTAGAGATACCATTCGCTGCAATAACAGCTTTAAGACTTTTGGGGTAAGTATGTACCAGCTTTGCACACAGTGTCGGAGTGATTTTGGCCCATTCTTCTTGGCAGATTTGCTCCAGGTTGTTCAGGTTGGTTGGACGACGCTTGTGGACCGCAATTTTCAAATAGTGCCACAGATTCTCAATGGGATTGAGATCAGGACTTTGACTGGGCCACGGTAGGACATTCACCTTTTTGTTCTTGAGCCACTCCAATGTTGCTTTGGCCTTGTGCTTGGGATCATTGTCCTGCTGAAAGGTGAATTTCCTCCCAAGCTTCAGTTTTTAGCGGACTGAAGCAGGTTCTCTTGCAGTATTTCCCTGTATTTTGCTCCATCCATTCTTCCTTCAATTTAACAAGATGCCCAGTCCCTGCTGATGAGAAGCATCCCACAGCATGATGCTGCCACACCATACTTCACTGTAGGGATGGTGTGTCTTGAGGCATGGGCAGTGTTAGGTTTTGCCACACATAGCGCTTTGAGTTTTGGCCAAAAAGCTCTATCTTGGTCTCATCTGACCACAAAACCTTTTCCCACATCGCAGCTGGGTCTCTCTCATGCTTTCTGGCAAACTCCAGACGTGCTTTCAGATGGTACTTTTTGAGTAACGGCTTCTTTCTTGCCACCCTCCCATACAGGCCAGTGTTATGTAGAGCTCTTGATATGGTTGACTGGTGCACCATTACTCCACTCCCAGCCACTGAACTCTGTAGCTCCTTCAAAGTGATTGTTGGCCTCTCTGTGGCTTCTCTCACAAATCTCCTTCTTGTATGAGCGCTGAGTTTTGAGGGACAGCCTATTCTTGGCAGTGCCTGGGTGGTGTGATGCAGCTTCCTCTTCCTGATTATTGATCCAACTGTGCTCACTGGGATATCCAAACACTTGGATATTATTTTGTACCCTTTCCCTAATCTATGCATTTGTATTACTTTATCTCTAACTTCTGTAGAATGCTCTTTGGTCTTCATTTTCCTTCAGATTCACAGCCTGACCAATGATCCTTCAACAGTGAGGTTTTTATCCAGAAAATGTGACAGCAACTTTAATGGTTCACAGGTGGAGGCCAATGGTAAGGTAATTGTGTCCTCGTTAGGGCAATTTCTTTCATCGGTGTAAACTGGGAGCTTCCACAGCACAGGGGTTGAATACTTATGCAAGCAAGATATTTCAGTTTTTTATTTTTCCAAAAAATATTAAATATTTCCCAACATAAAACCAATGTCACCTTACAATAATTGATTTTGAGTTTCAGTGTTTTAAAATAAAATATCAAACAGAATGAAATTTCAATGTACCATTTGTAATTCAGTAATATGAGAGAATTGGTCAGGGGTCTGAATACTTTTGCAAGGCACTATATATATATATATATATATATATATATATATATATATATATATATATATATATATATATATATATAAAGAACATAAGAACATAAGAAAGTTTACAAACGAGAGGACGCCATTCAGCCCATCTTGCTTGTTTGGTTGTTAGTAGCTTATTGATCCCAGAATCTCATCAAGCAGCTTCTTGAAGGATCCCAGGGTGTCAGCTTCAACAACATTACTGGGGAGTTGGTTCCAGACCCTCACAATTCTCTGTGTAAAAAAGTGCCTCCTATTTTCTGTTCTGAATGCCCCTTTATCTAATCTCCATTTGTGACCCATGGTCCTTGTTTCTTTTTTCAGATCGAAAAAGTCCCCTGGATCGACATTGTCAATACCTTTTAAAATTTTGAATGTTTGAATCAGATCGCCACATAGTCTTCTTTGTTCAAGACTGAACAGATTCAATTCTTGTAGCCTGTCTGCATACGGCATTGCGGCTCTTGTACTGTTAATAGTATGTCGTCCGCATATAAACTTATTTTAATTGCTGATTTGGGAGTCTGTATTCCTATAATATCTGTGTGTGACCTTATCAAACATGCCAATGGTTCTAGGGATAATACAAAAAGTAATGGAGAAAGCAGACAACCCTGGCAGGTTCCCCTTTCTAGGGAGAAGGCATCAGATAACATACCATTTGTACAAATCCTGGCCTTTGGTGATCTATATAATAATTTTATAAGGTGTATAAAATTGGGGCCTAGTCCAAATTCCTCTAATGTTTTAAAGAGATATGTCTTTTCAATGCGGTCAAATGCCCTCTCAGCATCCAGAGAAACCACAGACCGCAGGGAGTTCCCCCCCTGCAGCATAATGCAAAACATGCATCCATTTTCTCATATTATCCGCTATTGTGTTTTACAAAACCAATTTGATCCCTGTGTATTAATTTTGGAAGTAATAAGTCTAATCTTCCTGCCAATATCTTCACATATACTGTATCTTAAGGTCAAGATTTAATAATGAAATTGGTCAATAACTTCCACAATCTAGAGGATCTTTATTTGGCTTTCGCAGTATAGTTATTATTGCAGAGTGCATTGATCCAAGGAGAACCCCCCTCTCCTGTGCCTCAGTGTATACTTTTAATAATTTATCTGCCAATGACTGTGAAAGTTTTATTGAAATGAGCTGTGACTCCGTCCTCCCCAGGTGCCTTACCGCTTGCCAGTGCACGGATTACCATAACCACTTCCATAGAAGAGATTTCCGATTCAAGTGATTCTCTGGCATTTTCTGATCATTTAGGGAGATTTTTTTTTTTTTTTAAATGTTTCCATATCTGTCGTAGTGGGATTAATTTCACGTTTATAACGATTTGAGTAGAATTCTTTAAATTCATTAATATTGTGGGGGCTTTTTAGAAGTCTTTCATCATGGGATAATACAGCTGGTATAATTAGAGATGCAGTTGCCCTTTGAAGTCTATAGGCTAGTAATCTACCAGCCATGTCACCGAGAATTTCTGATTTAAGTTGTGCCAAATGAGACAAAATTCTCGTTCGTTTTACCGGACAATTAATTCCCTTTACATTCCAAGACGTAACAATTGCATTTTTCAACTGTATTGATGACATTAGTAATTTAAAGTAATAATAATAGTAAAGATGATAAGAAAAGTATAGTTGGAATACACTAATAAGCGCCTGAAAATCACAGACTTGTATAACAGGGCCATATTGTGGTGTTTACGATCCGCTGCATTTCTCTTTTATATTCGTGGACATTACAAACAACTGGATAGTTTGTTGATTCAAGTCTTGTATAAACTGTGCCAAAGGGAAAAAAACCTAACAATTTGAGAAGACACAAAAAAATTAAAAAGTGAACAAAAACATACCCAACAGGGCATGTTAAAGCAAGTCAGGTAACTCGGTCCGTGACTTAAACTCGGTGACCTAACATAACAGCTATCTGTCCGATCCCCAAGGCTGTGAGCTGATTAGATTCCCCTCCATGAATAATCTGTGCAATTTTAAGGTCTTATACAGATCCTTGGGAGGCTAACATCCTCTTCTAATTCCACTCCTTCTCATGGTAAGAGGTTTGAAGAAAAAATAAATAAATAAATAAACCATGAAGGAAAAGACGAGGTTTGAGAGCACGTACATACAGACAACCTAATTGTTTTGCATGTATTTACTCACTGAAGGTGAAGTTTTGGAAGTAGCTTTTTGAGAACCATTTTAGCCCCTTGGGGGCTTTCAAAGATGTGCCTCTTCTCTTTGACAATTACCCGGAGCTTTGCTGGGTAAAGTAGAGCGTAGGGGATATTTTCTTTCCTTAGCAATGGTTTAATGTAATTATACTCCATCCTCCTTCGTTGCAACAGAGCCAGAAAATCTTGGAAAACATAGAATCTCTTCTTGTTGTAGGTAAGTTGCTCATTTTTCCTTGCTGTTTCAATGAGCTTCTTCTTGTCTCCCTATCTGAGTAATTTCAGGATAATTGGTCTGGGTAACTTGCCATCGGAAGGTTTGGGCCTTAAGGACCTATGCACTCTTTCGATTTCTGGGCCATTTTCCTCTCTCGGTATGTTTAAAATGTTTTTTTAGCAATTCAGTAGTGAACGCTCTAATATCTGTACCCTCTGCGTCTTCAGAGATGCCAATTATATGTAAGTTGTTCTTTCTTGACCGATTTTCCAAGTCGTCAATTTTTTCTTCTAGCCAGGAAAGTCGTTTCTCTGATTTGTTGTGGCCTACCTCCAACGTCAATAGCTTATCTTCCAGATACCCTCTGCTCACATTCGGCAGCGGCCATACCATTCTGAATATGCAACATTGCTTCTTGCAGGGATGGTAGACTTTTGTCTAGAACTTGTTGTATTTTAGCGATATCATTTATCATTTCCTTAGCCCACCCCAGGCATTGCTCACCATTACGTCTTCGTAATTCGTCCCCTTCCATTAACTGCGAGTCCAAGCTCTCCTCCGTTGATGACGCAGTGTCTTTTTAAAGACCTTTTTCTTTGTTTTTTTTGGTTTAGGTGTAGGCTCAGTATTTATGAAAGTTTTCCCGGAGCTTGTCTGTCTTGCTGCCTATACTACCGCCTCCATCACGTGACCTTTAACCTCTCTTATGATAAGATTATCACTATTGTTATTTCTTAACGTCTGCCAAGGACTTTAACAGCCCATAAAATGAAAATCGTTGCACAAAATCGCTCGCAGTTTGGTATGGTGGTACATGACTATGGCTAGTTGACCCTGAAAAAAAATGGAGCGAATAGGTCACATGGTTTGGCAGCCATATTGGATTTTGTATTTTTGGTAACTCATTTTGAAGACACTAAAACAACAAAAAACATTGCTGCTATTGCCCTCAAACTTCTCACATATGTTGAGGAGGGGTGTGCAATTACACATATCATGTGACGTGACACGTAGCTGCCATTTTGGAATTCTACATTTTAGCTTTAAAATGCAACTCCTCTAGAACCGCTGGACCGATTGAGCTGAAATTTTCCAGGGATCTTATTAAACATGAGAGCATCAAAAGTTATTCAAATGGTGAGTTTTCGTCAATTCAAGATGGCCAACATGGACCAATGTTGCATATAACTCAGTAGACAGTGCTGATAGGGTCATGGTTACTATGTAAGACATATAGTAAGCCATACATGCTCTATGAAAATATGTCCATACCAGTGACCTCTCCTAAAGTTCAAATGCAAAACTTGATTATAACTCCTTATAGAGTGCACATAGGGCCATAGTTACTATGGAACACTTATAGCAACCCATGTTTGCTCTATAAAATAATGTTAGCCTGTGACCTCTGACCTTTCCTAACGGTCAAATGGCTTGTTACTCATTAGATAGTGCAGAAAGGGCCATGTTTACTATGGGACACATATTCTAACGCTTCGCTAGTACCTTGGAAGCCTTATAGTTGCTGGTAACTCTAGTTCATGATTTATTCTTTTCCTTACAGCTTGACCAAGTGACCAGGCAGCGAAACCTGTCCAGCCTGGAGCTATTTCTTTCCTGTGCACAGAAGCAACTGACTGCACTCATGGAGGATAAGCCTGTAGGTATTGACAGTGAAAAGAACTGATGAACATTAAAAACGCACTGTGAAGAATGCAACGCTGTCCCATTACTGCCAGGGTGAGGGTCTTTGAGAGGGTTGGCTTGTTTGTTTGTTTCTTTTTATTATGACAAAAAGATTGTATTTTATCTATAATGATGGAAAGTCCTGCTAAAAAGTGCTTTAATTATGATCTCTTTCTTGGGAATGGTTGGTCTGATTCAAAATGGCTTGCATCAAAACAAATAATAAAATACTTTTTAAATCATTCTGCTTTTTTTTCATTATTATGAAGGAATTTAATACTCACTTAAGTTGAGTGCAATTGCACTGGCTACAAGTGAGATTGCCTTTTATGGTGAATTGTGTAATAGTTTTGTTATGTGAACTAATGTCCACTGGTTTCTGCATTGAGCCCACCAAACTCACAGGGGATGATAAGTGTATTTTTCTATCACTGTCTTTATTTGAAATCACTGTATTTGTAGTACAATAATCAAGCTTTTTTCCTCTAATTGTACTGCCTGTGTCAACCTGAACAAAACTGCTCACCACACTGATGTTTGCAATTACTGTACTGTATTTTACTTTTATACCATTTATTATTATTAATCTTCCAAGCTGGCTTGGGAAGCATATTGTTATTGTAAAGATTTATTTTTTATTATTATTATTGTCATTTTTCCTCCCAAAATTTTAAACTGCTCCTGTTCGCACGCGGTGTAACCAATCAACATGAAACTTGGCAAGTATCATCCTGTGTAGATTACAGTACAGATGCAAAAAAATGCTCTTGTGACAAACCAAGATGGCGGCCTGACACATTTTTTGGAAAAACCTTTCAAAATCTTCTTCTTGGGAACCGGTGAACTGATTGATCTGAAACTTTGCATATGTCATCAGCAAACAAACCCGTTTGCAAACCGTTTAACCACTTCAACTCAATGTAAAAATGAAACCCCTTCCCAGGTACCAGATTTTGAAAATAATAATGTTTTCAAACCTGTAATTGCTATAAAATGTTAACATATGATAAATAAAACACAAATAAATGACTTAAACTGTGTTTTTCATTAATCCTTTATGCTGTTGTGTACTACATACTGTGACAAAGCTCTTGCTTGGTAAGCGAACTTGTACACAAATTGATATGGGAGACACACACAAGAAGGTACAGTCACAAATAAAGTTTGTTTATTACCGTGTGCCATGTTGGGCACACGGCCCACAGGGTCATGGATACAAGGGTCAGTTCACAAATCTGGTCTACTCCTCTCTCTCCTCACTTCCTGGTCTGTGTTGACCCTTTTTATATTGGCCGGCCACAACCCATAACTGTTGTGGGTGTGGCTGCCATGCCTCGGCACAATGCTCTGGCTGTTGGGGCTTGTAGTCTTTTTGGGGCGGCCATTTTGCAAATTGTAGTCCCCCCTCTGGTCGCAATCCAGTGAGAGGACAGCCCTGTTAGCAGATCCGCCCTCACATACTTGCCATTTATAACATGGCCCCTTGGTTTGTCACATATCCTCCCCCCTAGCTTCGACCCCCTGGGTCGGGCTACCGCTGCAAAAAATGTGTACATTCGGGACAAACCATCAGCATTCCCCATTTATTTGCCAGCGCTATGAACCAATTCATAATTAAATGGCTGGAGGCTTAAAAACCACCGCATCACCCAGGCATTCTTGTCTTTGGCCCTATACATCCAAGAGAGCGGAGCATGGTCACTTATAATAGTGAAGTGGCGCCCTAGTAGGTAATATTTTTAATCTTTCTAGGGCCCACTTTATTGCTAAGCACTCTTTTTCCACTACAGAATAGTTTTTTTTCCTTGGTTCCAACTTTCTGCTTAGAAACAGGATGGGATGTTCTACGCCCCCTACCTCTTGTGAGAGGACAGCTCCCAACCCAACCTCGGAAGCGTCGGTCTGGACAATGAACTCTTTTTCAAAATCTGGGACCACCAGCACTGGGTTACTGCAGAGAGCTTCTTTTAGGGCTTCAAAAGCTTTAGTAGCTTTTTCGTCCCATTCAACCATTGTTGGCTCCCTTGCCTTGGTCATATCAGTGAGTGGGGTGGCTACTGTGGCGTAATCTGGGATAAACCGCCGATAATAGCCTGTCAACCCTAAAAAGGCTCTCACTTGTTTTTTATTCACTGGCCTTGGCCAATTTTTAATTGCCTCAACTTTGGAGGTCTGAGGCTTAATGACTCCTCTGCCTACTACATAGCCCAAATATTTTGTTTCCTCCAGACCCAAGTGACACTTTGCGGGGTTTGCCGTGAGCTCCGCCTTTCTCAGGTCATCTAGCACAGCCTGAACCCGTGGTAGGTGGGATTCCCAGTCGGTGCTGTGGATGACTACATCATCAATGTAAGCCGCTGCATAAGCTCTGTGAGGTCTCAAAACCCGATCCATTAGCCGCTGAAATTTGGCTGGGGCTCCGTGCAACCCAAAGGGCATGACGGTGTACTGGAACAGACCATCAGGGGTGGAAAACGCCGTCTTTTCTTTGGCCCTTGGGGTTAATGGGATCTGCCAGTACCCTTTTGCTAGATCTAAAGTAGAAATATACCAGGCATTACCAATCTTGTCTAACAGCTCATCCACCTGGGGCATGGGGTAGGCGTCAAACTTGGAGATTTCATTAACTTTCCTAAAATCATTGCAGAATCTCCACGAACTGTCTGGTTTGGAGACCATCACTATGGGACTAGACCATTCACTGTGGGATTCTTCAATAACCCCTGCCTCTAACATTTTATCTGTCTCGGCTCTGATTGCGGCTCGTCGAGCCTCGGGCACCCTATAAGGTCTCATGCTCCCTTTCCTGCCTGGTATGGAAATTATATCATGTGCCGTGACTTGTGTTCGCCCTGGTACTCCGGAGATGACGTCTTTATTATAGTGCACCAACCTTTTGACCTCCTGTACCTGTGCTGGGGAAAGTGTTGGTGAAACATGCACAGTGGGGTTCCCTAGTGGGGTAATGGGGTAAGTGACCACCAGTGCTTCCCTTTCCCTCCATGCTTTTAAAAGGTTCACGTGATAAATTTGCTCCGGGGGCCGATGTCCTGGCTGTCGGACCCGATAGTTAACCTCTCCTATTTTTTCAATAATCTCGTATGGCCCTCTCCATTTGGCCAAGAATTTACACTCTACTGTGGGAACTAGTAACATCACCTTATCCCCAGGTTGAAACACCCTAACTTTTGCTTGTCTGTTGTTTGTATACCGCTGGTGCTCCTGTGCCTGCCTCATGTGTTCTCTAACTATGGGTGTGACTGTGGAAATCCTATCCTGCATGGCCGTGACGTGTTATTTGAAGCTGTGAAAAGGGGAGGCTTGTTGTTCCCAGGTCTCCCGTGCAATGTCTAGGATCCCCCGTGGGTGTCTACCATAAACTCGAATGGTGAAAACCCTAGTGACGCTTGGGGAACCTCCCTAATAGCGAACATTAAGTACGGCAGCAAGAAATCCCAGTTTTTCCCATCTTTGTCAATTACTTTTCTGAGCTTAGACTTAAGGGTGCGGTTAAACCATTCAACCAGACCGTCTGTCTGAGGATGTGTGAACAGGATGTGAGTGGTGTAAAACACAAGTGAAAGTCCAGACCAGAGTTCTCCCAAAAAGTCTGTGTTTATTTTAGGTAAACACAAATATAATAATAATAATAATAATAATAAGAAGAAGAAGAAGAAGAAGAAGAAGAAGAAGAAGAAGAATAACACTCCTATGACCATAATCCTCCGTGCACGAAACTGTGCTCTTTCTCCGGGGACGTGGTGAGTGCTGGTGCTGTGCTGTGCTGTGTTGTGCTGTGAGGGACGTGCTCCGGGTCTTTAGTGCTGGCTCCGCGGCTGCAGCTCCCGACTCTCACTCCTCCTCTGGTTGAGACAAAACACAAACAATAACAAAACACAGGCTCGGCTGGATACTGTCATCAGCGCAAGGGGCATACTAACGTAGCTGCTCCCCTTTTGTACCCAGAACCTCCTCCTTGCAAACAACCCGCAGCTGATTGCAATGAAATCCTTCCAGGTACATGCAACTACGTGCTCCCCCTAATATGGTCACCTTCCGGTTTCCGCCTACCGTCAAGGCAGTCCATCTAGGAGGAAGCATACGATCAAACTTACCCAGCGCCTTTCTTGGTCGGGAGGGAGATTTACAGTTCGAATTCTTTCTCTCTCTGTCACAGGATGATAGACTGAAGTTCTTAACTGCTTTATGTGTAACAACTTGCAAAGATCTGCCATAATACGAGACATGAAAGGGGTCCCCTGATCAGTCAGGATTTCTTTTGGTATCCCGACTCTGCTAAACATAAGCATAATCTCTTTGGCTATATTTTTAGATGTCATGGTCCGAAGCGGAATGGCTTCTGGGTAACGGGTGGCATAATCCAGTACAACCAAGATGTACTGGTGCCCCCTGGCGGACTTGGGCAGTGGCCCAACTATATCCATCGCTATTCTTTCAAAGGGCGTCTCGATTATGGGAAGGGGCACTAATGGGCTTCTAAATGCTGGCTTGGGTGCTGTAAGCTGACACTCGGGGCACTCCCCGAAATGTCTGGTGACCTCAGCCAGGACCCCAGGCCAGTAAAACCTCCTTAAAACCCGGTCACGGGTTTTATCATGTCCTCCCAATATATGCCCATGCTAAGCCTAGCACCGTTCTCGGTACTGCACTGGAACTAGCAATTGTTCCACTATATCTACTCCAATTTTATCCATCCTGTACACTAACCCCCCTTTCATAATAAAATGTGGAAACGTAGAGGGCATAACCCCATCATTTACAGGTACTCCATCTATGACTTGTATGTCTGCTCTAGGCTGTTGCAGTGTCAGATCCTGGGTCTGGGCTGTCCCGAAGTTAGTCAGGGACCCCCCCAGGTCTGAGATCTCTAGGGTCACTTCGTCCGAGCCCTCTGGCTGGTTCCCCCAACTGTTGCTAGCCTGTTCGCCTCCTACAGGGGTTTCCACTTCCCCATCATTTTCCCCAATTAACACTTGTGACACTGGCTCCTCAGAGGCCACGCACCCTTTTGGATCTGGTTGAGGGTTTGAGGCTACTGGTTGCCCGGGATATGGGTTTCGGCTTTGCAAATATGCCTTGTTTTTGGGCCAACTTGGCAAAGTTGGGAAAGTACCTACCCAGTATTACGTCATACGGCATACTGGGGACTACTCCGACCTCATACTCCAAACACCCGCTTTCAGTTTGCAAGTTTACCACAGCTGTGGGATACGGGTGGGCGTCTCCATGTATGCACGTAATACTGGTGTTTTGGTCTTTATCCAGTTTGTGAGTTGGCACTAATTTTGCTGCAACTAAGGTTATCATGCTTCCGGAAGAACAGGGATTTTTCCTCCAAGGTTTGATCCATTGCTCCTGCCGTGCAGAAGCGCTCCACCAATGCTACCAGATGATCGGCCGAAAGTGTCTCATTCTGGCTGACCCACCATCGGACCTCCCGGGGTAGACCTCGTTGGAATTGGTCGAGCACGATGGTTTCGACGATTTGGCTGGACGTCTTGATTTCTGGTTTCAGCCATTTCCGTGCCAGGTGTATCAAATTAAACATCTGTGTTCGGGATGGTTGTCCGGTTTTGTAGACCCATTGATGAAAATGGTGTGCTCTCACGGCATTGGTGACTCCCAGTCTTGTCAGGATCTCTTCCTTCAACTTGTCGTAGTCCTGTGCGTCTTTCAGCTCCAGGTCAAAGTAAGCTTTCTGAGCGTCTCCTGCTAGAAAAGGTGCTAGTAGCCCCGTCCATTCTTCCTTTGGCCACCTTTCTCTCTCTGCGGTCCTCGCAAAGGTAACAAGAAATGCTTCCACATCATCTTGTTTTGTCATTTTTTGTAAAAAATTGATTTGCGATCTCTGGGGTTTGTTGTTGGTGGTTGTGCCCCCATTTGTATAGCAAGCCCTTGTATGCTTTCTCTCAACTCACTGGTGCTTCTTTCATGCTCTTCTTTGATCAGCTGATTTATAGTGTGCTGGACCTCCAGCGCCTGGTGGTGCATTCGCATTGCCTCTTGTTGCGCCGTTTGGTGAACCCTTGTCGCTTCTTGCTGAGCTGATACAGCCTGCAAAAGTGCCTGCACAACAGCCTCCATTTTGTGATCTGTGTGTTGTCTTTAGAGTGTCCGCATTCTCCACCACGTGTGACAAAGCTCTTGCTTGGTAAGCGAACTTGTACACAAATCGGTATGGGAGACACACAAAAGAAGGTACAGTCACAAATAAAGTTTGTTCCAACAAGACGGTGCTTGTATGTTTATTACCTTGTGCCGTGTCGGACACACGGCCCACAAGGTCATGGATGTCAAGGGTCAGTTCACAAATCTGGTTCTCCGTACAAATCAAGTTCACAGCCAGTAGGGTTCTCAGTCGGTCCAGGTCATACACAGTAAATCAATTCAAAAATCCACAAAAAAGTAATAGCACACTCTCCAATGCCTCACCACCTTCTACTCCTCTCTCTCCTCACTTCCTGGTCTGTGTTGACCCTTTTTATATTGGCCGGCCACAAACCATGACTGTTGTGGGTGTGGCTGCCACGCCTCGGCACATTGCTCTGGCTGTTGGGGCTTGTAGTCTTTTTGGGGCGGCCATTTTGCAAATTGTAGTCCCCCCTCTGGTCTCAATCCAGTGAGAGGACAGAGCCCTTGTTAGCAGTTCCGCCCTCACATACTTGCCGTTTATAACACGGCCCCTTGGTTTGTCACAATACCCATATTCAATGTAGACATAAAATCGTTTTTTTTTTAACAATGAAAACAAACACGCTGCTAATAACCCTGTACCTTTTTTACGGTGTCTGCTTCGCTTGTTCTGCAGGGATAGTCGCAAATGCGTGTACACATCTACTTTGCGCAGGCATTGTGATGGATCTGGCTTCCGCATTGCCTGTAACCAGTGCTGAGTTTTGATAGTATTTCGTCACAGCACAGCCATTTCAAACCAAACAGCTTCCCGTTTGCAGCTGGCTTACCTGTAAAGTAGCTGCATGCTCTTCTGTTTGTAGAGTTTGTATTGTTCTTGGCTCCAATCCTCTTCATAATAATCGCTGAGTGATAAGTTAGCATCACTCTCGCTGGTATCGAAATCCTCCGAACCTACTTCACTCCCATTGCTCATTATAGAAAGACCACATACGTTGCCATGTTGCCAGGGAGAATGGATGAGATGGGAGAGTGTGGAACAACGCAAGATTGGCTGGCAAGACCCATGGTCAATGGAACAGAGCAGGATCAGTTTCCTTATAAGGTCAACATATGATGTTCTCCCATCACCACAGACCCTAAACCTCTGGGTAGGAGAGGATCCCTCATGTCCTTTGTGTTCATCACCTGCAACATTAAGGCACATTTTGACAGGATGTAAGGTGGCTCTTAGCCAAGGATGGTTTACTTGGCGCCATGACCAGGTGCTGCGATGTTTGGCCTTAGCATTGGAAGACAAAGCGTAACATGACCAATAAGTTGCCACCTGTTCCATCAAAACATTACACAAAAGACAACATTCCTCCGTCCAGGAGAGCAACCACCAAGAAAAGGTGTTAAAACCAATCCTCGCCCAGGACAAATGGAAGCTGCTAGAGACTGGAAAATGCTGGCAGATGTTGGTCAACGGCTTATTTTTCCACCTGAGATTGCCACCACAAACCTTCGACCAGATATTGTCTTGTGGTCTGGATCAGCACGCCTTGTTCACCTGGTAGAGTTAACAGTGCCAAGGGAGGATGCTGTAGATGAGGCGTATGAGAGGAAGAAACTGCGGTATGCTCAACTAGCCACTGAAGCGGAACAGCGAGGATGGAGAGTCTGGGTTTACCCAGTGGAAGTGGGTTGTCGAGGATTTGTGGCACACTCTACAACCCGGTTTCTCAGAGATGTCGGATTCAATGGCCAAGAGTTGCGTCGCACAGTGAAGAACTTATCTGAAGCAGCAGAGAGGAGCAGCAACTGGCTGTGGTTGAGACGGAAAGATTCTGGTTGGGGATCTCAAGCACAATAGAAAGAAAGAAACGCTGATGTACAGGTAAGTAAGCTGGGCTGAGTTGAGTGGGGGACGGAGGGGGGGGTGATGCTGGGACGCCAGAGTCACCGTCGAGCCCTCTTGAGGTGTCGTGGGCTAGTCGACGAAACACCGAGGAGGGAAGGTGCCCACTTGAAGACCCCAGAGATGTACCCTACTTAGCTCAATCCAGACGGTTGTCATGCTGATGCGCTGGGGAGACCGCACTATGGTTGATCCCCGGAGCCAGCGTCGCAGCCGTTGTGTGTGCTGATGCACTAGGGAGGCAATAAGCTGATCCCTGGAGCCAGCATTACACTTCAGCCATCAACACCAGACAGAAGGATATCTACATCATCATATGGAAGGAAGCGCAAATGGATGGAGACACATATGGATCACATTAGTTTACTGTGAAGCTACGTCTTAGTTGGTGCTTATCTTGGCGAGAGCCAAGTTCAAATCAGCATGAAGTTTTAACATCTACTCTCATGTAATGGAAATCATTAGCTTTCGCTAAAAACTATATAAACTATAACTAAACAAGTAAAACTAATAATAAATCAAAAATAATAATTTAAAACACTATATATATATACATGTAAAAGCTGAATGGCTTCCTGCAATATATCAGCCTTCTAAACGCCCACAGCTACAGACTGGAATTGCTACATGACACGCAATTGGATAAAAATGTCACCTGACCCTCCCCCAACTTTCATTGCACATTCCACAGTACTAGAACTGCTTTAGAGAATGAAACCTGAAATGCTAGACTGAGAAACCGATCATAGAATAGAATGGTAAACTTGACGTACGCAGGTACGGCATGGTACTGTAAGTGGGTTTTCAACTGACATACATGCGTACGTCATGGTATTGAAGTGGTTAACCAACTAACTCTTAACTTGGTAGGTGTCGTCCTGGGGGCAATGGAATTCAAATATGGCAAAATGGTGTTCTTTCGTAAAACAAGATGGCAGCCAGACCTACGTTTCGTTCTTAAATTTAAAACCACTTCAGCTGAACACGGTTTACTTGATTAACTTCAAAGCTAACAAGCATCATCCCTGTGTCAATGCAATTGACATTTTCAAAAATTGTGTGCGTAAAGCAAGATAGCCACCTGACGCATTTTTTTAAAAACCTTTCAGAATCTTCGGTCAAACTAGCTTATAAAGCCTTACAAAGTGCAAATAGGGTAATGGTTACTATTAAACACGTATAGGAACCCACATATGCTCTATTCAAAAATTGCCTTGACTGTGACCTTTGACCTCTCCTTCAGGTCAAATGCAAAACTAGCTTATAACTCCTAACAGAATGCAGATAAGTTAATGGTTACTGTGGAACATACAGGAACCCATGTATGCTCTATTAAAAAATTGCCTTGAACGTGACTTTTTGACCTCTCCTTAAAGTCAAATGCAAAACTAGCTTATAACTTCTTACAGAGTGCATATAGGGTCATGGTTACTGTGGTGTTTAAAGTTATAAAGTATCATGAGATAATGAACTAATGTAGTATTTTGAATTGAAACTGCTCCATAAAACTGATCTGTTGCTGACACTTGTGCTGCAATGCTACAGCTTGCCAAAATTTCCAACTGGTACTGAGCTTGGAAGCCGTAAAACTGCCTGGCAGTTCTACTTATTATTATTGGACTTCTGCACTGTTTGCTAAAGTGTTTATTATTATTATTGTTGTGTTGTTGTTTTTTTGTTGTTAATAATAATAATAATAATAATAATAATAATAATAATAATAATAATAATAATAATAATAATACACTCATACCTGATTCCATCCAAATTGTTCACATTCCCTCATTCAACATTTCATTAAAATGTGCTTTATTTGCATTTTTGACTGCATAGCAGCTGACACTGTAGGCTATCTAGTGGAGTGCAAAATAAAGAAATACTGAAAGTATGATGCTTTATAAAAACATTACATAATTTTTGGTCCTGTTCTTTAGCTTTGCAGGTCCACATTATGTGCTGCTTAATACTCATGCAGAATTTTTTTCTTCATTAAACTACTATTAATAGAGCTAAATACTGAGGTCATTTTATGAAACAGACATTCATCTGCTAATCAGAAAATCAGACCTCATCATCATGACACGCAACACAGTGGGACCTGTGTTAAAATAACCCTACTTCATGAGGGTAACTGTCAAAACTGAACAGATTTCACCTTCACTTAAATAAATGCAGAAGTCACCTGTCTAGGACATGTTTTTCCTGCGTCCTACAGACTGGTCTTTGTGGACACAACCCCTGAGTGCTTGGCATGCAAAGTGACAGAGACCTGGCACAGAGGATTAGAAGTTTAGCACCTGTATTGCTGTGAAATTGCATCAGATTGATAATAGAAAAGTGAACCCTTCTCCAGGAAAGGTGTGTCACCCTGAACCCCAGTCTCCAGTTTCATAGACCAGCACACCTGTCTCCTCTTTTAAAAGAGCTACAAACAGCCCATCAATACTCCTCAGGTTCCTAGTAACTGCTGATCCCAACATTTTGTCGAGTCTAGCCTTAAAGAATCCCAATGATTCAGCATCAACAATATGGCTTAATTATTAATTCCATATTCTTACTCCTCCCTGTTTATCTCGTCCTTTTTTCAAGCTTGATTTATATTGTATTACTGTGTTAAAGCTGCAGCATCTCTTAAGAGAATTGTGTGTCTTCTTTCAGTCTGTCTATGAAAGTGAAGCAATGATCTAACCAAAATAGTGATCAATACTATGTAACTGATACTTTGACTCATATAATACAATGTAACTCATGCTCATAAGGCTGCCAAATTCAACAAACAAACCAATGCAGTAAAAGTAAAACAGAAAACAGGTTCTCATGTAAACCACTTGCAGACTTGAATCTTCTGTGCCATCTGTTTGTCTTTAATATTACCGCTCATCAAGTTGATAATATAAAAATCTTTCTAGTTGTTTTTGTCAATGGTCTTGCACAATAAATTGCCATTTGCTACTGTACATAAATGTACTTCTAGGTCCATCTTACATGAAAGATGATGATAAATTAGTAATTCATTTATAGAAGTAGAATAGCATTAAGGACAATATCAGCAACTTATTTGAAGAAAGAATTTGTACAGTATTTTTTGTAGCCACTGTAACTGTTCAAAATAGTGAGTTGTACATAAGCTGAAAAGAAATGGCAACAGATATGTATTGGTCTTGTACTTTCAAAACTTTGTGAACCATTGTAATACTAGTGTGTTACATTGAAGAAACCCCAACAATACCATTACAGGAACAAAACATTACCAGAATTGAAACATATACAATACCACACGTCTATAATGAATCACCAAACCATTTGTATGTTGAAATATAAAACATTTCAATTGTGGTATCATTATAACCAATGACTCCTACCATGTGCAGTGCAACTGCATAGGCATTGAAGATCTTTTGGTAAGGGTGCCCAGATACATGCGTAACACCAGGGCTACTTTGTTTTTCCAGCAGAGTGTGCCAGAGAGCTTTAAGGCAACGTTTCCCAAAGTGGGGGTCGCGGCAAGGTTTCTGATGGGTCGCCAACCAATCTATAAAAATATGACGTTCAGTACACACTGTTAAGACTTCTGTTGCTTATATTCAAAATAAATATAATTTGCATATAAATCATTAGCAGTAATTATGTAAACAATGTATTGTTTTATCACCAGTCTTCTGCTTTAAATATGAACCAAAAAATAAAGTAGAAGGTGACATTTTGCGGTTACTTGGGATTTTGATAACAGTTGTTAAAATGGATGCAAAACGAAAAAAATGTCTATCCAGCTCCAAAAAAAAACTTGCAATTACCATCTTATATTAACTTCAGTTTTTCTTACATTGGTGACAAGGATGATCAGTGTCCTTGTGTGTCATTTGTTGTGAAGTACTGGGCCCGTTTCATAAAGAATTGCGATTGCGAGTAGTAGCAAGTGTGCTTGCTAAGTCGCAGAGGTTCTCGCTGAGAGCGTTATACAAAACTGGTAGCAAGTACTGTCGCATGCGATCACCTTTTTTGCGATCTGCGATGAGTAAATCATGAACTCGACTTCGACTTTTAAAGCACTGAAGAAAATGGCAGCTACAAGAAAAGCTAATTTTTCGAAGGAGGAAATAACAATTATTAACCTTGTAGGGCAGAATAAAAAGGTACTATTCTGCAAGTTTACAAGAATACTAACTAACGACGAAAAGAAAAAAGTGGCAGATGATCACAGAAGAAGTTAATACGTTTAGGGTTGGGATGAGAACAGTCGCCGATGTTCAAACAAATGGATAGACCTTTCAAGCAGAACAAAAGTGAAAGAAGCAAAAAGGAGAACAGAGATGAAAAAGACAGGTGGTGGTGGAATACCAAAAGACCTCAATGAGGAGGAAAAGATGGTGCTAAACATAATCGGCGAAATAGCTGTTTCCGGTATTGAGGGTGGATTGGACGTGAGCCAAATGAGAGAAGAAAACGGAGCCGCCCCTAGTATGTATGACTCAGTTTTGGAGTAAGTAAACACGTCTTTTGTTATCCATCAAAGTTAGCCACTACAATACACAGAAATATCTATTCATGGCATGCTAAGGGTCATGCATTATTATTATTACTTGTTTGGTGTGGTTTGCTTTGTTTGACTCATTTCAGCATATAAAAAATACTAAAGCGGCATCCAAATTGAAAAAGGATGGACACAATATTGACATAAATACGTGAATGTTTATTACAGTGAGACGTCGGATGTGTTATTCTCTGAAGACAGCAACGCCAATGGACCTGTACAAATCCCTACAGCTTCACACCCTTCTAGTCAACGTTTGTCACCGTGTACAGTACAATCGGCAAATCAAAGAAGAGTAACAGATAACGACTTACTAAGCATTGAAGAAGCTCGGCTTGAAGTCGAAAAAAAACGGCTAGCTGTGGAAAGAGAGCACCTGGATGTGGAAAGAAGCCGACTTGAACTGGAAGAAAGAAAGTTTATCTTCAGAGGGAGATTTATGCAAATCGGAACCAAGCCGAAATGCAGGTGAATCCTAATGAAGAAGTGCTTGTTTTTACAAGTTTGTAAATATTCGATCAAAACTCTTAAGTTATTGGTTATTGTGGGGTATAGCCTACTGTTGAAATGTAAAATTCTTGTTAAATTATTTTTGTTGTTGTTAAATCTATTCCCAAAAATGTATAATTTGTTATTAAGTTTGAAAGACTATCTAGTGAGTACACACTGTATAGGAAAGACAGGCAGGACAGAAGAGGCGGAGGGGTAGCGCTATACATAAGAAATAGTCTTGAAGCCCAGGTGTTAAATCAGGACAAAGAAAACAATGCAGAATTAATATGGGTCAGAATAATGGACAAAAATTCAAAGGGCATAATAATAGGAGCATGCTATAGACCGCCAAATTCAGACGCTGAGCAAAATAATCTGTTATACAATGACATTCGAAATGCGTGTAGAAAAGGAGAAGCCATACTAATGGGGGATTTCAACTTCCCCCGTATAAAATGGGAGAACCCGGTTGGGAGCACGATGGACGAAATTGAAATGGTGGAAATGACAAATGACTGCTTCCTAAAGCATTTGTCAAGGCACCGACTAGAGGGGAGGCATGCCTTGATTTAGTCTTTTCAAATAATGAAGACAGAATAACTAAAACAGAGGTCAGAGAGCCATTGGCAAACTCAGACCACAACATGGTCTCATTTGAAGTATTTTTTAAAACCCCAAAAGTAATGACTAAAGCTAAGGTTTACAATTTTAGAAAAGCAAACTTTGAAGGTATGAAACAGAGACTAACAAAAGTAGATTGGAGTAAAATAGAGAAAACATCCACAGAAAAAGGATGGCTGTTTTTTAAAAATGTAGTACTAGAGGCGCAAAACAATTACATCCCAAAAGTAGACAAATCTAAATCTAAAACAAAATGGCCAAAATGGTTTAATAGATCAATTTAAAAAAATATTCAGCGAAAAAAGGCACTTTACAGAGTGTTTAAAAGGGACCAAAAACAAAGTACACAGAAAGAGTACTTGGAACTGCAAACACAAGTCAAAATGGAAGTTAGAAAGGCCAAGAGAGAGGTTGAAATCTATATTGCTAAGGAGGCTAAAACCAATTCCAAAATGTTTTTCCAATATTATAACAGCAAGAGAACATTCAAAGAGGAGGTTAAATGTCTAAGACACACAAATAGCAAAATCATAGATGAAGAAAAAAAAATAGCAAATATATTAAATGATTACTTTTCACAGGTTTTTACAAAGGAGGACACAGACAACATGCCCCACATGTCGACCAGTTCCTGTCCAGTTTTAAATAACTTTAGCATAGCAGAGGCAGAAGTGTTGAAGGGACTAGGAGCTCTTAAAATAAACAAATCCCCTGGGCCGGATGAGATCCTCCCAATAGTACTCAAAGAAATTAAAGAAGTTATTTACAAACCACTAACCAAGATCATGCAACAGTCTCTTGACACAGGGGTTGTTGTACCGACAGACTGGAAAATAGCAAACGTAATACCGATCCACAAAAAGGGAGACAAAACCGAACCAGGTAACTACAGACCAATAAGCCTGACTTCGATTATATGTAAACTTACGGAAACTATAATAAGATCCAAAATGGAAAATTACCTATATGGTAAAAATATCCTGGGAGACAGTCAGCATGGGTTTAGGAAAGGGAGATCGTGTCTAACTAACCTGCTTGACTTTTTTGAGGATGCAACATTGACAATGGATAATTGCAAAGCATACAACATGGTTTATTTAGATTTCCAGAAAGCTTTTGACAAAGTTCCCCATAAAAGATTAATTCTCAAACTGAACGCAGTACGGATTTAAGGAAATGCATGCACATGGATTAGGGAGTGGTTAACATGTAGAAAACAGAAAGTACTGATTAGAGAAGAAACCTCAAAATGGAGCGAGGTAACCAGTGGTGTACCACAGGGATCTGTATAATTACAGTAGGTCCTCTGCCATTCCTAATCTGTATTAATGATTTAGATTTTGGTAAAGTAAGCAAACTTGTTAAATTTGCAGACGACACAAAAATAGGAGGAGTGGCAAACACTGTTGCAGCAGCAAAGGTCGTTCAAAATGATCTAGACAGCATTCAGAACTGGGCAGACACACGGCAAATTAAATTTAATAGAGAAAAGTGCAAAGTATTGTATGCAGGCAATAAAAATGTGCATTATAAATATCATTATGAAAAAGACCTAGGAGTTTATGTTGACTCAGAAATGTCTTCATCTAGACAATGTGGGGAAGCTATAAATAGGCCAACAAGATGCTCGGATATATTGTGAGAAGTGTTGAATATAAATCAAGGGAAGTTATGTTAAAACTTTACAATGCATTAGTAAGACCTCACCTAGAATATTTTGTTCAGTTCTAGTCACCTCATTACAAAAAAGATATTACTGCTCTAGAAAGAGTGCAAAGAAGAGCAACCAGAATTATCCCAGGTTTAAAGGCATGTCGTATGCAGACAGGCTAAAAGAATTGAATCTATTAAGTCTTAAACAAAGAAGACTACGCGGCGATCTGATTCAAACATTAAAAATCCTAAAAGGTATAGACAATGTCGACCCAGGGGACTTTTTTAACCTGAAAAAGAAACAAAGACCAGGGGTCACAAATGGAGATTAGATAAAGGGGCATTCAGAACAGAAAATAGGAGGCACTTTTTTACACAGAGAATTGTGAGGGTCTGGGTACTAACAACCAAACGAGCAAGATGGGCTGAATGGCCTCGTTTGTAAACTTTCTTATGTTCTTCTTATGTTCATATATATATATATATATATATATATATATATATATATATATATATATATATATATATATATATATATATATACATATATTTATATCCCTTTCATTCAGGCAATACAGCATATAGGGGATCAGGTGATGCTGTGTATACTACCCTGGCTCAGAAACCCTACCTGTCCAGACGGCTGACAGCTGCTGAGGAAGCATTCAACACCATGTTACTGATGAAACAGACTGAAGTGCAGCATTAGTTTGTTCCCAAAATTGGCACTGCCTGCTGTGACATACGAGGAAGGTTACCAGTGTTGCCAAGTGTCACGAGAAAAAAAAAAAGCGGCACTGCCTTTCAAAACAAGCCCAAAACAAGCGACCCGTGTTAGAGTATGGGTGTTTATGCAAGTTCCAACCAGCGACGCTCAAACAAGCCAAATTCTGCTTATTGTAAGCGGACTTGGCAACTGTGAAGCGATCTGAGGAGGCTCGTGGTGTCAGAGATTCTCTCCTTTCTTTTAAGTTGTGTTGGATTTACTGTTGTATCAAATATTAATGATGCAAACAAATGAAGCACAATCAATATGTTCATTTACAATTTTATTTGGTCAATTCTGAGAGAGCATCAACAACTTGTTGGATGTTTGTTGCGTTGTTTTGGATGATCAAGCTGGCTCATGACATCCACTTCACAAACTATATTTACGCAGATTTCCCGTGTGTTTCGTCATTTACACGAGTAAATGAGATTTACCCTGTCCCTCTCTTTGCCGTTTTTTTCGGCCACAAACCTGAATTACCCGAGTAATTCTCCCAAATGTGCACGCGCATTGCCATTTCACGTGTAAATTGACCCACATGGAAACCCCCATGAATGTCTCCGCTGGCAAAGCGACTGACGAATGGCCTTCTCTCCTTTGTAAACTTTCTTATGTTCTTATGTTCTTATTACAGTTCACCCAAATTAAGCTGTCATGCATACTCCCAGGGTATTGAATCACAGCATCTAACACTGACATTTTGGCATCTGAGATTACTTTATTATTATTATTATTATTATTATTATTATTATTATTATTATTATTATTATTATTATTTATTTCTTAGCAGACGCCCTTACCAGAGCGACTTACAGTCGTAAATTAAAAATACATTTCAAGAATCACAGTACAAGTATTAATACAATTAAGAGCAAGATAAAATACAATGACTTCAGTTCTAGTAAGTACAAGTATGACAAAATACGATTCAATATCGGAGCAGATAACAGTGTCAGTGATAGTTACATCAGAATATGATTAAATGTAAAATACTACATATTAAATGACACTTGACAGATAAAAGTACTCTAAAGTACAGGATTAAATGCAGTAAAAAAGGGGGCAGATAAGAGCAAGTAAAGCGCATTTAAGAAAGAGTGATAAGTGTCCAGAGGGAAAAGAGGGGTTCTACAGGTGCTGTGTGAAGAGGTGAGTCTTGAGGAGGCACCGGAAGGTGGTCAAGGACTGGGCAGTCCTGGCATCTGTTGGAAGGTCATTCCACCGCTGCGTGGCGAGGGTGGAGAAGGAGCATGCTCTGGAGGCAGGGGAGTGTAGAGGAGGTACAGCCAGTCTTCTAGTGCAGGAGGAGCGGACAGGTCGAGTGGGGGTGTAGGGAGAGATGAGGGTCTGGAGGTAGCTGGGTGCAGTCTGGTCAAGGCATCTGTAGGCGAGTACAAGAGTCTTGAACTGGATGCAAGCGGTGATTAAGAACATAAGAACATAAGAAAGTTTACAAACAATAGGAGGCCATTCAGCCCATCTTGCTTGTTTGGTTGTTATTAGCTTATTGATCCCAGAATCTCATCATGCAGGTTCTTCAAGAATCCCAGGGTGTCAGCTTCAACAACATTACTGGGGAGTTGGTTCCAGACCCTCACAATTCTGTGTAAAAAAGTGTCTCCTATTTTCTGTTCTGAATTCCCCTTTATCTAATCTCCATTTGTGACCCCTGGTCCTTGTTTCTTTTTTCAGGTCAAAGAAGTCCCCTGGCTCAACATTGTCTATACCTTTTAGGATTTTGAATGTTTGAATCAGATCGCCGCGTAGTCTTCTTTGTTTAAGACTGAATAGATTCAATTCTTTTAGCCTGTCTGTATAAGACATGCCTTTTAAATCCGGGATAATTCTGGTTGCTCTTCTTTGCACTCTTTCTAGAGCAGCAATATCCTTTTTGTAACGAAGTGACCAGAACTGAACACAATATTCTAGGTGAGGTCTTACTAATGCATAGTAAAGTTTTAACATTACTTACCTTGATTTAAATTCAACACTCCTCACAATATATATCTCAGCATCTTGTTGGCCTTTTTTATAGCTTCCCCACATTGTCGAGAGGAAGACATTTCTGAGTCAACATAAACTCCTAGGTCTTTTTCATAGTTCCCTTCTTCAATTTCAGTATCTCCCATATGATATTTATAATGCACATTTTTATTGCCTGCATGCAATACTTTACACTTTTCTCTATTAAATTTCATTTGCCATGTGTCTGCCCAGTTCTGAATACAGTGTTTGCCACTCTTCCTATTTTTGTGTCATCTGCAAATTTAACAAGTTTCCTAACTATACCAGAATGTATATCATTAATGTAGATTAGGAACAGCAGAGGACCTAATACTGATCCCTGTGGTACACCACTGGTTACCTCGCTCCATTTTGAGGTTTCTCCTCTAATCAGTACTTTCTGTTTTCTACATGTTAACCACTCCCTAATCCATGTGCGTGCATTTCCTTGAATCCCTACTGCGTTCAGTTTGAGAATTAATCTTTTATGCAGGACTTTGTCAAAAGCTTTCTGGAAATCTAAATAAACCATGTTGTATGCTTTGCAATTATCCATTGTCGATGTCGCATCATCAAAAAAATCAAGTAGGTTAGTTATTATTATTATTATTATTATTATTATTATTATTATTATTATTATTATTATTATTATTATTATTATTATTTATTAGCAGTTAGACACAATTTCCCTTTCCTAAAACCATGCTGACTGTCTCCCGGAATATTGTTACCATATACACTACCGTTCAAAAGTTTGGGGTCACTTAGAAATGTCCTTGTTTTTAAAAGAAAAGCAAATTTTTTGTCCATTAAAATAACATCAAATTGATCAGAAATACAGTGTAGACATTGTTAATGTTGTAAATGACTATTGTAGCTGGAAACGGCTGATTTGTAATGGAATATCTACATAGGCGTACAGAGGCCCATTATCAGCAACCATCAGTCCTGTGTTCCAATGGCACGTTGTGTTTGCTAATCCAAGTTTATCATTTTAAAAGGCTAATTGATCATTAGAAAACCCTTTTGCAATTATGTTAGCACAGCTGAAAACTGTTGTGCTGATTAAAGAAGCAATAAAACTGGCCTTTTTTAGACTAGTTGAGTATCTGGAGCATCAGCAATTGTGGGTTCGATTACAGGCACAAAATGGCCAGAAACAAAGAACTTTCTTCTGAAACTCGTCAGTCTATTCTTGTTCTGAGAAATGAAGGCTATTCCATGCGAGAAATTGCCAAGAAACTGAAGATCTCTTACAACGCTGTGTACTACTCCCTTCACAGAACAGCGCAAAGTGGCTCTAACCAGAATAGAAAGAGGAGTGGGAGGCCCCGGTGCACAACTTAGCAAGGGGACAAATACATTAGAGTGTCTAGTTTGAGAAACAGACGCCTCACAGGTCCTCAACTGGCAGCTTCATTAAATAGTACCCGCAAAACACCAGTCTCAATCTCAACAGTGAAGAGGCGACTCCGGGATGCTGGCCTTCTGGGGCAGAGTTGCAAAGAAAAAGCCATATCAGACTGGCCAATAAAAAGAAAAGATTAAGATGGGCAAAAGAACACAGACACTGGACAGAAGAAGATTGGAAAAAAGTGTTATGGACAGACGAATCTAAGTTTGAGGTGTTCGGATCACAAAGAAGAACATTCGTGAGACGCAGACCAAATGAAAAGATGCTGGAGGAGTGCTTGACGCCATCTGTCAAGCATGGTGGAGGCAATGTGATGGTCTGGGGGTGCTTTGGTGGTGGTAAAGTGGGAGATTTGTACAAGGTAAAAGGGATCTTGAAGAAGGAAGGCTATCACTCCATTTTGCAACGCCATGCCATACCCTGTGGATGGCGCTTGATTGGAGCCAATTTCCTCCCTCAACAGGACAATGACCCAAAGCACAGCTTCAAAATATGCAAGAACTATTTAGGGAAGAAGCAGTCAGCTGGTATTCTGTCTATAATGGAGTGGCCAGCACAGTCAATGGATCTCAACCCTATTGAGCTGTTGTGGGAGCAGCTTGACCGTATGGTACGTAAGAAGTGCCCATCAAGCCAATCCAACTTGTGGGAGGTGCTTCAGGAAGCATGGGGTGAAATCTTTTCAGATTACCTCAACAAATTGACAACTAGAATGCCAAAGGTCTGCAAGGCTGTAATTGCTGCAAATGGAGGATTCTTTGACGAAAGCAAAGTTTGAAGGACACAATTATTATTTCAATTAAAAATCATTATTTCTAACCTTGTCAATGACTATATTTCCTATTCATTTTGCTATATTTCCTATTCAAACTCATTTCATGTATGTTTTCATGGAAAACAAGGAAATTTCTAAATGACCCCAAACTTTTGAACGGTAGTGTAGGTAATTTTCCATTTTAGATCTTATTATAGTTTCTATGTTTACATATAATAGAAGTCAGGTTTATTGGTCTGTAGTTACCTGGTTGGATTTTGTCTCCCGTTTTGTTGATCGGTATTACGTTTGCTATTTTCCAGTCTGTCGGTACAACCCCTGTGTCAAGAGACTGTTGCGTGATCTTGGTTAGCGGTTTGTAAATAACTTCTTTCATTTCTTTGAGTACTATTGGGAGGATCTCATCTGGCCCAGGGGATTTGTTTTTTTTAAGAGCTCCTAGTCCCTTTAACACTTCTGCCTGTTATTTTTTTATTTTATTTATTTATTTCTTAGCAGACGCCCTTATCCAGGGCGACTTACAATCGTAATCAAATACATTTCAAGTGTTACAGTACAGGTAATAATACAATAAGAGCAAGATAAATACAATGACTAGTTCAAGAAAGTACAAGTGTGACAAAATACAATTCAATAATACAGCAGATAAAAGTGACAGTGATAGTTACATCAAGATATGATTAAATACCAAATACTACAGTTTAAACACTTGGCAGATTACAGTACTCTGAAGTACAGGATTAAATGCAGTAAAATAGGGGCAGATAAGAGTAAGTAAAGCATATTTAAGGAAGGGTGAAAGTGTCCCAGGGGAGAAACAGAGGAGTTCTACAGGTGCTGTCTGAAGAGGTGAGTCTTAAGGAGGCGCTGAATGTGGTCAGGGACTGGGCGGTCCTGACATCTGTAGGTAGGTCATTCCACCACTGCGGAGCGAGGGTGGAGAAGGAGCGGGCTCTGGAGGCAGGGGAGCGTAGAGGAGGTAGAGCCAGTCTTCTAGTGCAGGCGGAGCGGAGAGGTCGAGTGGGGATTTAGGGAGAGATGAGGGTCTGGAGGTAGCTGGGTGCAGTCTGGTCAAGGCATCTGTAGGCTAGTACAAGAGTCTTGAACTGGATGCAAACGGTGATCGGTAGCCAGTGGAGTGAGCGGAGTAGTGGAGTTGCGTGGGAGAAGCGAGGCAGAGAGAACACCAGGCGGGCAGCGGAGTTCTGGATGAGCTGGAGCGGACAGGTGGCGGACACAGGGAGGCCAGCCAGGAGGGAGTTGCAGTAGTGTAGGCGGGAGAGTACCAAGGCCTGGACCAGGAGCTGGGTGGCATAGTTGGTGAGGAAGGGTCGGATTCTTCGGATGTTGCTCAGGAAGAATCGGCAAGTACGTGCCAGAGTGGAGATGTGCTGGGAATAAGAGAGGCAGGGGTCCAGGGTGACTCCGAGGTTCTTAGCGGAGGAAGAGGGAGAGAGTGTGGTAGATTCCAGAGGAACAGAGATAGAGAGATCAGAGGAGGGAGGAGGAGGGAAAGAAAAGGAGGTCAGATTTAGAGAGGTTGAGTTTGAGGTGATGCGAGTGCATCCAGGAGGAAATAGCAGACAGACAGGTAGAGATACGGGAGTAGATGGTGGAGTCAGAGGTGGGGAAGGAGAGGAAAATCTGAGCATCATCAGCATAGAAATGGTATGAGAAACCATAGGATGCGATGAGGGGCCCAGGGAGCGGGTGTAGAGAGAGAACAGGAGAGGACCCAAGACTGACCCTTGGGGACTCCTGTTAAGAGAGGGTGAGGTGTGGAGGTTGCTCCACGCCAGGTTACCTGGTAAGTGCGGTTGGAGAGGTAGGAGGAGAACCAGGCCAGAGCAGTGCCAGAGATCCCCAGGTCAGCAAGAGATGATAGTAGAATAGAGTGATCAACAGTGTCAAAGGCAGCAGAGAGGTCGAGGAGAATTAGGACAGAGGAGAGAGAGGCAGCTCAGGCAGACTTAAGTGAGTTGGTGACAGACAGGAGGGCGGTTTCAGTGGAGTGAGCAGAGCGGAAGCCAGATTGGAGAGGGTCGAGCAGAGAGTGGTTGGACAGGAAAGCAGAGAGCTGGCGGTGTACAGTCCGCTCGAGGGTTTTGGAGAGGAAGGGTAGGAGGGAGACAGGACGGTAGCTCTGGAGGGAGGTGGGGTCGAGGGTAGGTTTTTGAGGATGGGAGTGATAGAGGCTTTTTGAAGGCAGAGGAAAAGAGACCAGAAAGTAGAGAGGTGTTGAGAAGGGAGGAGATGAAGGGAAGTAGAGCAGGAGCAGCAGCTTGAAAGAGGTGAGTGGGGAGGGGTCCAGGGCACACGTGGTGGGTTTGTGACCCTGGAGCAGGGAGGAGAGGTCAGAGTCTGAGAGGGGCAAGAAGGTGGAGAAGGAGGGTGAGTTAGTAGGGGATGCAGTGGGTGTAGGGGTTGGAGCAGGAGGAGGTGCGGGGAGGGAGAGGTGTTAAAGAGTTTGCGGATATCTGAGATTTTAGAAGAGAAGAAGGAGGCAAAGTCATCAGGGAGATAGAGGAGGGAGGAGGAGGGGGGAGGGTTTAGGAGGGAGGAGAAGGTAGAGAATAGTTTACGTGGGTTGTTAGTGGAGGCTTGGATTACAGATTGGAAATAAGTACATTTAGCAGAGGAGAGAGTAGAGGAGAAGGAGGAGAGGAGAGTGTGGTAAAGGTCTAGGGCAGCAGGGAGTTTGGTTCTCTTCCATTTCTTTTCAGCAGATCGCAGTGTGATTCTTGCCGAGCGGAGCGCAGAAGAGAGCCAGGGATGGGGAGGGAGGGGCGAGCAGGTCGGGAGGTGAGGGACAGAGGGAGTCGAGGGAGGAGGTGAGGGAGGAGAAGAGGGTGGAGGTAGCAGAGTCTACGGAGAGTTGTGAAAAGGAGTCGATAGGAGGGAGGTGAGAGAGAGCAGAGGTTACGGCGAGAGGTGACAGTGGAGTAGGAGGAGCAGGGAGAGGGGGGAGAGACAGAGAAAAAGAGATGAAATAGTGATCGGAGAGGTCCACGGGGGGTGACAGAGAGGGTGGAGGGGCAGCAGGCCCTGGAGAAGATGAGGTCCAGTTGACGGCCAGCTTTGTGGGTAGGAGGGGATGGAGAGAGACAGAAGTCGAAGGAGTGAAGGAGAGGGAGGAATCCAGCAGAGTGGCTGGGGTTGGAGAGATGGATGTTGAAGTCACCTAACAGGACAGTTGGGGTAGACAGAGAGGGGAGGGAGGAGAGTAGATAGTCGAGTTCATCCAGAAAGTGAGCGAGAGGCCCAGGGGGGCGGTACAGTACAATGAGCAGGAGTTGACAGGGAAAGGTTAGTTGGACTGCATGAAATTCAAAGGTATTGACAGAGAGTGAGGAGAGATTGGAGGGGACAGAAAAGAGTAAGGAGGGAGAGAGGAGAAGACCAGTCTCACCTCCCCGTCCAGTGAGACGCGGGGTATGGGACAGGACATAGAGAGAGGACAGGGCAGCAGGAGTTACAGTGTTATCAGGAGACAGCCAGGTTTCAGTGAGAGCAAGGAAATCGAGAGAGAGGTGGGAGGCAAAGGCAGAGATGAAATCAGCTTTGTTAGCAGAAGAGTGACAGTTCCAGAGTGCACCAGAGAGTGTGCAGGAGGTGGGGAGAGGCAGAGGGATGAGGTTAGAGGGGTTGGAGGAGCAGCAGCGGAGAGAGGGCAGAGGGCGGGGACGAGAGGACAGAACAGGGATGTGAGAGACAGTCATAGCAGGACAGGCAAGACAAAAGGCACAGTAGGAGCAGTGGGGTGGAGGGTACAGACCTGACTAGTAGATGGTTTCTTCCAGAGCGCTGTTAGGTTCGGATCTATTCCAACAGCGTCTCGGCGCAGGCCTCCCCTCATGGACTCCCACAGCTAGACTCCCAGCTCTTTTGTTGAGGCTCTTCTGTTTGCTGGCGCTTCTTGCTGGCGCTGAAATAGGCTGCTTGATTAAATGTTACGACTGCGTGGCAAAAGAACCAACTAAACTGTGTGGAAACCAATCAAATAGCAAATCAACTTCTAATCAATTTAACCACTCACCTGGTACTAATCACACACTAACTCAGCTAATTCAAACACCACCTTACAATGTTACCAAATGTAGTTAGTTTAAAATTACTTGAAGCAGGAACTTACCTATCTGCCTCGGTCCCTGGTTGCCTGAAGACCCAGATGTCTACCTGTTTTAAAGTTATTTAAAACAGGTAGACATCTGGGGCATGTTGTCCATTTTGGTGCAGCGAATAAAAAGTTATAGGCAGTTTTATAGCCAGTTGCGTATGTTGATGATGTCATGCATCATGTTTGACGTTTAGCAGAGGTCAGAGGTCACGGGCGATGACATTTTTTCATAGTGCACATATGACTTCCTATGCGTGTTCCATTATAACTATGACCCTGTCGACACGCCCTAGGAGTTAAAATTTCAACGTAAATTACAATATGGCCGCCGCACCGTGTGAGCAATCTGTTTCAAAATTCAGCAGGTATTACAATGCAATGGTCAGTGCAATTGTGTTGACATTGAAGAGCATAAGTGCAATGGTGTTCTTGTTATGGGTTGCAAAGGTTTTTTTTTACAATTATCAATATGGCTGCCAAACCATGTGACCAAAATATGTCATTTTCATATCACCAGTACTTCACGTGATTCTCTATGATCATATAAACTTTCATGACTGTAGTGTATTGCACCTTGGATTTATGCACGAATGGATGAAAATAGAGCCGTCATGATACGATTATTTGCGCGCCGCGGCCATGTTTTGTAACGAAAAAGTGTGGATTTTACAAACGGTAGAAAGGACCTTGTCATGAACATGCGTGCCAATTTAGGTGTCTATTGACGATGCGGTTGAAGACAAGAAGATTGTTGAATATTTGGCGCCAATCCAGAGTATCGGGCAACGTAATTGTTCAATCAATCTCGATTGAACATATGTTTTTTATAGGCCGTTGCTGCACTATCTGCTGCCATTGTCATAGTTCCACATTAAATTGTTTTTAACGGCAAGCGTTTTGAAAAATTCCCAAAATTTCCACAAGATCCAATATGCGGGTCGAACCATGTGACTTTTTCATTCGGGGACGCCAGTCTGGTTGTCCAGCCATAGGCATCTACTTATGTATGCGTTTTCATAACTCTGCGATGTTGTTTGTGCGGAAAAATAATAATAATAATAATAATAATAATAATAATAATAATAATAATAATAATAATAACACAGCAATAGGAAAAACCTCAAAATGGAGCGAGGTAACCAGTAGTGTACCACAGGGATCAGTATTAGGTCCTCTGCTATTCCTAATCTACATTAATGATTTAGATTCTGGTATAGTAAGCAAACTCGTTAAATTTGCAGACAACACAAAAATAGGAGGAGTGGCAAACACTGTTGCAGCAGCAAAGGTCATTCAAAATGATCTAGACAGCATTCAGCACTGGGCAGACACATGGCAAATTTTTTGAGTACTATTGGGAGGATCTCAGTGTCCCCAGCGACGTGAGTGGGGTCACAGTGACTTGCCAAATGGTCCCTGGCACCTCCCCAGTGCGTGCATAGACCCCTGTGACCCCGTGGCGGGTCCCAGTGGTTCGCGAAACGGTCCTTTGCGTCTCCCCAGCGAGTGAACGGGCCCTAGCGACCCATCGTGCGGTCCCAGCGGCACGCCAAATTCTCCCTAGCACGTGCACGGGCCCCAGCAGCTCGCCAAATGGTTCCTGGCATCTCCCAAGCGCGCGCACGGGTCCCAGCGCCTCGCCAAATGGTTCCTGGTGTCTCCCTAGCGCGCGCACGGGTGCTAGTGACCCGAGCGTTTACACAGCGACTTGCCAAATGGTCCCTAGCAGCTCCCCAGCGACCCTGCGCTGGGTCCCAGTGGCTCGCCAAGCAGTCTGTGGCGCCTCCCCAGCGAGTGAACAGGCCCTAGCGACCCCAAGTGGGGTCCCAGCGGCTCGGCAAGTGGATCCTAGCACCCTCCCCAGCACGTACAAGAGTCCCAGCGGGTCGCCAAATGGTCCGTGACACCACTCCAGCGCATGCACGGGCCCCACTGACCACACACGGGGTCCAAGCGGCTCGCCAAACGGTCCCTGGCGCCTACCCAGCGCGCGCACGGGCCCCAGCGACCCTGCGTGGGCTCCCAGTGGCTCGCCAAATGGTCCCAAGCACCTCCCCAACACATGCACGAGCTCCAGCAACGCAATGCGGGGTCCCAGCTGCTCGACAAATGATCTATGGCGCCTCCCCAGCGGCTTGCCAAACGGTCTCTGGCGCCTCGCCAGCACGCGCACGAGCCCCAGCAGCTCGCCAAATGGTTCCTAGCACCTCCCAGGCATGCACACGCGCCCCAGCGGCCCCACACGGGCACCCAGTGGCTTGCCAAATGGTCCCTGGCACCTTTCCAGCGCGCGCACGGGCTCCAGCGACAACGCGTGGGCTCCCAGTGGGTCGCCAAACCATCCCTGTCTCCTCCCCAGAGCAATCACGGGCCCCAGCGACCCCTAGTGGGCTCCCAGCGGCTCGCCAAATGGTCCCTAGCACCTCCCCAGCATGTGCATGGGCACCAGCGGCTCGCCAAGCGGTCCCTGGCACCTCCCCAGTTTACACACGGGCCCCAGTGACCCTGCGTGGTGTCTCAGCGGCTCGACAAACGATCCCTGGCTGCTTGTCAGCGCGCGCATGGGCCCCAGCCATCCGGCGCGGGGTCCCAGCGGCTCGCCAAATGGTCTCTAAAACCTTTCCAGTGCGCGCATGGGCCCCAGCGGCTCGTCAAATGGTCCCTAGCACCTCCCCAGTGCGTGCACGGACCTAAGCGACCACACGCGGGGACCCAGCTGCTCGCCAAACTATCCCTGGCTCCTCGTCAACGCGTGCACAGGCCCCAGCGACCCCTCACGGGGCCTTGAGGCTCGCTAATCGGACCCTGGCTCCTCCCCAGAGCGAGCACGGGCCCCAGCGGTTCGCCAAATGGTCCCTAGCACCTCCCCAGTGCGCACACGGACCTCAGCGACCACACGCGGTGACCAAACGGCTCACCAAACGATCCCTGGTCCTCGTCAGCGTGCGTATGGACCCCAGTGACCCTGCGCGGGGTCCCAACGGTTTGCCAAACGTCCCTGGTGCCTCCCCAGAGCGAGCACGGGCCCCAGCGACCCCACGTGAGTTCCCACTGGATCGACAAACGGTACCTGGCACCTTGCCAGCGTGCACACGGGCCCCAGTGACCCTAAGCGAGTTCCCAGCAGCTCGCCAAACGGACCTTGGCGCCACCCCAGAGCGAGCACGGGCCACAGCGGCTCACCAAATGGTCCCTAGCACCTCCCCAGCATGTGCATGGGCCCCTGCGATCCCGCGTGGACTCCCAGCAGCTTGACAAATAGTCCCTAGCACCTCCCCAGCACATACAAGAGCCAGCGTATCGCCAAACGATCCCTGGTCCTCATCAGCGTGCTCACGGGCCTCAGCGACCCCGCCAAGCGGTCCCTGGCTCCTCGTCAAAGTGTGCACAGGCCCCAGCGACCCCTCACATGGCCTAGAGGCTTGCCAAACGGACCCTGACGCCTCCCCAGGGCGAGCACGGGCCCCAGCGACCCCACGTGGGGTCCCAGTGGCTCGCAAAACGGTCCCTAGCAACTCCCCAGCATGTGCACGGGGTCCCAGCAGCTCGGCAAATGGTACTTAGCACTTCCCTAGCACGTGCACGGGCCCAGCAACGCTGCACGGGGTCCCAGCGGCTCGACAAATGCTCTCTGTGCCTCCCCAGCGGCTTGCCAAACTGTCTCTGGCGAAGTCCCAGCGGTTCGCCAAATGGTCCCTAGCACCTCCCCAGTGCATGCACGGACCTCAGCGACCACACGCGGGGACCCAGCGGCTCGCCAAACGATCCCTGGTCCTCGTTAGTGTGCGCATGGACCCCAGTGACCCTGCGCGGGGTCCCAACGGCTCACCAAACGGTCCCTGGTGCCTCCCCAGAGCATGCACGGGCGCCAGTGACCCCACATGGGTTCCCAGCGGATCGCCAAATGGTACCTGGCACCTCGCCAGCGTGCTCATGAGCCCCAGCGACCCCGCGTGAGCTCCCAGTGGCTCGGAGAACGATCCATGGTTCCTCGTCAACTCGTGCACGGGCCCCAGCGACCCCTCACGGGGCCTAGAGGTTCGCCAAACGGCACCTTTGCAACGCGCGCACGGGACCGTCGACCCCACGTGGGCTCCCAGTGGCTCGCCAAATGGTCCCTAGCACCTCTCCAGCACGCACACAGAACCCAACGACCCCGTGTGGGGTCCCAGCGTCTCGCTGAACGGTCCCTAGCACCTCAGCAGCACTGCACGGGCCCCAGCAACTCCGCGTGTGGTCGCAGCAGCTCACCAAACGATCCCTTGTCCTCGTCAGCACGTATTCTGGCAGAGGCGAGATTGGTGCTCGTCCTCTGCCAGGAATAATTAGAAAACCCGTGCAGAATGTGACCGGGGGATTATTAAATAGATAGTTAATCCCTCGGTCACTAATATAAAAGCCTGCCGCTCTCTGCACTCGTGGTGGGTGTTAGATCGGAGAGAGTGAGCGAGAGGAGTGAGAGAAAAAACAAAACTAAAACGTAAAGGATCAGTGAAGGCTATTGCCCAGCCTGATTGTATATTTTGTGTTCGTGATTTTGTTTTGTTTACCTGTTTTATTTTCGCTCTGTGAGCAAGTTTCTTTTTGTTAAAACATTTGATTTATTTTTGTATTAAAATAAAACGGCAGCCAGCCGCGTCATTTACTTTAACTGCAGTACTTGCCTGGTGTGTGTTTACCTTCCTGCTTCTGCCTGACGTCACCGCCCAGTCACCCTGTCACACGTGGTGCCAGCATGGGATCACCAGCGCCTCCTGGACTCAGGCAGAAGAGGGGTACTGCAGTTTTTCTTTTCGTTTTTTTCGTTTTTTATTACTGTGTGTGGAGAAAGGAGAGTGAGGAGGAAAGAGGATGGGAAGGAGGATGAAAGGAAAGAGGAGGATGAGGAGACAGCAGCCGCTGCAGCAGCAACAGCCGCAGCAAGTCTGCCTTACCTGCCTGTTGGGGGAGGAGTGGTGCTTCAATTGTGGGGAGCCATGGCACATTTCCCCTGGCACCTTCCCCATCTGGCAGGAGGAAGAGACACGGACAGAGGTGAGGAGGAGGCCCCTCTGCCACCAGCAGAGGGAGGATGCCTGCTGGTTCCGCCTCCATCGCCGCCACCAGCAGAGGGAGCATGCCTGCTGGTTTTCCCGCTGCAGCCAGAAGGGGAGGAGCCCCTGCCGCCTCGCAGCCAGAAGGGAGGAGCCCCTGCCGCCGCAGCCAGAAGGGGGAGCCCCTGCCGCCCGCAGCCAGAAGGGGAGAAGCCCCTGCCGCCCGCAGCCAGAAGGGGAGGAGCCCCTGCCGCCTTCACAGCCAGAAGGGGAGGAGCCCCTGCCGCCTTCGCAGACAGAAGGGGAGGAGCCCCTGCCGCCTTTGCCAGGACAGAGCAACAAGAGCTGCCTCTGCCTCCACCATCACCACCTGAGGTAGAGGAGCAGGAGCTGCCTCTGCCTCCACCACCACCACCTGAGGGAGAGGAGCAGGAGCTGCTTCTGCCTCCACCACCACCATCTGAGGGAGAGGAGCAGGAGCTGCCTCTCCCTTCACCACAGGACGTACCCGAACAGAAGCCTGGCGGTCCGCAGCTGCCCTTGCACAGGCTGCTAAAAAGAGCAAGGGGGAAAACGGCCGGGTCACCACGGCTGAGAAGAGGGCCAACCCCAGCACCACCGCTGGTCCTGGCTCCCCTCCGGCATTCGCCTCCTGAGGGTTCGCTGCCGCCGTCGCCTCCTGAGAGACTGCTGCCGCCCTGTCGTGCATCGCCCGGGGATGCCAGTTCGTCACCGCCCAGGGATGCCAGCCTCGCACCGCCCAAGCATGCCAGCCTCGCACCGCTCAGGGATGCCACGCCCACTCCGCTCAGGGATGCCACGCCTGGATCGCCTGGGGCTGCCTGTTGCTCTGCATCACCTGGGGCTGCCTGTTGCTCCGCATCGCCTGGGGCTGCCTGTTGCTCCGCATCGCCTGGGGCTGCCTTTTGCTCCACACAGGGTATGAAGGAGAATTGGGGGATATGTAGCAGGGCGGTAGAGAGCCCTGTACATTCATTTGTTTGGTTATTTTCAGAACGGGGGTTCCTCCTCCACCCCTGTGTTATTTTGTGTTTGTTTATGTATTTATTATTTATGACGAGGCGCCGTGTATTCTGTTATTATTTATGTGTTTTAGTTATGTATTTTAAATGACGGCGCGCGCCGTGGGATTTGTTATTGTTTTGTTTTATGTAAACGTATTCTGGCAGAGACGAGATTGGTGCTCGTCCTCTGCCAGGAATAATTAGAAAACCTGTGAAGAATGTGACCCAGGGATTATTAAATAGATAATTAATCCCTCGGTCACTAATATAAAAGCCTGCAGCTCTCGGCACTCGTGGTGGGTGTTAGATCGGAGAGAGTGAGCGAGAGGAGTGAGAGAAAAAACAAAACTAAAACGTAAAGGATCAGTGAAGGCTATTGCCCAGCCTGATCGTATATTTTGTGTTCGTGATTTTGTTTTGTTTACCTGTTTTATTTTCGCTCTGTGAGCAAGTTTCTTTTTGTTAAAACATTTGATTTATTTTTGTATTAAAATAAAAGCGCCAGCCAGCGTCATTTACTTTAACTGCAGTACTTGCCTGGTGTGTGTTTACCTTCCTGCTTCTGCCTGACGACACCGCCCAGTCACCCTGTCACACACCTCCTCAGAATGCGCACTGGCCACAGCGACCCCGCGCGGGATCCCAGCAGCTCTCCAAACGGTATCTGTCGCCTCCACAGCGCGCTCACCAGGCCTAGCGACCCAGCGCAGGGTCACAGCAGCTCGCCAAACGGTCCCTGTCACCTCCCCATTGCGTGCACGGACCTCAGCGCCCCGCCAAATGGTCTCTGGCACCTCCGCAGCACGCACACAGGCCCCAGAGACCCCGTGCAGGGTCCCAACGGTCTGCCAAACATTCCCTGGTGCCTCCACAGCATGCGCACCAGGCCCCGCGACCTCGCACGGGGTCCCAGCAACTCGCAAATGGCCCCTGGAAACTCCCCAGCGCGCACCAGGCCCAGCAACCCTGCGCGGGGTCCCAGTGACTCGCAAACGGTCCTTGTCACCTCCCCATTGCGTGCATGGACCTCAGCGCCATGCGCGAGGTCCCAGAGGCTCGCCAAATGGTCTCTGGCAACTCCCCAGAGACCCAGCGCAGGGTCCAAGAGGCTCACCAAATAGTCCCTGGCACCTCCCCAGCACGCGCACGGGGCCCAGCGGCTCTCCAAACGGTACCTGTCGCCTCCACAGCGTGCGCACGGGCCACAGCGAACCCTCGCGGGGTCCCAGCAGCTCACCAAATTGTCCTTGGCATCTCCCCAGCACGCGCACCGGGCCCAGCTACCCAGCGCGGGGTCCCAGCAACCTGCCAAACGGTCCCTGTTGCCTCCATAGCGCGTGCAGTGACCTCAGAGCCCCGCCAAATGGTCCCTGGCACCTCCGCAGCACGCGCACGGGTCCCAGCGACTCCATGCAGGGTCCCAGCGGTCCGCCAAACGTTCCCTGGTGCCTCCACAGCATGCGCACGGGCCCCAGTGAACCCGCGCGGGGTCCCAGCGGCTCTCCAAATGGTACCTGTCGCCTCCACAGTGCTGCCACGGGCCCAGCGACCCCGCACGGGTCCCAGCGGCTCACGAAATTGTCCCTGGCACCTCCCAGCGCATACCAGGCCCAGCGACCCCGCGGGGTCCCAGCGACTCGCAAATGGTCCCTGGCAACACCCCAGTGCGTGCACAGGCCCCAGCGACCCCGCGCAGGGTCCCAGCGGTCCGCCAAACGTTCCCTGGTGCCTCCACAGCATGCGCACGGGCCCCAGTGAACCCGCACGGGGTCCCAGCGGCTCTCCAAATGGTACCTGTCGCCTCCACAGTGCGCACACGGGCCCAAGCGACCCCGCACGGGGTCCCAGCGGCTCACCAAATTGTCCCTGGCACCTCCCAGCACGCATACCAGGCCCAGCGACCCCGCGCGGGGTCCCAGCGACTCGCAAATGGTCCCTTGCAACACCCCAGTGCGTGCACAGGCCCCAGCGACCCCGCGCAGGGTCCCAGCGGTCCGCCAAATGTTCCCTGGTGCCTCCACAGCATGCGCACGGGCCCCAGTGAACCTGCGCGGGGTCCAAGCGGGTCACCAAATTGTCCCTGGCACCTCCCCAGCGCGTGCCCCGGGCCCAGCGACACAGCGCAGGGTCCCAGCGGCTCTCCAAACTTTACCTGTCGCCTCCATAGCGTGCGCACAGGCCCCAGCGAACCCGAGCGGGTCTCAGCGGCTCACCAAATTGTCCTTGGTACCTCCCCAGCGCACAACGGGCCCAGCGACTCCAGCTGGGTCCCAGCAACCCGCTAAATGGTCCCTATAGCCTCCACAGCAGCTGCAGGGGCCCCAGCGACCCAGCGCGGGGTCCAGCGCGGGGTCCTAGCGTCTCACCAAATGCTCCATGGCACCTCCCCAGAATGCGTACGGTGCCGAGAGCCCCCACGCGGGGTCCCAGCGTCTCGCCAAACGGTCCCTTTCACCTACCAAGGACGCACACTGCCCCAGCGAACCCGGGCAGGGTTCCAGCGGCTCACCAAATTGTCCTTGGTACCTCCCCAGCACGCGCAATGGGCCCAGCGACTCAGCGCAGCAACCCGCCAAACGGTCCCTGTTGCATCGACAACGCGCGCAGGGGCCCCAGCGACCCAGCGCTGTGTCCTAGCATCTCACCAAATTGTCCCTGACACCTCCCCAGCGCTGGCACCTGGCCCAGTGACCCCACGCGGTGTCCCAGCGACTCGCAAATTGTCCCTGGCAACTCCCCAGTGTGCGTACGGGCTCTAGCGACCCTGCGCAGGGTCCCAGCAGTCCACCACATGTTCCCTGGTGCCTCCACAGCATGCGCACGGTCCCCAGCGACTTCGCGTGGGGTCCCAGCAGCTTGCCAAATGATCCCTGGCCCCTCCTCAGCGCGTGCATGGGGCACAGCGACTTCGCGCGGGGTCCCATCGGCTCGCCAAATGGTCCCTGGACTCTCCACAGCGCTCGCACTGGGCCCAACGACCCCTCGTACGGTCCCAGCGGCTCGCCAAATGGTCCCTGGCCCCTCCCCAGCACGCGCACAGGGCCCAGCGACCCCGTGCGGGCTCCGAGCGTCTCGCCAAATGGTCCCTGGCACCTACCCAGCGTGCGCACGGGTCCCAACGACCTCGCGCAGGGTCCCTGAGGCTCACCAAATGGTCCCTGGCACATGCCGAGTGCGCGCACGGGGCCCAGCGACCCCTTTCGGGGTTCCAGCGGCTCGCCAAATGGTCCCTGGCACCTCCCCAGCGTACGCACGAGACCTAGCGACGTCGCGCAGGGTCCCAGAGGCTCGCTAAATGGTCCCTGGCCCCTCCCCAGCATGCGCACGGGGCCCAGCGACCCCATGCGGGCTCCAAACGTCTCGCCAAATGGTCCCTGGCACCTCCCCAGCGTGCGCACGGGTCCCAGCGACCTCGCCCAGGGTCCCTGAGGCTCACCAAATGGCCCCTGGCACATGCCCAGTACGCGCACAGGGCCCAGCGACCCCATTCGGGGTTCCAACGGCTCGCCAAATGGTCCCTGGCACCTCCCCTGCGCACGCACGAGACCTAGCAACGTTGCGCAGGGTCCCAGAGGCTCGCTAAATGGTCCCTGGCACATCCCCAGCGGCGACGGGCCATAGCGACCCCTTCGGGGTTCCAGCGGCTCGCCAAATGGTCCCTGGCACCTCCCCTGCGCACGCACGAGACCTAGCGACGTTGCGTAGGGTCCCAGAGGCCCGCTAAATGGTCCCTGGCACATCCCCAGCGCGCCACGGCCACAGCGACCAGCGGGGTTCCCAGCGGCTCGCCAAATGGTCCCTGGCACCTCCCCAGCGCGTGCATAGGGCCCAGCGACCTCGCGTGGGATCCCAGTGTCTCGCCAAATGGTTCCTGGCACATCACCAGCACGTGCACAGGCCCCAGCAACAACGCGCAGGGTCCCAGCGGCTCGCAAATGGTCCCTGGCTCATCAGCAGCGCGCGCACGGTCCCCAGCCACTTCGAGTGGGGTCCCAGCGGCTTGCCAAATGGTCCCTGGACCCTCCCCAGTGTGTGCACGGGGCCCAGCTACTTCGCGCGGGGTCCCATCGGCTCGCCAAATGGTCCCTGGCCTCTCCCCAGCGCTCGCACTGGGCCCAACGACCCCTCGACGGTCCCAGCGGCTCGCCAAATGGTCCCTGGCACCTCCCCAGCGCACGACAGGCCCCAGCAACAACGCCGCAGGGTCCCAGCGGCTCGCAAATGGTCCCTGGCTCATCAGCAGCGCACGCACGGTCCCCAGCGACTTCGCATGGGCTCCCAGCGTCTCGCCAAATGGTTCCTGGCACCTCACCAGCACGTGCACGGGCCCCAGCGACACCGCGCATGCTCCCAGCGTTTCGCCAAATGATCCCAGGCACCTCCCCAGCGTGCGCACGGGTGCCAGCGACCTCGCGCAGGGTCCCTGAGGCTCACCAAATGGTCCCTGGCACATGCCCAGTACGCGCACAGGGCCCAGCGACCCCTTTCGAGGTTCCAGCGGCTCGCCAAATGGTTCCTGGCACCTCACTAGCACGTGCACGGGCCCCAGCAACAACGCACAGGGTCCCAGCGGCTCGCAAATAGTCCCTGACTCATAAGCAGCGCGCGACGGTGCCCAGCGACTTCGCGTGGGGTCCCAGCGGCTTGCCAAATGGTCCCTAGCCCCTCCTCAGCATGTACATGGGGCCCAGCGACTACGCGCGGGGTCCCATCGGCTCGCCAAATGGTCCCTGGCCCCTCCCCAGCGCTCGCACCGGGCCCAACGACCCTCGTGACGGTCCCAGCGGCTCGCCAAATGGTCCCTGGCCCCTCCCAGCAGCGCCGCGGGACCCAGCGACCCCGCGCGGGCTCCCAGTGTCTCGCTAAATGGTTCCTGGCACCTCACCAGCACGTGCACGGGGCCCAGCAACAACGCGCAGGGTCCCAGCGGCTCGCAAATGGTCCCTGGCTCATCAGCAGCACGCGCACGGTCCCCAGCGACTTCGCGTGGGGTCCCAGCGGCTTGCCAAATGGTCCCTGGCGCCTCCCCAGTGCGTGCACGGGGCCCAGCGACTTCGCGCGGGGTCCCATCGGCTCGCCAAATGGTCCCTGGACCATCCCCAGCGCTCGCACTGGGCCCCAGCGACCCCTCGTACGGTTCCAGCGGCTCGCCAAATGGTCCCTGGCCCCTCCCCAGCGTGCGCACGGGCCCCAGCGACCTCGCGCAGGGTCCCTGAGGCTCACCAAATGGTCCCTAGCACATGCACTTTGCGCGCACGGGGCCCAGCGACCCCATTCGGGGTTCCAGCGGCTCGCCAAATGGTCCCTGGCACCTCCCCAGCGCACGCACGAGACATAGCGACGTCGCACAGGGTCCCAGCGGCTCGCCAAATGGTCCCTGGCCCTCCCCAGTGCGTGCACGGGCACAGCAATTCGCGCGGGTCCCATCGGCTTGCCAAATGGTCCCTGGCCCCTCCCCAGCGCTCGCACTGGGTCCAACGACCCCTCGTACGGTCCCATTGGCTCGCCAAATGGTCCCTGGCCCCTCCCCAGCACGCGTACAAGGCCCAGCTACCCTGAGCTGCCTCCCAGCGTCTCGTCAAATGGTTCCTAGCACCTCACCAGCAAGTGCAAGGGCCCCAGCAACAACGCACAGGATCTCAGCGGCTCGCAAATGGTCCCTGGCTCATCAGCAGCGCGCGCACGGTCCCCAGCGACTTCGCGTGGGGTCCCAGCGGCTTGCCAAATGATCCCTGGCCCTCCCCAGCGCGTGCAAGGGGCACAGCGACCAGCGGGGTCCCATCGGCTCGCCAAATGGTCCCTGGCCCCTCCCCAGCGCAGCACGGGCACAGCGACCGGCGGGGTCCCATCGGCTCGCCAAATGGTCCCTGGTCTCTCCACAGCGCTCGCACTGGGCCGAACGACTCCTCGTACGGTCCCAGCGGCTCGCCAAATGGTCCCTGGCCCCTCCCCAGCACGCGCACAGGGCCCAGCGACCCCGTGCGGGCTCCGAGCATCTCGCAAAATGGTCCCTGGCACCTCCCCAGTGTGCTCACGGGTCCCAGCGACCTCGCGCAGGGTCCCTGAGGCTAACCAAATGGTCCCTGGCACATGCCGAGTGCGCACATGGGGCCCAGCGACCCCTTTCGGGGTTCCAGCGGCTCGCCAAATGGTCCCTGGCCTCTCCCCAGCACGCCCACGGGCCCAACGACCCCTCGTACGGTACCAGCGGTTCGCCAAATGATCCCTGGCACGCGCATGGGGCTCCAGCGACCCCTTTCGGGGTTCCAGCGGCTCGCCAAATGGTCCCTGGCCTCTCCCCAGCACGCCATCGGCCCAACGACCCTCAGACGCGGTACCAGCGGTTCGCCAAATGATCCCTGGCACGCGCACGGGGCCCAGCGACCCCGCCGGGATCCCAATGTCTCGCCGAAATGGTTCCTGGCACATCACCAGCACGTGCACGGTCCCCAGCAACAACGTGCAGGGTCCCAGCGGCTCGCAAATGGTCCCTGGCTCATCAGCAGCGCGTGCACGGTCCCCAGCCACTTTGAGTGGGGTCCCAGCGGCTTGCCAAATGGTCCCTGGACCCTCCCCAGTGTGTGCACGGGGCCCAGCTACTTCGCGCGGGGTCCCATCGGCTCGCCAAATGGTCCCTGGCCTCTCCCCAGCGCTCGCACTGGGCCCAACGACCCCTCGTACGGTCCCAGTGGCTCGCCAAATGGTCCCTGGCACCTCCCCAGCGCGTGCATAGGGCCCAGCGACCTCGCGCTGGGTCCCAGCAGCTCACCAAATGGTTCCTGGCACCTCACCAGCACGTGCACGGGCCCCAGCAAAAACACCCAGGGTCCCTGAGGCTCACCAAATGGCCCCTGGCACATGCCCAGTGTGCGCAAGGGGCCCAGCGACCGCTTTCGGGGTTCCAGCGGCTCGCCAAATGGTCACTGGCACCTCCCCAGCGCACGAACGAGACCTAGCGACGTCGCGCAGGGTCCCAGAGGCTCGCTAAATGGTCCCTGGCCCCTCCCCAGCACGCGCACAGGCCCAACGACCCCTCGTACGGTCCCAGCAGCTCTCCAAATGATCCCTGGCCCCTCCCCAGCACGCGCACGGGGCCCAGCGACCCTGCGTGGGATCCCAGTGTCTCGCCAAATGGTTCCTGGCACATCACCAGCACGTGCACGGGCCCCAGCAACAACGCGCAGGGTCCCAGCGGCTCGCAAATGGTCCCTGGCTCATCAGCAGCGCGCGCACGGTCCCCAGCCACTTCGAGTGGGGTCCCAGCGGCTTGCCAAATGGTCCCTGGACCCTCCCCAGCATGTGCACGGGGCCCAGCGACTTTGCGTGGGGTCCCATCGGCTTGCCAAATGCTCCCTGGCCTCTCCCCAGCGCTCGCACTGGGCCCAACGACCCCTCGTACGGTCCCAGCGGCTCGCCAAATGTTCCCTGGCACCTCCCCAGCACGTGCACGGGCCCCAGCAACAACGCCCAGGGTCCCTGAGGCTCACCAAATGTCCCCTGGCACATGCCCAGTGTGCGCACGGGGCCCAGCGACCCCTTTCGGGGTTCCAGCAGCTCGCCAAATGGTCCCTGGCACCTCACTAGCACGTGCACGGGCCTTAGCAACAACGCGCAGGGTCCCAGCGGCTCGCAAATGGTCCCTGGCTCATCAGCAGCGCATGCACGGTCCCCAGCGACTTCGCATGGGCTCCCAGCGTCTCGCCAAATGGTTCCTGGCACCTCACCAGCACGTGCACGGGCCCCAGCGACACCGCGCATGCTCCCAGCGTTTCGCCAAATGATCCCAGGCACCTCCCCAGCGTGCGCACGGGTGCCAGCGACCTCGCGCAGGGTCCCTGAGGCTCACCAAATGGTCCCTGGCACATGCCCAGTACGCGCACAGGGCCCAGCGACCCCATTCGGGGTTCCAGCGGCTCGCCAAATGGTCCCTGGCACCTCCCCAGCGCACGCACGAGACATAGCGACGTCACGCAGGGTCCCAGAGGCTCGCTAAATGGTCCCTGGCACATCCCCAGCGCGCGCACGGGCCACAGCGACCCCTTTCGGGGTTCCAGCGGCTCGCCAAATGGTCCCTGGCCCCTCCACAGCGCGTGCATGGGGCCCAGCGACTTCGCGGGGTCCCATCGGCTCGCCAAATGGTCCCTGGCCCCTCCCCAGCGCCGCACCGGGCCCAACGACCCCTCGTGACGGTCCCAGCGGCTCGCCAAATGGTCCCTGGCCCTCCCCAGCGCGCCAAGACGGGACCCAGCAACCTCGCGCAGGGTCCCTGAGGCTCACCAAATGGTCCCTGGCACATGCACATTGCGCGCATGGGGCCCAGCGACCCCTTTCGGGGTTCCAGCGGCTCGCCAAATGGTCCCTGGCACCTCCCCAGCGCACGCACGAGACATAGCGACGTCACGCAGGGTCCCAGCGGCTCTCCAAATGGTACCTGACTCCTCCCCAGGGCGCGCATGGGGATCAGCGACCCTGCGCTGGGTCCCAGCGGCTCGCGAAATGGTCCGTGGTACCTCCCGAGCGCACACACTGAGCCCATCGAATTCACGCGGGGTCCCACCAGCTCGCGAAATGGTCCCTGGCACCTCCCTAGCGATTGCACGGGCCCCAGCGACCTCGCGCAGGATCCCAGCGCTCGCTAAATGGTCCCTGGCACATACCCAGCACGTCCACGGGCTCCGGCGACCTCGTGCGGGATCCCAGCAGCTCGCCAAATGATCCCTGACACCTCCTCAGTGCGCACACGGATGCCAGAGACCCCACACGTCGTCCCAGCGGCTCGCCGAATGATCCCTGGCACCTCCCCAGCACGCGCACCGGGCCCAGCGACCCAGCGTGGGGTCCCAGCGGCTCGCCGAATGTTCCCTGTCACCTCACCAGCACATGCACGGGCCCCAGCAACAACGCGCGGGGTCCCAGCGGCTCGCAAATGGTCCCTGGCTCATCAGCAGCGCGCGCACGGTCCCCAGCGACTTCGCATGGGGTCCCAGCGGCTCGCCAAATGGTCCCTGGTACCTTCCGAGCGCACACACTGAGCCCAGCGAATTCACGTGGGGTCCCACCAGCTCGCGAAATGGTCCCTGGCACCTCCCTAGCGATCGCACGGGCCCCAGCGACCTCGCGCAGGATCCCAGCGCTCGCTAAATGGTCCCTGGCACATCCCCAGCACGTCCACGGGCTCCAGCGACCTCATGAGGGATCCCAGCAGCTCGCCAAATAATCCCTGGCACCTCCTCAGCGCGCACACGGAAGCCAGAGACCCCACACGTCGTCCCAGCGGCTTGCCGAATGGTCCCTGGCACCTCCCCAGCACGCGCACCGGGCCCAGCGACCCAGCGTGGGGTCCCAGCGGCTCGACGAATGATCCCTGTCACCTCACCAGCACGTGCATGGGCCCCAGCAACAACGTGCGGGGTCCCAGCGGCTCGCAAATGGTCCCTGGCTCATCAGCAGCGCGCGCACGGTCCCCAGCGACTTCGCATGGGGTCCCATCGGCTCGCCAAATGGTCCCTGGCCCCTCCTCAGCGAGCGCATGGGGCCCAGCGACTTCGCGCGGGGTCGCAGTGGGTAGTCAAATGGCAACTGGCACCTCCCCAGCGGGCGCATGGGGCCCAGAAACCACGCACGGCTTCCCAGTGGCTCGCAAATAGTCACTGGCCCCTCACTAGCACGCGCACGGGCCCCAGCGGCTCTCCAAATGGTCCCTTGCTCCTACGCAGCGCGCACACAGGGCCCAAAAGCCACACTCTAGGTCCCAGTGGCTCGCGAAATGGTCCCTGGCACAATCCCAGCACGCGCTCGGGCCCCAGCAACCACGCGCAGGGTCCCAGCGACTACCAAATGGTCCCTGGCCCCTCCCCAGCGCGCACATGTGGCCCAACGACCCCGTGCGGGGTCCCAGCAGCTCGCCAAATGGTCCCTGGTATATCCCCAGCGCACGCACTAGGCCCAGCGACCCCACGTGGAGTCCCAGCGTCTCGCCGAATGGTCCCTGGCACCTCCCCAGCGTGCACACGGGCCCCAGCAACCTCTCGCAGGGTCCCTGAGGCTCACTAAATGGTCCCTGGCACATGCCCAGTGCGCGCACGGGGCCCAGCGACCCCTTTCGGGGTTCCAGCGGCTCGCCAAATGGTCCCTGGCACCTCCCCAGCGCACGCACGATACCTAGCGACGTCGCACAGGGTCCCAGAGGCTCGCTAAATGGTCCCTGGCACATCCCCAGCGCGTGTATGGACCACAGCGACTTCGCGCGGGGTCCCAGCGGATCGCCAAATGGTACTTGGCTCCTCCCCAGTGCGCGCACGGGGCCCAGCAACACAGCGTGGGATCCCAGCGGTTCGCCAAATGGTCCCTGACACTTCCCCAGCGCGTACATGGGGCCCAGCTACCCCGCGCTGGGTCGCATCAGCTCGCCAAATGGTTCCTGGCACCTCACCAGCACGTGCACGGGCCCCAGCAACAACGCGCAGGGTCCCAGCGGCTCGCAAATGGTCCCTGGCTCATCAGCAGCGCGCGCACGGTCCCCAGCGACTTCGCATGGGGTCCCATCGGCTCGCCAAATGGTCCCTGACCCCTGCCCAGCGCTCGCACTGGGCCCAACGACCCCTCATACGGTCCCAGCGGCTCGCCAAATGGTCCCTGGCCCCTCTCCAGCACGCGCACAGGGCCCAGTGACCCCCGAGCTGGCTCCCAGCGTCTCGCCAAATGGTTCCTGGCACCTCACCAGCACGTGCACGGGCCCCAGCGACACCGCGTGGGCTCCCAGCGTTTCGCCAAATGATCCCTGGCACCTCCCCAGCGTGCGCACGGGCCCCAGCAACCTCGCGCAGGGTCCCTGAGGCTCACCAAATGGTCCCTGGCACATGCCCAGTACGCCAGACGGGCACAGCGACCCTTTCGGGGTCCCACCAGCTCGCAAAATGGTCCCTGGCACCTCCCTAGCGATCGCACGGGCCCCAGCGACCTCGCACAGGATCCCAGCGGCTCGCTAAATGGTCCCTGGCACATCCCCAGCATGTGCACCGGCTCCAGCGACCTCGCGCGGGATCCCAGCAGCTCACCAAATGATCAATGGCACCTCCTCAGCACGCACACGGACGCCAGAGACCCCATGCGGGGTCCCAGCGGCTCGCAAAGTTGTCCCTGGCACCTCCCTAGCGATCGCACGGGCCCCAGCGACCTCGCACAGGATCCCAGCGGCTCGCTAAATGGTCCCTGGCAAATCCCCAGCACGTGCACCGGCTCCAGCGACCTCGCGCGGGATCCCAGCAGCTCGCCAAATGATCAATGGCACCTCCTCAGCGCGCACACGGACGCCAGAGACCCCACGCGGGGTCCCAGCGGCTCGCGAAGTTGTCCCTGGCACCTCCCTAGCACATGCACGGACACCAGCGACCTCGTGCAGAGTCCCAGCATCTCGCCAAATGGTCCCTGGTACAACACCAGCACGCGCACGGGCCCCAGCGACCCCGTGCGGGGTCCCAGCGGCTCGCCAAATGGTCCCTTGCTCCTACCCAACGCGCACACAGGGCCCAACAGCCACACGCGGGGTCCCAGCAGCTCGCAAATGGTTCCTGGCACAATCCCAGCGCGCGCACTGTGTCCAGCTACCCAAGGCGTGGTCCCAGTGGCTCGCGAAATGGTCCCTGGCACCTCCCCAGTGAGCGCTCGAGCCCCAGCAACCACGCACAGGGTCCCAGCGGCTACCAAATGGTCCCTGGCCCCTCCCCAGGCACAGTGCCCAAAGACCCCGCGCGGGGTTCCTGCGGCTCGCCAAACGTTCAATGGCACCGCCTCAGCGATCTCACAGGCCCCAGTGACCTCGCGCAGGGTCCCAGAAGTTTGCTAAATGATCCCTGGCACATCCCCAGCATGCGCACGGGCCCCAACGGCTCGCAAATGATCCCTGGCACATCCTTAGTGCGCGCACGGGGCCCAGCGGCTCGCTAAATGGTCCTTGGCACCTCACCAGCACGCGCACAGGCACCAGCGACCTCGTGCGGGGTCCCAGCGGCTCGCAAAATATTCCCTGGAACCTCACCAGCGATTGGACGGGCCCCAGCGACCTCGCGCAGGGTCCCAGCGGCTCGCCAAATGGTCCCTGGCACCTCCCCAGCGCGCACTCCGGCCCCGGAGACCCAGGGCGGGGTCCGAGCGGCTCGCCAAATGGTCCATTTAACCTCACCAATACGCGCACTGGCCCCAGCGACTTCGCGTTGGGTTTCCAGTGGCCCGCCAAACGGTCCCTGGCACCTCCCCAGCGATCGCACAGGGCCTCAACGACCTCGCGCAGGGTCCCAGAGGATCACCATATGGTCCCTGGCACCTCCCTAGCGTGCGCATGGGGCCCCGCGACCCCGCGCTGAGTCCCAGCGGCTCGCCAAATGGTCCCTGGTACCTGCCTAGTGCACGCACTGGGTCCAGCGACCCCGCGTGGGGTTCCAGCGGCAAGTCAAACGGTCCCTGGCACGCCAAATGGTCCCTGGCCCCTCCCCAGCACGCGCACGGGGCCCAACGACCTCGCGCAGGGTCCCTAAAGGCTCGCCAAATGGTCCCTGCCACATCCCCAGCGCGCACACAGGCTCCAACGACTTCGCTCGGGGTCCCAGCGGCTTGCCAAATGGTCACTGGGCCCTCCCCAGCGCGCGCACGGGGCCCAGCGACTTCGCAAGGGGTTGAATCGGCTCACCAAATGGTCCCTGGTACCTCCCCAGTGCACGCACTGTGCCCAGCGACCCCATGCGGGGTCCCAGCAGCTCGCAAAATGGTCCCTAGCACCTCCACAGTGATCGCACAGACCCCAGCGACTTCACCCGAGGTCACAGAGGCTCGCCAAATGGTCCCTGGCCCCTCCCCAGCAAGCGCACAGGGCCCAGCGACCGCTCGCGTGTTCTCAGCGGCTAGCCAAATGGTCCCTGGCTCCTCCCTACTGCGCACGGGGCCCAGCAACCTCGCGAGGGTTCCTAGCGGCTCGCCAAATAGTCCCTGGCAGATCTCCAGCGCACGCACGGACCCCAACGACTTCGCGCGGGGTCCCAGCAGCTAGCCAAATGGTCCCTGGCCCCTCCCCAGCGCATGCACTGGGCCCAGCGACCCCACACAGGATCCCTGCGGCTCGCGAAATGGTCCCTGGCACCTCCCCAGCGTGCGCACTGGAACCAGCGACCTTGCGGGCGTCCCAGCGGTTCGCCAAATGCTCTCTGGCGCCTCCCCAGTGCGCGCTCGGGCCCCAGCAACCCCGCACGGGGTCCCAGCTGCTCGTCAAATGGTCCCTGGCACCTCCCCAGCGCGCACACGGACGCTAGCGACGCCAGACGGGGTCCAGTGGTTCGCCAAACCGTCCCTGGCACCTCTCCAGCACGCGTACGGGCCCCAGCGACTTCGCTTTTGGTTCCAGCGGCTCAACAAACGGGCCCTGGCACCTCCCCTGCGATCGCACAGGCCCCAGGGACCTCGCGCGGCGTCCCAGAGGCTCGCCAAATGGTCCCTGACACCTCCCCAGCACGCACACGGGGCCCAGCGACTTCGCTTGGGGTCCCAGCGGCTCGCCAAATGGTCCCTGGTACCTCCCCAGCGCATGCACTGGGCCCAGAAACACCACGCGGGGTCCCAGCGTCTATTGAAATGGTCCCTGGCACCTCCCCAGCGCGCGCACGGGAACCAGCGACCTCGCGGGGGTCCCAGCGGTTCGCCAAATGCTCCCTGGCGCCTCCCCATTGAGCGCTCGGGCCCCAGCGACCCTGCACGGGGTCCCAGCTGCTCATCAAATGGTCCCTGGCACCTCACCAGCACGCGCACGGACCCCAGCGACCCCGTGCGGGATCCCAGCGGATCGACAAATGGTCCCTGGATCCTACCCTAGGAGGCTGTGTGGTCCAGTGGTTAAAGAAAAGGGCTTGAAACCAGGAGGTCCCCAGTTCAAATCCCACCTCAGCCACTGACTCATTGTGTGACCCTGAGCAAGTCACTTAACCTCCTTGTGCTCCGTCTTTCGGGTGAGACGTAATTGTAACTGACTCTGCAGCTGATGCATAGTTCACACACCCTAGTCTCTGTAAGTCGCCTTGGATAAAGGCGTCTGCTAAATAAACAAATTATTATTATTACCCAGCGCGCACAGGAACCAGCAACCACGCTTGGGATCCCAGCGGCTCGCAAATGGTCATTGGCAACTCCCCAGCGCGCGCCCGGGGGCGTAGCAACCCCGTGCAGGGTTCCAGCGGCTCGCCAAATGGTCCCTGGTACATTCCTAACGCACACACTGGGCCCAGCGACACCACGCAGGGTCCAAGCGGCTCGGGAAACATTCCATGGTACCTCCCCAGCGAGCGCACAGGGTCCAGCATCTACGTGCGGATTCCCAGCGGCTTGCAAATGGTCGCTGGACCCTCCCCAGCTTGCGCACGGGGCCCAGCGACCCCGCGCGGGGTCCCAGCGGCTCGCAAAATGGTCCCTGGCACAACCCCAGAGCGTGCACGGGCACCAACGGCTTTGGGCGGGGTACTAGCGGCTCGCCGGATGGTCCCTGGCACATCCCCAGCACGCGAGCGGGCATCAGCGACTTCGCACGGGGTCCCAGCGGCTCGCCAAATGGTACCTGGCACCTCACCAGCACGCGCACGGGCCCCAGCTACCCAGTGCGGGGTCCCAGCGGCTCACCAAATGGTCCCTGGCTCCTACCCAGCGCGCACAGGGCCTAGCTACCTCGTGCGGAGTCCCAGCGGCTCGCATATGGTCCCTGGCACATCCCCAGTGCGGCGCCGGGCCCCAGCGACCCGTACGGGATCCCAGCGGAACGACAAATGGTCCCTGGATCCTACCCAGCGCGCACAAGAACCAGCAACCACGCGCAGGATCCCAGCGGCTCGCAAATGGTCATTGGCAACTCCCCAGCGCGCGCCCGGGGGCGTAGCAACCCCGTGCGGGGTTCCAGCGGCTCGCCAAATGGTCCCTGGTATATTCCCAATGCACGCACTGGGCCCAGCGACACCACGCAGGGTCCAAGCGGCTCGGGAAACATTCCATGGTACCTCCCCAGCAACCCCGCGCGGTGTCCCAGTGGCTCGCCGAATGGTCCCTGGCACCGCACCAGCGCACGTACGGGGCCCAGCGACCCCACGTGGGGTCCCAGCGGCTTGCGAAGTGGTCCGTGGCACCTCCCCAGTGATCGCACAGGCACCAGCTACCTCACGCAGGATCCCTGGCACATCCCCAGCGTATGCACGTGCCCCAGCGACTTCGCGCGGGGTCCCAGCGGCTCGGCAAATGGTACCTGGCTCCTCCCCAGCGCGCGCAGGGGACCCAGCGAACCCGCGCGGGGTCCTAGCAGCTCGCCAAATGGTCCCTGGCACATCCCCAGAGCGTGCACGGGCACCAACGGCTTCGCGCGGGGTACTAGCAGCTCGCCAAATGGTACCTGGCTCTTCCCCAGCATGCGTCCGGGGTTCAGCGACCCCGTGCGGTGTCCCAGTGGCTCTCTGAATGGTCCCTGGCACCTCAACAGCGCACGTACTGGGTCTAGCAACCCCACGCGGGGTCCCAGCGGCTTGCGAAGTGGTACCTGGCTCTTCCCCAGTGCGCGCACGGGGCCCAGCGACCCCGCGCAGGATCCCAGCGGCTCGCCAAATGGTCCCTGGCACATCCCCAGCACATGCACGGGCTCCAGCGACCTCGCGCGGTATCCAAGCTGCTTGCCAAATGATCCCTGGCACCTTCTCAGCGCGCACACGGAAGCCAGAGACCCAGCGTGGGGTACGAGCGGCTAGCCAAATGGTACCTGGCACATCCCCAGCACATGCACGGGCTCCAGCGACCTCGCGCGGTATCCAAGCTGCTTGCCAAATGATCCCTGGCACCTTCTCAGCGCGCACACGGAAGCCAGAGACCCAGCGTGGGGTACGAGCGGCTAGCCAAATGGTACCTGGCACCTCCCCAGCACACGCACGGACACCAGCGACTTTGCGTGGGGTTTCAGCGGCTCGCCAAACGGTCCCTGGCACCTCCCCAGCGATCGCACGGGCCTCAGCGACCTTGCGCAGGGTCCCAGAGGCTCGCCAATTGGTCCCTTGCACATCCTCAGAGCGCGCACGGGCCCCATCGACTTCGAGCGGGGTCCTAGCGGCTCGTCAAATGGTACCTGGCTCCGCCCCAGCATGCGCACGGGTTCCAGCGACCATGCCAGTGTCCCAGTGACTCGCTGAATACTCCCTGGCACCTCACCAGCGCACGTACTGGGTCCAGCGACCCCACGCAGGGTCCCAGCAGCTCGCAAAGTGGTCCCTGGCACCTCCCCAGCAATTGAACGGGACACAGCGACCCCGCGCGGGGTCCCAGCGGCTCGCCGAATGGTCCCTGGCACCTCCCCAGCACACGCACCGGGCCCTGCGTCCCCCGCGGGATCCCAGCAGCTCGCCAAATGATCCCTGGCACCTCCTCAGCGCCACACGGACGCCAGAGACCCAGCGCGGGGTACGGCGGCTAGCCAAATGGTACCTGGCACCTCCCCAACACACGACGGACACCAGCGACTTTTGCGTGGGGTTTCAGCGGCTCGCCAAACGGTCCCTGGCACCTCCCCAGTGATCGCACGGGCCCCAGCGACCTTGCGCAGGGTCCCAGAGGCTCGCCAATTGGTCCCTTGCACATCCTCAGAGCCGCCGACGGGCCCCAGCGACCAGCGGGGTCCTAGCGGCTCGTCAAATGGTACCTGGCTCCGCCCCAGCGTGCGCACGGGTTCCAGCGACCACGCGCGGTGCCCCAGTGGCTCGCTGAATAGTCCCTGGCACCTCACTAGTGCACGTACTGGGCCCAGCGACCCCACGCGGGGTCCCAGCGGCTCGCGAAGTGGTCCCTGGCACCTCCCCAGCGATCGCACGGGACCCATTGACCTCGCGCAGGGTCCCAGCGGTTCGCCAAATGGTCCCTGGCACAACCCCAGTGTGTTCCCGGACCCTAGCGACCCAACGCAGGGTCCCAACGTATCGCCAAATGTTACCTGGCACCTCCCCAGCGCTGCGACGGACGCCAGAGACCCAGCGCGGGTACGAGCGACTAGCCAAATGGTACCTGGCACCTCCCCAACACACGCACGGACACCAGCGACTTTGCGTGGGGTTTCAGCGGCTCGCCAAACGGTCCCTGGCACCTCCCCAGTGATCGCACGGGCCCCAGCGACCTTGCGCAGGGTCCCAGAGGCTCGCCAATTGGTCCCTTACACATCCGCAGAGCGCGCACGGGAACCAGCGACTTCGCGCGGGGTCCTAGCGGCTCGCCAAATGGTACCTGGCTCCGCCCCAGCGTGTGCACGGGTTCCAGCGACCACGCGCGGTGCCCCAGTGGCTCGCTGAATAGTCCCTGGCACCTCACTAGTGCACGTACTGGGCCCAGCGACCCCACGCGGGGTCCCAGCGGCTCGCGAAGTGGTCTCTGGCACCTCCCCAGCGATCGCACGGGACCCATTGACCTCGCGCAGGGTCCCAGAGGTTCGCCAAATGGTCCCTGGTACAACCCCAGTGTGTTCCCGGACCCCAGCGACCCAACGCAGGGTCCCAACGTATCGCCAAATGTTACCTGGCACCTCCCCAGCGCGCACACGGGGCACAGCGACCCCACGCGGGGTCCCAGCGGCTCGCCGAATGGTCCCTGGCACCTCCCCAGCACGCGCACCGGGCCCAGCGACCCCGCGCGGGATCCCAGCAGCTCGCCAAATGATCCCTGGCACCTCCTCAGCGCACACACGGACACCAGAGACCCAGCGCGGGGTACGAGCAGCTAGCCAAATGGTACCTGGCACCTCCCCAGCACACGCACGGACACCAGCGACTTTGCGTGGGGTTTCAGCGGCTCGCCAAATGGTCCCTGACACCTCCCCAGCGATCGCACGGGCCCCAGCGACCTTGCGCAGGGTCCCAGAGGCTCGCCAAATGGTCCCTGGCACCTCCCCAGAGGGCGCATGGGGCCCAGCAACCACGGGCTGGTTCCCCGCGGCTCGCAAATGGTCACTGGCACCTACCCAGTGCGCACTCAGGCCCCAGCAACCACGCGCAGGATCCCAGCGGCTAGCAAATGGTCCCTTGCTCCTCCCAAGCGCGATGCTGTGGCCCAGCGACCCCGTTCAGGGTCCCAGCAGCTCGCCGAATGGTCCCTGGCACCCTCCCAGCACGCACTTGGCCCATCGACCCCGTGAGGGGTTCCAGCAGTTCGCCAAATGTTCCCTGGCACCTCCCCAGCGCGCACACGGGCCCCAGCTACCAGGCGTGGAGTCCCAGCGGCTCACCAAAAGGTCCCTGGCACCTACCCAGCGTGCGCACGGGGCAGCGACTTCGCGCGGGTACCCAGCGGCTCGCCAAATGGTCCCTGGCTCCTCCCCAGCAAGCGTATGGGGCCCAGCAACTTCGTGCGAGGTCCCAGCGGCTCGCAGAATGGTACCTTGCTCCTCCCAAGCGCGATCCTCTGGCCCATCGACCCCGTGAGGGGTTCCAGCAGCTCGCCAAATGGTCCCTGGCACATCCCCAGCGCTCATACGGGCCCTAGCAACCCCGCGTGGGGTCCCAGCGGCTCGCCAAATGTTCCCTGGCACCTCCCCAGCGACCGCATGGGGCCCAGCGACTTCGCGCGGGGTCCCAGCAGCTCGCCGAATGGTCCCTGGCCCCTCCCCAGCACGCACGTGGCCCATCGACCCTGTGAGGGGTTCCAGCAGTTCGCCAAATGTTCCCTGGCACCTCCCCAGCGCGCACACGGGCCCCAGCTACCAGGCGTGGAGTCCCAGCGGCTCACCAAAAGGTCCCTGGCACCTCCCCAGCAAGCGCATGGGGCCCAGCGACTTCACGCGGGGTCCCAGCAGCTCGCCAAATGTACCCTGTCCCCTCCCCAGCACACGCACGGGCCCCAGCGACTTCGTGCGAGGTCCCAGCGACTCGCAGAATGGTACCTTGCTCCTCCCAAGCGCGATCCTCTGGCCCAGCGACCCCGTGCGGGGTCCCACAGCTCGCCAAATGGTCTCTGGCACCTCCCCAGCGCGCGCACGGGCTCCAGCGGCTTCGCGCGGGGTTCCAGCGGCTCACCAAACGTTCCCTGGCACCTCCTCAGCGATCTCACAGAGGCTCGCTGCGGGGTCCCAGAGGCTCGCTAAATGGTCCCTGGCACATCCCCAGCATGCACACGGGCCCCAGCGGCTCGCAAATGATCCCTGGCACATCCTCAGTGCGCGCACGGGGCCCAGCGACCCCTCATGAGGTCCCAGCGGCTCGCCAAATGGTCCTTGGCACCTCACCAGCATGCGCACGGGCACCAGCGAACTCATGCGGGGTCCAAGCGGTTCGCGAAATGTTCCCTGGGACCTCACCAGCAATTGGACGGGCCCCAGCGACTTCGCGCAGGGTCCCAGAGGCTCGCCAAATGGTCCCTGGCACATCCCCAGCGTGTGCATGGGCCCCAGCGACTTTGCGCTGGGTCCCAGCGGCTCGCCAAATGGTCCCTGGCTCCTCCCCAGCCTGCCCACGGGGCCCAGCGACCCAACGTGGGGTCCCAGCGGCTCGCCAAATGGTCCCTGGCACCTCCCCAGCGCGCACGGTGCCCAGCGACCCCGTGCGGGGTCCCAGCGGCTCGCCAAATGGTCCCTGGCACCTGCCGACCGCAAGCACTGGGCCCAGCGACCCCACGTGGGGTGCCAGCGGCTCGCCAAATGGTCCCTGGCACATCCCCAGCGTGCACACGGGCTCCAGCTACCAGGCGTAGAGCTTCAGCGGCTCGCCAGAAGGTCCCTGGCACCTCCCCAGCGTGCTCACGGGGCTGCGACTTTGCGCGGCATCCCAGCGGCTCGCCAAATGATTCCTGGCCCCTCCTCAGCGAGCGCACGGGGCCCAGCAACCTCGTGCAGGGTCCCAGAGGCTCGCCAAATGGTCCCTGGCACATCCCCAATGCGCGCACGGGCCCCAGCGACTTCGCGTGGGGTCCCAGCGGCTCGCCAAATGGAGCCTTGCTCCTCCCCAGCGCGGGCCTGTGGCCCAGTGACACAGTGCGGGGTCCCAGCGGCTCGCCAAATGGTCCCTGGCACCTCCCCAGCGCGCACGGTGCCCAGCGACCCCACGCGGGGTCCCAGCGGCTCGCCAAATGGTCCCTGGCACCTCCCCAGCGTGCACACGGGCCCCAGCTACCAGGCGTGGGTCCCAGCGGCTCGCCAGAATGGTCCCTGGCACCTCCCCAGCGCGCTCACGGGGCCCAGCGACCCCGCGGCGTCCCAGCGGCTCGCCAAACGGTCCCTGGCACCTCCCCAGCAATCGCACAGGCCCCAGCGACCTCGCGCAGGGTCCCAGAGGCTCGCCAAATGGTCCCTGGCACATCCCCAGCGTGCACACGGGCCCCAGCGACTTCGCGGGGTCCCAGCGGCTCGCCAAATGGTCCCTGGCACCTCCCCAGCGCAGCACGGTGCCCAGCGACCCCGCGCGGCGTCCCAGTGGCTCGCCAAATGATCCCTGGCCCCTCCACAGCAATCTCACAGGCCCCAGCGACCATGTGCGGGGTCCCAGCAGCTCTCCAAATGGTCCCTGACACATCCAAAGCTCGTGCATGGGGTCCAGCAACCCCAAGCGGGGTCCCAGCAGCTCGTCAATTGGTCCCTGGCACCTCACCAGCACACACACGGGCCCCAGCGACCACATTTGGGGTCCCGGCGGCTCGCCAAATGGTCCCTGGTGCCTCCCCAGCGCATGCACTGGGCCCAGCGACCCCACGCGGGGTCCCATCGGCTTGCGAAATGGTCCCCGGCACCTCCCCAGCGCACGCACGGGAACCAGCGACCTTGCGGGGGTCCCAGCTGCTCGTCAAATGGTCCCTGGCACATCACCAGCACGCGCACGTACCCCAGCGACCCGTGCATGGTCCCAGCGGCTCGCCAAATGGTCCCTGGCTCCTCCCCAGCACGCGAACAGGGACCAGCAACCAAGCGCGGGTCCCAGCGGCTCGCCAAATGTTCCCTGGCACCTCCCCAGCACGCGCACGGGCCCAACGACCCGCATGGTTCCAGCGGCTCGCAAAATGTTCCCAGGCACCTCCCCAGCGCACGCACGGGCCCAGCGACTTCGCGAGACGTCCCAGTGGCTCGCCAAATGGTCCCTGGCCCCTCCACAGCGAGCGCACGGGGCCCAGAGACTTTGCACGGGTCCCAGCGGCTCGCCAAATGGTCCCTGGCACCTCCCCAGCGTGCGCACGGGCACCAGCGACCTCGCGCGGGTCCCAGCGGCTCGCCAAATGGTCCCTGGCACCTCCCCAGCGCACGCACGGGCCCAGCGACCCCACTGCGGAGTCCCAGCGGCTCGCCAAATGGTCCCTGGCTCCTCCCCAGCGACGCACAGGGCCCAGCGACCCGCGCAGGGTCCCAGCGGCTCGCCAAATGGTCCCTGGCACCTCCCCAGCACGCGACACGGGCCCAGCGATCCAGCGTGGGTCCCAGCGGCTCGCCAAATGGTCCCTGGCACCTCCCCAGCGATCGCACGGGCCCCAGCGACCTTGCGCAGGGTCCCAGCGGCTCGCCAAATGGTCCCTGGCACATCCCCAGCGCACGCACGGGCCCAGCGACCCCAAGCGGGGTCCCAGCGGCTCGCCAAATGGTCCCTGGCACCTCCCCAGCCACAGGCACAGGGCCCAGCGAACCCGCTGGGTCCCAGCGGCTCGCCAAATGGTCCCTGGCACCTCCCCAGCACGCCGCACGGGCCCAGCGACCACGCTGCGGGATCCCAGCGGCTCGCCAAATGGTCCCTGGCACCTCCCCAGCGCGCGCACTGGGCCCCAGCGACCTTGCGATGGGTCCCAGCGGCTCGCCAAATGGTCCCTGGCACCTCCCCAGCACACGCACGGGCCCAGCGACCTCACGCGGGTCCCAGCGGCTCGCCAAATGGTCCCTGGCACCTCCCCAGCGAGCGCACGGGCCCAGCGACCCGCAGGGTCCCAGCGGCTCGCCAAATGGTCCCTGGCACCTCCCCAGCGCGCGCACGGGCCCAGCGACCCCGCGGGGTCCCAGCGGCTCGCCAAATGGTCCCTGGCACCTCCCCAGAGCACGCACGGGCCCAGCGACCCGCGGGTCCCAGCGGCTCGCCAAATGGTCCCTGGCACCTCCCCAGCGCGATCACGGGCCCAGCGACCCCGCTGGGTCCCAGCGGCTCGCCAAATGGTCCCTGGCACCTCCCAGCGCGCACACGGGCCCAGCGACCCACACTGGGTCCCAGCGGCTCGCCAAATGGTCCCTGGCACCTCCCCAGCACGCACGGGCCCCAGCGACCTTGCGCGGGTCCCAGCGGCTCGCCAAATGGTCCCTGGCACCTCCCCAGCGCGCACGGGCCCAGCGACCCATGCGGGGTCCCAGCGGCTCGCCAAATGGTCCCTGGCACCTCCCCAGCTCGCGCACAGGCCCCAGCGACACAGTGCCGGGTCCCAGCGGCTCGCCAAATGGTCCCTGGCACCTCCCCAGCGCGCGCACGGGCCCAGCGACCCTGCGAGGGTCCCAGCGGCTCGCCAAATGGTCCCTGGCACCTCCCCAGCGCGCGCACGGGCCCAGCGACCCCATGCGCGGTCCCAGCGGCTCGCCAAATGGTCCCTGGCACCTCCCCAGCGCGCACGGGCCCCAGCTACCCCGCGGGGTCCCAGCGGCTCGCCAAAATGGTCCCTGGCACCTCCCCAGCGCGCGCACGGGCCCAGCGACCTCACGCAGGGTCCCAGCGGCTCGCCAAATGGTCCCTGGCACCTCCCCAGCAGCGCACGGGGCCCAGCGACCCGCGCGGGTCCCAGCGGCTCGCCAAATGGTCCCTGGCACCTCCCCAGCACGCACGGGCACCAGCGACCTTGCGCGGGTCCCAGCGGCTCGCCAAATGGTCCCTGGCACCTCCCAGCAGCGCTGCACGGGCCCAGCGACCCTAGCGGGGTCCCAGCGGCTCGCCAAATGGTCCCTGGCCCCTCCCCAGCGGCGCACGGGCCCAGCGACCTCGCACGGGGTCCCAGCGGCTCGCCAAATGATCCCTGGCACCTCCCCAGTTCGCGCACGGGCCCAGCGACCCCGGCGGGGTTCCAGCAGCTGGCCAAATGGTCCCTGGCACCTCCCAAGCGCGCACGGGCCCAGAGACCCCAGCGGGGTCTTAGCGGCCCGCAAAATGGTCCCTGGCACCTCCCCAGCAACGCACAGGCCCAGCGACCTCGCGCAGGGTCCCAGCAGCTCGCCAAATGGTCCCTGGCACCTCCCCAGCACACGCACGGGCCCAGCGACCCACGCGGGGTCCCAGCGGCTCGCCAAATGGTCCCTGGCACCTCCCCAGCGACGCACGGGCCCCAGCGACCCGCGCGGGGTCCCAGCGGCTCGCCAAATGGTCCCTGGCACCTCCCCAGCGCGCACGGGCCCAGCGACCCCGCGGGGTCCCAGCGGCTCGCCAAATGGTCCCTGGCACCTCCCCAGCGCACGCACGGGCCCAGCGACCCGCGCGGGGTCCCAGCGGCTCGCCAAATGGTCCCTGGCACCTCCCCAGCACGCGCACGGGCCCAGCGACCACGCGCGGGTCCCAGCGGCTCGCCAAATGGTCCCTGGCACCTCCCCAGCGCGCGCACGGGCCCCAGCGACCCCGCGGGGTCCCAGCGGCTCGCCAAATGGTCCCTGGCACCTCCCCAGCACACGCACGGGCCCAGCGACCCACGCGGGGTCCCAGCGGCTCGCCAAATGGTCCCTGGCACCTCCCCAGCAGCGCACGGGCCCAGCGACCGCGCGGGGTCCCAGCGGCTCGCCAAATGGTCCCTGGCACCTCCCCAGCGCGCGCACGGGCCCAGCGACCCCGCGCGGGTCCCAGCGGCTCGCCAAATGGTCCCTGGCACCTCCCCAGCACGCACGGGCCCAGCGACCCGCGGGGTCCCAGCGGCTCGCCAAATGGTCCCTGGCACCTCCCCAGCGCGCACGGGCCCAGCGACCCCGCGGGGTCCCAGCGGCTCTCCAAAAGGTCCCTGGCACCTCTCCAGCAGCGCACGGGCCCCAGCGACCCCACGCCGGGTCCCAGCGGCACACCAAATGTTCCCTGTCGCCTCCCCACCACGCACACGGGCCCTAGCGACCCAGCGTCTTGCCAAATGGTCCCTGGCACCTCCCCAGCGCGCACGGGCCCAGCGACCCAGCGGGGTCCCAGCGGCTCGCCAAATGGTCCCTAGCACCTCCCAGCACGCGCACGGGCCCCAGCGACCGCGCGGGGTCCCAGCGGCTCGCCAAATGGTCCCTGGCACCTCCCCAGCGCGCGCACGGGGCCCAGCGACCCCGCGGGGTCCCAGCGGCTCGCCAAATGGTCCCTGGCACCTCCCCAGCGACGCACGGGCCCCAGCGACCCGCGCGGGTCCCAGCGGCTCGCCAAATGGTCCCTGGCACCTCCCCAGCAGCGCACGGGCCCAGCGACCCCGCGGGGTCCCAGCGGCTCGCCAAATGGTCCCTGGCACCTCCCCAGCACGCGCACGGGCCCCAGCGACCCCGCGGGGTCCCAGCGGCTCGCCAAATGGTCCCTGGCACCTCCCCAGCGCACGCACGGGCCCAGCGACCCTCGCGGGGTCCCAGCGGCTCGCCAAATGGTCCCTGGCACCTCCCCAGCGCACGCACGGGCCCAGCGACCCCGCGGGGTCCCAGCGGCTCGCCAAATGGTCCCTGGCACCTCCCCAGCGCGCGCACGGGCCCCAGCGACCCGCGCGGGTCCCAGCGGCTCGCCAAATGGTCCCTGGCACCTCCCCAGCGCACGCACGGGCCCAGCGACCCGCGCAGGGTCCCAGCGGCTCGCCAAATGGTCCCTGGCACCTCCCCAGCGCGCACACGGGCCCAGCGACCCACGCGGGTCCCAGCGGCTCGCCAAATGGTCCCTGGCACCTCCCCAGCGCGCGCACGGGCCCAGCGACCCCGCGGGGTCCCAGCGGCTCGCCAAATGGTCCCTGGCACCTCCCCAGCACGCGCACGGGCCCAGCGACCCCGCGCGGGTCCCAGCGGCTCGCCAAATGGTCCCTGGCACCTCCCCAGCGCGCACACGGGCCCAGCGACCCGCGCGGGGTCCCAGCGGCTCGCCAAATGGTCCCTGGCACCTCCCCAGCGCGCGCACGGGCCCAGCGACCCACGCGGGGTCCCAGCGGCTCGCCAAATGGTCCCTGGCACCTCCCCAGCACGCGCACGGGCCCAGCGACCCCGCGGGGTCCCAGCGGCTCGCCAAATGGTCCCTGGCACCTCCCCAGCGCGCACGGGCCCAGCGACCCGCGCGGGGTCCCAGCGGCTCGCCAAATGGTCCCTGGCACCTCCCCAGCGCACGCACGGGCCCCAGCGACCTCGCGCGGGTCCCAGCGGCTCGCCAAATGGTCCCTGGCACCTCCCCAGCAGCGCACGGGCCCCAGCGACCCTGCGCGGGTCCCAGCGGCTCGCCAAATGGTCCCTGGCACCTCCCCAGCAGCGCACGGGCCCAGCGACCCGCGCGGGGTCCCAGCGGCTCGCCAAATGGTCCCTGGCACCTCCCCAGCGCGCGCACGGGCCCAGCGACCCGCGCGGGTCCCAGCGGCTCGCCAAATGGTCCCTGGCACCTCCCCAGCGCGCACGGGCCCAGCGACCCCGCGGGGTCCCAGCGGCTCGCCAAATGGTCCCTGGCACCTCCCCAGCACGCGCACGGGCCCAGCGACCCGCGCGGGGTCCCAGCGGCTCGCCAAATGGTCCCTGGCACCTCCCCAGCAGCGCACGGGCCCAGCGACCCCGCGCGGGTCCCAGCGGCTCGCCAAATGGTCCCTGGCACCTCCCCAGCACGCGCACGGGCCCAGCGACCCGCGCGGGGTCCCAGCGGCTCGCCAAATGGTCCCTGGCACCTCCCCAGCGCGCACGGGCCCCAGCGACCCGCGCAGGGTCCCAGCGGCTCGCCAAATGGTCCCTGGCACCTCCCCAGCGCGCACAGGGCCCAGCGACCCCGTGCGGGGTCCCAGCGGCTCGCCAAATGGTCCCTGGCACCTCCCCAGCACGCACGGGCCCCAGCGACCCGCGGGGTCCCAGGGGCTCGCCAAATGGTCCCTGGCCCCTCCCCAGCGCACGCACGGGCCCAGCGACCACGCGGGGTCCCAGTGGCTCACCAAATGGTCCCTGGCCCCTCCCCAGCAGCGCACGGGCCCAGCGACCCGCGCGGGGTCCCAGCGGCTCGCCAAATGGTCCCTGGCACCTCCCCAGCGCGCGCACGGGGCCCAGCGACCCCGCGGGGTCCCAGCGGCTCGCCAAATGGTCCCTGGCACCTCCCCAGCGCACGCACGGGCCCAGCGACCCGCGCGGGGTCCCAGCGGCTCGCCAAATGATCCCTGACACCTACCCAGCTCACGCACGGGCCCAGAGACCCGTGCGGGTCCCAGAGGCTCGCCAAATGGTCCCTGGCACATCCCCAGCGCGCACACGGGCCCAGCGACCCCGCGGGGTCCCAGCGGCTCGCCAAATGGTCCCTGGCACCTCCCCAGCACGCGCACGGGCCCCAGCGACCTCGCGGGGTCCCAGCGGCTCGCCAAATGGTCCCTGGCACCTCCCCAGCACGCGCACGGGCCCAGCGACCCCGCGGGGTCCCAGCGGCTCGCCAAATGGTCCCTGGCACCTCCCCAGCACGCGCACGGGCCCAGCGACCCCGCGGGGTCCCAGCGGCTCGCCAAATGGTCCCTGGCACCTCCCCAGCGCACGCACGGGCCCAGCGACCCACGCGGGGTCCCAGCGGCTCGCCAAATGGTCCCTGGCACCTCCCCAGCAGCGCACGGGCCCCAGCGACCCGCGCGGGGTCCCAGCGGCTCGCCAAATGGTCCCTGGCACCTCCCCAGCGCGCACGGGCCCAGCGACCCGCGCGGGGTCCCAGCGGCTCGCCAAATGGTCCCTGGCACCTCCCCAGCACGCGCACGGGCCCAGCGACCCGCGCGGGGTCCCAGCGGCTCGCCAAATGGTCCCTGGCACCTCCCCAGCACGCACGGGCCCCAGCGACCCGCGCGGGGTCCCAGCGGCTCGCCAAATGGTCCCTGGCACCTCCCCAGCGCGCGCACGGGCCCAGCGACCCCGCGGGGTCCCAGCGGCTCGCCAAATGGTCCCTGGCACCTCCCCAGCGCGCACGGGCCCAGCGACCCCGCGGGGTCCCAGCGGCTCGCCAAATGGTCCCTGGCACCTCCCCAGCGCGCGCACGGGCCCCAGCGACCCGCGCGGGGTCCCAGCGGCTCGCCAAATGGTCCCTGGCACCTCCCCAGCGCGCGCACGGGCCCAGCGACCCACGCGGGGTCCCAGCGGCTCGCCAAATGGTCCCTGGCACCTCCCCAGCACGCGCACGGGCCCCAGCGACCCGCGCGGGTCCCAGCGGCTCGCCAAATGGTCCCTGGCACCTCCCCAGCGCGCCACGGGCCCAGCGACCCACGCGGGGTCCCAGCGGCTCGCCAAATGGTCCCTGGCACCTCCCCAGCGCGCGCACGGGCCCAGCGACCCGCGCGGGTCCCAGCGGCTCGCCAAATGGTCCCTGGCACCTCCCCAGCAGCGCACGGGCCCCAGCGACCCCGCGGGGTCCCAGCGGCTCGCCAAATGGTCCCTGGCACCTCCCCAGCGCGCGCACGGGCCCAGCGACCCCGCGGGGTCCCAGCGGCTCGCCAAATGGTCCCTGGCACCTCCCCAGCACGCGCACGGGCCCAGCGACCCGCGCGGGGTCCCAGCGGCTCGCCAAATGGTCCCTGGCACCTCCCCAGCGCACGCACGGGCCCAGCGACCCGCGCGGGGTCCCAGCGGCTCGCCAAATGGTCCCTGGCACCTCCCCAGCGCGCGCACGGGCCCAGCGACCCCGCGGGGTCCCAGCGGCTCGCCAAATGGTCCCTGGCACCTCCCCAGCACGCGCACGGGCCCAGCGACCGCGCGGGGTCCCAGCGGCTCGCCAAATGGTCCCTGGCACCTCCCCAGCAGCGCACGGGCCCAGCGACCCGCGCGGGGTCCCAGCGGCTCGCCAAATGGTCCCTGGCACCTCCCCAGCACGCGCACGGGCCCAGCGACCCCGCGGGGTCCCAGCGGCTCGCCAAATGGTCCCTGGCACCTCCCCAGCGACGCACGGGCCCAGCGACCCGCGCGGGGTCCCAGCGGCTCGCCAAATGGTCCCTGGCACCTCCCCAGCACGCGCACGGGCCCAGCGACCCACGCGGGGTCCCAGCGGCTCGCCAAATGGTCCCTGGCACCTCCCCAGCACGCGCACGGGCCCCAGCGACCCGCGCGGGGTCCCAGCGGCTCGCCAAATGGTCCCTGGCACCTCCCCAGCGCACGCACGGGCCCAGCGACCCCGCGGGGTCCCAGCGGCTCGCCAAATGGTCCCTGGCACCTCCCCAGCGCACGCACGGGCCCAGCGACCCGCGCGGGGTCCCAGCGGCTCGCCAAATGGTCCCTGGCACCTCCCCAGCACGCGCACGGGCCCAGCGACCCCGCGGGGTCCCAGCGGCTCGCCAAATGGTCCCTGGCACCTCCCCAGCAGCGCACGGGCCCAGCGACCCCGCGGGGTCCCAGCGGCTCGCCAAATGGTCCCTGGCACCTCCCCAGCACGCGCACGGGCCCAGCGACCTCACGCGGGTCCCAGCGGCTCGCCAAATGGTCCCTGGCACCTCCCCAGCAGCGCACGGGCCCAGCGACCCGCGCGGGTCCCAGCGGCTCGCCAAATGGTCCCTGGCACCTCCCCAGCACGCGCACGGGCCCAGCGACCCCGCGGGGTCCCAGCGGCTCGCCAAATGGTCCCTGGCACCTCCCCAGCACGCGCACGGGCCCAGCGACCCGCGCGGGTCCCAGCGGCTCGCCAAATGGTCCCTGGCACCTCCCCAGCAGCGCACGGGCCCAGCGACCCGCGCGGGTCCCAGCGGCTCGCCAAATGGTCCCTGGCACCTCCCCAGCACGCGCACGGGCCCCAGCGACCCCGCGCGGGTCCCAGCGGCTCGCCAAATGGTCCCTGGCACCTCCCCAGCACGCGCACGGGCCCCAGCGACCCGCGCGGGGTCCCAGCGGCTCGCCAAATGGTCCCTGGCACCTCCCCAGCGCACGCACGGGCCCAGCGACCCCGCGGGGTCCCAGCGGCTCGCCAAATGGTCCCTGGCACCTCCCCAGCACGCGCACGGGCCCCAGCGACCGCGCGGGGTCCCAGCGGCTCGCCAAATGGTCCCTGGCACCTCCCCAGCAGCGCACGGGCCCAGCGACCCCGCGGGGTCCCAGCGGCTCGCCAAATGGTCCCTGGCACCTCCCCAGCAGCGCACGGGCCCCAGCGACCTCGCGCGGGTCCCAGAGGCTTGCCAAATGGTCCCTGGCACCTCCCCAGCAGCGCACGGGCCCAGCGACCCGCGCGGGGTCCCAGCGGCTCGCCAAATGGTCCCTGGCCCCTCCCCAGCACGCGCACGGGTCCCAACGACCCGCGTGAGGTCCCAGCGGCTTGGCAAATGGTTCCTGGCCCCTCCCCAGCGCACGCACGGGCCCAGCGACCCCGCGGGGTCCCAGCGGCTCGCCAAATGGTCCCTGGCACCTCCCCAGCGCGCGCACGGGCCCAGCGACCCCGCGGGGTCCCAGCGGCTCGCCAAATGGTCCCTGGCACCTCCCCAGCGCACGCACGGGGCCCAGCGACCCGCGCGGGTCCCAGCGGCTCGCCAAATGGTCCCTGGCACCTCCCCAGCGCACGCACGGGCCCAGCCACTTCGCGGGGTCCCAGCGGCTCGCCAAATGGTCCCTGGCACCTCCCCAGCACGCACACGGGCCCAGCGACCCTATGCGGGTCCCAGCGGCTCGCCAAATGGTCCCTGGCACCTCCCCAGCGCGCGCACGGGCCCAGCGACCCGTGCGGGGTCCCAGCGGCTCGCCAAATGGTCCCTGGCACCTCCCCAGCACGCGCACGGGCCCCAGCGACCCCGCGCGGGTCCCAGCGTCTCGCCAAATGGTCCCTGGCACATCCCCAGCACGCACACGGGCCCTAGAGACCCCGCGGGGTCCGAGCGGCTCGCCAAATGGTCCCTGGCACCTCCCCAGCGCGCACGGGCCCAGCGACCCAGCGCGGGTCCCAGCGGCTTGCCAAATGGTCCCTGGCACCTCCCCAGCATGCACGGGCCCCAGCGACCCGCGCGTGGTCACAGAGGCTCGCCAAATGGTCCCTGGCACCTCCCCAGCGCGTGCACGTGGCCGAACGACCCGCGCGGAATCACAGCGGCTCGCCAAATGACCCCTGGGACCTCCCCAGCGCACGCACGGGCCCCAGCGACCTCGCGTGGGTCCCAGCGGCTCGCCAAATGGTCCCTGCCACATCCGCAGCGTGCGCACGGGGCCCAGCGACCTCGCGCGGGATCCCAGCGGCTCACCAAATGGTCCCTGGCACCTCCCCAGCAGCGCACGGGCCCAGCGACCCGCGCTGGGTCCCAGCGGCTCGCCAAATGGTCCCTGGCACCTCCCCAGCGCGCGCACGGGCCCAGCAAATTCGCGCGGGTCCCAGCGGCTCGCCAAATGGTCCCTGGCCCCTCCCCAGCGCGCACGGGGCCCAACGACCCTGCGCGGGGTCCCAGCGGCTCGCCAAATGGTCCCTGGCACCTCCCCAGCACGCGCACGGGCCCAGCGACCCTGCGCGGGGTCCCAGCGGCTCGCCAAATGGTCCCTGGCCCCTCCCCAGCACGCACGGGCGCAAGCGACATTGCGCGGGTCCCAGCGGCTCGCCAAATGATCCCTGGCACCTCACCAGCACGCGCACAGCCCCAGCAACCCCGTGCGGGGTCCCAGCAGCTCGCCAAATGGTCCCTGGTACCTCCCCAGCGCGCGCACAGGGCCCAGCGACCCGCGCAGGGTCCCAGCGGCTCGCCAAATGGTCCCTGGCACCTCCCCAGCACGCGCACGGGCCCAGCGACCACGCGTGGGTCCCAGCGGCTCGCCAAATGGTCCCTGGCACCTCCCCAGCAGCGCACGGGCCCCAGCGACCTCGCGTGGGTCCCAGCGGCTCGCCAAATGGTCCCTGGCACCTCCCCAGCACACGCACGGGCCCAGCGACCTCGCGCGGGTCCCAGCGGCTCGCCAAATGGTCCCTGGCACCTCCCAGCAGCGCACGGGCCCAGCGACCCCGCAGGGTCCCAGCGGCTCGCCAAATGGTCCCTGGCACCTCCCCAGCGCGCGCACGGGGCCCAGCGACCCGCGCCGGGTCCCAGCGGCTCGCCAAATGGTCCCTGGCACCTCCCCAGCGCACGCACGGGCCCAGCGACTTCGCGCGGGGTCCCAGCGGCTCGCCAAATGGTCCCTGGCACCTCCCCAGCGCGACACGGGCCCAGCGACCCGCGCTGGGTCCCAGCGGCTCGCCAAATGGTCCCTGGCACCTCCCCAGCGCGCACACGGGCACCAGCGACCCCGCGCTGGGTCCCAGCGGCTCGCCAAATGGTCCCTGGCACCTCACCAGCACGTGCACGGGCCCCAGCGACCTTGCGCGGGTCCCAGCGGCTCGCCAAAAGGTCCCTGGCACCTCACCAGTGCGCAAATGGGGACCAGCGACCCCTCGCGGGGTCCCAGCCGCTCACTAAACGCTCCCTAGCACCTCCCCAGCACGCGCACGGGCCCAGCGACCCCGCGAGGGTCCCAGCAGCTCGCCAAATGGTCCCTGGTACTTCCCCAGCGATCGCACGGGCACCAGCGACCAAATGCAGGGTCGCAGCGGCTCGACAAATGGTCCCTGGCACCTCCCCAGCGTGAGCAGGGGCCCCAGCGACATCGCGGGGTCCCAGTGGTTCGCCAAATGGTCCCTGGCACCTCCCCAGCGCGCGCACGGGGCCCAGCGACCCCGCGCGGGGTCCCAGCGGCTCGCCAAATGGTCCCTGGCCCTTCCACAGCGCGCGCACGGGCAACAGCGACCTCGCGCAGTGTCCCAGAGACTCGCCAAATGGTCCCTGGCACCTCACCAGCACATGCACGGGCCCCAGCAACCACGCGCGGGGTCCCAGTGGCTCACAATAGTCCCTGGCACCTCCACAGCGCGCGTACGGAGCCCAGCGACCCCACGCGGGGTCCAATTGCCTCGCCAAATGGTCCCTGGCACCTCCCCAGCGTGCGCACGGGGCCCAGCGACCGCGCACTGGGTCCCAGCGGCTCACCAAACGTTCCCTGGCAACTCCCCAGCACGCACACGGGCCCCAGTGACCTCGCGCGGGGTCCCAGCGGCTCGCCAAACCGTCCCGGGCACCTCCCCAGTGCGCGTACGGGGCCCAGCGATCTCATGCGTCGTCCCAGCAGCTCGCCAAAAGGTCCCTATCACCTCCCCAACTCGCGCACAGGCCCCAGCGACACAGTGCCGGGTCCCATCAGCTCGCCAAACTGTCCCTGGCACCTCCCCAGTGCGCCCACGTGGCCCGGAGACACTACGAGGGGTCCAGTGGCTTGCTAAACAGTCCCTGGCAAATCCCCAGCGCGCGCACGGACACTAGCGACCCCATGCGCTGTCCCAGCTGCTCGCCAAACGGTCCCTGGCACCTCACTAGTGCGCACAGGCCCCAGCGACCCCGCTTGGGGTCCCAGCAGCTCGCCAAAATGTCCCTGTCACCTCACCAGCGCGAGGACGAACACCAGCGACTTCACGCATTGTCCCAGCGGCTCGCCAAAGGTCCCTGGCACCTCCCCAGCGCGCACGGGTCCAGAGAACCCGCGTGCGTCCCAGCGGCTCACCAAATGGTCCCTGGCACCTCCCCGCTCACACACGAACACCAGCGACTTTGAGCGTTGTGCAATCGGCTTCCAAACTGTCCCTGGCACCTTGCCAGAGTGCTCCCCAGGCCCAGCGACCCCTAGCGGGGACCAAGCAGCTCGCCAAACGATCCCTGGCACCTCCCCAGCGAGCGCACGGGGCCCAGAGACTTTGCACGGGGTCCCAGCGGCTCGCAAATAATCCCTGGCACATCCACAGTGTGTGCACGGGCACCAGCGACTTCGCGCGGGGTCCCAGCGGCTTGCCAAATGGACCCTGGCCCCTCCCCAGCGCGCGCACTGTGCCCAGCGACCCCATGCGGGGTCTCAGCGGCTCGCCAGAAGGTCCCTGGCACCTCCCCAGTGATCGCACAGGCCCAAGTGACCTCGCACAGGGTCCCAGAGGCTCGCCGAATACTCCCTGGCACCTCCCCAGCACGCGCACGTGGCCCAGTGATCCATTGTGGAGTCCTAATGGCTCGCGAAATGGTCCTTCGCACCTCCCCAGTGATTGCAAGGGCCCCAACGACCTCGCGCAGGGTCCCAGAGGATCGCCAAATGGTACCTGGCACCTTCCCAGCGCGCACACGGACACTAGCGACCCCAAACGGGGTCCCAGCAGCTCGCCATATGGTCCCTGGTGGCTCCGCCACGCCTACAGGCACAGGGCCCAGCGAACCCGCGCGGGGTCACAGCGGCTCGCCATATGGTCCCTGGCACCTCCCCAGCACGCGCACGGGGCCCAGCAACCACGCGTGGGATCCCAACGCCTAGCATATGGTCCCTGGCCCCTCCCTAGAGCGCGCTCTGGGCCCCCTCGACCTTGCGATGTGTCCCAGCTGCTCGCCAAATGGTCCCTGGCACCTCCCCAGCACACTCACTGGACCATGCAATTTCACGCGTGGACCAACCGGCTTGCCAAACTGTCCCTCCCCAGAGAGCGCAGGGGCCGCGCGCAGGGTCCCAGCGGCTCGCCAAACGGTCCCTGGCACCCCCCCAGCGTGCGCTCGGGGCCTAGAGACCCCGCGCCGGGTTCCAGCAGCTCGCCTAATGGTCCCTGGTATCTCCCCAGAGCACGCACGGGGCCCAGCGACTTCGACAAATGGTCCCTGACACCTCCCGAGCGCGATCACGGGGCCCAGCTACCCCGCGCTTGGTCCCAGTGGCTCGCCAAATGCTCCCTGGCACCTTCCCAGCGCGCACACGGACACTAGCGACCCCACACTGGATCCCAGCGGCTCACCAAACGTTCCCTGGCAACTCCCCAGCACGCACACGGGCCCCAGTGACCTTGCGCGGTGTCTCAGCAGCTCGCCAAACTGTCCCTGGCACCTCCCCAGTGCGCACATGAGCTCCAGCGACCCAGTTCGGGGTCCCAGCTGCTCACCAAACGGTCCCTGGCACCTCCTCAGCACACGCACGGGCCCCAGAGACTGCGTGGGGTCCCAGCAGCTCGCCAAACCATCCCTGACACTTCCCCAGTGGGCCCATGGGGCCCAGAAACCACACGTAGGGTCCCAGCGGCTCGCTAAACGGTGCCTGGCACCTCCCCAGCGAGAGCAGGGGCCCCACCGACTTCGTGCGGAGTCCCAGCAGCTCGCCATATGGTCCCTGGCACCTCCCCAGCATGCGCACGGGACCCAGCGACCCCGCGCGGGGTCCCAGCGGCTCCCAAATGGTCCATGGCACATCCCCAGCACACGCACAGGCCCCAGCGACTTCGCGCGGGGTCCCAGGGGCTCGCCAAATGGTCCCTGTTACCTCCCCAGCGCACGCAGTGGGCACAGCAACTCCTCGCGGCATCCCAGCGACTCGCCAAATGGTCCCTGGCACCTCCCCAGCGCACTCAAGGAGCTCAGCGACCCCAGGCGGGGTCATAGTGCCTCGCCAAACGGTCCCTGGCAACTCCCCAGCGCACGTATGGGGCCCAGCGACCCCGTGCTGTGTCCCAGCGGCTTGCAAATGGACCCTGGCACATCCCCAGCGCACGCACGGGCCACAGCGACTTCACGCAGGGTCCCAGCGGCTCGCAAATGGTCCCTGGGTCATCCCCAGTTTGCACACGGGGACAAGCGACCCCACGCCGTGTTCCAGCGGCTCGCCTAATGGTCCTTGGTATCTCTCCAGTGCACGCAGTGGGCCCAGCGACTCCGCGCGGGGTCCCAGCGGCTCGCAAAATGGTCCCTGGCACCTCCCCAGCACGAGCACGGACACTAGCGACCCCACGCAGGATCCCAGCGGCTCGCCAAACGGTCCCTGGCAACTCCCCAGTGCGCAAACGGCCCCCAGCGACACCGTGCACAGTCCCAGCAGCTCGCCAAACTGTCTCTGGCACCTCCCCAGTGCGCGCACGGGGCCCAGCGACCCAACGCGTCGTCCCAGGAGCTCGCCAAACGGTCCCTGTCACCTCCCCAATGCACGCACGGGCCCCAGCGACACCGTGCGGGGTCCCAGCAGCTCGCCAAACTGTCCCTGGCACCTCACCATGCGCCCACAGGGCCCGGGGACCACGCGAGGGGTCCCAGCGGCTCGCCAAACCATTCCTGGCGCTTCCCCAGCTCACGCACGGGCCCCAGCAACTTCGCACAGGGTCCCAGCGGTTCGCTAAACGGTCCCTGGCACCTCCCCAGTGAGAGCACGGGCCCCACCGACTTTGTGCGTGGTCCCAGCGGCTCGCAATATGGTCCCTAGCACATCCCCAGCGCGCACACGGGCCGCGCCGACATCGCGCGGGGTTCCAGCGGCTCCCCAAAAGGTCCCTGGCACCTCCCCAGTGCTCGCATGGGGCAGCGACTTCGCGCGGGTCCCAGCGGCTCGCCAAATGGTCCCTGGCCCCTCCCCAGCGCGCACGGGGCCCAACGACCCTGAGAGGTGTCGTAGCTGCTTACCAAATGGTCCCTGGCCCCTCCCCAGCTCGCGCACGGGGCCCAACGACGCCGCACGGGGTCCCAGCGGCTCGCCAAATGGTCCTTGGCCACTCCCCAGCGCGCGCACGGTGCCGAGCGACCCTGCGCGGCGTCCCAGCGGCTCGCCAAATCTCCCTGGGACCTCCCCAGCACACGCATGGGCCACAGCGACTTCGCGTGGGGTTCGAGAAGCTCGCCAAATGGTCCCTGCCACCACCAAGCGTGCGCACAGTACCCAGCAACCACGCGTGGGATCCCAACGCCTAGCATATGGTCCCTGGCCCCTCCCTAGAGCGCGCTCTGGGCCCCCTCGACCTTGCGATGTGTCCCAGCTGCTCGCCAAATGGTCCCTGGCACCTCCCCAGCACACTCACTGGACCATGCAATTTCACGCGTGGACCAACCGGCTTGCCAAACTGTCCCTCCCCAGAGAGCGCAGGGGCCGCGCGCAGGGTCCCAGCGGCTCGCCAAACGGTCCCTGGCACCCCCCAGCGTGCGCTCGGGGCCTAGAGACCCCGCGCCGGGTTCCAGCAGCTCGCCTAATGGTCCCTGGTATCTCCCCAGAGCACGCACGGGGCCCAGCGACTTCGCACGGGGTCCCAGCGGCTCGACAAATGGTCCCTGACACCTCCCGAGCGCGATCACGGAGCCCAGCTACCCCGCGCTTGGTCCCAGTGGCTCGCCAAATGCTCCCTGGCACCTTCCCAGCGCGCACACGGACACTAGCGACCCCACACTGGATCCCAGCGGCTCACCAAACGTTCCCTGGCAACTCCCCAGCACGCACACGGGCCCCAGCGACCTTGCGCGGTGTCTCAGCAGCTCGCCAAACTGTCCCTGGCACCTCCCCAGTGCGCACATGAGCTCCAGCGACCCAGTTCGGGGTCCCAGCTGCTCACCAAACGGTCCCTGGCCCCTCCTCAGCGCTCGCACGGGGCCCACAGACCCCACTAGGGTTCCCAGCAGCTCGCTAAACGGTCCCTGGCACCTCCCCAGTGATCGCACGTGCACCACCGACCAAATGCAGAGTCCCAGCGGCTCGCCAAACCGTCCCTGGCGCTTCCCCAGCGCGTGCACGGGCCCCAGCGACTTCGCGCGGGGTCCCAGGGGCTTGCCAAATGGTCCCTGGTACCTCCCCCGTGCACGCAGTGGGCTCAGCGACTCAGCACGGGGTCCCAGCGGCTCGCAAAATGGTCCCTAGCACCTCCCTAGCACGAGCACGGACACTAGCGACCCCACGCAGGATCCCAGTGTCTCACCAAACGGTCCCTGGCAACTCCCCAACACATGCACGGGCCCCAGCGACCCCGCTCGGGGTCCCAGCAGCTTGCCAAACTGTCACTGGCACCTCCCCAGTGCGCCCACGGAGCCCGGAGACCCCACAAGAGGTCCCAGCAGCTCGCCAAACGGTCCCTGGCACCTCCCCAGTGATCGCAGGGGCCCCAGCGACCTCTCGCATGGTCCCAGCGGCTCGCCAATTGGTCCCTGGCACCTCCCCAGCGTGCACACGGACACTAGCGACATCGCGCGGGGACCCAGCGGCTCGCCAAACCGTCCCGGGCACCTCCCCAGTGCGCGTACGGGGCCCAGCGATCTCATGCGTCGTCCCAGCAGCTCGCCAAAAGGTCCCTATCACCTCCCCAACTCGCGCACAGGCCCCAGCGACACAGTGCCGGGTCCCATCAGCTCGCCAAACTGTCCCTGGCACCTCCCCAGTGCGCCCACGTGGCCCGGAGACACTACGAGGGGTCCAGTGGCTTGCTAAACAGTCCCTGGCAAATCCCCAGCGCGCGCACGGACACTAGCGACCCCATGCGCTGTCCCAGCTGCTCGCCAAACGGTCCCTGGCACCTCACTAGTGCGCACAGGCCCCAGCGACCCCGCTTGGGGTCCCAGCAGCTCGCCAAAATGTCCCTGTCACCTCACCAGCGCGAGGACGAACACCAGCGACTTCACGCATTGTCCAAGCGGCTCGCCAAAAGGTCCCTGGCACCTCCCCAGCGCGCACACGGGGTCCAGAGAACCCGCGCGTGCTCCGAGCGGCTCACCAAATGGTCCCTGGCACCTCCCCGCTCACACACGAACACCAGCGACTTTGAGCGTTGTGCAATCGGCTTCCAAACTGTCCCTGGCACCTTGCCAGAGTGCTCCCCAGGCCCAGCGACCCCTAGCGGGGACCAAGCAGCTCGCCAAACGATCCCTGGCACCTCCCCAGCGATCGCAGGGGCCCCAACGACCTCGCGCATGGTCCCAGCGGCTCGCCAATTGGTCCCTGGCACCTCCCCAGCGTGCACACGGACACTAGCGACATCGCGCGGGGTCCCAGCGGCTCGCCAAACCGTCCCTGGCACTTCCCCAGCGCGTACACGGGCCCCAGCAACATCGCGCGGGGTCCCAGGGGCTTGCCAAATGGTCCCTGGTACCTCCGCAGCACGCGCACAGGGTCCAGAGACCCCGCGCGTGGTCCGAGTGGCTCACCAAATGTTCCCTGGCACCTCCCCAGCGCGCGCACGAACACCAGAGACCCCTTGCGGGGACCAAGCAGCTCACCAAATGGTCCCTGGCACCTCCCCAGTGAGCGCAGGGGCCCCAGCGACCTCGCGCAGGGTCCCAGCGGCTCGCCAATTGGTCCCTGGCACCTCACCAGCGTGCACACAGACACTAGCGACACCACGCGTCGTCCCAGCAGTTTGCCAAACCGACCCTGGCGCTTCCCCAGTGCGGGCACGTGCACCAGCGACCCCACGCTTGGTCCCAGCGGCTCGCCAAATGGTACCTGGCACCTCCCCAACGCACGCACGGACACTAGCGACCCCAAGCGGGGTCCCAGCGGCTCCACAAACTGTCCCTGATACCTCCCCAGCGCACGCACGGGCCCTAGGGACTTTTGCGCAGACATTTCATTTTTGGCTTCGTTTTGCGCATATAAATGGTAAAATGCAGTTTTGAACGGCGAACGAACACGCATACGCAGCTACGTTCAGCGATGCGGCCTTTCATTTTTTGGTGTCGTTTTGCGCATATTAATTGTAAAATGCAGTTTTGAACAGCGAACACATACGCATGCGTAGCAACTCGGCTAAAACTACGCAACTGCGGCGTTCAAAACTGCATTTTACCATGTATATGCGCAAAACGACACCAAAAATGAAAGGCCTGTGCAGCCCTGAACGCAGCTGCACATGCGCAGCACCTCGGATAAAACTACGCAGCTGCACTTGCATATGCGTTCGCCTATCAAAACTGCATTTTACCATTTATATGCGCAAAACGACACCAAAGATGAAAGGCCTGCGCAGTCCTGAACGTAGCTGCGCATGCGCAGCACCTCGACTAAAACTATGCAGCTGCGCATGCGTTCACCGTTAAAACTGCATTTTACCATTTATATGCGCAAAACTACACCAAAAATGAAAGGCCTGCGCAGTCCTGAACGCAGCTGCGCATGCGCAGCAACTCGGCTAAAACTACGCAGCTGCGCATGCGTATGCGTTCGGAGTTCAAAACTGCATTTTACCATTTATATGCGCAAAACGACACCAAAAATGAAAGGCCTGTGCAGCCCTGAACGCAGCTGCACATGCGCAGCACCTCGGCTAAAACTACGCAGCTGCGCATGCGTATGCGTTCGCCGTTTAAAACTGCATTTTGCCATTTATATGCGCAAAACGAAACCAAAAATGAAAGGGCTGTGCATTTCTGAACCTTGGCTAAAACTACGCAGCTGCGCATGCATATGCGTTAACCGTTCAAAACTGCATTTTACCATATGCGCAAAACGACACCAAACAACACCTGCGCAGTCCTGAACCCTAACCCTAACCCTAAAACCCTAACCCTAAAACTCTAACCCTAAACCCTAACCCTAAACCCTAACCTTAACCCCTAACCCTAAACCTAAGGAACCGTTTACAAAGCCGCTGGGACAACACGCGAAGTCGCTGGGCCCCGTGCTCGTGCTGGGGATGTGCCAGGGACCATTTGGCGAGCCGCTGGGACCCTGCACACGGTCGCTGGTGCCTGGACGCGCACTTGGGAGGTACCAGGGACATTTTGGCGAGCCGCTGGGACCCGACACTTGTTCGCTGGGACCTGTGCGCGCGCTGGGGAGGTGCCAGGTACTCTTTGGCGAGCCGCTCTGAAAACGCGCGCAGGGGAGGTGCCAGGGACCATTTGGTAAACCGCTGGGACCCCGCACAAAGTCGTTTGTGCCCGTGTGCACCCCCTGGGGATGTGCCAGGGACCATTTGCAAGCCACTGGAACCCCGCGCAGGGTCGTTGGGCCCAGTGCGCGTGCTGGGGAGGTACCAGGGACATTTTGGAGAACCTCTGGGACCCCAAGCTTGTTCGCTGGGGCCTGTGCGCGCGCTGGGGAGGTGCCAGGTACCATTTGGCGAGCCGCTCAGACCCCGCACACGGTTGCTGGTGCCTGTGTGCGCACTTGGGAGGTGACAGGGACCATTTGGCGAGACGCTGGGACCCCTCGCGGGGTCGCTTGGGCCTGTGCGCGTGCTGGGGAGGTGCCAGGTACCATTTGGCGAGCCGCTCAGACCCCGCACACGGTTGCTGGTGCCTGTGTGCGCACTTGGGAGGTGACAGGGACCATTTGGCAAGCCACTGGGACCCGCGGGTGGTTGCTTGGGCCTGTGCGCGTGCTGGGGAGGTGCCAGGTACCATTTGGCGAGCCGCTCAGACCTCGCACACAGTTGCTGGGGCCTGTGTGAGCGATGGGGAGGTGCCAGGTACCCTTTGGCGAGCTGCTGAAACCCCGCGCAGGGTCGTTGGGTCTAGTGCGCGTGCTGGGGAAGTTCCAGGGACATTTTGGCAAGCTGCTCGGACCCCGCACACGTTCACTGATGCTCGTGAGTGCGCTAGGGAGGTGCCAGGGATCAGTTGGTGAGCCGCTGGGACCCCGCGCGGGGTCGCTGGGGCCTGTGCGTGCTATGGTGAGCTACCAGGGGCAGTTTGGTGAGCCGCTGGGACCCTGCGCGAGTTCGCTGGGGCCCCTGCACTCGCTGGGGAGGTGCCAGGGACCGTTTGTCGAGTGGGTGGGACCCCACGCGGGGACGCTGGGCCACCTGCGCGCGCTGGGGAGGTGCCAGGTAATATTTGGCAAGAAGCACGGATGCCGCACACAGTTGCTATTCCCCATGCGTGCGCTGTGGAGGTGCCAGGGACCCTTTGGCGAGCCGCTCGGACCACGCGCGCTGGTGAGGTGCCAGGGACATTTTGGCAAGCCGCTGGGACCCGCAGACGGTCGCTGGTGCTCGTTCGCGCACTGGGCAGCAGTCAGGCTAGTATCCATGAGCGTGCTGGGGATGTGCCAGGGACCATTTGCTAGCCGCTGGAACCCCGCGCAGGGTCGTTGGGTCCAGTGCGCGTGCTGGGGATGTGCCACGGACATTTTTCTCAAGCCACTGGGACCCCGCGGGTGGTCGCTGGGACCCGTGCGCGTGCTGGGGAGGAGCCAGTGAGCATTTGGCGAGCCGCTTGGACCCTACGTGGGGTTGCTAGTGTCAGTGCGCGCACTGGGGAGCTGCCAGGGACAGTTTGGCGAGCCGCTGGGACCCTGTACGAGTTCGTTGTGGCCCCTGCGCTCGCTGGGGAGGTGCCAGGGACCGTTTATCGAGTCGGTGGGACCCCGCGCGGGGTCGCTGGCCACGTGCGCGCGCTGGGGTGGTGGCAGTTAATATTTGGCAAGCCGCACGGATGCCGCACACAGTAGCTGTTCCTCATTCGCGTGATGGGGAGGTGCCAGGGACCATTTGGCGAACCGCTTGGTCCCCGCGTGGGGTCGCTAGTGTCCGTGCATGCGCATGGGAGGTGCCAGGGACCATTTGGCGAGCAGCTGGGACCCCGCGCGGGGTTGCTGGACCAAGTGCGCGCTCTAGGGAGATACCAGGGACATTTTGGCGTGCGGCTGGGACCCCACGCTGTGTCGCTGGTGCCTGTGCGCGTGCTGGGGAGGTGCCAGGGACATTTTGGCAAGCCGCTGGAACCACACACGAAGTCGCTGGGGCTTGTGCTCGTGCTGGGGATGTGCCAGGGAGCATTTGGCGAGCATTTCAGACCCCGCACACGGTCACTGGGGCAAGTGCGTGAGCTGGGGAGGTGCCAGGGACCAGTTGATGAGCCGCTGTGACCCCGAGTGTGGTCGCTAGTGTCCGTGCGCGTGCTGGGGAGGTGCCAGGCATTGTTTGGCGAGCCGCGGGAGCCTGCGAGAGTTCGCTGGGGCCACTCCGCTCTCTGGGGCGGTGTCAGGGAGCATTTGGCGAGAATTTCAGACCCCGCCCATGGTCACTGGGGCCCGTGCGTGAGCTGGGGAGGTGCCAGGGACCAGTTGGTGAGCCTCTATGACCCCGAGTGGGGTCGCTAGTGTCCGTGTGCGCGCTGGGGAGGTGGCAGGTAATATTTGGCGAGCCGCACGGACGCCGCACGCGGTCGCTGGGGCCTATGCGCGCGCTTGGGAAGTGCCAGGGATCATTTGGCAAGCCGCTGGGAATCCGCGCGGGGTCGCTGTGCCCATTGCATGCGCTGGGGAAGTGCCAGCGACATTTTGGCCAGCCACTGGGACCCTGCATGTGGTCGCTGGGGCCCCTGCTCTCGCTGGGGACGTGCCAGGGAACGTTTAGTGATCCGCTGGGACCACACACGAAGTCGCTGGGGCCTGTGCTCGTGCTGGGGATGTGCAAGGGAGCATTTGGCGAGCATTTCAGACCCCGCACACGGTCACTGGGGCAAGTGCGTGAGCTGGGGAGGTGCCAGGGACCAGTTGGTGAGCCGCTGTGACCCCGAGTGGGGTCGCTAGTGTCCGTGCGCGTGCTGGGGAGGTGCCAGGCATTGTTTGGCGAGCGACTGGAATTGTATTAATTATTCACAATGAAGAAACATTGCACATATATGGTGGCTTAAAGGGCAATCAAAAGAAATGTACAACTCCGATAGTTTTTCAACGGTAAGCTTTGCCCCTGTGGTTGCAGCACGTTGCAGCTGCAGAAAAGCAGCACGTCACGCACAGCACAGGAGCAACCCATGCCAACCTCAACAGGGTCTACTTTCCCCACTGATTCTGCTTAGTCCGTTCCCTTGGCTGTGGGTTCGCTAGATAGTAGGTAGGGACAGTAAGAATCTCTTTCTCCATTCATGCGCGTCACTAATTAGATGACGAGCCATTTGGCTTCTGTGATATCCGTTGCGGGTTAAATTCCCGGTTAGGAGGTCCGTCCACAGTGTCATCCAGTGACATGAATGATCGTGCAGAGCCAACATGCATAGTCTCGCAACATTTTAGTAATCATTACAAGACCCCACTTCCCTCCTCATTCCAGAGACCCACAATGGTCCGGGAACGCAGAAGTATGATCTTTTTTCTTTCGACAACCGTCCAGTCCATACAACAAAGGGCAGGAATGGGAATTAAGTCCGACAACATAGTCGGTAACCTTTTCCGCTCGGTTGTATGCATCACTGCTTTCGATAACCCCTTCAACCAGAACCCATACGACTACAAAGGGCCATCTAACTGAAATAAAGTTAAGTCCGACGACTTAGTCTCGCGGAAGATGTTACGACGAACATGGTACAGTCGTCATTTTCGATATCCCCCAAGGCGTAGCACGATGACGACGGGGAGTCTAGCCGGTATAGGTTGTAGGTCCGGCACGGTAGATCAAGCAGGCACACGTAACATAGGGACGTACGCAGACGAGGTAGAAGTGAGAGACCTAACCACAAATGAAGTCGCCCGGACATGGCTCCCGTCCAAAACGAATCATCCAAAGAAGAACGGACACGGAAGATTAGGGAGAAGTGAGAGTCCTAACTATAAGGGAAGTCACCCAAACCTGGCTCCTGCCCAGCACGAGACCTCCAAGCCAAGGTCTTTTGTATGTTCACCATGTTTTGACATCCCACAGATGCATACAACGACAAGGGGCTATCTAGCCTGATACCAGGGTGGGTTCAGGTTCACCCCATCCTGATAGCAGTCCCTCCTTCAGGGTCGCACACCAGAACACAACTACTTCTACACTCCCTTTCTATGTTCAGGCTACCACTCCTTTCGCCGAACGCACACCTTCAGCCGTGTATTCCTTGTCCGCAGCGAGATCATTCAGGTTACATATGCTCCTGTTCACCTTCCCCAATTGCCAACAGTATCAGTCACAGTTGGTTCTGTTTCTCTCATTCACACATCTGTATTTGCCCAGCCAGTCCCCTTGGCTGGTTTCGTCAGATAGTAAGCAATGATAGATCCGTTGGGGCCGGGAAGTCATCCCACCATTGTATTTTACTCTCGCCGTTTACTCAAGCTTAGTTGAATTTCTTCACTTTAACATTCAGAGCAGTAGGCAGAAATCACATCGCGTCAACATACAAATCTCGGGCATTCACCATACATTCGACGGAGCCGACGCTTGCGACCTCACAGCTGGGGCGATCCACTGGAAGGGCACGGCACGCGTCCAGAGTCGCCGCCGCCCGCCATCCGACCAGCCGTGGCACGAGCCCAGCTCCGTTTCGCACCCCAGCCCGAACGACCCAGCCATTAGAGCCAATCCTTATCCCGATGTAATGGATATAACTTGCCAACTGCCCTTACAATACTTTGTTATAACATTCCAGACGCTGTTCACCTTAGAGACCTACTACGGATATGGGTATGGCACGGCGCTAGATTTACACCCTCTCCCCCTGATTTTCAAACACCGGCGAGACCTCAACGGGACGATGTAGGAACCGCGATGATTTCCAGGGCGCCCAGCTCTTCACAAAGAAAAGGGAACTATCTCCGGTTGAATCGCCGGCTTCTCGGGGATCGGTCGCATTACCGCTCTGGACGCCTTGAGGCGCCCTGCTCCGCCGCTCCGTATTCGGTGATCTGAACCCGACTTCCATTCGATCGGCCGGGGGGCGACGGACCCTTATCTTCGGCCTTCAAAGTTCTCGTTTGAATATTTGCTACTAGATCTGCACCTAGCGGCTGCTCCACCCGGGCCCTAGGCTTCAGTGCCCCACACAGCATCCCTCCTACTCGTCATGGCTTAACCGGCGAGGATCCCGTGACTGGCGACGTTGGGTATGGGCACTCCATTGTGGAATCCGACTTCCATGTCCACCGTCATGTTGTCTATATCAACCAACACCTTTTCTAGCTTCTGAAAAGCGTCTGCATCGGGCGCCTTAACCCGACGTTCAGTTCATCTCGCAGCGCAGCCATCCTGAGGGTAACTTCGGAGAGAACCAGGTACTAGACGGTTCAATTAGTCTTTCGCCCCTATACCCAGGTCGGACGACTAATTTGCACGTCAGGACCGTTACGGACCTCTACTAGCGTTTCCTCTGTCTTCCCAGGTATAGATCACCTTATTTCGGGTCCTATCACGCAAGATAGTGCTAACTCCACACTCTCCCCCCCCGGAGCGAAATGGGAAGGTGGTGCGCTCCACTGCGCTTGGCGAGCGGGATCCCACCACGGACACGTCGGCAACACGCTGGGCGCCTAAATTTCATTGTGCCACGGGGTTTCGGAAGAGCCTGCCAACTCGCGCGCTTGCAGCAGGTAGCAGACGTCGCTCCAACACCTGGCACCGCTGGCCGTGAACGCACCCCGCCTGGAGACGCGACGCGTTCGGGCCGGACTGTCCATTGTGCTCCCCCACCGCTTCCAGCCGCTGTCCGCCAAACCCCTCCGGAGAGGAGAAACACGAGAGGGAACGGATGCAATAGCAGTCTTGTCCCTCGACCCTGGAAAGAGGTGCTTCGCGTTGGGGGGATGTTACACTCCGGAGGTGGGAGCCACCTTCCACCCTGGGCCACTTCAAGCCGATCTGGCGCCAGCCACGGCTTGCGGACGCGGAGGGAGTGCAACCGAATGGGAACAGAGGCTCGAACAGGAGGCGGTCCCTCCCTCGAACGAAGGGGTGCATCCGCTAACCCAGGACAGCCCACCCTCGCAGGGTTGAACCCTCCTGGGAAGCTTCTTGGACCCCATCCGTTTACTTCTTGACGCTTTCATGCCCTCTTGAACTCTCTCTTCAAATTTCGTTTCAACTTTCCGTCACGAGACTTGCTTGCTATCGGGTAGGTGCCGGTATTTAGCCTTAGATGGAGTTTAGTCCTGACTCCGACAAGACCCGGCCTTCCGCGACGGAGGCCACCACCGGCCTCACACTTTCCGCAGTATGGAGCCTACATCACATGGACGTGGTACTCCGATCGACGCCGGCAGTGATTATTTACTCCACATTTCCCGACCCTCAACCCCAAGCCACAAACCTTTGCGAGGGAAGGAGGGACAGAGAGAGCACTCGCCCGTGAAGTCCGGCCGCTCGGCAACCTGAGAGTTCCAAAGGACCTTAGTGAGTGTTTCAGGGGGACGGCGCGTGACGGAGAAAAAAAACGTTGATGCGGGCGAAAGAGTGGGAGTACGTCTGATTGCGCTGTGTAACGCGTCCCCACCCACAGCCGAGCGGAACATTCCACTTCCACAACTAGAGTCCTAGGGCAGTACGGAGGCGTTCTGCTGCCGCGCGAACGCGCCGAGCTTTCCCTCTGTTTCGGGGTAACCTTTGGGGTCTGCTATTAGGGGGACGATGGGGAGCGCGGAGCGTCCCCTCGACGGCCCCAGCCGCGCCAGACCGCAAGAGTGGAGCAATAAGAACCCGCGTCCACAGTCTGGCGATTGATGTAAAAACGACCCTCAAACTGACGTAGCACAGGGAGCGAACCTGGGTCCGCAAGATGCGTTCGAAGTGTCGATGATCAATGTGTCCTGCAATTCACATTAATTCTCGCAGCTAGTGGCATTCTTCATCGACGCACTAGCCAAGTGCTCCACCGCCTAGAGTAGTCATCGTTTTTGGTTTGTGTATCGGCTGTTCTGACGCCAACGTGGGCTGCGTCACTGAAGGTGCCGGGAAAACAGTCGAAAACCAAGTGAGCATAGTTTTGCAAGAGATTGGGGTGTTGGAACAGGCTCTCGGAATTGAAGATCCACAGAGTATCTTCCAAAGAGAGAAGGCAGGCAAATCGCGCTCCCCGGCGACCCGTGCTAACCTTCCGCAAGCGAAGTACGCGCGGGAAGTCACTGAGTCATTAGACCTTCTGCCCGGTGGCGACAGGTACCTGGACGGGGTGTCGAGGGGAGGCTGACCGAGTCTGAGCCTCTGAGCCCCACGCGAGAGGAGGGATCAGGAGCCTCGATTCCCACGCGAGGCACCAAGAGCGGTCCAGGACTGCGTCGAGTAGCTGCTGTTCCAAGACCACTTCCGAAACCGCCCTCTCATCGCACTCTGCGCATGTCCCATCGAATGGAACTCGACGGGTCCGAGGGCGCTAATGAGAGAGTGACCCTTTGGCAGCCGTGTCAAGATAAGGGCCGACGTGAGGAAGGGGAAGCGGAGAGACTCCCTCCCCCACCACCCTCGTACCACTGCTCCGGAGTGCAGCGCATGGTTGACCCAGGACAAGAGGCAGCGAGCCCGGCACGGAATGCTCGAAGACCAAAGTTCTCCTGCTCTCGCCCCCTCCCCTCACCCGGGCCGTTGGCGAGGTGTAAAAGAAATACATGGAGGGCCTGCCGTTAATGATCCTTCTGAAGGTTTACCTACCGAAATAGTCTAGTTTGATCGTCTTTATGGTGCTATGCCATGGACGCTCGAGGGACCCCAGAGGGGCTGATCTGAGGACCTCACTAAACAATCCAATCGGCAGTAGCCACGGGCGATGTGTACATAGGGCAGGAATGTAATCAACGCGAGCTGATGACCCACACTTATTGGGAATTTCTCGTTCATGGGAATGAATTTCAATCCCCCATCTCTAGCACGCATGGGTTTAAACAGGTTACCATCGCCTGTCGGCGAACGGTTGGCACACGATGAACAATGAAGTGTAGCGCGCGTGCCGCCTCAGACATCTAATGGCATCACAGACCTGTTATTGCTCTATCTCATGTGGCTGATAGCCACCAGTTCCACTAAAAAAATTGCGCCGACCTCCCGTGGGTGTATAACTAGTTAGAATGCAGGAGTCTCGTTCGTTAATGGAATTAACCAGCCAAATCGCTCCACCAACTAAGAACGGTCATGCACCACCACCCACAGAATAGAGAAAGAGCTATCGATCAGTCAGTCCTTCCAGGATCGCGGCTTGTTGCCCTTCCGTCAATTCCTTTAAGTTTCAGCCCCCTCCCGAAATCCAAACACTTTGGTTTCAGGGAGGCTGCTCAAGAGGTTTTGAGAATAACACAGACAGATCGCCAATCGGCATCGTTTATGATCAGAATTACGACGGTATCTGATCTGCTTCAAACCTCCAACTTTAGGGATTAATGAAAAAATTCTTGGCAAATGCTTTCGCTTTCGCTCGTCTTGCACCGGTCCAAGAATTTCACATCTAGCTGCCAAATACGAATCCCTGAGGCCGTCCCTCTCAGTCATGGCTCCGGATTAGGGAAACCCACAAAACAGAACCGGTGTCTTATTCGATAATGCCAAGCTGAAAGTGTTCGTGCTAGCCAGCCTGATTTGAACTATCAAATTTTTCCCAAGTAAATACGTCGGCCCCGTGGTACACTCATCAAAGAATATCGAAGGGGCACCAGAGAGGCAGGGGCTGAGATGTTCGATAGGTCGCCTCGCGGTAGACCGCCAGCTCGATCCCAAGATCCAACTACTAGCTTTATAACTGGAACAACTTTAATATACGCTATTGGAGCGGGAATTACCGTGGCTGCTGGCAACAGATTTGCCCTCCAATTGATCCTCGTTAAAGGATTTAAAGTGTACTCTTTCCATTTACATTGCCTTGAAAGAGTACTGTAGTGTTATTTTTCATGACTACATTCCCTTTTCAGGAAGCCGTTTCTCAAGCTCCCTCACAGGAATCTAACACTAATTCCCCGTTACCCGTGCTCTCCATGGTAGGCGCAGAAAGCAGCATCAAAAGTTGATATGGAAGACGCTAGAAAAGAGTCGTCGCCGCAAGGGACGTGCGAGCGGCTCGTGGTTATCCAGAGTCACCAAAAGCGGCCAGAAGCAAGCCACCGGTTAGGTCATTGATCTGATAAATGCACGCATCGCCCGGCTTACCCCGGAAGAAAGAGGGGGGGGGGTCAGCGCTCGTCGGCATGTATTAGCTCTACAATTACCACATTTATCCAAGTAATGTTGGACCGATCAAAGGAGTCTTAACTGATATAATGAGCCGTTCGTAGATTCACTGTACAAACCTGTGTGGGGACAACCATCGGCCGAGAAGAGCGCGGCGCGCAGGCCGGGTCTCAATCTCGGGATGAACGCACATAGACGTGGAAGGGAGGCAGGCGATTAAGCCACTGAAAGGCATTCATCCCGACTGGCTCCTGGCCAATACTCAAACGATGCGGTGGGTTAGTAGGAGACAGGAACAAGAGGCGTTCAACGAGGACATCTTCCTGCCCAGAACAAAGCGAAGAATTCCGCCCCAGCTCTGAGCAAGCAGGTAGGGACACCAAAGCTATTAACCATCCCTCAGTGGACACATGCGAGGAGCGCGCACATCTTGCCCTGAAAAAGAACCTCATCCCTTCGGGCTTCAATGTGAACCGTAATGGCGCAAAAGCATTCGGCCCGAACCTTGTTCTCCCCTCCTGAGTGAGAGATGGATTTGCGACGAAAGGCAACTCTGATCACCCCAGTACACGGTAAGGTCGATCAGATACAATCTTTAGATCAAGCATGGTTAGATTAATAAACCCCCTGTCTTCATCTGTGTGTGAAATAGCCTTTTTTTCTCGCAAGCACAACGAGACAAATTACGTAAGGGAACAGAAAGAGAAATTCGGTAAACTCCTGCCCAGCACGAAGCCGCCAATCCCTGCTTCAAAGGATAGGACACCTGCAGTTTTCTGAAACATCGGCATCGAACGCAGAAGGTGGTAAGTGTTATAAATGAGGAGATTCGTTGAATGTCTGCCCACTAACAAACTCCAAATGACGTCTTCAAATGGGTCGTTCACATGCATTCGAAACCTGACTTACTGACTTAGCCAAACCATTATGATCAAAAATCCGTGTTGACAAAAATCTCATCGGTTCCCCCGTTATACCTCAACCGTGGTAACCTGAAGTGAGGGAGGGCATGGGTCCTCAGGCAAGGCAGCGCTTTTTTGCATCTGCCCTTCGAAGACTTCCGCAAAATCCGCCGATGTGGCCATGGCGATTTCAAGTTAAAGATAGGCTACATGACCATACTTTTTAAAAACTTTGATTCTGGTGGAACCAAAAAACTCCAGAATATGTTCGTATCATGTTAAAGATAGGATTTTTCCAACAAAAGTCTTCGGCCAATGACCATGGCCACCAAATGACTTCCAGAGAATAGAAATGAGCAGACCCGCGTAAGGCAATGCACTGTGGTGCGAAGGGCGCTTAGCCCGTCTCTCGAGCCGAAAATAAGAGCCTCTAGCCCCATTAACGGGCGCGATGCGCTGGAGGGCAACCCTCTTCCTGCCATTTGAGCAGAGCCACACCAGAAATAAACCAAGGCCTTAAGGGCTCCTAGCCCCTTGCTATGGCCGAACGAGAGGGCCTCCAGCCCAGTCTGAACCTGCACCACCCCACCACAAGTTGGGGGGAAGTTGGCAGGTATCATTTGGCGCACTTCTGGGACCCCATATGAGATCGCTGGGACCCGTGTGCGTGGTTGGAAGATGACAGGTATCGTTTGGCGAAATGCTCTGACCACTGACATGGTCGTTAGAGGGCCCGTGTGCGAGATGTGAAGGTGGCAGGTATCGTTTGTCGATCTGCTGGGACCACGTACGGAATCCCTAGGTTCCCTGTGCGCGGTGGGAAGGTGACTGGTATCACCTGGCGAGCTGCTGGGAGGGACCCCGCAATGGTTCGCTGGGGACCGCGGTGAGGTGGTGTAGCTTAAAGTCTAACAAATACGCCTCTTTTTCTGATAAAGAATTGAAACATGGAGCAGCTGATTCAAATTCGCTGCTGTTCTGAGACACGGGGGAGGTGCGGAGCCTGCAGCACAGAAAACTAATGAAAGCCAGCTAGTTTTCACATCGACAAAGTGGGAAAAGTATAAGTGGATAAGTATAGCGCAGTTAGAAACAGTAAGGAGAAATTACATCAGAAAGTACTGATTAAGGAGAAACTTCAAAATAGAGCAAGGTAACTAGAGGTGTACCACAGGAATTAGTATTAGGTTCTATGCTATTCCTAATCTACATTAATGATTTAGATTCTGGTATAGTAAGCAAACTTGTTTACTTTGCAGACAACACAAAAATAGTAGGAGTGGAAAACACTGTTGCAGCAGCAAAGGTCATTCAAAATGATCTAGACAGCATTCAGAACTGGGCAGACAAATGGCAAATGACATTTAATAGAGAAAAGTGTAAAGTACTGCACGCAGGCAATAAAAATATGCATTATAAATATCACATGGGAGATTGTGAAATTGAAGAAGGGAATTATGAAAAAGACCTAGGAGTTTATGTTGACTCAGAAATGTGTTCCTCTAGACAATGTGGGGATGCTATAAAAAATGCCAGCAAGTGTTGAATTTAAATTAAGGGAAGTAATGTTAAAACTTTACAATGCATTAGTAAGACCTCACCTAGAATATTGTGTTCAGTTCTGGTCACCTCGTTACAAAAAGGATATTGCTGCTCTAGAAAGAGTGCAAAGAAGAGCGACCAGAATTATTCCGGGTTTAAAAGGCATGTCGTATGCAGACAGGCTAAAAGAATTGAATCTATTCAGTCTTGAACAAAGAAGACTACGCGGCAATCTGATTCAAACATTCAAAATCCTAAAAGGTATAGACAATGTCGAGCCAGGGGACTTCTTTGACCTGAAAAAAGAAACAAGGACCAGGGGTCACAAATGGAGATTAGATAAAGGGGCATTCAGAACAGAAAGCAGGAGGCACTTTTTTACACAGAGAATTGTGAGGGTCTGTTGTTGAAGCTGACACCTTAGGATCCTTCAAGAAGCTGCTTGATGAGATTCTGGGATCAATAAGCTACTAACAACCAAACGAGCAAGATGGGCTGAATGGCCTCCTCTCGTTTTTAAACTTTCTTATGTTCTTATGTTCTTATACTTTACTTCAAGACAATAATTAGTGCTTTTAAACCAGAAAAATGTCACAGGATGATACAAGATAGATGTTGTGTTCAGTCTGGTCACCTCGTTACAAAAAACGATATTGCTGCTCTAGAAAGAGTGCTAAGAAGGGCAACCATACGTGGCTCATGCCAGTTTTCCGTGGGATCTCTCTTGAGGTCTTCAGTTGAAGTGCAGTGCCATATTGGGAGGGTTGCCAAAACAGGCTTTGGAACAGGGGCCACTTAGAAGGGGTCTGGACCAGGGAGTGGACGACATAAAGTCATCCGGTCATGCTTTGGACTATCAGTTTGTTACTGAGGGGTTTGGGTGTATAATCGCCTTTTGTTTTTTATGTATTTGCTTCAATATTCAGACTTCTCCTTGAGATAGCTGGAGAAAACAGATTTATATATTGAGAAAATATCTATCATAAATAGTAAATAAAGCAACTTTTAAAATCCATAATACCTATCTGTGCTGTGTATGTTAATTCCTGGGAATAAAAGAAATAACCTAGTTAAGAAGAGAATTATAATTTATTTTTTTGGAAGGTCCTTGATCTTGACACAACAAAATGGCGAAGCAGACAGTAAGTCTAACATAGAATGTATTTTTTTAAAAAGCGAAAAAGAATTATTTAAACAGCTGTCACTTGGCCTGCCATAGGCTGAGACATTTTTTTTTGGCTTAAGTCGGCAGGATGTCCCATTGAGTTACTGCACACAGTATGGAGGACCAGAAGAGGCTCCAACAAAAAATACAATTGTAATACCGTGGTTTATGGAGCGCTTCTGAGTCCCTAAGTTTAATGGGGAGGACAATTGCAAAGTTCAGGTGCAGGCTATGTTAAGGGCACAAGGTTACAGAAGGTGGATTTCATCTGTTGGCCAAAACGCTTAATACTGTTGGTGGAGGAAGGAGAACGACAAACTTGTAATTCACTTTGGAGGCGCTAGATGCAGCATATGGGGAGAAGAAGCGTATTCTAAATTAAGAGTGGACTTCTTTAAAGCCCTGCAAAACAAGAGGAGACATTTGGAGACCTTTACATTACGCTAGCGTGAGCTGTTTTCCAGGTGGAATCATAGAGAACGGGAAGGGAAGATGTATTTGGAGAAAAAACGTTGCGCGATCAATTTGTTTTTGGATTACATCATGGAGCAGTGCGTCAGGAACTTTAACTTCAGGTACGACGCAACCATGAAATTTTTTTTTTTAGAGATCTCCCGAGAAGCTAAAATCTTGGAGACAGAAGAATGGAAGGATGAGTTTGAGCCAACGACGTGCCCCGTGACTGTATCTGCACCCTTGAGCCGCCCATCATCTGACTTGGAAGCGAGGAAGGAGACACTATGGATATGGATAGTCATTTCTTCTTCAATAAATTTTTGGGATCGTGTGCTATGAGAGAAAGCACCGATATCACTTGGTTAAACGTGCTTGCTGCTAACGGCTTGCAGATTCCGTATGTGGAGTATGACGTTTTTTTTTTAATAGGTGGAATCCGGGTCTAGTAATAGGAGATGATAATATGTCTTCTAAGAAAGGAATTCTGGGAATGAATGTTATTGGTCATTGCTGGGGGGAGTTGTTTAAGAGTGTTGGACTTAACCTGAGTAGTTATCAGAATGCAGTATCAACCATTTCCAGAACTGAGTGGAAGGAGGCCTTTGCAGTATATCGACGTGTAGTCCAAGAAGAGACTCCCAGAAGGGAAGATGGGAGTGGCTTGACTGTTCCGACAACAACCACTACAGATCCTTTCGAGGAGTGAAATGTTCATGTGGGCACAGGTGGCTGATCACCCTGCCCACTTTGAATACTGCGCCATGGTGGAAGCAATTGAAGAGGGAACCGATTAGCAGGTGGCCCACACTTTCGCAAGGGATCAACAAAGGGAGTGTTCCACTCGGCTTGAATAATGAAAATCCTTACCCAGTGGAAATTCCAAAGCGCAGTCCACTGGCGACTTCATACAAGGTAAATCCTATGGCTATATGTGGTAACCGCAACGATGCATTACAGCAGCTCCATCCAGGCACTGTGGCGGTGTGTGTCTGTGCTAGTCAGGCATACCCCTTGAAGGGCGAGGCAGAGGTAATCCTGGAGGGGGATGGGCTAACCACCAAAATTGAATAGAACGTTTGCCGCTCATGATAAAGACGTTGGATTCCAACTGGAGATGCTGTGCCATCCAGGGAATGTTAATTGCCAATACCCCTTAATCTTTACCAGGAGTTGGAAAACTTAATACAGAACATAATTGATCAAGGCGTAGTATGTGGTGACAGTCAAATTGAAGGATGACTTGTTGCGTTTATGTGTATATTATCTTATACTGAACAAAGATGATGTGAGAAAGAAAGAGTCAATGCTGTAAATCTCCCTCCCAGCCAGAAAGGGCGTTGTGTAAAGAGGAACGTATGCTGCCGCCTTTGATAGTAGGTGGAAACCGTAAGGTAACCATATTGAAGGGGAGCGTAGTTGGAAGTACACAGGACGATTCCATTGCACTCAGCTGCGGGGTAGCTCTCTATTGGAGAAACCATGGTGACGCGTTGATTGCAGGGAAGTGTTTTCAGAGTACAAAGGGGAAGCAGCTACGTCACTACCTCCCCTTTCGCTGAGACACTGAAATGACCGGCCGGAGCTAGTGTGTTTTGAATTTTGTGTTTGTGTTCGCAGAGGAGCTGGAGGCTGTAGCTTCCTTGCCAGCACAAACCCCAGACCACACCCCTCATCGCACAGCACAACAAAAGCAGTGCACGCACCATAAACCCCGGAAAAGAAGAGCATATTTTCGTGTACTCAGGAATGTGGTTGAGGAGTATCGTTTTTGTTTATTTTATTTTTAGGATTTGTGGGTTATTATTAGCATTTTATTCCGGCCTTTTCGAAAATTGCTGCCACCGGTACATGCTTTACTTCAATGAACAGCTCTCCTGCGGAAGAAACAGAACGTTACAGTAGAATGGAATCGATCGCAGTAGCTTACAAAGACCTGAATAGCATGACCACAATTACAGCTCATTCAAATTAGAATTTCTAGCCCTTAAGTGGGCTGTGACAGAGAAATTTAAAGATTACTTATGTGGAGCAGACAAGTATTTACTGATAATAACCCTCTTGTTAATTTAGATACAGCCCGATTAGGGGAAAAAAGCAGCGCTGGGTTGCCAAGTTAGGACATTTTAAATTTTAAATAAAAACAGACCAGGCATAGATAACAGGAATGCTAATGGTCTTTCCAGATTGCCTGGAGAACAGTAAATGCAATCTCTGGAAGCTCACGTGACCTCAGTTGAAGGTGAATGGAAGACCCAACCTGAGGAGGTGCCGTCCGAGCTAGTCCTTGTGTTCCCTTGGGAAGAATGGCAAGTAAAGCAGATTCAGCATTCCAAGAGGTATGGAAATGGTGGAGACGAGGAACCTTGCCGGGGTAGTGGTAAAATGCGCAGCTCTTCCAGAAGCCTGAGCTTGGCACAGGAATGGGACAAGCTGAGCTTGGAACAGAACATCCTGCAAAGGTGCTGGCAGTATTTTGTCGTAGGTTCAACTAGTACGGGATTGGAGAAAACATCAAGTAGTGGACAGCAGAATGCTCGCAGTGTGCCTGTAGTTAGGCCCGACCTGAGGTGCGTGGACCCTCCTTTCTATTCAGACTTCCTTTCCTATTTAAGGATGTAGTAGCGAATGATTACTTGTCCTTAGGCGGAGTGGTGATACTTACCCATTATCAAAAGATAGTATTCAACCCTTTCGGTTCCCCGAGAATATTCACGATGACCTAGGTGCGGCTTTTGAATGCGAGATCTTGCAGAATCTTATTAGTATATATGGGTACAAGAAAAGCCGTACGACCCCTTATCATCCTCAGGGGAATGGTGCACGTCTGAACCAAACGATTATAGCGTTGTTGATAACTGGGCTGATCTTTAACAGGAACTTTTACATACTTATAATAATTCTGGGCATAAGAGCACAGGTCTCCCCCCATTCTATGTGCTGTTCGGACGACATGCTTGCCTACCAGTGGACTTTGTGACATCAACGATCCACCTGGAGAGTCAGCAGATGCTTGGAGGATGGATATATTCACATCAACGGACTCTTGAGTACGCCACGCAATTGTGAAGGCGCATGTTTGGAAACGGCAGAGACATGATGTAATTAAATATAATCGTCGGGCGCCAGACAGTACGTTATTTTCCCCGGAATTTTGCACCGGAACTTCCGAAGGCTGGCGCAGGGTAATTTGGCACCAGGCTGGAACCCTACCCCTTAGATTGTTGCTTTCTAAGGTCCCTGAAGTCTGGAATATCGAATCCGGCCAGAGCAACAAGATGATCCTGAGGACGATCCATTATAAAAACTTGAGGTTGTAGTCCCAATTGATGGCACTGCCTGACCCCCCCCAGAGGGAGCCCCTGTAACCAAATAGTGGGAACCAGAAGGGCTGGATGAGACCCTTCTTCTTCCCAGTCCGGTCGTGGCTGCGGCCAATTGAGATACCCACAGCATAACTGGAATATATTGAGGACAAGGGAGATGGACCAATACCTCTAACCCTGACTATGACCGAACCTGATCTATTAATTGGATGTAGGGAGAGAATAGACACGGTAGCAATTCACGGCAGAGAGCCAGTACAACCGTTGAGGAGATCCACAAGGGGAATAGAAGTAAGAAGCCTGCACGTTACCTGGATCAATCAGGATTATTGACATTATAGGGATAACAATCGTTAAAAGCGGATGGGGAGATGCCTGTGTTTAATTTGTTGTTTTCCTGCACATATTAGTTATTAGTGTGTGAATATATTAATTAGATTATGTTTTTTTTTTCCTTTTATAATTTTCTTTTTGGTTTACACTGTTTGCTTTGTTGATCATTGTTGTAAAACGCCATAAAAGAAGCGAAATAGAAGCTGCGGCTTTGTTGCTTTCGAGTCCTGATAAGTAAAGTTTATTAAAGATAAAATTTCTGAGTTACAACCAGACATCTTAAAGGTTACATGGTGACAACCGTTTCATAGGTATACTCTCTCTGGAAGAACGGACCAGAGTAAAACAAAGTTCATTTTCCTATCTCCTTGATGGGAGGAAAGAGATAGCTTCCAATGGTTGTTTGAAGTTTCCACCATGAGACACCTATTGTGTCAGAGGTGTCAGCTCTTACAGGAGACAATAGTTATTAAACCTGCTGAGATCACATGGAAGAAGCTTTCACAGATCTCCATTTCCTACGATTAACAAGAAACATTACTTAATTGTATTTTAAAACTAAAAACTTTCTAAGTGTAATCAATTTACTTATTTCTAAATAAATGTATTCCTACAATCATTAATCTTCTATGTTGTTTGGTGCACGGGTGAGACTGATTTTGTAATTATAAATTTTATTGTGTTTGTTTTGTTTATCACAAGCACTCTGCTCACGGACCAGGAATTAGAATGGCTATAGGGCATAAAAAAAGGTTGAGGAGGGATATATGGAATTAGGAAGATCTGGAATAGGAAAGATAGAGAAGCCCGGGGAAGTTAAAACGAAAACAAAGAGAGTGAAATTATATACAGTGAGCGGCTAGGATTTTTTTTGTGCACAATTTGGTTTTGTTTCTTTTTTCGTGGACTCAATCGGGGAAGACCGTGTGACTCGATGGTAGTAATTTAAAGACAATTGAAAAGAGGTACTTACAATAATTTTTGCATTTTTTGTTTACGTTTTGGTGTTAATAGGGCAGTTGAACTATAAACTCTGTTTACTATCGATTTTCCTACAGGACAAATGTATTTATCCCTGTCACAAAGACGGCCGACAGTGGGTGAAGTCAGACAGAAACAGGAAGTAATGCACAACAGATAGTGAGGTTGGTAAAGCTGAGCACTTGGTTGTGCTCAGCATTTAATAAAAAAAATAAAAGAACACAAAAACAGCAGACGGCAACTACGCCAAAATAAACAGACAAACAAAACAAACTAACACTTAACAAACGGTGCACGGAGACAAACAAACACTGAGTAAAAAACACTTATTCTTCTTCTTATTATATTTTCTCTCCTTCTAAACACCCGTTCTCCACTCACGAACACCCAACCCCGAGTGAGTGAACCGTGCAGCTTTTATGCAGTTGTACGAAGACTCGATTGCTAATCAATCATTCAATTGGAGTCTTTGTACAACTGCACGTGAATTAATAAAGTGTACTGCCGTGACCACACATTACATTTTAACCAGCACGTGAAGTGATTTGTGCCATCCTCGTGCCTAAATACAATTACATCTTAAATAACTCGTGATGCACACACCCATTTATATCACGTGCAGCCATCTCTATATACCAACATACAACACACACATGCACACAGGGGCGGGGCACATTGCCACATATACCACCCCCTTGTGCTCAGCACAAATGGCCTCAACGGCCACCTCCCCCCTTTAAAAACCCAGCAGTCCAGGACAAAGTCTCGGGCTGGGAAGGGAGGCTCAGTGGGCCCATGGCTGGCAATGCTGTCAGAACCCCTGCCGGTAGTGGCACGGCTGACAGCATGCTGGTCCACTCCTGCAGCGAAATTGTTACGGGGGATGCTGGTCTCCTGACCTCTCCTCCTTTCTTTGTAGCCGGTAGCTCCCCTTTCTGGGGCTCCGGCCACCGTACTCCCTGTGGTGGAGGTGCGGGAAGCAGAGACAGCTCCTGCTGTTCTGCTCCTGGCAGTGGCGGAGGCAGAGGCAGCTCCTGCTCCTCTGCTCCTGGCGGATGCAGAGGCAGCTCCTGCTGCTCTGCTCCTAGTGGAGGAAGCGGTGGAGGTGGGAGCAGCGTGCAGTCTCCTGGCGATGGAGGTGCGAGCAGCGTGTGGTCTCCTACTGTTGCAGGGGACTGGTGCGGCTCCGCCTCTCTTGCAGGGGACTGGTGCGGCTCTCCCGCTCTTGCAGGGGACTGTGGTGGAGGCAGAGGCAGCTCCTGTTCCTCTCCTCCGGGTGGTGACGGTGGGGGAAGTCATACCAGCAGACGTTCACACTCTGCTGGTGGATGGGAACCCAGCAGGCATTCACCCTCTGATGGCGGACACGGGGACAGCAGGCATTCTTCCTCTGCTGGTGGACACGGGGACAGCAGGCATTCTTCCTCTGCTGGTGGACATGGGGACAGCAGGCATTCTTCCTCTGCTGGTGGAGGTGGAACCAGCAGGCATTCTCCCTCTGCTGGCAGCTTGGGTCCTAGGGCTGTGGAGGCCCCGATTTCCCTCTCTTTGGGCTGTGGACGCACCGACTCCTCCCTTTTGGGCTGTGGACGCACCGACTCCTCCCAAATCTCTAGGAAGGTGCAGCTGGCCATGAATCCTCCTGCTGGAGATCCTGCTACCTGGGATGCTGTTCCACATTTTTTGGAAGGACCTTGACTTTAACAAAACAATGTTGCGTAATCGACAGTAAGTCTTTAATATAATGTATTTTTTTTTAAAGACCACAAAAACATGATTTTATCAGCAGTGACTTGGCCTGCGATAGGTTGAGACAAGTGTTTACAGCGAAACCGTGTGGAGGCGACAGCATGTGAGAAGTACAAGTGGACAAATACAGAGCATTTAGAAGCAGTTAAAAAAGCAGGTTGACAGCTGCAGAAACTAAATTAATCTATGAAAAAAAATTAAATAAAATTAATATGGTCTTCAAGCCAGTAATCTGTGACAACTGCATGATGTGGGAAATCCAAAAAAAAACAAACAGAACTCAACCAAGTGTGTCTAAACTGAAGCAAAATGCAGGACTTGCATAAATTAGTGTGAGCGAAAAATTGAGCTGTAGGAAATGAGACAGAAACAGGAGCTTGAGGATCTGACACACCCACAATCCATGCAAGTCTGCACCCATAGTAGATTGAAAACCACCACGGAGATGGAAGAATGTCGAAACAGCTGGGTTCAGATAGGCAGAAGCAGGGAAAAAATGAAACTTCGTCTAACACAACCACCAGAAATCCAAACATCCAACAAATTTGAGCCACTTCAACATTTAGATGACCAAAACCAACATCAAGAGAGAATGAAAGAAACAACATTCAGGACCCCATAAACAGTGCTGTCCAGGCAGCAAAATGAAGGGAGGTAATGATTGCTGGAGACTCCATATTGAGAAACACAGCTAATTCAGTTCTAGGTTTGGACCCCCTTACTACAACAGTGTGCTGCCTTCCAGGAACCTCAGTCAAGCACATCACTGAGAATGTGGACAGGCTCCTAGAACGAACAGGAGACGACCCAGTAGTAGTCGTCCACATCGGTACAAACAACATTGGAAGAGACAGGCCAAGATCCCTGCAAAACAAATTCAGAGAGCTAGGAAGGAAATTAAAAGGCAAGACCAAAACTGTGGTATTTTCTGGGATACTGCCGGCGCCCTGCAAAGGACCATATGGACAGCTGGAAATACAAAATCAAAATGCATGGCTGAAATCGTGGTGCACCCAGGAAGGCTTCACCTTTCTTGAACAATGGAGCACATTCTACAACAAGGACTATCTATACAGGTGGGACGGACTGCACTTAAACAGAAAGGGAACCAATCTACTCGGAGAAAGGATCCTTCAGGAGGTCCAGAAGCATTTAAACTAGAAAGGAAGGGGGGAGAAAACAAAAAAAACAGAAGGGAGACCACATCAAAACAAGGACAACAAATCAGGTAAGACAACTATTCAATGTATCGATCTTAATGCTACAAGTCTCAGAAACAAAATGTTAGAACTTGAAGCTACTGCACTAACACAAGTAACTACGATGTGATAGGTGTTAAAGAAACTTGGTTGTCTGAGAGTGATTGAGATTAATATAATATTAGTGGGTACACACTATATACGAAAGACAGGTAGGACAGAAGAGGTGGAGGGGTAGCGCTATACATAAGAAATAGTCTTGAAGCCCAGGTGTTAAATCAGGACAAAGAAAACAATGCAGAATCAATATGGGTCAGAATAATGGACACAAATTCAAAGGGCATAATAATAGGAGCATGCTATAGACCGCCTAATTCAGACGCTGAGCAAAATAATCTGTTGTACAATGACATTCGAAATGCGTGTAGAAAAGGAGAAGCCATACTAATGGGGGATTACAACTTCCCCCGTATAAAATGGGAGAACCCGGTGGGTAGCACGACGGACGAAATAGAAATGACAAATGACTGCTTCCTAACGCAATTTGTCAAGGCACCGACTAGAGGGGAGGCATACCTTTATTTAATCTTTTCAAATAACGAAGACAGAATAACTAAAACAGAGGTCAGAGAGCCATTGGCAAACTCAGACCACAACATGGTCTCATTTGAAATATTTTTTAAAACCCCCAAAAGTAATGACTAAAGCTAAGGTTTACAATTTTAGAAAAGCAAACTATGAAGGTATGAAACAGAGACTAACAGAAGTCGATTGGAGTAAAATAGAGAAAACATTTTTCACAATATGTCCGAGCATTTTGTTTGCCTTTTTTATATATAACTTCCCCACATTGTCTAAATAAAGACAATGCTTAAAAAATAAACCAGGTCTTTTTCATTCATAGATTCCTTCATCAATTTCATTATCTCCCATATGATATTTATAATGCACATTTTTATTGCCTGCGTGCAGTACTTTACACTTTTCTCTTTTAAAATTACCACAAAGGTGTTTGATAATATTTTCAGATTTAGTATGTCATTATTGTTTCAAGATTTAAAATTAATATGTTAAAATATTATAAAAAGTTAAATGCAGAACAATCTTGAACATTATAACATACAGGCAATATCATGTTTAATCATTAGAAATAAACATAATGTTAATTCAGATCATAAAAAGTGTAGCATAAAAAGACAACCATATCACATTCGTAGCTGCCTATTCCCCAGTAAAATCAGAAATACTGTTCTAAAAACGTGTTTTTTTAAATAATATCTGACCATTTCTGATTATGAAACAATTTTAGACCTCAATTCAAAAATAAGGGTCCGAGTTTTGCCGCTGCTTAAGTCTTGAACTAAAATATTTGTACGCTTGAACACTGTCTACAATTATAGACTATAATTGAACAGCAAACATGTATTTATATATCTGTGTATTTATTAATTTCATCACTTTGTAAATCTTTTCAACTTAACTAAAATAATTGTAATTATATTATTAACGAATTTAACTTGCAGACATTGATAGATTTTTTATTTATTTATTTTTTGTTTTTAGACTTTTATTTGAAAAAAATTAGGGAATAGTAGATAGAAAGATCCCGTATTCAACTATCAGCCAACAACATTGTGGGAAAAGTTCATGCATTGCACAGTGAACGGTTCTCCTCAAGTCTACCTCCCCGAAAAAAAGAACAGTTTCAATAGATTTTCCACAGTTAGATACGGTTATTTTTCAGTGTAATAGTGTAAAATATTAAATAGTGATCAAGAAGCCTTTATGCAAGCTGTTTTCCTCTGAAGGAGTAGTTAAAAGGCTATTATTTATGAAGAATCACTTAAGTAAAAATAAACACGTTTTCTTAACCTTTCATCGCCATGGTCGCTCGCTCCCTTTGTCAGAAGACACTGTTTTCACCTACATTCTCCATAACCCCTCCCTTTGGTCAACAAATCACACTAATTACATCTTATTTAATGTTAGAATAATCCTACTAAGCAAAGATTGTAGTGGTAACATTTTTTAGCTTCTAAAATAACTTTTAAAGGGTCGTTAGACTTTATTTTGAATCGACCGTCAGATGGCATCTCCTAAAACTACAGGTAACCAGTGTCTGAGGCAGCAAACAGAAGAGCCTCAACAAAAGAGTCGGGAGTCTAACAGTGAGAGTTCAGCGAGGGGAGGCTACGCCGAGACGCTGATGGAATAGCGATCCAAACCTAGCAGCGCTCTGGAAGATGCCATCTACTAGTCAGCTCTGTACCCTCCACCCCACCGCTCTCATTGTACCTATTTTGTATTGTCTGTCCTACTATGACTGTCTCTCACATCCCTGGTCTGCTCTCCCCCTCGTCATCCTCTCTTCGCCGCTACTCCTCCAACTCCTCCAACCTCATCCCTCTATCTCTCCCCCCCCATCCCGCACACTCAATGGTGCACTCTGGAACTGTCACTCTTCTGCTAACAAAGCTGATTTCATCTCTGCCTTTGCCTCCCACCTCTCTCCCGAATTTCCTTGCTCTCAATGAAACCTGGCTGTCTCCTGATAACACTGTAACTCCTTCCGCCCTATCCTCTCTCTACGTCCTGTCACATATATCGCGCCTCACTGGACGGAGAGGTGGGACTGGTCTTCTCTCTCCCTCCTTACTCTTTTCTGTCCCCTCCGACCTCTCCTCACTCTCTGTTAATACCTTTGAATTTTATGCAGTCCAACTAACCTCTCCCTGTCAACACTTTCTAATTGTACTGTACCATCCCCACCGGGGCCTCTCGCTCACTTTCTAGATGAACTCGACTATCTACTCTCCTCCCTCCCCTCTCTGTCTACCCCAACTGTCCTGTTAGGTGACTTCAACATCCATCTCTCCAACCCCAGCCACTGCTGGATTCCTCCCTCTCCTTCACTCCTTCGACTACTGTCTCTCTCCATCCCCTCCTACCCACAAAGCTGGCCGTCAACTGGACCTAATCTTCTCCAGGGCCTGTTGCCCCTCCACCCTCTCTGTCACCCCCCCTGGACCTGTCAGATCACTATTTCATCTCTTTTACTCTGTCTCTCCCATCTCTCCCTGCTCCTCCTCCTACCCCCTCTGTCACCTCTCGTCGTAACCTCCGCTATCTCTCCCCCTCTGTCCTTGCCTCCACTGCTCTCTCTCACCTCCCGCCTATCGACTCCTTCTCACAGTTCTCCGTAAACTCTGCTACCTCCACCCTCTTCTCCTCCCTCACTTCCTCCCTCGACTCCCTCTATCCCCTCACCTCCCCCCTCCCCAACCCTGGCTCTGCGCTCCGCTCAGCAAGAATCACACTACGATCTGCTGAAAAGAAATGGAAGAGAACCAAATTCCCTGCTGACCTATACCGCACTCTCCTTTCCTCTGCTAAATGAACTTATTTCCAATTTGTAATCCAAGCCTCAACTAACAACCCACATAAACTATTCTCTACCTTCTCCTCCCTCTTAACCCCCTCCTCTATCTCATCTGATGACTTTCCCTCTTTCTTCTCTTCTAAAATCGCAGATATCCGCAAACTCTTTAACACGTCTTCCTCCACCCTCACCCCCTCCTGCTCCATCCCCTACACCCACTACATCCCCTACTACCTCACCTGCCTTCTCCACCTTCTCGCCTCTCTCAGACTCTGACCTCTCCTCCCTGCGCCAGTGTCACAGAATATAACCACATGTGCCCAGGACCCCTCCCCACCCACATCTTTCAAGTTGCTGCTCCTGCTCTACTTCCATTCATCTCCTCCCTACTCAACACCTCTCTCCTTTCTGATTTTCCTCTCCTCTGACTCCACCATCCCCTACCATATCTCTACCTATCTGTCTGTTATCTCCTCCTGGATGCACTCGCATCACCTCAAACTTAACCTCTCTAAATCTGACCTCCTTTTCCTTCCCTCCTCCTCTGATCTTTCTATCTCTGTTCCTCTGGAATCTAGCACACTCTCTCCCTCCTTCTCAGCTAAGAACCTCGGAGTCACCCTGGACCCATGCCTCTCTTATTACCAGCACATTCTCCACTCTGGCACGCACTTGCCGATTCTTCCTGAGCAACATACGAAGAATCCGACCCTTCCTCACCAACTACGCTTCCCAGATCCTGGTACCAGGTCTTGATACTCTCCCGCCTAGACTACTGCAACTCCCTCCTGGCTGGCCTCACTACGTCCGCCACCCGTCCACTCCATCTCATCCAGAACTCCGCTGCTCGCCTGGGGTTCTCTCTGCCTCGCTTCTCCTTTGCAACTCCAATGCTCCGCTCACTCCACTGGCTCCCGATCACCGCTGGCATCCAGTTCAAGATTCTTGTACTAGCCTACAGATGCCTTGACCAGACTGCGCCCAGCTACCTCCAGATCCGCATCTCTTCCTACACCCCCACTCGACCTCTCCGCTTCTCCTGCACTAGAAGACTGGCTCTACCTCCTCTACGCTTCCCTTCCTCCATAGCGCGCTCCTTCTCCAACCTCGCCCCGCAGTGGTGGAATGACATTCCTACAGATGTCAGATGTAATGTTACTGATGATGAAACTCTTTTTTGTGTTTGGAGGCTCTTTGATTGGTACTAATCAAGGTTTATTATTTTAGAGGTATGTAGCAGCCTATAACGAATTAAATTTTACATTCTGAATATAATAACAGTCGATAATGTAATATTGTACTAATAATGTAATAAAATTTCTGAAACTATAACATATAACTTTATGCCCATAATGTAATAAGTTCTTATATTATTGGGTGGTTATTACATTATTGGCTGGGTTAATAAAAAATAATTAAAATTGAAATAATTGGAGCCGATAATGTAATAATATACTTATATCACTGAGTGTTTAAGTTTTATTTTTTACGTGTCACACTTCAATAACACTCACCTACTGTTGCTTCTTTCAAATAGCTGCTCAAAAACCTGACCAATCCTGACCCCTGAATCTTAGCCCGAACTCTGAGAATACACACACAACACACACAATTTCTCTATCTTTCGGAATTAAGACTTTTTATTTGTTTGTAGACTTTATCTCCAACCTTGCCTTCTACTCCTTAACCATTTGAATACCAAATGAAGTTCGAGCACACATCTTTGCAATCACAGCCAATTACTCTTATATCATATAATATGAAATATAAACCTCTTTGAAGATGCTTTATCCTCAATTACAAAAACCACCATTTTTTTTCATGAAAAAATTTCATCTTTAATTAAACATTTTTAAATAACTTTTTCAAGCAAACTGTTTCAACAACACTATTATAACTATTCAGCCCTCTCTCTGTGGTACTGTATTTATGTCAAAACAAACTCGTGAAAGGTTACATGAAAATGTATTACCAAATCATAATGCTTGCCCTATATGCATCCGTGGCTATTTGACTACACCCATTATAAGCTCGGCAAAGAAACTAAAACTGAAGAAAATCATATCTGCAGTTCATTCTTGAAAACGTGTATTTTCTTTGGAAGTACCCATAATTGACCACTAGATCGCCTTTGATTGATAAGTTATCATCATGTGACTCTGAAATTAGGCTTTCTTCAGTTGTGTTTGCAAACTTATGTCGTCCTTATCACACATGTTGAAAGGTAATTAGTAATCTAATTTAAGTTAGTAAATACAGTTCATTTTGATGAGATTTCTACACATACATTAACGTCATATATTTAGTGCAAGAGGATATAGAAATTAGTGAGATCATTCAAATTAAAGTTAAACGACTATAGCTAACTGTAGGCTAATTATTACTATCTATGACAATCTGATAATACCAGTGACATCACGTACAATGCAGATTTCAACCCTAGTCGTTCAGAGCTTGTGTGGAAAACTTCCCAATTAACACAGTTATATGTTTCGTAAGCCATTATGTAAGAGCCAAGTGTTTGGAATATTGTTCGTTTTTATGTAATTTCTACCTATTAGTAACATTATGGGGAATTGCTACATGCAAAGAGATTGATAATATGTTTATGTAACACATCTGTATTCTCTTTAAATTGACTCTCTGTTATACATAAGCTTATATTGTATGTTAGTTCATGTAATGTTCTCAGGTTAGAGTTTATATAAGGAAATAATTTACCTCAAATTGTTGTAGAATGTTTGGTGCCACATTCTATCAGTACACATCAATTCCATACAAACTTGAATGTCTCTTAAAATCCATAGTACTCACGTCTGATTGGACTAGGGGGCATGTACCTTCTGTAGTTTTTCAGGACCAGGGTTTGACACTGCAGCTCCTCAGTAGTGATAAAAAAGATGAGGCTTACTGATTAACACCATTTCATGTATTTGACAGATCTTGAACAATGAAAATACTGCAAACAATCTTTCTCCTGTCCTGTATAATTTGGGTATGTGCAGGACATGGACAGAGAGCAATCTCAGATGAGGCCTATGATGTAATACTCAGGGCACTCAAGGGGGAATTTAATGTCTATAGCACAGAGATCAAGGACCCAGCGTGCTGCTCTTGTTCGACTTAGGCGGAATAGGCAGCTTTACGCCTTCAGTGAGGATGGCCTGGCAATTACATTTGCTGGAAAATTGGTAGCTAAGAATTCAACTATCCCTACACTTGTGAACAGGGTTTTTGATGAAACAAAAGGCTCTGGTGCAAGAAAGGTGAACATACATCTTAGAGAATACTCTGGCATCAGTCGAGCTAGTGTAAAAGACACATTGGACAGGTCAAGGACGCTACCATCTGCATAAGACGATATTTGGAAACAAACCCATTCCAAAATCCATTAAAGCTAAAGCAGTTCAAGATCTCCACCAGATTGAACTTCTTCACATGGGCAAATGGAGAGTTGCGCATGTCCAAGCCACATATAGGTATATCCTGACCATAGTAGATGTATTTAGCAGATACATATGGCTAAGGCTATTGAGAGTAAAAACAGTGCTGAGATTGCCAAACATCTTGAGGACATTTACTCTGAGCATTGTCCACCAAAGATTTTACAGCATGATCAAGGAATGGAATTCAAAGGTGCAGTACGAAAACTCATGGAATCCCGTCAGGCGAAAATAATTCAGAGCTCGCAATATCATCCCCAGAGCCAGGGTAAAGTTAAAAGGAGCCACCGTGTACTGAGGAAAAAGATTATGTATGACCTAGTTAACTATCAACAAGGAGGAGGCAACTGGATCAAGCATTTACCAATTTATGCCAGGATAATGAATGACGTCCCAAAGGGGGTTTTAAGTTGGATGTCTCCTTTTCAGATGTACTATGGAAGAAAAAGTCAGAGACGGTCCAATTGGTTAACCTGTTCATTAAGTTCATTAAGAACACTGTCTTCCAACCCACAAAACAATGCCTACCCAAAAGCATAGGCTTTTGTTTGTTGAGGATAACCGAATAAAGATTAGGAGAAGAGTACGAAAGGCAACACAACGCTGCACAAGACGAATGATTTCATCTGGAAGTCATAAAGCCTCTATAACAGGGTAAATGACAATGTGCTGGTCAGGGTAATCGTAGAGTTTCACAAAGGCACTTTGTATGATCAGGTTTAGTTGTGAACAGAAACTTAAAGTTGCACAAATATAAGGTTCAGTTCCAAATTCCCAATAGCCATACTCCAACACAAAAGTGGTTTTCAGTGACTGATGTGACCAGTGTCACAAAACTGGAGGAAAAGCAGCGCCCAAACTCTCAGCCCAAAACAGTTCAGCAAACCCACCTGCTAATTCCTTACACACATGAGGAGAGATTGGAGAATTTTGAATCATCAAACCTGAACATTCGTTTAGATCCGATTCCAGATGGCAGTGTCCAATTTGCAGCTGTTGCTGACCAATTAGCGACCATTGGAATATTCAGTTCTGCATCGATATTGTGAGAAGAAATTGTGGCTGATCTAACATTTCATTCGCATGGAGAGGATGGGCCGCTACGTTCTGACTATGTGGAGGGGACATGGAAAGATTATTTACAGTTTATGGCACAACTGTGACCACATAACTCTTCAAGGATCATCCCAGATATTCAATATTCAGTTTGTTGTTGTGTCAACTCTTGGTTTGGATGCAACCTCTGTTATATAATCATCCGGTTGTTATTGTGAAAGCTTGCCTCTTTTGGTTCTTGGACATTTTGCGGGAATATAATGTAAGTGTAAATGGACCAATTTTTCCTTATATTCAAGCCATTCAGGAGGCAGAGAGGCATACACTGTCTTTCAGAAATCCAGATCGAATACCTACTGGAGTTGACCCCCAACCTGCCCCTCTGGCTGACCCTGAACCTGGCATTCAGGCTAACCCTGAACTTGGCTTTCTGGCTGACCCTGAACCTGGACTTCGGGTTGACCTTGAACCTTACCTTCTGGCTAACCCTGAATTTCAGTCTATGGCTAACCCTTTGGTTGAAATGGTAATGAATCCTGACAATGAGAATGGAGCTCAAACAGAAATCTTACCAAAAATTATTGAGTTAGCTCTCAATCTAGCTATGTCAATGCTGGGGACATTCAATAGTCTCACTCTTTTATTCCTTGAACTATCTAGACCATATCATCCCAACCTGTACATAAGAGAGGCACTTGCAGAGAGTTTGAAACTGGACAAAGAGAATGACTGTTCCATAAATGTTATGACGGTACACAAGGCTGCTGGACGCAGCAGTGGTCTCAGCACACGTATAAAAGTGTTATTTGGTAAGGACAAACGATGTATGAGAGCCTTGAAGATGTAATGACCATTTTTTTTCTTTTGTTAGCAGATAATTTCATTTTGATTCTCTTGAGGTCTTTTTTATTTTTGTAAATGAGTGGAAGTTACTATTCATTTGAGATTGAACTTTTCCTCCAGCACCTTACCTCCATTTTGTCAAAGGTACAGTACAGTATCACACTGTTTAATTCCTTAAAAAGGGACCTTAAACCGTCTTTTATCATTATAAAGCTGAAATATGTTTTGCCAAAGTTATATTTGTAGGTCATATTATGCTATATTTTATAGTTTAGAATTTTGCATTAAGAGATTGAAAGTTGAGCACCTGGAATAATAGTGCCAGTTTGGTTCAATAAGTTATTTAAATACACTTGAAAAAAGATTATATTTTTCATGGAAAGAAATTGTGGTATTTTTTTATTTGAGAACACAGCATTTTCAAAGAGGTATAGATTTCATATTATACAACATAATAGTAATTGTATGTGTTTGCAAACATGTGTGTCCCAGATAAGTGTACAAACAAATAAATAGTCTTAATTCCTAGCGAGAGAGAGAGAGAAAGTGTGTGCTTTCTCAGCGTTAAGACTAAGATTCATGGGTCAGGATTGGTCAGGTTTTTGAGCAGCTGTTTGAAAGAAGAACCAGTAAGGGTAAGTGTTATGGAAGTCTGACAATAAATAAAACTTAAACACACAGTGATATAAGTATATTATTACAATATCTGCTCCAATTATTAAAATTTTAATTATGTTTTATTAACCTGGCCAATAATGTTGGAACTAAAGTTTTACTTTTGTGGATGAGGAAATTAAGTTACAAGAAATAGATGTCTACAAATATTTATTTCAGGAGTTTGTTTTGCAAAAACCCAAAAGATTCAAATTAATAAGTATTCATACCGTTTTGCTGCTATGATAGTATTGCCTACAAGGTGCTGGAAATGTCAATATGATAATGCAGAACCTAATTATAGAAAAGTCTAGAAAATGCAGGATTATAGGTGAACATTCTTAGAGAGTATAAAACGGTTAGACATAGGATTATTGCTGTCATTACCAATGTCAGTAAGGGAATAAGTATATAGCTATCTGAAGACCTTTAGTGTCCCAATTTCAACTATTCTTTCTATTATCAAAAAGTTCAAGACTTATGGTACTGTAATAACGCTACCTCTGTATGTAAGAAAGAAGGTTCTTTCACCTAGAAGAATTGTGAGGAGGGTTAATAACAATCCGAGATTTACTGCCAAAGATATTCAAAGTGAATTGGATACAAGTGGGACTGGGGTTTCCATTTCAACCATAGGTCAAGTAATGCATGGTGAAAGTCTCAATGGTCACATGCCAAGCAAAAACACACTCTTAGAAAAATGTCACAAGTTAAAGTGTGCAAAACTGCAATTAAATGATGGATATGACTTCTGGTCAAAGGTTTTGTGGAGTGATGAAACAAAAATCAAGCTATTTTGTCATGCTGCTAGTCATTACTTTTGGAGAAAGCCTGTGACACACACATGTACATCTGAGGCTGACAATTAGAACTAAGAATACTGAACTCAGGTGAAAGCACCTTAACACAAACTCAAAAACACTTCGAAAGATAGTATTTGAGTAAGAACTACTTCGGATAAATCCATGAAACGGAAGAGCACAGGAAAAAAAAGTAAAACTACGAAAGTTAGAGACATGGGATACGTGTCCTCAGATTTTCAGATCAACTGTAATAGTTTTTCAACAAGCAGATTCAAGTTTAGTTCATTTTTTCTTTGGCATTGATGGATTCAAAAAATATTATAAACGGATTGAGATCAGGTTCTATACTTCTTATGTTTTAAGACTATTGCGATTATAGGAATTTGGAACACTTAAAAGGTAATCTCAAGTTATTATTGTTATGGTTGATTAGTCTAGTGCCTTGACACCTCTCTCTGTGGTGCAGCAAGGAAAACAGTTTCAGTGCCAAATTTTCATCACAATGGATTTTAAGGAAATGTTTAACCCTTTCAGTCCTGGCAGGACCCCAAATTCCCTCCTGATCTTAGCCCCGTTAAAGTTCTTAAAGTAATTTCGGGACTTGAAAGTCCCATTGACAAAATAGATGTAAAAAATATTGTTTTATCCTATTCTCATGTATACTCACTAAAACAATTTCCAAAAAGTTCCTTTTTTAATTATGTAAATTAATTTCACATTCTTCAGCTCAACAAAAACAATTCAGAAAGTGTTAATATTGTTTGGAAATATTCTGATCAATATTTCAATCAAAATTTATTTATCTATTTATTATAGAACTTTCATTGTGTATTTGTGTGTGTGCACATACTGTACAGAGTTTTTTTTTATATACAAAGTCTGCGTGCTTCATCATTATCTGTCTACCCAATTTCGATTTGGCATGGTCCTGGTGTTCTCCTGGTATACTCAGGGTCTCTTGATTTGGCATCACAGCAGGTCAGGTAGGTAAGGGAAAAGTAAAACATGGAAAATGAAAATAAGAACATTTGTAAAAATGTAAACAGAGCCAGTTAGTTTGTAACTAAATCCCGTGGTTGTACTTTTGATGGCTGTGGTAATGTAGACAGGTCAGGCATTGTAATTTATACTAGGTGCTCATTTCAAGTTTATGATTCTGGTTCATTTGTAACTAGTGGTTGTGTAGTGGTGGTTGTTTCCTGATATTGTTATTTGGTGGTCTCTGGTTGCTTGAACTTTGCTGGTTTTGACTTTTCATCATTTTCATCATTGTTCTGTGGTTTTGGCCTTTTGCTTGTTTGTTTTGTGTTAGCTTTTTTTGTTTATTTTTTGAAGAACAAACATTTATTTACAGTATGGTTGCTATCTTTATGTGTTCCTGCACTATATAAAGAGATTCATGATCATTTTTATAATTCTGTTCACATGCTCTATTCATGAAAGCTGTTGAATACATGGTATTCCCAGGTACTTGTAGTAAATGAGGAAAAGTTTTCCGTAGAGCACAACCACCCATTTTAATATTAAAGTAAAACAGCCTTATTTCAGCCATATTCCTGAAGTTTTATGTTTATTGTGTAAGTGCTCATCAATGTTGGAAGTAGCTCTTTTATTTGGATACCATATTGAGAAAAAGAAACACATTTACACTGTTATCAGACCCATAATGCAGGACATATATAAAATAACTGCAATGATATTTTAAACTCTTTTGCATTTAAAATCTCTCATTTAAACACAGTGTCCTATAGCCCACCGTGATATTGCTGCACTCACGCTGCAAATCCTCTGCCATCGCCAGTGTCAATCCTCTGTGTTAACGCTTTTTGTTTTTTTTAATGGGTAAAATAACAACTCATTTTATACTATCCTTTGTATTAAAGATCTGTGTGCTTTTTTTGTAAAAGACTGAGAAAAATGTTCTACATAAATAGATCTTGAATTTTATGCAATACTAAGCTTTCTGATACTGTAACGTCTTTGTATCTCAGGAGGAAAATATAGGAGTCAAAGATTGTGACTCCTGGTGTGGAGTATCGGTAATTGTTTTCCAGATGTCATCAGTCAGCAACTAATACAATGTTTATAGAACTCTGAATATTTTTTTTTATTAATGTACTAAGGGGGCACAGAGGTTTAATTCACAAGAGTTATGCTTCTGGAGCCTTGGGTATGAATCTGAATAGAGATCAGATTTCTCCCAAGTAGTAAGATGAACAGACACCACGTTTTGTATGGGACAGTCACACTTTTGGACGCTCAATTCATCCTGTATTTTTTCCCAGAGCATTGTAACAGAATATTGTATTGTTCTACCATATCTATCTTATTACAGTACAATGACACTTGATGTGACTAAAGGGACGGTTGAATGACCAGCGTCTGTACAGCGCCGTGCGAATCTGGAGAATTGCTGAACAGTCAACGTTCATATTTGGAAGGAAGCTAGAAAGGCCAAGAGAGACATAAAATGGATATTGCTAAGGGGGCTAAAATGGTTTTCCAATTCCAAAATGTTTTTCAGTAGTGACAGCATCTGTCACTTTTCTAAGTCGCGCCCCTTCTGGTCGATTTATGGCAATAAATCTTGCCTCTCACATCTTTTGATTGATTTATGATCCTGACTACGCCCCTATTGGGTGATTTATGGCCCTTAAGCCCCGCCGATTTTCCCTCACGCTTTGATTGATTAATGGCCCTTAAGCCCCGCCCCTTCCCACGCTTTGAATGATTTATGGCCCTAAAGCCTCACACCTTTTTCTCACGCTTTTGAATGATTTATGACCCATCCCTTTTTTCTGACATTAAACGGACGTCTGTCAAAAATAACCCTCCCCAAAAAATGGCATGTGTTGTACTCTTGTTTATAGGTTATCACAAAGAAAAGAGAAAGACAGAACGAAAGAAGAGAAAACAAGTATTGATTTTTTTTTGATTATGTTCGAGACCCTTCGCAAGAAAAACCGGGGTGCTATTAACAAACTGAGACTGCATAAATATAAGAAAAACTTTCATAATCAGTATATTATATGCACATTACACTAAAAATTAATCCATAGTAATAAGCATTGAGTATGCTGAGCCCTACATTTCTGTTGAATTTCCAGGCCGTGGTAGGTAACTGTATATATTCCATGGTTATATTTAATGGTTGATTTTAATATTACAACGTATTCTAAAAACAATTTAAAGATGTTTTGGAATCCAATAAAGTTTAGCACAGGCTGAATTGTAAAGGTTTTAGGGTTTTTTAGGAGCCTACCCATAATGCAGCTGTATTTGTATAATGATTTCTATTAACATTACAGAGAACTCTAAAAACCTAGTTAATGTTATTTTTTAAGCTAAAAGAATTGACCACTACGTTCTTTGTCTTAATGTGATTATTTTAAGACCATACAAGACATGTTTTTTGTGTATTTTTTATGTTAAAAAACTGTATAAATGCGGCAGGAGTAAGCATTCTGCATACTGCCATCTGCTGGTTGATTTTAATATTGTAGCGGCTACGATTTGATATGTTGGAAAGGTCTTTTTTAAATGTTGCCACTATACTCATTGACATAATGTGACTATTTTAAGAACAAATAATACCTGGTTAGGTATAAGAATCATCTTTTTCTGTTAAAACTGAATATATTTTGGGTTTTCTCAGTACTAGTAAGAAATTATAGAAAAAAGAAGGAAGAGAGTCTGTTTTTTTTATTTTTGTCGCATACTTCAATCTGCTTTTAATTTTGCAGCGGCCACAAACTGAATATGTACAACGCATTCTAAATAACGATGTAAAGGTATTTTAGACGTTGATAAATGTTACCACTACATTATCTGACTTAATACGAATATTGTAAGACCATAAACGCCATGTTTAGGACTAAGAATAATCTTTTTCTTTAAGCTGAATAAACGTGGTAGGATTAGCCATACCGCATAACTCAACATTATATGACCTGTATGTTATAATGTTCAAGATTTTACTGTATTTAACTAAGTATTTAGATTATTTTAACATATTAATTTTAGATGAAATAAAATGACATACTTAAAATACCTGAAAGTCCTATAAAATACCTTAGTGGGCTATTTCATCCCTGAAATGTTTTACACTGCGCACCCCTGTTCGAATCTCTGGGCCGCATTTTTTTTTATGTTACTCACTGCTCTGTAACAACCTCTTCTAAAATATCACCAGATGGATGATTTCATTCCTTTTGCAAGAGGGCAATAGGTCATTTTGCTACATGCACAAATTGTTTACTATCTGACATTTTATTTTGCTTGTTGAGTTTCAATACAGAAGACAGTGCATGATAGTACTTGTAAAAACTTTTGACGCGCAGAATTTTAAAATGAAAAAACTTGTTTATTGTAATCGGTTACTAATTTATAAAAGTATAGTATAGCGATTGTTTTTAGCAAATATACTATCTGCTATCTACTCACTTCTTCAAACAAATGAATAAATAAATAAATTAATAAAGGGTCTTTAGTAAACGGAAATCTTAGCTGCCTAAACTGAAGGCGTATAAGATAAATGAGTGAACCTAGTCCACTTTATTCCTTCTAATTTATTTTACATTTTATTTGATTTTGCACGACAGGAAAGCATATACAGAGGCCGTGCTTCCTTTTTTCTTTCTCCAAACTCGCACTTGAAGTACTAAAAATATCCCAGCCAAAAACGAAAAAAAAAAAAAAAATTGTTAGTTTTATTTTCTAAATAAAAAAAACAATCTTTATTGTTTTACTTAATTTATTCGTAAAACATCCTGTGTACAAAAGGTGTTTTTCAGAGCGAGGGCTGGGCTTCTCAAACGTGCAGCCATCATAGAGGGATAAATACGGGAGCTTGCCTCGCGCAATGAATGAAGACATACCACAGGGCGTCACTGGGGCCTAAACCCGGTCAATACAGACGTGGATTACAGTAACCACAGACCTACGTGTCATTTGGATGTATGTAAGAGTTTTTTGAGCAAAATAAGTGAGAAATTCTGACCCCCGGAGTTAGAAATGACCAACAATTTCATATTTGTTTAGTATGTCCTAGGAGTTAGTCTCTGGCATCACTGAAAAACATAAAATATATAGATTGGATAGTTTGTTTTAAAATAAATAAAGAAAAGAATGAATACAAGTAACATACACTAAACTATACTGAAAGATTGCTTTTTAAAAACAAATGAACATCAACTGAAAACAAAAACAAAATAAAGAAAACACAAAAACATTAAATTACCTATGGCGTTTCAAGGAGTCCTCCAATTGAAAATGTACACCCCCCTTTACTGATCCAACAAGTGGAGATAACTAGGGCGTGCGAGGAGGGTCAAAAACAGCCGGGGGGTTTGTTCGAGATCTTAACATGTAAATTAAGCAAAGGTGTTTTATGACCCTGCTTTTCAAAGACAGGAAACGTCCTCAATAGTTCAAAGCGGTGTTGGAACCCCTATTCAACTGTTCTGGACTTGTTTTGAGGCTGCCTGACCCGACGCCACAGACGTGTCAAACATAAACAGAAGAGCCAATACAAAGAATCTATTAACCCTAAAATAAAGTGCACGTGGATATGGATACTGTGTTTTTGTATGTTGTTCACATGGCTTCTAAATATATTATTCTTTGGGGGTTGTATTCTGTAAGAATGTGAAACAGCTAGTTTAGAATATGCTAACTGTGGTGTTATGTTTAACAGGAATCTTTCTGTTTTAAAACAGCTAGTTTAGAGATATGCTGATTTTCTTCATACCGCGGTGAAGGTTGAAATGATTTCCTTTGGTAAGGGTATTTTGTATCCTCTTTATGCAAAATGCTTTATTGTTCTCATTCATACTGTTTGTAAATTCCCAGTCATTCTACAAGGTAATGTATGCGTGGTTTAATCTTTCTTCTTTTAATAGCATATCTATTATAAAACAGCAAAAAATCTTAATGTGACAGAAAATAAACAATTCCAAAATAAATGAGGCCCAAATAACTTCTGTAGAGAATTATTTTTTTATCCACATGTATGAAATATACTACAAAGGTGTTTGATAAGATTTTCAGGTATTTTAAGTATGTAATTTTCTTTCAAGATCTAAAATTAATATGTTAAAATAATGCAAATACTTATATATAAATACTTAAATATACTAAAATCTTGAATATTATAACATAGAGGCCATATTATGTTAAGTTATGCGGTATGGCTAATCCTACCGCGTTTATACAGTTTAACAGAAAAAGATTATTTTTAGTCCTAAACACGGCTTGTATGGTCTTAAAATATTTATATTAAGTCAAATAATGTAGTGGTAACATTTATCTACGTCTAAAATACCTTTAAATCGGTTTTTAGAATGCGTTGTACATATTCAGTTTGTGGCCGCTGCAATATTAAAAATCAACCAGCAGATTGCAGTATGCGTCAAAAATAAAAAAAAAACAGACTCTCTTCCTTCCTTTCTCTATAATTTCTTATTAGTCCTGAGAAACCACAAAATATATTCAGTTTTAACAGAAAAAGATGATTCTTATACCTAACCACGTATTATTTGTTCTTAAAATAGTCATATTAAGTCAATGAATATAATGGAATAGAATGGAATAGAGGAAGGCACCCCACAGAGAAGGCTTGTGAAATGGATGAATCTTGATGCCTTAAGGTCTGGTCGCAGCAGGATAGGCAAGCAACTGAATATAGTTTTCAATCAAAAAAGATTAGAAAGATGGCCAGAGGAAGACACCCAGCAGAGAAGCATGGTTAGGTGTAAAAAACCTTTCGGGTAGCAGACGTCTTGTCGGCCGGGATGGAAAGAGGAATATTTATTTAAACTAATGTTTACACATCCTGATGTAATGTCCTTTATAAGTTATATTTTAGATATAGTCAAGTCATTATATATATATATATATTACCTCAAAGAGCATGATGACACCAGAAATACTTTTTGATATGTGTATCTTGATGCCTTCGGGTGTAGGCATGAACCGAAAGTTGGGGTGTTTTATTTCATCGTTTTCATCATTTATTTCAATCTCCTTAATATATATATATATATATATATATATATATATATATATATATATATATATATATATATATATATATATATATATATATATATAAAGGAGATTGCTTACTTTCATCAAGATTAAAACGTGGAAACAATTCTATTAACAAAAACTGTTTAAGCGTGTTTGTTTGTGTTTTTAATTTTTTAAAATTTTTATTATTTATTTATTTATTTTTTTATTTTATTTATTTATTTACTTATTTTGAATAGCCTCCGATTAGGCTAAGCCCCTATAGCTTTGAATAGTCTCATACACGGTCAAACTATTCTGAAGATGTTACAAATCATTACTACGTTTTTACTGTTTTAGATTTAAAACTATGTGAGCATAGTATATCGTTATGTGTTTTAAAATCGGCGAATGGTGGCCCCATCCTGAGGTAATGACCCTTTTATATTTTTAGATATAGACAATGTTAACTCATAATATATATATATATATATATATATATATATATATATATATATATATATATATATATATATATATTAAGGAGATTATTTACTTTCGTCAAGATTAAAAACCTGGAAACAATTCTATAAACAGAAACTGTTTAATCATGTTTTTTTTTTTTTTTTTTTTTTTAAAGCTAAAAATGAGAGAACATTTTTATCCTGAAGCAAATAAAATTAAAAATGCTAAAATGAAAGAAGTTTTAAAATAGACTGCAGGAGAATTAACAAATGCGCGAATATTTTTTACATGTAATACCGCGTAAAGAAAATAGATATAACCATGCAAACAGGTATAGGTAATTGCATTGTCATTCCAATAAAGCTTATTAAATTGAATATAACTGAATAAAAACAAAATGTTATGATTCTGTAAGAAACAATTGAAGGAAAAATTAAACAAACGTGTACATGAATAAAACAGCTTAGTTTAACCTGTACTAAAACGGTAAATCAACGTTAGGTGTGATTTGAGGCGTGGCATAGTCAAGGGATCTCCATCTGGATACGTTTTCCTGATCCGACCCCTGTGGTTACAACCGCCTTAACCACGTATCTTAGAGGATATAAACAACATCCAGAGCCATGTATTCACTTCTGAAAAAAGGACGATCCCTCTCAAGAACGAAATCCCGTAAAAAGCCACACTTTCGCCATAAATGGACGGAGAATCAAGCAAGAACAATGATCTTTTACAAGGTACGTACCGATGTTTAATGTTTAAATACTGTTTTGACTCTGTGCGAAAAACGATGTTAATTAAATTCTAGGGATTATAAATGTAGCGTTTTGAAATGTATAATGTTAATATGTAAAAATGTTTGAAAAGCGTTTTAACACAGAGCGTAAGCCGCTATGTTTAGAAATGTTGGTATGGCTCTATAGAAAACGTTTTTTTTTTTTTATGCTTGTAAATGAAGACCCTAGCGGTTTTGTCTGTGACGCAGCATGGGTTATCCTAATAGTATATATTTTTTAAAAATGTGATTTATTTTAAAAAAGTTAAGATGGTGTCTATAACTTAGAGATATAAACTCAAATATAAATACATACTTTAACGTCGAGAATTTTATTTATGTATTATTTTATGATGTTGTTATTTATTTATTTATTTATTTATTTATTTAAAATTATATATTTTTCATATTTTATAGATATCGAGGAACTTATAGAAGAACATTTAATTTCCCACGAGGAGGTAGTGATTGATCAGCCTCCTACGCTCATTCCTCTGTCCCCCACGTGGTTTCTCGAGACTCAGGATGGTGAGTTTTTACAGTCGCTAGACCAAAATATCGCGAGGGTTTTTTTTTTTTTTTTTTTTCCCCTCTCTCTAAGTATTCATACCTCCTCTTTAAATTACAGAACCTAAACCTGAGGAGTACATACCCCTTGAGTTACCAACCGCACTAGTCGTTCCGGAGGACTTTTTAAATAACTTCTCAGTGACTGCAGTTACGCCTGAAAGTGAGTAATAGTGTATGTATTAATACTACGTGTATTTATGTCTGTTTTTATTTATTAATAGCAAATATGGATGTGTATATATATATATATATATACAGTATATATATATATATATATATATATATATATATATATATATATATATATATATATATATATATTGATATCAAGGTATGTATAATTATTGTAGTTTATTATTTTATTATTTCATTTTTAAATCATATCTGTTTCATTCTGTTTTAGAATCTGACTACGTTGAAGATTCCGCACAACTGGAAGAATACTTTAGGACATCTTTCAGTGACCTTCCGTCAGACTCCGACGTGTGTAAAAGTAAGAACAGTATTGTTTTATAGATTAATAAAATATGCTTGTTCGTTTATAAGTAATATTAATTATTTTAGGTTAATAAAACATGCATATTCAACCATTTATATTATTTTAGAAAAGCCTGAAAAAACCCCAAGGAAAGATGTGGCCGGTACATCGGAGGGCATAGATGTACAGACGAGGACGCCCTTAGGCCCCCCAAATAAACAACACAAATCTGAAAAAAGACCTCTCAAAAGTAAGTAACTATTTAAAAATGAAGCATTTTTAAAAATGTATGTTAAATATTTCATTAAACATCTGTTAATGTATTTTGGTCTGATTGTATATTTTGATATATTTTCATTTAGAACGACCCACTAGACCTGCTCTTATTGTGGACAGCGAATCTACCGAGGACGAAACATCATTCATCAGGGACCCAAAGTCTAAAAGGCCTCGTAAAATTTCCAGAAGGTTTCACACTTCGCTGCAATCAAGAGTTACCTCACCAGTCTCAGAAGGACCTCAAAGGCCAAAACCAGCGCAAGCCTCATCTTTGACTACTAGGTATCACAGCGTCGAGATACTGAAACATGTAGAACTGACAATAGATCAGCTTATATACAGACATCCCGCTATAAGGGCTCTAGTTTCTGACCCTGAGGTGGCTCAGAATATACAAACCTTAATAACCCTGCTGAAAACTCTAGGCTTTTTGAAACAACAACTTGGTCATTGTAGAGCAATAATGGAACCCTTTTGAAAAAAAACTTGTAAGAGGAAGCATTTGGATTTTACTGTTGATGTTGATTCTGACAATGATGATGCTGTGGCTGTTCAAAAAAATAAAAAGGTTTCAATTGATCCGAGTCAAACTGTGTCAAATTCTGTGTTTAATTCTATAATCATTCCCCAAAATACCTTAAATACAAATCCTTCAACAAGCTCCCATACACATAGTATATCTCCAACCCAAAATAATTTAGGAGGTTTTGAGATTTTTGACCATCTAGACAAACTATTAAATGATTTAAATCATAACTCATATAATTTACCGTCAATCAGGGCTCTGATTGATGAAATTTCTACAGATAGTCCCCCCATAAATGACATCATCCCTAATATATACACTAATAACTCCCCGTGCCCCGGGTTTATTAACGATGCTACCTTGACTCAGATCAATTTTGACTCTTTGGATAAGCTTTTGCAAGAAATGTCTAGAGAAAATCATGTTACTACAGAGAGTGTAGTTGATATGGAAAACCAGATAGGGGAAGGCTTAAACACGGGGTCTTGCCAAGATGATTCTTTTAGCATAAAAACCCCTGGTGTATTACATGATGATCAAGTGGCTGGTCCTTCTGGTTTACAGGCCCCCCATAGGGATAGCGATGGTGTTAGAACTGGGGGGGAAGGTGTACAGCTTCGACATAGACCAATGTTTAACAATATCGAATTGAAACACCCTCTTAACTTTACACATCTGTATGATTTGAATTCCTATGCTGAAGTTTTTACTGTGCTGCATGAAACGTTAGAGAATATGTTGAGTGAGGTTTCTAGAACGTTAAGACCTGCAGACATTGTGCAGCTTGAATTAAGAGCCGGATCCTTAGATATACCCGTGTATGTAAAGATGACTGGAGACAATTTAAGTCTAGACGATTTTCTCAGTCAGATTGAAGCTCTCCTTCAAAGTCATAGTGAAATTTTGGCTGATGACTCTTTAATGTTGATTGTCCAGGTGTCCTGAAGGAGGGGGTTTAAGGAGAGGTTTGCAGACCTTAATGAAAAGCGAGCTTATTAGAAAAAAAGCCAAACATCTGAGTATATGTTACAACAGAGACAATCAATTATGTTTTGCTTACAGCGTTCTGAGCTTGTTATTTCCCGAATTCAGGGATGCCTATGATATGTGTATGGCTGAGGCTTTAAAACTTCAACAGCATGTGGGGTTAAGTGAACATGAGATGGTTTCGTTTGCTGACATAGATAAATTTGAACAGGCTCTGGATGTTAGAATCGTGGTGTGGTACAGATGTCCTCAAAAGGACGTGTTCCTGAAACACCAAACAGATACTCGACCAAAAAACAAAACTGTATTTCTGTTTCTTCATGAGAATCATTTCTACGGTATTGTTAACTTGAAAGGTTTTCTGGGCACCGCCTACCTGTGCAATTACTGTTACACAGCCTACAGTAACCGATCTGGACATCGTTGTGAGGGACATTGTAAAGTGTGTTTTTCACCAGCCTGTAATAGCGAGTCCTCTGTAAAGGTAAAATGTAACGATTGCAATCGTTATTGTCGATCACAGATTTGTTATGATGAGCATAAGATTCTTCGAGATAAAGCCAACAGTGAAAAACAGTTATCTATGTGTGACATTTTAAAACTGTGTACAAGTTGTTATTCTCTCTATAAATGTGACACTACTAAAACTACGGCTCATAAATGTCCTAGTCCCTACTGCAAGATATGTAAGGCTGTGTTGTTACCTCACACTGATCACAAATGCTTCATTCAAGTGTCAAAACCTTATGAGCCCACAGATAAATATGTGTTTTATGATTTTGAATGCCGGCAGGAAGATGGCTTACAAATTCCGAATTATTTGTACTGCATGCCCATGGATGGTGAATCATGGTTTTGGGAGGGTGAGGCTTGTGTGAAAAAGTTTTTCGAAAGGTATCGCAGACCCTGTTACGCAGGCTATACTTTCTTGGCACACAATGCAAAGTCGTATGACAGTTATTTACTGATTAATTATTTAGTTGCCAACGGTGTTAACCCTCATATTATAGCTCAGGGTAGCAAGTTAATGTGTTTTACAGACGACGCTTTTAAGATGCGCTACATTGATTCTTATAACTTTATGCCCATGAAGTTAAGTGCAATGCCTTTAGCTATGGGGATTTGAAGCCAGAAAAGGATATTTTCCTCATTTTTCAATACTCTTGAAAAAAAGAATTACGTTGGGCCCTATCCTGAACCCCGTTACTATGGTGTTCAAGAAATGATGTCTAAAGAACGTGATGACTTTTACAAACGGTACGAATCGATTAAGAATGGCACTTTTAATTTCAGAAATGAAATAGCTTTTTACTGCAAAAATTATGTTGAAATTTTGAAAGAGGCCTGTATCAGATTCCTTACAGAGGTTTATGCTATAGGGCAGATAGACCCCTTCCAATGTACTACGATTGCTTCACTGTGCATGGCTATGTATAGAAGTAAATTTATGCCTAAAGACACAATAGCTATCGTTCCTCCAGACAATTACAGTGACCAGCAAAAAAGCTTTTCAAATGCATCGATACAATGGTTAATGTATGTATCAGAAACTGAAAATGTTTTCATTCAACATGCTTTAAACTATGGTGAGCTTAAAATAGGGCCCTTTTTCTTGGACGGGTATGCTGTGATTAATGGTAAGCGTACGGCTTTTGAATTTGCAGGGTGTTTTTTTCATGGTTGCCCCAATGCTATGATTCCACCGATGTAAACCCCTTAAGCAAAGTATCCTGCGGTACGATGTATCATCACTTTGCTGAAAAGATTGAAACATTGCAAAAGGTTTACGGGTTGGAAGTCAGAGTTATTTGGGAGCATGAATGGAACGCTCTGAAAAAACAGCCTCAAGTTCGCCATTTTTTGGTTTGCTCTGATTTTCCAGAACGTATCAATCCTCGTGAGGCTCTGTTTGGGGGTCGTACAAATGCCATTACATTACATTATGTGGCCCAGGAAAATGAAAGGTTGGAATACTTTGATTTCACTAGCTTGTATCCCTTTGTCAACAAAACAAAAGTGTACCCTGTAGACCACCCTACCGTTATCTACCATAATTTTCAGGACTTGAGGCAGTATTTTGGCTTGTTCAAATTAACTGTTCTGCCACCTAGGGGTCTTTTTTTCCCCGTATTACCTGCAAGAATCTGCGGCAAATTAATGTTTACCCTCTGCCGTTTTTGCGCAAACACTAAACCAGACAGGTGTATGTAACCATACCTCTGGAGAAAGAGAACAGGAACAGGAACATGGTGCAGTGTTGAGGTAGTCAAAGCTCTTGAGAAAGGTTACAAAATGTCTAAAATACACGAAGTTTGGCATTTTCCTCAGAAATCTGACACTCTCTTTACAGGCTACATTAGTAGCCATCTCAAGGGGAAACAGGAAAGTTCAGGTTACCCCTCTCATTGTACCGATGAGGTGAGTAAAGAGCATTATATTGATGAATATTTTCAGAAAGAGGGGATTCAATTAGATCCTATGGATACGTCACAAACAGAGGAAAAACATGTCTCAAAGTAAAGGGTATTACCCTAAACTACGAGAATTCCAAATTAATTAACCTCGCTTCATTAAAAGACCTAGTTCAAAACTTTGTGAATCCTGATAGAAACACCCCTGCAGAGCATATCATGATTCGAGGCTCCCAGATTCACCGTAATAAAAAAGAATTTCAATTGGAAAACAAACCACTCCAGAAAACTTTTCAGATAGTATACAATAAGAGAGTCTTGCTGTCTGATTACACATCTCTTCCTTATGGCTACTGAAGACGGCTTTGATATTAGGCTAACCGTACCTTTTGCCGCTATAATATCAGGGCCCTCCAATTCAGGCAAAAGTTACTTTGTGAAGCAGCTTTTAGAAAACTCTCAACAGATCTTTTCCCAAACCCCTGAGAATATCATATGGTGCTATAGCTGCTGGCAACCATTATACAACGAATTGGCACTTAAATTTAAAAATTTAAAATTTATTGAAGGCATACCGTCTTCATTAACCGATGATAATTTAATGCCTCCTAACAAAATCAATTTAATCATTATAGATGACTTGATGGAGGCAGCTAGCGAAAATGATGAAATACAGAAAGCTTTTACAAAATACGTTCATCATAGGAATTTATGCGTGCTGTATTTGGTTCAAAATTTATTTTTCAAGGAAAAATGAGCCGTACCATTAATTTGAATGCCAATTACATTATTCTGTTTAAAACCCCAGAGATAAACTTCAAATCAACACGCTAGCCCGACAGATGTACCCGGTAACTCCAAGTTTTTCTTAGAAGCGTTTGAAGATGCCACAAAAACCCTATGGTTATCTTTTAATAGACTTAAAAGCACAAACCCCCGAAGCATACCGTCTAAGAACTGGTTTATTTACTCCTGATTGGCCAGTTGCTTATATCATGAGAAATACCAAGACAAAACACTTATAAACGACTTGTTATTGCTCTAAAACTTTTATTTATCTAGACTCTTCAACAACGCATCATGTCCGCTAGAATAAAACGTAACCTCCATCTCTTAAAGAGCATAGTTCGCGGCTCTGCTCCTCAGAGAAGAGCAGTCTTACGAGACGCCTCTGACGATTTTATCAAATCTATTGTTGAAATTGCCTTAAACGCCTTAAGGGGTAACATCCCCTTGACCTCTAGTCAGTTAAACACTCTCAAAAAGCAGCGGCGTGTTATAAAGAGCCTATGTAATAAGAACCATTCAATTAAAAAGAAGAAAAAACTGTGAATCAGAGTGGTGGTTTTATTGGTGCTTTAATAAGGATTGCTCTGCCTTTTTTATCAGGACTCTTAACACCTCAAAGTTAATTTGTAAAAATGACTCACTCCCAGAAAATGTTTCTGGTACCGCAACATCAACTCGATAGACTTCGACAGCCTGAGCCACAACGTCCCGAACCTATTAAAAAAGCAGCTGAAAGCAGACTTGACTCTTAAATGAATAGCATTCTACTTAGAACTGACATCAGTGACAATGAGAAAGTTAAACTATACACCAGCTCCTTACAGAGATATCTAGCCTTGATTAAACAGAGTGAAAAAGAGCTTAATACCCTGACTTTGATTACACCTCCCTCTGTGGAAATGGCACAAACTGATGCAGAATCTGAATCTAAGGTTGTGACTGATGTTATGAGTAGCGTCCCCTCCAGATCTAAGAAAAATGCTAAATTTATTTTAAACGCAATGTCTCAGACTGCTTTGGTTACCTCATGGAATGATCACGGGGAATTCATTCTTAGGGGAAGAACATTAGAGGGCCGCATATGGTTGATTTAATCAGGGCCGCTACTGGGAATACCAACATCCCTGAACATAGGCTACCTGTGGGATGGGTTGAATTCATCAAAGGTTTGCCTGTGATAAATGTCCCTTATTCTACAGTGCCTAATTCTCAAACACGACAACTCATAGAAGCCTATAAAAAAAGACCCTTAGAGACCCCTATGAATAAGAAGCAGAAAAAAGACAACAGTTATGGGCAACTTATTAAGGTGTTACTGTTTTTATTGAGTTTCACACATTTTTACATTTTGTTGTATATTCATGCATATGTTGTATAATCATTGTCCGATACATTTGTTGTTGTATATTCATGCAAATGGTGTATAATCAATGTCTGATATATATGTCTGTATAAGTCTTTACAACAATAAAAATATTTATTCAACATCTACATTGTCGTAAGTTTTTGAAGACTAACATTCATAACATTTTTTAAAATCATGGTGAGTCTTGACACACTGCACGCATGAAAATATATTTATACAGTTCTGTTTTTTAGGGTTAGACATGCAATGTATAAATCGGGACACCATCAGATCATTCTTGTTTAAATCAGAGCTGTAGAGAGCCATAACCTCGGGGTAAGTAAGTCCTTTGGCTCGATGATGTAAGAAGAAAACACAGTGATGGCCGCAGGTAGTGGTCATAAGACCTTGTAGAGGTTGATTATTGTACACTGTTTGTTTAGCGTTGTTGTATAAAAAGTTTGAGATAGTTTTAGGAAAATAAGTAAAATCTGGAGGGTTACCGTAAGAATCAAAAACTCTCCATAACCCTCTTCTTTTAGATAAATTCCCAGCCAGTGTTCTCCAGGATAATTTTGGGGTCGGTGTTGACAATAAGCATCGCAGGAAGTTTTTTATTTTTCCTTTAGGTAGTTGATCACTAGCTAGAACCCCATAAAAATACTTTTCAGTCGAAGGGTTGCTGGATAGCAAAGCTGTAAGCTGGGTGGTATTCATTTTAAAAGGATCAAAGTTGTATCAAACTTTTCAGTAATCAAAGAGAACTGCTCTTTGGTGGGAAACCTCAATCACGTTCTCAAAAACAGCATAAACAATCATATTCACAGTCTCTGGCAGAGCATTGGCAAAACGCATTTCAAGACGCATATTACCATTTTTACTAAGGAAAAATGATCTCCACATTCTTGGTCAGGGGTCAAATCAAAGGCATAGAGCGCATAGCCTCTAATAAAGTCTGACCGATCAATTATCAGCGGTTTGTCTTTGAGATGTCTACCCGTGGCTTGTATTAGACTGTAATATTCCCGGACGGGGTTGTGTCCTGCTGTATAGTCGGGTTGTAAAGGTTTTGAGGGGACTTGTTCACCATCGACGTACATAGCTATAAAGTTCCCAGCAAAGTGTTTAAAGTTAAAAGGGTTTTTAGCGTAGGAGCCACTAAAAGCGTCATTATCTGTTAAACCAATAACCACAAACTTTGGTAACTGCCCCAGAAACAAATTCTCCTGATTACATACCCTGCTCCCTCTAGGAACACTAAAAACTTTCATAGCCACTCTATCTATAGGATATTTTGCATTAGAGGCCATCAAGGCCTGAGCGTGAGCGATTCTTACCTTTTTTAATATAGAGAGGCTTCTAAAATTTTAAGTTTGAACGCCTCTGCGGCATCAGACATTAAGCAAAAAGTGTTACTGGCCCTCACCATTTTAATTTTCAGGTCAATTCCATTTAACATGAGTTTTTCTTGAAAAAATATATCCGAATGCAATGGTCCTAAAAGTTCAACTGTATGGCTTAATCTGGTAAAAGCATGTCGTTTAACTAAACCTTCATTATCCCCTGCAGGATCAGTCTCATCCATGTGTCCTGGGGTATCTTTGTAAAACAAGCCGGCTGTGAATTGAGATTCTAGGGTGTCCTTACTAAAGTTTAGCATTGCTTCTATAATGCTACGGTAAGGATAAGTATTACTGCTTTGACTAATTAGGCGGTCTCCTAAAGTTACATCCACTTGTGAAAACATGGTAGCTACGGGGTAATTGATAATACCAGCTAAGCTGTCTGCAGCTAAATCAGTGCCATCAGCCTTAGTAATTTTGCATGAAAGTCTTAAAAGAGTATTATTCAAATCAAGATAATCTTCCCCATTCCCGCTATGTAAAATTCGAGCGGAGCTGTGTCAGACAAGGCAGACAGGGGGAATTTCCACATAAAGGTTTTTTCAATACTTGTTTGGGTATAGGGGATGGTAAACAGATCCAATTCTGATTTCACACATTCTTGAGACATATGATGTACCAGAGTCATGATTTAAAAGATGTTTCTGTTTTTCTTTGTACCGTGAGTCTTTGGTTTCTTGCTCCTTCTCCGGTTGCCGCTACTAAATGACCTGTATGTATGGGGTTTAGCCTTTTGTGATGATGATGGCGAGATCCCGGGGTTTGCTACGTTTTCTCTTGTAGCCTCTGGACATCACCATCAATCCCTCCCTGACTGGCTGTTGTTGTGGCTAGGAGGGTTATGACTTGTTAGGACATTTGACACTACGTCACTAACAATATTTTTAGCAGCTGATTTAAAATGAGGTTTAACTATTTCAAAACCCCTTCTAAGTAAAGGTAAAGCTTTTCTGAAAAGACTTCGAAAAATACCCCTATACCCGCTCCATACATCACAGGAGCTCCAGAAAATCCTGGCAAACCATTACCAGCTTGATTTTTGTAATAATTAATATAAGGATTGACATATCCATGAGGTCTCATTTTTCTTTTCAATTAGGTGTAAAAAGAGGCTTTACAGGTCGGAAATGCAACTTCACTACAACCTTCCCAAAACGGAATGGCACTAACTTGTTTTGATCCGTCTTAATTTGTATAGTTATAGTATCAAAGCTGGTCTTGCTGAGGGGTGCGTAATGAGGTCTGTCATAAGTTACAGTGATTATATCGTTGTTTTTGCCTTTAATAGGGACACACCTTAGAAGAGGCACATAACTATCTCCAACGGCTTGATGTGTAATGATATCTGTATAGACATACATGGTGTAAAACCTGCTCGGATATCGGCGGGATAGAGGGTCCTCAAATGAGCGGTATACAGTTTAGCCTCAATAGGCCCCAATAGTCCAATAGTTTCACCTTTTATAGTCTCACGAAATCCCAACATTTGTCCGAGATGTTCTTGGGCAAAAATCACAAATGGAGTAGTACTTTTTATATAAATTCTTCTTTCTATAGGTTTATATACTAATTTCAAATCATTTTTATATTGTTCATCGGGAGCATTGTCACCTTTATGATCTAGTCCTTTTCCGAGCAGGGCATCGTTCATGGTCGTTATTACATCCTGAAGGGTCTCATAATATCCTTTAGGGATAGTATAATCACGTTTTATGGCCTTTTCTATTTCGAAAGTAATAAAACTGCTGTCATTAAGGTTGATATTATCCCAGGTATGGGGGTATTGAATCTCTGCTAAGCAAACTTCCCATTTTCCCGGTAGATTCATTGTTTTAACCAACTTGGTAGTAAAATCGGCTATAGCGTTTTTAGGGAAAACAGCCTGTGAAGCGTTACTAGGCAGAGTCACATAAAAAGAGTCTTGAGACATCTTGAATAATGTTTTAAGTGTAATTAAATACACGCAGGACTTGTTAAATCTTTAGATCCACCACCTGATGCCCTGCGACCCAACTGTTAAATTTTTCAGGCCAGCCGGCCCATTTTATGAGATAAGACTTTTTACCGTTTTCCTTTTTCTCAGCAACTATCTTCTCTATCCTAAACAACCTATCAGTCTTGACATTTATTTTTTGCAATTCTGGTTCATAAAAGGTGCCGTTTATAGCCTCTCCATCATAATCACATAGTTTATACACCGGTGGAAATCTTGGTATACATTCTGTTATAGTAAAATCTCTGCCGTAAGCGTCTGTTCATAGCCTTTTATAAAGGGAGCTCTTAACTTTGAAATTCTGACGTTATCACCGACTGTAAACTTAAACTTTATATGTTTAGGGCCTTTCTTCTTAGAGTATAAAGTTTTAAACACTTTAAATGAATTGTCTTCATTAACTTCTGAAGGTTTCATTTGAATACTACGGTGAAAGGAGTTGTTATATGCCTGTACCATTTCTTGTAGTTTATCCATATACTTGTGAGTGTTAAAGGCGGTGAAATATTTCCACATTTTTGTTTTCAGAGTCCTGTTGTATCTCTCAACAATAGAGGCTTTTAGTTCACTCCCGTGGTAAAGTGTAGAATATTATGTTCTTTTAGCATGCTCTGAAATGCTCTGTTTAGAAATTCAGTCCCTTTATCAGTTTGTAGTTTTTAGGTTTCCTACCTGTGCTGAGGATCCTCTTGAATGCCTCGGTCACCGTCTTAGATGACTTATTTTTCAGTGGTATTACCCAGGCATATTTGGATAAGATATCTATACATGTTAACATGTACTTGTAACCTCCATTTTCTTTTGACAAGTTAGACATATCCACTAAATCAGCTTGCCACTGAGTATCGATATTAGATACAAATACGGTGTTTCTTTTAAAGTTTATTCTAGAGGGCTTATGTAACGTATATGAGTCTTGCTCTGATAAAAAGTCTGTTAGAGCCCTCTCAGAGACTTTAGGACCGTCAGGCCCCAGAGCCCTTTGAAGAGTTTGTAAACCCCTAAACCCCCAGGATTTGAGGGATCGTAGTATATTTTTTCATACGCTGAAGTGACATCTTTAACCAAAATAACACAACTGCACCAAGTCTGTAGTTCAAAAGGTTTTTATTCAAATTTTATCATAACACCTCTGAGACACGTGTGAAGTTCAAAAGTTTTATTCACATTTTATCAAGAAGATTAGGACATTTTAGAAGACATATAAAGTTTTTACACAAACATTCATGGTTAGTCACTAAGTAATCCACTACATTTTGTACAACGTTTGATATATCTTCATCTCTTAAAAACCTAGCCAGGTTATAAAACAGACATCAGTTACATAAGCATACAAAACAATGATATGTATACATTTGCAGTCTTCTATATCGTCAAACATTTTTGGTAATATATTCATTAAAAATGTATTTAAGGGGCTACAGTGTTTTACATGTGTATCTACCAACTCATGCCATTCTTGAGCATCAACATCTTTATGGATTAAATCAGTTACACTTTTTAAATTGTTGAACATTTTAACATTTACGGGGATCAGGTTTTGAAAGAGTCTCTTACAAGCCACTTTCTCGGCTATTAACTCAAACAACAGCCCCTCCATGGTTTTCCTCAGTTTTGCCGGAGTCTGGGCGTTCCCCATTTTCAAAGTCATAGGCTCCGTAATAAGCTAAAGGAGCTTGGGGGTTAGTAAAACTGCGATGGTAGAAAGCTTTGGTTATTTTGTTGACAATGTCTCGGGTCTTGTCATCCAGGGCTTCTTGTAGATGGCTCAGTTTACGTCTAATGCTGTGTTCAGGTCTTAGCTCTGTTAAAATATCTTCCACCAGTTTCTGAAGTTTTGTCAAAGACGGATGGAAATTGAAACAAGCTAGAGCTTTAGCCACCAGAAGCTTCAGCCACGGGACGTGTATTTTTTCTAGTATTTCTTCAAAATGTTGATCGAAATAATCGGGGTCCGCTTCATAAAGGCAACTGTGTCTCAGCTGGCTCGGGTGGTCAACTTCGCAACCGCAGCAATTTTTCACCATATCACGGTCAATGATCACTTCCAATAGAGAAGCCAGGAGACCCCTAGAGATCTTTAATACTTTTTCAAAAGAGATGCCTAAAGGACCGTCGACGTTGTCAGACTCTGCAGGGTTGAGGAGGGGAACATTTTCAAAGTCTTTTATAAGCTTGGTCATTTCTTCAGTGGTCCAATCCATCTCAAGATCATTAGTTTCAAGAACTGCATTTTCAGAGAAGTATCTAAAGTTTGCAGAAGACATGGCGTCAGACTCCTTCAATCATAAAAGGTGTGTGGGGGCCCCTTTAGTATGTTCCCTAAGATCAGGTGACAGCCTATGACGGGTGAGGACACCTCTGGCCCCTGGAGATCCTTTGAGACAGCCTATCAGAGATCCATGATTGGGTCCAAGGGGTAACGCCCCTAGGGCGTTTTCTGAGTTACCCCCAAACATCCGCCCCTCTCTCATTTTGGTCTATTTTCAGTTCAGGCCACAGAGGAGTATGTACTGGGCGCAGAGGATCCTTGGGACAGATGCTTAAAGACCCCTTGCTTGGACTCTCTTGAACCTTTTTGCAGTCCGTGGTTTCTTCAGCCTCTGCGGAAGGGCTAATGTGCATTTTTTAAAGGCTTTTATAAGTTCAGACATTTGCCGGTCCTCAAGAGCCACTTTCTCAGAGCAGAAACTAACGAAGGCATGAGACATCTTGTGTAACACTCTAATAAACTGCACAAATATTTTCCTCCTTTTATGAGGTCTGAAAAACATGCCCAGACATGCCCTTTTAAAAAACCCTCGTAGTTTCGATCATTTCAACCATTTGCTCAAACACATAACCATCATGATTCTCAGAACCCCGGTAAGCTTATTTCTTATTTTATTTATTAATGTTTTAAGAAAAACTGTTGTGGCCGAGTGGTTAAGGCGCTGGACTTAAAATCCATTTGATTCAATTGTCAGCGTGAGTTCGAATCCTACCAACAGTAATTATTCTGCTAAAATATATATATATATATATATATATATATATATATTCCATACTCCTATATAAAATCCACGCCCCCCTCATTATATATTCATAAATTCATAAACCCATGCCCCCCTCATTATATATTCATATTTTCACACACATAAGGTCAAAAAAAGGTCAAAAGGATCATAAATCTGACTTTTGACATAAGCTATAGTAATATTACTACTATTGGTATTACCCAAATCAAATCCCAGGCCATTTCTACAGAGGGTAACAACAACTTGGATTTATATATAGCGCCTTATCATGTGCAGACCTGCACATCTCAAGGCGCGTTACACAGTTAAAAAAAATACAATATTTAAAAGAGAAATAAACAAACCAACCATAAAATCAGGACATAAACACAAAAACCAGATTTGGCTATAAAAGCTTCTCAAGGGCCTTAACCAAACCAAATGCGAGACCGAACAGATAAGACTTTTTTTAAACCTATCAACTGACTGGCAGTTCCTGATGTCAGCAGGGAGGTGATCCCATAGCACAGGAGCCAGGTGGCTAAAGGAACAACCTCCAAAACCAACCCTTTTCACATCAGGAACAACCAGCAGCAGGCCAGCCTGGGAGGATCTAAGGGTACGAACCGGCTGGTAAGGACAGAGTCATTCATTAAGATAAGCAGGACCAGTACCACTGAGTGAGCGATAAGTCAGGCGAAGTAGTTTAAAAAAAAATTGATACTTGATAGGAAGCCAAGGAAGTTTAGCCAGGACTGGTGTACTGTGGTGGTACTTTTAGTACCAGTCAAGATTCTGACAACTGCGTTCTGAACTATTTGTAATCTATCAATTGCTTTGGATTGAAGGCCTGCAAATAGGGAGTTACAATAGTCAAGACTAGAGGTACAAATGCATGTATCAAAATCTCAGTATCAGCGAGAGAGAAAATGTCGAACTTTGGCAATCATCCGTAAATGGAAAAAAGAGGATTTAACAACAGAAGAAATATGTGCCTCAAAAGACACTGTGGTGTCTAAGTATACCCCAAGGCTCTTTATAGAAGTAGATAGTTACCATAACTAAGCTGAAAATAAGAAAGATTCCAATTGTGTTTTAGAGTCAGTAAGCAAAAGTTCTGTTTTACTAGCATTTAGCTGCAACAATTTAGCAGACATCCAATATTCAATGTCTGCAAGACACTTGAGGGTCTATTCATAAAAGTACTTGCTGACTGTCCTAGGTAATCTAATTTCTTTTAAAACTAACGAAAGTCATCCATATTGATATTCATAAAATGATCTGTGCAGACCAGCGACTGTCGCTAAGCAATTCATGAATGGGTATACATTCGTTCACGACCGAAATCCGTCTCCTTTTGATGACATCATCAGCTCTATAAACATTCGCTCAGTTCCATCGTTAGCTGTTGGGAACATAAGCAAATGGAATCTACCGACAGCAGCACCCATCGTGTTATTAACAGTGTGCCTGAATGATACATGATTTATATACTGTAGGATGCAGCACCATCGTGTTATTAAAAGCGTGCCTGTATGATACGTGATTTATATACTGTAGGATGCAGCACCCATCGTGTTACTAAAAGCATTAGTAAGACCTCACCTAGAATATTGTGTTCAGTTCTGGTCACCTCGTTACAAAAAGGATATTGCTGCTCTAGAAAGAGTGCAAAGAAGAGCAACCAGAATTATCCCGGGTTTAAAAGGCATGTCGTATGCAGACAGGCTAAAAGAATTGAATCTATTCAGTCTTGAACAAAGAAGACTACGCGGTGATCTGATTCAAACATTCAAAATCCTAAAAGGTATAGACAATGTCAACCCAGGGGACTTCTTTGACCTGAAAAAAGAAACAAGGACCAGGGGTCACAAATGGAGATTAGATAAAGGGGCATTCAGAACAGAAAATAGGAGGCACTTTTTTACACAAAGAATTGTGAGGGTCTGGAACCAACTCCCCAGTAATGTTGTTGAAGCTGACACCCTGTGATCCTTCAAGAAGCTGCTTGATGAGATTCTGGGATCAATAAGCTACTAACAACCAAACGAGCAAGATGGGCTGAATGGCCTCCTCTCGTTTGTAAACTTTCTTATGTTCTTATGTTCTTCTTATGTTCTTAAAAGCGTGCCTGTATGATACGTGATTTATATACTGTAGGATGCAGCACCCATCATGTTATTAACAGCGTGCCTGGATGATACGTGATTTATATACTGTAGGATGCAGCACCCATCGTGTTATTAAAAGCGTGCCTGTATGATACGTGATTTATATACTGTAGGATGCAGCACCCATCGTGTTATTAACAGCGTGCCTTTATGACACGTGATTTATATACTGGAGGATGTAGCTCCCATCGTGTTATTAACAGCGTGCCTTTATGATACGTGATTTATATACTGGAGGATGTAGCACCCATCGTGCTATTAACAGTGTGCCTGTATGATACGTGATTTATTATTATTATTATTATTTATTTCTTAGCAGACGCCCTTATCCAGGGCGACTTACAGTTGTAAACAAAAATACATTTCAAGAATCACAGTACAAGTAATAATACAATTAAGAGCAAGATAAATACAATGACTTTGGTCCTAGCAAGTACAAGTATGACAAAATACGATTCAATAACGGAGCAGATAACAGTATCAGTGATAGTTACACCAGGATATAACTAAATACAAAATACTACAGATTAAATAACACTTGACAGATTACAGTACTCTAAAGTACAGGATTAAATGCAGTAAAATAGGGGGCAGATAAGAGCAAGTAAAGTTTATTTAAGGAAGAGAGATAAGTGTCCACAGGGAAAGAAAGAGGAGTTCTACAGGTGCTGTCTGAAAAGGTGAGTCTTGAGGAGGCGCCGGAAGGTGGTCAGGGACTGGGCAGTCCTGACATCTGTAGGAATGTCATTCCACCACTGCGGGGCGAGGGTGGAGAAGGAGCGGGCTCTGGAGGCAGGGGAGCATAGAGGAAGTATAGCCAGTCTTCTAGTGCAGGAGGAGCGGAGCGGTCGAGTGGGGGTGTAAGGAGAGATGAGGGTCTGGAGGTAGCTGGGTGCAGTCTGGTCAAGGCATCTGTAAGCTAGTACAAGAGTCTTGAACTGGATGCGAATGGTGATCGGGAGCCAGTGGAGTGAGCAGAGCAGTGGAGTTGTGTGGGAGAAGCGAGGCAGAGAGAACACCAGGCGAGTAGCGGAGTTCTGGATGAGCTGGAGCGGATGGGTGGCGGACGCAGGGAGGCCAGCCAGGAGGGAGTTGCAGTAGTCTAGGCGTGAGAGTACCAGGGCCTGGACCAGGAGCTAGGTGGCGTAGTTGGTGAGGAAGGGTCGGATTCTTCGTATGTTGCTCAGGAAGAATCGGAAAGTGCGTGCCAGAGTGGAGATGTGCTGGGAATAAGCGAGGCAGGGGTCCAGGGTGACTCCGAGGTTCTTAGCTGAGAAGGAGGGAGAGAGTGTGGTAGATTCCAGAGGAACAAAGATAGAGAGATCAGAGGAGGGGGAGGAGGGAAAGAACAGGAGGTCAGATTTAGAGAGGTTGAGTTTGAGGTGATGCGAGTGCATCCAGGTGGAGATAGCAGACAGACTGGTAGAGATATGGGAGGGGATGGCGGAGTCAGAGGTGGGGAAGGAGAGGAAAATCTGAGCGTCATCAGCATTGAAATGGTATGAGAAACCATAGGATGCGATGAGGGGGCCCTGGGAGCAGGTGTAGAGAGAGAACAGGAGAGGACCCAAGACTGACCCTTGGGAGACTCCTGTTGAGAGAGGGCGAGGTGTGGAGGTTGCTCCACGCCAGGTTACCTGGTAAGTGCGGTTGGAGAGGTAGGAGGAGAACCAGGCCAGAGCAGTGCCAGAGATTCCCAGGTCAGCAAGAGAGGATAGTAGAATAGAGTGATCGACAGTGTCAAAGGCAGCAGAGAGGTCGAGGAGAATTAGGACAGAGAAGAGAGAGGCAGCTCGGGCAGAGTTTAGTGAGTTAGTGACAGACAGGAGGGCGGTTTCAGTGGAGTGAGCAGAGCGGAAGCCAGATTGGAGAGGGTCGAGCAGAGAGTGGTTGGACAGGAAAGCAGAAAGCTGGCGGTGTACAGCCCGCTCGAGGGTTTTGGAGAGGAAGGGTAGGAAGGAGACAGGACGGTAGCTCTGGAGGGAGGTAGGGTCGAGGGTAGGTTTTTTGAGGAGGGGAGTGATAGAGGCTTGTTTGAAGGCAGAGGGAAAGAGACCAGAAAGGAGAGAGGTGTTGAGAAGGGATGAGCTGAAGTGAAGTAGAGCAGGAGCAGCAGCTTGAAAGTGGTGAGTGGGGAGGGGGTACAGGGCACACGTGGTGGGTTTGTGACCCTGGAGCAGAGGGAGGAGAAGGAGGTGAGGGAGGAGAAGAGGGTGGAGGTAGCAGAGTCTACGGGGGTGGGGGTGCTCAGAAGCAAAAAGGTTGAGAACCCCTATTTTAGGTAATCCTTGAAACTTGCATCACCTTAAGGACAGCAGTATGTTTCAAATGCAATCCACACTGATGATCTCCTGGGATATTAGCCTTAATTAAATACTTGTTAAAGCAATCAGTGATATATTTACTCTCAGTATAAGTGCAATCATTAAATGGCAATCATTAAACCTGTGCCTTAAATGCTTTTCACAAGTTTCCAAAATGTATGTGGGTCGTTCGCATTATTAGCAGCAAACTGCAGGTAATAATCAGATTTTGTTTTCTTAATTAAATGTGTACATTTATTCCTCAGGGCAATACATTGTTGCCAGTCATCTTCCGTATTTTGTTATACATGGACTGGGCCAGCATAGGCCAGTTCCAATTCATTTTTGGAATGAGTTGGAACATCTGACAGTTGGTTTTATCCATTTGATTTAGCAGTAAACCAGTCATAATTCAAATCACCCATTTCACTGATGCCTAAAAAGGCTGAGAGTTGAGATAATGTCATTAATGACACAATCTGGAGCAGATGGTGGCCTATAGCAACCAACTACAACAAAGGTCTTGCATGTGGGAAGTATAAGTGCAAGCCAATGATTTCTTGGCCCTTTGCAACACAGTCTATTAACTTAAGGTCAACTTGGAAACTGTCTTTTAGATTGCTACTCCCGTCAGCTCGAAAAAGCTTCTAATTTTGAACTTGCAATTCACAATCAGGGATAGACTTCTTCAACCAAGTTTCAGTCACTACTGCAATATCAGGATTAAGATGGTTCAGCCACAGTGGAAACAGATTACTTTTAGGTAATAAAATGTTAACATGGACAAATCCTAAGCCATTAAGCTTACTAAAGTCAGATGGTAAAAAACCAACCAGGATCATATGGACTGGGGTTTTATTCCACATTCCCACTTGGCAATAAAATAGAACATATTACATATGTTTAACATAACATTCGTTAGAAAAGAAAACTGAAATTTAGAGTCAGGAACCCCTTAGAATTTTACTTTGTCCATCTGTTATTCTGCCATCGTGAAACTGACTGGTGCTTGAAAAAAATACATGGCAATATACTAGAAATGTATAACCTGTAGTGAAAGTAGACTCAGTTTCAGAAATAATATTTATCTTAGTCTTATTTCCAATGCCTCTCCCTCAGGTATGAGTGAGTCAGTAAAAGGAGTGAGGCAGTAAAAGTCATAGTGCAGCAGTAAATGGTCATGTTGTGTTATTATCTTTTAATCTTGTATTTGTTTTTCAATTTTTTATTTTCTCTCGACACTGAATAGCAGTGCGATTGATCACCTGCTGACACAGAATTTCAGTGATTTTGTCAAACATTTTTAAATTTCTACTGTGCCTGACAGCTGCTCTTGAATGTGGTTTTCCGCTCCAAATGTTGAGGAGAGCTGTAATTTTGTCTGCGTCCCACAAAGCAACATCATTGTCGGTTTGTTTTGAACACAGCATTTGCTTACAGCTACCATTATTAAAAAGTCAGCACACACCTTTCAATGATGTTCTTCTGTACAGCACAGTTTTATGGAAGGCCATCCGGGTCAAAAACACGTTACTCAGTACAGGTTTCAAATATTTAGTAAACATTGTAATTTGACTTTAGTACGTTTGTAATTAATTATTATGCATACTAATTTGGCCAATCAGATCACTGAAAACGAAATGAGAACCAATGAATTTAAAGAAAATAGTATGTGTAATAAATTATCCAATTAAAAGTCACCTTACTGCCATTCCCACCCAAGTTGTGGCTGTATGTGGACTTGGCATTGGGTAAAGTCCAGTGAAAGATGGATAGACCCGGACCCTCTGAGACAAGCATCAAGCAGTGGTTTCAGAATCTTAGAAAATGCTTTAATTCAGTGGTAACCCTACTGTAACTAATATGTCATTTTAAGTAAAACTGAAATAAATATAATTAGAAAATTAAAAAATGATTGTGTACATTGTTAATACAAACTGAACCGTGTCACGGTCAACATTGTCTGTCTCAAGAAGTCGACAGCACTCAGCAAATCTATAATTGCACCAAACTCTCGCTGCCATGATTTGCAATTTTTTTCATTGATTTTTTTTTTAAGAATATTATTTATTCTTAAGCATTAAAATAATAAAACACACAATATTTTTAATACAGTCCAGTGCACAGAACAGATACTGAACAGCCAGTGTCCTTATCCTCCTGTCCTTTTTCTGAATGTTGCCAATTACCTGGTACTGGTAAGCGAAAAAGACGTAGCCATACGGTTAATGTAGCTGGGTAATGTAGTGTTAAAATGTCAGTTCCCTGCATATGAAATGCAAAGTTCCAAATACAAACTACAGCTCAGTCCATAAAAAAATTAATAAAAATAAATAAATAAATAAATAAAAGAAACCTGAATAAGAAACAGCTCATTTAGACACTAGAGCATTATTCTCAGTTCACAGGGAATCTAGGTAAAGAATGTGTCAAAAAGAGCCTTAATTGTTCATTACATTTTTAATGTGTTGATTTAGTCAATGTTAGTGTTATCTCTTTGGTTATCTGTCTGGCTTCCTGTCTGTGCTGTTTTATGAATGGCATCTCTCTCTTTCTCTCTTTCTCTCTCTCTCTCTCTCGGAGGATTGTGGGTTGTGGGAGGGGCGTGTGAGTTTGGGAGCGTGTGTGAGTTGTTGCTAGTCGGCGCTCACTGCATTATTTTTTTCTATAATATATATATATATTTATTTGCTTTTGTTTGTTTATATAACAAGTTGATAGACTTGCGGAACCCGATGGGTTCTCACTCGGGTGGGATGGGTGGTTTAACCTGGAGACATGGCTTCAGGTGTGTTCCTGATAGCTCCATTTCTGTGGAAGAGGTGCTGTTAGCAGTGGGAGAAGTGGTTGGGTTTGATAATGTTAAATCTGCTTCGAGGATGAATAAGGCCCTTGTTGTTTTCCACAGTCAGGAGCGATTGGTAAATCTTATAGTAGAGGAAGGTTTTTCAGATAGCAATTCCCTAGTTACAGCGATGCCTTTGTCGACCCTCCTCACTAAAGTTGTTATTTCTAATGTTCCTCCTTTTATAGATAATGCACTGTTAGATAGAGAATTGTCTCGATATGGGAAGATAATGTCCCCTTTTAAGATGATTCCGCTGGGCTGTAAAACAGAAGAAATTAAACACGTAATGTCTTTCAGGCGGCAAGTGTTTGTGTTGTTACACAACCCCGATACTGAGCTTAATGTTGCTTGGAAATTCAGTGTTGACGGCAGAGATTATGTTGTGTTTGCTACTACAGACACCATGAAATGTTTTAATTGTGGAGCACAGGGGCATCTTAAACATACCTGTCCCAAATTACAACCGAACCTCCCTGCTAGTGCTGCCGCTGGTGATGGCGAGGCAGCCGGGGAGGCTCGGGGAGCTCAGAAACAAGAACCGGTGAGACAGCGACCTGTACCCCCACCCCAATGACCGAGACCAGCTGAAGTGCAGGAACCCGCAATGCAGACTGCTGCCCCAGAGACTTCCACAGTCAGTGCTACTGTGACTGAACGTGACGGCATGTTCACAGGAATAATTACAAAAATAAAAATAAAAAAAGGATTCTGCGGCAGCTTCGGGGAGCGGGGAGGAGGCGATCTGGGGCTCTGTTTCTGTTTCCCAATCCAGCAGGGGTGGGTCTCAGCCCCTTTGTGCGGCGGGGCCGAGCTCCGACTCCGTGGACAGTGGCAGTCAGGGTCAGGCACACCTGCCCCATACTGCCGCTCCGGGTGATTCGGAGCTAGGAGGGAGCGCCAAGGCTGAGTCTAATCTTGACCGGGGCAAACCCTCCTGTTCGGGGAAGGCTGAGGACGTGAGCACCGGTTCTCATCCTGGAGCTGTCACTGTCTTAACTCCGGATGCTCCTTCTGAGCCGACTGGAGCTGCAGAGACGGCGTTGTTTGCGGACCAGGAAATTGAGGAGGCAACCCTAGAATCGGAGGTGACTAAAGAGGGCGAGTGGAACGAGGAGTGGGGGATGTCGGAGTGCCGAGAGGAAGAGGAGGATGACGGAGAGGTTTCTGACTTTTGCAGCTCTCTGACCTCCCGGCTAGCCAAACCTCCAAGCGAAAATTATATACACTTGCTCAGATTAACGATTTTTTAGGTAAGACAAAAGGTAAGCGGGGGGTTGAAGTTTCATCCTTTTTCCCGGATTTGAAATTGTTTTTGTTGTCTGCCAATATTATTCTCAGGAAAACCACTTTGGCCGAATTTGATCATGTGACAGGATGACAGAGGTTGAGACTCAGAGACAGTGTGAAAGTTCAAAAATAAAGCTTTTAATATACGAAAAATACAAAATAAACCGGCACGAGGGCCAAACAAAAAGGTTTCAAAACACAAACAAAACTTTCAAAAAATACGGCTTCCAGACTGGGCATTACCTTCACTGGTTTGCAAAAACAAAAAAACAGCACACACAGAAAACCACTCTTGCTTCCTCTCCTTCTAGAACTCCTTCACTGGGAGGCTGAGGCCTCCTTTGATGCCAGGTGGCTGGTGACTAATTGAATAATTAATTGGTTGATTGCTCCCACCTGACGCAATCAACCTGGGCACGGAGGAGAATTTAACTCCATCCCTGCCAGTATTTCCAAGGGCAGAGCCCTGCTCTGCCACAGATCAGAAAAAAACGTTATCGTTTGAAAAATTTGTTAGTAGTTCCCGTAAATGTTTAACTAAAATCAAGCATTGATTGAAATGGATTATTTTACAGTGTATACTTTTATCCTTGCTTGTTTTATTTTTTTAAATGCATGCCTCACTTTATTATCCACGGAGAAACTATTTTTAGCAACTTTTAATATTTATGGTTGTAGAGATTTTAAAAAGAGAGCCCAATTATTTGATTTTATTAACCAAAAACGGGCATATAGTTTTTTTTACAAGAGACGCACTCAGACAGCGCTAACCAGGCTCACTGGCTGTCTGAGTGGAAAGGTGATTGTATTTTAAACCACGGCTCGAATCTCAGTGGGGGGGTTGCTGTTTTATTTTCTCCTGGATTGGGTGCAGAGATTTTATCAATTGATGAAATTTTACCAGGGAAACTTTTAAGAGTGCACGTTAAGCTTGGGGGGACTTTTATTGATCTTATTAATATTTATGCTCCTAACCTAGGGGGAGAATGGATTTTATTTTTTAATAACCCGGTACATTTACTGGTGTTAGGGGGGGATTTTAATTGTGCTTTGAATTTTAATCTTGATCTTGATCTGTCTGTAAACTGACTGCTGTTGTAAATACACACAGCCTAGTGGATGTTTGGATAACTGCTCATCCCAATGTTAAACAATATACAGTACTTGGATTTAAATTACAACAGTCAGCTTTCTGGTGCGAGGTTAGATAGATTTTATACCCCTAGAACTCATAGCAATAAGTTTATTGGTTGCCATATTTCCTCCTCGCCATTATCTGATCACCACTTTGTGACCACCATTGTTTCTTTACCTTCTGAAATTCCTGTTAAATCTTATTGGCATTTTAACATCAAACTCCTTCATGACCTAAAGTTTTGTGAAAATTTAAAATTTTTTTGGGCTAATTGGCAGACACAGATGCGTCACTTTGACAGCCTGAGACAGTGGTGGGACATTGGTAAAATACAGAATAAAGTGTTTTGCCAACAGTACACTCAGTACTTCACTAGGTGTGTGGCAGCAGCAGTCAGTGAGCTGGAGAGAGAGATATTGGAGTTTGAGAGGCAGCTGGATGGCCAGAGCAGTGAGACAGCATGTCTGAGCCTACAGGAAATGAGGCAGTGCCTGGGCAGGCTGCTGGAGGAGAGGGTGCAGGGCTCGCTGCTCAGGGCTAGTTTCTCTCAGCTAAGAGACATGGATGCTCCCACAGCCTTCTTCTTCGGCCTGGAGAAGAGGAGGCTAGAACAGAGACAGATACATTGTCTGAGGCTGCCCTGTGGGAAGGACGTGAGCAGCCCAGCGGAGCTGCGCCAGACGGCAGTGGAGTTTTATAGTGAATTATATAAATCTGGAGGCTGCGACCTGCTGGATACGGCACAAATACATCAAGGTCTCCCCAGACTGAGTGAGGGGGAGAGCAGTGAACTGGATACCCCCTCACATTTCAAGAGCTTTCCAAAGCTGTTATGCAGCTGTCCAACGGCAAAGCACCCGGCATCGATGGACTGCAGCTCTACAAACACTTCTGGCCCTTGCTGGGTCAGGACCTATATCATGTACTGACTGAGTGTATCAGGGCGGGAATACTCCCGCTGAGCTGTCGCCGTGCCGTTACCATGCTTCCTAAAAAGGGAGACTTGTGTAACCTTAAGAACTGGCGTCCAGTGTCTCTTCTCTGTTGTGACTACAAGTTGTTTTCCAAGGCTCTGGCTGTCCGGCTGCGGGGCTGTCTGGCGTCGGTGGTGCACCGGGATCAGTCTTACTGTGTGCCCGGACGCTCCATCGCCGACAACCTCTTTTTAATTAGGGACCTTTTAAATGTATCCAAACTTTTTAACTTGAACTTTGGCTTAATTTCGCTTGACCAAGAGAAGGCATTTGACAGGGTTGATCACAAATATTTATTTGCCACATTGAAGGCTTTTGGTTTTGGTCCTGTTTTTATTTCTTATATTAATCTTTTGTATTTTAATGTGTTTAGTACAGTTAAGGTGAACATCAACCTGAGTCGGCCCTTCCCAGTGCAGAGGCAGATTTGGCAGGGATGCTGTCTCTCCAGAATGCTGTACTCCCTCTCCATAGAGCCCCTGCTGCATCAGCTCCGCCTGCACCTGACTGGCCTGACAGTGCCTGCACTGCCCCACGCCCTGCCCATACAACACTATGCCTATGCTGATGACCTGAATGTCTTTGTCACTGGAGACCGAGATGTAGCCACCCTGCAGGATAACTTCCATACCTTTGAGAGGCTTCGTCAGCCCGGGTCAACTGGCCTTGTTGGCAGCTGGAAGGGTGCTATCCCTCCCTCCTTACCCCAGACCCTGTCCTGGAATACAGTTCGTCTCAAGATCCTGGGAGTGTTCCTGGGTAATGAACAGTTTATGCAGCAAAACTGGGAGGGGCTGCTGGAGAAGGTCCAGGGGCCGCTGCAGAGATGGCAGTGGCTCCTCGCCCAGTTGTCTTTCAAGGGGAGGGTGCTCATCATTAATAATCTGGCTGCCTCCATGCTGTGGCACAGACTGGTGTGTCAGAACCCTCCCACTGGACTATTGGAGCAAATCCAGAAGAGCTTGTTGCAGTTTTTCTGGAGCGGGCATCACTGGCTGCGCCCCATGGTGCTGTACCTTCCCCCAGACGAGGGGGGTTTGGGACTGATTAACCTCTCTTGCAGGGTGGCTGCTTTCCGACTGCAGGCAGCCCTGCGGCTGCTTTACTGCACGGGGCTGTGCTGGCAGGGGCTGGCCTTCTCTCTGCTGCACTGGGCAGGCCGGCTGGGTTTGGACAAACATCCTTTTCTAATTTCCCCTGACAGATTCCCCAACTCAGGACTGGACACTTTTTACAGTACTATGTTTAATGCCTGGCACCTCCTTCACACCAGCAGGACTGACTCTTCCCTGTACAGCCAGTGGATCTTCGAAGAACCCCTGTTTTTTAATCCTATTTTTAATCACGCTCATTTTAATTCTGTCACTATGTGTGGTGTGTTTTTAAATGCTGGATTTACAAAACTGGGCCATCTTATTGAATTCACAAATTTTCGGTGGAGGTCCAGCAGGGAACTGTGTGTTGCTGGGTATCAGATCAGAGAGTTTCCTGGAGAAGATGCTGGCTGACCTGAAGGCCTTCTTGAGCCCGGCTGTCTCTGGGTTTGTGGGGAGGTGTTTGACGGAGCGTGTGGTCCTCGAACCCGATCCGTTGTTCCCCACAGTGCCGGTCTCTCCCTCGGCCCCCCTGATGGAGGAGGAGCAGCCAGGGAGGCTGCTGTCAGTGCACAACCTCACTGAGCTGCATTTTCATGCAACAGAGAAGAAACAACTGTACCACCTGTGTGTTAAATCTCGTTGCTCCCCCGAGTTGAGAGATCTGGTGGATACTAAGTGGAGGGCACACCTGGGGGTGAGCGAGGCCGTGCTCCCAAGTTGGCACTCTCTGTATAAACTGCCCCTGCCCAAGCGCTCAGGAGACCTGCAGTGGCGTGTGTTGCACAGCATTGTGGCCACAAACCGCTACTTGCGCCATGTGGAGCCTGGAGTGAGTGAACAGTGTCCCTTCTGCCCTGCCTCCGAGACTGTGTATCACCTGTTCACTGCTACCCTTTTTCCAGCATTTAACAGACCTGTTGTCATCTTTTGGTGTTATTTTTAGTAAAACGCTACTTGTTTTTAGTATCACCTACAAATCAAAACAACGTCAAAAATGTGTGCTTGTTAATTTTATCCTTGGTCAAGCGAAGTTAGCCATTTATAAATCTCGAAAAAATAAGATTTTAGCCACTGGTTTTACCGATGCCTGGAGTGTTTTTAGAGTCCTGCTTGTTAGCAGGATTCAGGTAGATTTTTTTTATTACTGTTTGGTAAAGGACTTGGACAAGTTTAAACAGAGGTGGTGTGAGGGGGGTGGGCTGTGTGATGTGAGTGAGGAGGGGGAGCTCATTTTGTTATTTTAACCTTATCACGCTAAACAGATTTATATTGTAACTTTTGTTGTTTTTTTGACTGCTTAATTGCTGTTTTTGCTGTGATGGTTTCCTTTTGTGGTTATCTTGTTTTATGTATTTTGTTTTTGTTTCAATAAAGGGATTTAAAACTCAAACTCTCTCTCTCTCTCTCTCTCTCTCCCTGCTTCAGTTTTTGTAGGTACTTGTTTTTTATTAACACGCTTTCAAACCATCTTGCTTGCATTGTTTATTCTGCCGATAAGCTGGTCCACTTTTACTGAATGAAAACTCTATGGGATGCAGTGGCCTTCATCTGCCCTTGGTCAATCCTTTGGCAATGGAACTGTGTAACATAAAGTAGGCTTTCAGACCTCATTTATTAAAACATATTTACTTAAAATGTGCTACATTTAGGAGCCCCATGGATTTTGAAAATTCTTTTGGAGGTAAACTGTTTTATTCAGGAAAATCTTTGGAAGACCAAGAGCAAAATCCTGAAATATAATTGTTACAGTGGATTATAGAAGTTGCTTATCAATTAGCCAGATTTCCATTACACGAGAGTAGATGTTAAAATTTCATGCTGATTTGAACTCAGCTTTCGCCAAGATAAGCACCAACTAAGACGTAGCTTTACAGTAAACTAATGTGATCCATAGGTGTCTTCATCCATTTGCGTTTCCTTCCATATGATGATGTAGATATCCTTCTGTCAGGTGTTGATGGCTGAAGTGTAATGCTGGCTCCAGGGATCAGCTTATTTTGCCTCCCTAGCGCATCAGCACACACAACGGCTGCGATGCTGGCTCCGGGGATCAACCACAGTGCGGTCTCCCCAGCGCATCAGCATGACAACCGTCTGGATTGAGCTAATTAGGGTACATCACTGGGGTCTTCAAGTGGGCACCTTCCATCCTCGGTGTTTCGTCAACTAGCCCACGACACCTCAAGAGGGCTCGACTGTGATTCTGGCGTCCCAGAATCACCCCCCTCCGTCCCCCACTCAACTCAGTCCAGCTTACTTACCTGTACATCAGCATTTCTTTCTTTCTATTGTGCTTGAGGTCCCCAGCCAGAATCTTTCCATCTCAACCACAGCCAGTTGCTGCTCCTCTCTGCTGCTTCAGATAAGTTCTTCACTGTGCGACGCAACTCTTGGCCACTGAATCCGACGTCTCTGAGAAACCGGGTTGTAGAGTGTGCCACAAATCCTCGACAACCCACCTCCACTGGGTAAACCCGGACTCTCCATCCTCGCTGTTCCGCTTCAGTGGCTAGTTGAGCATACCGCAGTTTCTTCCTCTCATACGCCTCATCTACAGCATCCTCCCATGGCACTGTTAACTCTGCCAGGTGAACAAGGCGTGCTGATCCAGACCACAAGACAATATCTGGTTGAAGGCTAGTGGTGGCAATCTCAGGTGGAAAAATAAGCCGTTGACCAACATCTGCCAGCATTTTCCAGTCTCTAGCAGCTTCCAGTTGTCCTGGGCGAGGATTGGTGTTAACACCTTTTCTTGGTGGTTGCTCTCCTGGACGGATGAATGTTGTCTTTTGTGTGTAATGTTTTGATGGAACAGGTGGCAACTTATTGGTCATGTTACGCTTGTCTTCCAATGCTAAGGCCAAACTTCGCAGCACCTGGTCATGGCGCCAAGTAAACCGTCCTTGGCTAAGAGCCACCTTACATCCTGTCAAAATGTGCCTTAATGTTGCAGGTGATGAACACAAAGAACATGAGGGATCCTCTCCTACCCAGAGGTTTAGGTTCTGTGGTGATGGGAGAACATCATATGTTGACCTGATGAGGAAACTGATCCTGCTCTGTTCCATTGACCATAGGTCTTGCCAGCCACTCTTGCGTTGTTCCATACTCTCCCATCTCATCCATTCTCCCTGCTTGGCCTGGGAAATGGCCTTTATACACCTCATCCTCTCCTCCTGCTTTTGCACCTTGTTGACTACCATCTTCCTCCGTTGAGCTGGGGCTGCCTTGTGCCATGTAGGAGGATCTGAACTGAGACCAAGACCCCCTCTTCCATGCTGAACTTGCCCCATGATATCACCAATTCGAAGGGCAGCCTTTGCATCCTCCACAGCTTTCTTTGCCACCCACTTTCTTCCAGTTTTCAGCACAGGTGTGCCTCCCTTCGCATTTGTTGCGTGACTCTAATAATGTCATTTCCAGTCTGACCTTGGCGCACTTAAACTCCTCGATTAGAGCGGATGCTGGTAGCTGCAGTATTCCTTTACCTAAAGTCCCACTCTACTGAGGCAGCGTGGAACTCCCAACCATTTCCTGATATATGAACTGATTAAGGCTTCCAGCTTCTCTACTGTTGTCAAAGAAACCTCATACACAGTCAATGGCCACAGCAACCTCGGGCAGTAGACCAAACTGAAAGCACCAGAGTTTTAGTTTGCCTGGTAAAGCGCTGCTGTCTATGCTCTTCAACCCTTCCACTGCTTGTTGTCTAACTTCTCCCACACGAACTGTGTCCTTTAGATCCCCATCGTACCATCTCCCAAGACTCTTCACTGGCTTCTCAGACACTGTTGGTATTGCCTCACCATTAATGAAGAACGTTTTATCTACTACTTTACCTTTAATTATAGAGATGCTCCTTGATTTAGTGGGCTTGAATTGCATTCGTGCCCATTCAATGTTATTGGTTAATTTGCCCAATAACCGATTAGTGCAGGCTACTGTTGTAGTCATGGTTGTCATGTATGCTCCAATTGGTGGTATGTATGCTCGAATTGGTGGTAGTCGCATTCCAGAAGCCAAGTGCTCTCCTCCCACTACCCATTTTGATGTCCTAATGATTACTTCCATTGCCATGGTAAAAGCCAGTGGAGAAATGGTGCATCCTGCCATTGTTCCAACTTGTAGGCATTGACATGTAGTGCTGAATTCTGAAGTTGAAAAACTAAATTGCAAATCTCCAAAGTAGGCTTTCACTAAATTTGTTATTGTCATCGGTACACTGAAAAAATTAAATGCTGCCTGAAGAAGTTCATGTGGCACTGAACTATATGCATTAGCCAAATCCAGGAATGTCACATGGAGCTCCTTCCTCTCCTTTTTAGCTGATTGAATTTGTTGCCAGATCACATTGATGTGTTCTAAGCATCCTGGGAAACCTGGAATGCCCGCTTTTTGTATTGAAGTGTCAATGAAGCAGTTCTTTAAATGGTAAGTTGACAATCTCTAAGCAATAATGCTGAAGAGAATCTTGCCTTCTACGTTTAATAGGGAAATAGGGCGAAACTGACTGATGCTTGCAGAATCTTTTTCTTTAGGTATAAAGACTCCACCTGCTCGGCGCCATGCTCTTGGTACAACCTGTTTTTCCCATGCCACTTTCATCAATTTCCACTGGATTCGTAGAACTCATGAAGCACTCTTGTACATTCTGTACGGAACGCCATTAGGCCCTGGAGATGATGAAGCCCTTGCTTTTTTCACAGCTTGCTCTACTTCTTTCCACTTGGGTGCACAGTCCTCCATTTGGTATTCTGGTGGATCAATAGGTGGGATGTCTGAAGGAATTGACATAGGCTCCTGCCTTTTTGAATCTGTATGTGTTTCCTCTAAATATCTCTCCAGCTCAAACTTAGATGCTTTTAGTGTGCCATTCTTCTCACTGGTGAATAATGTCTTTACATATTTGAATGGGTCTTTATAAAATTGTTGTTGTTCAGTAGTTTCAAACACACAACATAGTTTTTTGTCCAGTCAATGCATTATACATTTTATTTTTAATTGATTACTTTATGGACATTTTAGTACTCCTATAAAATAAATACTATTAAAAAAACTGAAGCCATCCAGACAGGTTTAAACAAAAATGAGTTGATTTGGTCAGCCTATATCCTGCTGGGATAAGAACATAAGAACATAAGAAAGTTTACAAACGAGAGGAGGCCATTCAGCCCATCTTGCTCGTTTGGTTGTTAGTAGCTTATTGATCCCAGAATCTCATCAAGCAGCTTCTTGAAGGATCCCAGGGTGTCAGCTTCAACAACATTACTGGGGAGATGGTTCCAGACCCTCACAATTCTCTATGTAAAACAATGTCTCCTATTTTCTGTTCTGAATGCCCCTTTATCTAATCTCCATTTGTGACCCCTGGTCCTTGTTTCTTTTTTCAGGTCAAATAAGTCCCCTGGGTCGACATTGTCTATGCCTTTTAGGATTTTGAATGTTTGAATCAGATCGCCGCGTAGTCTTCTTTGTTCAAGACTGAATAGATTCAATTCTTTTAGCCTGTCTGCATACGACATGCCTTTTAAACCCGGGATAATTCTGGTTGCTCTTCTTTGCACTCTTTCTAGAGCAGCAATATCATTTTTGTAACAAGGTGACCAGAACTGAACACAATATTCTAGGTGAGGTCTTACTAATGCATTGTAAAGTTTTAACATTACTTCCCTTGATTTAAATTCAACACTCCTCACAATATATCCGAGCATCTTGTTAGCCTTTTTTATAGCTTCCTCACATTGTCTAGATGAAGACATTTCTGAGTCAACATAAACTCCTAGGTCTTTTTCATAGTTCCCTTCTTCAATTTCAGTATCTCCCATGTGATATTTATAATGCACATTTTTATTGCCTGCATGCAATACTTTACACTTTTCTCTATTAAATGTCATTTGCCATGTATTTGCCCAGTTCTGAATGCTGTCTAGATCATTTTGAATGACCTTTGCTGCTGTAACAGTGTTTGCCACGCCTCCTATTTTTGTGTCGGCTGCAAATTTAACAAATTTGCTTGCTATACCAGAATCTAAATCATTAATGTAGATTAGGAATAGCAGAGGACCTAATACCTATCCCTGTGGTACACCACTGGTTACCTCGCTCCATTATGAGGTTTCTCCTCTAATCAGTACTTTCTGTATTCTACATGTTAACCACTCTTTAATCCATGTGCATGCATTTCCTTGAATCCCTACTGCATTCAGTTTGAGAATTAATCTTTTATGCGGGACTTTGTCAAAAGCTTTCTGGAAATCTAAATAAACCATGTCATATGCTTTGCAATTATCCATTTTCAATGTTGCATCCTCAAAAAAGTCAAGCAGGTTAGTTAGACACGATCTCCCTTTCCTAAAACCACGCTGACTGTCTCCAAGGATATTGTTACCATATAGGTAATTTTCCATTTTGGATCTTATCATAGTTTCCATAAGTTTACATATAATAGAAGTCAGGCTTATTGGTCTGTAGTTACCTGGTTCGGTTTTGTCTCCCTTTTTGTGGATCGGTATTACGTTTGCTATTTTCCAGTCTGTCGGTACAACCCCTGTGTCAAGAGAATGTTGCATGATCTTGGTTAGCGGTTTGTAAATAACTTCTTTCATGTCTTTGAGTACTATTGGGATGATCTCAGCCGGCCCAGGGGATTTGTTTATTTTAAGAGCTCCTAGTCCCTTTAACACTTCTGCCTCTGTTATGGTAAAGTTATTTAAAATTGGATAGGAACAGGTCGACATATGGGGCATGTTGTCCGTGTCCTCCTTTGTAAAAACCTGTGAAAAGTAAACATTTAATATATTTGCTATTTTTTTCTTCATCTATGATTTTGCCATGTGTGTGTCTTAGACATTTAACCTCCTCTTCTAAAGTTCTCTTCCTGTTATAATATTGGAAAAACATTTTGGAATTGGTTTTAGCCCCCTTAGCAATATTGATTTCTATCTCTCTCTTGGCCTTTCTAACTTCCTTTTTGACTTGTGTTTGCAGTTCCAAGTACTCTTTCTGTGTACTTTGTTTTTGGTCCCTTTTAAACGCTCTGTAAAGTGCCTTTTTTCGCTGAATATTTTTTTAATTGATCTATTAAACCATTTTGGCCGTTTTGTTTTAGATTTAGATTTGTCTACTTTTGGGATGTAATTGTTTTGCACCTGTAGTACTACATTTTTAAAAAACAGCCATCCTTTTTCTGTGGATGTTTTCTCTATTTTACTCCAATCTACTTTTGTTAGTCTCTGTTTCATACCTTCATAGTTTGCTTTTCTAAAATTATAAACCTTAGCTTCTGTTAGTCTCTGTTTCATACCTTCATAGTTTGCTTTTCTAAAATTGTAAACTTTAGCTTTAGTCATTACTTTTGGGGGTTTTAAAAATACTTCAAATGAGACCATGTTGTGGTCTGAGTTTGCCAATGGTTCTCTGACCTCTGTTTTATTTATTTTGTCTTCATTATTTGAAAAGACTAAATCAAGGCATGCCTCCCCTCTAGACGGTGCCTTGACTAATTGCGTTAGGAAGCAGTCATTTGTCATTTCCACCATTTCAATTTCGTCCGTCTTGCTCCCCACCGGGTTCTCCCATTTTATAAAGGGGAAGTTGAAATCCCCCATTAGTATGGCTTCTCCTTTTCTACATGCATTTCGAATGTCATTGTATAACAGATTATTTTGCTCAGCGTCTGAATTTGGCGGTTTATAGCATGCTCCTATTATTATTATTTGTTTATTTAGCAGACGCCTTATCCAAGGCGACTTACAGAGACTAGGGTGTGTGAACTATGCATCAGCTGCAGAGTCACTTTCAATTACGTCTCACCCGAAAGACGGAGCACAAGGAGGTCACACAATGAGTCAGTAGCTGAGGTGGGATTTAACTGGGGACCTCCTGGTTACAAGCCCCTTTCTTTAACCACTGGACCACACAGATAAATACATTTATCTTAATGTATTAGGTAAGGTACATATAATAAGATAACGTACAGCTGGATTTTATTTTTGTACCAAGAAATCCACCTGCATTGCATCAGCCTCTTAATTTTAGGTGTCATTTTGGAATAACCGAGGATAGGTGGTTGATGCAATCCAGGGTGATTTCCCAGTGCTATAAAATGTTCTTAACTAATCCATCTGTGGTCTGTTGCTGCAGGTATACTGTAAATTGGTCAATCAACCTAAAGGACAAGAATCTATAACATGGGAATTTTGCCAGTGATGGCCAAAAATGAAATGATTACTGTGGAAATTAAATGTTTACTGTGGAAATGGTTTCACCTTTAATGGATCTACTATATGGTATTTTCAGAAAGGAACATGTTGTTTGCCACAATTTTTATGTTTTCTGTGTGTACCAAATCCAATTGTGGGCCCTAGTGTGCAATGCTGATCATTTTAAGGTAATTTGGTAATGTGAGCACCACTTTTAAACAGTATAATATTTTAATATTAATCACATTTCATAGTTGAATAAAGATGGCACTCCATTAAAAAAGTGTAAGGGGCTCCCGAGTGGCACATCCGGTAAAGGCGCTCCACGTGGAGTGCAGGATGCGCCCTATAGTCTCGACGTCGTTGCTTCGAGTCCAGGCTATTCCACAGCCGACCGTGGACGGAGCCCCCAAGGGGCAGCGCACAATTGGCCGAGCATCGCTCAGGGGGAGGGAGGGTTAGGTCAGCCAGGATGTCCTCGGCTCACCGTGCACCAGCGACCCCTGTAGTCTGGCCGGGGGCCTGCGGGCTTGCCTGTAAGCTGCCCGAGAGCTGCGTTGTCCTCTGACGCTGTAGCTCTTGGGTGGCTGCATGGTGAGTCCACAGTGTGAAAAAAAGTGGTTGTCTGATGGCACACGCTACGGAGGACAGGGGTGGTAGCGGTGAGCTGAGCCTAAAAAATAATTGGACAGTCTAAATTGGGAGAAAATAATAAAAAAATAATCGGCAACGACTAAATTTAAAAAAAAGTGTAAACCTGCAGTTCAGTAGACAAATGTCTTCATCACTGTTGAATTTCATCAGAATGATGTCTTTTGCCACTGCTGTATTCCAATTTGGATAGAGCTGTCTTACTAAAAGTGTTCTTTTTTCCCCCCTTAAAAACAAAAAAGTGAAGAAAGGCTATCCTCCTGAGATCTCTTGGACTAACAGCTTCATGGACGACATGGACTTTATAGGGGAAGACTCTCCACTGCCGGTTGTGACAGACCCCTCACAGTAGGTAGCACCCACATGCATTTTACTTTTAGCTTGCTTGAGTTCCAAGTTAATATTCTCAGACCTTTTTTCTCAAATGTTATATCCAAATTTGAATTGCCAACGTGTATCAGCCTTACAAAACAAAGAATATTCTTCATTGAAACTGCATATGTTTTAAAATTGTTACGTCAGGTGCAGTACCAGCTTCTTTAAGCTAGGGCAAGTAACTTTCAATGGATGTTAAATAACATATTATGCCACCCTTTTAGAAATGTTTGAATCATTGCGGTGAACTATACACAGGGTGCGTGTTAAATACAAAGCCGCGATATACCTGAGTGCAGTTTACAGTGTATTATAAGTCACTACCTACATGAATACTAACACATCTGATGATGTTGCAGTCAAACCTGTATTAACTAGTGTACAGTTTATGTTTAATTGATACATTAATATCATAGAATATATCAACACATTTTAAAGTCTGATTGATCCAATTAAGTATTATTCTTGTCTTTGCACCTCTGCATGTCACGAGAGCACGTTACAGAAGTGTGGCAAAGTGGTAAGTGGTGCGTGCAGGTGCAGGGGTGATGCAGTGCAGTAACGAAACACAGAGAGTTAGAATCCAGTTTGAAACAGTTTTTAATTGTATCCAGGTCTGGTGATCAAACAATAATCCCCCGGGAATACACACCAATGTGTAGAGCACGGCAGGAAACAATAATAACTGGTTTTGCAAACCAAGTAATAGTACAGTTATCCGCCCCACAATACAATACAATACACCAGTCCGGGTGCGTGCAGTAGTGTTGGTGGTGGGTGATAACAATTCAAACAGTGACTGTAGTGCCGTGTTGTTCCGGGTAGTGCTGGCCCAAGGTGACAGCTCCGGAGACATGTTTGCTGTCTAGTGAATTTACAAACAAAAGACAATTACTAACAGTGACAAAAACAAACAAAACACTCACAATACTTTTCACAGTAATTCACAGGGGATCTCTCCAGGTCCTTCTTGCAAGTTCCGTATCTGGCTCTGAAACCAAGCAAAGGAAAAGATTTACAATTCTCCGGCCCCCTGTATGCTGTCATGCATGACCCCTTGGTAAACGATTGCAGCTGTCTCTACTGTCTGTAGCTGCTACATCGTTTACCTTCCGGGTCAATACGTTCCTGCAACAGAGTCTCGCCTTCTTCCAGACTGACCGACTTCCCGGCCCGGGGAAAGAACTGTCAGGCCACTCTGTCCAAAGCCTTTCCCTTTGAGAAAACAAAAAAACAGAAGGGAGACCACATCAAAACAAGGGCAACAACTCAGGTAAGACAACTATTAAATGTATTTATCTTAATGCTAGAAGTCTCAGAAACAAAATGTTAGAACTTGAAGCTACTGCACTAACAAGTAACTACGATGTGATAGGTGTTACAGAAACTTGGTTGTCTGAGTGTGATGGAGACGAATATAATATTAGTGGGTACACACTATATAGGAAAGACAGGCAGGACAGAAGAGGCGGAGGGGTAGCGCTATACATAAGAAATAGTCTTGAAGCCCAGGTGTTAAATCAAGACAAAGAAAACAATGCAGAATCAATATGGGTCAGAATAATGGACAGAAATTCAAAGGGCATAATAATAGGAGCATGCTATAGACCGCCAAATTCAGATGCTGAGCAAAATAATCTGTTATACAATAACATTCGAAATGCGTATAGAAAAGGAGAAGCCATACTAATGGGGGATTTCAACTTCCCCCATATAAAATGGGAAAACCCGATGGGGGGCACAACGGACGAAATTGAAATGGTGGAAATGACAAATGACTGCTTCCTAACGCAATTTGTCAAGGCACCGACTAGAAGGGAGGCATGCTTTGATTTAGTCTTTTCAAATAACGAAGACAGAATAACTACACAGAGGTCAGAGAGCCATTGGCAAACTCAGACCACAACATGGTCTCATTTGAAGTATTTTTTAAAACCCCAAAAGTAATGACTAAAGCTAAGGTTTATAATTTTAGAAAAGCAAACTATGAAGGTATGAAACAGAGACTAACAAAAGTAGATTGGAGTAAAATAGAGAAAACATCCACAGAAAAAGGATGGCTGTTTTTTAAAAATGTAGTACTAGAGGCGCAAAACAATTACATCCCAAAAGTAGACAAATCTAAATCTAAAACAAAATGGCCAAAATGGTTTAATAGATCAATTAAAAAAATATTCAGCGAAAAAGGTACTTTACAGAGCGTTTAAAAGGGACCAAAAACAAAGTACACAGAAAGAGTACTTGGAACTGCAAACGCAAGTCAAAAAGGAAATTAGAAAGGCCAAGAGAGAGATAGAAATCAATATTGCTAAGGGGGCTAAAACCAATTCCAAAATGTTTTTCCAATATTATAACAGTAGGAGAACATTCAAAGAGGAGGTTAAATGTCTAAGAGACACAAATGGCAAAATCATAGATGAAGAAAAAAAATAGCAAATATATTAAATGATTACTTTTCACAGGTTTTTACAAAGGAGGACACGGACAACATGCCCCACATGTCGACCTGTTCCTATCCAATTTTAAATAACTTTAGCATAACAGAGGCAGAAGTGTTAAAGGGACTAGGAGCTCTTAAAATAAACAAATCCCCTGGACCGGATGAGATCCTCTCAATAGTACTCAAAGAAATGAAAGAAGTTATTTACAAACCGCTAACCAAGATCATGCAACAGTCTCTTGACACAGGGGCTGTACCGACAGACTGGAAAATAGCAAACGTAATATCGATCCACAAAAAGGGAGACAAAACCGAACCAGGTAACTACAGACCAATAAGCTTGACTTCTATTATATGTAAACTTATGGAAACTATAATAAGATCCAAAATGGAAAATTACCTGTATGGTAACAATATCCTTGGAGACAGTCAGCATGGTTTTAGGAAAGGGAGATCGTGTCTAACTAACCTACTTGACTTTTTTGAGGATGCAACATTGACAATGGATAATTGCAAAGCATACGACATGGTTTATTTAGATTTCCAGAAAGCTTTTGACAAAGTCCTGCATAGAAGATTAATTCTCAAACTGAACGCAGTAGGGATTCAAGAAAATGCAATCACATGGATTAGGGAGTGGTTAACATGTAGAAAACAGAAAGTATTGATTAGAGGAGAAACCTCAAAATGGAGCGAGGTAACCAGTGGTGTACCACAGGGATCAGTATTAGGTCCTCTGCTATTCCTAATCTACATTAATGATCTAGATTCTGGTATAGTAAGCAAACTTGTTAAATTTGCAGACGACACAAAAATAGGAGGAGTGGCAAACACTGTTGCAGCAGCAAAGGTCATTCAAAATGATCTAGACAGCATTTAGAACTGGGCAGATACATGGCAAATGAAATTTAATAGAGAAAAGTGTAAAGTATTGCATGCAGGCAATAAAATGTGCATTATAAATATCATATGGGAGATACTGAAATTGAAGAAGGGAACTATGAAAAAGACCTAGGAGTTTTTGTTGACTCAGAAATGTCTTCCTCTAGACAATGTGGGGAAGCTATAAAAAAGGCCAACAAGATGCTCGGATATATTGTGAGGAGTGTTGAATTTAAATCAAGGGAAGTAATGTTAAAACTTTACAATGCATTAGTAAGACCTCACCTAGAATATTGTGTTCAGTTCTGGTCACCTTGTTACTAAAAGGATATTGCTGCTCTAGAAAGAGTGCAAAGAAGAGCAACCAGAATTATCCCGGGTTTAAAAGGCATGTCATATGCAGACAGGCTAAAAGAATTGAATCTATTCAGCCTTGAACAAAGAAGACTACACAGTGATCAGCCAAAACGCATTATATTTCTGTCACAAGAAGTGATGTTAAATGAAACTGCTCAGTCATATGTGCAATACAAAGGGTGGACACTTTATTCAGAAAATTGCTGAATCTTGCCTCACTACTTCTTGATTAAACAGAAGCATGGATGTATCATTGACTGTTGTGAGAATATTACAATCCATCTACTAACAGACTTCATGGCTTCATTAACAATATCTGTCTTGTTTTTTGGTGATTGTCTCCCTGTTTGGTGTGTTTGATCTTTGCCACTGTAAGAGAACTATAAAGTGGCACTTACTCATTGGAGGGACTTTGTTCAGCACTCACACAGTTAAGTAATGTCTACAGGCACTGTTCTTAAGGTGAGCCTATTTCGGGTAATGTTTTTAGACTGTGTTGTTGGAAAAATGAATGCTTCACTTTCATGCATTTGCCTCCATGGCTTTATGTGTTGAAGCAAATGTTGTTTTTAGATGTGCCTGTGTTGATAGTTAGATGAATATGATTCTGTCGTGTTGACCAAAAAGCCTGGTTTTCTATACAACAGCACAAATAAGCAACTGAGTTGGAAAGGTTTTCTTTCTTTCCACTTTATCAGCTATGTTGGTCTGCCATCTCTATACAGTGCAATATTAATAATAGTAAAGTTCAACACAATTCATTTTTTGGCATCTGTGAACCCCCCTACTTATTTCTTTTAAATTCCCTTTTCAGAAAGTAGACATCCACCAAAGATTTGGGACGAGAGACCAAGAGATGTAATATACTGTTTGGCCCGTGGTCTTGTCCATTGAGCTCTAGAGCTGCCCGTGTGCTGGCTAACTGAGATTAATAATTATTGCTTGATGATGGCTATTGCCAGCGGCAGGGCAAGTGTCTCTATGGGCGATGTTACCCCCCCCCCTTCGTGAGCTGGCTGAACTGTGATGTGATCATTTATGACAGCTATAGTCAGTAGGCAGCAAGAGGCACCCTGGACAAGGCATGCTGCAAGGTGGAGGCAGGGGAGGAGGAGGACCAAACAAAGAAACGACAAGGAGGCATGTGCAGCAGTTCTCATGGCTTTTCACTGTCTCCCTCTGTTTCATTACCCTCCTCGTGTTTGAAGTGGGTGGGGGTGCCTGCAGAGCTCTTCCACATGTACGGTGTCCATGTTAGGACATCCTCAGACCTCACCCCTCCTCGAGTCAATCGTCACCCCTCCTCGAGTCAATCGTCATCCTTCCTCAAATCAATCCTCACCCTACCTCGAGTCAATCCTCACCTCTCCTTGAGTCAACCCACAACCCTCCTCAAGTCAATCCTCACCCCTCCTCGAGTCAATCGTCATCCTTCCTCGAGTCAATCCTCAACCCTCCTCAAGTCAGTCATCAGGCATTAGGCATCAGTCCTTGAGTTTTTTTTTTTTTGGGCGGGGAGTGTGAGGAGTTGGACAGAGTCGTCTGAATCACCCAATCAAACAAGTACAAAAAAAACATTTGGTGCTTCCATTGGATGACACAGATGTCAGTGTAGCTGCTGATTGGTGCATGTGTTTTTACCTTTATTTAGCATTTAATATGAATACTGTAAGCATTTTAAAAAATACTTTAAAAGTTACGATGTGCAATATCATTATTTGAATTTGTTTGGTTTTAAATTGTAAGGCAATTTCAGTTTCTTTTTAAACAGTTTCAATGTATTTTGTATTTAATTTACTTTTGTTATGTAATTGAAAAATCCCAAGGACAAAACTATTGCAGTCTAATAATAATACGGAACACTTCATCCTATCAAAGTAAGGGGAAATTGTTTTTGGTACTTGATTTTATGTGCTGGGGCAAAAGCTTTGGCACGGTTCAATAATGTAATAGACCTGGTTTATATGTGTAATTTAGATTGTCTTCTGTTACATTTTGATGTGTAAAACATGTTTTTTTTTAAGACTTCATAATATAAAAAAGAAAGTCCCTACACAAATACACACTTTGTTAAATAAAAAAATGATTAATGACAGGGTTATCAATCAATCACAATGTATTTTTATATAGCGCTTTCACGTAAACAAAGCGCTTCACATAATAAAATAAAACAGATGGCTGATGAGTACCACCTTCTTGTGTATATATTTATTGGTAACAAATAATCTTAACAATGTTACTGGCAACAAAAACATTGTTTAAACAAAATTAGCAGTACAGACAGGACTACCAAACGCAATCATTTCGATGCATCCTGATTGTTTTTTTTTTAATAAACAATACAGTAACTGCAGGTAGATGGTACTGTCAACGCAGATGTAACGTCAGACAGCACAGTCAGTGTTTTACATTATGGGGGGCGGGGGACATGTATACTAACATATATGATTGACATAAAGCCGTTTTAGACAGTTTAATTTGCTGTAAATACAATACCTGCATATTCTACTGGATATAATTTGTTTTGTAGTTCAGTCTATATAATGGGCCACGGTATCTCATACACTTTCTAGAAGCTACATCCATTTAACGAAATCCTGAAGTCAAAACAGTGTGTTTATTTTAACATACCAACAGTGCTTACTTTCCGATTTTTCGCCAATTAGTTTTTTTGTTGTTTTCTCCCCAATTTAATAGTGTCCAATTATTTTTGTTTAGCTCAGCTCACCACTACCACCCCCACGCTGACTCATGAGCGGCGAAGATGAGCAGACACTGTCCTCCGAAGCGTGTGCCATCAGCCGACCGCTTTTTTTCACACTGCAAACTCACCATGCAGCCACCCAGAGCTACAGCGTTGGAGGACAACGCAGCTCTGGGCAGCTTACAGGCAAGCCCGCAGGTGCCCGGCCAGACTACAGGGGTCGCTGGTGCGCGGTGAGCCGAGAACACCCTGGCCGACCTAACTCTCCCTCCCCCCGGGCGGCGCTCAGCCAATTGTGCGCCGCCCCCTGGGAGCTCCCGTCCTCGGTCGGCAAAGGAATAGCCTGGACACGAACCGGCAATGTCCAGACTATAGGGCCCATCCTGCACTCTACGCGAGTGCTTTTACTGGATGCGCCACTTGGGAGTCCCTGTTTGTATTCTTTATCAAGATATTTCTTGTGCTGCTTATCATAAAGAACAAGATATTCTGCACTGCTATAATCAGACATTCCCTCATCTTGCCTGTGATATTTGACACGCAAGTCTGAATACAAAAAAAGCAGCGAAACGTCGGGTGTAAAAGAAACGCAGCGAATAAATAATTTGGATAGCCACTAATACTGTAATGTAGGGTCCCAAATTATATATACACTACCGTTCAAAAGTTTGGGGTCACTTAGAAATTTCCTTGTTTTCCATGAAAACATACATGAAATGAGTTTGAATAGGAAATATAGCAAAATGAATAGGAAATATAGTGATAGTGAAATAATGATTTTTAATTGAAATAATAATTGTGTCCTTCAAACTTTGCTTTCGTCAAAGAATCCTCCATTTGCAGCAATTACAGCCTTGCAGACCTTTGGCATTTTAGTTGTCAATTTGTTGAGGTAATCTGAAAAGATTTCACCCCATGCTTCCTGAAGCACCTCCCACAAGTTGGATTGGCTTGATGGGCACTTCTTACATACCATACGGTCAAGCTGCTCCCGCAACAGCTCAATAAGATTGAGATCCGGTGACTGTGCTGGCCACTCCATTATAGACAGAATACCAGCTGACTGCTTCTTCCCTAAATAGTTCTTGCATAGTTTGGAGCTGTGCTTTGGGTCATTGTCCTGTTGTAGGAGGAAATTGGCTCCAATCAAGCACCGTCCACAGGGTATGGCATGGCGTTGCAAAATAAAGTGATAGCCTTCCTTCTTCAAGATCCCTTTTACCCTGTACAAATCTCCCACTTTACCACCACCAAAGCACCCCCAGACCATCACATTGCCTCCACCATGCTTGACAGATGGCGTCAAGCACTCCTCCAGCATCTTTTCATTTGGTCTGCGTCTCACGAATGTTCTTCTTTGTGATCCGAACACCTCAAACTTAGATTCGTCTGTCCATAACACTTTTTTCCAATCATCCTCTGTCCAGTGTCTGTGTTCTTTTGCCCATCTTAATCTTTTCTTTTTATTGGCCAGTCTGAGATATGGCTTTTTCTTTGCAACTCTGCCTAGAAGGCCAGCATCCCGGAGTCGCTTCTTCACTGTTGACGTTGAGACTGGTGTTTTGTGGATACTATTTAATGAAGCTGCCAGTTGAGGACCTGTGAGGCGTCTGTTTCTCAAACTAGACACTCTAATGTATTTGTCCTCTTGCTCAGTTGTGCACCGGGGCCTCCCACTCCTCTTTCTATTCTGGTTAGAGCCACTTTGCGCTGTTCTGTGAAGGGAGTAGTACACAGCGTTGTACGAGATCTTCAGTTTCTTGGCAATTTTTCGCATGGAATAGCCTTCATTTCTCAAAACAAGAATAGACTGACGAGTTTCAGAAGAAAGTTCTTTGTTTCTGGCCATTTTGAGCCTGTAATCGAACCCACAATTGCTGATGCTCCAGATACTCAACTAGTCTAAAGAAGGCCAGTTTTATTGCTTCTTTAATCAGCACAACAGTTTTCAGCTGTGCTAACATAATTGCAAAAGGGTTTTCTAAGGATCAATTAGCCTTTTAAAATGATAAACTTGGATTAGCAAACACAACGTGCCATTGGAACACAGGACTGATGGTTGGTGATAATGGGCCTCTGTACGCCTATGTAGATATTCCATTACAAATCAGCCGTTTCCAGCTACAATAGTCATTTACAACATGTCTACAACATAACAATGTCTACACTGTATTTCTGATCAATTTGATGTTATTTTAATGGACAAAAAATTTGCTTTTCTTTCGAAAACAAGGAAATTTCTAAGTGACCCCAAACTTTTGAACGGTAGTGTACATATATAGTTTTGCCATAAATAAAAATAAACTTATCCATATTAACGTATATGTGTTAAAAATATCAACTCTATTGTTCATTATCAAATTTAAATCTCAAGTTGTCTTGCCTCGGAAGAGGCTTAAAATATAGACAAAGAGCTAAAGCTTGCTGTGTAACACTACTGTTTGTGATGTCTTACCTAATATTTCAACAATAGACCGTCAGAATGTATTTTACTCTGTTCAATAAAAGATGGAGTGTTACTGAACAGGCTGAAGAGTTTAAAACACAATGCATTACTTTCCCTAGCTTCCTGCTTTGTTGTACATATTCTTACAATATCTTGTTCAACATAATCACGATTGCTTTGGTATTTGTATTAACATATCCCTGGTCATAAATGAATGCAGGAAACTAGGGAAGTTGTGTTTTAATAAGTGGATGCTTCAGTATTACACCATTTGGAAAAAAATATATGATGCTCTTTTTAATTTTGTTTATGCTTCCTGGGCAGTAACAGAGTTTGAAGATTGATAACCTCCTAATCTACTGCTGCATATAGTAACTGCAGCAATAGTAACACAGGGCAGAAGTGAGCAGCCTTTAGCGAAGGGCTGCTTCTGTAGCCATCATCAAACTCTTGCGGACTGCAGACCCCCCTGTGACACGGCTATAAGAAGTTGAATTATTAGATCTACTATTTCATTTAAAAGGACTGCCTCTTTTGTTGTTTTTTTTATTTTAGCTTATTGACTGTTTAGTAGCACCTTGCTTTACCCAGTTTTTCTTTGAAACAAAACCAGAAAATATAATGATTTTTAACAATTCTGTTTAACTATGTTTTTAAATGAACAAGCTTCCTTGCATTGCATAATTAGTAATCCCTGTAGGGTAGGCTTATATATTATGTGGGGGTTGCAGGTCCCTGAGTTGTGGACCACTGACAAGTTGAAGCTGGTTTGAAAAGGGAGGAAGCTTTAAAACCAGGTCTGCATGTACTTTTTTTGTCATATTGCATTGTCATTTATTAGTACTGTCATCTCCACATACCACAAACTAGTGTTTTCCATATAGGATCCAACTACATCGAATCAGATTCCATTTAGATGCCCTTTTGCATTCCAAAATGCTTCAGTAATCTCGCAGTATTCTTAGCTTTTGTAAAGAAAGACAAATGCTTCTTTTTTACAGTCTGTTGACAAGTCCTTTCATAGAAAAGCCCCTGGATTTGCACTCCACACAGCAGTTGAATTCAGCAAGGTATTTATGGGTTTATCACTTCTTTTGTTTGCATGTTTTTCTTTTGTTTTTTTTCGGAGGGATATCATATAGAGTTATAGGACACCAAGCATCTGTGTATGAGGGAATATTGGCAGTACACAAGAACAGGCTAAGTCTTTAACTCTACTACAATTGTAATTATAACCCATACACAGACGCTCACAAACAGTTATATAGTCCATCAGGTTCCAAATACTTTTGCCCTATTTAGGTTTGTTTATGTTTTGAAGGGAATTCTACAAGAAGGTATTTGAACAATTGTGATGTAACTGTTTGGAATTGATTTTGCAGTTGAAGGGAATTCTGAGAGGTGTGTTTTTTACAAGGCAACGTCAATGTTCTGAAAACTCCTTGACATTCTGTAATATGAAATGGATTGGGTTAAGAGCTGGTTTCACAGACCCCGATTAGCACTAACCTTGGACTACCTTAGGTGCTGATCAGGGTCTGTGAAACATGCTGTAATTAAATCCCATTTAACTGGCTTGTAATCACATTTTTGGTTAAGAAAGAACCATAACTGACTTTGATTATTGAAAGTAATGTAAACCTGAAACAGCTTGTAGCTATAATTTCTGCTAAGATTACTTGGGAGAGCCATGACTACGACTAGGAGACACTACAATTGGAAGTTCCAAAGATTGCTGGGAGATGGTGTTGTTGAATACTTGTGACAGGCTGGCTGCAGGGAGGAACTCAGACCAGAGAGAGAAACACACAGACAGACGGTGGTGATGAGAAGCTGAGTGCAAATGGTAGCACTCAGCATTTATTAACAAAGTAAAAGGTTTAAACAGAACACAAAAACACAGGACACGGCACTTGCGCCAAAATAAATAGACAAACAAAACGAACTAACACTTAACAAACGGTGCCCGGAGACAAACAAACACGGTGAGTAAAATAAATGGTTATTATTATTATTCTTTTTACTATTCGTTCTCCTTCTCTCTCACCCGTTCTCCGCTCTCGAACACCCAACCCTGAGTGAGTGAAAACATGCTGCTTTTATGACCACCTGGAAGTTGGTTACTTATTCCCGGTTCCTTATTTGCGATGTAATTGACAAAGCAGCGTGTCCTTTTTCTGTGTGTTTTAACTCACTTACACATCTTGCTCAATTAATATATTGCTACTATTTAAAAAATAATCGCTCCTTCTTTAAAAAAAAACGAAAATATTAATAACAAACCTGTAACAGCAGCATAGCGGTACCCTATATTACCCGCTTGTTTTGCCCCATTTACCCCATTAGACGCCTTGCTCACTAAATATCGAGGTATCCCTAGATAGGTTATCGTCTCCTCTTTGCAAAAACACTAACAATTTTAGTGAGCAAGCCGTACCCCACGAGCAGCAGCACCCCAAAGTGTAGCCCATTATAACCAATACAGAACGCATGGGGGCACGTCTTTGGATGCCCCATTTACCCCACTTAGACGGCTTGCTCACTAAATATCGAGCTATCCCTAGATAGGTTATCACCCCCTCTTTGCAAAACCACTAATGATTTTAGTGAGCAAGCCGTACCCCACGAACAGCAGCACCCCAAAGCGTAGCCCATTATGACCAATATAGAACGCATGGGGGCACGTCTTTTGATGCCCCATTTACCCCCCTTAGACGGCTTGCTCACTAAATATTGAGCTATCCCTAGATAGGTTATCACCCCCTCTTTGCAAAAACACTAAAGATTTCAGTGAGCAAGCCGTACCCCACGAGCAGCAGCACCCCAAAGTGTAGCCCATTATAACCAATTCAGAACGTATGGGGGCACGTCTTTTGATGCCCTATTTACCCCCCTTAGACGGCTTGCTCACTAAATATCGAGCTATCCCTAGATAGATTATCACCCCCTCTTTGCAAAACCACTAATGATTTTAGTGAGCAAGCCGTACCCCACGAACAGGAGCACCCCAAAGCGTAGCCCATTATGACCAATACAGAACGTATGGGGGCACGTCTTTTGATGCCCCATTTACCCCCCTTAGACGGCTTGCTCACTAAATATCGAGCTATCCCTAGATAGGTTATCACCCCCTCTTTGCAAAACCACTAATGATTTTAGTGAGCAAGCCGTACCCCACGAACAGCAGCACCCCAAAGCGTAGCCCATTATGACCAATACAGAACGCATGGGGCACGTCTTTTGATGCCCCATTTACCCCCTTAGACGGCTTGCTCACTAAATATCGAGCTATCCCTAGATAGGTTATCACCCCCTCTTTGCAAAACCACTAATGATTTTAGTGAGCAAGCCGTACCCCACGAACAGCAGCACCCCAAAGCGTAGCCCATTATGACCAATACAGAACGCATGGGGGCACGTCTTTTGATGCCCCATTTACCCCCCTTAGACGGCTTGCTCACTAAATATCGAGCTATCCCTAGATAGGTTATCACCCCCTCTTTGCAAAAACACTAAAGATTTCAGTGAGCAAGCCGTACCCCACGAACAGCAGCACCCCAAAGCGAAGCCCATTATGACCAATACAGAACGTATGGGGGCACCTCTTTTGATGCCCCATTTACCCCCCTTAGACGGCTTGCTCACTAAATATCGAGCTATCCCTAGATAGGTTATAACACCCACTTTGCATTAGGACAGTATTTTGACTTTTGAGAGTATCTTCAAACCGTTAGTACCTTTTAAACCTTACAGTGGTGTATTCATATATATATTGTTATTGTTAAAAATGATCAGTGACTTATGTTCCTTGTCTTTACTTTTTCCCAACTAAAAAGAAAATACAATTATACAAATAAAAAGGTCTGTATTCTGCCTACACAGCAGAGAACAGAGCTATAGATACTTTCAGCACCACAAACTGAAGCTTGGGGAAATATAAATATAATTAGTAATACACATGCTTTAATGTATAATAATTAAAAATATGAATATATGCAACTCTGCTTCATATTATTTATATACTAATAAAACACTAATAATAACATCAACAATAATAGTATTAGTTTTTTTTTGTATTATTATGATGATGATTATTAACGATTACTTAAATTGCATACGAGGGGCAGAGAGACAATACCGCTTTCTATTCTTACATCACTCGAGTTGTTTCGAGTTGTCAGGCTCGAGCTGATTTTCTCTGTACTGTTATCTGAGCTGTTCTTTCAGCACTAAGAAATCGGAGCTTGAAAAAATAATAATTAGTATTGTTTTGGTCCGAAAGAATTAAAATGTTTTAAAAATATATTAAAATCATCATTCTTTTTGAGATGTGGACTGTGGGCGCGGGGAAAATAATAATTTGATGTAGGTTTTATGACGATCACACTCCTTTTTAATGGCTGGTTGGGGCACTTTTGTCTTGGTCCAGCAGAATTTTAAGCGATTAAAAAAAAAGGTGTATAATGGGATTTAAGACAGTCATACCCATTTTGTTTGTCTTGCTTCTGCTTTTACCTCTCATTTGATACTAACGGTTAAAAAAGCACATCAACAGCCTTTTATCATCGTTTTTATTTGTTTTGTATGTGGCACTTTTAGAAAAGCCATAATAATAAATCGGCACAACAATTTTTAATTCAATAAGGGATAGAGATAACACATAACCTTGCTCAACTGAAATGCATTGCGTTTCAATATTATCAAAAGCCAACATCAGAATAATCTGCACCATGCATATGTAAAGTAGAATTAAATACTGTTTTGCCTGTAATGACACTCTTTCAAAACCAGTGGTTATAAATGAACAAGCAATATTCTGATGACTGTATACATGGATACAGACTGACATTAATTCAACTGTTGTTTTTATAAATATTTTAAATACACTAATATAGAAAGAAAGTGTAGACTAAATAATAATAATAAATACTGTAAACAAGTTACTTTTTAGCACATCAAATATCTCTGATAAACTGCACATTGAACCTTTGCTAGCTGAATTCTTTTTTTAAATATATTTTTCTGTATTAATAAACTACTCTAAACAGCCGTGTATTTCCTTTTCCTTCAATAATATCATCAGCATAAACAGTTTCCAAGTGAATTGGATAAAAAAAAGGATGCTGTAGCACTAATGCCAAGCCATTTATTGTTTTCTTGGTATATAAAGTGTAAATAAATAAATAAAACGTGTATATTCTATGGCCTTATAATGACTAATATATTCAGTATATGGATTTCCACACAGTCTGGAAGAGCAATTTGTAAGGTCAAAAGTGTCATTTACAGGACGGACAGTAAAACAGTCTGAAAGCTCAGCAGTATGGATGTCAAGACATTCAATGTGGTACCAATCTTGGCAGTCGCCATTGCAGAAGACCATTGATTGGTTATCTTTGGGCTTTTACAATTCCCACTCAGATTGCAAATTGACCACGTTCCTTTGAATAATGAGCTCAGTAATTCTGAAAGGAATGTCAATGTATCTTTATTTCCACCTGGGGATTTTACATGCACTTTTAGCTGACGCTTAGGCACCCTCCGAATTGTTTCTTCTATAGACATTGCTGCTACTGTTACTGGATTTTCAGTCTGTGAGGTTTCTTTCCAGTTCTTCAGCAGTTCGCTTGCTATCCACGGTCTTATTTGATGCATTTCCTCTGTGTAAGTAGCATATTTCCTTCCACTTGCTATCATATCTGCAAAGAGGAGAACGTGGACACCACAGTCATTGCTGTTTCTTTGGTGTGCAATATCACTTGGGGCAAATATTTGCCAATCTTGCCAATCAATTATATTTTCTTTTTGCTGCAGGTAAGCAACTTCCATCAGGTTAGCAATGCAATCCATGTACTTATCATGGTAGGAATGCATTGAGTCCAAGTAGATGAGCATTCTCAACTTCCAAATTATTAGTACAAGGACCCAATGACATGAATCCACATTGAACGGTACAAGCCAGATGTCATAGTCAAATATTTGTTGTTTTGCGCCCATTTTAGAACACTTCTGCTCACTCCTCTCTGCTCAATGCTGTGCCCGATATAAACACTCACAGGCAGTATTTTCGCATCGAATCCAACTACAGCTGTAATTATGCTTCTGGTGGCAATGAAAGCATCAATTATGACATCATTGAGCCACCTACTGCCCTGTAGAGTGTACAGGTCAAATGCTCTTATCTCAATTTTACCAATACAATTGAGTATTGCATCACTTTTTCCAGTTATGTTTGGCCAACTTGCACCATTCCATGGCACACTATTTTCAGCTGTGCCAACCTTGCTCCATGCCATTGGTGTCGAAGTTGCAATTGGAATGCTGCTGACAAATGATCTTTCTTCAGTGCCCGGTGTTTCAATGTTAAGGCTAGGTCCAGCGGTATCACCTGCTTCGATTTTGACAGCGCTCGTCAGTTTACTCTCATCAGTTATAGAGATTTCAGAAGCAAATCTCCTTTTCTTTACTTCAGGGAACAGAACAACTGGATGATAATAAGATTTTCTTTTTCTTGTTCTCTTCTTCCACACCTCTTCAGCAGTTTCAGCAGTATGGGTGTTTTTTCTGCACTTTTTTACAGGATCGATGGTCATGTGCAGTTTGAAAGCCTTTAGATGGGATTTGATACCACGATGCAAACTTCGTATACACATTCCTGCTCGAAGGTGTAGTGACTCGACTATTTCGTGTTTTACAGTGTCAAACCACTTTTCAACTACTGCATTGGTGATGTGTCGCTCTCCTAAATACTCTGTTTTTCATTTGAGACATCGCTTGCATAACGTTGAGGGCCAAACAGTACACTGCTCCACATGGGAAACCGGTACATATAATCCTTTTCCAACAACTCAACCACGTTTGGGCAGTAATAGTCGTTTGCCTCCATAAGCAATTCTTCCTCGCAATTCGCTCTTTCTTTGGCAGTGACAAAAAGTGGTGATATGGAGAAGACAATTTGATTGTCTTTTCTTCATAAAGAACATCTTCGGTGATTTTACTTTCTCGGATTGGGTTATCAGTAATGTGTCTCTCCGCAGTTTCCTTTTTAAGGGCTTTCTGCAGGAACTCCCAACTTTGCTGCACTTTGCTAGATGTCAATCGGGTTAGCGCAACACAGCAAATGGACTGGTAAATGTCAAATGCCTCCTGTAATTTATTACATTCTTGTAACCTTGCAAAGCAGTAGCAGAAAAAAGTCTGGGGTTTCTTGTCCAATGCCAGCAGTATTTTGCTTAATTTGTGACAGAAGCCAACAATGACATGTGAAGAACACAAGGCCAAGTATGTGTATCTTGTTATGTTCACACTGGGATGCCTCGTGTGTATGATATCCCATGTTCTAAGTAGGTAGGCTGACAGTGACTCATTATTGAATCCAGTTAACACTCCCAAGACCAGAGCCCAACTGTCATCGATTACTACCCTTTCTGGTATCCACTGTTTTCTCCTTACTAAGAAGTATGATCTTCGGACATTCATAATAAAATTGGTGATAGCTGGAACTGAATGGTCATCAGACAGAAGCTCAGCTACTGGGATAGCTGTAGAGTTTGGTTTTGGGTTCTTGATAACTGCTGCATAATAATACACATTTCTCCCTTTATTTATTGGCTTAACCAATGATCCAGTTGCATCAATGTGTACGTTAATTTTCTGTATTTTTGAGACTGCGTTTATTAGCTTTAGCTGCTCTTCAGTATACAGGTGAACTGCAAACGGAAAAATTGAAAAGTATTGAACATAGCCTGGCAAGACTTTAGAATCAATGTCTATGGCTCGAAAACTGTCCATGGTTGCAATTATATCAACTATATTATCCTTTGAGAAATTATTTCGTTCATGAAATTCTGACTGTATTTTTTGCCAAACACCCAAATTTTTTACATCTGACAAATTTCCACTTAGAAGTACTTTTTCATCTGCTGTTTCCATCTTTTTATAATAGTATTTTGCAGGCCCATCGTCAGCAACTTTTTCAGCTGCTTCAAACCTTTTACTTCCTTTGAAGTGTCGGCTGTGAACCTCAATTTGTTCATGCCGTATCTGTCCTGATCCAACCACTTCAACAAAAACATCGTTTCCTGCCTTTGGTTCCTCACAAATGGTAAAATCATAAATGCAGCATCCATCAAATTTGCATTCTGCTTTACCTCTAAAATAACATGCACTAGTCTTCTTTGACTTGTTCTTCTTAATCCTGTTATATTTAAATGCCAGGACACAGTAGGGGTTGATAGTTTTAAACTTCAATGAGAAAATATCAGTCCATTCGCCCTTTAAACGTTGTTCTGAACTGGGTTTGACTGCATCCCATTCTTTGGCATTAAGACATATTTTAAATTCTGAGGGAACTCCCTTATATTTATTTTCATAGAAATCTTCCTCTTCACTTGTTTCACCTGTTGTATCGCTGGAGATGTGAATGATATGGTGGCTGTTGTCAGGAGCACCACACAGGCCATCGCTGTCAAATACATATTCTGATTTTTTCTGTTTAGGTGACTCCCTCAGATCATCCACGTCAATATCTGGTAAATTGTCATCGCTGGTAACTGTGTCTTCAATTCGTTTTTTCCAAGCATCTTGAACAAAATTACAATTCCTTTTCCAAAAATAATACAGGTTTCTGCGATTCACTAAAGAATTTTTTAGCTTTAAAGATTTTGCAAGCAAACCAAACGTTAAATCACTTCTAAAATATCCATTTTCAAAAGGATTAGAAACATTTTTACAAATTTTCAGCAGGTTTGTAACAAACTTTTGTACATCAATTTTGTTTGAAAAACTCATTTCTCTAAAGGCTAATTCACACCAGAGGCAAGCGACAAACAAATATGTAGCCACACACCGTGCCAAGACAAAAAAACTACTTTTTGTACGAACCATTCACCAGAACTGCGATGGATCATAGAGAAAAACTAAACCTCTAGTGCATTAGTAACAAACTTTGACCTCCTCTCTCCCATATTTTTGACTTCCTAAATCGGAAAATATAAAAACACAACCATAATGCCAAAATAAATAAATAAAATAAATAATAATTTCAAATAAATAACACATTTAAATAATTATATTAGTCAACTACTGTCTAGTATTTACAACAACAAAAAAATGTCTGTAACTAATTTAACTAGAAACTTAATTAAAACAGTAAAAATATAATTTGTATTATTATTTTATTTATTTTATTTTATTTATGTATGTCTTTTACATATTGACGTAATCAGGTAACTGTAACTAAGATGCTGAAGTTGACTTCTTATTCGGCCAGCTTCTTATTCGCATCCCATAAATGTAACACAAATTGAATAAGTAACTGGGGTATTTCGGGGGTTAAATCGTTCTGGGTCACTTATTTCAAAGTTGATTCTCACAGAGGGGGAACCCCTCTACATCACCCATTTGTATTTATCCGGGCATCCAAAGACGTGCCCCCATGCGTTCTGTATTGGTCATAATGGGCTTCGCTTTGGGGTGCTGCTGTTCGTGGGGTACGGCTTGCTCACTGAAATCTTTAGTGTTTTTGCAAAGAGGGGGTGATAACCTATCTAGGGATAGCTCGATATTTAGTGAGCAAGCCGTCTAAGGGGGTAAATGGGGCATCAAAAGACGTGCCCCATGCGTTCTGTATTGGTCATAATGGGCTACGCTTTGGGGTGCTGCTGTTCGTGGGTACGGCTTGCTCACTAAAATCATTAGTGGTTTTGCAAAGAAGGGGTGATAACCTATCTAGGGATAGCTCGATATTTAGTGAGCAAGCCGTCTAAGGGGGGTAAATGGGGCATCCAAAGACGTGCCCCCATGCGTTCTGTATTGGTTATAATGGGCTACACTTTGGGGTGCTGCTGCTCGTGGGGTACGGCTTGCTCACTAAAATTGTTAGTGTTTTTGCAAAGAGGAGACGATAACCTATCTAGGGATACCTCGATATTTAGTGAGCAAGGCGTCTAATGGGGTAAATGGGGCAAAACAAGCGGGTAATATAGGGTACCGCTATGCTGCTGTTACAGGTTTGTTATTAATATTTTCGTTTTTTTTTAAAGAAGGAGCGATTATTTTTTAAATAGTAGCAATATATTAATTGAGCAAGATGTGTAAGTGAGTTAAAACACACAGAAAAAGGACACACTGCTTTGTCAACTACATCGCAAATAAGGAACCGGGAATAAGTAACCAACTTCCAGGTGGTGCTTTTATGCAGTTGTACCGAGACTCGATTGCTAGTCAATCATTCAATTGGAATCTCGGTACAACTGCACGTGAATAAATTAAAGTGCACTTTCCCGTGTTCACATACTAATACTTTAAATGCACGTGATGTGATTTGTGCCATCCTCGTGCCTAAATACAAATCTACATTTTTAAATACACGTGAAACACAGACCCGCTTATATCCCGTGTACCAATGCCTATACACCAACATTTACACACAACACGTAACATACAATATACACGGGGGCACTTTGCCACAATACTCTATCGCTTTTTACAATTTGTAAGCAATAAGCATTCACTTTGATGAAAGTGGATGGTCATCATGTTCTGGCACTTGAGTTAATACTGAAGTGTGTGAGAAAATAACACACTTCAGCTATAATGTTCTTTTGTGCCTTTCATACCCTTAAATGCTGTCAATGCAGGCTTGTATAATAAACCTAACACATGGCTATTGGGGCACTCATAATCTACAACTGAATCCCCTATTTAATGCACTACATAATGTGTCCAATATGAATATATACTGTATGAGTATTTTTTCATTAGCAGTTTCAATCCCAGAACCAACAAGTACTTTATATTGACTCACTGTCTCAAGAAAGAAGTGGTATTCCAGAGTGAGTAAATGGGTTTTGCAGTTATGTTTATTTATTGTGTAGTTTGTCAGCAAAATAAACAGGGCATAAATAAAACGCAAACAAAAGTTGCCTATTTGCAGGAAGTAAAAACTATTTTAATTGCCACATGTTGGGCAGGACAGCCCCAAAGTAACAGTGAGATTTACCTCTGGGTAGCAGAGTGTGCTGTACAGAGTGTATTCACTATTAATCATGTATACTGCATCCTTTATTCACCCTTGTGTACGAACTGGGACATAATCCACACTATTAAAGCCTGCAGTGTTTACAAGAAACACATTACAGTACTGTTTTCAGTGGTGTCTGTATTGCAGTCATATATTTTTACATATCTTTTGAAATTTAAATAGCACATTACAAACCAAGTGTGGAATACACTTCTTAATGTTAACACACAAGTGCTTTCCAGGAGAAAGATTCTTTCTTCTAAACATTGTGTATTTAGTGAGATCACGCTCCTCCTGCAGCAATGCTGCTCCTAAAATATGACACTCATTCAATCAGAGCACAAGCAGCGGTGCAGGAGGGAGCATGATTGGAATACACTGCAATGCGCAGAAAAAAAATTCTCTCTCCTGGAACACAGGTTATTCCCGAGTTGTGTAAATACAATTTCAGAACAGTCTAGTTCATGTTGAAAAATATTTTTTTGTAAAACCTTCCCAGGTAGATTTCGACAAGGTCTAATTGACGGTCAGTATGATAAATTACTAAATTACTGTCATGTCTGGAAATATGCACGATTGAAATGTTTTGTTCATTAAATTTGTGCTGTAGGTTCCATGATGCACGGAGTTGTCTTTTAGCACAGAAAAAAGACACAGGCGATTTCAGTGAGACAGTGTCACAGGAATGGCTTGAGTGGCGTGTGGGTGGTGACGTTACGGACCAGGAAGAAGCGCAACAACAACAAACAGTTAAACAAAACACAGAAAAGAAAGGGTGCGTTGGCCAAACAAAAAACAAACAAATACTAACTAATATGGTTTTCTGTAACGAGTACCTTTTTCTCTGGTCAATAGCCCTCTCCCTCTCCCTCTCCCCTCTCCCTCTCCCTCTCCCCTCTCCCCTCTCTCCTCTCTCCTCTCGTTGCAGCTAAAGCTGCAGGTTTTTATAGTCATGACCGAGGGATTCACTAGCTATTAATTATCTTGTTAACCCCTCGGTCACATTCTGCACGGGTTTGCTATGGATGCCTGACTGTCAGCTAATTATATTATGTAGCTGATCAGTCACGCATTCCCACAAGGTAGCAAAAAACTATAATAATAAGAAATAATGATGGCAGCTTTTCATCCGCCATGTACACATAAACTCATAATAATAAATAACAACACCCATATACAGTATATATATACACTACCGTTCAAAAGTTTGGGGTCACTTAGAAATTTCCTTGTTTTCGAAAGAAAAGCAAATTCTTTGTCCATTAAAATAACATCAAATTGATCAGAAATACAGTGTAGACATTGTTAATGTTGTAAATGACTATTGTAGCTGGAAACGGCTGATTTGTAATGGAATATCTACATAGGCGTACAGAGGCCCATTATCAGCAACCATCAGTCCTGTGTTCCAATGGCACGTTGTGTTTGCTAATCCAAGTTTATCATTTTAAAAGGCTAATTGATCATTAGAAAACCCTTTTGCAATTATGTTAGCACAGCTGAAAACTGTTGTGCTGATTAAAGAAGCAATAAAACTGGCCTTCTTTAGACTAGTTGAGTATCTGGAGCATCAGCAATTGTGGGTTCGATTACAGGCTCAAAATGGCCAGAAACAAAGAACTTTCTTCTGAAACTCGTCAGTCTATTCTTGTTCTGAGAAATGAAGGCTATTCCATGCGAGAAATTGCCAAGAAACTGAAGATCTCGTACAACGCTGTGTACTACTCCCTTCACAGAACAGCGCAAAGTGGCTCTAACCAGAACAGAAAGAGGAGTGGGAGGCCCCGGTGCACAACTGAGCAAGGGGACAAATACATTAGAGTGTCTAGTTTGAGAAACAGACGCCTCACAGGTCCTCAACTGGCAGCTTCATTAAATAGTACCCGCAAAACACCAGTCTCAACCTCAACAGTGAAGAGGCGACTCCGGGATGCTGGCCTTCTAGGCAGAGTTGCAAAGAAAAAGCCATATCTCAGACTGGCCAATAAAAAGAAAAGATTAAGATGGGCAAAAGAACACAGACACTGGACAGAAGAAGATTGGAAAAAAGTGTTATGGACAGACGAATCTAAGTTTGAGGTGTTCGGATCACAAAGAAGAACATTCGTGAGATGCAGACCAAATGAAAAGATGCTGGAGGAGTGCTTGACGCCATCTGTCAAGCATGGTGGAGGCAATGTGATGGTCTGGGGGTGCTTTGGTGGTGGTAAAGTGGGAGATTTGTACAGGGTAAAAGGGATCTTGAAGAAGGAAGGCTATCACTCCATTTTGCAACGCCATGCCATACCCTGTGGACGGCGCTTGATTGGAGCCAATTTCCTCCTACAACAGGACAATGACCCAAAGCACAGCTCCAAACTATGCAAGAACTATTTAGGGAAGAAGCAGTCAGCTGGTATTCTGTCTATAATGGAGTGGCCAGCACAGTCACCGGATCTCAACCCTATTGATCTGTTGTGGGAGCAGCTTGACCGTATGGTAATGTAAGAAGTGCCCATCAAGCCAATCCAACTTGTGGGAGGTGCTTCAGGAAGCATGGGGTGAAATCTTTTCAGATTACCTCAACAAATTGACAACTAGAATGCCAAAGGTCTGCAAGGCTGTAATTGCTGCAAATGGAGGATTCTTTGACGAAAGCAAAGTTTGAAGGACACAATTATTATTTCAATTAAAACTCATTATTTCTAACCTTGTCAATGACTATATTTCCTATTCATTTTGCTATATTTCCTATTCAAACTCATTTCATGTATGTTTTCATGGAAAACAAGGAAATTTCTAAGTGACCCCAAACTTTTGAACGGTAGTGTACATATGATGGCGAAAGCCATATGTTTTGTATTGTTTTGCAGTGTGGATGGGAAGACCCATCCACATTAAAAACCTTGTGCAGAAAGTGACCATCTCCCGAGTTAATTCATTGTTTAATTGTTGCTAATCAGGAGATGGTCACCTGCATATAAGCCTATAGCTCTCTGCACAGGGAGAAATCAAATTAAAAATAAATCTAGGAACAGTGAAGACGATTTGCCCAGCCTGACCTGGATCATTTATTTGGTTATTGTGTTTGTGATTTTTGTTTTGTTAAAACCTTTGTTTTGTCTTTGTTTTTTTTATTCAAACCTTTTATTTTTGTTTGTTAAAATAAAACAGTGTGTGGGCTCCCGAGTTGCGCATCCAGTAAAGGCGCTCCACGTGGAGTGCAGGATGCGCTCTATAGTCTGGACGTCGCGAGTTTGAGTCCAGGCTATTCCACAGCTGACCGTGGATGGGAGCTCCCAGGGGGCGGCGCACAATTGGCCGAGCCTCGGCCGGGGAGAGGGAGGGTTAGGTCGGCCAGGGTGTCCTCGGCTCACCGCGCACCAGCGACCCCTGTAGTCTGGCCGGACGCCTGCGGGCTTGCCTGTAAGCTGCCCGAGAACTGTGTTGTCCTCCGATGCTGTAGCTCTTGGGTGGCTACATGGTGAGTCCACAGTGTGAAAAAAAGCGGTTGGCTGACGGCACACGCTTCGGAAGACAATGTGTGTTCTTTCTGCTCCCTCCGGAGTCAGTGCTTAAAAAATAATTGGCCATTCTAAATTGGGAGAAAATAATAAAAAATAATTGGCAACGACTAAATTTATAAAAAAAAAAATAATAATAAAAAAATAATAAAATAATAAAAAAAAACAGAGCAAGTGTCTTTGCACCACAGTACTTGCCTGCAGCGTATGCAAGAAAGCGAAATGCTAGACAGAGAAGGAGTGTGAGATTGGGGTTTAAATAGGAGATTAATTAATTAATCAGCCCTGCTACCACCCCCCAAATTTCACACTAAAGCTAAAATTTATTTTGGCCAACATGCCATTTTGTTTGTAAAAGTGTTTTGTGTTTTGTTTAAACCGTTAGATTCATAATAAATGTGTGCAGTAGCGCTTCACTCACCAGACTGTGTCTGCATTTGGCCTGTGACATCACCAGACAAGCTATCTGTGACAATGCCTCATAAATCATAGATCTATTGGTGTATATATTTGAAGGGTTGTATAAACACTGTATGCTTTGGCCCTTTCTCAAGCGTTCAGGTTGTGGCTGTATTATGATCAACCTCTGTTTTTATTAATTGAATTGGTACACAGGTACAGTTGGTATTTTCTATGATTCTTTTTGTCAAATTCCGGAAAAAGAATTAACCATTTGACTGTCACTTTGTTTCAGCCACTTACCATATCAACAATACAGATCTTTTCATTCCTCTAACACAATGTACCCAGAAATGCTTTATTTTTGTTCACATAGCTTTTTTGATATTTTCAATCTTCACAAATGTAGATACTAGCCTACGACTAATTTACTGTTTTGAACATTTCACATTGTTTTTTTTTTAATGCAAGTCTAATAGTGAGATAAGAGAGATCACTCTGATAGTTATTGAAACTCATAATTACAATATTTCATCCTGGTAATTAGTTTACATTTCGCTGAGGCAGCTTTGTCATTCATCTGTAGCCCAATCATATCCCAGACCCTGGTAGAGATGATTCCCTTCTATAGGGTCATTGTAACCAAATGCTGATCAGCAACCTTCTTGGCAGCCCCTGGAGCTAATCTGAAGAACTTCAATGTAAATAATCCTGCACTGACCCCTGGCATTTAGTCCAGGGCTCCGTCGTGTTCTACTGTCCAGTGAGGCCACCCAAGTAATCTTGCGTGCAAAATAAACCAGATTGGAAACTAGGACTCCAGAGGTGAAAGGCTGCAGCACCCTCCTCCTTTCCCATTTTCTGTTTTGGTTTACTTTGATATCCTATCCATGTACTCTCAATAGCCTGGTTGTTATGAAAAATAAAATGTACATTAAAAATGAGGTAACCTTAAGTGATTATTATTATTCTGGCAAGCAACAGAACCTGACCGCAACCAGAGCGAGTCTATGTATCCCCAGCTACTTTTAAACAATTAGCAACTGACTCTATGGTTTAGACAAACACACTTTCAAAAATGAAGTTGAAAAATGAGTGGAGAGCTTTTGTTACACATCACTGAATCATTTAAACTAGCCCTTTTTTAAGGGATGTTACAAATTAATTTTTTTCTACAACCTTGTATTAACCTTGTACAGATTTATAGAGAACTGTGTTCAGGTAACATGGGACCAGGTTGGGGTTATAAAGTGTAATCATACGAAACGTGATACTGATGATTTCTTACGTCCGGTTGCAGATTGGATTGTGGACTGCAAATGGAACCGGTAGGCAGCCGCAGTTTGATATTGGAATGACAGGAGCACAGCTCCACTTATAGACTGAAACTAAATAATAATTTTGTGTGTTCTCTTAATCAGAGTTCATATAATTTGATCCAGTGCACTAAAAAAACAAAACCTGAAGTGTGATTTTTATCAGTAGAAAAAAATGTCCTCTGCCTTTAATTGTCTGGTCTCCTGTGTCAGAAGCAACTAATGTAGCAGACCATTACAGCACACTATAGAATCAGTGTAGCTTCCCGTCATTGCACGCTATGCTGTTAAGGGTCCCCTGTAGCTCTTTCTTGTTTTATCTTAAGGTGCTCTGTAGTAATGTGGCTCTGAGATACTGCTGCGACTGTGATACATGTCGACTGGGTTTTACACTAGCCCTGAGAAAAATGTAAACACTTCCAGTGTTGCGACATAACTAAGGAATTATTTGAACTTCTCAGAACAGCAAATCAATTGCTCTTTCCTGAAACTAAGTTGCTTTTTGGTAGTTTTGGTCAGTTACAATTTCTTCCACCGCTTGATTTGAAGGAAAATAGTGGTATATGTTCAATTAATCAAACCTGTATCGTAATACTGCTACAGCTTATGAATACGGTTCATGAGAGTCGCTTTAGTTTGAATCCTTTTTTATTTTTTATTGATCATGAAAGATGAGGCAAAGACACTGGCTACAGTCATGCAATGTGCCGGCACACTACCTGCCATTTAGTCCTGGGTCTCTCTCAGGGAGAGACAGACAATTGTTCCAAATTGTAACCTGAACTGGATTTGTACCCAGGCCTACACAGGGTTCAAAGGCATGATAGACTAGTTAATTAATCTTCTGTGCCACCTAATCCAGTCATCATAACTAGAAATATGTGGAGGGCCACTTTAGGAATTACAAAACCATTGGGCACCACAGGGCTGTACTAAAATAATCACACTTCAAAAATCACCTGTTTGGACACAGTCCACTCTTTCAGCAATCATTTTGGTGACAAATGTTTCAGATTTGTATGCTGGTTAAAGTAGCAGTCTGGCGAAGGGGGATTTGTAACTGTTAATTTTACTTAGAGGTAGATGTTGGGTCTTAAGGGGTTTCATGCAGCGGGCAGACTGTATTTTAACAAATGCTGACCTAGCCCCTACTCTTCGTATCTGAGGTTCAATTTAAACCCACACTGACAGCCGGTTAGTTTATCAGTCTGATTGGGAACAGCTTGTGACAAAGCATTGCGTTATACTTGAATGGTGATACTATGCAACTGTAAAATGCTCACCATGGCAAAGTAAAACATAAATCATAAACCATAACCATGAAAACTTTTATATACCAGAGAATCCCATTTTAGAATATAGTTCAATTTTTTTTCCGGGACACTGAAGTTTCAAACTGCGGCAAAAGTCATTATTTTGAAGCTGTTTCATAAGATATGAAATGCAAGCTGTTTCAGAAGATATGAAATGCAAGTTGTTTCAGAAGACATGCAATGCAAGCTGTTTCAAAAGACATGAAATGCAAGCTGTTTCAGAAGATATGAAATGCAAGCTGTTTCAGAAGATATGAAATGCAAACTGTTTCAGAAGATATGCAATGCAAGCTGTTTCAGAAGATATGCAATGCAAGCTGTTTCAGAAGATATGCAATGCAAGCTGTTTCAGAAGATATGCAATGCAAGCTGTTTCAGAAGATATGCAATGCAAGCTCTTTCAGAAGATATGAAATGCAAGCTGTTTCAGAAGATATGAAATGAAAACTGTTTCAGAAGATATGGAATGAAAACTGTTTCAGAAGATATGCAATGCAAGCTGTTTCAGAAGATATGAAATGCAAGCTGTTTCAGAAGATATGCAATGCAAGCTGTTTCAGAAGAACTGTTAACCTATTTCGTGTGGTTCGGGGGGTGTGGCTAGGCCCTCTGCGCCCTATCATTTTCTTCTATCAATTAAATCTACTCTATTCAATGCATAGCTCCCTACACGTAGTCGTTGTGCATTTTTTCATTTCATGTATCACTACAGACCCACATCTAAATCGATTATTTGGAATACAGAAGAAAACTCACCCGCAGCAATTTTCTTTCAGCAAATCAGCAAATCTCTGATGATGGCGTCCCTCTTCCAAATCCAGCAGATGAAATGGCTAAAGAAATCCGCCCGGTATCCTGTTTTATCCTACCATCATAGCGACTCTTCTGACCACACAGCGGCGGGCGACCTTCCATATCAGCCGCAGCAGTACAGTACTAGATCATGAAGCAACTGTATCTAGTATTCTGACCGCTAGAGAAATCTTCCTTGGCGTACATTTCCAGCGCGTCTTTGTAAAGATTGATACATTCACAGAATCCTGAAAGCTCTGTTCGTAAAGGGTATTTTCTTTTCTGTTGCAATCCAGTACTCAAGCAGCAGCAGTGCCGCTCCCCCAGCTGGTTCAAGCCGCCCACATTTTACTCTGTCTGCATTACAGGATCCAGTAGCACAGATTATCTTTCTCCCCTTTTATAATATCTAAAGACAGCAAGCTTTAATTTAGCTCTCAATGATGCCCTTAATTCATAATAACATGGCCGGTGCGATAGCTCAGATACAGATATCCAGATTTCTTCATAAAATGTGCAGCTCATCCAATGCCTCTTGAAGCTTTGCAATCAAATCATCTATTCAGCTAAATTTCTTCTTAGTAATATCCTGGATTCAGTCCAGGATATATGGCATCTACTCTCACCCTTCAACTAGATAATCCTACACCACCGACTGGAGTACTTTTCTCAACAATTCCTGAACTAAAATGGATTTCCTCAACCCCTTTCAATCAAGATTGGATTCTCGCTTTTTATTGTTCATTCCAAGGACTCTTTCTCTATCAAAGTCAACTTATCTGGAATCCAACATCAATATTATGACATCCGTTCTTCAACACTACACTCCATTCCAGAAATAAATGAAAGGGGGTTTTTCCTTTCCACGGAGGGTCTTCACCTAGACAGTAGGATACAGCTACTAAGCCCTGTGTCACGTTAAGTGTTTTTCTTTCTTTTTGTGTTAAATGTTTTCTCTCTTCTTTTCTATATGCATTGGCGGTTCTCTTTTTTCTTCTCATAAACATCTTCAGCAGGGAGCCGTGGGTCCATCTTTTAGGGGGTTAGTGATTCCACTTTTTCCAACCCTTTGTTAAGTATTGCTTCATTTTCCTCATAGAGGAGGGCTCTCCGTGAGTCAGAGGGGACCCCTGGCCAAACCTTTAGCATGCATGTTTTCTTGTCTTCTCTTTCAGGGCCCCAAGCGGTGGAACCCCTCTTGTTTGTCGGGTTTCCTCAAAGACGATGACCCCTCTCCTGTTTTTCGGGACTCCTCAGCGACGGAACCCCCCTTCTATAATGTTGGGCTTTTGAAGAGGCGGAACACCTCGCTCTATATGTTCTAACATCTACAACTTTGTTTTCTTTCCAGTTCGCGAGCCTCTTCATATGGCGGGTCACCTCAAGGATGGTGTCCCTCTTTGTATGTCGGGTCACCTCAAAGACGATGGCCCCCCTCCTGTTTGTCGGGTCTCCTCAATGACGGAACCCCCCTTAACGTTATGTCCTAAACATTACAGCAGGTGGCCTAGCTCCGCCCCATGAAATGTTAACCTATTATGTGTGGTTCGGGGAGTGTAGCTAGGCCTCCTGCACCTTATCATCTTCTATCGATTAAATCTACTCTATTTAATGCATAGCCCCCTACACAGTTGTCCTGCGTTTTTTCATTTCCTCTTCCTCCTCCTCCCTCCTCCTCCTCTAGAATCTCAACCGCCTTTGCATCGGTCTCCTCTGGGGGGTTAGTGATTCCAATGTGCATGTTGGGTGGTGCAGCCATAATACCTCCCAGTCTTAAAAGACATTCTATAGTTTTAAAATACATACCCGCTCATGAAGCTTAAAAATATATACAATGTATGAAATGAATATCAACTCAATGAATCCTTTTAGTTGTACTTGGAATTATAACTTCTTTCAAAGCCGATGCCATAGAGATGAGATATTGTGGGGACAGACTTCTGTACGGCCAGTCATGTTGGCATTAGCTTATAGTGCACTTTTTCCTTCATTGCAAAACTGGGGTGGGGAATAGCCAAAGTTATATATAGCTCCCATGTAAACAGAAAGCTGTTATTTTAGAAAGTATGTATTTTAAGATCCAGTTATTTGTGGAGAGAGTGGGGCCCTGTGCTTGGCCACATAATAATGAAGCCCTGGTAATAAGATGAATGACTACTGTCTCTTTTCAAACAAGGCATGTTTATAACAGATGGAAGAGCCACTATTTCCTGGATATTTATGAGAACTATGACTTGTACATCTGGCAGGCTTCTTCATACCGTGGCATGATCTGCTTTCTCAATCACTGGAGGAAACAGCAGCATTTCGGCATCAAGTTCTTTGTAGACGACCAAAATAACTCAGTAATTGCAGTTGCTGGAATGTGTAGACTGAAGAATCTTTTCCACTGTTAGTTGCACAATTTACTAATGCATCTCCAACACTGCTTTTTATAAAACAAAACATTCAAAAAAATGTTTAATGGGAAAATTGTGGTGTGAAGCAGACTTTTCTTAGCAGAGATGACCTAGAGCAGTAGGATTTAGGTGGGGGTACGGCATATATCTCGGACCAAGCTATGTCCCAAACGGTCCCAGACCTAGCTATGTTCCCCAGGCAGGGAGGGTCAGTTTATTTACATTAATGTGCATTATTAAAGTACAATTCTTTTCACCGTCCCTGACCAAACCGAAAATAGTAGCTCAGCTGTAATCTGTGCCTGATAAGTAACTTTTTGTAACTCAAACCAGTTCAACTTTTTTCAAAATAATAAGTTACTGTAACTAGTTAGAATTGTATTCATGTAACTGTAGCAGATTACTTTTTAAAACTTAACTTCCCCAACACTTCTAGTATTGTAGCATTTGTGTTTTTTTCCATTCATAGTTTTGTAAACCGATGCAAAGAACTTGGTAAATCTACCCTTAGGAAGTTTAAATATTAAAAAGCTGGATGAATCAATCAGAGTTTATTTTAAGTATAGTTCCAATGATTCACTAGTTTTATTTAGACCAAAGCAACTTTTATGCACCCCTGCTTGCTTTGCGATAATACATCTTACATGGAGAGAAAGATTATTTTATGCAGAAGGCACAAACTCAGGCTCCAGAAGTTCTGTTTAGCTGCAGTTTCCACAATTTGCAGGACTTAAAAATAATCAAAATACACACTTGTCTCCCAGTTTCCCTCATTCATACGTACAAAGGTAAGACTGAACCCACGGTATTGTTTGGATTAGAGGTAAGAGATTATGAAATATGTTCACTTGGAGTAAATACTTTAAGCACACTCATTCATTCACACAGACACAAATCTAGCTTAACTCAGACCAGAGTTTTGAAGTGATTTGTTAGTTCCCTACCCCCCAGAAGCAGAAGCCAAACGATTATTCAAGGTACAGTTGCAGTTCCAAACAAGAGCCAAATAAAGTGATTGGCAGTGGTTTCTCAAGCGTTATGCAAGACAGTGGCAATTAAACGCCTTTCAATAAACTATTTAATTAAAGAGTACATTTACGCTCCCGAGTGGTGCATCCAGTAAAGGCACTCTGCATGGAGTGCAGGATGCGCCCTATAGCCTGGAGATCGCAGGTTCGAATCCAGGCTATATCATTGCCGACTGTGACCAGGGGTTCCTAGGGGGTTGCGCACAATTGGCCGAACGCCGCAGGGGTATGGAGGGCTTAGGTCAGCAGGGCAATCCACGGTTCACCGCACGTCATTGTAAATGTTGATTTCTATCACCTTTTGTATCTGGACTGTTCCAGTTTTGGGATTTTTAATTTTTGTTATTTTCTCCCCAATTTAAATGTCCCAATTATATTCCCTCACTTCAGAAAACCAACCACAAGAGACCACCAGGGGGCCTAATATGGAGTAGAGGTGTAAAGCAGGAGTTCCTGAATCTTTTAAAATAATCTTTAGCAATCCTTTAAAATCATTCCTTTAAAACGTCACTTTTTGTTTGTTTTAATAAGTTTAACGTTACATCTGCTATTTTATTTGATATATCCGTTGCGTCAGTCACACTTACTTTGTAATGCCACCAAAGCCGTCAAGCAAAGAATCGATGGCTGCTGATCCAGGTACACCTGCTCCTGGGCCGAGCGCTGTTGCAGGAGAAAGCGGAGGGGGGCCCGGCTACAGCTCGACCATGCTTGACGATTTCTGTAGGATCGTCAGGGAAGTTATCCGAGATGAGATTGCTATGCTTCGATCCAAAATTCAATCTGCAATTGCTCCCATTAAAGCCTCGTTGTCTGAGTGCTCTGAAAAAGTTAGAGAGGTGGAGGGCTCCATGAATGTGTTTGACGCCCGCCTTGCTGGGGTTGAATCAGCCTGCAACTTGCTTGCTTCTGAAAATAACAAGCTCCTTGCTAAAATTGACGACCTGGAGAACCGAAGTAGGAGAAATAATCTGCGTGTCGTCGGAATTCCGGAGGGGATGGAGGAAGGCAGACCAACGGAGTTTATGTCGAGCTTCTTTCAAGAAGTGTTTGGGGAGGAGTGCCTGGATTCCCCCCCTGTTCTGGATAGGGTGCATCGCTCCTTGGCTGCGAGACCATGAGAGGGAGAGCACCCAAGGCCTTTCATTTTGAGAGTTCACCATTTTCAGGTTAAAGAGCGGCTTCTGCACTTGTCAAGGGAGAAGGGGCAGCTCATCTTCCGTGGAAAAAGAGTCTTCATTTTCCCCGATTTCAGTGCTGATTTGGTAAAGCGCAGAGCTGCTTATAATGAAGTGAGAGCGCTTCTCCATGGTGTGAAGGTGAGATATGGCCTATTACATCCAGCACGTCTCCGCGTTTCATTCGATGGAACTGATAAAATCTTCGATACTCCAGAAGCAGCAAGAGACTTTTATTCAAACTGTCTGTAATGGATTTTCCAGTATTACTATTGTATGTGTTTGTGTGTGTGTATGTATATGTATGTATGTATGTATAGTGTGTGTGTGTGTGTGTGTATGTATGTATGTGTGTGTATATATATGTATATATATACAGATATGTATGGTGTGTATATGTGTGTGTGTGTGTGTGTGTGTATATATATATATATATATATATATATATATATATATATATATATATATATATATATATATATATATATATATACTGTATATATATATATATAATTTATTTATTTATTTATTTTTAATTTTTTTTTATTATTCACGTTTGTGTGTGGTTTGAAAGGAGAGAAATAATGTTTGCATAGCCCTGGGTTCAGTATACTATTTGTTATCGCTGAAATGAAAAGGTTTGTTTCTCTTACTGATATAGTTTGGGGTGTTGACTTACTATGTGGATACGTTACTAAATAATTGAAATGTTCTTGAAGTATTACATTATCAGTGTATAAGCATTAACCAGGTATTTATTTATTTATTTATTTTTTCTCGCTGGTGTTTTCATACATTTTGGTACATTTTTTATAGTTACCTATTTTCAAGGGTTGCTCACATCTAGATAGTTCAGTTCTGGGACTAGTGCTGTAACGTTAGGCACAGCAGAGCAGACACAGTGGTTAGGTTAAAAGCTTTACAAATTAAGCTTTGGGAATGTTACCACCTTGTATGGGAGGGGAGGGGAGGGGGGGGGTTGTTATATTTTTCTATTGTTGTTTTTTTGTTTTGTTTTCTCTCTTTCACTTTCCTCTCTCTTCTGCCGTGTTTTTTTATATTGGTCAGGGGGAGGGGATCTGAGGTTAAGATGCCTGTTTTGTTTTGTTTTGTTTTGTATCTCATCCTACATTTTTTTTCTTTACATCCCTAAATCTTGATGGTTGCTGTGGCTGGCACTAACTCTGGTGATATTGGGTGCCAGGTTAATTTTATAAGCTGGAATGTCAAGGGGCTTAATCACCCAGTGAAACACAATCGAGTGTGATCTCACCTTCAACAGCTGAAAGTGGGCATTGCTTTTCTGCAAGAAACACATCTTCCAAATTCGGACCACTCCCGTATGCGCGGAGTTGGGTGGGGCAGATATTTCATTTCAAATTTCATGGCAAAGCTTGAGGAGCAGCAATTATAGTAGACAAATCCATTCCATTCATTGCCTCCCAGGTGACTGCGGACCCAAATGGTCATTATGTTGTCACAGGTACTCTTTATAACACCCCTCTAATTTTAGCTAATGTCTATGCTCCTAATTGGGATGACAGTCAGTTTTTCCCAACCTGATGTGCACACACACCACCTCTTACTCGGGGGGGGACAACATGAACTGTACTCTTAATCCTAGGTTGGACCGCTCCTGCAAATCCAGCACCCCCTTCAAAATCTGCTCTGATTATTTGTTCATTTCTTGAGACATACGGGGCTTCTGATCCGTGGTGCTTTCTTTTTCCAACTGCCCGGCAGTACTCTTTTTTTTTTTTCCTCCTGTACATCAAACATACTCTCGTATTTACTACTTTTTCCTGGACAAAAAACTGCTTCCCATTGTACGTTCTTGTACGTATCAGAGTATAGTCACATCAGATCATGCACCTCTGGTTTTGGAGCTTGTTTTTCGCAGGCAGGTGGCACCACGTCATCCTTGGAGACTCAACCCTCTATTATTATCTGATAAAGACTTTGTCCAGTTTATTTCTTCCCAGATAAACTTCTTTCTGGATACCAACTCAACACCTGGGATGTCCTCCATCACTTTATGGGAAACCCTAAAGGCTTATTTACGATGCCAAGTAATCTCTTACAGTACTCGACTCAACAGACTTCGAACGGGGCGGCTCTCAGAACTAACTGACCTTATTTTGCAGTTAGATCATCAACATGCTCTCTCTCCCACTCCAGAACTCTATAAACAACGATTGTACAAACTGAATTCAACCTTCTCGCCACTAAACAGGCAGAGCAATTAATGATTAGATCACGGCATGCACTATATGAACATGGTGACAAGGCTAGCAAAATTTTAGCACATCATCTGCGTCAATCTGCTGCTTCACATTTGATCCCGCAAATTAATTCTCAATCAGGTCTGCCTACAACTGACCAGCAGGAGATTAATGATCAATTTAAAACATTTTATTCTTCTCTTTACAAATCGGAATCACCTGCCGATCCTGCATTAACCGATTCTTTTTTTGAGAGCCTTCCTGTTCCAGTTTTGGATCCTGACTCAAAAGCCCACCTGGAGGAGCCCTTTGCCCCAGATGAAATAACTCAAGCTATTAGGTCAATGCAGAGTGGTAAATCTCCTGGCCCAGATGGGTTTCCCATAGAATTTTATAAGAAATTTAGCTGTAGTTTGTCTCCCCTACTGAGAACCATGTTTGCTGAATCTTTTACATCTATGTCCCTACCGCCTACGCTGTGCCAAGCCTCTATCTCTGTACCGCTTAAACAGAATAAGAACCCTCTTGATTGTGGATCCTACCGCCCCATTTCGCTGCTTAATGCAGACTTTAAAATTCTTGCTAAGACCCTGGCACACTGTCTTGAGTTGGTTCTCCCCTCTATAGTCTTTGTGCAGGGCAAACACTCTTATTTTAACCTTCGCCGTCTGTTCAATATTGTATATACTCCCTCTTCTCTCCTGCCTGAGGTTATTCTTTTGTTAGATGCAGAGAAAGCTTTTGATCGTGTTGAGTGGGACTACTTGTTTGCTGCTCTACATAGGTTTGGCTTTGGTCACAATTTTATTTCATGGATCAAGCTGTTATATTCCTCCCCTTCTGTTCGCACAAATGATGTGCAATCCAAATACTTCCCTCTCCACCGAGGTACAAGACAAGGTTGCCCTCTCGCTCCCCTTTTTGCAATTGCCATTGAACCTCTTGCAATATCCCTGCGTGTGTCAGGGTGTAAAAGGAGTAATTCAGGGGGGGCATGAGCAGAAGGTGTCACTTTATGCTGATGACCTTCTTTTATATATTTCTGATCCTATCTCTTCCCTCCCCCATGCTTTAGTCATACTGGAGCAGTTTAGCAGGTTCTTTGGATATAAACTAAACCTACACGAGTGAATTGTTCCCTATCAACTTGCCGGCTCGTCGCTGTCCCCTTGAGAATCTCCCTTTCGAAATTGCATCCGAAAGCTTTACTTACTTGGGGGTCACAGTCACACGCTCATACAACAAACTCTTTAAATTTAACTTTACTCCCCTACTAGAGCATATTAAACAAGACTTTCTTCGCTGGTCCACTCTACCACTTTCTCTGGCAGGTCGCATTAACTTGGTCAAGATGAACACACTCCCTAAGTTACTCTACCTGTTTCAATGTATCCCTGTTTTTATTACTAAAAGTTTTTTCAATACACTTGATCGGATGGTTTCTTTGTTTATCTGGAATAAGAAGCCTCCCAGAATTCGGAAAGATTTCCTACAAAGAATGAAACCAAGGTGGGGGTATGGCTCTGCCTAACTTTCAATTTTATTATTGGTCGGCTAATATCTGAAATCTATTACATTGGTCACATTTTCACCCACGGCTGGACGGCCCTGCGTGGCTGGTCATGGAGTCAGCCTCCTGTAGCTTTACCTCCCTGCCTGCCCTACTGTGCTCTTCTCTTCCCCTCTCGACTTCTCAGTTTAGTGTTAACCCATTAGTGTGTCACTCCCTCCGGATCTGGTCCCAGTTTAGGAGGCGGTTTGGCCTACAGTCCATGTCCATATCTGCCCCTTTGATGTAAACCATCTATTCCCACCCTCACTGAAAGACTCTGCTTTTAGTCTATGGTATAGAAGTGGTATTAAGTCTCTTAAAGATTTATACATTGACAATAATTTTGCATCGTTTGGCCCTCTTGTCCAAAAATTTAACCTACTTCAAACACACTTTTTTCGCTACTTGCAAATTCGAAACTTTGTTCACAGTAAAGTGGTTCAATTTCCTCTACTGCCTCCCAAATCAACCACTGATTCGATTCTAGAATTCAACCCTGACAGTAGGGGCGTAATATCTAAAATTTATAACATTATATTGTCTCTGCATTGCCCTTCATTGTCCATTTTGAAAACCCTGTGGGAACATGATCTAGGACTCCAGCTAACAGATGACATTTGTGAATCTGTCCTTGCTCGTGTGCATTCCTCTTCAGTTTGTGCTCTGCATGGGCTTATTCAATTCAAGATCTTACACCGTCTTCATTTATCAAAGGTCAAATTGGCCAGAATATACCCTGAAGTGGATCCAACCTGTGACAGATGCAAACTAGCACCAGCTTCTCTCATTCATATGTTCTGGTCCTGTCCCAGGCTGGCTCCATTTTGGACCTCTGTCTTTGAGACCCTCTCTCAGTTCTTACAAGTACCTATTGACCCCACTCCACTCATTGCGATTTTCGGTGTGATTCCCGACAATGTTCCCTTAACAGGGCTGCAGTCGGACACCGTAGCCTTTGCAACTCTGCTGGCTAGACGCCTCATTTTGTTTGGTTGAAAACAGGCTGCCCCACCCTCACATGTTCACTGGATTAGGGATCTCCTGTACTCCCTTAAATTGGAAAAAATAAAGTTTACATTAAGGGGATCCACTGCAAAATTTTATAAAGCATGGCAACCCTTTCTATCCTATGTTGACAACCTCAGATTGCCCTCCCCTCCATAATCTTCCTTTATAAAATTAATAATAATGAAAAAGCAAGCACGGCACTTTCTCTGTCTCTCTCACTGGCCCTTTCTTTTCTTTCTCGTCTGTCTTTCTCCTCTTTCTCTTCTCTTTTATAACAATTATAATTATTAATATGATTTATACTTAAATCTCTGTTAAATTGTGTTTATGTTTCATCCTGTTTAATTTGTGAAATCCAATAAACAAAGTTAAAAAAAAAAAAAGAGAAAACCACAATAGTACAGGAGAACTAAAGGACAGCCTCTTTACACCAGGACCTCACAGTGGATGTTGGTAAGCTGCTAATTCTTGTAGGACCCTGCATGTCTGCTTTGAGTTCCTGGTTCCTGGCCAGAAGGGTCTGCTGTAGCACAGTAAGGAGACATGCTTCAGCCAATTCGACACTCCCTGTGGAATCCCCAGTGAAGATAGTTGACTTCCCAAAGCCAGGATGCAAACCTGCACTCCCCTGACTGAAAGACTCACCCTGCACGACACACAGCACTGTCTTTACCAGATCAGCCACTTGCAGACTCGTTTAGTTTATTTTTACCCCCTCGCAGTAAGAAGAGATTTTCTGAAATAAAACATAATAAAATCCTTTCCAATTAAATTGTAAAGAAAACAAACGGTTCAAACCTATAGTGAGGAAAGACATGCTGGTTGTATTGCATGACTTTTCATTCCATGTTTTTATTATTCCTGCCCCTGTATTTATAGTGCACTCAAACCACAAAAGACCATTTATTTCCTTTGTAGCAAGATGCTAAACTAACAGCTCAGTGAAGTATTCCTGGCACCAAAAGCTCTCCTTCTCCTGCTACAGATCATTCCTTAATGCAACAAATCAGAGGGTAAATCAAATAAAATGTGCAATATGTTTATTTTAGTTTGCCTTTACTTCCTTAATAATGACTTGATTGTGTAAGGCAATGCTGAATGAACATAATCAAAATGCATCATCTTTAAGAAATATTACTGTTTACTGTTCCCTGCAATGACCAGCACTATTTGAGTCGGAACCAGTAGCTATACTGGTTTTCAACTGGTCATACCGGTTCAATGCTGCTTAAAGATTTCGTAAAGAAAGAAATAAAAAAATTGGGGGAATTTGACACTAAAGAGATATAAGTAATGTGATTTTAGATACCACACTAAACAAAAAAAAATCTACTTGGGCATTTTAAAGTATTGGAAATTATTTATAATTCTTACCTCTGATGAACTCTGCACATTGTGAACTCCTGGTCTCCATGTTGTTTGGTCAGGAGGAATAAACTGATCTCTTACCCACATCACCACCAATCATTGTCCAAATTTCTCCTGCATTCGCTTGGGACGGAGGCAGTATAGGTGCTTGCGTTTTTTGTTCATTGTTTTGTTTTATCAAAGTGTTTTAAATAAGTGTCCAGCTGCAGCGGGCAGATGCTGAATTAACTTCGAATTTCGGCATTTGCCCGGGCAGTTTGTCAACTGCTCACAGCCACCCAGGCTAATGGCGAAGAAAGATTTTTAACTTGCCGGAATGCCCGGGCAGTTGGCAATGTGCCCAGTCTCTTGCTGATATTAAATGATCTCTCATTCAAACAACACAACTCTGCTCAGAAATTTGTATTGAATTACTGCAATAAGAATAAAATAAAACAGTGTTGCATTTTATTTTGGACTCGTTATCCAGCATGACCACACAAGGACAGTCATCCCCCTTAAACACAAGATAGAACTGCAACACTAGATGGCAAATACTTTACTGACTATTTCAATGTGTTGACAAGAGCACCGCCATCTTTCCCTGGGGGGTGGTTCAGTAAGCATCCCTGCTTCCAATGTGTTAAGGTATGAAGGTTTTTTTCACAGGTACGGTAAACGGTAACTTGAAAACACACTTAACAGGCGATCAGCTGTACTTGCATTCAGAGGCCAGTCTGGATGACGTCACTGACTCCTATCCAGACAAGGCCGCTGTCGAATACACCATGGCGTATGTACCAATGCTGACGCTGTGGGAGTGTTTCACCCTCTCCTGAACGTCAAAGAGTCCTGAGGTGGACTATTAGCATTGCCTGTAGCATATACTGCTGCAGAGGATAAGCAAACCTCTGAAGGGTCCCCCTTTTACGAGGTGGTCTTGAGCACTGAACTCGAAGATCAACGGTACTCTCTGCCTGCAGCGGACAGTTCGGATGACATCACTGACTCCTCCACTGAAGACAACACGCTGGAAAACACAGTTGTGTATGTACCAAGACTGATGCTGTGGGAGGGTTTCACTCTTCCCTGAACGTTGTATACCGAGTCCTGATGAGACGATTCCTGTAGCATCTACTGATGCAGAGGATAAGAGACCTCTAAGGGGTTCCCCTTTTATGAGGTGGTCTGGAGACCCAGCTGGCTGTTTTTTTGAAATGTTGTTGTTGTTGTTGTATGGGGAATTTGCCTGCATACATGTATGCTGATGCTGGGATGAGAAGGTTTCACCTCTCACAAGACTTAAATAGGTACCAGACCCAAATAGGTGACTATGGATATTGGACCTGTAAATAAAAAATAACCAAAAAATAAAAACAATATAGACAGATCTGGAGACCTAATGGGCTACATATTTGCCCTGTACTCTGGTAAATCACCTTGTAAAGAGTGTCTGCCAGATGAAATAATAATAAAATATTGGTAAATCATTACATGCAGATACATTGATGCTGTTTAAGAAGGATTTCATCCTCTCTTTTGCAATAGCCAAACATAGATTTGATCTGAAACCCTAAAGTCACCTTTTTAAAAAAAGAAATGTAGTCATTTCAATGATTTTGACCCCAGTTTTGTCCCCAATTTGGAATCGCCAGTTGTGTTATTATTAATCCCTGTTCACCACTGCAACGCCCCGGCAACTCAGGAAATGGAGGCTGAAACACGCGTCCTCCGAAACGTGTTCCTGCCTAGCCATCGTTTTTCGCATTGCAGATTCACAGCGAAGCCATCAGACCTATAGTGCCGGAGGACAATACAGATCTGAATGGCTCCACTGCAGACCTGCAGGCACCTTATCAGCCACAGTGGTCGCTGGTGCGCGGTGAACCGTGGATTGCACTGCCGACCCAAGCCCTCCGTACCCGGGCGGTGCTCGGCCAATTGTGCGCTGCCCCCTAGGAACTTTTGGTCACAGTCGGCAATGACATGGATTCGAACCTGCGATCTCCAGGCTATAGGGTGCATCTGCACTCCACGCGGAGCACCTTTACTGGATGTGCCACTCGGGAGCCATCTAAAAGGTACCTTTTTAAGGCGTCTGTCAAATGAAATAATAATAATAAAATATTGTCAAATAATTTCATACATATATGCTGATGCTGTTAGAAGGAGTTCATTCTCTCAACTTGTATGGCCAAACATATATATTGCCTGTAACTTTGTTAAGGTACCTGCCAAATCAAATAATAATTGGTAAATCATTGCATACAAATATGCTTATACTGTTTAGAAGGATTTCATCCTTTCTATTTCAATAGCCAGATCTAAACATATGAGGACGGCTTCCTTAACATCTTAAGGTGTAAGTTCTAATTACAGCCAAAACTGAAGTTATTTCTGGCTACCCCACTTGAGGATGGATTGACACCTATTTGGAGAAGATTGCACCATCTCCACATGCAATAGGTATGTTAATAACTATAAGGTGTAAGTCACCAAATATCAACACAAGGTTGGGGAAAAGCTGTCTGCGGCCGGGCAGACATCTGCAGCAAGTAGTATCTACCCCACTTTCGCCAAAGTGAGCAAGATATACATTCACCCCTACGGTCCTGGAACTGGACTTCACCCGCCTGCCGACAAGATAAATAGCCAACATTATTATTATTATTATTATTATTATTATTATTATTATTACTATTATTATTTAGCAGATGCCCTTACCCAGGGCAACTTACAGTTGTATACAAAAAATACATATCATTACAGTACAATTAAGAGCAAGATACAAAATACAATGACTTCAGTCCTAATAAGAGCAAATACAAAACACAGAACAATTTGATGTCGGAACAGTTCAAGAGCAGATAACAGTGTTGATAGTTACATCAGGATTAGATACGGGTGCAAGTGAAATGCAAAATACTACAGATTGGGTTAAATGCAGGATTAAATTAGGGAGAGATGAAATAGTGATCAGAGATCCAGAGGGGTGACAGAGAGGGTGGAGGGGCAGCAGGCCCTGGAGAAGGTGGTCCAGTTGACGGCCAGCTTTGTGGGTAGGAGGGGATGGAGAGAGAGATTAGTTGAAGGAGTAAAGGAGAGGAAGGAATCTGGCAGAGTGGGTGGGGTTAGAGAGATATTGAAATCACCTAACAGGACAGTTGGGTTAGACAGAGAGGGGAGGGAGGACAGGAGATAGTCGAGTTCATCGAGAAAGTGAGTGAGAGGTCCAGGGGGACGGTACAGTACAATTAGCAGGAGTTGACAGGGAGAGGTTAGTTGGACAGCGTGAAATTCAAAGGTGTTAACAGAGAGTGAGGAGAGGTCAGAAGGGGCAGAAAAGATTAAGGAGAGAGAGAGTAGAAGACCAGTACCACCTCCCCATCCAGTGAGATGCGGAGTATGGGACAGGACATAGAGAGAGGGCAGGGCAGCAGGATTTACAGTGTTATCAGGAGAGAGCCAGGTTTCAGTGAGAGCAAGGAAATCAAGAGAGAGGTGGGAGGCAAAGACAGAGATGAAATCAGCTTTGTTAGCAGAAGAGTGACAGTTCTAGAGGGCACCATAGAGAGTGCAGGAGGGGAGAGAGTGGGGAAGGGGGAGAGGCACAGGGATGAGGTTAGAGGGGTTAGGGGAGCAGCGGCGGACAGAGGATAGAGGATGGGAGTGAGAGGACAGAATAACAGGGATGTGAGAGACAGTCATGGCAGGTCAGGTGAGACAGATTTTCTCCAACAGCCTCTCCTCGCTGGACTCCTACAGCTAGACTCTCGGCTCTCTGGCACTTCAATGGGATTACACAACTACAAAATGCTGTGTGGAAACCAATCAAATTGCAAATCAACCTCTATTCAATTTAAGCACACTCACCTGGTACTAATCACAAACAGTAGATAACCTAATTAAAACACCACCTTTATAATGTTACTTAAATACAGCTAATGTTAAGAGTTGGAGTGAGGTCTCTAGTAGCCACGGGAGAGATTTGGAAAAAGTCCTTGCTCAACCTGTCCTCGCTCGGGCTGCCACAGCTCGGACTGCCCTTGGACATGTGGCCCTTCGATGGCTGGCGCTTAGAAGGTCTAGAGCTGGTCCAGTTTACATGCTATCTAATTTCACTTCAATCAACCACAGCTCTGAAAAGTTTAGAAAATTAATACCTTGAACCAACTAATGTAGTTACATCAGCAACAAGCATTCAATTGTACTTACAAAAATGATTTACAAAAATGATGAGTTTCTTATTCTGACTGCAAACAAAAATCGCTAGTTTCTTTAATCTATGCTCTCGTCCTTTCATAGGGGTCCATCCAGGTATCCTTTTTAAAAAAGACTGAGGAGTTGCACTAATACCTCTATTCTCCATCAAGACCTGCCAAGACCAGCTAAAGTGGTCTTTTCTTTGGGATCTCTATAAGGGAAGTATTCACCAGGTATAAATTAAGTACATTAGACATATTTTGAGGACAAGCCTCTCAAAAAAAAAGAAAAGGGAGGTTAAAAGCATAGATCTCAGTAGGAAGACTCGTTACTTATTTATAATTTTTTTTCTCTCCCTCTCACTACAGAGGAATACCATCTACCACTTTAATTGCTCCAATTTTCAACGGGGATCAGCCATGGCACACAATCCAACCCATTTCTTTCTTGACATACTCGTCCCTGACAATAGGCCAACTGTATTTGTATAGTACTTAAAAAAAAACGTTGTATAAGTCGATTTTCTAGGCATTTTTGCGGGGCCCTTAAAAGGGAGGAATGACTAATAAACCAATGCGACATATGCACCAGTGTGTCTAATATTAAACTACTGTACCAGTGCCACATGGGATTACTACAGCCACGGTTATGGCTCACACAAACTTAACTGCCAACAACCCAATTTATTTTTTCAGTATGTACAGCATTAAGATCATGTTGCCAAACCATCCAGTCTGGGGCACTGTTCCCTTTACACAGCGCCCTCGCAGGTCGGGAGGGAGATTTATAACCAAGATTAATTCTTTCTCTGTCACATATCCCACCGCTCAGAGTGGAACCGAAGGAACACTCAGCTAAATCTACTTTTCCCATTACACCCCCCTCCCGGGAAAAATAATCTGCATTTTGGTGGGCTTTCCCTGCACGGTGAATCATTTGATACATGAAGGGCTGCAATGCTAGATACCACCCAGTTATCCGGGCATTGCTGTCCTTCATTGTGCTTAACCACTTGAGTGGGGTGTTGTCCGTGACAAGATCGAATGAATATCCCAGTAGGTAGTATTCCCGTTGCACAGTGCCATAACAGGTTGGGAAGGAGATTTATAACCAAGATTCATTCTTTCTCTGTCACAATACTGTAACTTGTTCTACATGTCAGTGCAACGCAGTGGTATAACTTGTAAAGTATATGTATGGTTATGGTTCTGAGTAACAAAACAAAATGAATGTATTTGTACTGGAAATTGCATGCAATTGTACTGTAACACTAAAATGTTTTGTTTACTGGTTATTAGATGATGCACTGTTTAGTTTATTGTTTTTTTTTAATTGATGCAAGCAGAACTGTTTTAATACTTTTCTTTTAAATTTGAATTAATACAACAAATTTGTAAAAGCCAATGCAGCAGAAACTATTGCCTAAGTATGATTTTGGAAACAAATGTTCAGTAAAGCAAATAACTTCTTGAACTTGTTTGGGTACTTGATAAGCTAAAATAAAATACAGGTAGGTTAATACAGATGTGATGTGGGATGTATAACTTGATTTTATGCTCACTGTATGATTTCCATTACACGAGAGTAGATGTTAAAACTTCATGCTGATCTGAACTCGGCTCTCGCCATGATAAGCACCAACTAAGACGTAGCTTTACAGTAACTAATGTGATCCATAGGTGTCTCCATCCATTTGCGCTTCCTTCCATATGATGATGTAGATATCCTTCTGTCAGGTGTTGATGGCTGAAGTGTAATGTTGGCTCCAGGGATCAGCTTATTTTGCCTCCCTAGCGCATCAGCACACACAACGGCTGCAATGCTGGCTCCGGGGATCAACCACAGTGCGGTCTCCCCAGCGCATCAGTATGACAACCGTCTGGATTGAGCTAAGTAGGGTACATCTGGGGTCTTCAAGTGGGCACCTTCCATCCTCTGTGTTTTGTCGACTCAAGAGGGCTCGACGGTGATTCTGGCGTCCCAGAATCACTCCCCTCCGTCCCCCACTCAACTCAGCCCAGCATACTTACCTATACATCAGCGTTTCTTTCTTTCTATTGTGCTTGAGATCCCCAGCCAGAATCTTTCTTCACTGTGCGACGCAACTCTTGGCCACTGAATCCGATGTCTCTGAGAAACCAGGTTGTAGAGTGTGCCACAAATCCTCGACAACCCACCTCCACTGGGTAAACCCGGACTCTCCATCCTCGCTGTTCCACTTCAGTGGCTAGTTGTTCCTCTCATATGCCTCATCTACAGCATCCTCCCATGGCACTGTTAAATCTACCAGGTGAACAAGGCGTACTGATCCAGACCACAAGACAATATCTGGTCGAAGGTTAGTGGTGGCAATCTAAGGTGGAAAAATAAGCCGTTGACCAACATCTGCCAGCATTTTCCAGTCTCTAGTAGCTTCCAGTTGTCCTGGGCGACGATTGGTGTTAACACCTTTTCTTGGTGGTTGCTCTCCTGGACGGAGGAATGTTGTCTTTTGTGTGTAATGTTTTGATGAAACAGGTGGCAATTTATTGGTCATGTTCGCTTGTCTTCCAATGCTAAGGCCAAACATCGCAGCACCTGGTCATGGCGCCAAGTAAACCGTCCTTGGCTAAGAGCCACCTTACATCCTGTCAAAATGTGCCTTAATGTTGCAGGTGATGAACACAAAGGACATGAGGGATCCTCTCCTACCCAGAGGTTTAGATTCTGTGGTGATGGGAGAACATCATATGTTGACCTGATGAGAAAACTGATCCTGCTCTGTTCCATTGACCATAGGTCTTTCCAGCCAATCTTGCGTTGTTCCATACTCTCCCATCTCATCCATTCTCCCTGCTTGGCCTGGGAAATGGCCTTTATACACCTCATCCTCTCCTCCTGCTTTTGCACCTCGTTGACTACAAGCTTCCTCCGTTGAGCTGGGGCTGCCTTGTGCCATGTAGGAGGAGCTGAACTGAGACCAAGAACCCCTCTTTCATGCTGAACTTGCCCCATGATATCACCAATTCGAAGGGCAGCCTTTAAATCCTCCACAGCTTTCTTTGCCACCCACTTTCTTCCAGTTTTCAGCACAGGTGCTGCCTCCCTTACGTATCTGTCGCGTGACTCCACTAATGTAATTTCCAGTCTGACCTTGGCGCACTTAAACTCCTCAGTTAGAGCGGATGCTGGTAGCTGCAGTATTCCGTTACCATAAAGTCCCACTCTACTGAGGCAGCGTGGAACTCCCAACCATTTCCTGATATATGAACTGATTAAGGCTTCCAGCTTCTCTACTGTTGTCAAAGAAACCTCATACACAGTCAATGGCCACAGCAACCTCGGCAGTAGACCAAACTGAAAGCACCAGAGTTTTAGTTTGCCTGGTAAAGTGCTGCTATCTATGCTCTTCAACCCTTCCACTGCTTGTTGTCTAACTTCTCCCACACGAACTGTGTCCTTTAGATCCCCGTCGTACCATCTCCCAAGACTCTTCACTGGCTTCTCAGACACTGTTGGTATTGCCTCACCATTAAAGAAGAACGTTTTATCTACTACTTTACCTTTAATTATAGAGATACTCCTTGATAGTGGGCTTGAATTGCATTCGTGCCCATTCAATGTTATTGGTTAATTTGCCCAATAACTGATTAGTGCAGGCTACTGTTATAGTCATGGTTGTCATGTCATCCATGTATGCTCGAATTGGTGGTAGTCGCATTCCAGAAGCCCAGCGCTCTCCTCCCACTACCCATTTTGATGTCCTAATGATTACTTCCATTGCCATGGTAAAAGCCAGAGGAGAAATGGTGCATCCTGCCATTATTCCAACTTGTAGGCATTGCCATGTAGTGCTGAATTCTGAAGTTGAAAAACTAAATTGCGAATCTCCAAAGTAGGCTTTCACTAAATTTGTTATTGTCATCGGTACACTGAAAAAATTAAATGCTGCCCAAAGAAGTTCATGTGGCACTGAACCATATGCATTAGCCAAATCCAGTAATGTCACATGGAGCTCCTTCCTCACCTTTTTAGCTGATTGAATTTGTTGCCTGGAATGCCCGCTTTTTGTATTGAAGTGTCAATGAAGCAGTTCTTTAATAGGTAAGTTGACAATCTGAGCAATAACGCTGAAGAAAATCTTGCCTTCTACGTTTAATAGGGAAATAGGGCGAAACTGATTGATGCTTGCAGAATCTTTCTCCTTAGGTATAAAGACTCCACCTGCTCGGAGCCATGCTCTTGGTACAACCTGTTTTTCCCATGCCACTTTCATCAATTTCCACAGGATTCGTAGAATTCCTGAAGCACTCTTGTACACTCTGTACGGAACTCCATTAGGCTCTGGAGATGATGAAGCCGTTGCTTTTTTCACAGCTCGCTCTACTTCTTTCCGCTTAGGTGCACAGTCCTCCATTTGGTATTCTGGTGGATTGATAGGTGGGATATCTGAAGGAACTGACATAGGCTCCTGCCTTTTTGAATCTGTATGTGTTTCCTCCATATATCTCTCCAGCTCAAACTTAGATGCTTTAAGTGTGCCATTCTTTTCACTGGTGAATAACTTCTTTACAAATTTGAATGGGTCTTTATAAAAGTTAGTTCTTGCACGCTCCTTCGTTTTGTAGCGTTTCCATAGCCGCTCAGCTCTGCTCAATGTTTCAAGTTGATCTTTTATGACCCTTTGTAAAAGATTGAGTCCCTCCTCCTGACTTTGTTCTGCTCTTCTCCATTGCTTCCTCAGCTGTCTCCTTTCTCTAACTAAGCGTTCAATCTCCTGCTGCCGTCTAGACTTTCCAGGAATAGTTTGTACTTTTTCCTTCCTTTTTTCAACTCCAAACCTCTCGTTTCCATATGCGTAGATGATGTCCCCAAATTTATCCAGCTTCTTTTCAACTGTTCCACTTAACCTTTCCAATGCAAAGCAGAGATCTGTGTTTACTGTGTCCCATACAGTTTTCTCACAAGCTCTTGGCCATTTAACTCCAGGCTTGTGCCCGTTGAGGTTCTTTTCTCTCTCTAGCACATCAGCACACACAACAGCTGCGATGCTGTCTCCGGGGATCAACCACAGTGCGGTCTCCCCAGCGCATCAGCATGACAACCGCCTGGATTGAGCTAAGTAGGGTAAATCTCTGGGGTCTTCAAGTGGGCACCTTCCATCCTCGGTGTTTCGTCGACTAGCCCACGACACCTCAAGAGGGCTCGACGGTGATTCTGGCGATTCTGGCATCCCAGAATCACCCCCCTCCGTCCCCCACTCAACTCAGCCCAGCTTACCTGTACATCAGCGTTTCTTTCTTTCTATCGTGCTTGAGATCCCCAGCCAGAATCTTTCCGTCTCAACCACAGCCAGTTGCTCCTCCTCTCTGCTGCTTCAGATAAGTTCTTCACTGTGCGACGCAACTCTTGGCCACTGATTGCGACGTCTCTGAGAAACTGGGTTGTACAATTATTAATGGGATAAAATGTTGCAAATAAGGGTTAATTCGAAACTAAAGCTGTGTATCTTTCTTTATTTATCGGTATTAAGCATGTACAGAAAAAATAAATTGTAAAAATGTATTTTAAACACAAAAACAGTGTTTTCCTAAAATTGAAGTCTCAAAAAGGGGGGCAGTGACTTATGCCAGTGCGGCCTATAAAATGATTTTTACGGTAAATTGTGAGGGAGCCAGTCTTGTTCCTAGCCCCCCATTGGGCCTAAAGGTTTTGGATTTCTGTGATCCTGGAAATAGCAGAAGTGGAGCAGCGGTCTGCGGTCCCGAACAACACGACAATGGTTTCCACAATACTTGACGGTTGATAATAGCTGCCTGAAGACTGAAGGGCAACTACTAAAGAGCTATAGTTATCTGAATAAGTGCAAAGCCTACTTGGTCAAGAAAAATAAATAACCACATTTTGAATCAAAGGGCGGAAACTTTCAAGTTTCAGATCACACAGATGAAGATATTTAGAGAGATATTTTGATAAACAGATATTTCAGCTCTATGGAATGTATAGGCTCAAGTGGGGCCTTAGTGACAGCCTCCAATACCACGTCCAGACTCCACTCAGGGAGGATGTAACCATCGAGCGCCTTCAAAACACATGTCGCCAGGAAATGACTGCCTGGAGACTCTGAATCAATGGGGACATGGCATGCAGAAATGGCTGCTAGGTGCACTTTCAGCGTAGAGGAGGATCTACCCTCCTCCAGCAGGTCTTGCAGAAACTGTAAAATGATTGCTATAGGGCAATAAATGGAGTCATGACCTCTGGCCACACACCAATTTTGAAAATACCTCCACTTATAGGCGCACAACGACCTTGTGGAAGGGGCCCTAGCATTCAGCAGTGTACTGACAACTGTGTCTGAGAGCCCTAAGATAGACAGATGGTCCCGTTCAGGGGCCAGACCCACAGTTGGAGTCTGCCCAGTTCTGGGTGCCGGAGAGTGCCTCTTGTCTGACTGAGGAGATCCATGCATAGGGATAGCTTTGCAGGGGTGACGTCAGACCAGAAACACAGACTCAAAACAAGGAATAGCGGGGCAAAACTGAAGCTCAACGGTCGCTCAGATCATTTATTAAATAATAACAAAAACAAAAACAAAAGATTTAAACAAACACAAAACACTACAAAACAAAAGTGCTTTGGCCAAACAAACAGAAACACTAAACAAATAATATGCTGGTTGCAAAACCAGCATACGTAGCAATTGTTTATTTATTTTCACCCACAGACTTACGTCTCTCCTCTGACACTCTCCGCCCTCTAAGCCGAGAGTGGGTCGAGGGGTTAACTAGCTCTTAATTAATGATCTTATTACCTCTCGGCCATAGTCTGCATGAGTTTAGTAAGGATGCGTGACTGTCAACTAGTTAAATAGATCAGTAGCTGATCAGTCACGCATCCTCACAAGGTTTTAAAATCAAAACACAAAACAATAACAAATAATGGCGCCGGCTTTCGTCCGCGCCGCAAACAATAATAATACAAATAATAATAATACAGTGCACATATATATATAGGGGTGGGACACTCCGCCGCAAGGCCACAAGGAGAACTGTCGCCTTCTGTCTCCAGACCTTATTTAGGAAGGTCAGGAGCAGCGGTATTGGCAGGAATGCGTACAATAGCGTCCCTGGCCACTCATGGGCTAGGGCGTCGACGTCTAGTGGACCGCCGCAGCGGTGGAAGAAGAACCGCAGTGGTGGGGCCAGGGAGTCATCTCTGCCATGGCAAAGAGATCAACTTGGGCCTTCCCAAAACGTTGCCAAATGCACTCTACCACCTGAAGTCGCCATTGTGACGGATGACGACCCTCCCTCAGGAGGTCCACCGCCCAATTCACCACTCCAGGGAGATGAAGAGCCTGGAGGGATAGCAGGATCCTTTCTGCCCAGGTCAATAGCCGAAAGGCTATGCGGTGCAACCCCAGGGACCGAAGTCCTCCCTGGCAGTTGACATACGCTACTACAAATATGTTGTCCGTGTGGACAAGGACATGTCTCCTCTGGAGCACTGGAAGGAAATGTCGGTGAGGTGAACCACTCGCTGTTCCAGCGCATTTATGTGCAGGGCTGTCCAGTGACCCGGCCAGGACCCGCAGACTCTTCTGCCTGCTCAGACCGCACCCCAACCCGAGTTGGATGCATCTGTTGTCACCACCTGATGGCTGTGGACCACTCCCATCCTTACACTTTTGTGCAGGTGAGAGGCTTGCCTCCACCAGCACAGGGCTTCCCAGCATATGTGAGACATGGTCAGCCTCAGAGCTGGGGCCCGTCTCCTGGGTCAGTTCTTGGACCCCTGTCTCTTCCTGTGGGAAAGAGTCACCATCCCAGGAAGCCGCCATTGAGATTGCATCCTGTTTCTCCTCTCTCATCGCCACGTCTTGCTCTGAGTCGTCCTGGGCGACCATCGGTGACAGCGGGGTCGGTTCCGAGGCAGGTGCCAGAGGCAGAGCTGGGGCAAGAGCCTGCTGCCTGACCAGGTACTCCAAAACCTGAGCCATCTGGCTCTTCAGTTTGGAGATATCTTTTGCCTGCCTTGAGTGTCTCACCCGTTTACTTCTCCTTGAAGGAGACTTTGAGCGGCTGCGAGCTCAATGGGCTGGAGCCTGCATGCAGGGTATGCTCTATGAAGGGCTCGAAGGCAGCATCTAAGCACCAAGGGAACCAAAGCACTGAGGCTCTGGGGTACCGAGACACCAAGGGTGCCAAAGCACCAAGGCACCGAGGGCACTGAGCACCCAGGATGCAAACACCAAGGGTACTGGGCTGGGTGTCTAATTTGGACTGCGTGCAATCACACACCCGGAGCAGCGTGTAGCTTACATAGGAGTGGAGCACAGCCTTCAGACAGTAAGAAGTAGAAACAGAAAGAGAGAGACTTTTTTTTTAAATCAAGACCCAACACACCAAGGTGGGTGGGTCAATGTATCCATGTTTGTTTTTGTTTTTTTTAAACTGCGAAGCAGTGAAAGGAAACACACACCTCACACAGCAGAACCTGAAAGGGTAGGGTTTATTTTTTTCATTTTTTGGGGGTCGCGCACACAATGTGGGCAGGCTGAGTCAATCCAGCGGTGTCAACTCAACACCGAGCACAGCAGAGCCAGGTCCCGTGGAGGAATCACACATCTCTTTTTCTTTTTGTTTTGCTGCAAATAGCAGAGGAAAAAAACACACAAAACAGCAACGCTGTAGGGTTAGAAGCAGACTACAGTCGCCATGCGATGTAGGCTGTTGAAAATATATATAAATATTTTAAACGGAGCACAGTTGTGCAGCATTTATAACTCAGTCTTCAGAAGCCTTTCTGGTTCCGCTGAAGTGGCAAGCTGACTTTCAGCAATAAAATTGCAGGTGAACTACCAGAAAACTGTCACACAGACTCAAATTGCATAAATCTGAGTGGCTAAGTGAAAAGTATCCATTAGTATGTCTTTTAGTTATTTTAATCAAGCATAAGGTAAGGTATAATAAGGAAACGTCATTTATACACAACAAATCAGTTCCATTTGCAGAAGTTAATTGCCATTGATTGGTTTGTTAATGACAGCAAAGGGGCGAGACAATTTCACTCTCCAAGGAAATGCAAGTTTACCCTGTATTCACAAAAAATATGATATGCTCAATCAGTGCGTTTACATGAGCATAAGAATTCCGATATTTTTCGGAAAACTAAGTTTTCCGAAAACTAATTCCGATATCAAAAGTCATGTTAACACAGTTTTTGGAAAATGTATCGGAATATTCCTTAGGTCAGTTTTCCGAAAACAGCATCTAGAAATCTCTGATTCAATTCCGAAAACAAACCAAATGTATATCATGTAAAGGCACTTTTCGGAAAACTTATTGATAGTGTACTGCACATGTGCAAACTTTGACCTTCATTGTATTAATACTTGTACTGTGATTCTTGAAATGTATTTTTGTTTACGACTGTAAGTCGCCCTGGATAAGGGCGTCTGCTAAGAAATTAATAATAATAATAAGTTAGGGATAAAGTAATATTTGGCCGTATGTATTTTTTTAATAGCCCATACTAAGCAGCACATGTTTTCCAGCTTTAAAATTACGTGATAATTTAAAATAATGTCTGCAAAAGAAACTGGTAATATAGAACAGGATGAGCTGTTGGAAAGGCTGATTGCACATTGTGGGGAATCCGAAAAGACTTATAGGATAGTAATCTTTGAATTTAAGACCTGACACTTCGATAAAGCACTTGTTATTGGATTGGTCTCCATCCTATCGCAGAGAAAATGTCCGGTCTGTTCAAATCGTACTACAGTACGATTATACAGTACTTTGCATGCGAAAATATCCTGCGTTTTCCGAAAACTTCAATCCATGTATACAGTTGATTTCTAATTAGATTTTCTATCGTTAATCATGTAAACACAGAAAAGTGATGTTTTAAGAAAATCAGTTTGCGGATTCCGTTTTTGGAAAACATTAGCTTTCGGAAAACACTTTGTCATGTAAACGTACTGAATGATGTGGTGTGTTGATGTGGTAAACTTACTTTCTAATCACCCTGTGTGTGGTGTGTATATATATATATCCCCTCATATTTTTGTCAATACAGGGTAAAATATATTACAACTATGGGTAGAAAAGTCTTTACCATTTAATAAGAAAGCGATATTCTACCTTAATACAAATACAAATGTACACTGTGTATTGCCTCCAAAAGCATTGCTTGGAGGTGACACACACTCTTTTAAAACTTGTTTGGTTAAACAAGTTGGAACTATTCACTTGGATGTGTGAAAAAACCCTCATTTCAAATAAGCCTGTCAGTAATACACAAAACAAATCCAAATAAACACTTTGTGGTTTCAGTTTCCCGGCTAGGAAAAAGATGATGCCAGGAACACCTGAGTCTCTTATTTTTTCTATTTTATTAAAAATAAAGTCTTTTAATTTGTCTTACAGATTACTTACGCATGTAGATCCATTTCAAATACCAAGCTGGTCATTGATGTGGTCAGTAATTTGTTCAGGTGTAACCAGAGCAGGAATGTCTTAGATGTGTTTGTCCATCAGCCAGCTGCCTGGAATGTACTTCAAATAAATGTTTAACAGGGCAAAAGTGGAATGAATAACGTGTTTTACAATTAGCTAGGAAGCATGATAATTCAGCCCCCCCATGAGGAGCACATACATGTTTTAGTAAATCCTCTGCTACCAGCACTTCAGCTGCTCATGAAGCTTTTCACATGACAACTTTATATTTTCAGTGCTGTGGAAACTCCTTGTGCACAATATATCAGTACCCTTCACTTGGACTCTTGATTTCACTGTTGTCTGTTATAATATACAAAGGAAAAGACATTTTCACAATGTCATTTAACCTCAGCAGTGTCTGGGTCAAATCTAGCCACTTCCTACAATGCATGTCAGTCATTAGAGCAATCAGCTGCTTGGTTAATGACAGCAAAGGTATGGAGGGGTGAGTCAATTTCACTCTCCAAGGAACTGCGAGTTTAACAGACCTGAAAGTTGGCATGAAAACTGAGAGATTTATTTTAAAGATTATATTTTACTCATAACTATATAAAACACTCAATGGTGGTATAAGTACAAATACATACAAAAAAAATAAATAAATACAAAAAAAAAATCTCTATTTAGTATTACTACACATAAGGCCAGAAAATACATGTTTGAAGTAACATGCAGCTTTCAAAACTGCTTGTGGGACCGACATGGCAATATGAAGAGCTTCAAATTCAACCCAATATAACCTCTTTAATTCACGGCCTACTGTAAAGGACTTTGAGCCTGATCCAACCTTTGTATTTTTTCTTTTTTTGTTTAATTTAGTAGTTGCCAATGAATTTTACCACGTTTTTCTCCCAATTTGAAATGTCCAATTGTATTTAGGCTCAGCTCACTGCTACCACCCCTGCGCTGACTCGGCAGCGGCGAAGATGAACACACGCTGTCCTCCGAAGCTCTGGGCAGCTTACAGGCAAGACCGCAGGCGCCTGGCCAGTCTACAGGGGTCAGGCAGTGGAAAAGCCTGAACTGGAACCGGCTACGTCCAGGCTATAGGGCGTATCTTGCACTCCACTCGGGAGCCCCCTTACAGTAACATTTTTATTTAAAAAAAAAAAAAAAAATGAAGTGACATTTTTAGAATGACTCAAAGATTCAGCTTCAATAACTGTTGCAAACATTTAGCAACTGCAGTTAAGTATGTTTTTAGTAACTGGTCTCAACCAAAAGAAGATCTATAGAAATATATGTTGGCTATTTACAGGGTTAATATAAGCTCTGTTAATATTTCAAATCTGAAGCAAAATCAAATTACTGAAAAAAAGAAGAGAGTTAAACAAAGAAGTTTAGTTGCTAGAAGCCATTTCAAAACTTCTAAGTCCCAAGTCTGCGAGCACAGTAAGAGGACATCTATGCCCCAAATGAAAGCTTTTGCAAAATACAGACCTATGTGACAGTTTGGTGGTAGATTGTTATTGGTTTCTGAATTATGTAGAACTGTATTGGTAGAAACTGCATTTCTTGATCTCTGCAAATAGGAAATTATTGTAGAAACAAAAACATTACAGTACCAGTATCTTAGTTTGTCTTTGATATTACGTCTGGTAGTGATTTTATTTCTTGGCTATATATAACCAATACAATGTTAATGAAATGTTTAATTTGTTCTGCAGATAACCTCATTTTATTTTTGAGTGGTGAAACTCTGCAGTAACTGATGAGGCCTGATGCTTTGTTTAAAGTTGAGCTTGTTTATAAGTGTGAGCTTGCTGTCCTGGCAGGTTTTGTCAAGTTCTCACAGCTCCAATAGAGAGGATTGCTGTCTGGGTCAGAAAGGGGATTCATTTTACGTTTGTGTATACTTGTTAATTAATTTTGTAATCTTTTTTTTTCAATTTATTTTTTAATTTTTTTTTTTTTTTTTAAAGGTGAACAAGAGATAAACTCAATTTTTGTGTCGTCTCTTCCCTTATTTCTTTTTACTTCCCATTCCAGCTGCAGCATCTCCCTAGATACAGTACATATTTTGTTTTGTTTTATTTGTTTACATTTTTTTCCCATGATTTTTGCTATACGGTTTTAGCTGTATTAATTTGCATGTTGACTCACCAAATCAAGATACACTGGGGATAAATGTTAACAAAAATATTCCTCTGGAAACATCTTGGACTTTTAGTTTTTGAATGTCTTGCTGATAACAAAATGACAACCCCCTGTTTTTGTTTTTTAAAATTATGAAATGAAAAAAAAAAAAAATAACCTAAGCTACATCTATTACTTTTAAGTAAGCTATAAACAATGCACAGGTAAACAACCAGGAACTGCAGATTATTGTATTTCAACACTTATTCAAAATTTGAGTTCCAGGTTTCTGATTTAGATGGAACTGATTTAAAATAGTTGCAATGGATTATATTGGTTCCTTAAATACACTGTTCACTGTTGTTTTTTTGACACATCTATTGATTTCACTTACTTTATATAATCAGTTCAAGATACAAGTTGATGTCATTAGGCCACGTTACATGAGTGTTTGTTTTTCTGTTTCTCCTGAAATAAATGTGGACATGGTGCCTTTTTGTGCTTACATGTAAAGCCTCTCATTTCCCTTTGGAACGCCTACTTTTCCCTGAACGCTATGCAAATGAAGGAGAGGGGAGGGGGGGTCCGATTTAAATTAGCCATGCTGACGGCCCACTTAGATTCTCCTGCTGTTAACTGTGAAAGTCCCCAAAATACTGTTTACATGAGCAGAGAAAAGTCACGAGAAAGAATCCACGTGATGTAAATGGTTATTAAAAATCTGATTTGCTGATGGATAGTGCCTGCTTTTTTAATACTTTGTTTTAGTGTTGTCGCCCACACTGCTTTTCAAACATCATCTAGCCTCCAGGAAGAGTTGCACAACAGCGATGTGAAGAGGGTCCTGCTATTAGAGATGCACGGCTATCTTTATTTTTGTAACCCGACGGTGTACTTTTATTTTGTATCACTTTTTTTTCCCCCATTCGCTTATTTTGTATCTCGTTATACCAAATATAGCATCCTCATTTGTGCTGTACTTGTATGACTGCGTCTGCTTAATAAAAGAATTGGAATATTGAATAGTATTGTTGATTCCCGAGAAATAAGTCACAAAAATTCCACACCACATTTTATTTTGAGAGTGGGTTAAACAATGTTTGTGTTGTGCATTGTATCAAGCTGCCTCATCATATCCTCTTCCCTTATGGATATTAACACCTGAGTCTATTCATCGCTCCAACGGATGTAAGTGGAGGATGGACACGGGTTTTGCTCAGACATAAGTAACTAGGAGAAATTGCATAGGAGTATAGTTATACAATTTAAACATAGTACTTAGTAGTACTTTACAATAAAGTCATTTTGACAGTTGTTTGGAAAGCTATTTGCAAGTGTATTCTGAATTACTGTACAGTAGCTGTAACCACCTGAATTCACAAGCCCAAGATGCAGTTTATCAAACATTTTTAGAAATAGTTTTAAACAGAAACTTGGTAAATACAATCTGTATACTTTACAAACACATTTAGATCTGTGTATGATTAGCATTATGCAAAGTTCTCGGGAAGACGGAGAAAAAAGTGGGGTTATCGCAACATCAATCTGATAAAGGAAATACTGCAAACAAAACATTCATTTCCCTGATGCCATCTGTGGACCATTGTAACTTACGTATTCCCATGTGACTTTTATAGCAGTTTTAGGAAAGGACTTGAACAAGCTAATTAACATTTTCACAAGAACTCGTGTTTACATGTGTAAGTGGGCGTTGATTTCACAAGCATTTCCTGGAATTTAACAAGAAATTGAGACTTTCACTGTAAAATACTGAGACAATTTTTTGGGATATTGTCACAAGCTTTGCTTGCCAAGTTTCACGTGCATTGTCCATTCACGTGAAACAAACAAACATGTAAACTGGCCTATTGTTGTTTCGAATGCCATTACTGTGGATAATTTGAGCAATGCAATAACAATTACAGGTGTAGTTTTAACTTTCTTTTTAAACTCTTTAAACTGCAGCTCAAAAAGGGATTTTTAATTAAAACAAGGTATGGTAATTGATAATTTAGTAGTGAAATATGTATATCATTATTCATCCATAACTAAAGCACTCACTGTCTCTTTCAGTTTTATTGTGTATCTCTCTATTGCATATCTTACTCTTCTAGTTTCTTAACTAAGTAATAATGCATGTATCTTCAGCATCTTCCATTTACCAAAAACATTGTTTAGAATTTAGATCTAATTTAAACATTTTCCTCTTAGATGGGTTGTGACAGGGTACCCCCCACCTCTGTGTGTATTATGTATTATTTTGTATTTGTGTTATTATTATTTAAAACATATTGTTTAATTTGTATAAAACACAATGTTTTGTTATTGTTTTTGCAGCATGGATGGGGTTAAACTTCCCCATCCATGCTAAACCTGTGCAGAATATGACCGTCTCCAGATTGATTGATTGATTGATTGATTGATTAATTAATTTATTGCTAATTTGGAGATGGTCACATGTATATAAACCCGCAGCTTTGGCTGATCGGGGTGGGTTGTCCAGAGGAGGAAAGAGACAAGTAAGAACAGATACTGACAGTAAACAATTGCTACTCATGCTGGCTTTAAACCAGCACAACACTTGTTTGATTTAGTGTTCACTTTGTTTTGTGTTTTGTCTGTTTGGTTTGGCCAACGAGCCATTTTGTTTTGTAAAGTCTTGTTTTTGAGCAGATTTGCGTCTCACCCCGTAATACTTGCCTGTTGTGTAAACCATTCATTTCCTGGCCTGACGTCACCACTAGCCAGCTTGTTCACGTGGGTATACAATCATTCATCAGTCGACAAATCATTACTTTAAAAAGAAAAATGGAGCGGTAAAGGTGCATGATGCACCCTATAGCCTGGTCATTGCCGGTTCGGGTCCAGGCTATTCTACTGCCTACTGTGGACGGGAGCTCCCAGGGGGCGGCGCACAATTGTCCGAGCGCCAACTGGGGCCTTAAGTCGGCCAGGGTGTCCTCAGCTCACCGCGCACTAGCGACCCCTGTAGACTGGCCGGGCGCCTGCAGGCTTACCTGTAATTTTCCTCCAACGCTGTAACTCTGAGGTGGCTGCATAGTGGGCCTGCAGTGTGTAAAAGAAGCGGTCGGCTGATGGCACACGGTTTGGAGGACAGCGTGTGTTTGTCTCCGCCCCTCCCGAGTCAGCGCAGGGGTGGTAGCGGTCAGTTGAGCCTAAAAATAATTGGCTACTCCAAATTGGGGAGAAAAATGTATGCAAAAACAAAAGTGTTATCATCTGTCTTGAGGTCACAGCTGCACTCTGAGTTATGAAAAGCCAGTTACTCCCTACATGGGTGTATTTAGGGCCAATGGCAAGCTAAAGAGCTACAAGGTCAGGGAAGTACATTGGCAAAAATCCTTACAGCTCTACGATCAGGTCAGTCTTGAAAGGAAAAATGGCACCGAGATCTGTGAGCACAGTCCTATTGTGCCTGTTAGGATGTGCCAACTTAATCCAGTGGATGACTGTGGAACTTCACGGTAGGCAAATGGAATCCACTGGTCCCAGTCTGAACCAGTATCTGGACATGATTTAATATAGTCACTCACTTCAGAATATAAACCAGGCCAAAAAAATCTAGCTGAAATCCAAGCAAGCATTTTATGCTTTCCCAAATGCCCAGCCCATGGCACAGTATGTCCAACATTTAAAATCTTACTCCTTAGTACTTTGGGTATCACTAACTGAGTTTCTTCCCTTGTCTTCCTATACAGAAGGTCCCCAGTCAACACATAGTGCTCTTCTTTCAGGTTCACACCACCTTCCTGCACCTCCCCTTCAATCTCTGCTACTTTCTTATAGAGATGCTGCAATGTGCTGGTACATCAAATTCTTCAGCTCCCACAGACTCACTAAGCATTTCTTTTTCCTGATTCTTCTTCACTGTGCCTCTTAATCTCTCCCGACGTCTCTCCCTCCTACTCTTACGAGATTTAACAAGACCTCCCTCCAGCTCTTCACTGAAAAATGGCATGTCCTTTAAAGTATGCTCTTCGTCCTGACACGGACTACTTTTAGACCTAGTAATCACCAGACTACAAGGCTTGGACTGCTGTACCAAATCCCCAAGTATAGGGATATCCTGGCCTATCAATACAGGGTATGGTAGCTCAGTTACTACCCCTACAGTAACCAAGGTCTGGTCGGCTATCCCTAGATATACATCAGCTGTTGGGTATGGCCTTTCCTCTCCATGAATACACTTAAACCTGAGAGTAGCTCCCTCATTAACACACTCCCTGGAAATGAACTCGCTCCTTACTAAGGTCTATGAGCTTCCTGTATCTAATAAAGGAGGTAAGGTTTTCCCATAAAGAGAAATCTGTGCCAGTTGTTCAACCCCAATTCCCTTTTCTAACCACTGACTAGGTCTAGGGACATAACTCAGATTAGCTGACTTAAGTTTCTTTAATGGACAGTTTGGTTTAATATGGCCTTCTTGCCCACAATTGTAACACACCACTCTTGGCCTATCAGTTTTACCAGGTTGTATGGGAACATTTTGTACTTTAGCATGACCAACACCCTTCCCAAACCCCTCAGACTTACCCCAGGCTGGTGCGCTTGGCCCTCGACTGTAGTGGTAGTTCTTCGGTCCTCTGCGAACAGCAGCAAACATCTCCACCAGTCTGGCAGCTTCTAGGGTGGAAGAGGGATTGTGCTCCTTAATCCAAACATGTACTTCATGGTTCACCATATGCAGATATTGCTCCAGTATGAGTAGCTCTCCGATTTCCTGCTTAGTGTGCTTCTCTGGTTTGATCCATTTCTTATATAAATCTCTCAAACGGACATAAAGTTCTTGGGGAGTTTCTTCAGATACTACACTCATTGCCCTAAACCGCTGTCTATAAATGTCTATGTTAATTTCATATTTCTTCAACACCGCCTCTTTAACTTTTTCGTAATCCATAGTATCCTCTGTATTCATAGCCACGAAAGCGCTGCGTGCCTTACCGGTAAGTAAAGGTACTAGCTTGATAGCCCAGCTTGCCTTCTCCCAAGCATATGCGGTTGCCATGCATTCAAAGGTAGTTAGGTATTGTTCAATATCATCAGTTGCTTCCAGCCTCTGCAGTACCGGCTCCCTCCAGCCCATAGACAAACTTCGCCACGGCTCTGCCAACTGCTCAGTAGAGGTATTGGGTCTATTTACCTTCTCCCCCTCTCCTTCTGCCTGGCAACTCCGCTGCACCTCCTCTTGTAGCTGGGTGAACTGGTGTTGCATTGCTTTCCAGCGTTGCTCCTTCTAGCTCCTTCCCGTTCCATCCTTTCTTCTCACCTCTCTTGTACCTGGAGGTAAGACTGAAACATGTTGGTCAGCTCTATCACTAATGGATCCCTGTTGCCCAGTGTAGTTTGCCTCAGAGTTCGGACCCCTTCAGTCTCACTGTCTGCCGCCATCGCCACACCATTACTCTCCTCTGCTGATGCTCCTCAGGGACGTTTGGGTGCCATGTTTCACTGTCATCCTTCTCCACTGCAACGTTACTTGTGTTGAGATGGTATCTCAGGCCCCCTGCTGGCCACTGTCATCCCACTCTGACACCAATTAGGATGTTAGGATGTGCCAAGTGGCCAAAGATGGTATTGCAGGGAAGCACACGGACAACAGAAGATTCGTTGCAAACTTTCTTTTTTTCCTTTTTATTTTTCAAATGGTCCAAGAACTGAACTGAACAAAAGCATATCAAAACAGAATTTCAAAGAAAATAAATAACTTTTTACAAAATAAAATAAAAAAACTAAATGCAGGATGATGAAACTGTAAAGTAAAGAGATATATTACATGCAACACCCATGCAACACCCATGCAACACCCATGCAACACCCATGCAACACCCATGCAACACCCATGCAACACCCATGCAACACCCATGCAACACCCATGCAACACCCATGCAACACCCATCTCTCTAAACCCTCTTTTCCTTACTCTAGCACAGCCTCCCTTTTATACTCAGGCTAAAATCACTCCTCCCCCTAGAAGAAACCAAAAATCTAACTTTAATTAACTTTAAAACCCATTTACATATAATTAACTACTATTACATAACTATCTCACCAAGTTATATAAAATCACTAGGTTTTATATTAATTCTACCTAGAATTATTTTAATATAATGTATAATTTTATTTTTATATAAATCACTACACCCCTTACTTTAATCATGGCATGGTCTGCCCTTCAGTTAGACACCGGTATCATTAAATTTGGCTTGCGCGTTGCAAGCAGGCTTTATGGTAGAAACGAGGTATCATCTGCCCCTCACGAACATAGCGCCTCATTGTACTGCTCGACTCACACAAACATGGTGCCGCCCATGCACCACACTGATGCTAACAAACTAGTAAGTATTTGCTTTTAATCTCCAATTTAAAATTTAGTTTTACTTGTTTAGACAATTTAGGTTACTGAATAACAAACTACGCACTTCCCTGTGAATGTGCACCTTCACCGGGAAACACGCACTGAGCCTTCAGCACCGCTTTAACACAACCTTGTTTCTGTTTGTCTTTCTTTTTTTTCTATCCTGGAATCCACCCGCAGCCACCTACAACCCCACAGGTAAGTCAGTACTTTATATATTTATACTTTATGCAATTGCAAATGTAAAACAATTCATATGCATTTAAATAAAACACAATATACAGTATTATTATTTTCGTTGCGTTCTTAAGAAACAGTCCCGTTTTACTCCACAATTCCTTCAAAACATGTTCACTTGTTAAAAGTTTTATTGTTATTATTTGTTTATTTAGTAGATGCCTTTATCCAAGGCGACTTACAGAGTCTAGGGTGTGTGAACTATGCATCAGCTGCAGAGTCACTTACAACTACGTCCCACCCGAAAGACGGAGCACAAGGAGGTTAAGTGACTTGCTCAGGGTCACACAATGAGTCAGTGACTGAGGTGGGATTTGAACCGGGGACCTCCTGGTTACAAGGCCTTTTCTTTAACCACTGGACCACACAGCCCTTATAAAGGGATGGGACGTGAACCATCACAGTGCCCTTGGGTTCACGGAGGAGCTTACCTTTAGGAGGTAAACACCCATAAGGTAATTTTTACATTTTGTACTTGAAAGGGAACTTCTTATAATATGAATTCACTTAACATACATTTCCTGTTAGTACAACTTATTTCGGAGCCCTCCAAAGGAAGAAAAATGTGAATAAAACAGTTCAAACAGTTGAGCGCCTCGCTTCTGTATTTTAGTGCTGTTTGGGGACTACAGATAGTATGATGCATTTCGAGTAGCCATAGTGCTCACACATCATATCCTTACAGACACAAATGGAGGTGTTGAACGCGGTGGATAATGCACCACTATACAGGAAAAAGAAAGATGTTGCTACAGAGTTTAACATTCCTACAAACACTATGTCAAACATTCTAAAAAAACGGGATACAATAATCCAGGCTTATGAACAGCAAACTGTGGATGTTTCTGATTTGTTCAATACTCTGATGCTGAGGTCGGCTTGCTTTGTGGTTTAAAAATGGCTGTGATCAGAATGGGACATGCAGGTTTCAAGTGCAGTTCATTTGCAATGTATACTATTTAAACGTTTATTTACAAATATATTCAATGCAACGCCCAGTACTTTAAAATGTATAATACCTTTCATTGTTCTGTAATTGAAATTTGATTTCAGTACTACTGTAACTTCAATAAAAACTGACAGCATGCATTGACTTTAGATCCTTGATAACACAAATTACTGAGAAGGCCATTTTTTTGCTGGTCCTTTGAAATTCATATTAATGAGAATTGACTGAATATATATATATATGTATCATGTGTCTGATGTCTGGAGCTCTATGTGTGTACATACCGTTTTCAAACACTTTGCTGTTTCTGCACTATATTTTAAAACTTTGGAATTAAAAAAAATTAAAAAAACATGAACAGTATTAATGTACTAAAATGTTATTTCTGTGTAATGAATACACTTTAAACACACAGATATGAATATGATTCTGCTGCTGCTTTGAATTGAAGCTTGTGATTAGTTGACTGCCACTTTCTGCGATCAACTGTCCCTTTTTAATCAGCTATTCAGTTCTACCCCAATTAGATTGTCAACGTTTACAAGTATACTTCTGTTTACCTCACTTGTTGAAAGAGAAAAGAGCCAGCATTGGCAATGGTGCCAATTAACTATAAATTATAAACACCAGCAACTATACAACATGGAGGAGGACGTGCTTATATGTGAGATAATTAGGCAAGATGAGCGCATTGGCTAGAAGAACTATTTTAGAAAACAGTTAAAAATCTATTAGAAATCCACCTACAATGTTTTATCATTTGTTTTTATCACAATTATGCTGTTGTAAAGTAATGGACATTTATAAACATCTTATCCCCCACGCCATGTACCTTGTATTTGCACTCATCTTCAACCACAGGCAACACTTATACTATGACACAGGTGCATGAGCTTATCTAGGGAAACTGTTTTAATTACTGAAAAGAGAAAAGGTGTCACTATCTCTTAATGATCTTAGATTTTGCAAGTATTAGACATTAACCTTGGATAGGTGTAAATGGGTAAATTGTCGCTAGGTCATCTAGTATATTTACCCTTTTGTTGGGATGTAAGGCTCTAGTAAAAATTACGTATTATAAGAACTTTTGCTCAGAGGTAAAGTGTAAAGGAGAGTACAAACTTTGAAAGCATTGTTTGCCTCTCATAAAACAATAGTAATTGAATCACTTTATGAAACAAAAATATACAGTTGGAAAACTTGCAACTAGGTGGAGTTAGTTATTATGGATTTGTTTGCTGTGGTTTCTTTGATAATTCCAGTTTTCAGATGAATCACAGAATTATTCATCACAGGATGACCTCACAGAAATGTTTTAAGGGCAGAAACAGCTTGCAACAACCAAGCAATATAGATGAGACATCTCTTGCTTATAAAAGCCTATACATCAAGGTTATTATTGCATGAATGGAAGGAAAGGGTTAGCGATATTTATAAATATGGCTTGGTTTACATGCACGTGAAAATCGACTCTACAGTCATGACTGTTTGACGTTGTCACTCGAATACATCGTGAAACAGCAAAAGGGCGTCCTTTTGGCAGCGCGACTTTAAGGGCAGGGTCAGTCGCTTTCTCACAATAAAAAATAGCTATAAAATCCCATGTAAACCGGAGCAGGAATCGTGCTTGTGGCTCATGAGATTTCAGCAGTCAAGATCCCATTCTTCTGATTTAATCTCACGTAATCTCCAGCAGAAAGGCCGTACAAAACACACACACACACACACAAAATGTACATTTATGGACTACTTTAACACTAGAAACATCGCGGTTATAGTCATACCTACAACCGCCGACGGCAGTCAGTATCACGGTACATTTTAAACATCATCAATATTAAAATGAAACTATCAGATACAACTGAAAAGTTTTATCACATCATATCAAACATCTGCACAGCCGAAACGTCGCATTTAAATGAACAATTAAACATAAAAGGGTTTATTTTCTAACTTACCACATATAAAGCACTACTTAAAAAAATGAAAAACTATAATAAAATAAACAGTTCAAAAGAAACTAGTGTAAAAACAAAAGTAGTTTTTAATCTAAAATGAAAGTGCAATATGATTTCTCTTGCGTGTGTCACTCGCAGCACAGAATCCAGCTTGAGCTGTTGCTTTGCAGTTTTCTGATTTAAATTTTTCTGCTGAAGCGTTGTGATTAGCTTCAAGATGAAATCTGTCCTACTGATATTTTCCCCTGTGCACTCCTTGTACAAAATGAAGGAATTGATGGCTGCCAGGTCCAGTAGACATAACAACAGGCTTGAGTATATATATATATATATATATATATATATATATATATATATATATATATATATATATATATATATATATATATATATATATACAGTACTGTGCAAAAAGTTTTAGGCAGGTGTGAAAAATGCTGTAAAGTAAGAATGCTTTTAAAAATAGACATGTTAGTAGATTATATTTATCAATTAACTAAATGCAAAGTGAGTGAACAGAAGAAAAATCTAAATCAAATCCATATTTGGTGTGACCACCCTTTGCCTTCAAAACAGCATCAATTCTTCTAGGTACACTTGCACAAAGTCAGGGATTTTATAGGCATATAGTCAGGTGTATGATTAAACAATTATACCAAACAGGTGCTAATGATCATCAATTCAATATGTAGGTTGAAACACAATCATTAACTGAAACAGAAACAGCTGTGTAGGAGGAATAAAACTGGGTGAGGAACAGCCAAACTCAGCTAACAAGGTGAGGTTGCTGAAGACAGTTTACTGTCAAAAGTCATACACCATGGCAAGACTGAGCACAGCAACAAGACACAAGGTAGTTATACTGCATCAGCAAGGCCTCTCCCAGGCAGAAATTTCAAGGCAGACAGGGGTTTCCAGATGTGCTGTCTAAGCTCTTTTGAAGAAGCACAAAGAAACGGGCAACGTTGAGGACCGTAGACGCAGTGGTCGGCCAAGGAAACTTACTGCAGCAGATGAAAGACACATCATGCTTACTTCCCTTTGCAATCGGAAGATGTCCAGCAGTGCCATCAGCTCAGAACTGGCAGAAAACAGTGGGACCCTGGTACACCCATCTACTGTCCGGAGAAGTCTGGTCAGAAGTGGCCTTCATGGAAGACTTAGGCCAAAAAGCCATACCTCCGGCGTGGAAACAAGGCCAAGCGACTCAACTATGCACGAAAACACAGGAACTGGGGTGCAGAAAAATGGCAGTAGGTGCTCTGGACTGATGAGTCAAAATTTGAAATATTTGGCTGTAGCAGAAGGCAGTTTGTTCGCCGAAGGGCTGGAGAGCGGTACATGAATGAGTGTCTGCAGGCAACAGTGAAGCATGGTGGAGGTTCCTTGCAAGTTTGGGGCTGCATTTCTGCAAATGGAGTTGGGGATTTGGTCAGAATTAATGGTCTCCTCAATGATGAGAAGTACAGGCAGATACTTATCCATCATGCAATACCATCAGGGAGGCATCTGATTGGCCCCAAATTTATTCTGCAGCATGACAACGACCCCAAACATACAGCGAAAGTCATTAAGAACTATCTTCAGCGTAAAGAAGAACAAGGAGTCCTGGAAGTGATGGTATGGCCCCCACAGAGCCCTGATCTCAACGTCATCAAGTCTGTCTGGGATTACATGAAGAGAGAGAAGCAACTGAGGCTGCCTAAATCCACAGAACTGTGGTTAGTTCTCCAAGATGTTTGGGCCAACCTACCTGCCGAGTTCCTTCAAAAACTGTGTGCAAGTGTACCTAGAAGAATTGATGCTTGATGCTGTTTTGAAGGCAAAGGGTGGTCACACCAAATATGGATTTGATTTAGATTTTTCTTCTGTTCACTCACTTTGCATTTAGTTAATTGATAAATATAATCTATTAACATGTATATTTTTGAAAGCATTCTTACTTTACAGCATTTTTTCACACCTGCCTAAAACTTTTGCACAGTACTGTATATATATATATATATATATATATATATATATATATATATATATATATATATATATATATATCTATAGAATATTGTAGGTTATATTCAAAATAAAAACATGTATTGTAAAAGGTGGTTCTTGTGTTAATGAAATTTAACTTTTGGCTGTTCCACACACACACACACACACAATTAAATTCTAAGTAGTAAAGCTTGTACTTAATAGAAAATATATTTTATATAATTTTGTGTGTGTGTGCGTGCGTGCGTGTCAGTATTGCCAAGTCACATGAGAAAAAAAGCAATTGCCTTTCAAAACAAGCCCAAACAAGCCCAATCCATTTCAGAGGGAGGGGAGTGGGGGTGTTTATACAAATTCCAAATTTTTTTTTTTTTAGTAGTTCTAGTTTTTCTTAGTTGAACTGGAGGATAGGATGATTCTAAAATTCTAATGACGTGCATATACATGGGCACCAGTCAATCACAGGCCGCGACTCGAAAAATTAAAGTGACATTTTAAAAATACAAGCCCAATTCCGCTTATTATAAGTGGATTTGGCAACTGTGGTGTGTGTGTGTTGGAAAGGTAACCAGAAAAACAAGTAGCTAATCACCTTTTTTAAAGCAGCTAATCACCTTATTTTAAAGCACGTTTATTTTGTATTGCACATTGCTTTTGTAGTTTAAGCACAGATCCCACTGGCACGTTGATTCTCTCCTGTTTTCAGCCCCCATAGGTGTCAATTGGATAATTTGAAGAAGCTGGGCACAGGTATACAAGTTCCTGATTTCATCCATTTGAGAGATTGGATTGTGTTGTGATGTAAACCTGGGTTTGTCTGGAGTGGAGGCTGGATGCACAGCCAGCAGGACAAGAGAAGCAGCCGCCGACATTTAGAGCGAGGCTTCTGCTGTGCTTCCTGTCTCCCTCCATGTGTGTGTGTTTGAGCTGTTTTAGATTTAGTATTTTTAAAAGTCTTTGGGGAGTGCTGGAGATGGGGAGCTTTAAAGTATTGGTTTTATTGTTGTTTTTAGTAAGCCATGTCTCCGCGATCGTATTGAGCAGCACGGCACTTTGTTCTTTAATTATAATTCACTATTTATTGTTTTTATTGAGTAGTGCAAACCACATGCTGTGACTGTGTATTCTAGACTTGTCCTATTTGTTAAATATAGTTAACCACCTGTATTTAATAAAACGATTTTCATTGCCCTGCATGTTGTGGTCTTAGTTTATTTCCTTCTGGTATTCTGCCTGACTGATCCCACTCCGATCTAAAAGAATGAGTGCCCTTCCCAGGTGCTACAAAAAGAAGAAACCCAGGTTTGTTATTCCTGCTAGAGCAATTAGCTGAATCCATTCAAGATTGAATTTACCCCCAGGTACCAGGATAACAATCATTTAAATAGAAACAACACTGTCACAAATGTCTGGTGAATGATATATATTACCAGAGGAACCTGAGCCTAATGTGTGAATTGTGTTTATGATCTTTGCCAAAAAATAAATAAATAAAACTTGCTTAGGTATACAGTGCATATGCAGAGTCTCCCAGATTTTTTTTTAAGCAGATCAGTGAAGACTAGTTGTACCCGTAGTAGTTTTGAGTTTCAGCTTGTCTGGGCAGTGGTATGGAAATTGGATGTATTTTTTCCCTTTAAGAGCAACTTGGTATGGGTATGAAATATCACAGTTATATTAACTAAAGTATTATTCTTGTTGTTTAGATTAACTTTGCAGATTTGTTTTCTGTTTTGGTCATCACATCCTGATGACTTTTTAGAGATAAAGGCAAGTCTTAATACAAAGAGATTTTGCAGGGCTTTGATGTGGGCATTCCAATAAAGTGCCCATCATTATTTCCATTTACCTGTATCGCATCTCCACTGGTAACCCGTAAATGTGTGCAACTCGTGGTTTGCAAGACAGTTAGACAGGTTTTTTGAGGAGGGAGAGAGCTAGTGTACAAGCATTTGACTATGCACCTAGATTCTGGAATTCAACTCCAAAACATCTTAGTTAAATTATTTGAAATGAACTTAAAGCCTTATCTTTGCAGTTTAGGCCTGTGTTAATTTAAATTGTATGAGTGTAAAATAGATTTGCTTTTACTTTATTGTTGACTTCTTTATTTGTCTATAACTCTGGCTTTGGTTTGCGTAAAAAAAGTGTTTTAGTTATTAGTGCTAGTTTTTGCCTTATTCTAATTTGTGGTTTGCAACTGTACCTGAACAGTATAATAGTGTCAGGGAATACCACTATAGTGTTTAGTCGTTGTATAGTCTGGTTGTATTTAATGTTTTGAAATTAAAGAAGTTGATAATGATGTTTAAAGTTATCGGTAGTTCTGCAGACTACTTTACTTTTGTAGAATGCATCATTTCAAATGGTGAAAGATGACAATTCCAAACACAATCTGCCTCATATTTGCATTTCTGTTTTTGTTCCCAGAGCTTCAGCAGAGCTTGCAGGTGACATGTTCTGTATAACTAGGGCTTCTGTTTTTCAGTTTTTATTAATTTCATTTTTTGGCACTTTTAGCTATTTTCGATTTTTACGTAAATCTTTTTTTTTTTCTTGTCTTTCGCTTTTTATATACTTTATGAAATTATTGTTTTTGGTTTCTTTCCAAAATGCTTGGGCATTTTCTGTCACAATATGGATAGTAACTTGGCAGTACTTGCACACTTAAGTTGTACATTTTATTCTTTCACTGTCTTCCACAATGAAATCCTTATGGTCACGGGCACATTCTTCTGGGGTTTTTGTGTCTAGGCTGTTTTTTTACATTGTGTATATGCATTTGACTATGCACCTAGAGAATGTTACTCAATTCCAAACCATATATATTATCTTTGCTGTTTAGGCATGTGTACATTTTAAAAAGGCCTTTAAATTAGGTTTTTATTTTACTGTTAATTTCTTTAGTTGTCTATTCTTATTTTACATAGCCTTTTCAGCTGTTTAGACCTGTGTTCTATAACAGTATAATATTGCTGTGTTTAGCCATACGTATAGTCAGTGCAGTTGTAGCTAGTTCTTAATGGGGGTTCTTAGACTTAGTTTAGAGCTCACTGTTATGTTAATAATTGGAAGGGTTCCTTGATAAATGAGTCACTATTTAAGTTGTTTTTTTTTGTCTCCTAAGCATGTGTGTTGGTTAGTCAAGAGGAGGACCAGATTGGGTTGGGCTCATGTCCGGCATTGACTTTAGAAGTACAGTATGCAGGAGAGTTTAATACTGGTGGAGTAGCAGATAGGACGAGACAGAGAACTGCACTGTGGCTAGCTAAAGTAGCTAAGACCATTTCTGCCACAGTGTACAGGAATAGAGCTCTATTGTGAGCTTACTAAAGCTTCCTTACTCCCTGCCCAGGTTATTAGGACAGAACCACTGTCTCAAAGTGTATTTGTTTGCAAAAAGTCCTAATGAAGCAACAGCTCCTCCTCCGCTTGGTACAAAAGTTTTCTTATTGTATGTACAGAGATTTGTGAATACAGTACACATACATTTGATTTTTGAAAATAGCTTCTGAGTACCGGACATTCCACTTATGAAGATGAACACCCTCCACGTATGTTTGTAAATTTCAGGTTCTACAGTAGCTTTCTTTTTCTTTAAGAAAGCAAATGTTTTGAGCTTTTGAATAGCACATTTTTGCAGTTGTGCTTGTGTAATGTTGTAGCTTATTTCTACTTTGTCAGTTTGCTGTGTGATGGTGAAGACGACAGACATGAGTTGCGTAACATGTGGGATCAGTGGAGAAACAAGAGGCCCAGGAAAGTGTTGAGGCTCTCATTACATTTGCTGTTAACTCTCTAGAGTTGTGATTTCCCAGTGAGAGACTTCAGATCACAGCAGCATGCACTGTAAAGTCAAACTCAATTGCCTGGGCTTAAAGTAAACTTTAAACAACTGGATTTCTGCATGGTGGGTACAAGAATGAAAAGTGCTGTATGAAAATAAATAAATAATAATGAATAACACTGCCAGGGTGTTTTCACCTGAATCTGATGTTGTTAGAAAATATGTATATAATAATAATAATAATCCATAATAATAATAATAATAATAATAGTTCTAGTCATAGTTATAGCTGAATCGTATTTGTACTGGCCAAACTAATGTAGCACAGGTCACCTTTTACAGTAACAGAATAACGAGACAAAAGGCATAAATACCTTTTTTTATTATTCAGTTACACAATACACAACATAATTGCTGTATTTTTTGTATTGCTGTGTTTTCATCTTTCGCAGTTCAAGTATAACAGGAATCAATAATCATCATGTGTAGTAGCAGCAGCAGTACAGGCATTATTAATGTTCTTAAAATAAACAAACAAATCAAATTGTGAAAAGCATAAATATCAATAGTGCTTGTTCTCAAAACTCAAATAACAAATGTGAAATATACAAAACAGATAGTAAAAATAAAAACGTGACAAAAACCACTCTGAAAACAAACACAATAAAATTACTACCACATCATTGTTATACAAAGATAATACCAAATGCTAAACATGATAAAAACAATTCCAAATACTTACAACACAGACAAGTAAAATCAGTTTAAAACCACAAAACATAGTTAAAACACAATCAGCAGCATGATTACGATTAAAAAAAATATTGAAATAAATATTTATTTAAAAAAACTTCAGCTTAACATACCAGTAGTTTGTTCATATATCTCGTTCACCTCTCCCACCAAAACAGCTACAAGTTTATTTTATGTTGGAGACGCCGTCTTTCACCCCACATGGAACCACAACAAAGATTATTACGCTTTGGGGTTACCTACCCTTTATAGCAGGGGCTGGTTGCATATAGAATATGGCCGCTGGCTTCTTAACCCTTTGCGGTCCTATGTCGGACCTGGTCCCAGCATCACCTCCCTCCATCCCCCACTCAACTCAGCCCAGCTTACTTACCCATACATCAGAGTTTCTTTCTTTCTATTGTGCGTGAGATCCCCAGCCAGAATCTTTCCGTATCAACCACAGCCAGTTGCTGCTCCTCTCTGCTGCTTCAGATAAGTTCTTCACTGTGCGACGCAACTTTTGGCCACTGAATCCAACGTCTCTGAGAAACCGGGTTGTAGAGTGTGCCACAAATCCTCGACAACCCACTTCCACTGGGTAAACACGGACTCTCCAACCTCGCTGTTCAGCTTCAGTGGCTAGTTGAGCATACCGCAGTTTCTTCCTCTCATACGCCTCATCTACAGCATCCTCCCATGGCACTGTTAACTCTGCCAGGTGAACAAGGCGTGCTGATCCAGACCACAAGACAATATCTGGTCGAAGGTTAGTGGTGGCAATCTCAGGTGGAAGAATAAGCTGTTGACCAACATCTGCCAGCATTTTCCAGTCTCTAGCAGCTTCCAGTTGTCCTGGGCGAGGATTGGTTTTAACACCTTTTCTTGGTGGTTGCTCTCCTGGGCGGATGAATGTTGTCTTTTGTGTGTAATGTTTTGATGGAACAGGTGGCAACTTATTGGTCATGTTACGCTTGTCTTCCAATGCTAAGGCCAAACATCGCAGCACCTGGTCATGGCGCCAAGTAAACCGTCCTTGGCTAAGAGCCACCTTACATCCTGTCAAAATGTGCCTTAATGTTGCAGGTGATGAACACAAAGGACATGAGGATCCTCTCCTACCCAGAGGTTTAGGTTCTGTGGTGATGGGAGAACATCATATGTTGACCTGATGGGGAAACTGATCCTGCTCTGTTCCATTGACCATAGGTCTTGCCAGCCAATCTTGCGTTGTTCCACACTCTCCCATCTCATCCATTCTCCCTGCTTGGCCTGGGAAATGGCCTTTATACACCTCATCCTCTTCTCCTGCTTTTGCACCTCGTTGACTACCAGCTTTCTCCGTTGAGCTGGGGCTGCCTTGTGCCATGTAGGAGGAGCTGAACTGAGACCAAGACCCCCTCTTCCACGCTGAACTTGCCCCATGATATCACCAATTCGAAGGGCAGCCTTTGCATCCTCCACAGCTTTCGTTGCCGCCCACTTTCTTCCAGTTTTCAACACAGGTGCTGCCTCCCTTACGCATTTGTCGCGTGACTCTACTAATGTCATTTCCAGTCAGACCTTGGCGCACTTAAACTCCTCGGTTAGAGCGGAGACAGGTAGCTGCAGTATTCCTTTACCATAAAGTCTACTGAGGCAGCGTGGAACTCCCAACCATTTCCTGATGTATGAACTGATTAAAGCTTCCAGCTTCTCTACTGTTGTCAAAGAAACCTCGTACACAGTCAGTGGCCACAGCAACCTCGGCAGTAGACCAAACTGAAAGCACCAGAGTTTTAGTTTGCCTGGTAAAGCGCTGCTGTCTATGCTCTTCAACCCTTCCACTGCTTGTTGTCTAACTTCTCCCATGCGAACTGTGTCCTTTAGATCCTCGTCGTACCATCTCCCAAGACTCTTCGCTGGCTTGTCAGACACTGTTGGTATTGCCTCACCATTAATGAAGAATGTTTTATCTACTACTTTACCTTTAATTATAGAGATGCTCCTTGATTTAGTGGGCTTGAATTGCATTCGTGCCCATTCAATGTTATTGGTTAATTTGCCCAATAACTGATTAGTGCAGGCTACTGTTGTAGTCATGGTTGTCATGTCATCCATGTATGCTCGAATTGGTGGTAGTCGCATTCCAGAAGCCAAGCGCTCTCCTCCCACTACCCATTTTGATGCCCTAATGATTACTTCCATTGCCATGGTAAAAGCCAGAGGAGAAATGGTGCATCCTGCCATTATTCCAACTTCTAGGCATTGCCATGTAGTGCTGAATTCTGAAGTTGAAAAACTAAATTGAAAATCTCCAAAGTAGGCTTTCACTAAATTTGTTATTGTCATCGGTACACTGAAAAAATCAAATGCTGCCCAAAGAAGTTCATGTGGCACTGAACCATATGCATTAGCCAAATCCAGGAATGTCAAATGGAGCTCCTTCCTCTCCTTTTTAGCTGATTGAATTTGTTGCCAGATCACATTGATGTGTTCTAAGCATCCTGGGAAACCTGGAATGCCCGCTTTTTGTATTGTACTGTAGTAACTTGCAAAGCCAAGAAACAATCTCAGCTCCGTAGCATTCGATGGTCGTCTCCAGATTGCCACTGCTTTAATTCTCTAGATCGGTCATCACGCCCTTTTTTGGAGATCACGTGTCCCAAGTTCTTGACTTCCTGTTTCAAAAAAACAACATTTACTGATGTTTACTTTAAGACCAAAAGCCTTGAGACGACGCAGTACACAGTCCAGCCTCTGTATATGCTCTTCAATGGTGGCTGAAAACACCACAACATCATCCAAATATAACAGGAAGGACTGGAATCACTCATCTCCGAGTATCCTCTCCATAAGGTACCTGAGGCGTTGCAAAGCCCAAAAGGCATTCGATTAAATTCAAATAAATCAAAAGGAGTGCAAAAAGCAGTTTTGCAGCGATCCTTCTCTAAAACAGCAACCTGGTTGTGACCACTGGCAAGATCTATTGTAGAGAACCAGCAAGCCCCACTTAAAGCATCGAGTGACTCTTCAATACGTGGCAAAGGAGAGGCATCTTTTCTTAGCATTTAGTTGCCTATAATCTACACACATTTGGAGGGCACCATCCTTCTTCCTGACGATGACAACAGGGGAAGAATGTTGAATCTTTTTCAGACGCAGTTTCGTTCAGATGTGATCAGTCTGTCTGTTTGTGGCGGTTGCCGACCAAGACTGACTGAGACAGATTAGTCATAAGGGTGTCAACCAATGGTGAAGCAGATTTAAGTGACGTAGCTTGTCATGTAACTTGTCATACAAGTTGGCGGAATATTAACAGCTTTAGTTCCACAGGTAAAAACACATTAATCTTGAATTGCTCCTAGTGTCCCGAATTAAATAACAGATATGTGCACATTTGAATAGTTTTTTTTAGGCATTTACTAATCAAAAGGTATTATCTGTTTATTATCAATCTACTGGCAGACTATATTTTCTTACTGCACTAAAACAGAAGTAACCGGTGCATCGATCTCCATGAAGTCACAAATCACAAACCCCTTGATCCACACGCTGAGAAAAAAACGCCAAAGTCAAATAAAAATAAACAGGTTGGATTTTATTTACCCCAGGCTAAAGCGTAGTAGACAAACTATACAAAAAGTCAAACACTGCCTGAAACGGTTACAAGGTGTAAATGGTCAATAGCTAAATTAATAGGCTAAGCGCTTTTTTTGGTTGCCTCGCGGCGCTGTCTCCGCTGTCTAATCCGCATATGATGCCATGCATAATATGAAGGTCGCTATATTGGGCTAAGTTAATGCAAAAATGAGTACAGGGCAGTATTGATTGAATTTGCATACATAGTAATCACCAGTATCTAGTTGTGGTCAGTAATTCAGTCTTAGCAGTGTGCAACACCCAGTCGGGAAAAACTCAATTGTGACGTCAAACCAAAACTGAGCACAACTGATCGCAGAATCTGTGCATACTCAGATGAGATGAGTTGGGATGGCTTGAGTCGGGCTGTGTGCGGCGGGCTTAATGTGGGTTTTTACCTCCTCATACTGGCTTGGAGGAAGTTTATGATACCGCTGCCCATCTACCACTGGGATCTCATGCTCAATTACATTAGTATACCCCAGAAAACACAGATGCATGTTTATCAAGCAATTCTCCAACCTGGACTTCTTGATTAGCATTAAATCCAGGAAAAGAAAATCTAGTTAATTTATCTGTTGTAGCCAAACATTTCTCATTTACTTCTATTGTCCCCTGATGTGTAGATAACACCCCGCTCCCCTTCGTTCACCTGTTGAAACTCATACTTAGCATCGCAGTCATTCGAAACAACTTCAGCACTGAGAATGTTAGCCAAACATGTGAGGCTTAACCCTTTCCGGTCCATTGTCGGACTGGGTCCGACATTGCAATTATTCCTCATAGGTCCTTTGTCGGACTGGGTCCGACATCATTCTAGCAACGCAAAAACGGGTTTCTAGTCGTTTTTCTCGGAAAAAGCGAGAAAACCATTCAATTGCGAATGGGAGCGACAGGAGCGAGACAAGTCGAAAAAAAAAAAAAAAAAAGGCGTATCTCATGAATAGTCATAGTACCCCATTGGCATCAGATGGGGTGGTCGTATGGAAACAAGCTGGGAGTATAGTATCAGCGCACAGAGACTATCACGGACATTTGCAGGGCTTTTTTGAGATGTTGTAGCAATAAAATAATGACTTGGATTGCATTATTGAGGAGTTTGGTGATAAAACGAGTCATCAGGAGACGATTGATCGGTATGTACGACTATTATTATTATTTTTTATTTGGTAGCATATGTGAAAGCGATAGCAAACGAAAGGGTGGGGCGGGGCTGGAGAGCCCTAGTGAGTGCTTTGTTGATATGCAGGGCCATTTAAACCCGTTTGACTGTGAAAAAAATACTTTTAAACAGCGCGTCTAAAATTAACTGCGCGTGTGAAAATTAATTAGACCTGGCGAGCCTGACGCAGAATTAATAAATGGACCGCAAAGGGTTAAGCCATGCATCACTCTCACCCAAATGCCCATCTCTGACCAATGTATAAACATAGCCACCATTACATCTGGAGGGAGGTACCCTTCTCCAGACCCCAAGGGTTCTACTAAACCAGAATATTCCCTGCTTGATAACTAGAAGATGGGACCATTTGTACTGTACCTGCTTGAATCTTTACTGAGACTGGAGAAAACACCTTAGCGAATGAGATGAACTGCTCCCCACTGCTGACTTGTTGATACATATGTAAAGCCACCCCACTTCATGCTGCTGTAAAACTCTGTTTTAAATAACCAGAACCATGCTACTGCATTAATTTCATGACAATCTTGGAGGATATTCATCCCGACCAGTCCAGGGACAACCCTCTTTCTCTCTACAGTCAAATCCTCTGGGTCTTTTACTACTAGTATTCCTTTGTTAGGAAGAGCCCTTCCCATATCAACATCCAATTCTAAATAACCCACGTATGGCACTTCTAGTCCACTGGCAACCTTAAGCACAAGCCAATTACAATCTCGAGGCAATCTCACCCCCCATAAGTTCAAAGTTCTGTTTAAAGAAACTTTCAGTGATTGTGGTTACCACAGATCCAATATCTAAAAGGCAAGTTATTATTACCCCCTTTTATTTTAGCCGACGAGTTGTTCAGTTGTAGCAGGCAGCAATGTAGCAAAAGTCACAGGGCAGTGACGTCACTTCCCTAGCAACAAGCCTCCTATGTTGGGAACAGTGCACTCCATCATATAAACACATTGCAGAAAAAAAGAGTAAAACACAAAGCTTTCTCAACTGGTGTATTGAAACGTCACTGCTACACACAGCTGACTGACTCTCTTAAAGGGGAATGCACCAAAAAGCTGATTGCTATAAAACTTTCTTTCTGTTTCCATCGCAGAAGATGCATTTGCTGCCAATGCCATTACTCTCGTAGCCTAATTTTAATAGTTATTTATTTATTTATTTAGCAAGGCCGTTAATTGATCAGGGCGGTTACATGACGGTCGGATATGCGACGTTCCACTGTACCCTTCGCAGTATGATTTTAAATGGTGTGCTGCTTTTTATGTGAAAGATTAGAAAAAGCAAGTCAACAAAGTTTAAAAAAAAAAAAAAAAAATTACGATATTGTAGCGATCTCAGTTCCCGCAGACAAACGCATCACACAGGGTGAACCCGGGACCTCTCGCACTAAAGCATAGCGCCGATATCGCTGTACAAAAGAGCTGGCTCCTTTGTAAGGAGTGTATATCGTTCTTATATCTTTGTGTGTGCTTACGTCACCTATCAGCCCTGATGCTGCCTTCCCCCATGCACGCTACAATATATTCATAAATGAAATGGAATTAAAACACTGGGCCACATTGAGATGATAAACGGGCTGCGGGTTGCGTGTCCCTGGTCTAGACAAAACTGGTTAAAGGATTATATTTATGCACATTTGTGGCGGAGTGTCCCGCCCCTATGCATTTATTTATTATTATTTGTATTTGTTTGCGGCGCGGATAAAAGCGCCGTGTCTTTTGTTATTTATAATTTAAAAACCCTGTGAGGATGCGTGACTGATCAGCTACTGATTATTTAACTAGCTGACAGTCATGCATCCTACCAACGCGTACAGACTGTGGCGAGGGGTAATAAGATCATTAACAGCTAGTTAACCCCTCGGCCAGAGTATAAGAACCTGCAGCTGTCTGTGCTGAAGGTTGGAGTGTAGAGTCTAGAGAGGAGAATGCGGAGAGCGGAGAGAGAGCGAGGAGAATATAAAAGAACAATTGCTATATTTAAAAATATACTTGTTCCTGTTTGTTTGGCCATCGCGCCTTTTTGTTTTGTGTTTTGTTATTGTTTAAATCTTTTGTTTTTGGTTTGTTTATTTAATAAATCCAGCTGAGTGCCGTAGCATTCAGCTTCACCCGCCCATCCATTGTTTTGATTCAGTTACTTCCTGGTCCATGACGTCACCACACCTCACCACTGCAAGCCATCCTGTCACATATGGTGTTCTGCGTGGGACAAACAACGCCTCCAGGAGCCGGACCAGGACAAAAAGTGCGTTTTTTTTTGTTTGTTCGTTTGTTTTTTTTTCAAATAAATAATGGGAAAAAGTAGCCGGAGGAGAAAGCAGCAGCAACAACAACAGCAGCAGGAGACACAGCAACAGCAGCGCGGGGCTGGTCGCAAGTCCTGTGGGGTCCTTACCATACTGGACGTCTGCCTCACCTGTCTGAAGGGTGAGGAGTGGTGCTTTGCAGTTGGTGAGGTCGGGCACGTGGCACCCGACCAACCCCCTCCATGGCAGGAGAGGAAGGAGACTGAGCGTCCAGCAAGGGTGAGAGAGGACCCGCATCCTCTGAGGCGGAAGAATCCTGTCTCCTCTGAGGGGATCTGGGACTGGCTGGCGGAACCTGAGAGGAATATCGTGGACGCCCTCCCTGCTGTGATCAGCCTCCTGTGGGCGAGAGATGGGGAGCGCTGGGAGGCCTGGGAACAGAAACACCACCCAGCATCCCTCCCAGACATCGCAGCCATGGTGCTCAACTACCTGGCTGCAGATATGGGAGGGGCCCCGCTGCAGTTTCCAGCGCCAGAAGGAGAGGAGCCATCTCCGCCATCTCCAGCGCCAGAGGTCGAGGAGCCCTCGCCACCGTCTCCAGCGCCAGAGGGAGCAGCAGGAGCTGCCTCTGTCTCCACCACCGCCAGGAGCAGAGCAGCAGGAGCTGCCTCTGTCTCCACCACCGCCAGGAGCAGAGCAGCAGGAGCTGCCTCTGTCTCCACCACCGCCAGGAGCAGAGCAGCAGGAGCTGCCTCTGTCTCCACCACCGCCAGGAGCAGAGCAGCAGGAGCTGCCTCTGTCTCCACCACCGCCAGGAGCAGAGCAGCAGGCGCTGCCTCTGTCTCCACCACCGCCAGGAGCAGAGCAGCAGGAGCTGCCTCTGTCTCCACCATCTCCAGGAGCAGAGCAGCAGGAGCTGCCTCTGTCTCCACCACCGCCAGGAGCAGAGCAGCAGGAGCTGCCTCTGTCTCCACCACCGCCAGGGGCAGAGCAGCTGAAGCTGCTTCTGTCTCCGCCACCTCCACCAGCAGAGGGTGAATACCTGCTGGTTCCGTCTCAACCGCCGTGGGAGGACTGCTTGCCCCTCCCACCTCCACCAGCAGAGGGTGAATACCTGCTGGTTCCACCTCAACCACCGTGGGAGGACTGCTTGCCCCTCCCACCTCCACCAGCAGAGGGTGAATACCTGCTGGTTCCGCCTCAACCACCGTGGGAGGACTGCTTGCCCCTCCCACCTCCACCAGCAGAGGGTGAATACCTGCTGGTTCCATCTCCACCTCCACCAGCAGAGGGTGAATATCTGCTTCCACATCCACCATCATGGGAAGGATTGCTCCTGCCCTGCCTCGCACCGCCCAAGGATGCCTGCCTCGCACCACCCAAGGATGCCTGCCTCGCACCGCCCAAGGATGCCTGCCTCGCACCGCCCAAGGATGCCTGCCTCGCACCGCCCAAGGATGCCTGCCTCGCACCGCCCAAGGATGCCTGCCTCGCACCGCCCTGGGCTGCCTGTTGCTCCGCATCGCCCGGGGCTGCCTGTTGCTCCGCATCGCCCGGGGCTGCCTGTTGCCCGCATACGCCTGGGGCTGCCTGTTGCTCCGCGATCGCCGGGGCTGCCTGTTGCTCTGCATCGCCTGGAGAGCCACCAGTTACCATGGAGGAGAAAGGGTGGCCGGAGCCCCACGGAGGGGAGCTGCCGACCATGAAGAAGGGGGGGCAGGTCTGGAGACCACCCCCAAAATGTTTTGGCCCGTTGCTGCCCCTGTTCCTGGGCGGGACTACTAGCCGGGACTTTGGGGACTAAGGGGAGGTGGCGAAAAAGCCATGTGTGCTGCGCTGGGGGGCATGTGTGGAGTGTCCCGCCCCTATGTATTTATTTTTTATTATTTGTATTTGTTTGCGGCGCGGATAAAAGCGCTGCGTCTTTTGTTATTTATAATTTAAAAACCCTGTGAGGATGCGTGACTGATCAGCTACTGATTATTTAACTAGCTGACAGTCACACATCCTTACCAAACGCGTGCAGACTGTGGCCGACGGGTAATAAGATCAGTAACAGCTAGTTAACCCCTCAGCCAGAGTGTAAGAACCTGCAGCTGTCCGTGCTGAAGGTTGGAGTGTAGAGTTAGAGAGGAGAGTACAGGAGAGCAGAGAGAGAGCGAGGAGAATATAAAAAGAACAATTGCTATATTTAAAAATATACTTGTTCCTGTTTGTTTGGCCATCGCGCCTTTTTGTTTTGTGTTTTGTTATTGTTTAAATCTTTTGTTTTTGGTTTGTTTATTTAATAAATCCAGCTGAGTGCCGTAGCATTCAGCTTCACCCGCCCATCCATTGTTTTGATTCAGTTACTTCCTGGTCCATGACGTCACCACACCTCACCACTGCAAGCCATCCTGCCACAACATTATTTAAAATACTGATCTTCTAATAAATAAAGCAGCTAGATCTCTCCCAGTAACTGGCTTCTTTAAATTGGATGTTGCTCTTGGTCGAACAGGAATAGGTATAGTGCCCCAATGGCATATGATAGTCTGGAGTATTCGGGATAAGTGTGTCAGATAAATAAATGTGTCAGATAAAGGGCTTGTTCCTGATTTTAATATGAATAAAAATAAATACATTGCAGGCAGTTCATTCTTCCGGTTCACTGCTGCTTGCACCTGACCAGACATTTCCAAAACATTCCATGAAGGCTTAATGTCATTCAAGTCTACCAGTCGTATACGTGCACTATTCTGTGGACAGGTGTCTTTTTATCCTAAAGGCTGCTAAAAGCATTGATGAAAAGTACTGAAGCCCCCTTCTGTGTAATTTGTTTATTTAGTCTGCTGATCTTTGACTATCTAGATTACTTTACATTGCCTATACATTCTGAGATAACACTGCCTGGTGTTAAGGCCCTAAATTGATGTAACATTATTAAGCATCATTGCAGATCAAGTCCACCCAACAATGCTGCACCTATACCTTGATGGTGATGGCTGCTTTCAAGACAATAATGTACACATCCACCATGCCAGAATTGTGCACAAATGGTTTGATGTAATGGAAGCATGATTATTATTTGTTTATTTAGCAGACACCTTTATCCAAGGCGACTTCCAAAGACTTGGGTGTGTGAACTATACATAAGCTGCAGAGTCACTTACAACTACGTCTCACCCAAAAGACGGAGCACAAGGAGGTTAAGTGACTTGCTAAGGGTCACACAGTGAGTAGGTGTGTGAGCTGGGATTTGAACCGGGGACCTCCTCGTTACAAGCCCTTTTCTTTAACCACTGGACCACACAGCCTTCTATATTGATGAATGGCCATCAAAATCCCTGTATCTCAATGCAATTTTACATGTTTGAAGTTAACTTGAACAATGCATTTGTCGTCACAGTCCTCTGTCTACCCTCTCTGCACGAGTTGTGTGAAATGTACAGTACTGTGCAAAAGTTTTAGGCAGGTGTGAAAAAATGCTGTAAAGTAAGAATGCTTTCAAAAATAGACATGTTAATAGTTTATATTTATCAATTAACAAAATGCAAAGTGAGTGAACAGAAGAAAAATCTACATCAAATCAATATTTGGTGTGACCACCGTTTGCCTTCAAAACAGCATCAATTCTTCTAGGTACACTTGCACACAGTTTTTGAAGGAACTCGGCAGGTAGGTTGGCCCAAACATCTTGGAGAACTAACCACAGTTCTTCTGTGGATTTAGGCAGCCTCAGTTGCTTCACTCTCTTCATATAATTCCAGACAGACTAGATGATGTTGAGATCAGGGCTCTGTGGGGGACATACCATCACTTCCAGGACTCCTTGTTCTTCTTTACGCTGAAGATAGTTCTTAATGACTTTCGCTGTACGTTTGGGGTCGTTGTCATGCTGCAGAATAAATTTGGGGCCAATCAGATGCCTCCCTGATGGTATTGCATGATGGATAAGTATCTGCCTGTACTTCTCAGCATTGAGGAGACTATTAATTCTGACCAAATCCCCAACTCCATTTGCAGAAATGCAGCCCCAAACTTGCAAGGAACCTCCACCATGCTTCACTGTTGCCTGCAGACACTCATTAGTGTACCGCCCTCCAGCCCTTGGCGAACAAACTGCCTTCTGCTACAGCCAAATATTTCAAATTTTGACTCATCAGTCCAGAGCACCTGCTGCCATTTTCTGCACCCCAGTTCCTGTGTTTTCGTGCATAGTTGAGTCGCATGGCCTTGTTTCCACGTCGGAGGTATGGCTTTTGGCCGCAAGTCTTCCATGAAGGCCACTTCTGACCAGACTTCTCCGGACAGTAGATGGGTGTACCAGGGTCCCACTGTTTTTGCCAATTCTGAGCTGATGGCACTGCTGGACATCTTCCGATTGCAAAGGGAAGTAAGCATGATGTGTCTTTCATCTGCTGCAGTAAGTTTCCTTGGCCGACCACTGCGTCACGGTCCTCAATGTTGCCCGTTTCTTTGTGCTTCTTCAAAAGAGCTTGGGCAGCACATCTGGAAACCCCTGTCTGCCTTGAAATTTCTGCCTGGGAGAGACCTTGCTGATGCAGTATAACTACCTTGTGTCTTGTTGCTGTGCTCAGTCTTGCCATGGTGTATGACTTTTGACAGTAAACTGTCTTCAGCAACCTCACCTTGTTAGCTGAGTTTGGCTGTTCCTCACCCAGTTTTATTCCTCCTACACAGCTGTTTCTGTTTCAGTTAATGATTGTGTTTCAACGTACATATTGAATTGATGATCATTAGCACCTGTTTGGTATAATTGTTTAATCATACACCTGACTATATGCCTATAAAATCCCTGACTTTACCTAATATTGTGTTAGGTTACAGTTTGCCCTGAACACAGCCTATGTAGCATACATTCCACAAGGTGCTGGAAGGTGTCTTTAGGGATGTTAATCCTTTCAGAACATAAGAAGAACATAAGAAAGTTTACAAACTAGGAGGCCATTCAGCCCATCTTGCTCGTTTGGTTGTTAGTAGCTTATTGATCCCAGAATCTCATCAAGCAGCTTCTTGAAGGATCCCAGGGTTTCAGCTTCAACAACATTACTGGGGAGTTGGTTACAGACCCTCACATTTTCACCCATTCTTTGGCTAGATGTGCCAGCATGAAATAGACTCTTGTGGAGTGCATACCACGTCTTGTGAAGAGAAAACTGTGGCCCAATCTGATATGTGCAGGTCTTAATAAAATGGGTAGGCAGTGTATATTTTTCCATCTTTTTTTGAAGAACTATCAATAATTGAAGTCTCCTTTTCACTAACCTATTCAGTTTGCTCAAGCAGTGTTCATTCCAGTAAGAAAACATGTCATCAAAATCAACAATCCACACAAAGAGATGAATATGTTCATCTGGCCATGAAGAAGTTGAAACATCTGAATTGGTCATAGAGGAAAGAAGAGGTAAATGTTCTCGGATGAGCATCAAGGGAACAGCGTATGATTTGAACTGTAGTAAAAAGTCTTTGGCGAGGAGCCCATTTCTCGATTTCAAAGCCTTGACTGTCCTTTGAATCCTTAATCAGAACAGAAATGAGCATAGCAGAAAAAAGCAAATGGATTTGTGTTGCAACAGCTTGCTTTGGCCTGCTTGCCAAGTTCTAAATAACTATTATCTGACAATTCGGCTTTCATTACATCATTTCAACCAGAATTGGAAATGTGACATTACTTGGCTTAGGATCTTAACAGAAAGGCTGTTTTCATTTTTTTAAACTACAAGTAGCTCTATACACTAATCGAAAATGGGAGCTGAGAAATGAAATGTTTAGTTGAGTGAAATACAAACACTTGCAAAAAAAGTCATATTACATGCATTATACATTTTATATTACATATTCAAATCTAACAGTTGCTTGTTTTTTATAATAAAATAATATCAATTTTTAATCAAATTGCAGTATTTGCACCTATCTACCCAACTGAATTTGGTATTGCCCTGAATTAGAGCTGCAAATTAGGTTGATCATGTGGCATGACATGTGATCCCTGCAGCACTATAAAGCTGTGTGAGCAGCACAATTGAAATCAGTCTACCAGACATGGGGAAAGGCAAAGATATAGCATCAGTTGAAAGAGGTTTAATAGTGGGTGCATGTCGAGCAGGTGTTACAGTAGCAAGGACATGCATGTTTGTAAGGTATTCAAAGACATCAGTCTTTAGAGAGTATCGGCAATTACTTTGCTTCCTAGTACACAGGTACCTCCCTGACCAGAATCTTCTTATGCAGTTACTAAACAGTTTACATATGTTTGTGTTGATATGAAATGTTCGATTTTTGGTTGATATGAAACAGGTTTGATTTTTGGACGAAAAACGCCAACAATCACCACCCTGTCCTGCTAAATTTGGATATAATCTGAAGGCAATATGGATCAGGTGCAAGCTGCTGCATGGTTATTGCTCCCAAGAAGAGCAGCAAGAAAGAGAAGAATGTGGATTCACCCTATAATAACGAGCAACAGGAAACCCTAGGGGAGTACCACTGTCTTGTGCAAGAGCTGAAATATACTGTATATATTTATATATATATATATCTATATATAAACTGTTTTATTGGTAACAAATAATCTCAACAGTGTTATTTAAACAAAATTAGCAGTACAGACAGGACTACCAAATGCAATCATTTCGGTGCATCCTGATTTTTTTTTTTTTTTAAATAAACAATACAGTAACCGCAGGTAGATGGTACTGTCTTTGCAGATGTAACGTCAGACAGCACAGACAATGTTTTACATTATTGGGGAAAAAATACACATATACTAACATGATTTACATAAAACCGTTTTAGACAATTTAATTTGCTGTAAATACAATACCACTTACAGGCGTATGCTACTGGATATAATTAGATATGTGATTTAGTTTGTAATTCAGTCTATTTAATAATGGGCTGCGGCATCTCATGCACTTTCTAGACACTACATAATGAAATCCTGTAGTCAAAACAGTGTGTCATACATGCCAACAGTCCCGATTTCCTAACAAATGTCATGTGTCCCGATGCATACGAAGAAAGTCCCGATATTTACCCATAGAAAAAAAATAATTTATTCTGCACAGTAGAGTTAGTGAAAACCACACGCTATGCGGCTGACACATCTGCTGATCACCAACTTATACAAAGGTAAGAACGCTTCATTATGTCTATTTTTACTGTCATGATGGTCGTGTCGTGTTGAGTTGGGGGGATCCATCTATTGTATGATACTGAGTGTTCTTTGGGCCCTGTGACAGAGATCGAATGATTATTGGTGTTAGATCTCCCTCCTGACCTGTTAGGGCGCTGTGTAAAGGGAACAGAGTACCCTGGACTAAATGGCATGACAGTTTATTCCCAGGATTAGGAGGAAGTCAGCCATCTAGAAAGGGGGCGGAGCTACGGTACATAAACTCAATGACCCGGACGGGAAACAGCGTGGTATCCGAGGATTGGAGGAGCGGATGCGCTCGTTAACCAAGGTGTCATGAATGAGGGTATAAAAAGGGGACGTAGTAAAGTAATCTGTTCCGTTGTAAATGGTCAGAGAGAACCTAAAAGGAGAAAGGTGAAAAATGTGAGTGTTGTGTTTGTTTTGTACTTTCTTGCTAAAACTGTTTGTTTGTTGTTTAGACTACTAACACGATCCGGAGCTGTAGCCAAAGGCCAGCACCAAACCGGACACCAGCACTTCCTTTGTTTCACGGAGAACTGTATTTGCACCACGAGCACTAATTCACTCACTAAAGAATCTGTGTATGTGTTTTGTGTTACATGTGGGTGTATAAAGAACGGGACTATTGGTTATGGCACCAACAGGATCCGTAATGTCGGTCCAAAAGGCGAAGACGCACAAGATGATGACGGAGGATGACCCAGAAGCTTACCTGGTTGCATTTGAGCAGCTGGCTACCACCGCGTCATGGCCCAAAGAGTTCTGGACAAGCCAACTGGGTCCCTGCCTGATCGAGGAGGCACAGGCCATCTACCAGGCCATGGCTGATGATGACGCCGCTCAGTATGACCTGGTGAAGCTAGCCATTCTGCATCGCCTTAACATTACGGAAGAAACCCACTGTGTAAGGCTCTGGGAGTACAAGAGGTCCCCGGATACACGCCCCAGGGTGGTTGCACAAAAGCTGTGTGATCACATGGAACACTAGCTCAACCCCACCCAGAAGACAAGCCTGCAGATGGGAGAGGCTATTGTGGTTGAGCAGTTTTGCCATGTGGTCGGCGCCGATACCCAAGCATGGATACCGCGCCACAACCCTGACATCCTGGAAAAGGCAGTGAAACTCGCCGAGGACTTCAAGGACTCCCTGGTTTCTGCCCAGACCGGCCTACTCACCGCTCCAGTCCAACGGAGCAACCGAGTACCACCTCCTCTCTCTGCTCCACCACCACCGGGACTGGGTCCACGACCTCCTAGACCGCCGGCCCCAATGGGCAACCTTACCTCCCCTCCATGAAGACTAAGGTTGACCTCCAACTGGGGTAGAGGTGCTGCCCCGTTGATATACCAGCAACGGGACAGATATCTAACGATAGGTTGCGGATGCAACCCCGGTTCCCTGAAAGAGAAAATAACCATCAAGTATGGGATATTGCCGTCAGGCAGTAGGGATTGGCTCAGCTTTTATAGCAAAGCTGCCGATAGGCCTCTGCGCGAGTTGCCACGTAAGCCCGCCCCCCTGGGAGCTTACTATACGCAGCGCGCAGAGACTCTCTTCCTCTTTTGCTCTTCAGGCCGTGAAGGCTTCCGGAGCGACCTCGCGGCTTGATGGTTATTTTCTCTTTCAGGGAACCGGGGTTGCATCCGCAACCTATCGTTGCCTTTCAAGACAAAAATGACCATCAAGTATGGGAACAGTGTACCCAAGCCGTCGCGAGGGAGGATTCTCGGCAGTAGGACAGACTTACGTCATAACGCAACTGCGTAGGCAATACATCTACGCATATGCAGAGCCGCGCCTCAGCGTCTACGCTCGCAATGACACCTATCCTAAAGTGGGGTCAAACCATATTGTGACAATACTCAATATGAGCGCCAGCTAGGGCGTCATAGAGTGTAACACGGATGCTCCGAATGACTGAGCAGAGGATTACAGTACATTTAAACAGTAGAACCTCATAAAAGTATGCGGTGTAGCCCAATTGGCTGCAGCGCAAATGTCAGACACAGGCACGCCTCTAAAGAGGGCCCAGGATGTCGCCATACCCCTAGTGGAATGTGCCTTCAACTGCCCTGGTGGCGGAAGGCCTGCAGATTCATATGCTAATTTAATAGCATCCACTAATCAATGGGAAAGGCGTTGTTTAGACAACGGCTGACCCAAAGTCCTAGAACCATGGCATATGAACAACTGTTCTGTTTGCCTCACGGTCGTTGTACGGTCAATATAACACCTCAATGCCCGCACGGGGCAGAGCATGTGTAACCGTTCTTCCTCTGGGGAAGAAAAAGGAGGAGGATGGAACGCCATCAACTCAACTGGTTGGTTCATATGAAACGAGGATATGACCTTGGGTAAAAAGGCCGGACTTGGACGCATGGAGACCTTAGAACCGTCTCCTGCGAAACGAGTACATGAGGAATGCACTGAAAGTGCGTGTGACTCGCCCACGCGTTTTCCTGATACCACTGATAGCAAAAACGCAGTTTTCATAGACACGAGCTTCATGTCCACGCTGTGGAGAGGCTCGAACGGTGCCTTGGTAAGGGCTTCTAACACCACGTCAAGGCTCCATGACGGTAAACTGGTTATCCTTGGAGGCCGCAAGCGTCTTGCGCCCTTCAGGAACTGAGATGCCAGAAAATGGCAACCTGGTGATAACCCGTCAATGCGTACATGGCAAGCCGATATGGCGGCTAAATACACCTTAAGTGTAGAGGGAGATTTCCCTTCATCTAACAGTTTTTGTAGAAACTTTAATATCACTGCCATAGGGCAGGCTATTGGGTCATGGCCCTCCGCCAGACACCAATCTTGAAACAACTGCCACTTGTACGTATACTGCGACCTAGTAGAGGGCGCTCTAGCACTCTGGTCTAAATCACCGCCGTCGAGAGCCCTAAGGCTGACAGGCGCTCCCGTTCAGGGGCCAAGCCCATAGCTGCATGAGCTTGGGGTTCGGGTGCCATAGCCCTCCTTGGGCTTGGGACAACAGGTCCGCTCGCAGAGGGAGCTCCCTCGGGCGACCGTGCAGCAACTGTACCAGGCTCGGGAACCATATTCTCTGAGGCCACCGAGGAGCGATCAGAATCACTGTCGCTTGTTCTACCCTGACCTTCTCTAAGAAGGCGGGGAGCATCGGAATCGGTGGAAACGCATATAGGAGCCCTGTTGGCCATTCGTGAGCCAGTGCATCGACTCCTAGGGGGCTGTCGAGGTCCTTCACCGAGAACCATAGGGGGCAGTGCGTGGTCTCTTGTGAAACGAAGAGATCTACCCGCGCTGTGCCGAACCATTCCCAGATGCGCTCTACCACCTGAGGGTGGAGACGCCATTCGCCGGCAAGAGGGCCTCCTCTGGATAGGAGATCTGCTGCGTAATTGACTCTGCCCGGTAGGTGAACTGCACGCAGAGAGGTTAAATGCGGTTGTGCCCATAGCAACATCCGTGTTACCATCCGGTGAAGACCGGGGGACCGCAAGCCGCCCTGGCGGTTGAAGTACGCCACAACTGTGGTGTTGTCTGACCGCACTAACACATGCTTGCCTAGAAGCACTGGCAAGAAGTGCCAGAGGGCGAGGTCCACCGCTCTGAGTTCCAGAGCATTGATGTGGGCTGACCTCCAGGGTCCTGACCACACGCCACGGGTCCCTGTCCCATTCCAGACTGCTCCCCAACCTTGGTTGGAAGCGTCGGTCGTGATGACCTCCCTTCTGAAAATGGGACCCAAGCGTACGCCTTGGCGGATGTTCGACGGAACTTTCCACCAGCGTAGCGCTTCCCAGCAGGCTCGGGATACCCTTAGCCTGCGGTGTTTGTCTCTCCACGGATGCAACGCGAAGGCATTGAACCAGGCCTGCAGAGGTCTCTGGTGTAGTAAGCCCAAAGGAAGGGCTTGCGAGGCGGCAGCCATCAACCCCAGCATGCGCTGACACAGCTCCATGCTGGCTGTTTCTCTCAACCTGAATAGGGAGAGACACCGCTCCATCGAGGCAACTCTGTGTCGACAGGGTCGTTTCCATGGACACTGAGTCCAGATGCAGACCCAAGAATTCGGTCTGTTGGCTCGGCACGAGGCGGCTCTTTTCTGAATTGATCTTCAGACCTAGCCGCTGAAGACGGTCTGTAACCATCACTGTGTGCTGTGCCGCCTGCTCCTTCGACTGCGCGCAGACGAGCCAGTCGTCCAGATAATTCAGCAGTCGGATACCTTGAGCCCGCAAGGGAGCTAGAATGGCATCCATACATTTGGAAAAGGTTCGAGGAGCTAGTGACAGGCCGAATGGAAGGACACAAAACTCGTATACCCTGCTCTGAAATGCGAAACGCAGATACTTCCTGTGACCCGGGCAGATGGGAACGTGAAAGTATGCATCTGTCAGGTCCACGGTGGTGAACCAGTCGTGGTGTCGGACTGACTGGATGATGTGCCTGTGCGTAAGCATCCTGAACGATAACACCCGCAGGTATTTGTTCAGTACTCGCAGATCTAAAATGGGATGGAGCCCACCGTCCTTTTTGGGCACCAGGAAGTATTTGGAATAGAACCCCTGGTCAATCAGAGCAGGGTCTACTTGTTGAATGGCACACTTGCTGAGCAATGCCTGTATTTCCACATTCAGAGCTGAGGACTGAACCGAGTCCTTCACTGCAGTTACGACCACTCCCCGGAAGGGGGGAGGTTTTAACCGTAACTGAAGGGTGTACCCGATGGATATAGTTTTGTGCACCCAGATGTCGTTGGTGCATTGTTGCCAGAACTGGAGCTGTGAGACAGTGTAGGGGCGGGTTAACAGCTGCCTGGAGTTCTCAGGACTGTTTGGCTGCGCTGCGTTCGCGAGGGCCTGGCCAGAGCCCCGAGGGCGTGGCCTGCCACCTCCTCTAGGGCGCCACCCTCCGCCGCGGTCTTGCAAATGGAGGTTGACCGCGCTGCTGTGCTTGAGGGAGAGGTCTTACTACCCCCTGGCCGTGGCTGGTGCTGCGGTGGTGTTCTACGCCACTGGTGCTCCTGTTGGCGCTTAGGCTGGAAGGGCTTATGTGGCCACATCTTCGCCATCTGCTGAGATGCCTCCCGGGCCTTAACAGAGCGTTGCAGCATCTCCTCAACCGCTGGGCCAAACGTGTGCCCCGGCGTAATAGGAGCATCTAATAATGGGGCCTTGTCAGGCTCTTGAACTCTCGCCTGCGAGAGCCAGAGCTGCCTTCTGGCGACCACCAGGGAAGCAATACTCCTGCCTTGAGCCCGTGTATTCAACTGCGCTATCTTCACTAGGAGTTGCGCGACCAGCACCAATTCCGCCCTCAGAGATGCCGATGGGTGCTCCGGGAGACCTTCACCAGCGACGCCTGGTAAACTGAAAGGAGGCTGGCCACGTTGGACAACCTAACTGCCTCTGTAGCCGCAAGTAGCCCTTCTTTAAATGGATCTCTGTGGTCCTGCACTGTTTGTTAGGACACGCAGGGTCCTTAGCTAGACCCGAAAGTGTCAGATTTCTAACTAGGGCTGCAAAGGCAGCATCAACCGGTGGGAAGGACACCAGACCAGCCTCACTCCCTTCCGCGAAGTTGCCGGTGAAGAAGCCGGGGCCCCCCAGGTGGACTGTACCTCCTTAATAAAATCAGGGAAGGCTGGGAGCGTCCTGGGCTGTGGAGACCGTACAGACGGCGACTCAAACAGTGACCGCCGAGGTAATTCCACGGCTGGCCACTCAATCCCCAGGTGGCGAGTTGCTCGCTCCACCAGTGACCACAAGGGATCACTGGTGCCCAGCACCTCCAACTCAGTGTCTTTCTCCGAGTGCTGGGATGTCAGTTCAGCTTCCACACTGTCCTCCTCAAGGAGAGGCTCTCCTTCGGAAGCATCCCTGGAGATGGCATTTAAGTCCCATACCCCTTGGGGTTGTTGGACAACAGGGACGGCCAGAGGCTGTGGCTGAAACGCCGGCTGATTGGCAATTGGTCCGGTTGGTGGTGCAATGTTGGTAAGAGACATGAGCAACGATTGCTGACCCATCATCACGTCCATAAACTGGGACATTTTCGATGTGAGCTCTGCCACGCCTGACTTGTCCCTATAACGCCTGTCCCGACGAGGAGAACGGGAGCGTCCCCTACGGCGGGGTGACACGGAGCGAGACCGTGATCGGCGAGAACGTTCCCTGCGAGGGGAGGAGCCTCGGGATCGAATAGACGGGCTACGAGAGCGCCCGGCACGTCTATGGTCTGTAGAAAGACGGACGGCGAAGCCAAGCGAGAACGCAATGCCGAAGCAAAGCGTGAAAGCTGAAAAAAATATAATAATGCTCCGTAGAGCGAACACTGAAATCAACTCAGAGAAGGGGCAGTAGCCAGCTTCTCAAGCTCAAGGCTGACGAGTACAATCAGTGGTGTAATTCTCAGAGAGAACTTACCAGCTCAATGTCCTACATAGGCTGAAGGCAAAAGAGGAAGAGAGTCTCTGCGCGCTGTGTATAGTAAGCTCCCAAGGGGGCGGGCTTACGTGGCAGGTCGCGCAGAGGCCTATCGGCAGCTTTGCTATAGGAGCTCAGCCAATCCCTACTGCCGGACGGCAATATCCCATACTTGATGGTTATTTTCGACTTGAAAGGGAACCACTGTTCCCTCCTTCCTCCCTACCTATTGTAGATGCCACCAGTCCAGACATCAGGCCAGGTCATGCCCATCTGCGATGGAGTGTGACATGTGAAAACCCATGCATTAGTGGACACAGGGTGTGGTCAGACCTTAATTAGAACGTCTGTCTTGGGCGGTGTGTTGTGGCAGCCACAAGGTCAGGTGGCTATCTCCTGTATTAATGGAGACACAGCAACAAACCCCACAGTCAAAGTATATTTATCGGTAGGACCAATAAAACGTCACCTAGTAGTTGGGGTGGCGGAAAGGCTACCACACCCAGTAATTCTGGGCTGAGACTGGTCAAACTATAAAGAATTGGTGAAATTAATGGCAGTCTTGACTGCACACGTAAACGTGGCTGTGACGAGGTAAAGTGATCTTATGCTAAAACTCGACCTCCCAACCACCAGGGGGCTGTGAGCCAACCTCGAGGCTTTCAACAGAGATGGCGTGACGTGGAAGTTCCGGCTTTTGGGCAGAAATCCCAAAGAGCGTCGCCATCTTTGTTGGGGCAGCAATAGGAGAATGTGCTGGAAAACTCCAGAATCAGCAGGCAATTTAAATATCAATCGCTGATTGGTGTTCGGCTGATTGGGGTGTGTTCCAAGTCACATAAAAGGGCTCTGGTTGCAACACTCGGGGTTGGTCCATGGGAACGCCAGAGGACTCGCTCAAAAAAGGGAAATAACCACAATACCAGCAGAGGTGGAATCTTTTCTTTACAGAACCGGAGAACCTGCCATGAGGAAAGGATCCAGAAACCAGACAAGGGCCTTAAGAAGGAGATATTCGGAAGACCTCTGGCTGTTTAATTTAGTTTCCCTTATATCGCATGTTTGTGTAAATTTGAGTTAGTTACCCCGATACCATTGCTGGTAGAGGAGTTTTGTTTTGTTATCATTTTTGGTTTAAATAATAAACCTGGAACTATCTCCACGGAGGAGTAAATTGTGACTCTGCTTTCTTGATGGCCATCCTGTAACAGTGGCAGAAAAGAATGCAAGGGAAATAATTGGTAATGTTTTTCCCTTTCAAACTGAAATGGTTTCCCCCCTTTTTTGTCCAAAAAAACCAAATAAAGATAGATGGATAAGCCAAGAGGGCGAGGTTACTGGGCCATCTAGGGCAGATGCCCCTCTCAATATACTGGACATGTGGCACTCAAGCGCGGACATAGTGTGGGGCCAAAACAACGACCCCTCACTAGGGCTCAGGTGTGGACTCTACTGGGGGTAGTTGGTTATTACCGAAGATTTATCCCTGAGTATGCCACAGTGGTCTATCCCTTAGTTGACCTCACCAGAAAGAGCGCACCAAATTTAATTAAGTGGTCAGTAGAATGTCAGAGGGCGTTTGATATTGTTAAGCAGAGACTCTGCCAGGCCTCCGCTCTCATCACTCCAGACTTCACTAAGAGATTCATCCTCCACACCGATGCGTTGGATGTTGGTTTGGGTGCAATCTTGTCCCAAGCAGTAGACGGAGTAGAACATCCCATCTTGTACATCAGTAAAAAACAATGCTCCCTCGGGAGCGCAACTACTCAGTGGTCAAAAAGGTTTGGCCATTAAATGGGCCACTCTTTAAAATACTACCTGTTGGTGCATTCATTTGATCTTGTCACTGACCACGCCCCACTCAAGTGGTTAAGCACAATGAAGGACAGCAATACCCGGATAACTTGGTGGTATCTGGCATTGCAGCCCTTCATGTAACACCGTGTGGGGAAAGACCACCAAAATGCAGATTATTTTTCCCGGGAGGGTGGGAGTAATGGGAAAAGCAGATTTAGTCGAGTGTTCCTTCGGCTCCACTCTGAGTGGTGGGATATGTGACAGAGATCGAATGATTCTTGGTGTTAGATCTTCCCCCCCGACCTGCGAGGGCACTGTGTAAAGGGAGTACCCTGGACTAAATGGCATGACAGTTTATTAGGTGGAAGTTGGCCATCTAGAAAAGGGGCGGAGTTACGGCATACAAACTCAATGACTTGGATGGGGAACGGCGTGGCATCTGAGGATTGGAGGAGTGGATGCCCTCGTTAACTAAGGGGTCATGAGTGAGGGTATAAAAAGGGGACGTAGTAAAGTGATCTGTTTCTTTTTAAATGGTTAGACAGAACCTAAAAGGAGAAAGGTGAAAAATGGGAGTGTTGTGTTTGTTTCGTACTTTTTTGCTAAAACTGTTTGTTTGTTGTTTAGACTGCTAACACGATCCAGAGCTGTAGCCAAAGGCCAGCACCAAACCGGACACCAGCACTTCCCTTGTTTCACAGAAAAATGTATTTGCGCCACAAGTACTAATTCACTCACTAAAGAACCTGTGTATGTGTTTTGTGTTACGTGTGGGTGTATAAAGAACGGGACTATTGGTTACGGGTCAAACCCGGGGATTATAAATAAAGTGATACACACCGCTGTATCACTTCACACCATTATTGTTTACTGTTGCTTTGCCGTTAGGCTTTGGAAAAAATACAACCAATAAACACCATTGCACCTGAATATCGTTGTTTGTCTGTTTCTTCTACACTGCTGTATTGCCTTTACCTGCACACACTTACTTTGCCACAGGTCCAAATATTTTACCCCCGATTTTCAGTGATATTTTACTGTGGCAACACCTTGGTAATTTGAATTGCTGTGTATTGTTGTGTGATGTTGTACAATGTGTTACTTCATTGTATTATAAGAACATAAGAACATAAAGTTTACAAATGAGAGGAGGCCATTCAGCCCATCTTGCTCGTTTGGTTGTTAGTAGCTTATTGATCCCAGAATCTCATCAAGCAGCTTCTTGAAGGATCCCTGGGTGTCAGCTTCAACAATATTATTGGGGAGTTGGTTCCAGACCCTCACAATTCTCTGTGTAAAAAAGTGCCTTCTATTTTCTGTTCTGAATGCCCCTTTATCTAATCTCCATTTGTGACCCCTGGTCCTTGTTTCTTTTTACAGGTCGAAAAAGTCCCCTGGGACAACATTATCAATACCTTTTAGAATTTTGAATGCTTGAATCAGATCACAGCGTAGTCTTCTTTGTTCAAGACTGAATAGATTCAATTCTTTTAGCCTGTCTGCATACGACTTGCTAAAGTGTCTGTTTCCACAATTGGTTTAAACTTTTCCCATAATTATATGTATTATCAATATGCAATTATGAAATATGTTCAAGGGAAAATTGCTCCAAATTCCTGTATAAAATCTTTTCAACGATGAACAAGCCAGAAAGCTGGAATAATGTAATGAAGAAAAATATACGAGTGCTAGGCTTTCAAAAATGAGAATGCAAAAAATAATCCATACATTGTTAAAGTGCTTTTTTGGTCATTCTCCCTTTGATTACTCTATGGGTAAAAAAACAAAACAATATCCAGATGGATTGAACACTTTCATTAATTGTTTGGAGTTGTTGGAATAATAATACATTAAAATATATTATTAATCCCTGTAATTTATCAAAGGATCTTTACTGTGAAAAAGTAATCTAGTCATGTCATTACATTAGTTTTGCTTTTAAGTGAAGGTTTTTGTTAGACACAAATACATTGCTGAAAAAAGGGGCATTTTTGCTTTAATTTTAATTTTTTAAATGACTGAAAAACTATTCAACAAACTAAAGCCTTTATCCGACATCCCTTTAATTATACTTTTCTTGGAGCAGAATGGCTCTTTGTCAACAATCTGATTGTTCATACATTGTGACTCTTCTGTATTTTCCCAAGGTCTTTAACCGCGAGGCTGAGCTAAAGGCACATCATGTTAATTTATATCATCTTCCATTATACATCAGTGTCAGTGTAAAGAGCCTGTGATGCTGAAATGGGACACAAAAGGACTATAGAAATCTGGTCATGACTAACTGCTTTATATTAAATAGAAGTCCACAACACTTTTACAATATTTCCCTATTTCCATTTAATGCAAAAAAAAAAAAAAACAACTGTGGCTGTCACAGTATGGCACAATGACTTTTCATTTGAAGGTAAAAATCTGGATATTTTCCCCCTTTATCTAAACACGACAGAACTAAACGTTTCTTGTTTTAAATATTTATTTCGGGAAACAGTTTATGTAACGAGCAACTGCTAATGGCTGCTAAAATGTGACAGATTACATTGCAAAACTGTGGAGAAGGACAAAAAACAACCTACTCCTGTCACTGACAGGACCTTTTGTTCAAGGTTCAAAGTGGTTTAGTTTCTTCTTTACATACTGAGTAACTAGGAAAGTAAAAGGACTGGATTTGCAATGTCCAGCTCGATACACAGTAGGTGTGGTGTCTTATTATCCCCCATTGGAATCTATTAGCAGTAACTACACTTCTGATTTCTCTGAGGGTGTGTATCATGCACTCAGAATGTCATTGACTAGGATTTCTAAAGGCTAAACCACCACAGAATCTACATAAACAAATTAAATACATTAATATTGTTTTTTATCTGCTTTTTATTTAGATTTAATGACTTATAATACATGTTTGTGGCTATAATACCTCTAATCAATTTCAGAGTGTGTATTCTCTTGCACTCTTATACAGTAAGTGCAGTTAATATGCATATAATCTAAAGGAAGAATCACATACAGATGGTAATGAAGTAGCTTAACATTTTTCAAGCATTGTGTCACTAAGATTTTTTTACTTCACTGTCAACTGGTGGTAAATGGGAAAACATGGCAAGTGTAGATTTAGAGTCGGGAATCAGGGTCTGGAGAACAGGGATTTGTTTAGAAGCTCGAAATGGTAAATACTGGGGAATGGAAATTGTCTGTAGAAGCAGGGATCTGAGATTTACATAGAATACATTAACTTGCTTAAAGAAAGCATTTAAAACTATGTTCTTCTTAATAAACCCATAGAAAAAAAAGAGAATACAAAAATAGAGGCACTGTGTTAACTTGTAAAGCTGTTGATATTGTTAAATGTCATTGTGTCAACTACGACTGGTGTCTAGATTTTGACACTGCCACAGTGTAAACTGGTACAGGCGGTTTCCATAAATTCTGTTACTATAAATGTGTAGGATTCTTTGTCTTCAGTTCTTACCAATTTCCACCGATAAATTCCCGCTTTTTTTAAAAATGCTCCTTACCGATCTTTAGCTGGCTTAATCGTGGTCCTCCAGACGCAGTACCACTTAAAACCACTAGAAGTGCAATTCATTTTAATGCGTGTATTGCAAACACCTGGGAGCTCATCTTTTATGAGTCTCGTCAGGTTTGCTCGGGCACTGCAGATTTAAATTTACTGTTTGCATTACCAGCTTCCACCATTTACAGCCAACTGGCAGTTTTTATTTGAAAAACAGACAAATCTGTATTTATTGACTGTCTGTAAGAATGTTGTGACGGAACAAAACATTTACACACCTTATCTATTTTAAGATGCTTCAGTGAACATATTTCAATTATGAGGCTGTTTAAAAATTGCCTGCGCTTAAAGTTTGTTTAACCTTAGTATCAGTTTATTTTGCAATGCTTTGAACTGACTATTGTGGTAATACTATTCTGTTTAAACCCTTACATGTATAATTTGGATCGTCTCATCATTGCAATATGGTTGTGGCATGATTCTGTGTTTTGCTGCTGTTTTTATAATGGCTACAGTTGAAGCTGCCTGAATTTCAATTCATATTATGCCTATGGATGAAAAGGTACTTTACAATGTGTTTTAAATGCTGAATTTCATTAAGATTCTTAGAATGTAACAGGCTGTGTATTGGTCAGTTGTAATAGATTTTGATAAATAGCGTTAAATACTTTGAACAAGTATGCTGTCTTTTATTTGCATTTTAACAATGTACAGTACCAAAACAATTATAAATGCAGAATATTCATGAACATCACTGACCTGATTTTTCTTCCACTGATTTCCTCCAGGTTTTAATTGTAAAAATGAACACTGAATAATTCCTGGAAAATTCAGAAAAAAATACAAATAACATATAAATTTGTAATCAATCGTATAAGTATAACTATATGTCTAAATATATAAACACCCCCCACACTGTGATCCCCACATACAGTAAAAGAACATCTCCCAGTATTTCTGAAACACCACTGTAAAAAAAAAAAGAAGAAAAACATTTCCATGTGCCCTATTCAGCTAGATTAGATGGATTATGGACTATTATAGCAATAGCAGGCCATCAATTCAGAGGTAGAAAATGCTTGTTGCTTGATACTGAACTGAGAGCACAGGGATCAAACACTAACAAGACAAAAACATAATACATGTAAACAGGCGGAAACCTGGCATGCTGTGATGCCAGGGCTCCCCTGGTGCAGCACCCAGCTCACACACAACATCAAAGGCTGCAATGTCTCCCTCTCTCTTCTGTAGCCCTGAGTTCCCCACATCAAAGGCTTTCAGTTCATTACACTTTTTTATTAAGAGGGCATGCAAGTAACAGAAGCAGATAGATGATTACAAGTTGTTTTGGGGAATAACAATACAGCAGGATCCCTTAGTACAACTAAATCCTGGTTCAAAATACATTGAAAATTGCCAAAAGTAATCCAAAGAAATATTTTTTTTCCCCTCTAGAGATTACAATATTTTTTTTAATATAACACATCCCCTATGTAAAACATGTGTTTTATTTATACGCAAGTAAGCTTACTTCATTTTAACAGTATTAATTAATGATGCAAGCAAATTCCTACATTGAACATGATTGAGTGAATGATACTAGCAGTACACAAGGTACACCGTATGAAAGCTGAATTATGGTTTGTAGCAAAGAACTATACATTAATGAAAATGTAATTGAAAGTGAATAAAAAAAAAACAGGCTTCAATTATTTTGAAATACCACTGCTAGACATTATTACTACTGCTTAATTACAGTTTAAAAAATCAAGGGATTTCAGGATTGATGGTGATGATCTTGACCCTGTTCGTGGCTCCGCAATAACGGTCCGATTCACTCTTACATTATTTAAAAAACAAAAATGAACAACTACCTAGCCTATGGATTAAGGTTATTATATTTTATCATGTTCGCTTAATTGGCCGCCAGCTTCTTTCAGTTACTCATCTTTTGTTAGCCACAGTAATACATTGTGAAACCCCATAAATACATACACAATTAAGAAAAGGGTGCATGCTATATTTCTAAAACTACAGTTATATGAGATAATAAAATCGATATTAAATCTGATTAGCACTCATTTAGGCATAAAACTTTCTATTGCAAAATAAACTTGGCATCTAATGTCAAAAATCATCAACACCTGATTGTGATAATGGCTTTACCTGATGGTAAAGCCATTATCAGCTCACACATCCAGCAATATTAAGATCTTTACCCACAAACTGACAGCTGGATGGCTACACTGCATAGGCTTGCTGTGTAAGTCTTGGGTTTTGAATTAATTGCATTAAATACTTATGTGAAGCATTTTCCTTTTTTCCATCTTCCCCACCCTGAATTGCTGCTTGAAATTAGACTGTTGTTCTCTGACCTAGATGTTTCTTCAGACTGCAAAATTAGTTTAATCTGGTTTTCCTTGGATAAACTAAGCAAGAGTAATAAGCAATTCTTTAAAGAAAGGCTTTTGCTTTGTTGTATCACTTTGATCCATGTGGAACTGACCACAATACTACGGTCATACTTTAAAGCAAGGGCAAAGACAATTTTTATAAACAGTGTAAGAAACAAGTTAGTTGCACGTTTCTTTGTAGTTCTATACTGTTAACATTGTTTATTACTTCCTTTTGTCTCTCCACTTCCTGTGTTTCCGGTAACAACCCCATATACTGTAGTTTTTCTCTATGCAGCATTGTCGGCAAGGGTATGGCTCAAATAGGATCCTGTAGTATAGCCTAGGACTGGAAGTGTTGTCAGAATGGCCTCCTGTTGTTTATAACTTTCTTATGTAAAACATGAAAGTTAACTTGGCAGGACAAAATGGCTTTATCCATATGAAGGTCTGGAAAACAAAAGTATCGACATTAAAACAAAACAGCTGATGTTCTTTGTAACGTTTACCATCCCTTAAAGACGCATTACACAGTTGTCTTTGATTTTCTGGCTTCAGCTGCAGTGAGATACAGATGTTTTGATTTATCGGTCACCCACTAACATTTTAATCTCAGAAAACGTCAGGTTATCCAGCTTCTTTGTAATTATAGCACCATCATTGTGACAGGAGGGAGCATGAACTGGATACACTATGATGCCCAATCAGAAAATATCTTCCTCCTGGCAAATGCTATCAAGTTGATAAGTGCATTTCCAACTGATGTATGACCCATGACATGTTAATGAAAATATCAAAACAATTGAGACTATGTTTAAAAATCTATTACTGTGATACCGACAGCATAGGATACACCAAAGGTAAAGTAATGCGTTTCTTGTAAACACTACAGGGTGTTCTGCAACACTTTAAAATACACTGTTACCAGTTAAGTGCCTGGAATGCACACATGGGTTCATCGTACATGATTCATAGGTGAATATTCTAATATCTACAGCAACTAATACAGCGAGTTAGCTGAAACAAGTGCAGTATTATCTGTCTGTTTTAAAATATGGAAAGAGTTTTACATACTATGTAATAGATCTCCAGCCCTTGCCTTTCCACTCAGTCCAATGGGCTGACATGCCAATTCATTACAGTGGTGCCCTATAGGAAAATAATCCTGATCTGTGTTCTTTGCATTATAGCTATAGCATGTATGCTGGCTCATGGGAAACGTAGTCTCTAAAGTTGTTTTGGATCTTGGGGGATGGCGGAATGAGTTGATAATATTAACATCAGAATAAGACAGTACTTACTTCGAGTGAAGAGCTTGCTCTTTAGTTCAATGATAAGACGTTTGTCTTTGGAGTTCACATCCAGCCTTTGTCTTTCCATTCAATTTATTTGCACCACTTTGAAAGAACTTTTATACATAGTGCCAATTAGGCAATTAGGAGGATTAAATGGAATAGTGCTGGATTATTTATGTTTTGGTCCACAAGCATAACGATAAGGGTTTATTTTGACGTAAATCAAAAATGGGAAAGCTGTTTAGAAAGTGAGTTTTAAAGTGCTGAAAAAATTAATGATTTTCAGTCAGGACAATCTTGTATTAAATAACCACCTTTATTATAATACAAAATCTTACAGATTTCCAAAATCATTGAACCCAAACAATGGGTGAATAAAAATGTAAATAAAAATAGTTTCATTGTGCCGCCTGCTAAAAAACAAACAATAAAATAATAAATCTATGCCACGTGTTCATCCCGGTGAACAAAAATGAGGAGCATAGTATACTCCCCCCTCAGGAAGGAGGCTGCTGGGAGTGAGGTGGTGGTGTTTGGGGAGGAGGTGGTAATTCGAAAGCACGGCAAGACTGCGTTTGCGAAATAGGTATATATATATATATATATATATATATATATATATATATATATATATATATATATATATATTGTGATAAGAGAGAAAGGATCAATGCTGTAAATCTCCTCCCAACTAGAAAGGGTGCTGTGTAAAGGTGAGGGTATGCTGCCTCCTAGATTTGCCACCTCGGTGGTAGGTGGAAACCGGAAGGTGACCATATTAGAGGGGCGTGAGCTGCAAGTACTCGGACGATTCCATTGCAGTCAGCTGCGGGCAGCCCTCTATTGGAGAAACCATGGCGACGCGCTGACTGCAGGGAGGAGTTTGCTGGGTACAAAGGGGAAGCAGCTACGTCAGTACCTGGGCTTTTGCGCTGAGAGAAATGAGCCACCAGCCGGAGCTGTTCTCGTTTTGTTTTTGTGTTACGTGCTGTCTGTGTTTGTTTTTACAGCAGAGGAGTAGGAGCGAGGGGATGCAGCCACTGAGCCAGCACAATCCCCGGAGCACTTCCTTCACAGCACGGCACCAACCACTCACCACAATCCCTGGAATAACAGAGCACAGTTTTCGTGCACAGAGGATCGTGGATTAGGAGTGTTTTTCTTTTGTTATTTTTGTTATTTTGTTTCTTAAACTTTATTAAATAAATCATGGATATTTTGGGAGAATCTGGTTTGGACATTGTATTTATTGCACCACGTCACTCGCATCCTGTCACAGTTGGTGACCAGAAGTGAGATCCAGAATGGACGCCGCCGCGCTTGGAGCAATATTGGAGGCACAGGAGCGAAGACATCAAGAGGGAATGGCAACTATGATGGAGCGCTTGCACGCAATGTTCCTGGAAGCCAATCGGGGGAGGGAACCGGCGACCGAACCAACGGTACCCTTTCCGAAAATAAGGGTAGTAAAAATGTCGCTGGAGGATGATCCCGAGGCCTATTTGTTAGCCTTTGAAAGACAGGCAACAGCAGCACAATGGCCTCGGGATTGGTGGGCTACTCAGCTGGGACCCAATTTGATTGGGGAGGCCCAGGCAGCTTACCAAGCCTTGACTAATGAAGACGCCCTCAATTATGACCGAGTGAGGCAGGCCATTCTCCAGCGGCTGGATATTTCGGAGGAAACACATCGTCGCCGGTTCCGGGAATACCAGCGACCCCCAGGACTGCGACCTCGGGTGGTGGCGCAACAGCTGGTGGACCATGTGACCCGGTGGCTATGCCCCGGCACCAATGATGCAGAACAAATTACGGAGACAATCGCCATCGAACAGTTCATACAGGTGCTGGGGCCAGACACGCAAAACTGGGTCAGTCGCCACCGTCCCACCACCCTGGATGCAGCAGTCAGATTGGCTGAAGGGTTCGAGGATGCCCTGCGCACCCTCCAGTGGTTGCCATCCCGACTTCTGCCTCCAAAAAGCCACGAGCGGCGGAACTCCCACCACCACGTCTCACCCTCACTTCCCCTGGACCAGCACTGCAACGTCACCCCATGGGCGGCCTCCCTCCAACACAATGGAGATCGAGGGCGACCCCCAGCGGGGTAAGAGCAGAGCACCCCTCCCCGTTGTCGAGCCGGCAACGGGACACGCAAGCTCCGTGGACACCCTTTCGCCCCACTTGTTACCGGTGCCAGGAGGTCGGCCACCTCGCCAGGAACTGCCCGGTGGCCATGGAATGTGGTGTGGCCTCGCATTATGTTCTAACAGCACCAGGTAAGTCCAGGGGTAATAATTGGGAGGGGCCTTGTATTGTTAATGTACGGGTTGGTGATGTGAGCACCCACGCATTAGTGGACTCAGGATGTGGGCAAACTTTGATTAGGCGAGCTCTATTGAAGGGGGTACCTTGGTGGTCACGGGGGGTCGTGGTCATTTCCTGTATCCATGGGGATAACAAGGACTACCCCCTCACCAAATTAGATTTGACAGTTGGATGTTATACCCACCGCGTAATCGTGGCTGTGTCAGAAAAGTTACCATATCCAGTTATTTTAGGTCGAGACTGGCCGCATTTTGACAGCATGATTTATAAAACGGTAAAACCAGTCTCCGGTAAGACCATGGGAGCAGCTGGGGAAGCTATTGGGAATATTTTTCCGCTGCACACTGAACTGTTCCATTCTCGATTTCGCCCGAAAAAAACAAAAAGAGAGTGGAGGGTTGAAAAATGGGAAGGAACATTAATGAAACAAGGCTGGGGTTTGGTAGGGGAAACTTCAGAATCGGTCAAATGTAAGGGTAAGGGGATTGGGACTCAGTGTGACCTGCGGGGACAGGTTACTGAGACCCCCAGTGCTGAAGCTACTTTAGCTCCACTCGATATCCCGAAATTCTGGGACCGAGATGTGGACCTAGCATTGGAACAAAAGAACGATCCTTCGCTGGTACACATCTGGGGGCAGGTTCGGTCTATCGAGGGGAAGGATGTAGAGGATAGCCGCCGCTTACATATCCCCACCACATTATTGTCGGGCACTTACTATATAGAGTATCCCAAGCCACAAGCACAAGTCAGATTGTAACACAACTACTCGTTCCTCAGTCTTTTCGACGTGAGATCATGCGGTTGGCTCACGATGTCCCCTGTTCAGGCCATTTAAGTATCGATAAGACTCGGGAACGAATATTGGCTCGATTTTATTGGATGGGAGTTTTTAGTGAGGTGGCGCGATATGTAGCGGAATGCCCGGAATGCCAGCAAGTAGCGCCGGGGCGGGTTCGCCCGGCCCCACTGGTCCCACTGCCCCTAATCTCAGTTCCCTTTGAGCGCATTGCTATGGACATAGTGGGTCCATTGAGCCAGTCTGACTCTGGATATACGCACATTTTGGTAGTGGTGGACTACGCGACTAGATATCCAGAGGCAGTACCATTGAGATCCACTAGCGCTGCAGCAATTGCCAGAGAGCTAGTACACATTATAGCGAGGGTAGGAATTCCAAAAGAAATCCTCACTGATCACGGAACCAACTTTATGTCACAATGTTTGAAAGAATTATATAAATTATTGCAAATTAAGTCCATTCGAACCTCTGTTTATCATCCGCAGACGGACGGTTTGGTGGAACGTTTTAATCAGACTTTAAAACAGATGCTGAAGCGGTTTGTCAACCAAGAGCAAAAACATTGGGCTAAGCTCCTCCCCTTCTTGATGTTTGCAGTGAGAGAGGTGCCTCAGAGTTCGACCGGGTTCTCTCCCTTTGAGCTCCTGTATGGGAGACAACCACGGGGGATCCTCGATCTTGTGAAAGAAGGGTGGGAGGAGCAAACAAAAACTTCCAAAAATATAGTGAAATATGTAATTATGTTAAGAGACCGCCTTGAATTGGTTGGTCGTTTGGCACAAGAAAATCTAAAACTAGCTCAGCATCGCCAGGAGCAACAGTACAACAAACAAGCACGAATTCGGACCTTTCGGCCAGGTGATAAAGTACTGTTGCTACTTCCAACCTCGGAATCTAAGTTGTATGCTAAGTGGCAGGGGCCATATGAGGTGATACAGGGAATTGGTAATGTAAATTATGAAATTAGACAACCCGATCGCCGGAATAAGACAGAAATCTATCACGTTAATTTGCTAAAACCCTGGACTGAGAGGGAGGCCCTATTTGTAGCTGGTGACAGTTTAGAAGAGGATTTTGGTCCTACTGTCAATCCACCAGCTACAACTCATATTCCGATGGAGGAACAGTTACTTCCGGATCAGAAACGTGAGCTCCACCTGGTGGTGGAAAGGTTTAGTGATGTTTTTTCTGACTTGCCTGGCAGAACTAATGTTATTTCTCATGCTATTATTACTCCACCAGGTGTCAAGGTCCGAGAGAGACCGTAGCGGATCCCGGATAGTCGCAGGGGTCCTGTCCACAAGGAAGTGGAGGATATGCTCAAGCTTGGAGTCATTGAACCTTCCCGCAGCGAGTGGTGCAGTCCGATTGTGATGGTGGGAAAGAAGGACGGCTCCACTCGGTTCTGCGTGGACTTTCGAAGGTTAATGCCATCTCCAAGTTCGATGCATATCCAATGCCCCGGTGGATGAGCTCCTCGACCGACTGGGTAAGGCGCAGTTAATTTCGACCTTGGATCTGACGAAGGGATACTGGCAGATTCCACTCACTCAGAGCTCAAGAGAGAAAACTGCTTTCTCTATCCCAGATGGCTTGTTCCATTTCCGGACCATGCCCTTCGGGTTGCATGGAGCTCCTGCCACCTTTCAGAGACTGATGGACCAGGTCTTAGCTCCCCATCATCAGTACGCAGCCGCGTACATTGATGATGTGGTGATTTTTAGCTTCACCTGGAAGGAGCATATTGTTAGGATTTTAGCCATCCTTCAGTCTCTGAGAGAGGCAGGGCTAACAGCCAAGCTGGGCAAGTGTGCATTTGGCAAACAAGAGACCCAATATCTTGGCTACATTATGGGTAATGGTCAGGTGAAGCCGATCGCCTCCAAAGTCCAGGCGCTGGTGGAGACGGCAATCCCGAGAACCAAGCCACAGGTGAGATCACTATTGGGGTTAGTCGGCTATTATCGCCGTTTTATCCCCGAGTATGCCACCATAGTCAACCCCCTAGTTGAACTCACCCGAAAGGCTGCTCCAAAATTAGTTAAATGGACAGGGCAGTGTCAGGAAGCATTTGATACGATTAAAAAGCGACTCTGTCAAGCGCCCGCTCTAATTTCACCAGATTTCAGCAAAGAGTTCATCCTGCAGACTGATGCCTCCCACATTGGTCTGAGGGCGGTCCTGTCCCAACAAGTTGACGGGGTAGAACACCCTATTATTTACTTGAGCAAAAAAGTGGCTCCTAGGGAAATTAACTACTCCGTCATTGAGAAGGAGTGTTTAGCCATCAAATGGGCTACTCACGCTCTTCGCTATTACTTGTTGGGGCGTTCTTTCTCTCTTATCACTGATCATGCTCCTTTAAGGTGGTTACACACGATGAAGGACAATAACGCTCGGATAACTCGGTGGTATCTGGCGCTGCAACCCTTCCACTATACAGTGAAATATCGTGCGGGTAAGGAGCATCAAAACGCAGATTTTTTTTCAAGGGAGGGGGGCCCATTGGGGAATGTAGAGTTGGCCGAGTGTTACTTCGGCATCACTCTGAGGGGTGAGATATGTGATAAAGAGAGAAAGGATCAATGCTGTAAATCTCCCTCCCAACTAGAAAGGGTGCTGTGTAAAGGTGAGGGTATGCTGCATCCTAGATTTGCCACCTCGGTGGTAGGTGGAAACCGGAAGGTGACCATATTAGGAGGGGCGCGTAGCTGCAAGTACTCTGGATGATTCCATTGCAGTCAGCTGCGGGGCAGCCCTCTATTGGAGAAACCATGGCGACGCGTTGACTGCAGGGAGGAGTTTGCTGGGTAGAAAGGGGAAGCAGCTACGTCAGTACCTGGGCTTTTGCGCTGAGAGAAATGAGCCACCAGCCGGAGCTGTTTTGTTTTGTTTTGTGTTACGTGCTGTCTGTGTTTGTTTTTACAGCGGAGGAGTAGGAGCGAGGGGCTGCAGCCACTGAGCCAGCACAATCCCCGGAGCACTTCCCTCACAGCACGGCACCAACCACTCACCACAATCCCTGGAATAACAGAGCACAGTTTTCGTGCACGGAGGATCATGGATTAGGAGTGTTTTTCTTTTGTTATTTTTGTTATTTTGTTTCTTAAACTTCATTAAATAAATCACAGATATTTTGGGAGAATCTGGTTTGGACATTGTATTTATTGCACCACGTCACTCGCATCCTGTCACATATATATATATATATATATATATATATATATATATATATATATATATATATATATACTGTATATATATATATATATATATATATATATATATATATAGTATATATATATATATATATATATATATATATATATATATATATATATATATATATATATATATATATATATATATATATATATATATATATATATATATATATATATATATATATATATTCTTTATATATATATATATATATATATATATATATATATACAGTATATATATATATATATATATATATATATATATACACATACTAAAAGGTTTAAGCTTTTCATAGCCGTCCGGACACTTCTAAGTTAAAGTCTACTGCACGCTGTTTCAAATTGGTAGCCTATATTACCACAAGGGGGTTAAGAACTACAACTGTCTCTGTATGCCTGGCTTTTTCTTACGACTATTCATTGTTGTGTTCGCATTCAGGGGTTGTGCAGTAATGACCAGGGGCCAAGTACCCACCTACGTGACCATATAATGATCAATAATTATCAAATAACTACTTACACAACACAATGTGTACGGGAACACTGAAGCGCCAATAACGTCTCACTCACATCACGATTATTTAAATAATAATATTCTATTTCCTGCTGTAGCTGCATAAAGTCCTAATTGCTGTCGATTGAACAATAAAATGGAATCAGCGGAATACGACGAGGTTTTTTTTTTTAAACAGACATTTGTTATTATGATGTTCAAATAACATGTACGGTTAAAAAAATACAAAAATAATTTGGTTGGCCAATGCATGTCCAACATTATTTGCTATATGAGACACCGGAGTGCAGTGGACTTCAACTTAAGTGTAAAAAAGTGATCATATTACCCCACATGCAGACCCAGTGACAATTATTATTTATTAAATGCACAATATTTCAAATATAATTCACTCAAAATAAGACAGTACACGAAACAGTAACTTGCTGCACAAAAACGCTCTTTTTTGAGTACCTGCAGATATACCATGCACATTTCACAAGAAAAAAAAAAATTGTTTACATACCTTGTAAATCTTGAAGCGTTTATGTATATATTTCTCCTTTAGTCTTAATACTTTATGGTAGGCCAAACTATAGGCTACAAATCTTTCACCATCAATCTTTAACAGCTCAAACACATTTGAAAAGCAGCAACCCACTTCACAGCCACTCCTTGGTGCATGGTGGGTTACAGTAATTGACAGTTTTTTTCGTCCAATCACTGAAGTCCAATCTGTTTGACTATGTACCCTCCCTTTTCACGTCCTCGGATTTGTTTTTCAGGTCCTCGGATTTATTTTTTTATGTCCTCAGATTTGTTTTTCATGTCTTGGAATTTGTTTTTAGTTCCTCAGATTTGTTTTCAGGTCCTCAGTTAGTTTTTCAAATCTTTAAATTTGTTTTTAGGTCCTCGGATTTGTTTTCAGGTCCTCCTTATTTTTTTTTTATGTCCTCAATTTTTTTTTTCTTCATGTTTTGTAATTTGTTTTGAAGGCAAATGGTGGTCCCACCAAATATGGATTTGATTTAGATTTTTCTTCTGTTCACTCACTTTGCATTTAGTTAATTGATAAATATAATCTATTAACATGTCTATTTTTGAAAGCATTCTTACTTTACAGCATTTTTTCACACCTGCCTACAACTTTTGCACAGTACTGTATATATATATATATATATATATATATATATATATATATATATATATAAATTGCGGTCCACAAGCATCGTCCAACCAACCTGAACAACCTGGAGCATATCTGCCAAGAAGAATGGGCCAAAATCACTCCGACACTGTGTGCAAAGCTGGTACATACTTACCCCAAAAGACTTAAAGCTGTTATTGCAGCGAAAGGTGGCTCTACCAAATATTAATGTGTGGGGGTTGAATACTTATGCAAGCAAGATATTTCAGTTTTTTATTTTTCTTAAAAATATTTCCCAACATAAAACCAATGTCACCTTACAATAATTGATTTGAGTTTCAGTGTTTTAAAATAAATATCAAACAGAACGAAATTTCAATGTACCATTTGTAATTCAGCAATATGAGAGAATTGGTCAGGGGTCTGAATACTTTTGCAAGGCACTATATATCCATGGAGAAAAACAAGGTCTTGTTATATTGTTTTACTATTACATGCCATCATCAGCCACCTCAAAACCGAAATATTTATATACTGTACTTCACTGCGCAGACTAGCCAATCTGGAAGTAATTTAATCTTCTTTAATGCATGACGCATCTAAATGTATTAAGTAGCCAACAGTTCCCAAACTTTCTCAGCTCAAGGTCCCCCAAAACATTTTGAATCCTGGCTGAACCTCCCCACCCAATGAATCTGTATTATTATTATTATTATTATTATTATTATTATTATTATTATTATAGTCATTAGCAGATATCTTTATCATTTTTATTATTAAGTAATTTAGCTGCAGACACCTTTATCCATTGCGACTTATCCATTTTTTTTTTAAACGTACATATATTGTACTACATATACTGTACATTACAAGGGTAACAACATCACTACAAAAAATACACTTAGCCACACATTATGTCTCACTGCATGAGTAAAAGAGACATATGGTAGCATAACGGCAGACCAGTAGTTGTGCCAATGTTTTTTCTTGTAGATACTGAGCAGATCACCTTACTCTTATTGCAAACAACAAATTAAATGATAAAACAAAAAGGCACAAGGATAAAAATAAATTTAAGTAAATAATACTACTTACAAAGTACTCTGGGTTCTGCATGCCTAATGGGATGGGTGCGCTTGGTAATTCCTGCACAGGTAATTAAATTGCGGTTTCATTCCAGTCAATGATATTCACATGTCACTCTCCACATGCAGATGTGCTCTGTGCTTTGTCTTTAGTTCTGTCAGTGTGGAAAACCCAGTCTCACACATATATGTTGTAGCAAAGGGTAAAATAGCTCTTAGAGCTTTTTCTCTAACAACAAGGTACTCATCCATAATGTGTACCCAGAACTGTGGTAACGGAACAGCAGAGAATTTAATCTTTAAAGTCCCATCGTTTGACAGTTCAATCAATTCCTCTTGTATCGATTTCAGAATCAAAGGGATTTTGGATCTAATTCAAATGTTTGTTTTCGAGCTCTGGAAAGTATTCACTGAAGTAATGTTGCAGATGAATCAAATGAGACATGATGAGTGGCAGGATGCTGCTAGTACTCATGCTGGAAGTTTTAAGTTCTTCATGTAAAAGTGGAAACGTTTGTGTCACTCCTTCATTAAGTTTTTTCTTCCCAGAAAGCAATTTTTTTAGTGAATTCTCTAACTTTGTCTTGCATATTTAATACAGTTACATCACAGCCTTGACTACTTTGATTCAGAACATTTAACTGTCCAAATATATCCAACAAGTACGCTAGTTTCAGAATCCGTGTAGGATTTTCAAAACAACTTGTGAGTTGGCTATTCTCTGTTGATAAGAACTGCTTCAAACACTTGTTGCATGACTACCCCCCTTGACAGCCAGCGTTCTTCAAAGTGGAGCAGTAAGTGCTCGTGGCCTTGCAACCATTTCACTACAAAGTGCAGTAAACATTCTGTGTTTCAGGGGCCTTACTTTTATCATATTGACAATTTTTATCACTTCTTGCAGCAGCTGGTTAAACTCATCATCCATACGTTTGGCAACAAGTGCTTCACGGTGAAGCATGCAATGACTGGCATTTGGAGATTTTGCCTTTATAAAAGCTACAACACCATTACGTTTGCCGGTCATAGCAGCCGCACCGTCTGTGCATACTCCCACACATCGAGACCAGTCTATTGAATTTTCTTGAATATATCCATCTAGCACTGGATATTTCCTCATCAGTTGTTCTCCCTGGTAATTCTTTACAGAAAAGGAATTCTTTGACAAATTCCCCCCCTTCTATAAACCTAACATATATGAGTAGCCGTGCAGCATTCATCTAACGGCAAGGCAAAGTACGGGCTAGCACGCAACCTATCCAAAAGCTGAGCAGAAACATCTTCTGCCATGTCACATATCCTTCGGCACACAGTGTTGTTTGACAATGGCACCACTTCAATTTTTTTGGCTGCTTCCTCACCCAGTATTTCACAAACAATATCTGCAGTCGCTGGCAAAATGAACTCTTCCCCAATTATATGCGTTTTTTTGCGCGAGCAATGTGGTATGAGGCTAGAAAAGACTTGTTTTAAAATTTGGGATTCCTTTCTTCAAAGAAATCTATAGATTTTGTTTTTGTTGTAAATGCCGTTTCAACACTGATGGCTTGAGGCATTCATTAGATAGGATTTTGAAGCACATCACTCATTTTGGGTAATCAAGGCTTTGTAATGCAAGAAAACCCGAACTGAATGTACTCCGCATCATATTTTCGAGATTTAGATTTTGATGCCTTCACTGAGGATGGCTGCTCGTTTGTACAGGTGGTTCTTGTGGATGTCTTCATTGAGGATGGCTGCTCGTTTGTACAGGTGGTTCTTGTGGCACTGGTACTCGTGGAAGCATCACTGCATTCGTTTTCTTCCTCAGGCTCCTTTCGTTGGCGTTTCAGTAACCGCTCCATTTTGACTGTTATACTCTGTCGAGTTCTCACTGTACATGTGCAGAAGTGGAATGTTTTATTTTATCAACAGCAGGGGGAGAAAATATATCTAGAAGTTGAACGAAAAAATATATAAAATTGTTTTTTTTAAATCGTATTGCGAGAAATTCTGCTTTATATTTGGCCGGTGAGAGGAAACAGGAGTAGAGCATACGACAGAGGGTACACATGTTATGGATTTGTTGTTTTTCTTGATTTGTAGCTATTGAATGTTTTAAATTAATTTGTTAATCAGGTTCTTAGAAAAAGAAAAACTCCAATCAATGGAATAAAATGGTTAAATAATACTTTATGTGTGATGTTTGCCTACAAGACTAACAATGATTTCATACATGGGGGTTATACACATCATACACATAGGAGGGGTGTTACGCAAAAAACACTCTATCATATAATAATAGACCAGTGGTTCCCAACCTTTTCAGTAACGGCACACTTCAATGAGACAAACAATTCCACGGCACACTGACTTTTTTCAGCTGAATCGATTGCTCATAAACATCACAGTTACTATGGTTACGGTCTTACGAGAGAGGTTTGCAACATAGTGCATACAACAAGCTAAACAAGGGTCAAATGCATTAATGTTTCAAATCCACCACAGAATACACCGTCTTCAACATCGAGCACAGACACATTTTCAAAATCTGCTCAACTTTTGCCTTTTCGCGTTTGGAATTTTATATTTATAACAATATTTTTAAAGGTATCATTTGTATTAAATAATTGAACTGGGTAAATCATTGAAATTCAATGGATCAGAGTAAAACGCAAAGTAGAGTAAATAGCAACTTACCGGGTTAGTGGGAAACCTGGGCCTGTCGGTGTGCGCAGAGCCTTTTGATCCAGGGAGGAATTGATGAGAGGGCCACCTGCAAATCTTGCTCCACTGACAAGCGCTCCCTCCTGTTGTTTTTTACTTATGCCAGTGTCGAAAATGCTAGCTCGCAGAGGTATGGTGTCGGAAACGGCAAGAATACAGCAATAGCATGGTCAGAGATCGTCGGATATTCATGTACCACAGTCAGCCAAAACAAGTCCAAAGACACCTCTCAAACTTCAGCTTCATTGTGCGATCCATCCGTAGCTCTGCATTTTCCTCTTTTTCTTTTAATGTCAGCTTTTGTGATGAATCGGAAGAAAGTGAACTAAACGGATAATGTATCCAGTCATAGTCTTCCACATTTGCAGAGGGGAAGTAGCATTCGAACTTCTCTTGCAGCATTTTGAGATGCTGACGATGTTAGTGGAAACATCTCAAGTGAACCCCCTGCCACTGTCTCTTGCCAAAGGCTCAGTTTTGACCTGAAACCTTGAAGTTTATCTGTGATAGTCAGGATCGTCTCGTTCTTCCCATGCATTTTAGTATTCAGCTCATTCAGATGGCTGAAAATGTCTGTGAGATATGCAAGCTTAGCCCACCAGTAATTATCAGATAGTAGCTCTTTATAAGGCAGTTCATGCATTGTTGAAAACTCTGTCAGTTCTCTCTGGAGCTCATGAACACGGGAGAGAACCTTCCCCTTCGATAACATGATTTTGCCATGTTTTTTTAAATATGCTTTACCACACCTCACTGATCTTTTACAATGTTTACTCATACCTTACCATGCTTTCACTATACTTTGTTACACTTTGCTATGCTTTTACTATAGGAAACTTTAATAAGGGTCATTTATTCTTCATTTTACCCCAAAATAGGTTTATATATGTTGACTGGCAAGAATGGTACTACATTGAATGGTCACTATTGCAGAAAGTCAGGTTTTGCACTATAAAGAAGTATAATTGTTCCACCTAGACATTCTGTAGTTTAGTTATTTAATGCAAAGATATTTGAAGTGAGCTAAGGTATTTGTTATAGATTAAGATGTACTGCATATTAACAGGTGAGTATTATGCTACTGTAACTCTACATATTTCATTTTACCATTAACAAGAATCTGCATCACTTAGTGAACCCACTAAATAAAATCCTACAGGAAACAGTCAACTGCTCTGAGACTTGTCCTCTGTATTCCATTGGACTGTATCGTGTGTCTTTGAGACATAATAAATCCATCAGTTGTGGAGAAAAATCAAGGATGAAGGCAGTTGTAGAGACAATCCTCTCTCTGTCTTGCAACTGAGAAACTCAAGTGTTTTACCTTCTGATGTTCATGACCTTGTGTGCTTTCCTCTTCCTGTAGCTGCACTCAGGACACGGTGAGACATTTTTAAGGCCCTTTGCTACAGAGCAAAACCGAACCAGGTAACTACAGACCAATAAGCCTGACTTCTATTATATGTAAACTTATGGAAACTATAATAAAATCTAAAATGGTATAAATGGTAACAATATCCTGGGAGACAGTCAGCATGGTTTTAGGAAAGGGAGATCCTGTCTAACTAACCTGCTTGACTTTTTTGAGGATGCAACATTGACAATGGATAATTGCAAAGCATACGACATGGTTTAAGGGTTAAGAAGAGTTTGGGTTAAGTGCTGCACGATCCAGGACTTGCTTCAACAAGTAAGTCTGTTAGAAATGGAGCTGGAGGAAATGAGACAGCAACAGGAGCTTGAGGAGCTGACACACCCACAATTCATGGAAGTCTGCACCCATAGCAGACTGAAAGCCACCAGAAATCCAAACATCCAACAAATTTGAGACACTTCAACATTTAGATGACCAAAACCAACATCAAGAGAATGAAAGGAACAACATCCAGGACCCTATAAACAGTGCTGACCAGGTAGCAAAAACAAGGGAGGTCATGATTGTTGGGGACTCCATATTGAGAAACACAGCAAGTTCAGTTCGCAGTTTGGACCCCCTTACTACAACAGTGTGCTGCATTCCAGGAGCCTCTGTCACGCACATCACTGAGAACGTGGACAGGCTCCAAGAACGAACAGGAGACGACCCGGTAGTAGTCGTCCACATCGGCACAAACAACATTGGAAGAGACAGGCCAAGATCCCTGCAAAACAAATTCAGAGAGCTAGGAAGGAAATTAAAAGACAAGACCAAAACTGTGGTATTTTCTGGGATACAGCCGGCACCTTGCAAAGGACCATATGGACAGCTGGAAATACAAAATCAAAATGCATGGCTGCACACAGGAAGGCTTCACCTTTCTTGAACATTGGAGCACATTCTACAACAAGGACTATCTATATAGGTGGGAGTGTCCCGCCCCTATATATTGATTTATTATTATTTGTATTTTTGTTTGCGGCGCAGATAAAAGCGCCGCGTATTTATTGTTGATTTTATAATTTAAAAACCTCGTGAGGATGCGTGGCTGATCAGCTACTGATTATTTAACGAGCTGACAGTCACGCATCCTTACTAAACTCGTGCAGACTGTGGCCAAGGGGTAATAAGATAATTAACAGCTAGTTAACCCCTCGGCCAGAGTATAAGAACCTGCAGCTGTCCGTGCTGTGAGGAGGAGTGTACAGAGGAGAGTACTGGGAGCAGAGAGAGCGAGGAGAGAGAAAACAGTTAAGAACAATTGTAAATATACTTGTATATGTATATGTAAATATACTTGTTTCTGTTTATTTGTTTGGCCAACGCGCCTTTTTGTTTTGTGTTTTGTTTGTTTAAATCTTTTGTTTTTTTTATTTATTTAATAAAATTAGCTGAACGCCGTTGCATTCAGTTTCACCCGCCCATCCATTGTTTTGGTTCTGTTACTTCCTGGTCCGTGACGTCACCACACCTCACCACTGCAAGCCATCCTGCCACATATGGTGTCCTGCGTGGGACAATCAACGCCTCCAGGAGCCGGGCCAGGAACAGCAAAGCCCGTTTTTTTGTTCTTTTTTTTTCCAAAAATAGTGTTTTTTTGTTTGCAGAAAAAATAAATAAATAAATAAATTAATAATGGGAAGGAAAAGGGGAAGAGAGAGGAACGGCCAGCCCCCACAACAGAAGGACAGTGGAAGCCAGAGGATGGACCCTAAGCTCCGGCCATGGGATCTCGCATGGTGGGTACAAAGGGAGGACTCCATGGAGGAGGAGGAGTGGTATACGTACTGCCATCGATTTGGGCATGAGGAGGAAAGTTGCCCAGGGGTCGACCGGGACACAGATGAGGAAAGGGATGAGCCCGAAGTCCCGTTGTGTCCAGCGCCCAGAAGGGGGAGAGGTAAGCTGCAGCAGCAACAGCAACTGTAGCAACAGCAGGAGGAGGTTGTGGATGATGGCTGGGAGGTTTATGTTATAAACCTCGTGGCGGAGTTATGCCCTGGCTGTGGGGCATATGGGCACACGTTGGCCATATGCCCCATAATCTGAAAGGGAGGGAGCGAGCATCCAGCCCAGAAGGGGGCCTTGAGCATCCAGCGCCCAGAAGGGGGCCTTGAGCATCCAGCACCCAGAAGGGAGGGCGCGAGCATCCAGCGCCCAGAAGGGTGGAGCCTTGAGCATCCAGCGCCCATAAGGGGGCGTGAGCATCCAGCGCCAGAAGGGGGCCTTGAGCATCCAGCGCCCAGAAGGGGAGCCCATGCATCCAGCGCCCAGAAGGGGGAGACCGTGCATCCAGCACCCAGAAGGGGGGAGCCCGTGCATCCAGCGCCCAGAAGGGGGAGCCCATAGGTCCAGAACCTAGGCCTCCAGGAGCAGAGCAGCGGGAGCTGCCTCTGCCTCCGCCACCTCCACCGCTTCCACCACCAGGAGCAGAGCAGCGGGAGCTGCCTCTGCCTCCGCCTCCTCCACCGCCAGGAGCAGAGCAGCGGGAGCTGCCTCTGCCTCCACCGCTTCCACCACCAGGAGCAGAGCAGCGGGAGCTGCCTCTGCCACCGCCACCTCCACCACCAGGAGCAGAGCAGCAGGAGCTGCCTCTGTCTCCACCACCGCTAGGGGCAGAGCAGCAGGAGCTGCCTCTGACTCCGCCGCCTCCACCGCCAGGAGAAGAGCAGCAGGAGCTGCCTCTGCCTCCGCCACCTCCACCAGCAGAGGGTGAATGCCTGCTGGTTCCGCCTCAGCCACCGTGGGAGGACAGCTTACCGCTCCCAGCTCCACCAGCAGAGGGTGAATGCCTGCTGGTTCTGCCTCAACCGCCGTGGGAGGACTGCTTGCCGCTCCCAGCTCCACCAGCAGAGGGTGAATACCTGCTGGTTCCATCTCCACCTCCACCAGCAGAGGGTGAATACCTGCTGGTTCCACATCCACCGTCATGGGAAGGACTGTTCCTGCCCTGCCTCGTACCGCCCAAGGATGCCTGCCTTGCACCGCCCAAAGATGCCTGCCTCGCACCGCCCAAGGATGCCTGCTCTGCATCGCCTGGGGCTGCCTGTTGCTCCGCATCGCCTGGGGCTGCCTGTTGCTCCGCATCGCCTGGAGAGCCACCAGTTACAGGGTACGAGGGAGAAGTGGAGCTCCCGCTGCCGCCTTCATTGCCAGGGGCTCCCCTCCCGAGTTCGCCTCCCGAGGGTCCGCTGCTGCTGCCGTCGCCTCCCGAGGGTCCGCTGCTGCTGCTGTCGCCTCCCGAGGGTCCGCTGCTGCTCCTGCCGTCGCCTCCCGAGGGTCCGCTGTTGCTGCCTTCACCTCCCGAGGGTCCGCCGCTGCTGTCGTCGCCTCCCGAGGGTCCGCTGCTACTGCTGCCGTCGCCTGCCGTGGGTCTGCAGCTCCTGCTGTCACCTCCCAAGAGTCCTGTTTTGCCTGGGGTCGCTACCAGTCCTGCCATGCGGCAGGAAATACTGTGGCTGGAGCCCCACGATGGCTGCCGGCCACGAAGAAAGGGGGGAGGTCAGTAGCCATTCCTACTAGCAGCGCAATGCTGTTTTAGTCCTGCTTCAAAAAGCCTTTGTAATAGTACTATTACAAAGGCTTTTTGAAGCAGGCTTTTTCTATTTTCGGGCACAAATTTAGAATTAGCCAGTGGCTGACTCTCGGGAGGTGAACTCGGGAGGGGAGCCACTGGCTATGGAGGCGGCAGCGGGAGCTCCACTTCTCCCTGTTGATTCACCACATACAGTAACTGCGACTCGTCAACCCCGATCCTTAGAGACCGAGGTTACTGTTTCGGTGCAGGCTGCTACTGGTTTGGTGTTCACACTGACTATGCAGTTTAGCCAGTGGCTGACTTGCATGTGGACATCCCTGTTAACTTGCCACTTGCAGTAATTGCGATTTATCGCCCCCGATATTGAGGTTACTGCTTCGGTACCGAGCGTCTGTACTGAGTGCATCGAGTCGGCGCCAAGTGTCGTGCCGAAAGAGTACTGTGTGGGTACCGAGCGTCTGTACCGAGTGACGCATCGGCACCGAGTGTCGGTACCGAGTGCCTAGTGCACCAAGTGCAGTGTCCAGGTACTAATATATAGTACCAAAAAAAAAAATCCACTTTTTAGTGTATTGCACACTGTTGCACAGCATTATTAACATGTCTGGGTTCCATGCATGTACCACTTGAAAGGCCAAGCTGCCTGCACAGGACGGTCACATGGAGTGCATTGTGTGCCTCGGACCCGAGCATGCGCAGAAGGATTTGACAGACATCACTTTGTGTGATATCTGTGCATCGTTCATGAAACGTACTCTCGAGAACTGAGTAGCATGTCACTCTAGGGAATGATCCCTCACGCCTGCGCAGCACTCAGTGAAGCTGGACCCCCTTCTCGTGGTCCTGTCCAGAGAGAGGGTAGGAGTCGATTTAGGAAGAGCCCTATATCTAGCTCTACCTCTCGTTCCTCGCTGTCTTCTTGGAAGTACGCCCACCAATCACATTCGGCAGGCAGGGGGCAGATCGACAAGATCTGAGAAGCAGTTTCGAGCCAGCAAGCAATCCTTGTGGAACTATTGAGAGAGCGCCCAGCTCCACCGTCTCTGCCAGTAGTGTCACCGACCGCTCCGTATGCACCCTTACAGACAGTGACTGATGAGATAGATGACATGCTCTCCATCGCTGCCTCGGAGGAGGTGGATAATCAGCTGCTCCTCCCATCAGATGATGCGGAGTCTGACATGCTAGTAGCACAGCTCTTGCTTTCGGCCGAGCTTATGCCTTTAATGCAGCGAGTGACTGCAGTGTTACAGATGCCCCGGCCTGCAGCGCAGACTTAAAGGCGCTTTATTTATGATGAGCAGCCGACAACAACCCAATTATATACCACAGAAAAAAATCTCAGTTCTATAACTTTTCTATACAAACTGTAAATATGTATAGAAGGGAAGCCAAAATGTTTTAATTATGAATAAAATATACCTACGAGCATGTCATACTTAGATTTTTATCTAGATCTGTAGAACCACTTATTGTGATAAAACTAGTTAAGGGCACTCTTAAAAACAACTTGTTTAGAGTTTCAGAAGTTGGTGACATATTGAGTCATAAGAACTGAAGAAAATATTACAAATGACCACGACCCCACGTGACCACCAAGGTACCTCCATCAACAGAGCTTGCTCAATTAAAGTCTGCCCACATCCTAAGTTCACTAATGCGTGGGTGTTCACATTACCAACCTGTACATCAACAATGCAAGGCCCCTCCCAACTCATTACCCTGGGACTTACTTGATACTGATACACACTCCTTCGCCGCTGGACAATTCCGGGCGAGGTGGCCGACCTCATTGCACTGGTAACATGTGGGGTGAAAGGGCACCCATGGAGCCTGCGTGTCCCGTTGCCGGTTTGGCAACAGGGAGAAGTGCTCTGTTCTCACCCCACTGGGGGTCGATCTAGCTCTCCATTGATGTGGAGGAAGGCAGCCCGTAGGGAATTGATGAGGTGTCGATCCGATCGGTCTGGGTCGGTTGGAGGGAGGAGCGGGGTGGGAGGCAGCGTGTCCTCATAACTTTCGGCCAGCTGGACTGCTGCATCCAGCATGGTGGAACGATGTCGGATGACCCAGCTCTGACTGTCCGCCCCCAGCACCTTAATAAATTGCTCAATAACAACCATCTCTGTCACTTTTTCTGCATATTTGGTAACCAGGGCAGAGCCACCGGGTCACATGATCCATAAGCTGTGTGCCACCACGCGAGGTCGCAGTCCTGGGGGTCGTTGGTATTCCCGGAACTGGCAACAGTGCGCCTCCTCCGTGATGTCGAGTCACTGGAGAATGGCCTGCTTTACTTCACTTCGTCACTTGGCTGCTTGGGCCTCCATAATCAAACTGGGGCCCAACTGGGTAGACCACCATTCCTGAGGCCACTGGGCTGCCGTTGCCTGCCTTTCAAATGCCACCAGGTAGGCCTCGGAATCATCCTCCAGCGACATCTTTACTACCCGTGTCTTGGGTAGGGGCACTGCTGGTTCTGTTGCCGGTTCCCTCCTCTGATCGGCCTCCAGGAACATGGCGTGCATCCTCTCCATCATCGCTACCATCCCTTCCTGATGTCTCTGCCAACATTGCTGTAATTGCAGTGGGGTCCATCTTGAAATCTGACTTCTGATCACCAACTGTGAACTGGTGCGAGTGGTGTGGTAACAGAGTGAAAGTCCAAACAGTATTGTACTCCAAAAACGTCTATGTTTATTAAATAATAACAAAAAGGGTCACCCCTCTACCAATGACAAAACAAAACAACAATAAATCCACAATCCATGTCCATGTGCACGAAATGGTGTTCTTCAAACAGCGCGGTTGTGGTGAGTGCTGGTGGCGTCAGGTGAGTGTAGTGCTCAGTTGGTTAGGCTGGATCCGTGGCTGCAGCCCCTGGCTCCGTACTCCTCCTCTACAAGACAGAACAAACACGTAACAAAAACAAACAAACAAGCAAAAGCTCTGTCCGTATGTTACGTTTCAGCACAAGGGGATGTACTCACACAACTGCATTCCATTTGTACCACCAAACTCCTCCCTGCAATCAGCCTGTTGCCATGGTTTATCCAATCGCTGCCTGACCCGTATCTGATCGCAATGGAGTTGTTTAGAGGACCTGCAATTACGCACTTTCCCCAAGACGGTTTCCGCCCACCGTCGAGTCGACCCGTCTATGGTGAAGTGTACTACCAACCTTACCCAATGCCCTTTCCGATCGGGAGAGAGATTTACAGCATCGATTCTTTCTCTATTTATCACAGCCTCCTTTTCCACATTTATTTTTTGAAGAGTTTATTTCAGTTAAATTTGACAGTTTTCACTTGCGTGCACAGCTTAAAAAAAAAAAAAAGCTCAAGTAAACCCCAGTAATGCTATTACTTTATGAAAATGTGTCATTTGACACTTTGTGTATTGCGAAGAAACTATAATGGCAGGGATAAAAAAAAAAGAGTGAGGTCTACTTTTGTACTGTTTCTGCTTGAAATACACACATGAAAAAGTGTATAATTTTAAGTTTGTTTTATAGTTAATTCAGTGGAGCAAAGTAAAGCCTTCACAACCTATTCTGGAATATTACAGTTTTACATATAATTTCAGGATAAATAGTATTTTATTTTATTATTAAATGGCGATCAGACATTGTATCATTGTAAGTAGTTATTTCTGACATGTATTAGATGATTGGTACAAGTGTAGTGTTGCAAAGTTCTGTTACTGTATGTAAAGTCAGCTTTTCATGACCATTTAAATAACCCCCTACCAGTACTCACATCTTGAGTGCCCTGTGGCCTCCCAAGGTCTGGACTTTGCCTTATCTGGCCTGCCAGAGAATGTAATTGAGTACCCCTGCCCTAGGCTAAATAGATTCAGTTCCCAGAATCTGGTTTGTGCAGGCTTACCAAAGCATTGTGCAACCTCATAATAAACGCCTCCGATTGCATTGTGCAACCTGATAATAAACTCCCCATGAGTCTATTACAACACTGGTCTTACTCGTAGTGGGTCTGTTCTAGATCTATACAACCCATTTGGTATTTGAATGTCTCATTACAAACATTTCCTGTTGACCTGGTCAGTCCAGCTGTGCATTAATTTGTATTTCACAACTACCTTTTTACATGTATATACTTGAATGCAGTTCCTGGCCTGATGCATTTTAAAGGGGAAGTCTCACTGGGGCATTGTAAGATCTATAACAAAAACATTGTCAATGTAAAAAACAAGTTAGAAAAACGCAACAGCCATTTAAAGGGGTGATATCAAACACAAAAGTCCAAGTTAGGAGAAGCAATTAGGCCAATTTTGTCAAGCATCAAGCAAATAGTCACAATTGGAAAGGTGCTGGGGCCCAAGATTCACACAATTCTTGCTTCTAACTTGGCGCCTTTTTTTGCTCCACTTTATCGCTCCACTTGAAATGCTCAGTGGCGCAGCGGGCTAAGGTCGTGTGCTCTTCAAGAACATCATGTTGCAAGTTCAAACCACTTGAAATGCTCTTTGTATGACTTGAAGTGACTGAGACACACACTCACACACTGAGACACACTCACACACACTGAGACTGTGTGTGTTGTAGTGTGTGTGTTTCTCAGTGTATGTGTGTCTCGGTGTGTGTGTGTCAGTGTGTGTGTGTATCTCAGTGTGTGTGTCTCAGTGTATGTGTGTGTGTGTTTCAGTGTATGTGTGTCAGTTTATGTGTGTGTGCCTCAGTGTGTGTGTGTGTCTCAGTGTGTGAGTGTGTCTCAGTGTGTGAGTGTGTGTCTCAGTCACTTCAAGTCATACAAAGAGCATTTCAAGTGGAGTGATAAAGTGAAGTGAAGCGATCAAAAAAAGGCGCCAAGTTAAAAGCAAGAATTGTGTGAATCTTGGGCCCCAGCACCTTTCCAATTGTGCCTATTTGCTTGATGCTTGACAAAATTGGCCGAATTGCTTCTCCTAACTTGGACTTTTGTGTTTAAACAGCTGTTGCGTTTTTCTAACTTGTTTTTTTACATTGACAATGTTTTTGTTATAGATATCACTTCTTTTTTTACTTCATCAAATAATGAATAAAGCGAGGGAAAGATATTCCAGAATGTGTATGGTAAATAGACAGACAGACATCACAAGAGAGTAAAAAGTAGAGTAATATAAGAGAAATGAGAAAAGATTTGAAAGTAAAATAATGGTAGAAGAGACTTTTGGACAGTATTGAAAGTGTAAATATTGTATTCTTATAGTTGCATGAGTGGCGAAAACAATATGTCTATTTTGGTAGGTATTGATATATTGATATTTACGTAGGTACAAAACTACAATGTTATAAATGGTTCAAAAGGTACATATGCATGTCCGTGCTAAAGGGTAGTATACTAACACATTTTAATGCTGGAAAAAAAACATTAGTCTCCTTGATATAGTGGTGTTATGAACTTAGGCTAAGGCATTTGTAAAGCATTAGATCTCTTCATAAAAAGCCATATACATTTCGTTTGCATTTCTTGACCATGGTTTGACTTCAATAAGTGCATCATTTGCATGCACCCATTTTCCAGTAGCACCCACAGCAAAAACAGACACATAGTGGCCTGAAGTAACATCCTGTCCTTGGTGTATGATAATGGAATCTAATTGGTAATTCCTGTTGTCCACAGTAATTGTGCTGTTCTGCACAGCAGTACACTTAGCATTGTGTCACTTTGTAACGGTCCCGTCTGATTTGGTTTCCCAAAGCATAAGTTGGACTGCAATCAGTCTCCCTGCTCATTGAATAAGTCCACGTTTCATGATTGGAGAAGTTTTGCATTGCCTACATATGCTACCAGGAATCATTGCCCATTTGTCATTTCTATAAATGAGTTCTTCCAAACACATGGAATCTGTATCAGCAGGTACATGTAGAGGATAAATATGCAACACCTCTCGGTTTGATGAGCAATAGTTACATGTAGTACATAGAATGTCATGACATATTGTGACTGAAACCATGCGAGATACTTCAGGATCTTTTACCTTGTGTCCCTTGTCCGTGTTAGTCTCCTTCAAGGTTTTCAACTTCAGACAATAAAGCCCTCTGAGCCGATGGTAGTTTTCAACTTCAGTTTGACATGCGTAGATGCAGGTGGGGTCAAAGTTGATAAGGTGGATACCGCTTAAGGAAGTAACTGTGGAAAGTGCAACGAAACTTTGTCCATAGGAGAAAATGGAGTTACCACAATCCATCCTAACTGTTTTTACAGTCATCCCGACATTTGTGAATAGTGATTGCATGAGCACCAATGACTGGGAACTGCTCTCGAACAATGTAGACTCTATCCGTGATTTCAAACTTTGAGCATGAATGTTGAAAGGTATGGGTGACTCCATTGTTAAATTTAATGGTTATGGTTTTGAGCATACTTGTGTTTTCCAGATAGTAGGAAATTGATGAGACCAGGGGCAATGTCAATGTTCTTGCGAATTTGCTTAATACAAATGCAAATGTGACACATTTACTACCAAACTAAATACAAATGCAAATATGTGACAAATGCTAAATGGACTTCAAATACTTTCCCATACAACAAATGTTAATTTATTAAAATGAATTTGGCAGAGGCCTTTATCCAAGGTGACATACAAGGAAAGCAGTTTATATAATAACAACATAAACACAGTAATCATGTAGTTCATAATAATTAACAGGTATGTACCAATATAGGAAGCAAGTTACATAAAACAGTGTTTCCCAATCTTGGTCCTGAGGACCCAGTGTTTGCTGATTTGTGTTCCAACTGAGCTTTAAATTACAAATTGAACCCTCAATTGAATGAATAAAATGTCTAATCAGAGAATTAGAAATGGCTGGCTGCATAGGCCTCAATTAACACTAATCTAGGACTACCTAACGTTAACGCAGGTAAGGTAGTCCAAGATTAGTGCTGATCCGGGTTTGTGAAAGCAGCCAAAAGAGTTGGATATTTCAAGTTATTTCTAACATTGCATTAAGTCACTAATTGTTAGTTCAATTGGGGGATCAATTTAATAATTGAGAACTCAGTTGGAACACAAACAGCAGACACAGTGGGCCCGCAGGACCAGGTTTGTGAAAAACTGACATCAATGGTGAGATATATGTATATATTTATATATGTGTGCATTGCACAATTATTATTTTTACTTGTTTTGTTTGTTATGTTTAATAAACATGAAGTTCTCAAAAGTGTCCTTTAGTTTGCATCTTTCAGGTTAATCAACTTTACCAGCAATACTGAAAGGCTACTTATTCAACATAGATACATAAAGAGCGAATAGGAAGCTGAGCGATACGAAGCTGAGCGATTGGCATATATGGCATGTTTGCCTGCTGTTCAGCCCCAGTAAACCACATTGGGCCAGCCTAAATACAGGTGTAGCTTACAGAGGGGGTGCCCCTCGCCAGGTAGCTGCAGAGAAATCGGTGGCCCAACGTGATTTAACCTGTTAAATGCAAGGCTACTTATTCAACATAGATACATAAAGAGCGAATAAGATGCTGAGCGATTGGCATATGTGGCATATTTACCCGCTGCTCTTCCCCAGTAAACCACGCTGGGCCAGGCTAAATACAAGTGGGGCGTGCAGAGGGGTTGCCCCTTGTCAGGTACCGGCAGAGAAATCGGCGGCCCAAAATGATTTAACCCGTTAAATGCAAGGCTTTTTCCAGTGAAGAAGCTGTGCAATTGGCATATGTGGCATGTTTGCCCTCTGTTCTGCCCCAGTATACCATGTTGGGCCAGGCTAAATACAAGTGGGGCTTGTAGGAGGGTTGCCCCTCTTCAGGTACCTGCAGAGAAATTGGCGGCCCAAAGTGATTTAACCCTTTAAATGCAAGGTTACTTCTTCAACGTAGACAAATACATTTATGCACTTAAAAGCTTGTGAATAAGAAACTGGCGAATAAGCCAACTTCAGCCTCGTGTTTACAGTGTAAATGTATGAAAAGAAGACAGATGTAGCCATAATACAGTCAAATTTAATGTCACGTCTGTTAATGTCACACTCTGCTTATTCTCATCAAATTGAAATGTCCCGGCCCGAATATAATGCATGCTGTGACTTTGAAGTTTTGTTTTTAAGATGTATTCATGTTCAATGCTCAGTTTGTTGCGCTCACTTATCAGGTGGTGTCTGGAATGATCCAAATGCAATTAAAACAGCGAGTGAAATAAATATATTTATAACTTCTCTTATGCAATTATTTCAATAGCGATTAATACCCTTTGCGGTCCATTTCAATAAATTAAAAGTAAATCAGCTCATTTTTGCTGTTTAATCTTCTATTTGTCAATAATACAAGTAAAACTTCAAAGAAAAGTCTGAAGTATCTGGTATTGCCAGGCAGTCCCCCATCCAAGTACCAACCAAACATGCATATTATTATTATTATTATTATTATTATTATTATTATTATTATTATTATTATTATTTTAGCAGACACACTTATCCAGGCCAACTTACAATTGTGACATACAATTACCCATTTATACAGTCAGGTTTTTTACTGGACCAATCTAGATAAAGCAGCAATGTGTCCCCCACATGTGATTGAACCCAGTCAAGAACAAAGTGCTCTAAACGCTACTCCACAGATGCTGCAAGCGACGGATCACTAGTGTTTGGTTGTATAAGGCCACAGAAAATTCACGATTTCATGTATTTGACTGCCTACCATGAAAAATGTAAATATTGGTGATTTCTGGCTGAGGTATGAAATCAGATTCCGAAACATGGCAAAAATTGCACGCTGTTTTTTGTCAATTCCACCAAACTCTGTGGATGCAGCACGAGCAGTTTCTGCATATAGACAGGTTTTTACACAACAAAGACAAAGCACGAGTGATGAAACTGCAACAAGATGCACGATTATTATTATTTATTTTAGTACAACTGCAGTGTCCCCCACTTGGGATTGAACCCACGACCCTCCGGTCAAGAGTTCAGAGCCCTAACCACTATTCCACACTGCTGCCCATTCTGGCCTGCAACAAATAACTAGTTTTCTATGAGGGGCCGTTCAATTCAAAATTTCAAGTTTCTGGCTATAACATATATCAGAACGGGTATAACATATAACAGAATGGATATAGCATATATCAGAATGGATATACCACATATCAGAATGGGTATAGCATATATCAGAATGGGTATAGCATATATCAGAATGGATATACCATATATCAGAATGGATATAGCATATATCAGAATGGATATACCACATATCAGAATGTGTATAGCATATATCAGAATGGGTATACCATATATCAGAATGGATATAGCATATATCAGAATGGATATACCATATATCAGAATGGGTATAGCATATATCAGAATGGATATAGCATATATCAGAATGGGTAAAGCGTATATCAGAATGGGTATAGCATATATTAGAATGGGTATAACTAGGGGTCTACTTAAATCGCGGTAAATTTATGTATTTTTCACGGGTATGTTGCGGAATAAAATCAGGATTTCGCGGACATTTCGCGGACCTGTTTAAACATTAAATAAACCTAAGTAGACAGTATTTCAGAACACTATAAAGCCTAAAAATAGTGGTACTCGCTTCCTTACTAAAACAGAGTGCTGTCATTTGCTAAAGGCGAGTATGCAACATCCCCCTGCAGTTGACTTGCCCACACATTGAGACTGCACGTTCTACATCCACTGAATTGGTTGGGAGTTAAGGCAAAGCTTTACAGTTATACAGATGTGGAAATCGATTAGAAACAGCCCAAAAACTCGGTTACACAAGGGCATTTGGCATACTTTAATAAAGTCAATATATGCAATACGTTCGTTGTCATGTTATTTGTCCTATCCAATAATTTATTTTATTAGTACCGAGTCAAAACAAAGAAGACGTGGCTATTCGGGTTTAAAATTCCAACTGTAAGCAGCATTTTGAAGCGAGGTGGCTGTGCTGGATCGTTTTAGTACTGATTTAACTTGCAGACAGGAATACTTTTTCTGAGCTGACTTTCCAGTTTGGTTTCTGAAAGCTGTTTATTTTACGTTCTGTTCAGCAGCCTCTGAAGTAGCCATTTGTTTAATGCGTGTTTCTGAAGCTAAATAGCGATCGATCGTATTTTCTCCAAATACACATTAAGGTATGAAAAACAATTACCTCAGTCTGCATGTACAGTTTCTTTGGGAAATATCTTGAAACGATCATCAGCAGAAATATACTTTGCTTTTTGTGTAATCCATTTCTACTATTTTACCTCCAATGCTGAAAACTAGATTTTAGCAACCTAAATCAAAACAATGCAGCACCAACATTATCCCACCCCCTCCTGCACAGTACTACAGATCACATAAAAGCAGTAAAGACGCACTGATAGGCTGATTAAAACCTTGTCATTTGAATAGTAAACAAGAACGTTAACTGCTTTGAAGAATTTATTTTGTAGCCTAAATGTTACTTGTGGATGTTTTTTGTTTGTTTATTTTTTACTTAAGTGCAATGCACACAGGACGGCGAAGGAATCAAAAAGGGCTATCTACAGAATGCAGATACATAGCTTGCCGTTGCGTCACTTGCATTGTGCAGTAGTTAATTTAAACGAGGTTTCTTTTTTTCCCCTCTCCGTACTTGTTTGTATGCATTGGCCCCTAAGAGGTGAATTTCGCGGTGAACCCTCAATTTCACGATTTCCGCGAAATCCGCGAAATCGCGATTTAGGTAGGTCCCTAGGTATAACATATATCAAACTTGTGTGGCTATACAGCAAACTGGATACATCAACCTTTTGTGGATATACAGCAAACTGAATACATCAAACTTTTGTGGATATACAGCAAACTGGATACATCAAACTTTTTTTTTTTTAAGAATTGACACGTGACACAGCAACAAATGCATGTGCATCTGTGACCGTCATTTCATAATTATCTTCAGTAATGGCGGAGTCCGCGAAATCTGTAATTGATTTAGTCGACAAACTGGCAGGTGATAGGAGCCTGTTAACAACTTTAGCAAATGTTTTAGAAAACGGGGGTCGCAGGATGCACGAAGTCGTAAATGAAAATAATGTGGAAAAAGAATTAAAAACTATTTTTTTGAGACCAGCTTCTTCAGTTGCCGCCGGGCCTACACATTCCGAAATCAGTAACACGTCAAGTCTTGCATCATCTTATTTCACGAGGTCAACGATACAACCACCACAAAGATTAACCCAACCAACCAAAAAGTAAGTAGTGTCCTATACACCTAGGCACGATAAACCAAATACGTGCATGCACGCCAAAAGAAGTGGTAATTCATAAATTCATAACAGGCTTTTGTAATGGGAAAAAAAGTTAAGTTTAGTTTATATGTGAGCAACTTTGTTATATTATTGTTATTTTATATTTGTATACATTAGTCGATGCTTGAAACAGCTATGCTGAAATGTAACTTGAACGAGTACTAAATTTTCACATAAGTAAGCCTATATACATGAATAAATAAATGCACATGTGTGGCGGAGTGTCCCTCCCCTATTTATTATTATTTGTGTTTTGTTTGCGGCGCAGTGAAAAGCACCGCGTCTTTTTATTATTTATATTTAAAAACCTCGTGAGGATGCATGACTGATCAGCTACTGATTATTTAACTAGCTGACAGTCATGCATCCTTCTAACAGCGATGCAGACTGTGGCCCAGGGTAATAAGATAATTAACAGCTAGTTAACCCCTCGGCCAGAGTATAAGAACCTGCAGCTGTCCATTTTGTGTTGGTGGAGTGTTGGAGTGTACAGAGTACGGGGAGGCGGAGAGAGAGAACGAGAAATAACGACATAAAAACAATTGCTAAAACGTGTTGGATAGCCAGCACGCCACTTACTTGTTTGTCTGTTTATTCGTTTGGCCCTCGTGCCCTTTGGTTTCTGTTTTGTTTAAATCTTTTGTTTTGTTTGTTTATTAATAAATACGCTGAGTGCCGTTGCACTGAGCTTCACCCGCCCATCCATTGTTTTGTTTTCAGTTACTTCCTGGTCCGGCTCGTGGAGGCGTTGTTTGTCCCACGCAGGACACCATATGTGACAGTCTGGCTCGCAGTGGTGAGGTGTGATGACGTCACGGACCAGGAAGTAGTGAAACTCAAAACAATGGATTGGCGGGTGAAGCTGAGTGCAACGGCACTCAGCGTATTTATTAATAAACAAACAAACAAAACCAAAGGGCACGAGGGCCAAACGAATAAACAGACAAACAAAGTGGCGTGCTGGCTAATCCAGCACGCTTTAGCAATTGTTTTTATGTCGTTATTTCGTCTCTCTCGCTCCCCGTACTCTGTACACTCCACCAACGCAGAATGGACAGCTGCAGGTTCTTATACTCTGGCCGAGGGGTTAACTAGCTGTTAATTATCTTATTACCCCTCGGCCACAGTCTGCACGCGTTTGGTAAGGATGCATGACTGTCAGCTAGTTAAATAATCAGTAGCTGTTCAGTCATGCATCGTCAAGAGGTTTTTAAATATAAATAATAAAAAGACGCACTGCGCCGCAAACAAAACTCAAATAATAATAAATAGGGGCGGGACACTCCGCCACAACATGTTATGAAAGTAATGTGATATATTTCTTTAAGAAGGCGACCAACTTTCAAAGGTCCTGCTACTTTTACAAAGGATGTAGTATTGCTGGGCGGACCTCACAACAATGTAGTGGTAAAACACGGAACCAAGCAATTACTCTATGAAAGTGGGCATGTGATGAATGCCTTTGAATTCCACAAGGAGTGGTCGGCTGAAGAACTTCTAGAGAAGATTAGATCAGCTTTCAGCAGTCATCTTCCTCCAGTTGCTAAGTATGCATGTTTATTATTACTAATGCTACAGGGCAGATATACGTTAAGATGTATTATAGATGTTCTGCAGTTTAGTGCTGTATAGGTAAAGTGTTGTGCTGTGGATTTTTACAATAGTTATACTATTAATATTAAAATCCACTGTGTATTTGTTACACTTGTATTATGTGTGAAAAATAAATACAAAAAGCGCCACACTGCATGCACTTTAAAAGTGTTTTAAAACGTTTTGCTTTAATTATTTATTGGTGGATGTTGAAAAACGTTTTGCAAGATCTCTATCCAAATATCTTACATTTAATGCGAGAAAAACCTTATTTAATTACAGTTTGGAAATACTCATGGCTTGCCACAATAAACTGATAGCTCCTTCTCTAATGAGGAACCAAACACTCAATGGTTGGATGATGAACAAAATATTTAAGCAACGCTCTGTCTATATTCGCCCCTCGGTTGAAATCTTGGATCTGCAAAGGCTGGACCAACAACCTGTAAGTTTTATTTTTCTTGTTTTGTGAAATAGTTGCCTCATGCCTATTTTAGGATTAAGTTACTGGGGTTTAGAAGTGATGCTGTGTTACTCTAGGTAGATGACATGCAAATCATATATTATACTTTTCTATAATTTGTCAGGGACAGTAATAAGTTATCTGTTCATTTGAAATTGTGTATTTGAGGAAATGTCAGAGAAACAGGATCCATCTTTATTAATAAATTAAGCATTCTTTGGCATCATCTGTCATCGTAATGCAGTTACACAATTCTGCTTCAGGAATAATTTTTATCCTGTTTACCTATTGTGATAAATAAGAAAATAATACCACAGATTTTTTACTTTTAAAAATAAGTATGCTTTTGATGTAATGTATAATAAAACAAATAGATTTTCTATTTTGAATATTCATACATAATTAACTTTTTATTCATTTATTTCATTACTTTGCCATTTTAGGAAGACTGGGATAAAACTAATGTGCCAGATAATTCTCAGGATCCTAACTGTATTCGTGAAGAGACACTAGTTGCAGATGAAATACTTGGATGTTCCTCTGAACCTGTGACTTCCAATCCAGATGGTCTGCATAATGCTGGAATCGCATTTCCATACTATCTAGGCTTGGACAGTAATGATGTTCATGCAGTACAGGATGTTTGTGTTTCTGCAGACTCTGTACTAACACAGACACCAGTGTCATTTGGTGTAGAGGCATCTAAAATACACACTACACTATTTCAGTCTACATCTGCCATGACTTTGGAAACTAATGTTCTGGAGAAAGAAGGATCAGATTGTTACAAGTAAGATATTGCTTCATTTTTCTCAGTTTGTCACCATAAATGTAACACCAGCTTTGTTACCATTGAATTTAGGAGGAACGTGTATGTAAGCAGAAGAGTTTCAATAAAATATTTATTTATTTATTTCTATTTTAGGCAGTATACATCACTTATCTATGATTGTATTGAGCTTAATTCTTCAAGTGATGAAGAAGGAGTACAGTTTGCTGAGAATTCATCTGTCCGCTCACATGATGGGTATTTTTTTCAAAATATTTATAATGTGTCAAAATGATTGCATTTCTCCCACTAATATTTTTGCAATGCTCAAGTGAACCCTATTGTATACAGACAAAAAATATAGTGTTTTATATTTTTAGCAAAAGTTGTGTTCACAAGCACAATGTATTAACTACCTAAATGTTTTTTTTCTTTTATAGAGATCAAGTAACTCTTCATGATGTTATCACAAATCTTGCCCTACAAATAGATGAAGATGCAGTTTCAAAGTTCAATATTGATAGAATAAATATATGGGATGGTGCACTTCGTGGATTTAAGCGCAAAACATACAAGCCAGAAAATAGAATGTCTGTAATGTTTACTGACACAGATGGCAACTCGGAAGGAGCTGTGGACAGAGGTGGTCCTACAAGGGAATTTCTAACTTTATTAATGCAAACACTACAGAACAGTAAAATATTTGAAGGTTCAGAAGACTGAAAAAATTTGACCTGCGATTCCCAAGGTAATTGCAGTTTTAGGTATTTAATTCATTTTTAATCTTAATTTTCTTGCAATACACCCATGTATAATTTTTTCACATGCTTCATTCTTTTATGTATTTCAATAGCATTACGTGATGATGATTACTTTCTGGCTGGAAGAATTATAGCCGTATCTTTGGTGCATGGCGGACCATCCCCCAACTTTTTTTCTCGGACATTATATGACAGTCTATCCTATGACCCTCAGCAGGTCACACCTTCTGTGAAAGACATCTGTGATTGTGATATTGCAGAGATAATTTTGGAGGTGTGTTCAAAGTTTTAACTTGAATACATTTAATGAGAATCTGTGTATCAGTATTAATAATAATAATAATAATACTAATGTATTATTGGAAAATATTCCTCTTTACATAGATTTGTTGTGTGTTAGCAGTTTGTGACTATCGCCATGCTTCATGTTATTCTCATACACTCCCCCCCCCAGTAGTTTTTATAAAGGTTTGGCTGGTATGATGTTGTCATACCAATTCTGGGTTAAGTTTTATACTCATGTTTTGACTTTTTCAGATGGAGAATGTGTCAACACTAGAGGGGCTTAAAGATGTTGCAGCCAAGCACTGCAACCTTCTGCATGTGGCAGGATGTTACCGCTATTTACAACATCTGCAAGACAGAGATGTACTTGTACAAGACTTCATGAAGTGGTATGTTTGTGGCCGAACAAGAAATTCCCTGGAAAGGTACATTTATTTTGTCATGCATTTCAGTAGATTACTATACTTTATACTTGTCAGTTGAAAACATGAGTATATTAAATATGGAGTGAGAGTGTAGCAAATACCTGTTCAACCATTTAATTAATGCTTACATTAGCAATATTGACATTGAACTGTGAGTAATAGTTTGTTTAGATTTATAAAACATGTTGTTACGTACACTGTCACAGTAAAGGTAGAAAATATTCTGTGTAGTTTTGTAAGAAATATCTGAACTGATGTCCAACTTTATTTATGAGTACAGTATGTGTTGACTGGTCATTAACATGAAGAAAGAAGCAGGCATTCTGTTTTTCATGTACTTTATATATGTTTCCTAGGTTAAAAGAGGGATTGAAGACGCTTGGTGTGCTTGACGCCATTGTTGCACATCCTGTTCTTTTTGCCAATTCATTTTGCTGGAGGGAGGAAGTGCTCACATCTGAACAGTTTTCAGAATTGTTCAAAATATCATTCAGCACTGCTGGAAGTAATAAAAGACGTGAGGAACAAAGAATTGTCGGCTACTGGAGAGATTACCTACAGGATGTGGAAGGTAAAGATAATGTACTTGCAGCAATGTGGAAGGCCTGCTGGGTCATTGCAGCTGACAAAGTGGATATGGTTTAAATGTAATATGTACTTTTTGTGCAAGAAAGTTTAAGATGACCTTCACCCAAAATCCCTGTATACAGCTAGGTTGAGTCACTTGTCACCTGAAGCTGTCCTCGGAACCAAATCTTCATACCAAAATCGTAATCCCCAAAACTGTAATAAGCCAAACACGATAAAATGCTTGCAGTCAAACACGCAGCCTAATAATATACACCTGCTAATAAGCAAGTAATTAGTTTCATATTGAAAGGATCAAGTTTGTTGCACCTAAGGTGACTAGCCATGGCCATCAATTGCAGACTTGGATTCTGAGATATATACTCTGGCTCAGACCTATATGAAAGACATTTACTATATTATGGTATTCATAAAGGTGACAGTTGCAGGGCTGGGACAAGACCTAAAGCATCGTCAGTTTTTACTACATTAACTGTTTTCTGTACCACAGCCACCAGCAAACTTTGGGGGGAAAAAATGTAGGAATATTTAACGTTTAAACAAATAAATACACATGTTTGGTATTTGAATAAAGTGTTGGAATATAAAAATACCACAAATACCTTAATATCCCTTTTTACAGTGTGGTAATGTAAAATGATTTTAAAGAATATGATGTAATCCATGTGTATAATTTTGCAAAAGCAAGTTTCTTTGATGCACAACACTTGTTTATGCATTTATATAATTATTTACTTTTATTTTTCACTTTTTATTTTCAGATGCAGAGTCCAACGTGTCATTAAGACACGTTGGAGACAGATTCTAGCATTCATTACAGGAGCAGACAAAGAGCCGCCTCTTGGTTTTCAACCACAACCGTCTGTTGAGTTCCTGCATGAGAATAATGAAGGATTTGTCTCCAACTTTCCACAAGCTAACACATGCTGCAATATTTTAAAGCTACCAATTTTGAAGTCCTTTGATGAATTTAAGAAGCAGATGGATTTTGCTATTCTCAACTCTCCAGGCTTTGGTCACCCATGAGGCAATCCTTCATACTCTTACCAACTCCATGTTCAGTTGGACAGTTTGGGACAGTTCAGGCTTTGTAACTCGCATCTCAATGCATTTAGGTCTGTTTTACATCTCGGGTACCTCATTACTTGTTTAAGAGAAGTAGTACTGCACTTAACAGAATGCAATGAAGTGTGAGTTAAAAAGCCTGAACTGTCCCACTGAACATGGAGTCATATGGTCACCTTAAGTATAAAACAGTTCAGTGCAAATGTTTGGGACAACCACACTATTGTACAATTCTTTTTGTTTTGGTTAATTTAACAAGATGTCGTTGTAAACCAGTTTTTGACACATGGTTGTTTAGTCTAAATGCAAGTTAATAAGCATCTTCATTGATTTTATAAGGCACCTGCAGCCAGAAAGCAGTTGCATGTTTATAGAAAGGGTTGCCATTGTTCTCATGTCCTCAATGAGCCACCATAGAAATGTTTGTGTACTAGCAGCTATTTGTTTGCAAAATGTAATTGTGTCAACAATGTAATTCACACATTTTTAGTTGATGAAAGATACGTTTTCATAATTACAGATGTGGGTATGCAAAATTTTCTTAACAAAAAGGAATGTAATGTGACTGTTTGCCAAATTTGCTTATAGACAAATGGTCTCAAAAGACAAATTCGTTTTATTACAATTTCTTCATAGATACTCAATATCAATCAGATTATTTACCTTTTCTGCAAATGGATTGCAAACGTTTGCCCGCGACTGCAGTTTAACAAAAACAGGAAGTGCACAGAAATGTATTGTTTTATTTTTAAAATAATTGTTTCGCACTGTGAATTTAGTTACCTAAACAATTTGCTCATACTCCAGAAGTTTACATGTGTATATATGGTGTCCTGCTATAGTAATTTGGCCATCCCGATAAATTGTTAGTTAATGTTAGTTTGGTTCTGAAATTGACTAATAAAAACAAAAGCGATTTACTTTATTGTAGTGCTTGGTTGAGCCACCTTTTGCAGTGCAAAGAGCCTCTAACCTGCATTGAATCTACTAGGTGTTGCGTCATTCTTTGGTCCAGGTTTCTCCAGATCGGTGCAAGTCTCCTTTAGTTCCAACATATTGGTGTGTGGGATGTGGATGGGTTTATCTCTGCTGACGATCCAGGCACTTACACAGGTGCTCAATTGGATTTGTCTCTGGGCTGTGGGGCACCCATGGAAGAAGTTCAATGCCTTCATTCCTTTTCAGACTTTTCAGACATTACTAGATGTTTATTGAAGGATATCTCAATTCTGCAGGGTGCATTAACATTTAAATCAGAAAAATCTACTGCTGTGCCAAGAGTTGATACCCATACTCTTCAGGAGGATAACGCTACATACCACTCCTTACATGTGGTATCTGGATTGTCAGCGGCGAGCTACCAATCCCAATCCCAAGCCCCCAATCTATTGCAACTAAAGGAAACTCAAACATGGATATGGAGAAACCTGAAGCACAGCATGGAACATTAGGTACTGTAGATTATAAAAACCGAAGAAATAACTGGTAAAAATGTTGTGTTTTAACTTGTCAACACAGTTATGGTTATTATAAAGAGGTTACTTGATTATTATAAAAACTGGAAAGTAAAACAATTGTAGATGTTGAATGAGAATTGAAAGCAACAATTTTGATCACATACTTTGACAGGTTCTTTTAAGTGCATGAATATTTGAAAATTAATAATTTTAAATAAAATGACTAGTTGATTTATTACATTTTTAAAGTAAATGTTTTTGCATTACAATATTTGTTTTCTATCATTTTATTTAGCAATTCACTTTGTAGGTATTACTGAGCCCATTGGCATCTTATAAGTAAGATGTGAATGTTATTACATTTAAAAATAATGCATGTCTGTTTCTGAAGAAAATGTGTAATATTTAAAATGAAATGGTTACAGTGGAAATAAACACGCAAACTGAAGATAAAAAGCAAGGTATACAGGATTACATGGACATTTTTAACATGCACAAAAATAAAACCAAGGCATATTTTATTCTTCTGTCATATAGATGACTTAGAAAGAGAAAAAGTGTGTTTTCAAAAAATAATTTTATTTCTCTTCCGTACGTACATTGTCTCTGGCTACATTTGCACTTTTAAACTTTTACAATTACTTGCAGAAAATCTGGAGAAGATTTTGCTGTGGAGCAAAAAGCTTTGAAAATCACCCTGATAATCTTCCATCTATCTGAGGTGCATACCGTGTTACCATATACAGTTCAATTTGATGAACATTCTTGCGCTCTTTAAATGTAATATTTGATGAGCAGTAGAAAGATTTTTTTGTATCTCTATGTGACTTCAAACATCACGCTTCATAACCAAAAACGCTCTGTAAAATATGACACGTGAACATATAATGATCTATTCCATAATTTAAATCGTCTGTGCTCGGATCTACCATTGACTGGAGGTAGTTTATTTGCTCTTCAGACAGCAGTGTATTTTCATGCAATATATGGTCATTGGTATCATAGTCTGGATTTTGAGTGCCATCGATATAATATTCTGATACAGGCACATCATGAAGAACAGTACTGTTCTGCAACATTCCTTCAGTCCACAACTGGTAAGGAGAACGATGTCCTTCAGTACTCAAGGTGTGGTTATTCCACTGGTGCACAAATTCTGTAACAGATCTATTGATCTTGCCCAAGTAAACATAATGAAGAGCATAAATGTGGTACCCTCTTATAGATTCTAATATTCCCTGATTTTCCATCCAGCGAAACAAGTCACTGTAGTAGTGTATGACCACTCTGTTGAGCTCTGCCCACAGCCGCTCAATTCGTTGGTTATGAACACTTCTTCCCGCTATGAAGCTACCTCTATTTACACCCCTCATAGTAATCATAAAGCGGGCAACTCGAATATTCTCTCCCCCTAGATCCCCTCTAACTCGGTATGGTAGTCCAAATTTAGATACTCCCATCTTGTGCTATATTTTAAAATAATAAAATGCCAACTTGAATTATAACTGACAACTGAAAGGAAAACAATTATGAAGTTATTTTTCATAAGGATAAGGTAGTCAGTAACAAACTTCTTACATGTAAACTACTGTACGTCCATGCAGATATTTGTGGCATTTTTAACCTGTCCTTGACCATTAGGTGGTCTTTTATCACATACAAGCTTGCAGAGGTGGGCCAAAATAAATAATCTATATAAAAAGATATTAATTTAAATAACTATGCAGCATAGGTTGTGTTACATATCTTGTTTGGTAATATTTGATTAAACTACTGCGAGCAGCAAGCTTTCTATATGACATATTAGGGCGAGACAATGTCAGGAAATGGTTTTAAAAGAATATGCATACCATAAATGATTTGGCCTGGGCACATTGTAAACTCTGTGTCTAATTGCTCTTCGTTTTCTTACAGCTCTTCCAACTGAATATAAAATAGAAAGCCGCTCCCGAACCCTCCACCTTTGCACTCTCACTCCTCTCTGCACAAGACTGCCCCTGACATAGCTTTCTCCAGCATTGGGAGTAAGAGACAAAACGTGTTGTATTTCATCATCAAGAATGTGATTACTCATGTCAGAAAATCTGTTGTGATGCGAGGTATCCATTCCCATTTCTTTTCTTCTGCGATACACAGTAGAAATGGAGACTCCCAGCAATTGCTTTCCATGAAAATCCCATTTTCCAAAGAAAATCGATCTGGTTACTTCTGATTGAAAATCTAAACACAAAATAGGAATTCAATATTGTTAGCGGGTCGCTGTACTAATGTTAGTGTGGCAGTATAACACATGGCCATTAAGATCAAAGTGTATGGATAATTTGTATAGGCTGTATAGGCAGGTCTACTTAGGCATTCATATAGGAAAGATAACAAACATACTTATCTTAATACATACGTCCTTATTACACCTACGTAATGTATTACAAGAAAACCTGTAGCCTATAAGAGTATTTTTATGTTTTACAGAAATAAGTAGTGTTCAGATAAGAGTGATATGTCTACAAAAGATAGATTTGTGAGGAAATACATTCGGATTAAAAAAAAATGCAATTTTGAGACAATACAAATCGGGGCAGGGACAAAACCTACCACACGCTGATCTAAATGATAGTAAAGTAAAGTGTAAGGGTAAGGGCAAGTGCACATTGGCTCTAATCTTAAAAAAATGATGCTGATGGATTTATTTATATTTTCCCATACCAATACATTCATATTTTATATAATGGCGTGTACTATTCAAAAAGTGTATGTGAATTCTGAACACAATAGAATTATAAAGAGTTCAAAAAACAACTTTTTGAAATGTCCCGATTACCCTAAACACGAATATCGAGCATTGTCAACATGTAACTCCACAGCATTTCATTGTTTAAATAAGTACATTCATAAATGTGTATTTCCTTGTAAAGAAAGCTGTACTTTTTACCTTGGTATTCCCACGTGTCCTTGTCTTGCTGCCACGGTTCTGTAGGTAGAGTCGCAAGTATTTACTTGCATAGAGTCAATATTAATGCGTAAAGATTCAACTGCACATTTCAGATTTGTGTGAATTTGTTCAAAGATGGAAATCAAACTTGGATGTTGAATATCAGCGTAGAAAAAAGAAATAAGAATTGCTGCTATAATTTCGAGATGACTCTCTAGTTTAAGAAACAAAACTTCCATCAGTGTTATTGCTCTAGGCGTCTCAAACATGACTTCAAAGAAACTAAAAACTCTATTTTTTTTTAAATATCCATAGTACGTTTATACAGTTTGTCGACTAAATCAATTACAGATTTCGCGGACTCCGCCATTACTGAAGATAATTATGAAATGACGGTCACAGATGCACCTGCGTTTGTTGCTGTGTCACGTGTCAATTCTTAAAAAAAAAAAAGTTTGATGTATCCAGTTTGCTGTATATCCACAAAAGTTTGATATATCCAGTTTGCTGTATAGCCACACAAGTTTGATATATGTTATACCCATTCTGATATACGCTATACCCATTCTGATATACGCTATACCCATTCTGATATACGCTATATCCATTCTGATATACGCTATACCCATTCTGATATACGCTATATCCATTCTGATATATGTTATACCCATTCTGATATATGCTATACCCATTCTGATATGTGGTATATCCATTCTGATATATGCTATACCCATTCTGATATATGCTATATCCATTCTGATATATGTTACACCCATTCTGATATATGCTATACCCATTCTGATATGTGGTATATCCATTCTGATATATGCTATACCCATTCTGATATATGCTATATCCATTCTGATATATGCTATACCCATTCTGATATACGCTATATCCATTCTGATATACGCTATACCCATTCTGATATACGCTATATCCATTCTGATATATGTTATACCCATTCTGATATATGCTATACCCATTCTGATATGTGGTATATCCATTCTGATATATGCTATACCCATTCTGATATATGCTATATCCATTCTGATATATGCTATACCCATTCTGATATGTGGTATATCCATTCTGATATATGCTATACCCATTCTGATATATGCTATATCCATTCTGATATATGTTACACCCATTCTGATATATGCTATACCCATTCTGATATGTGGTATATCCATTCTGATATATGCTATACCCATTCTGATATATGCTATACCCGTTCTGATATATGCTATACCCGTTCTGATATATGTTATAGCCAGAAAGTTGAAATTTTGAATTGAACGGCCCCTCATAGTTTTCTGCTCACGGGCCAGATAATTTGTGTGTGTGCGCGCGTGTGTGTTTTTGTGTGTGTGAGCGTGTGTGCGTGTGCGTGTGTGAGTGTGTGTGTGTGTGTGTCGTGTGTGTGTGTGTGTGTGTGTGTGTGTGTGTGTGTGTGTGTGTGTGTGTGTGTGTGCATGTGTGAGTGTGTGTGAGTGTGTGCGTGCATGTGTGAGTGTGTGCATGTGTGTTTATGTGCTCGCGTGTGTGAGAGAATGCTTGCGTGCGCGTCATATATAATTTAGTGTGTGTAAAGAAAAACGGTTTTGTCACTTGCACTAAACCCTGTTTTTAACATTTTGTTTTTCAAAGTCAGCATAACGCTGTACAACACAGTCCGTTTAATTACTGTATGAACATAGCATACAAGTTTTAAATGTTTACAAAACTCGACAATGTTGCCGAATTTGTCATTCAAACTTGTTTTGTTTTAATCACTTGTGTCTGCTTGTTACTTTTTTAAGCAAACACATTTAAATGACCCTTGTTTGTTATATTTTAAAAGATTGATTTAAACGTTACAATGTAAATGTTGACTCAGTAGCTACCATTAAATGTTTCAACCTCGGTGACTTTCTTTGTCAATTGCAGTGGATAAACGCATCCGCCAAATCAATTAATATGACATGTAGTTTTCTAGCTTGCTATTTATTAATTTATTTATACATTTAAAATGTAAACGTATTCATTTCTACATTTATTCAAAAATATTTATTTCTAAATGTATTTATTCCTCTATGCATTTGTTTAAATCATTTATTTATTTCTACCAAATAAATTATTCCTTTATTTATTTTTAATTAAACGAGGAACTACAATTTATCAGAGTTCAGAGATTTAGACAAGGAAGCTTCATACCACTCGTGTGCAATTCCATTCTATAGTATCTACCGTAACAGGAAACTAGAAATTTTCAGACAGAAAATCGAAGCTTAAAAAATGAATGCATTTCAACAACTACGCAGTGGCGCAGCTGGCTAAGGTCGTGTGCTCTTCAAGAATGTCATGTTGCAAGTACAAACCACGGTATTTTTTTTGTTTGTTTTCTTTTTCCTGCGATATGTGCTGTTTCAAAACATAAATACTGTGTTTAATATAAATGGTGTGGATATCAAACTGCTTGCATTCCCTGGTTTGTTTTGACGTTGACCAACATGTGGAATCACGATTGGTAGATGTCCAGTTATTTAGCTTTTCTGTTTGAGTAGTCGCTACACACCCTTAAAAAGTAGACGGAAGAGGAAGAAGAAGGAGAATAACAATTTTACCTTAGTTTGACTCTATATCTCATTGTGTATAAGAGGTTTGTACGTTTTTTTTCACATTTGAGGTAAGAAAGTTTCAGACTTTTGATACTGGTACAGATGGTAATTCTAAGTGATTTAGTTTTGCCGCTGCAACATGGTAAAAACAGCTAAACTTTTTGAGCTGTATAGAGACTCGCAGTAGTTTCAAACAAATTTTTCTAACTTGTACGAGGAACTACAGTTCCTCTCAATTAGTTCTAAATGTATCTCTTTGTAATGGCAAATAAAATATCTGAAAAGCATGCTTGTCTTTACTTGTTAATCCACATGTTCTGACTGCTGTGCTATGGGGACACTGCATGTTGTGCCATTGATCTCTCATGTTGTGCACAAAAACCTGGAGACCTCCATAGAAAGCTCAAAAGGAAACATAGAAAGCTCAAAAGCAATGTGCCCTACCCCTGTGTGTATTTTTGTGTTTTATGTTGTATGTTGCGTGTGTTAATGTTGGTGTATTGTAGTTGGTACACTGGATATAACGTGGGTAATGAGCCCACGAGTTTAAAATGTATAATTGTATTGAGGCACGGGGATTGCACTTCACGTGCACTTAAAGTATTTAATAATATGTGAGCACGGGTTTGCACAGATTTAGTTCACATGCTGTGATTCAAGTGAATAATTAATTGGTAATTGAATCCCAGCACAATTGTATATAGATGCACGTTTCATTCACTCGGGGTTGTGTGTTCAGGGCGAAGGAAGGGGAGAGAGTGAGGAGATAATATCAATAATAATAAGCAATTGCTACGTGGTGCTGGAAGACCAGCACGGTACGTGTTTGTTTAGTGTTCGTCCCTGTTTGTTAATGTCTGTTTGTTTTGTTTGTCTATTTATTTTGGCCTCAAGTGCCTTGTCCTGTGTTTTGTTCAAACTGTATTTTCTGGCTGCTGAATATTAAACAGCGCATAAGCGCCTTCATCATTTCATTTCACTGTCCTGTGTGTGTTTCCTTTCCTGGGTCTGACGTCATCACTCAGCCAGTCTATTCACAAAGGGATACAATGCTTTCAATGTGACATTGTCACAGCTGCAGGGGCACTAAAACAGAAATCAAACTAAATTGTTTTGTCTTCAACTGTCTCAAATTCGACCTGTGGTCGGTCTCTGTTTGGGATACAGATTGTAGTATGTACATATTTATAGGTGAACTCACCTAGTGTACCCGTTTACTCAAATGGAAAATGCGAGGCGTGCACCAAGACAGACAGGGCATAGTTAACCAGGGGAGCAGAATTCAGGTAACATAGCAGTATAACATAAATACAAGAGACCTCCTTTTAATGTCTGATCTTGGAATAAACCTGTGGAATAAAAATGTGTTAACTTGGCAGGGGGAAATACCGTCTTCAACTAGTGTTGGTGAGTACTGAGATAAAGAATATATTAAATGTAAGCAAAGCGGCTTTGATTGAAGTGGAATAATTAATGTAAGCCTAAAATGTAATAAATAATGAAGGTTTGTAATGAGACGTCTTTGGGTTCCATCAGTATGCTCTGGTAAGTAAATGCATGATGAAGGCCTTTCCAAACCTCAAGTATTTTCAAGTGGTGTTTGTGTTGTTTTGCAAAGTGGTCCTGCAACAAAAAACCTGAGTAAGTAGTGATTGTAATTTATTCAAGAGAAACCCACACTAAACAAGAAAAGCATAATGTTTTAATTACGCTAAGCACTTAATTCATCACATAACTTGAAGCATTTAAGTATTCGCCAAAGAGAATTGCTGTGTCTGTGTATATTGTGATGAAAACTAGGAATGATTTAAGAATGAATTGTGTTTTGCTTTGACGAATCGGCAGTTTAGTATAGCAGCCAGGTCTTTCCAAACCACACTTAACAGAGATAATTCTACAATCTCTGAAGATGGTTACTTTGATCAACGAAAGACAAAGGCTCAGATTTGTTAAGCGTTTACTCCAGTCTTCAATGAACTAAGCACTGTGAAAGGGCAGAGAATCTGTTACTGTCTCTCCCCATATAATTTCTAGGTTGGTTGTTTTGCAGGTTTATAGTTCAGTGACAGGATAAGGCGTCACCTTTTTTAGTGTTATTGATTTATTATGTTATAATAACTAGGAGCTGATATCCCTGTCTGATGCCATGTGCGACACAACGACTGACGGTCACGCAGATGAAATTAGAGGTCACATGAATAAGACATACATTTTAGAGCTCTTGTGCACTTTTATTGTTGGTAACATAAAAATTTACCAAAAACTACTCTTCAGGCTTTTTAAAAGGGAAGACACAGCTTTCCATGGTAAAAATGCACTTTCAGTACACCAAAGCACCTGACTCGGCTTTCTGCAGCCTCTTAGACACAACGGGATAATTGCGGCAAATTGAATCATTGATTGGCTAACCAATCAAGGGCCACATTCTTACATGGCTGGAATGCAGGGAGACGAGGACCAGTTCTCATGATGGGATAAGGAATGTGAACCGTATAATTGCCAAACTAGAACAAAATAAAGCAAAACAACCACAAAACAAAAGGGAACATCCTACTACAGTTCTATTCCACCTTTGTCAACAACAATTTCAATCAGAATTGTGAAGTCATTGTAATCTAATATAATACAAACCATATAATACCAGCTATCTGATACAATGACATTTCTGAAAGCTAAATCAGTGACCATGAAACAAGATTTTATAACTGCATCACATTGGAAGATATTTTCTAGGTTTTGTTTACAAATCATAATTTTTGGAACAAGTAGCTTGGGGTTGAGAGATAAACCAGGAAAAAGCAGGGTGTAGGTAAAGAATCACCACAAAGCAATGTATGAATGCAACCTCTCATTATATATATATATATATATATATATATATATATATATATATATATATATATATAGACACACACAAGGCTCGCAATTAACGCTGGCCATGTGGCAATTGCCGTGGGTGCCCTTCTCAATTGCAGCAATGCCCCTCAAAATGTCTATTCATGGCCATTATTGCCATAGTGCCTTTTCAGCTACAACAGAGACGCCTGTAGGAAGTGTTTGAATCCAAACATGAACATGATTTCGTGGTTAAATCGCATCAGCGGGAAAAGAAACATTAGCACACAAACAGCGAGTAGTAATGCTATGTCAGAAAAGCATACAGGAAAAAAAGTAGAAAGTCTTGCTAATCTGCAAAATAAATGTGCAAAACTTATTTTTTTTCAGGTCAATAGTTTAGAAATATTTCCAATACTTAAAAGTGATTTTCTTTCAGGTTTTAAAAATAGTGATTTACTGTAACTGTCTTGAATATGTTTCAATTGTCATTATGCCCTTATTTTAATGTCCTTATTTTTACCACAAAGAAACCAAAACAGTAGGAAATAATATTCTACATTGTAGTACAGTGTTTATCATTATTTGTCCGTCTTATGATAAAGATAAGTTTTAGTATTTTCAGTTAATCCATAAATAAAGTTACCAACCGCCCTCAAATCCCAGGTTGTTATTAACCATCCTCACAATTCTTCTACTTGTTCTGGTGAAAGAACCTTCTTTCTTCCAGACCGCGGGAGCGTTGTGTTACCATGAGTCTGTACTTCTTGATAATAGAAAAAATAGTTGAACTTGGGATACTCAAATGCTTGGAAATCTTCTTGTATCCTTCTCCAGCTTTATGACAATAACTTGTTTTCTGCCTAAGGTCTTCAGATAGCTCTCTACTTTTTCCCATATTGACTTATTGGTAATGACAGCAATCATCCTATGCCTAACCCTTTTACTCTCTAAGAATGTTCAACTACAATCCAGCATTTTCTAGACTTTTCTAGAATTAGGTTCTGCATTATCATATTGAAATTTCTAGCATCTTGTAGACAATACTATGAGAGCATCAAAGATAATACAATGTGAATGAGACTTCTCCTTTTAAAATGGAATTTGTAGTTACATGTCCTTAAATGGCAGGTCAGACTTGAGGTTGTTTCACAGAGACAATGGCACAGTGCCACTGTCCCTTACCTTTCTTGAGCACCACAAAACAGTAACAGGGACCGACCATGAAGGATAGAATACCTGTGGAACTGAGGGAGATGAGAGATGCAAGAAAAAGCACAATTACACATCATTTTTTGGAGGCCATCTCCCTTTTGAATAAATAAATCAAAATAAAATAAATCTGCATTGCCACACAACACTGTGTTTAGTTATGGGCAGCGTAAGAGGATTGTGATAAAGCCACTGAAGCAGATCTTTTCAAACTGCAAATAATCCAAATAAACCCATATTTTATGTTTCACCAACTCACATTAAAGAATATCATTGTGCATATCAAAATTATATGAGACATTTCTTAGCTTTTAGTATATATCATCTGGAGCCTGTGTCTATGTGAATGAGAATCCACATTTTAAAGATGTTTTCTGTGCTCATTGACCTAGATAGAGGTATTTTGAAAAAGGCCAGACTGTTCAAGGGCGCTTTTACACCCATGTCAAAAAAGAAAATGAAACGGCTTTGCAGTGTGAGCGCTCCCCAGACATGCTTGCGAGCCTGAGATCAAAAGAAGAACTGCCAAGATAGTAGCAGAACTTTTTACATTTTAGAAATATTGGAAGGCAATGGGAACCTCCCTTTAACTGGGGTCATTAATTTTGATTTAACATTTTCTTTATATCTTTTCCAATGTTATTATTTTATTTTCCCTCAAAGCCAAAGTTTTTTTTTTTTTTTTTCTCTCAAATTCAGGTGTTATCTTTTGAAGCAATTTAAAACTGTAGACTATTAGCTCAGCATCTCGCAACATGAATCCCCTTTGAAATAGCAATACAGACTGTTAAATGTGTTGTCAGGAGTATTGGCCAAAAATAACCTGGTCTTCTGTGGAATATTATAGGTTGTCTGTTTAAAACCAGAATTTAAAATATGCAAATGTAGCATATATTACTTCAAAATATGTATATTTTATATAAGATAATATTCCTAGAAACTAGTGATGAGTTTCATAGTTTTTTTTTAAGTTATTTTTTTAAATGAGTGGCATGAAGCATATGTTGTTATTTATAATATATACCCTGTTATAATAATAATAATAATAATAATAATAATAATCTTTATTTTATATAGCGCCTTTCATGTGCATCTCAAAGCACTGAAAAAAAAACCCAGCAAAACATAACAATTTGTTCATACAATAGCCATTGAATAAAAATGTGTTTTCAACTTAGATTTAAAAGTGATTACAGAGTCACTATCCCTTATGACCTTCGGGAGGTCGTTCCAGAGCCTTGGGGCTAGACATGAAAAGGCTCTGTCCCCAAAAGATCAACACTTAGTTATTGGTACCTTAAGTAGACTGGAATCATAGGATTGAAGACTGCACATTGGGGTCAGCCCTGCTTTTCCAGCTCTTCCACCCTTCCCAGTGGTCCTCCAAACATAAGCTTTTAGGTTACCCCCCCCCCACCCCATTGCAAGCATCCAGCAGGCCCCCATAGTGGTCCTTTCTCTGTGAAATCCTGTTCTGCTTTCGGCTCATCAGCAGTTTTGAGCATTTGGATCCAGAGACTATTCTTACAGTTAAGAGCGACTGCTCCCGCGAACCATTCCCGCCACTGGTGTCCAATAAGCAGCTGTAACCCCTCAGTGCAGGCGTCCAGCAGGCCCCTGCAGTGACCTCTCTGGCCACTATGGGCGTCCAGCAGGCCCCCATAGTGGTTCCCTCTCTGTCTAATATTCCTTCTACCTTTTCAGCTACAAGCTTTCAACAGGGCAACACAGCCCCCTTCTATTCCTTACATCAAACGGCTGCCCAGCATGGCCCCGCTCTTCTGTCCACTCTTCCTTCCTTCCTCCCAGTGGTACAGCATGCCCCTGCTTTCTATTTCCCATGCTCACAGCAAGCACCTGCATTCCTTACTTCTACACTGGGTTCCCAGCAAGCCAGCAGGTTCTGTGTTCTCACCTTAAGAACATAAGAACATAAAAACATAAGAAAGTTTACAAACGAGAGGAGGCCATTCGGCCCATCTTGTTCGTTTGATTGTTAGTAGCTTATTGATCCCAGAATCTCATCAAGCAGCTTCTTGAAGGATCCCAGGGTGTCAGCTTCAACAACATTACTGGGGAGTTGGTTCCAGACCCTCACAATTTTCTGTTCTGAAAATCCCTTCATCTAATCTCCATTTGTGACTCCTGGTCCTTGTTTCTTTTTTCAGGCTAAAAAAGTCTGTGTCGACATTGTCAATACCTTTTAGAATTTTGAATGCTTGAATCAGATCACCGCGTAGTCTTCTTTGTTCAAAACTGAACGATTCAATTCTATTAGCCTGTCTGCATACGACATGCCTTTTAAACCCGGGATAATTCTGGTCGCTCTTCTTTGCACTCTTTCTAGAGCAGCAATATCTTTTTTGTAACGAGGTGACCAGAATGGAACACAATATTCTAGGTGAGGTCTTACTAATGCATTGTAATGTTTTAACATTACTTCCCTTGATTTAAATTCAACACTTCTCACAATATATCCAAGCATCTTGTTGGCCTTTTTTATAGCTTCCCCACATTGTCTAGATGAAGACATTTCTGAGTCAACATAAACTACTAGGTCTTTTTCATAGATTCCTTCTTCAATTTCAGTATCTTCCATATGATATTTATAATGCTCATTTCATACCTTAGCCTGGCCCAGCTCTCTTTTTTTTTCCCCATACGTGCTCCCTCCTCCTACCGGCCTTTTTTGCCGGCACCTCTCAATTCCCCCAGTGCTCCAGTTTTTCAATAACCACCCTTTACATTCTCCCTCTGCAGTGTCTGGTTTTACCCTAAAAAATGCAGTACCCGTGTCCCTTGACTTACGCAACCAGATTTTAGCCGGTGCAGATATTAACCTTGTTTCACTACTCACTAACATCGAGTTTAATTTTAACAGAGAAAGATTTTTGATTTTTGCTATCTGCCATGCTTCATACTGTATATCTGGAACGTTCACCCAACATTTGTGAGTCAAATTACATTATGGGGGAAATGAGGGCCACGAACTAACTGTGTTATAACCGATTCCGCAGTATAACAGGTTGCATTATAACGGGGTAGCACTGTACTGTTTTAACATCATTTTGCTTTTTAAACAGCTGACAGAAAACTTGTTTAAAATTCAAAGTTCCACAGTATATGTTTGCCACACTTGCCCTCATAGAACAAAAGTGATCCCATGAAGGTTGTGGGCTTTCACTTTTTAAGCGACATTTTTTAAACAGAATCAGCAAGTTGGGTAATAGTAGATCTTTTCAGATCAAACAATATACTTGGTTTGATTTGTACTGAGTATTCAAACAATATACTTGGTTTGATTTGTAATGAGTATTCATTTCCATTCAGTGGTGAGTGGTGACATGAGGTTGGCCAGGGAAGATGTCAAAAAGTGTGTTTTAACCCCTGCAGAAAGTTTTAAATTCAACGCTAGGGACTACACTTGGTCAGTTTAGTCAGCCAGTTAACCAGAATTTGCAGTATAATCTCTTTTAGTGATTGAAAGTGCTTAGGCTTGTTTTTTGTTGTACCTCATTTTAAAATCAGATCTGTCCTGGTGGTATGGAGTATTTGATGAACAGATTGTTGTGTGCTCATCTTACTGGCCCCAAGAAGTGTAGACACTCTCATGTTGGCCCCAAGAATATATTTCCTGATCGCCCTGGTTTTTGTACTTGGTTTTCTCCAGACTTTTTTCTTTTTACATGATAGTAAACTCAGTGACACCTCTTTGTCAGCATCTTTTGATTTGAAGATATATTTCTTTTAAGACCACATGCCTTAATAATATGCAATAGAAGAGGGTAATATAGGGATTTGACTGCAATATTTAAAAAAAAAAAAAAACACTCGCAGGAGCATTATGTAAATTGTTATATTTCCTGAAAAGGCTATTGAACAAAACACATTTTGTTTTGTATGGTGCTGCACATTTAGAAAGGCAGTATTCATATGTAAACAAGGATGCATCCTAGTGTACTATAGCTATGTTACCTAATCATTTTCAAAACAACACTGCTGACTATGGATTGAGACCAGGAACGTGTGCAACCTGCTTCATGTTACCTATTACTATTCCGCTAACTACTGTAATGCTACACACGCTGGGGTCTATTCAATTATTCTAAACAGTGACAGATCAATATTAAAACATTCCGTTGAAAGTTGTATATGTTGTAACAGAAATGCACTAAGCTCCCCTTGTACTGTTGGAGTTGTTAGTTGTCATCAGGGATCCTAGTTTTCCACAATAAAAAAAAAATTCTCAGATAAAAAGAAAATAATTTTTGAATATGATAAACGGGTTTGCTAAATGAGACGTTTCTCAATGCCATCAAAAGTTTGTGTTTTTTTTTAAAGCATAAAGGTTGATTTTACCCATTCTCTGCTTGAATTGAAATTGAATTCTTTCTAAAATAAACGTTGATATTAATTGTCGATTTGGCAAAAAAATAAAATCGAATAGTAGCAAGCCTAATTATAAGATACACAAACAGTACTATTGAGTAGCAGTTTTTACAGGGATAGCAGTTTTTACAGGAAGTATTTATTGGTACACTTTCAAATTCGAAGGAAGTGACACGCTCACCAGAGTGCCACCAATCAATAATATAAACAAATCTACCATTTTACTTTAAACATTACAAATACGTCTGTGTACTAATAATAAAAACCAAAACATAGTATTTATATTAGTTTATCTCAAGTTAGTCTTTGACACCTGGATGGCTATTGCAAAATTCACTGACCTGATCTTTAGGGGTGATTTTTATCATTTTCGGCATCTTTAAACACCTTGTTGAGTAGTAAAAACACACTGAAGTAAACTGCAGCTCCGTTTCAGCATGCATGTGATGTGAGTGTGTCTCGCTCACCAGAGCAGTTTTATTGAACAAGTATGTTTACTAAATTTAAAGCAGAATTGTCTGTGTTGATTATATATGATAAGTGTATTGATTTGGTTATAAACAACCAACAAAAGCCTTGTATGTTTTTTGCAAATGTAAAACACAAAATTCTCCAACCGCGTAGAAAATCCATGTTTTTCTGCATTATTCCGCAGCAAACCGATTCCTAGGATCCCTGGTCATCATTCAAGTTGTAGCTGTATTAAGATCTGACACTGTTTGGATCAATTGAGTAGACCTCTCTGTGTATAAGTGTTTAGACAAACATTCAGAGCATTATTCATTGAAGCAATCAAAACTTGCAGCAGGCCACTTGCGCAGAGACGGGTAACATACTCTCAGTCAGTAACTAATGGAACAAGCAAGTAACAATATAATCCAACAGTTGAGCTCCCTGGGGATTTCAACAGTAGAAAATGCAGTTTCTAGCTGTGACTTTCCTTCTTGAACTCACAAGCAGGAGTGGATAGATATGTCTCATGCCACAATCAGACCTATAGAAATGAGGACAGACCCCCAGAGAGACCAGAACAGTTTAATTTGCTCCGTATGGCCTTTTACTAAAGGGTGTAAAACTACTTGTGAGATGTTCTCTTGAGTGAGCGACTTCCTTTGTGGGTTACAAAAAACGTTCCTTCAGTGTTTTGGATGTATCCAGCATGATGGCAATGCCACCCACATGATGGAAAGAACAAGCCCTGAATGGGCTCATCGACCAAGCCTAGACCTTCCATATAGGCTTCTGGTCTTTGGCTGTTTTTTGTTTTTGTCAAATAGGTCAGTCTGCAGGAAATAGGAAACTCCATTAGGATTCCTAGGTGAACCCCACACTCATTCAAAATCCTTCTAGTGCATCATTATAAGATAAGATAAAAGTAGGATTGCGTTACTGAGGAACTATTGCTCAAACTAGTATTGTACTCAGTGCTGTAGAAATGCAGATCTGGCATTCAGAATGGGTTCAGACAGTGTGTTAATATCATGTTATATTGTGGGCAGGGCTAAAACTGGAAGTAAAAAGCAAGTGTGATCAATAAACTTTGTTCTTGTGTAAAAATCCCCATACTCGTTTATACCCATTATTCGGCACACCCCTTGAACTAAAATGATGGCAGTGTATTATCTCTATTCAAGGACAGGACCATGGTAAATGTAGATTGAATATGGGGAATTGATATTAACATTGTTCTACTTCATCCATGAAGCCCTCAATCATACATTCTGCAATGCAATCATGTAATTCTCTTGACCCCTCTATATCTAACTGTGCACAGGAGGCATTTCAACTATTTGCTATAAAATTGTTAAAAAGAAAAAATATATTTATAAAATAATGTATTGATAAGAGGCATAACAATACAGTGAAGTAAAAATATCAGGATGGTGCTGTTGGGATGTTTGTATCATGCGTAAATTGATTATCATGCACAAAAACTGCCAAGAAAGAATAAAAAGATCATCCATATGATATCTACAGAAAAGAAAGTTTATATATATATATATATATATATATATATATATATATATATATATATATATATATATATATATATATATACAGTACTGTGCAAAAGTTTTAGGCAGGTGTGAAAAAATGCTGTAAAGTAAGAATGCTTTCAAAAATAGACATGTTAATAGTTTATATTTATCAATTAACAAAATGCAAAGTGAGTGAACAGAAGAACAATCTACATCAAATCAATATTTGGTGTGACCATCCTTTGCCTTCAAAACAGCATCAATTCTTCTAGGTACACTTGCACACAGTTTTTGAAGGAACTCGGCAGGTAGGTTGGCCCAAACATCTTGGAGAACTAACCACAGTTCTTCTGTGGATTTAGGCAGCCTCAGCTGCTTCTCTCTCTTCATGTAATCCCAGACAGACTCGATGATGTTGAGATCAGGGCTCTGTGGGGGCCATACCATCACTTCCAGGACTCCTTGTTCTTCTTTACACTGAAGATAGTTCTTAATGACTTTCGCTGTATGTTTGGGGTCGTTGTCATGCTGCAGAATAAATTTGGGGCCAATCAGATGCCTCCCTGATGGTATTGCATGATGGATAAGTATCTACCTGTACTTCTCAGCATTGAGGAGACCATTAATTCTGACCAAATCCCCAACTCCATTTGCAGAAATGCAGCCCCAAACTTGCAAGGAACCTCCACCATGCTTCACTGTTGCCTGCAGACACTCATTCATGTACCGCTCTCCAGCCCTTCGCGAACAAACTGCCTTCTGCTACAGCCAAATATTTCAAATTTTGACTCATCAGTCCAGAGCACCTGCTGCCATTTTTCTGCACCCCAGTTCCTGTGTTTTCATGCATAGTTGAGTCGCTTGCCCTTGTTTCCACGCCGGAGGTATGGTTTTGGCCGCAAGTCTTCCATGAAGGCCACTTCTGACCAGACTTCTCCGGACAGTAGATGGGTGTACCAGGGTCCCACTGTTTTCTGCCAATTCTGAGCTGATGGCACTGCTGGACATCTTCCGATTGCGAAGGGAAGTAAGCATGATGTGTCTTTCATCTGCTGCAGTAAGTTTCCTTGGCCGACCACTGCGCTCACGGTCCTCAACGTTGCCCGTTTCTTTGTGCTTCTTCAAAAGAGCTTGGATAGCACATCTGGAAACCCCTGTCTGCCTTGAAATTTCTGCCTGGGAGAGACCTTGCTGATGCAGTATAACTACCTTGTGTCTTGTTGCTGTGCTCAGTCTTGCCATGGTGTATGTCTTTTGACAGTAAACTGTCTTCAGCAACCTCACCTTAGCTGAGTTAGGCTGTTCCTCACCCAGTTTTATTCCTCCTACACAGCTGTTTCTGTTTCAGTTAATGATTGTGTTTTAACCTACATATTGAATTGATGATCATTAGCACCTGTTTGGTATAATTGTTTAATCATACACCTGACTATATGCCTACAAAATCCCTGACTTTGTGCAAGTGTACCTAGAAGAATTGATGCTGTTTTGAAGGCAAAGGGTGGTCACACCAAATATGGATTTGATTTAGATTTTTCTTCTGTTCACTCACTTTGCATTTAGTTAATTGATAAATATAATCTATTAACATGTCTATTTTTGAAAGCATTCTTACTTTACAGCATTTTTTCACACCTGCCTAAAACTTTTGCACAGTACTGTATATATACAGTATTGTGTCAGCAATCTCAATGCTTTACTAGTTAGAACTGAATTTAGCCCAGAGTGTTCCTCTTCAGCAGCAGAATGGCCATACCTATCACAAATTACTGTCTGGAATGTTAAAATGACACTGTAACATCAGGTTTACAAGCAGCACCTACCATGAACTTTGTGGATTAACATTAGTGCAAGTTGTTGCTTCATTTTAATTAAAGATCCATAGCGTTCACACATTAACCCTTGTGTATTATCTATGACAATATGTTACCTACATGTACCACAAACTGGAATACTCACCTTATTCTTGCCTGTATTTCTTTGTGAGTTACTGACAAATAGGCTGTCCAATGTGTGTATTTGTATCTATTTTACTATGTAGGTGATCCGTGCTTTGTATCCAGTGGTGACGTAACACATTAGTATTCTTATAATATTTATTTCACAATGTGAGATTTCTGTATCTAAAATAATAGTGTGCATATTGAAAACTATCTTTGAAGTATGATAAACACCTTTTGAAAATGAAACTGTGGGTACCGTTACAGTTCTTTTAGGTGGCTCTGTCTATCTGTAAGACAAGACCATGCTGTTTTTGGTATGTATTTCTGGTTTGGATCAAAATGAAGTTTAGCAATGCAAGTTAAATGGAATTTGATTTTCTTTTGAGGTTCACAGATAATTTTCCAATGTCTGGAAACAAACTTCTTGAATCTCTTTCAATTCCCTCTTACACGGTTTTCCCTTGGTTCAAATGAGAAGAAGCAGAGAGTAAACTAATAGTCTTTTCAAAGGCTGTCAGGGCTGACTAATTGTATTGGTGATTGCTTGGTCGCTAGGCACCCCATTTTCTTAGAGAAAGCCTTTCTACCCTGTCAGATCATTGAAAGGAGGCAGTGGATAGAGACTGCAGGACTCTTTTACAAATGGCTCTGAGGAATTGTTTCCATTGTCCTTTTTATTTTATTTGAATTTGAATGGCTCAGTCTAGCTGGTAGCAAGAGTGGAGGGTAAACAAATGAATGTCATTGGGAATGGATATCAGTAAAGTTCTGCAATTTCTACTGATATTACCATAGTGCCTGCAATATTTATACCAATACATTTGCCTTCAGTAGGTAAAAGTAAGCTAAATTGGTTTTCAATATAACTTTTTGTGACATCCTGTATATAGTAGGCAGTGGCCCACATCAGATAACCATCACACTATTTCCACTAGGCTCCCTTGGATGCGACAGCCTGAAATTGGGTGGGTAAAGAGACTGCTCCCTTAGTCTTTAAAAGAGCAGACTTTTGGAATTCCAGAGGGAAAATATGGGGAAGCTCCAGTAATGCTGCCCCTTCATTCTCAAGGGCTGTCAATCCAGTGTCTATCGTGAACACCTAAATAAATAAACCAAAAAATATATATATATATATATCTGAGCCAGTCTTGTCTGTACATTACATTGACCAGATTCTGACAATTATTAGCTCAAATATGCATTTTTTGGGTAATTTTTATATGTTTTGGTTGTTACCCTTCTTGTATAATTTTTGTTCACCACTGTACAGTGAAAGACTGTCACCTACACTTGAATTATCATTATCGTTTTTTGTAATTGCATTACAATTTCTTTATGTAACGAGCAGTTGTGTAATGCTCCGTCATTATGGATTCTGTCCCCTGTCAGTGAGATGAGATGAGGTAAAACCTCTATAACCAAAAATGCAGATAAGCCTGGCTCTTTTGCATAGGAGTTAAGTCGCCTACTTGCAGTTTTGTTAGATATTGTTTAAATAAAAAAATTAAAAAAATTGAAATGGGCCGCATGTGTTTATGCTGTAGTAGTGATTGATTAATCTTGCATCAAAAATATTTTAAAATCTTTGCAGTAGATGGAGGAACAGAACTTGGTTTATTGATTCGCTGTGTTACGGGTAGCGGGTATTGATTCGCTGTGTGGGGGTGAGGGAAATGGTAGCATAACTTTGTGAATCTTTCAAGGACCTTTTGAGATTTACTCACAGAACAGAAAGGGTAATTAGGCCACATGTTGGAAGATTTAGTACATGAAAATTGCAATAGAAATGGAAAGATCCTTATTATTAGGGCTGTAAATCAGTGTACACGTGTATAAACTCACATGCATTTTCAAGGAAATAGACTTGATTTAGTAGGTATAGTTATATTTGTATTTTACTGTACATCTGTATTTATTTGACATTTTTATTTGTTTACACTTAAAGTATTTAATTACAATGGTTTACAATGCTTCAAGGTACTGTAAAGTATATAGCTTCAATGAAATATCTTTTTGTGTAAGATTTATTAAAATACTATGCCATTTAGAATAGAATGTATTTTCATTTACTAATTAAACATATAAATTCAACTTCAGTTGTTATAATTTAACCCGCTTGACCATATAAAAATCCTTCAAAAAGTGTGGCATGGTAAATCTGCAGTCATTTTGCAGTTTTCCTATTGTCACTTCATGCAGTTACCATGTTTTTTTATATGATTACCATAACTCTGGGCTTACTTATGCTTTACCATGCTTTCACTCTGCTATGCTTTTATAAATGAAGTGCTGCAATTACTTGCATTTCAAAGAAAAGCATTGGGTTAAGCCACAACCCTTCATCCTGGTTCCATTTGTGGCCTAGATATCTAAACTACCTAATTTTGTTACATAAAACTTTTTTTTAAGTACTGCGGAATAACGCTCTATGCTCAGGTTATTTGAACTTCTGCCACGGCTGCCTTTTATTGCCTTCATTTGTCAAAGCCCCCGTGCCTGAATGGAGTAGAAATGTTAAACAAATCAAAAGTGGGCAAACAAAGGAGGTATGCTGGTGCATTTGGCAGCAGACCGTCCTGTGACTTTTATGTGCCCCTTGTTGAATTGCTATTGAGATCATATCAGGGTGGCGTATCCCTTTTCTGAAGACCTGCTGGAGATCTCTGCTGTGGCAATTTCTTGTTCCCTATCAAGTACGAAATGTAACCATTACCATATGGGTATTTACCTTTTAAAGACCCGAAACCTGAATAAAGATATATCAAAGCCTGTGACACAGTCATGGCCCACAGACCTCAGTGCCATTTTTCCTTTCAAGACTGACCTGACAGGAGAGCCTGGTTCAGATAAGTACTTGTTGCCTATCTAATTTTTTGTGTTTACACAAATGATAAGCGATATTATTACACTGTGCTAGTATTACTAATTCTGCGTATATAGTGCATTACAGCCTGTTGCCTGTTACGTCCTACTGCGGCCTTGTGCCTCGTGTGAAGCCAGCAGCTCCAGTTGCTCCTTCCCAGGGATCCAGCAACATGTCTGCTAGTTTTGTGCTCTCCCCTCAGGTTGCATAGCTCCGGCTGGAAAGAACATAAGAACATAAGAAAGTTTACAAACGAGAGGAGGCCATTCGGCCCATCTTGCTCGTTTGGTTGTTAGTAGCTTATTGATCCCAGAATCTCATCAAGCAGCTTCTTGAAGGATCCCAGGGTGTCAGCTTCAACAACATTACTGGGGAGTTGGTTCCAGACCCTCACAATTCTCTGTGTAAAAAAGTGCCTCCTATTTTCTGTTCTAAATGCCCCTTTATCTAATCTCCATTTGTGACCCCTGGTCCTTGTTTCTTTTCAGGTCAAAGAAGTCCCTGGGTTGACATTGTCTATACCTTTTAGGATTTTGAATGTTTGAATCAGATCACGCGTAGTCTTCTTTGTTCAAGACTGAATAGATTCAATTCTTTTAGCCTGTCTGCATACGACATGCCTTTTAAACCCGGATAATTCTGGTTGCTCTTCTTTGCACTCTTTCTAGAGCAGCAATATCCTTTTTGTAACGAGGTGACCAGAACTGAACACAATATTCTAGGTGAGGTCTTACTAATGCATTGTAGAGTTTTAACATTACTTCCCTTGATTTAAATTCAACACTTCTCACAATATATCCAAGCATCTTGTTAGCCTTTTTTATAGCTTCCCCACATTGTCTAGATGAAGACATTTCTGAGTCAACATAAACTCCTAGGTCTTTTTCATAGTTCCCTTCTTCAATTTCACTATCTCCCATGTGATATTTATAATGCACATTTTTATTGCCCACATGCAATACTTTACACTTTTCTCTATTAAATTTCATTTGCCATGTGTCTGCCCAATTCTGAATGCTGTCTAGATCATTTTGAATGACCTTTGCTGCTGCAACAGTGTTTGCCACTCCTCCTATTTTTGTGTCGTCTGCAAATTTAACAAGTTTGCTTACTATACCAGAATCTAAATCATTAATGTAGATTAGGAATAGCAGAGGACCTAATACTGATCCCTGTGGTACACCACTGGTTACCTCGCTCCATTTTGAGGTTTCTCCTCTATTCAGTACTTTCTGTTTTCTACCTGTTAACCACTCCCTAATCCATGTGCATGCATTTCCTTGAATCCCTACTGCGTTCAGTTTGAGAATTAATCTTTTATGCGGGACTTTGTCAAAAGCTTTCTGGAAATCTAAATAAACCATGTCGTATGCTTTGCAGTTATCCATTTTCAATGTTGCATCCTCAAAAAAGTCAAGTAGGTTAGTTAGACACGATCTCCTTTTCCTAAAACCATGCTGGCTGTCTCCCAGGATATTGTTACCATATAGGTAATTTTCCATTTTGGATCTTATTATAGTTTCCATAAGTTTACATATAATAGAAGTCAGGCTTATTGATCTGTAATTACCTGGTTCGGTTTTGTCTCCTTTTTTGTGGATCGGTATTACGTTTGCTATTTTCCAGTCTGTCGGTACAACCCCTGTGTCAAGAGACTGTTGCATGATCTTGGTTAGCGGTTTGTAAATAACTTCTTTCATTTCTTTGAGTACTATTGGGAGGATCTCATCCGCCCAGGGATTTGTTTATTTTAAGAGCTCCTAGTCCCTTTAACATTTCTGCCTCTGTTATGCTAAAGTTATTTAAAATTGGATAGGAACAGGTCGACATGTGGGGCATGTTGTCCGTGTCCTCCTTTGTAAAAACCTGTGAAAAGTAATCATTTAATATATTTGCTATTTTTTTTTCTTCATCTATGATTTTGCCATTTGTGTCTCTTAGACATTTGACCTCCTCTTTGAATTTTCTCGTGCTTTTATAATATTGGAAAAATATTTTGGAATTGGTTTTAGCCCCCTTAGCAATATTGATTTCTATCTCTCTCTTGGCCTTTCTAACTTCCTTTTTGACTTGTGTTTGCAGTTCCAAATACTCTTTCTGTGTACTTTGTTTTTGGTCCCTTTTAAACGCTCTGTAAAGTGCCTTTTTTCGCTGAATATTTTTTTTAATTGATCTATTAAACCATTTTGTTTTAGATTTAGATTTGTCTACTTTTGGGATGTAATCGTTTTGTGCCTCTAGTACTACATTTTTAAAAAACAGCCATCCTTTTTCTGTGGATGTTTTCTCTATTTTACTCCAATCTACTTCTGTTAGTCTCTGTTTCATACCTTCATAGTTTGCTTTTCTAAAATTGTAAACCTTAGCTTTAGTCATTACTTTTGGGGTTTTAAAAAATATTTCAAATGAGACCATGTTGTGGTCTGAGTTTGCCAATGGCTCTCTGACCTCTGTTTTAGTTATTCTGTCTTCATTATTTGAAAAGATTAAATCAAGGTATGCCTCCCCTCTAGTCGGTGCCTTGACAAATTGCATTAGGAAGCAGTCATTTGTCATTTCTACCATTTCAATTTCGTCCGTCGTGCCCCCCACCGGGTTCTCCCATTTTATACGGGGGAAGTTGAAATCCCCCATTAGTATGGCTTCTCCTTTTCTACACGCATTTCGAATGTCATTGTACAACAGATTATTTTGCTCAGCATCTGAGTTTGGCAGTCTATAGCATGCTCCTATTATTATGCCCATTGAATTTGTGTCCATTATTCTGACCCATATTGAGTCTGCATTGTTTTCTTTGTCCTGATTTAACACCTGGGCTTCAAGGCTATTTCTTATGTATAGCGCTACCCCTCCGCCTCTTCTGTCCTGCCTGTCTTTCCTATATAGTGTGTACCCACTAATATTATATTCGTCTCCATCACTCTCAGACAACCAAGTTTCTGTAACACCTATCACATCGTAGTTACTTGTTAGTGCAGTAGCTTCAAGTTCTAACATTTTGTTTCTGAGACTTCTAGCATTAAGATAGATACAATTAATAGTTGTCTTACCTGAGTTGTTGTCCTTGTTTTGATGTGGTCTCCCTTCTGTTTTTTTGTTTTCTCCCCCCTTCCACAAAAAGCAGTTAATGTATTCTTGTTTAAAATATGAAACGTTTATATAATATAAACCGTAATTGTTTAATTACTGCTTTTTGTGGATACTATTTCTCTTGTGTATATATTTCTGTGTTTTTTACAGATACTACACGCACAGCTGCTGGGCTCAGTAGCGCAGCGCAGGACCAAGATACGGGGTTCGGCTATGATTGCTTGCAATCTCATCCACACTATCTTGCTGCCGTTTGGTGACTGCTTTTGAATCACCATTGCGAAGGCTGTTAGTACCTCTAACAAGCAGGCTTCCCTCAGTCTCGTGTGTGGTACTGTCTGAGTGGTTTTACCCGTGGCCTGTACAGGTGGGCATCCCTGTACATTGCTACCCACGGTGACTGCGAACCGGTGGACCCATACCGCACAGGTAACAAACCGGTGCCGACCCGGTACCGTGCCCTTACCATCCCAGTACCATACCATACCGAACCAGTGCTAAAGTCACCGAACCAACCCTGTTACCCGGTCCTACACTGCCCGCTACCGACCGGTGCTCATGTTCCCGGTACGGTACCAAACTGGTCTGGTTCAGGTCTTGACCCACCCGATTGCTATATAAGCAGATTGAGGCAGCACCTGTACATCTGTATACTGTACACTGTATTGCTTGCTTCTTGCATTAAATCTAATGCACTATAGTTATGCCTGTTTACACCATAATTAAACCATATCTTCTCTGCATTTTTTCCTAAAGCAATTATTTAAATTAAAATGTGACTTGCATTTTTCCCCAAATAATTTTTCTGTTATCCTGATACAATTTTACAGGAAGAGAAGAACCTTGTTGAACAATATGGTATTCTTCTGTACCCCTTTATATGAAACATGCACAACTGCTGCCTGACAAGTGAAGTCCTATACGCTTGGGATTGTTTGTTTTTTGATGAGTGCCATCTGGAAACTGTTCAGACCAAGGTTGTATTTTAAGGTGGGTTTAAAAAGGTTGGGGGTACAGCTCTGTTGTCCATTACCTGTGAAGAGAAGTGGATACCTTGTTAAAGGATAGCTTTATTAGTTCATTCATTGCACTATAATGGGGAGGTGGGCTGGGGAGATGAGTTAACTCTGCGTTAAGCAACTCTTTAAATGGATGAATTGGGTCTGAAACACAAGACCCTACTCTTAGATTCTGTATGTTGCCGGAGACGGCCATCAATTACCACATTGACCAGGATGCCATATGCCTAGTTGCCTTATAGAAAGACCCCATCCCCCCACTCCGGCAGTGCATATGTTTCAGCCATCTATTATAGATGCTATTACATGTTTATTATTAACTATTGAAAAGCTAATGTTACAGATCTCTTCACAGCTTCGGGTTGTGATCGGGTTACGCAGGGAAAAAAAGGGGCGAGAGACGTCCAGTTCTCAGCTGCTGCCTGCGGGTAATTTAAAGGTTTGAAGGGGGATTAAGATTTAGGGAGAGTGTTGCGAGGAGGAAGGTGGGTAGAGTTTAAATTGGGAAAGAGGAATACTTTGCATGAAAAAAAGCATTGAAGGGGTAACTTTTTTTTTAAAATGTTTTTTCTTCACAGGAAATAATATAGCAAAATCTGCAAGAAACAACTAAAAGCTGCTACCATGCAAGGACAGGTGAAAAAGGCATGTTAAATTTGCACCATATTAATTAAAAGCATTTTTGTACCCCTGTCTGTTGGAGAAACTCATATAAAAGTGTAATCATGTTAAATGTATTCAGTAGATTTGCAGTTTACCATGTTTGTCTATCTTTTACCAAACTTTTCTGGGCTTAATTACACTTTTTAACTGTGAAATGTGTTGTACACAGGATACGATGTCCCGAATTGTGACCAAACCATAACCTTCATTGGTTGATTTATATGTACTGTAATCACAACAGTATTGTTTAACAGATGGAGTAAGAATAGTTAAAGACACTCATTAATTGTCTGAGTTTTGTCATTTGAATGGGTATAATTTGTCTTTCAAAATAAATTGGATAAATTGCTCCCCTTCACATTACAAAAAACAAATACAACAGAAAATGTTGGTCTCCACATAAAAATCTTCAGTCTTATATCTCAGACACATGATAATGTTAAATTAGTGTCTCAATTAATGGTCTTTCTTTTTGTTGTCTATTGCTTGATGGGCTAAATAAGAAAATCACCCATTTAGTATAACAGCCACGACCATCTTTAACCAAGTGAATGTATTTTTATACTTTGGAATCACAGATCATTTATAAAATGACCACACACTTAATAAATATAAACATGCTATTTTTACATCCTTGCCGAGGATATGTTGTTATGGCCATTTTTTTTTAGTTATTGTTGCTTTTGGCATCAGTTGGTAGGTACATGTGAAAAAGTCTAATTGCATCCAATTACACGGTTATACACTAATGCAAAAAGTTTTAATCTTGGAATAGGTTACATGGGTTCCCATAGCAACTGTGGGTAGAGCTTACTACTTGATACAAACTGTGAATACAATTTATATTACAAGCAGTGAAAACGTAAGCAGGAATCATCCACGGCAATATTATTCACAAACATATTTAAACAAACCAGCAATGGCAAACTGTAAGCGTTTGGTTACAGCAGCGCAAACATAGATTAAACAAAGCTGAAAAAATATTTACTAACTGTCTTATACCTTTGCTTATTCTGTCTACAGTAAGTGCTGAATATCGCAGTCCTACCCAAGGATGGCATGGTATTATATACTGTACAATAAAAAGAGAGTACCAACGTAGGCCCTGAGAGTGGGTGTTTAGTTTGTTTTTTTGGCAGGTGGCTGATAAGAAGCTTGCAAAAGATTTTGCTACCAGTGACGTATCTGAGCAAGTCGGAATAAAACTGCTGCATATCATATGTTTTAATCTTTAAAATACCAGAGTCCTTAAACTGGACAGTGTCACTTCTCAAAACAATACTAAATAGACAAAATAAGATTCCAGTTGACTTGGTCCAAGTTGACTTGGAAGCTAGATTACTCGTTTTTTCCCCATGTTGACAGTAAACCACCATCTTTACATATTTTGTCTCGCCTCAAGAGTGGGAGCAGCTTTTACTGTGAATATTTGTGGTTGAGTCTGGTGTATTCTGTATGTGAAGGTTCTTTTTGAATTAAAAGTTGGTGCTGTGAACGTGCGTAGCAGCTGCACATGGAGATGATACACTGATAATGTTCATAACACCTCCCACCTTTTTGTCAACCCAAACTTTTAAAATACAGCCAGTAGTAAGAGTGTGTGTTTAAAACTGAATAATGTACAGTGCTTTCTGTTGCTTTATAAAATCTGACATATTTATATACTAATATTATATACATTGACGACATTGCATGTTTCCAGTGCAACCAGCATAGTTAATAACCAATAATCATTTTAACTGAACTAGATTGAATTTTTAATAATAACTTTTTTTATCAGCATCACTATAAAAGTTTACCACAGTAAATGTGCACTGCAAATTTGCAGTTTTACCATTGTTTTTCTATGGTAATACTGTGTATTTACCATAGTTTAGTATGGTTTGGCTGGATTTGTAATATGCATTACCATTCCTTTTTGTTGGCTATGCTTTATTACACTTTGCTATACTTTTACTATAGGGAACTTTTATAAGGGATTGCCTGTTGAGAAATCACCAAACAAAAGAAATCTCTTTTGTAAATATTTTAAGTATTTTTTTTTAAGCACTGCAATGTTTTATGTCACCATCAAAACATATAGTGACTTGCGATGAAAGATATTTATTATGTGAGAAAGAAAGATCAAAACCCAAGGAAACATCTGGGCAATTCATCTTTTCAATAGAAAAAAAAAACATTTTATATCTGAAGTTATGTTAAGGAAGATTACCACTTTGATGGCGATTTAACTGTTCATACAATAGGACAATGAATGATAATTTTACATGTAATGCATCTTCCTCATTAATATTTAATCATCACTGCTAAGTCCTTGTTGTTCTGATCCTTTAGAAAAACAACATCAAAAAAAGGAAGAAGTCTGGAAACTGGTTTTATAGGAAATGTGAATAGTCATGTGGTTTCTACTTTGCCATGACCAAAAGATTAATCATGCTCATCACATACTATTAAACCCCATTTCTTTTTTTTCTTTTTTTTTTTTAAGGAAGCCCGTCACAATGCAGTGCAAAGGGTCTTCTTGGTCTGTCACTGCACAGCGTGGTTTCTGATTACCTAGACAGGTCCGTAAACATCTGGTAGTCATGGGACCCCTTTCCCGACATGTGCGTGCAGGTGTAGTTTCTCTGGGCTGAAGCCACTCAGGAACAGGTGACAGAGAAAGACAGGGCTTGATTGACAGCAGAACAATACTGCCAGAACATGACTGCAAAATGTCTCCTGCTGCCTATTTGCTTAATTGAAGCCATTATATTTTGTCTAATTCTAATTCTGCTTGTACCAAGGATTGATAATATGAAATACTTTTTCTGGCAATCCAAATTTGTGTTAACAAAATTAGATTGGTATACAAAAAACAAAAAACCTGTTTGTAACAAAATCATGTAGACCAGAGGCAGCAACAATGTACAGTTTGATTCTATGTCAATTTATTTAGCAGAAGTAGGACTTGTTAACAATCCCTTGGGTTTAAAAATAATACTTTATTAAAGCCTCAAATATCATTGCTTTTTAATATAATTCCTTTGCCATTTTATTGTGTTTGCATTCATGAGTGGTTTTGGATTCTGTTGTTCCAATATTGAGTTATAACGTTTCTCTAAACTGCCTTCACCTGGCTTTGAGCTTGTCTGGAGAATTGCTGGGACCTTTTTCATTCCATTCCAATCATGTCACAATGTAACGTTCATTTAATCAGCCCCACCAGCTCTCTCTGTCTGCATACAGAATGAAGATTAGGTGGGGCTAGCAGAGTTGAAAGGTCACATTGTCACATGATTTGAATGGAATGAGGAAGGCTGTTCAGACCCAGCACTTAGGATTCTCCAGACAAGCACAACTCAAGCTCAACTCCAGGTAAAGGCAGATTGAAAGAAACATGATAATAACTCAATTGTGAAGCAACAGAACCAAGCAGAGGACATGAACATCAACTGTCTGACAAGTTTAGTATCAGAAATGAGTGAGGTTCAATGTTGTCGAGGGTTAGTGACAAAACTACTGAATGATAATAAGATTAGGAATATAGCAAGAGCCTTCTGTTGGTAGGGAAAAGGTTAAACAGCACTTGCAAATGGGTTACTTTAGGAATCAGTTGTCATCCATGAAGCTGTATAGCTTCCGCAGCAGTTTCAATAACCCATTATCAGGCTGGGCTTGTCAATCATTGATTAAAGTCAACATACAGTCAAAGACTTTAGCCAGCTACTAATTACATGAAGATTATTTTTGACGAACCGGTAAGGTCTTTTCTCTGGCCACTTTATTCCTTAATCTGGACTTAGTCATAACAACCATTCGTCCCATTCCCAAACTGTCATTAGCTTGTTGTTTTAACATCTAGCAATATCAACCCGTTTTGGACGAGGGTACTCTATACTGCAGAGGTCTGTTGCACATTGGCTGCGTTGCTTCTGGAATGTGTTGTGCGCTTCCCCACCCCAGCTCTTATCTATTGTTTCAGTACTGTGCTTGTTAGAAAGGGGTGACATCATTGCATGGCTACGTGAGGCCAAAAAGCTAGCTTGGGTTTTGTAGGTTTAGCAAAATCCCTATATCTTTGCTTAGTTGTAACATTTGAACTGGTTTCTGTTGCAAATTAGTTAAGCACTGGTGCATGCGAGTACAGGCTTTGTCACTCTTATTGATGAAATGAAGACATTACTCCCTGTTTCTATTACAAATTGCTTTCAGGACAACATAAGGTATATATAGTGAATGTAAATAGTCTGGGTGGTGTTTGTGTTTTGGTGGTGGTTGGCAGGGACGGGGTTAATTCCTGTTCCTGCCAAAAACATGTGAGAATGTGGCTGTTCCCAAATGAGGTAATTGGTGTTAATTGGGAACAGCCACATACTATAAAAGAGAGATTCCAGCTCCATTAGAGGGAGAGATCACCAGGGAGCTGGTGTAAGAAGAGTTTGGCTGTGTAAAGAAAGGTAAACTGTTTGTAGGTAAAGTGTTTTTGACAGGTAAATGGCTTAGCCGTCTTGCGTGTGAGTCAGGGGCCTGTTAAGTGAAGTTAGGCTCTACGTTGAGCTATGCTTTTGTTTTGTTTTGTGTTGTGAAAATTAAAGTGCTCAATAACACTTAAAATCAAAGTTTTGTGTCTGGGTCTATGTTTTAAGGGGCAAACGAGCCGACGACGGAGAGGCTATATTACTATATACTATATAATATGTGTGTGTGTGTGTGTGTGTGTGTTATGGACAAATGCTGAAATCGGGCAGTTGCCGAAATGCCTGGGCAGTTCTTGAAGTGCCCAGCTGCGATGGGCAAATGCCGAATTAGCACCACCATCGAGCCACCCATTGCCGTGTTTATTTAAATAACTGAAATACTTTCTGACAACGATAGTTTAGAGCAATGGTACTCAACAAAATATCAATGCACAAGGTTATTTTCATCATGGGTTAGATATAGAGGTTAGAGTAATTTGGGGGGGGGGACGAGTCCACAATAAAATGCAACAATATTTTATTGTATTCTTATTGCAGTAATGCAATATATATCTCTGTGCAGAGTTCCGTTGAATGGGAGATCATTCAATATCAGCAATCCGAAATGACATAAAATTCAATGCTAATTCAGCATCTGCCCACCACAGCTGGGCACTTCGCCACCTGCCCAGGCATTTTGGCAACTGCCCGATTTCGGCATCGGTCCATATTTTAGTGAACTACAATGATATGAAAAAAAAATATTTTAGTGAGTAACAATGACAAAAGCATATTTTTAATGTTCTTTGCTAAGAAAATAACTTCAGAAGGAGCTCTACTGCTTTCCTTTGCTTTCATGTATCCATTTGATACAATACGCGGTACAAATAAAAGTCTGCTATTCTGCTAAATGAATTTTGCAAGCTTGGGTTTTAGTACTTATACAAATTGTTATAAAAAAACAGATATTTTTTGTTGTTACTTGATCTGTTCTCATGGCGTGCATTTCACTTTTTGCACTCGTGTCTTGTTTTGAATCAGATTTTAACTATTGGCAATGAAAGATTGCTTGATTAATTGTATTCAAAAGATGAGAGGTCGACAAGGAATACAGAAAGAATTGTAGCATACACAAGTCAAGTAACCACAATATCACTCTGTCCTTGCTAACTCTCCATTCGGATCTTTATCAGACCCAGTAAGAGAAACTTCAAAGATAGAAAGGCAAAAGTCAGCTAAAAATGTGTATAAAAAAAATAAAAATAAAATCACTCCGGTGAAACAATCTCTTGTAATTTACCCAAACATCAATATTTTTCAACAGAACTTTCAGGAAGTATTATAAGGCCCCTCAAGTCATTGAAACACTTTAAGTTTTTTTTCAAAACTTTGGAAACACTAAGAGGAATGTGTACTAATAATAAAAAATACTTAAAACAAAAAATAAATATAGTTGAAAACAAAGGTAAGTTTTAACTGTTTCTGAAGTACTTTATAAGGTTCACCAGAGTGTTCTGAAAAAAGGACACCAATTCCAAGATGCTAATGTAAAAAAATAGATTTTGTGTTAATTTTTATTGGAATAGTCAAATACTGCCAAAACAACCCTGGCCCTGAGGGACCATCCCACTGAAAAACACTTGGTCCTTCAAGGGTTAATCCCTTAATTAGCACTGAAAATGTTGCCAGCTCTTTCCCTTAACAAGCGTATATTTGTAAAAAGTTACAGGTCTAATAGAACAAAAGCTAACGAGAGTTCAAATGAACAGGGGTCGGCAACTTATCTGAACAAGGACATGCATGTCCGTAGCAGTGAACACATCTAACACACGCACACATGGTGCCGACCCCTGCAAATAAATTTCATAACCTCTAAGAGGAAAAGAGTTTTTAGGCCGAAAAATATGTAAGATCAATGATTAATTAGGTTGTGAAAATATGTGGAGTAAGGCAATATACAGTGCAAATGATCAATTACCATACTGCATTTTGTTTTAATAAAGAATCCCTTTTTCAGCAGTAAAATGTCAATTTTAAGTTTTGCAAGCTTTGGAGATCTTGACTGAGATTATTAATCATTTATTTGAGGTCAATGTAAATAACAGTAAATCAAAACAAACACAATAAAGATGTATATGACATTCACATTTTAATGTCCTATTTCCAAAAAGGCAATAAATGCAGTTGATGTCTGCTAAATATAATAAATAGTTAAGAAGTAGACATTGAAAACACAATTGAAAACACACATGTTCTTCATTTAAGCATTAAAGAAAATGATCATGAATTTAAATCTTGAACGTGTGATATTCAACAAAAAAACTCCAATCTATTCTCAGTCACGCTGATCCACCTTCAAGCTAAACTAATCTGTGACACCTGCATGATGTGGGAAATCCGAGAAAACCCAGCAGAGCTCAACCAAGTGTGTGTAAAGTGCTGCACGATCCAGGACTTACTTAAACTAGTAAGTATGCCAGAAATGGAGCTGCAGGAAATGACAGCAACCGGAGCTTGAGGAGCTGGCACACCCACAATTCTTGGACAACCGGAGCTTGAGGAGCTGGCACACCCACAATTCATGAAAGTCAAATAGCTGGGTTCAGATAGGCAGAAGCAGGGAAAAAAGAAACTTCATCAAACACAACCACCAGAAATCAAAACATCCAACAAATTCAAGCCACTTCAAAATTTAGATGATCAAAACCAACATCAAGAGAACGAAAGGAACAACATCCAGGACCCTAGAAGAGGCGGAGGGGTAGTGCTATACATAAGAAATAGTCTTTAAGCCCAGGTGTTAAATCTGGATGAAGCAAACAAGGCTTAATCAATATGGGTCAAAATAATGGACAAATATTCAAAGGGCATAGTAATAGGAGCATGCTATAGACGCCAAATTCATACGCCAAGCAAAATAATCTGTTATTCAATATTAGAAATGCGTGTAGCAAAGGAGAAGCCATACTAATGGGGAATTTCAACATCCCCCATATAAAATGGGGAAGCACGACGGACAAAATTGAAATGGTGGAAATGACAAATGACTGCTTCCTGACGCAATTTGTCAAGGCACCGACTAGAGGGGAGGCATGCCTTGATTTAGTCTTTTCAAATAACAAAGACAGAATAACTAAAGCAGAGGTCAGAAAGCCATTGGCAAACTCAGACCACAATATGGTCTCATTTGAAGTGATTTTTAAAACCCAAAAAGTAATGACTAAAGCTAAGATTTACAATTTTAGAAAAGCAAACTATGAAGGTATGAAACAGAGACTAACAGAAGTAGATTGGAGTAAAATAGAGAAAAACATCCACAGAAAAAGGATGGCTGTTTTTTAAAAATATAGTCCTAGAGGCGCAAAACAATTACATCCCAAAAGTAGACAAATCTAAATATAAAAAAATTGGCCAAAATGATTTAATAAATCAATTAAATATTCAGCAAAAAAAGTCACTTTACAGAGCGTTTAAAAGGGACCAAAAACAAAGTACACAGAAAGAGTACTTGGAACTGCAAATGCAAGTCAAAAAGGAAGAAAGCCCAAGAGAGAGATAGAAATGAACATTACTAAGGGGGCTAAAACCAATTCCAAAATGTTTTTCCAATATTATAACAGCAAGAGAACATTCAAAGAGGAGGTTAAATGTCTAAGAGATACAAATGGCAAAATATATTAAAGAAGAAAAAAATAGCAAATATATTAAATGATTACTTTTCACAGGTTTTTTACAAAGGAGGATATGGACAACATGCCCCACATGTCGACCTGTTCCTATTCAGTTTTAAATAACTTTAGCATAACAGAGGCAGAAGTGTTAAAGGGACTAGGAGCTCTTAAAATAAACAAATTCCCTGGGCCGGATGAGATCCTCCCAATAGTACTCAAAGAAATGAAAGAAGTTATTTACAAACCGCTAACCAAGATTATGCAACAGTCTCTTGACACAGGGGTTGTACCGACAGACTGGAAAATTGCAAACATAATACCGATCCACAATAAGGGAGACAAAACCGAACCAGGTAACTACAGACCAATAAGCCTGACTTCTATTATATGTAAACCTATGGAAACTATAATAAGATCCAAAATGGAAAATTCAAGTGATCTGATTCAAGCATTCAAAATCCTAAAAGATATTGACAATGTCGAAACAGGGGACTTTTCCGATCTGAAAAATGAAACAAGGACCAGGGGTCACAAATGGAGATTAGATAAAGGGGCATTCAGAACAGAAAATAAGAGACACATTTTTTACACAGAGAATTGTGAGGGTCTGGAACCAACTCCCCAGTAATGTTGTTGAAGCTGACACCCTGGGATCCTTCAAGAAGCTGTGATGAGATTCTGGGATCAATAAACTACTAACAACCAAACGAGCAAGATGGGCTGAATGGCCTCCTCTCGTTTGTAAACTTTCTTATGTTCTTATAACACAGCAGGGTCGTGGCTCCCATTTGCTCAAGAATGCCATTACAGTAGCCCTTTTATACTCATTATAAGGCGGAACACAGTTGCAGTTAGGCAGTCCACAGCTGTTTCTGCTACTCAATCTGTTGTCCCTGAACAAGTAATTCAGTCTTTTAAAGATACTGCCGGTTTGCTGGCAGGCAATAGATTAGATGTCTGCTATGCGTAAAGAGTTAGCTGAATTCTGCAGATATCTGTTCAGAGCTGAGTACCTTCAACAGCGTTTTTTATAAATTTTTTTATGTGAGATAAGCAAGGCTGTGGGTGAGAGGGTGAGATAACATGCAAATGTCTCACGCGTACTGCGTTAGACTTGACTTGGCACTACAGGTAAAAAGCAAAGTAGACAATCATTTGTCAATGAGGTGTGCAGGACCATTGTGTTGCCAATGATTTTCAAAGTAGACTGTTAATTTGAGTTAGTACAGAAGAGTTTACTTTTCTTAAGAAAGGCACCAGTCTTTGTCTTCATCATGATGGATTACAAGTGAGCTTTTCCATTCCTAATGGCTGTTCTGCAAGCTGCACAGCAGGTGGTTTGAATTTGGCCTATCTTGATTGTGATAAGATGAAGTGTACAGCTTAATAAATGCTCCTTGACATGTACAGCAATTAAAGGATAAAGAGCTATTCAGTAACAAACAGAAACACCTTTTTAATGACTTGCGTGACTAGCCTTCGTTTTAAAGGATATGCAAGTCACATAGCTGGACTGTATTATTTTAAGGAGGTTGCTGTTTCGTGTCGGTGAAGACTGGGCAGTGATATGCGAAGATTAACATATGAGAACTGTAAATCACAGAACACTATTTTATCATACTAAAACAGTACATTCAAAGCGGATTCTGAAACCTCAAGGGATGACTCATCGTTTAGTATTAACAATAAAAAAGAGCAAGGAATTTCTTTTTCTAGAATGATGGACAAGGCTGAAGACACCTGCTTCCAGAATTTAGCTACCACCGGGCAGTCCCATACCATGTGCATGAAGATACCCAGGGCACCCTGGGGCAAAGTGGGCAAACAGGACTGGGAGTAAGTTTCATCTGAAAGCACCTGCGTGGGGTTAGATATGTTCTGTGAAGGAAAGTAAAATTAATCAATTGGTGAGTAGGGTTTTTGGAGGCTAGGCCTACATTGTGGCAGATGTTATCCCAGTTAGTTTCTGTAGTAAGGGGCTAATTCACTGTTCCAGATAGTACAGATTGGTCTGTATGAAGTTTTTAAAAAATGAGAGTATAATGAAGTAACCAACCCCTTTGTTTTACCCCCTGTATCTAATATTTTATGAGTTAGATGTGATGGTAGTATTGTCCCCCAGGGAACCCCATAGGCACGCATAGCTGAGCGGAGCCAAAGGTAAAAAAAAAAAAAAAGGGAAGAACCCGGTATGGTATGTTTCTGTTGTAGGTCCTGGAATGAGCGAAGATAGCCGACCTCAGAAATATCAGCAAGGGTGTGTATTCCCCCGTTCCTCCAAGGAGGAAAAGAGAAGGGTCGACCCCCCGATAGGTGCGCAAAGATCAGGAATATACATGTATGAGAGTGCCATTTAAGTTGAAAGTTTGTGTGTTTTTCCATAGCACGCCAGATTGATATTAACTGAGTAATTATTGGACCAAACTTTCATTTTGCAGTGCCTAACAGAGATATTTGAGTAAATCAAGTCTTGTAATCTATATGGATAGACTATTTTTTCCTTTAGCAGTCGCCATGAAAGAGAGATGTTGGGATTGAACCAAATCGGGCAGCAGTGTGGAGTAGTGGTTAGGGCTATGGACTCTTGACCGGAGGGTCGTGGGTTCAATCCCTGGTGGGGGGCACTGCTGCTGTACCCTTGAACAAGGTATTTTACCTACATTGCTCCAGTAAAAACCCAACTGTATAAATGAGTAATTGTATGTAAAGATAATGTGTAAAAAATAATGTAATTGTATGTAAAAATAATGTTATATCTTGTAACAATTGTAAGTCGTCCTGGATAAGGGCGTCGGCTAATAAATAAATAATAATAATAATAAATAGTGAGTGGGTGCAACACAAATGACGAAAAATACAATTTGAAATTTGTAAGGGATAAACCTCCTGATACTTTTTCATGTTGCAGAGTAGAAACGTTGATACAGGGTCGTTTTCCTCTCCAGATGAATTTGGAAGTCAGGGAATGAAGTTTGTCCCAATATCCACTTGGGGGAGATAAAGGGAGCATAGAGCTGAAAAAGTTAACCCGTGGGAGCACATTAATTTTAATTATAGCGATGCAGGCCTGGAATTAATTAGTGAAGTGTGACCAGTTGTCCAGATCTGATTTTAAATGAGCGAAAATTTTGTTGAAATTAGTAGATACGGTAGAGTGCAGAGAGGGGTAAATATCAACGGCAAGATATTTGAAGTGTCTAACTACTGGAATATCTGAGGGAACGGTTTCCTTGCCAGATGCGGAGTGTAGGTGCATGAAAGCCGATTTAAGCCAATTCATTTTATATCCTGAGATTTGTTGTTAAAGAGGTTAGGGAGTGAGCGGGGAACTTTTTCAAAAACAATAGTGCATCATCTACATATAATGAGATATGATGTTGCGTAGAATTAATATTGATAGGGGTAGAAAGAGCTGACTGATGGACAGCTTGGGCGAGTGGCTCTAGTGATAATGCAAATAATAAAGGAGAGAGGAGGCAGCCCTGGCGTGTGCCCCTAGAAACAGCAAACTGGGGAGAGCATCTGTTCTCTGTTAACACCATTGCAGAGGGGTTAGCATATAGGACTTTGATCCGACCAGAGATAACCCCATTCTAGTAGGTCGAAAGCCTTCTCTGCATCCAGTGAGAGAACCGCACACAGAGCGTCATTGTCTGTAGTAGAGTGTGTAATATGGAGCAAACAGTGGATGTTGTCGGAGGCCAGATGGGTCTTAATGAAACCAGTTTGGTCATGATGTATTCATTTCATCATGTGGATCTCAAGGCGACGTGATAGGACCTTGGCGTATAATTTGGCATCTGAATTAATAAGAGATAAGGGACGATAGCTCAAGCAGAGCATATAGTCTTTATCTTTTTTCAGTAATATGGAAATGACAGCTATGTTTACATCTCTACGGAAAGAGCCTCTCTCGATAGCGGTCTGCATCATGTCTAATAAAAGGGGACCCAACTGGTCCCAAAAAGTCAAGAAAAACTCAGGTGGGATGCCATCGATACCAGGGGACTTGCCTTTATTCACGTCCCGGAGTGCCTCTCCTAGTTCTGTCAGTGACAGCGGGGCTGTAAGCGCAGCCGACTCAGTGTCCGATAGACGTGGAAGCTGGAGATTCTGAAGGAAACGCAAGCTATTGTCTCTATCGTATCCAATATCAGAGCCATAAAACTGGGAGTAGAAGGGTCAGATAGCGTATCCCTCTGTGGGGACTTAATAGTAACAATGTTAGGGGCGCAAGTCAGGGTGTCAGTCAGAATTACTCTACAAAGGTTCACATGGTGGTTGGAGAGGCTCATGGGTATAAGGTCGGCAGTCTTTACTTCAGAGGATATAATCAATCCTGGAGATTTATGTCTCAGTGAAAAAAAAGAGTACTTCCTAGCCAAAGGATTAATCACACGCCAAATGTCAACCACACCTGTATCTGAGACGAGTTTTCTCAGTGCCAAAGAGGCTAAACGGTGCGAGGTCCCTTCTTGTGATGCAGATCTGTCCAAAAGGTGGTTTATGGCAGCATTCATGTCACAGACGATAATCAAAGAGAAGTCAGACAATTCCAGCGAGTTAAAGATACCTGCTTCAAATATGGTGGGAGCATATACCGATATAAAAGCGTTTTCTTTGCCCGCGATAACAGATTTCAAGTATGCTATTCTCCCTGTTTCATCTCCCCTGCACCCATGATCGTGATCTGGAAACTGCGGTGTAACAGAATTAATGTGCATTTAGTTTTGTTTTCAGGTGAAGAGGAAGTGACCACATGAAAATATTGATTTGCTAATATAGGTACATCTTGTTGTTCCTGTATCATGGCGAGGATCTATTTTTTTTTTTGCGCAGGAGATCTAAGCAGGCTGTGCGTTTAATCGGTGAGTTTAGACCTCACACGTTCCAGGACAGGACAGAAAGACTAGGCATAGGAATCATGACACGACACGATGTTGTGTAGTACGACCAGTGGTAAGAGAGGCAGGTCTGACAATCAGAAGAAGTATAACCATCTTGTCCTCCCCGATAGTCAAATTTATCCATCCCAGCTCAAATATTGAGGTAGCCACCAGTATCCCCATCAACTATCCCATGTCTCCCCCATCTCCACAAAACCCAAAAATCGCAGTCGCACCCCCCCCCCCCATCCAATCTAAATTCTGTGACTTTGGTGGAGCCAGGCACAAAAAAAAAATCTAATTTCTAAACCCCCTCCCCCTGCCATATAAAACCTTGACAATATAGCAAAGGAGAGGTAACATGCAAGTTATATACAATTAACCCGAGCAGCAAAAGAGCGTTCGGTGCAGGTTAGAACCTAACAATTTCAACAAGAAAATCTCATTGCGAGGGAAAGAGAAGAAAGAGAGAAAAAAGAGGACTCAGCTTGCCAGTTCGGTCAGGTAAAGAAGATCTCCGGTGTGGCCTACAGTGAACGGACGTTCTTTTAAGTCTCATCTGCGGCACAGACAATGATCTTCAGGCTTCGCAAGGTGTCATGGCACAATAACCAGGCCCAGAGAAGTGGATCCCCGATGTCAGAGTTAAACTGTAGCTATTAAAGGTTGGGTCGTCAGATAAAGTAGGATTCGTTACAAGTCCAGTTGGTGCCATGAGGATATTCTCGTTGTTTCATCAGACTCCATCTCGTTATTAGGAGGAGAAGAGGCTTGATTACGTGAGGTCCGGGAGCGAGATGAACCAGGGATGTCCAGTGAGTCCAGGTAAGCTTGTGCGTTGGCCAAAGAGTGGAATATATGTGTCTGTGAGCCGTGAATTATCTTGCAGATCGCATCATAGAGGAGGAAGGCCTGCACCCCCTGGGAACGAGCCAGAGCGAGAGGCAGGGCAAATGCACGTCTCCACTGGGCAGTATAATTACTAAAATCCGGACAGAACCTGAGAGTCTTTTCGAAGTGGCAGGGGGGCAATATTAGCTGACGGTCTGAGTAACACAGTAGGTTAAATATTAACGTATGAGGCCTTTCGTTCGTGCTGGATTTGTCAGCGTAAATATGATGTGCTCTCATGACTTCTATCTTCTTGTTCACCAAAGATGGGAACCACAGAGGAAGGTGCTTGTTTGGAAAGTGGTGACGCTTTCAGCTTCCGATTCCTTAGGTAGGCCTATGAGACAAAGGTTATTTTGGCGGTTCCTGTGCTCCAGATCAGCAATCTTGGCTTCCATGCGGTCTACTCTGGAGTTGCAGAGGGAGACCTCTTTCTTGTTATCCTCATCCGATGTTCACACAAGGGTGATATCGGCCTTTATTTCTTTGAGCTTGAGAGTGAGAGAAGATAGTTCCTTATGTATCGAGCTGAGTTTGAAGTCCGACTTCATATATGTGAAAGAGGCTTAAGAGGGTGCAGGATTCAGATGTTGAAACGGACGTGGTCAAAGTAAGTGTGGCAGAAAGACAGAAGTTTTAAAGCGTTTCCGAGTGACTCACCTGGTACAAGCACATCAGGGTGGTGTCCTGGCTAGGAAGAACATACGCCTTTCTGCAACTAAGATGTTTCAAACCTATCTTATACCATTATAATTGTTTTATTCCTTTATTTGCCTTTGACTTCTATGAAATTTGGGCCATATCAACATTTGTCTAAAATGAATACTGTTTTAGTGAAAAAAAGCTAGAGGTTAAATTGATTTACAGTTGTTGTGTATTCAGAGAAACACAATGTTTCTTCAATGCAATAGCTCTGTATTGTATTACAGCATAATACATATTCATATTTCTAAATCCTTTCAGCACACAGAGGTCTTGCTCGTGTACTCACAACAAGAAGATTTATAACCTCGAAGCCGCATGTCTAGTACACATGCATGCAAACACACTCATTACACATAGTAACACTTCTAAACACGTGCTGAACACAAATTGTCCGCCTGCACAGCCAACCCAGCTATCTATTGTTTTTACCTTTAACTAGGCTTATATACAACAATAGTCATCCCTCTAAATAAAGAAAGATAAGTATGTCTGATGAGGTCCTTGGTGATTTCAGGTAAATTGAGCTTTAATTTGCTTTTCTTCTGTATTTCTAGGTTCAAGGTATTTATGAACTATTTTTAGACAAAATGTCTTGCAAAATCTCTTATGCAAAATATTTTTTTTGTGTTCAACAGCTAAATGGCCAGCCTCTCTGTAATTATTGCCTGTTTACTTACAAAGGAAAGCAGACTGTCACCTTGGAAGCGACGCAGGTATGCACACCGGGTGTGCAATTCTCATAGCAAACTTAGGTCAACGTAAATATGTACATTCCTTTGCAGTACAGCCCATTTCTCTTTGAGGCTTTCTCACAAGCACATTGTCAAAAGCACGGATAAGACACAATTATCTGCAGATTGACCCCTAATGACTTAAACACAGAAAGGTTTAGCCCCTTTACTGATCTGAAGAAACTGTCAAAAGAGAACGAGGGGTTTATTTTATTTTCAAAAGTCTGTAATTATTACTCACAGGGGTGTATCCCAGAAACCTAATAGCTCTACTTTATATGTTAGCTTTGTTTGAGCAGTTTCACTGATATATTAAGAAACCCCTGGAGACCGCTTACATAGAGCTCAGTAATTAATCTTTTTGACAAACTTTTGTTCAAATTGAAATCTTGTTCTGCTTGTAAAGTAATAATTATGTTCAGGTAATGCAGGCTCATTTTCAAGCCCGATAAAATCACATATCTCGGGCCAAGATTTGCTGTGTTTTTTTTTGTTTTTTTTTACAACATCAAGGGTTTAAAAATGGCACCCTTTAAAATACATGGAATAAATTAGGAATTCAAAATATTATATGATACATCACATTTTTATATATAAAATATAATATTATATTATGCATTACATTTTTATTTATAACACAGTACCGTGATACATCACATTTGTATATACACTATAACACAACATATGAACATTTATGAACGAAAGGCAGCTATTTTGCCTGTCAATGCTCCTCCGGTTCCTACAGTAGTGTGATATGCATTTCTTAACATAAGATTTCTAAAATAAACACCAATTCAATGACAAACATGTTGACTAGAAGTATTTTTCAGTCCATGCTTAGCCAAGTTTTAACATAATCTTCAGGTTTGAACAATAGCAGTGGCAGGCTGATTAATCTGATGAACAGGAGTGACGACACTGTTGTTGTTAATAATGCTATTTTTTTGGCGTTTTGCCATTTGGGGTACAAAAAAACACTGGTCAATTTCTTATTCATATAGGTGCATCTTAAAATATATTGTTACAGGACACTTTTGTCATTAAGTTAACTGAACAGGAAAGCGTTTTTTATTTTATTTTATGGTGCATGTTATATAGAGAGTATTTTTTTGCTTTTTCTTTGTCATACGGTTCATCATTTAAAAAGAAAACGGGTAATTCTCACCTGTCGGACAATATTGTACCAGTGTCACCAGTGTCACTGTGAAAAAAGTAGATATCGCCTTTACTGCGCATGTGCGAATTTCTGAAATTAAAGAGAGGGTTCACGTTGTTGGCATTTCCTGTCTGTGAACTTTAATCGCTGAACACCCTTTATATCGCTGTTTTTGTTTAAAATGGGTTTCTATAAAAATGTGTAAAATATAGCAAACCGTTTTAAACTTTAAAAATGTTGTCAGAATCTTTATTAAAAGCTAGATTTTACATGAAAAAATAATAACCATTTTCAATACGCCATACCATTAAATTAATTAATATGATCTATTATTATCACTTAATTATAGTGGTTAACTTTACCTTACTACCCTGTTAAGTAATGAAACAAAATACATGCCCTCGCTTTCTGCTTTACCAAACGGTAAAGCTCTCTATGAAGGTTCTATTGCTGAAGTTAAGAATGTCATAACCATGTTGTATCTCAATTGGGTAAGTGGTTATAAGTACAAATATAAGTGTGACATATACATTCTCAACAGGGGATGTACAGTACAGTACTGCAGTATCAGGACCAATCTGTATAATGATAAACCTAGGGTTTCTTCTGAATAATATACTGTACTGCAATTATAATGGTCTTCCAATGGTGTTTTTGTAATAGAGAGGATACTGGATATCTGGGGCTAGGTGGTACAGTGTGTGAATATATTTGTAGAGGATATTTAACAGAACGGATGTTTCATTTTGGTTTGGGCTTCTTTGGGTAAACACACAGGGCCAAAAAAGAACAGTGACTTTTTTAGTAACTTTAATAAATCTGTTGAGTGTCTGCCTACACCGATGTCCACAAAGAAAGCCCTAAACCCATGGTTTATTCTGTAGGAGCTCTGTCTCGGAAGGGCAGTAGATGTATTTAATTTACCCCATACTAGCTAGTTCACACACAGAGGAGTGTGTCTTTTGGAATCCAAGGGGGGGTCGAGACAGAAAACTTGGAAAGAGAAATTGGGAGCCTGTCTCCTGCTAATAACATTTAATTTGATGCAGTTTGCTTTTTTTTGTCTCCTGGCTCCCGTCAGGTTATCACATACCTCCCTCTCTGGAGCGCAGTTCGGTGGAACCTGTCAGGCATGGAGCCAGAGAGTAATGTGAAAGTGGAGCTTGCTGGCGTCAGATTGATTAAGTCTGCGCACGTGTCTGAGGAGAGGAGACATAAGGTTTAATTACCCAGGCTTTGATTTTTTTTTCTCTTTCTCTCCTCTCCCTCTGATACACAGCTTCTGCATTTCTGTGCACTGTCTGCCAAAGATGCTCTGTAATACAGAATAAACCATAAAACTGTCAGATTAGAGTAATATAGTGCAGCCAGAGACCAGAAACCCTTACAATATGAAACACTGCTCATCTTGTTACAACAATGAAAAGCCTGACAATACTTGGCATTATGATTATTTTTTTTATTAAAAGAGAGTCCTCCTATCCTACAGTTTAGTCCTTGGATTAACCTAGATGGCCTTATTTTAAAGCAGATAACAAAATAATTCGATAAACCTATTTTGACTTTCACATTAGTCTCAAATGTGCAGTTTTAAAAGATAAAGCAAATATTTATTGTTGTTTTAAAATGTCTGGTACTACAGTAGGTTTAACAAAGTTCTCAGTTTCCATGCCTTGTTCTCTGGAAATCTGTTACACTTGCATTGAGATACAATATAAATGCGTCTTTCTTTCTTTCTTTCTTTCTTTCTTTCTTTCTTTCTTTCTTTCTTTCTTTCTTTGGTGACTGCTATTGTGGCATGTTTTGTGTGTTCATAAAAACACAGAGGATGGAAGGTGCCCATTTCTACTATTTTATCTCCAATGCTGAAAACTAGATTTTAGCAACTTAAATCAAAACAATGCAGCACCAACTTTGTCCCACCCCCTACTGCACAGTACTACACATCACATAAAAGCAGTAAAGACACACTGATAGGCTGATTAAAACTTTGTCATTTGAATAGTAAACAAGAACGTTAACTGCTTTGGAGAATTTATTTTGTAAATGTTATTTTGTAAATGTGGACATTTTTGGTTTGTTTGTTTTTTGCTTAAGTGCAATGCACACGGGACGGCGAAGGAATCAAAAAAGAGCTACCTACAGAATGAAGATATGTAGTTTGCGTCATTTGCGTTGTGCAGTAGTTCATTTAAACGAGGTTTCTTTTCTTTTTTCCTCTCTGTACTTGTTTGTATGCATTGGACCCTAAGAGGTGAATTTCGCGGTCACCCCTCAATTTCACAATTTCCGCGAAACCGCGATTTAGGTAGGTCCCTACCTATATGGTAACAGACAGGCTAAAAGAATTGAATCTTTTCAGTCTTGAACAAAGAAGACTACGCGGTGATCTGATTCAAGCATTCAAAATCCTAAAAGGTAAAGACAATGTCGACCCAGGGGACTTTTTTGACCTGAAAAAAGAAACAAGGACCAGGGGTCTCAAATGGAGATTAGATAAAGGGGCATTCAGAACAGAAAATAGGAGGCACTTTTTTACACAGAGAATTGTGAGGGTCTGGAACCAACTCCCCAGTAATGTTGTTGAAGCTGACACACTGGGATCTTTCAAGAAGCTGCTTGATGAGATTCTGGGATCAATAAGCTACTAACAACCAAACAAGCAAGATGGGCTGAATGGCCTCCTCTTGTTTGTAAACTTTCTTATGTAAGTATTCATATTGGGAGAAAATGAAGATGATGAACAAGACCAATAATGGCAACGAGTGCAAGGGATAATGAGAATCCAAGGTAAGTGTATGGGAAGTGACAGTTGATGGGGCAGGCATTGCAGATCCAGGGCTGGGGTGTTGGAGCATTTTTTTTGGTTGTGCATTGTCAATGTTTTTTGTTGCTGATGTGACTTTTGAGCTGATAAGGGAATGGTCACAATCCCCTTGAAGTTGTACAAAGAGCATTTAAATGTAAAGTGGAGCGATGAAAAAAAGAAGCCAAGTTAGAAGCAAGAATTGTGTGAATCTTGGTCCCCAGCACCTTTCCAATTGTGCCTATTTGCTTGATGCTTGACAAGGTTGCCCCAATTGCTTCATCTAACTTGGGCTTTTGTGTTTGATATCACCACTTTAAACGGCTGTTGCATTTTTCTAACTTGTTTTTTTACAGTGACAAGGTTTTTGTTATAGATAACACTTCTTTTTTTACTTCATCAAATAATGAATGAAGCATGGGAAAGATATTCGAGAATGTGTATGGTAAAAAGACAGACAAGACAAGAGAGTAATAAGTAGAGTAATATAAGAGAAGTGAGAAAAGATTTGAAAGTAAAATAATGGTAGAAGGGACTTTTGGACAGAATTGAAAGTGTAAATATTGTATTCTTATAGTTGCATCAGTGGTGAAAACAATGTTATAACAATATTAGTCTATTTTGGTAGATATTGATATATTGATATTTACGTAGGACCAAAACTACAACATTATGAATGGTTCAAAAGGTACATATGCATGTGTCAGTGCTAAAGGGTAGTATACTAACACATTTTAATGCTGGAAAAAAAACATTATTCTCCTTGTTATAGTGGTGTTATGAACTTAGGCTAATGAAAGGCACTGTAAAGCATTATATTCATTAATTTACATTAAAATTACTTTAAATTCGTGATTAAGAAATCTACATCACAAACAATTTGTGTATTCAAAGACTGGAAACCCTTTCTATGTATGTATTCTGCTTCATGCATGGAAGGTGTTTTTATTAACTTTTGGTGTCAGTGTTTTTATTAACTTTTGGTGTCAGTGTTTTATTAACTTTTGGTGTCTGTGGGGAAGTATATATACTTCTGCAACAGACTGCTGATTTATGCACCTGTATTGAGTCGCCTACCAGGTTTTGAAAAGATCCGCTAGCGAAATACCTTAAAGCGAGGAGGAAGTGCTCCATTTCTGGAAGATTAATGTTTTATGTTACTTTTGAGTTCATCAGTGATCTTCAAAATATGATCACGTCTAAATCTAAAATGGGCATAAAGGTCAATATCATCGTAATTGTCAAGAGGATGTATGCGGTCTCGCAAAACATGCTGATGCCGAAAACTTCGAACACAGCCATCTTCAAACAGAAGTTCAAATAGTAACAGTTGCCGTGCCATCTTGGAATGTGATTCTACGAACAGCTGACACCTACCCGAAGGTATGCGTAAAATTTAAGCCTTATGTTATAACTATCTTACCTGGTGCAACCCGTGTACATTTAGTGGCCCATATTCATTAACCCTTTGCAGTCCATTTATTAATTGCGCGTCAGGTCCAATTTATTTTCACACGCGCAGTTAATTTTAGACGCGCTGTTTAAAAGTATTTTTTTCCCACATTCAAATGGGTTTAAAAGGCCTTGCATATCAACAAAGCACTCACTAGGCATCTCCAGCCCTGCCCCACCCTTTCGTTCGCTATCGCTTTCACATATGCTAATAAATAATAATAATAATAATAATAGTCGTAGATACCGATCAATAATCTCCTGATCACACGTTTTATCACCAAACTCCTCAATAATGCAATCCAAGTCATTATTTTATTACTATAAAATCTCAAAAAAGCTCTGCAAATGTCCGTGATACTCTCTGTGCGCTGATACAGTAACAACCAGGTTGATTCCTTATGACCGCCCCTATGTGATGCCAGGGACAAGTATGACTATTCATGAGATACGCCTTTTTTATTTTATTTTTTTTATCGGATTGTCTCGGTTCCTGTCGCTCCGACTCGCCATTGAATGGTTTTCTGCTTTTTCCGGAGAAAAATGACTAGAAACCCATTTTTTGTGTTTTTTTGATGATGTCGGACAGGGTCCAACAATGGACCGGATAGGAATAATTGCAATGTCGGACCAGGTCCGACAATGGACCGCAAAGGGTTAAACTTTTATCGGGTGATGCATAAACGCCATTTGCCAAAAATAATAGCCTTGCTGAAAATAACTATTTTCCCTAGCTGATTTGATGACACCCGATTCACTTGAACTTGAATCAAAATAAACCACACCGTTCTCGAAATCGGAATTTAAAAGTGTTTCTAATATTTATTTCATATATATTTTTCATTTGGAAATTTTCGCCTGTTTACAGGCAAAATAAGAGCGATCATATTTAATTTGTTAAGAAAATAATTCTCCAGTATCCAGCAGAGGGGGACAGACAGAGACTAATTAAAAGGGTTACAGAAACCTATGGCAATGTCTTTTCATCAAGAGTTTTGTAGGCTCAGTAATTCAAGTTTAAAGTTGCGGTACATTTTCTTCTTAGCTGCTTATATAAGTAGTGTGCATTGCAAGAAACAGCACACATAAACTAAACATACATTTTCTTGTGGGTTTAACCCTTTGCGGTCCTATGTCGGATCTGGTCCGACATTGCAATTATTCTTATCTGGTCCAATGTCGGACCCTGTCCGACATCATCAAAAAAATGAAAAAACGGGTTTCTAGTTGTTTTTTCTCCGGAAAAAGCCGAGAAAACCATTCAGTGGCCGAGTGGGAGCGACAGGAGCTGAGACAAGCTGAAAAAAAAGGGCGTATCTCATGAATAGTCATACTTGCCCCTGGCATCACATAGGGGCGGCCATAAGGAAACAAGCTGGCTGTTACTGAATCGGCGCACAGAGAATATCATGGACATTTGCAGAGCTTTTTTGAGATGTTATAGTAATAAAATAATGACTTGGATCGCATTATTGAGGAGCTTGGTGATAAAACGAGTGATCAGGAGATGATTGATCGGTATCTACGACTATTATTATTATTATTATTATTTATATCTTAGCATATGTGAAAGCAATAGCGAATGAAAGGGTGGGGTGGGGCTGGAGATGCCTAGTGAGTGCTTTGTTGATATGCAGGGCCTTTTAAACCCTGTTTGGACTGTGGCAAAAAATACTTTTAAACAGCTGCCTAAAATTAACTGCGCTGCGGTGAAAATAAATTGAACCTGACCTGCCTGACACGCACTTAATAAATGGACTGCAAAGGGTTAATAAAAATATATATTATTTATTTATGTGTATATTTACATTGATTTGTTTGTTTTTTGTTTGTTTCTTTGTTAAACAGAAAATCAATTTCTATGGGACCCGAGACACATGAATTATAGAAGAAGAGACAAATGGCTAAAGAAAATGAGTGAGGTTTGTGATCAGCTCTCTGATGAGCAGCCTGGTGTTATATTTACAGGTGTGTGCACTTATACAAAGTCCCATATTTAGATAATTATGCATGACGCATGTTCAGAAAATTAAAAGGTGGAAAAACCTGCGCACAACCTTCCAGCGAGAGTACAAAAAAGTTGTTGCTGGAAGGAAGTGTGGAGCTGGTTCAGAAGACATTTACATGTCTAAATGGATATATTACAAGAAGCTTTTATTCCTCTGTGATTCTGGAGAACCGTACTGCAGCACAGATAACCTGGCATCAGAGGCCCTTTCCTGCTCCTCCAGTCAACGCATTTCTTTACTGGAGCCAACATCCCCAGCACCTTCCCTCTCACCTTCAGAAAACCCAGTTCAAGACCCCTTGAAAGGCAGGCCAAAAAAACGAAACAAGGACAATACACTAAATAAAGCCGAGCAAGTCATGGAATTAGCTTTAAGTTATTTAAGGCAACCAGAAAAACCAAGTCAACACTATGGCTTTTTAAAATATGTAGAAGAATGCATTAACAGCCTACCAACAGAGAAAGTTCCAGCTGTTAAAAGAAAAATAATTTACATTTTACATGGAATGGCAGAAGAATAATATTTTTTAGTACTAAAGGTCCCAAATATTTTATGAATAAAGTTAACATTTAACATTAATGTTGTGCTAATGATTTCCATTACATGAGAGTAGATGTTAAAACTTCATGCTGATTTGAACTTGGCTCTCGCCAAGATAAGCACCAACTAAGACGTAGCTTCACAGTAAACTAATGTGATCCATATGTGTCTCCATCCATTTGTGCTTCCTTCCATATGATGATGTAGATATCCTTCTGTCTGGTGTTAATGGCTGAAGTGTAATGCTGGCTCCAGGGATCAGCTTATTTTGCCTCCCTAGCGCATCAGCACACACAACGGCTACGATGCTGGCTCCGGGATCAACCATAGTGCGGTCTCCCAGCGCATCAGCATGACAACCGTCTGGATTGAGCTAAGTAGGGTACATCTCTGGGGTCTTCAAGTGGGCACCTTCCATCCTCGGTGTTTCGTTGACTAGCCCACGACACCTCAAGAGGGCTCGACGGTGATTCTGGCATTATTTTGAGCACCTTGTTTGTTGTGTGCTGAATGTCAAATAAATGTCTATTTGAAAGGTTTTTTAAAATTCTTTTGTAATAACAAGAAAAATTAAGATATACTCTAGATTGTGACTAGAAATAGCTAATAATAATAACAATAGTAATAATGATAACAACAATAATAATAAATAATGTCAGTTCATATTAATAATTATAAACAGAACATAGACATTGCATTCACTCCCTTTTCTATACTATATACAGGTTTTTCATAACTTTGAACACTATAATTTTATCTTATTTGAAATGGCACTATTTTGCCAGCTGACTGCTCCACTGGTCATGAAGTATGTTTTATATTCATTTCTAATTTCTTTGGCCAATGCAGAAGAATGTCGGTTGTGCATTGGTGAAAGATGAACCAGGCCTTCAGGCTCCTCCCTCCATGATCCATTGGTCATTTCCCCTGTTCCTGTGTCTTCATGATCAAATAGACCACCTGGTGTGTACAGCTGTCATGAAATCATCTGTGTGCGCAAATAATTATGTAATGCACATGCAGCTTGGGTAAGGATAAGAACCTTAGAAAGTTCTAGGAAGATAGGCTTTCTATATAAACGCCAGCGGTTTGCCAAAATACCAAAAGCATTTTCAACACAATGGCTTGAAAGTCGATAGTTAACAATGCTTGTACTTTCATCTAATTGGTTTCTTGGGTATGGCTTCATGAGGTTGGGTTTCAGTCCAAAAGCCTGATCAGCAACAATCACAAATGGCACTTTTGCTTCCCTTCCAGGAAGGTTTTTTGATGCTGGGATGTTGAGGATATTGTGAACAAGAGCTTTGTTCAAACCACATTTTGCCCACACACCCCCATCACTTACTCTTCCATTTGTTCCAATGTCAATGGATGTTTCGGATGAACTGGTTGTCTCCAGACAGGTTCCGTAGACAGAGTGTGACGGTGTAAACAGACGGTGTATGCCACTGACGTCTTAAGTAGGGGAGACGGCTCATTTGCATATCTCTGGCAATTGGTTAGATACAATCTCTCGGTAACAATCCATGACGGTGAATCACATCTAAAACCATTACTGGCCGGTAAAATTTTTAAGTGCTTCTTAAACTGCATCCACACTGGAAGTCACCGACTGTCAATCCACACCAGACGCAACTTGGAAATGATCCAAAAGACTGGAAATAAATACATGATCCCGCCCATGCATTCCAATTGGACATACTAGAGATGGGCTGTCCCATTACAAAACAGGTAGTTTTGATAAAAGGTTACCACCCTGACCTCCAGCAACTCCATTGTAAAATGGATGGAAATGTAAAATCTATAGATTCTATAGATACTACTGGTACCACGAAGAAAATAATAATACTACGAGTACAACTGTACAATTACTACTAATATATGATAACAATAAAACTGTTGGATATATAGCAATAACGGATGTAACCCCGGTTCCCTTTCAATTCGAAGATGACCGCCAATGATAGTTTTGGGATATGCCTGCTTGTCAGGTATTCGCTGAGCATTATATATCAAAGCTGCCGATAGGCCCCTCCGCGGAGTGACGTCCTCAGTCCCGCCTCACCGTGGTAATAAATAGTCACTGCGCGGAAAAGTCAGTTTTTTTTTCCTTTCACAGACAGGTAGGTAAGGTGAGTATACCTCTAATCCTTTTCCAGTTGTGATTGACTCTATCAGAGCTCCTTCTACGAGTTTTTCCGTAGTTCCCTTGCAATTAATTGCTGGAAGTCGGCTCGCCACTTCCCCGGAATCGGGAACTTGGCAACTGAAGGCTGAGCTAACAACTGTGTATAAAAAAAATAAATAAATAAATAAAAACGCACTTCGACGCCTCAAGGCTTTTTGAGCCTGTGCAGTGGCGCTTTTGGTGCGATGCTGCCCCAGAGCCTCGGTACCCCGGCGCTTTGTCGCCCTCGAGGCCTCCACGCCTTGGCGCTTTGTCACCCTCGAGGCCTCCACTCGGCGCTTTGTCGCCTCGAGGCCTCCATGCCTCGGCGCTTTGTCGCCTCGAGGCCTCCACGCCTCGGCGCTTTGTCCCCCTCGAGGCCTCCACGCCTCGGCGCTTTGACACCCATGATGCTTTGAGCTCTGTGCATTGTGCCCTCGGTGGGCCTGGTGCCCCTGCACTCCATATCCTCGGTACCTCGAGATCCTTTGTACCTCGAGACCTTTACGCCTCGGCGCTTCGACGCCTTCGAGGCTGGTGAGCTCTATGCATCGGCACCCTCGACACCCTTGGTGCCTCGAGGACTATGTGCCTCAGTGCTTCGACACTTCAAGGTTTTTAAGCCTTGCGCCCCTATAGCCTCGAGACTCTAGGGTCCCTGGTGCTCCATAGCCTTGGTACCTCGGTGATTCGATACCCTCGGTGCCTCGAGGACTCAAGCGCTTAGATGGCTGTGGCGCTTCACCAGCACACTCTATCCCCTTGGGGTTTTTTGGTGCCTCTGTGATATACAGCCTTGATGCCTCGGAGCTAAACACCTTGAGTGAAAATGTCGAATTTCCACCCGTGGACATCCTACAGGTGGAAATTGCCTCCGCAGGACAAACAAACCCTTTGTGTGAAGTGCCTGGGCATTGTGCACGCTTCTGCTGCCTTGGCAGACAGGTTGTCCTGCCCTATTTGCGCCGGGTCCAAAGAGAAAACCTGCAAAGCAGAATGGCGCATTTCTCAGATGGGTCTCACCCTCAACGATGCAAAAAGCCAATTAATACCAGTGCAGAGTACGGTCTATTTGTGTCTCCGGCTGGATTCCCTTACAATGCGAGCCTACCTGTTGGACGCAACTGCCTGGCCCTGTTTCAACCAGGGTCCACAGTGCAATTAGTATTGTGCCAGAAACTACTAGGTCTGATGGCCGCAGCGTCCTCAGCCATTCAACTGGGGATACTTCACATGCGCTCGCTTCAAGCATGGCTCAGTGCCTTTCGGCTACACCCCAAGCGTGACAGACACTGTCGGCAGAGGAGTCAGCGGATCCTGGTCGGGCCACTGGACATCCCTGCACATAAATGAGAACAGTCCACCTCGCACTGCAACATTTTCTCCCTGTGCTCTGCAAGAAATATGTCCTTGTCCGAGACCAGCCCTGGAAGATCCCACTGCGCATGGATCTCCTCAGTCAGGCAAAAGGCACCCTCTGGCACCCAGAACCGGGCAGACTCCAACTGTAGATCTGGCCCCTGAACAGGACTGTCTGTCCGTCCTAGGGCTCTCAGACGCAGTAGTAAGTACACTGCAGAACGTTAGGGCTTCTTCCACAAGAGCGTTGTACGCCTATAAGTGGAAATATTTTCAAAACTGGTGCATGGCCGGAGGCCATGATCCCGTGTATTGCCCTATAGCAGTTATTTTACAGTTTCTGCAAGATCTACTAGAGGCGGGTAAATCCCTCTCTACGTTGAAAGTTACCTAGCAGCCATATCTGCTTGCCATGTCCCCATTGACTCAGTATCCCCGGGGGCTCATACTGGCGACCCGTTTTCTGAAGGGTGCTCGGCGGTTACGTCCCCCTTTAAAGGACGTCCTCCCCGAATGGAGTCTAGACGTGATACTGGAGGCTCTCACAAAGGCCCTATTTGAACCCATAGATACCATGGAGCTGAAATATCTCTTGGTGAAAACGGCCTTTCTATTAGCTATCACCTCCGCTAAGCAGATAGGCGAGCTACAGGCACTGTCCGTGCAGAGTTCCTGCATGAGTGTTTGGGACAATGGAAACTGTATCGTTGCGCACAAACCCTGCTTTCCTGTCTAAGGTGATAACAGCTTTTCACTTGAATCAGTCAGTGGAACTTTCCATTGCAGATGAGTCGGATAGGAGATTAAATTCTCTAACCTATCATTATTGAATTACCAGCAGTAGTAGTCGTCTGATTTGAAGCCCGGTACATCTCCAGCTGTCAGACAGCTAGACAATAGTAGTATTATAGTAGTATTATAGTATTATAGTTTTATTGTTTTACATTTATAAGTACAACTTACTGCAATCTCAATTCTGTTTCTTTACAAATTCCTTCATTGATCCTTTTATTAACTTCTTTAAGTATCTTAAAGTACAACATTATTATTATTATTATTATTATTATTATTATTATTATTATTATTATTATTATTATTATTATCCATGTTATTATGCCTGCTTTGTTTTACAACGTATAGGACCTCAATAATATTTTTCATTGTTTGGTGAATCTCTTTATGCATATGTTCACTTTATGTGTATGTAAAGGCTGTGTGGTCCAGTGGTTAAAGAAAAGGGCTTGTAACCAAGAGGTCCCCTGTTTAAATCCCACTTCAGCCATTGTGTGACCCTGAGCAAGTCACTTAACCTCTTTGTGCTCCGTCTTTCGGGTGAGACGTAATTGTAAGTGACGCTGCAGCTGATGCATAGTTCACACACCCTAGTCTCTGTAAGTCACCTTGGATAAAGGCGTCTGCTAAATAAACAAATAATAATAAAGACATTCTTCTTGACACAGATTTGTGCCACAGAACAATTTAGTGAACAAAACGTTATTTATCATAAAAGCAAACAAACAAACCACAACAAAAGCCATAGCTTAAAATTAGGTCACATGTTCAAGTTGTGAGATTACGGGACCTTTTTTTGTGTCATTTTTAAAAGCCAGCAAAAGTGCAAATTTTTCATTTATATGCTGGATATATAGACTGCATGTATGGTCCGGTTTATTTTTGCTTATTAATAAACCTATTTTTATGCAACTTGCATAATCGGAAAGAAAATGCCTCAGTGCTGAACAGCTGTGTCTTTGGAATTTGATTTCCAACAATAGCTGCTTCTCAGCACAAAAACAAGACTAACACCAACTCTTTGTTATGCAACTTGGCAATTACATTCATTAGACCAGTATTTTACAGAAAAACACAGTAATTACTGTTTGTGTGAAATCTTGTTTGAAAACCTTTTTAACCCTTATAACCCTTGTGGAGAGAAGGAAATACACCTATCAACAAGTTGTTGTTTTTACTGAAAGGGGCATGGCATTTTAAGTCTGAAAATTTTTCTTGAAGCACAAGACTTTAAAAAAAATCTGTATATTACTTCTTTATGATGCTGGTCTTTTAATATGGGGGGCTCTGTTCTTTTGTTGGTTAGGTTGCTATAGTCATTAAATTGAAACTTTCTTTTTTAATACACAGAGAAGGAGATGTGATACTTTTTAATGGACTAAACAAATAATCACAAGCTTTCAAGACCTCAAAGGTCTCTTCTTCAGGTGAAAGTAGAAAAGAGAGATTGATGGTTACATTCAAAGGTGGCATCAGAACTTTAACAAAAACATTTTGAATCACTACAATTCTATTGCAACAGAATTGTCTACATGTTTATTCTGTAAGTGTAGCTAAAAAAATAGTTTTTTTTCAATTCAATTCACAATATAGGTCTCAAATGTGAAGTTTTGAAAGAAACACATACAACACAATCATGAAATCTGGCTGAACTGTACACTAGGTTAAATAAATATTTTTGTAAGCTATGTCTTTAAACTGTCGTGCACTTCCTGAAAACCTGTAGATTGAAATTGTCCCCATCCCTCCAGGGCCTACGTAAGAAAACAATAATAACTTTAATAATGTTCCATTGCTGCATAATTCAATCACAATTATTCCGGAAACCAAAACAGTCAGACATATTTTGTACAGCTGTTAATGAAAAGATGATCATACATACAATCCCCTGACTCATTGCCTCTTATTTGTATCGTGTAGAATTGTTATTTGTTTATGAAAATGTGGCATGTGAATGTGTGTCAAAGGTCAGGAACTAATACTTCTGCTAACACATGTGAAACTTTTCCAATAAACACGATTAATACAGAGTTAAACTGCCTAATACGCTATGTTATATTATATGTTGTGCTTTTTGTTATTCTTCTTTCTCAGCTGCCTTGTCCTGCAACTTGTTAATACATAATTACCATTTATTAGTAAACTTGATAATTATAAGAAAGCACAAATACACAAAAGACGGTGTTTCTAAATGCTCCAATGTCTCCACGGCTAGAAGGAAAGCTGTTAAACAGTTTAGACATGCTGGCATTGGACTATATTTGAACATCTTGTAGTGTGTTATTGTGATTATAAAATGGCACACCCCACACCACTCCTGCAAGTGCTGTCAAGTGAATCAGTGAGAGTGGTTCTAAATGCTCCAAGGTGTGCTGGGGTGACATTTTATATACAACTGTAAGTCGCCCCGCTGTAAGGACGTCTTCTAAGAAATAATAATAATAATAATAATAATAATAATAATAATAATAATAATAATAATAATAATAATAATACAGTATTTGCACAGATTGGAGCATTTGTTAGTCAATGAGAATTTGCTTTTCTATGTCAATTTATTCTGGCATTATGTGTTCACTGGTGTTTTCCCTTCCTGTAATCTGTGTATATCTGGTTGGGTCCAGTAGGGATAAGGGCCTGCACTTGTTAAACCAAAACGATAACATGGAAATGTCTATTAAAAGTAAACAAAATAAAGTAAACATAATAAAGTGCAATTGTATTAAAATTTGGTATGGGGACGATTGGTCATGTACAGGCTTTTTGTAAGTCAGGGGATATCATTTGCCACTGTTTCAGCTGTTTAGTACTTTGAAGACTGCTATTGAGAAAAGGATACTAACTAAATATTGTAACCCAAAACCACTCAACAAAATCACAAACATCATAAAAAGTCAAGGGGAGGTGGGAAAAAATGTAAAGCTTAAATTAAAGGTCCAATCTAAGTACTGTACATCTGCATAAACCAACCATCCCCTTTAGCATTAACAATATCATGAGGGAACTAATTACCCTACAAGCCGTTCCAATTAAATCACTGTGAAACCTTGTCACTATTCCTTCTACAGACCACATATTGCCTTGAACTCTAGTGTTGGGTCAAGATGAGTTTAAAACCATTTAGCAGGACCTCTGAACTAGTCAGAATTAAAGAAGTGTGAGCTTTAGGAAGACAGACATGGGATACACATAGAATATAAACAGGGAAGACATTTGTATTATCAGGAGACTTAAGGGGTATTTAAAGCTGGTGAAAAAGTATTATTCTTAACTTCTCTGAATGGTTTTAAATCCCACTCCCTACCTCCTCTCACCATCAAACTGGCCTGTCAGTGCAGACTTGCTGGGTCAGCATCTTTATATAGAATCAGTGAAATAAAACATTAAGCTCAGCCATACATCATCCAAGTTCATGCTTTGGGCTTAACAAAGAGGTGTTCTTAATTGTCCAGTCACCCCCCTCCAGGCCTTACAAAGACTCATGTGCTAGGATTATGGGAATGTATTAAAAGAAACCAATATAATCCGAATATCACTATAAAAACTGAGACACTTTATGGTAAGAGGGGCACTCAGCTACCGAGTAATCCTGTGAATTGCTTCAAATAACAAACTGCACTATGTAGTTTTGTGACCCCCTGACAGGCTGAAATAAATAGATTCTTTCTTAACATGCTTAATCCTGCCTAACAGTACAAAATCCTATTACTCAATGAATTATAAATCCGGCTTCAGCACCTCCCTTGTACTCGAGTTCTTCATTGTGGGAAGGAGAAATTCAATACCCCTTCAGACATCGCCATAATCACCAGGCTCTACCAGGCCTCTTTGTTTTTGTTAGGATGTGAGACAATCCTTACTGGGTACTGGGTCTGTTGACAAACCAAATTCAGTGAGCAGTGCACTCCATATACATTTCTACCTAGTCAAAGTCTCATCCGTCCCTTTGTGAATGTTACATTTGTATGCAAAGAACAACCCTTCTAGAATTGGAAATATTTCATATACATTTAGTATGCCCAAGTAATTACCCTCATGTTTCTCTACAACTTAGAATTTACAATTATGTTCCCTCGCTCAACAATCCCCATGGCAGCTTAGGCGTCCTGTGGTCCCACAACCAAACAAATTGGCTCTTTAGACCCAGGAACTCTACGAGCTATAGGGCCCTGAAAGACAACGGTCATCCCTGCTGGTTTCTGCTTTGAGCTCACCAGACGCCTGGCCACTAGGGTTCACTGTAGTAAAGTGAAGTGAAATAGTCCCTGCTGATTTTCCCTAACCCACTCCAAGTGGAATCCCCAGCAATGATTGTCAACTTTGCACAGCCAGGGTGCAAACCTGTGCTCCCCTGACTGTATGACTCATGCTGCAGAAGTATACATCAGTACCAGTAATGGAAACACAATAGATACGGAGGAGATATTTCACAAATATGGTACCACATTGGTATATATATTTACCAAGATACTCTAAAGCTCCCAGAATTTAGTCTGTAAGCAAATCGTAGGCACTCCTTCTTACATACTAAAGAATATCAAAATGAAAAACCTGCATCTCCTGAAACCATCTTGGTTGCTTTTTATTTTTCTATAAATTAATGTAAAAAAATCTATGAAATGTATTTATTTTGGAACATCAAGCATGCTTTTGCCTATTCGTTAACTACATATAAACCACAATGCAGTGTTTTTCCAGCAGTGTCCTTTAACCTGTTTACTAAGTAAGTAGGTGTGACAAAGAGAGAATGAACGCTTGTTTTAGATCTCCCTCCCGACCGGTGAGGGCGTTAGGGAGGAGGAGCAGACATCCTCACGGTGCGCAACATCATCAACCCAGACGGGAAGCGCTGTGGCAATTGCGTATTGGCTGATGGCGGTTGCCCTCGCTGACCAATGGGGACGGGATGGAGCGTACAAAAGGGGGCGTGGACCAGGGTTCTGTTCCTTCTGGCAAGGTACCGTGCGTGTGAGAGAGAGAGAGAGAGAGAGCGAGCGAGCGAGAGAGAGAGGGAGAGAAACGAGCAGAGAAGCAGAGGAAGGGAATTGGATGACGGATCGTTTGTTGTGTGTGGATTTATCTACTAACCCATCTCCTCTTTTCTGTGTTGTAGAGCACTAACGGGACGCTCCGGGATTACGCCGGAGGAGCGACGACCCGGAAGTGCTGGGTTTTAATACCCCCCCCGTGTTTTTCCCGTTGCTGGACTATAAGAGGAAGACGGACTTTCGTTTGTTGTTTGTTTATTTGGGACTGCAACCCGCTTGCCTCTTTGTTTGGTCGGGTTACACATAGTTGTGTATCCCGGCGTTATTATTATTATTATTATTGTTATTATTGTTATTGTCCTGTGGTCTGGATCAGCACGCCTTGTTCACCTGGTAGAGTTAACAGTGCCATGGGAGGATGCTGTAGATGAGGCGTATGAGAGGAAGAAACTGCGGTATGCTCAACTAGCCACTGAAGCGGAACAGCGAGGATGGAGAGTCTGGGTTTACCCAGTGGAAGTGGGATGTCGAGGATTTGTGGCACACTCTACAACCCGGTTTCTCAGAGATGTCGGATTCAATGGCCAAGAGTTGCGTCGCACAGTGAAGAACTTATCTGAAGCAGCAGAGAGGAGCAGCAACTGGCTGTGGTTGAGACGGAAAGATTCTGGCTGGGGATCTCAAGCACAATAGAAAGAAAGAAATGTTGATGTACAGGTAAGTAAGCTGGGCTGAGTTGAGTGGGGGACGGAGGGGGTGATGCTGGGACGCCAGAATCACCGTCGAGCCCTCTTGAGGTGTCGTGGGCTAGTCGACTGAAACACCGAGGATGGAAGGTGCCCACTTGAAGACCCCAGAGATGTACCCTACTTAGCTCAATCCAGACGGTTGTCATGCTGATGCGCTTGGGAGACCGCACTATGGTTGATCCCGGAGCCAGCATCGCAGCCGTTGTGTGTGCTGATGCGCTAGGGAGGCAAAATAAGCTGATCCCTGGAGCCAGCATTACACTTCAGCCATCAACACCAGACAGAAGGATATCTACATCATCATATGGAAGGAAGCGCAAATGGATGGAGACACATATGGATCACATTAGTTTACTGTGAAGCTACGTCTTAGTTGGTGCTTATCTTGGCGAGAGCCAAGTTCAAATCAGCATGAAGTTTTAACATCTTCTCTCATGTAATGGAAATAATTATTATTGGTTAATCGGGTTACACATTGCTGTGTATCCCGGTACTATTATTTGTTGGGTTTTTTGCCCCGTGGCGTGTGTGGAATAAAAGCCAGGAGTTTTTACCAACAAACCTGGACTGGTCTGACGATCATTTACACCACACGCTCAGCTATCCTGTCACAGTAGGACATTTTTTTTCTTTTTACTTTAGAATGGGTGGGTTAAAAAGAAAATTATGGGTTGTATCCAGGTGTGAAATGTTTAGTTGCTATCAGACCTTTTATTCCTTGGTAACTGTAGAATGAGTTTGTACTCAGTGCGTGTCACACTATCCCTGGTCAACTAACCACAGCATTCCTTCAGCTCGACAAAGGCTAGGGGAGGGAGCTTGCGAGTGTGATGGGCTCAGGGGACACAACTGCACTACAGATGTGCTTCATTTTCCTTTTGTTATTCATGATTCTGTAACAAGAGCTTAAAAAACAAGCTTTGTATTTCTCATTGTTGTTAATTATAGTTTTTGATCTTCATATGTGTGGCTGCAACTCTTATTGTGGGTATTTAGTTACAAGTAATTCCTCACTCTAGATCAAAGCTGCAGTATCTTGAGATCAAGGCCTGTACTTCTTGTCTTTGTCCCCAATGTCATGTAAAAACCTAAAATACAGCAATAAAAACATAACATTCTTTGCATATAAGCACAACCATATTGTACCACTTTGGGACACACAAAATAGGCTTCCGTTGGTCCTGGAAATATAAGACCACTGAAGTTTATATTTGCTGTGTGGTAGAACAATAAGCCCCACTTTCTTGTTGCAAAAGCATTCTTTCAATATTGCTTTCATGTTTGTTATAACATGTTAAATTAATAATGGATCCCCAGTGGAGTCTAAAGACATTCAAAGTGCATGTCATGGATGTGGAATATGCTAATTAGCTTTAATGAATCAATCATATTCAATCAAGTCAATCATAACTGAAATGAGACTCAGGTATTGTTTGTATTTGTATATGATCGATTCCCTTTTTATTAGTTAAAAAATGTATTAACTATTAACACAAAATTTATGTTACTGTGGTTTAGTAAGTAAAATATAGTGTGACATGACTGTGTGTGAGATGACATATTTTTCATATCTGGGAAACTTACGATCACTTTCACAGGTGTTAGGAACCCATCAGAGCCTTGCATTCACTTATTATGCAGAACACAGGATTCAGGGCCAGGTGGGCTCCTTATACAGTACATGCTGCACATGAAGTGAGGTGAAGTAAATCTGTAAAAACAAAATCATTCAAATTATTTTCATTTAGCACAATCTCAGCCTTGTTACTTGTATGTAACAAAGGTGTAAGCCTTGGATGTTACACCATGAAGTACTATTATGATGTTTATATTGCAAAGCCATATAAATTAATATCATATTGTTACCATGTCATAATGTTCAATACATCCTATGTATTTTACATGTTCATACATAGGAATGTAGTGACGCTCCCCTGTTGGCAGATGATTTAGAAACACATGTGTGTGTCTCTGCACAATCATAATACAGCATTGGACATTCAATAAAACAATGATTAGAGTGACTGAATTGATATGCTGTTTTATAATTTACATTAATTGCATGTTTCTCGTTTTTTCTAATATTTATTTTCTTTTTAACCTGTTTGAATATATCTAACTATTATAAATCCCTTAATTATTACTATACAAGTTTAAAAAATCCAGCTATATTTGTTTTCTAATCACTACCAACCTTTAATTTTATATTATCTTGTAATTTTCATTGAAAAGAGGGCAAAGGTTGCGGAAGAGAATAATACTGTTAAGCGGCTGAGATACGTGGACGATTGTAATGTCACTGTTTTGAACTGACTTTGCAGTTGAATGGAATTCCGAGAGGTGCCTCAGGTATGATTTTTTAAAACATGCGATGTCAACTGTACTGATAAGGAGAATACATCATTCTTGGTAAAAACACAAAATGGTACGGTTGATGTCATGAATTGTGTTTCTCTGTGATGTGATGTGGAATACAGCAGGTAAAATGTGAGCTCTTATTGGCTGAAAAATCCTCAGCAGTCTACAGCATATCTAACTCATACATTATTCTAATTGAGCATATTACCTGAAGCAGAGGGCCATTAAATGAGTTCAATGCAAGGGTATTTAACATAACGAGAAGGGTCTTACCAGAGGTATTTTTTGTGATTTTATGCAGCACTAGTTTTTGTTGCTAATGAATACAGTCTTCCTCAATATTCCATGAGTAATGCAGTCTACTCAGAATTCCATCTGTGGTCTGGTAGCCTTCACCCAGGCTTCATTATCCTGGCGGTGGACTATGTAAAACATGTAAAAATATAAAAGTACTGGTAACATTTTATTTTTTAATTAGGATTTGAGTGCAGGTTCATGTATTTGTGTACATTTCAGTATTTAAGTTACTGTTAGGTCTTTAAATTTATTTGCAAAAGTAAAAAATAAATTTTAAAAAGTTTTAGTAATTAAAAAGAATAATAAGTAGCCTACATGTGTTAGTGTGTTTATAAAGATTATTCAACGCCTCCTTCCTGGCTTTAGAGAAGAGAGAACCATGCGTGTGTTGTTATGGTTTGCCAAACAAAGTTGCTGAAACTAATCCATCTGCATTCAGTTGTTTGATTTCTTGTCATTCAGACAGGAGTCTAGTTGCTATTGTAATTATTAAATTGCCGTGCCAGCAAACACAATTAATACTGTATTTACATATTCTCCGGTGGATTAATTTGGAACAGTGATTAAACATAGTTTGAACGATAACATTCAAGGCCCTTTACCAGAGATAAGGAACCTCATAATGACCAATCAGGTTAAAGGAAATCTTAGACTCTGATCCATTTTCTAATAAGAATTAGTAGGAACTGTTTATATCTTTATACAGCTACGTCTTCACTGACTTCCTCTCAATCAGCAAATTAAAATGATGGGCAGATTTCAAATATTTTAATTTACGAAGGGGAAGAAATCTATTCAAATTTAAGAAAATGCATCAACAATGAAAAAAAAAAAGAATTGAATGTGAAGGTGGGAAATGAGAGTATTCATCAAATCTCTGCTAGCGTTCTTATGATTTATTTACTATCAAAAGCCTTCAAAGGAATTTGTCTTTTTATATACAATTGGGTGTACAGTGTTCCTTATATTTCTCTTTTTTTTAAATACGCAGTGTGATCCAGAGGTAATCTATACACTCTGTATTATTCTGCACAAACTACACGTAAAGCCTGTACTAAACCTTGAAAGGAATAATGACTATGATTTACTTTGCCGTCTTAAGGCTCAAATTGACGAGACAACCATCTTTCTATTTAGACTATAAGCATATGGTTAATGACAAAAACAGCAATAAAGTCTTGAGATAAATGTGCTGCTACTCAACAGGAATAATACACTTCAAAGGAGCATGTAATTTAGATCACAGCATTTTCTTACAAAGTAAGAACAACATACAGTACCAGGCCCGACTTTTGAAAATAATTAGCATTTCTTTTCTTTAACAGTTTCAGCGCTGTGACAGGATTGCTAGTTCACATGTTTATACACATTTACAGTCCCCACCTTCTCCTGCACAGGCATGTACTGCTTCTTTTTATAGGAGTGGAAATTCTGTAAAACTGTACATTGAAAACAGTAAAAAACATTTTCTATGTATTTATTTGTACTGTTCCCTTAAACTGGATGATGTCTCTGGTCATTCTGGGTGGTTCTGTTTGCAGTTACACTTTTTTTTTTTTATAAGTGTATTAAGGTGCTTTGACAATGAATTCAAGAGCTGCTCTTATGTTCTAGTTGGCTGCTATAGACATATGTAATGCAGGCTAGATTTACCAAAGTGTCTTTTGCCGTAAGTGCCTGCCCCATCTAGAGCAGATCACTAGATGGCACTGGTGCTTACTTCTGGACTGTACTTTGGATAATCTAGCCTATGTTGCATAGCTCTATGAGAGGTAACTAGAACTGAAGAGCAGCTCCCAAACTCTGATGAAAGCATCTTAAAACTGATTTTAAAAACACAGTATTTGTGTAGTTGCAATAAGAACCACTAAGCATGATTGCATGCATCCTATAAGCACAATGTAGGATGTATTTTCTTTCTAAGTTGAGTTAGGATATGGCTTTTGTAGAGTAAGCATTTTGTGAAGCTGGCATCTTTCCAAATCTGTGAGTCGTTGCAACAACATGTGAGGGACGTGTTTATGCAACTGGAAAGGCAAGCACTGAGATGCAAACAAAAGTTTCAGTATTACATGCAAGGGGGTCAGGACTGATTGTGTATTATTCAAGATCTATACTGTTTTTACATGCAAATAACCACTGCTAGGAGCTTGTAACACAATTCTAATGATACACTATTCCTTTATTTTAAATTACTGTTGCTGTCCACAGATCTGAAATTCAATAATATACCTCTCTCATTTAAAAGACAAAGTTCCTACCAAAGTAAACTTTAAAATAATGGCAGATAATTAATATGGATTTTAAGAGAGTTTCAGATGATTGCATAGGAGTAACATCTGAATAACAAATGTTTTTTATTGTTGTTTTGTATTATGTTTATAATTCTGAAGAAAATTTGAATCGACAGGAATATTAGCTAATGCTTTGGAATCTATAGGGATCTGTGGTCATTGTTTTAAAGTGTAACTTATTTTATAACAAATTATTTTAATAAATAAATTCCCCAGTTCCTAGTTACCCATCTAAAACTATTCAGTTTTAATTGTTTTCTGCCAACTGTGCCAGAATTGTAATCTTTCTTTATGTATTTTGCAGAGCTGGCTAAAATTAGTTTTTGAGTAGTCTGCTATCGAAGAGGGTGTTAACAGATTCTTGACTGAAAACATAGAGCAGATCTCAAGAATCATGGTACTGCCTGTGTGTGTTTATTGTGATTAATTTAACGCTAGGCTACCAGATGTGGGCTTAAAATGACTTGAAAGCGTACCCAGATACCGGGGTGTTTTTCAGTTTCTTCCACCTTTGCCTACTTCTAGTTAAAATGCATTTTTATTTGGGAAAAAACGTTACTTAAATAGGAAACTACCACTCAGACAAAATTCATAAATAATTTGCAGACACAAGCGTCTTTACACACACGCACACATATTCAACTTGCATCAGCATAACAATTCACCAGCTTATACATTTGCATGAGTGTTTGTTTTTTTGAGGTCTGCGTGCACACGATGGTGTGTGGGGAATGGAAGGGGGGGAAGGGGGGGCATGATCATGCTAAACTGAACTACAGGAATGCTAAATTTAGTAATTTTGTAAAGCTGCACTGTCCAGCAATCATTTTGAACTTTATTACTTTATATTATACTTTATTACTTATTTCTTGGTGACTGTTTATAACGCTGTTCCTTAGTATTCCTTTAGATGCACTTTACTTGATCAGAAACCAGACTTTATTGCTTTACCAGTTGTAATGAACATCTACACCTCATATTTAAAATGTAACCCTGATCCTCTTCCTTTTATCTCTACCCTAATCAACACCTCTCTGCTCTCTGGCTCCTTTCTTTCAGCCTTTGAAACTGCTTGTGTTCTTAAGAAGCTATCTGACCCTTCTTCTGCCCAGAACTATTGCTCTGTCTCTCTCCTCCCATTCCTCTCCATAACTTTCGAGCAATCTGTCCACCACCAGCTGACATCCTTCCTCACTGAGCACTCTCTGCTTGACCCTCTTCAATCCAGGTTCTGTCCTGCACACTCCATGGAAACCACCCTCCTCTCTATAACTGACTCTCTCCTCTCTGCTTGGGCTGCCTCCCTCTCCTCCATTCTATTTCTCCTTGACCTGTCCTCTGCCTTTGACACTGTCAATCGTGCCATTCTCCTCTCCTGTCCTCTCTTTCTGACCTGGGCTATCTCTCTAACTGTTCCTTCCAGCTCTCTCTCTTCTCCTCGTCCCCCCTCTACAGGTGTACCTCAAGGATCTGTCATGGGACCCCTCCTGTTCTCACTCTACACCAGCTCGCTAGGTTCTCTCATCTCCTTTTTTGGCTTCTTTTACTACCTTTACGCTGACAATGCCCAGATCTTCCTCTCCTTTCCCTCCTTTGACTCCCATATCTCATCCAGAATCTCAGACTCTCTCAGCTATATCAACTGGGACGCATTCACATTACCCTCTCCATCTATCTCCCTTGACGCTATCACTCTCTCTCCATCTCCTTCTGCTAAAAACTTCTGTGTTACTCTTGACCACACCCTCTCCTTCTCTCAGCCCATCTCTTCCCTGACACGTACTTGACACAGATTAGACTGCTGTAACTCTCTCCTAACTGGTCTCCCTGCTAAGGCAATCCACCCCCTTCAGCTCATTCTAAATTCTGCTGCTCGTCTTGTTTTCTCCCAACCTCGCTACTTGCATGCTATCCCTCTGCTTCACATACTCTACTGACTACCTAGTCGATTCAAGACCCTCCAATCCTTGTGTCTCCCTATGCCTAGAAGTCGCCTTGGATAAAGGTGTCTGCTAAATAAACTAATAATAATAATAAAAATAATAATATCTTTAAAAAATGTTTTTACTATACTAGCATTTCTATGCTTTGCCACTCCACTATACTTGTGACAGGGCAGAGGCCCTGCACGCTTAGAAATATGTGTTTTTGTGGACGGCAGCCATCTTGGACTCAGTTGTGGAGGAACAGCCTGGGGCCAAGATGGTCACTTTTACACAGCCATATGTTAAATAAGGTTTAATTGTTTAATTATTATTATTATTTATTTATTTATTTCTTAGCAGATGCCCTTATCCAGGGTGACTTACAATTGTTACAAGATATCACATTATTTTTACATACAATTACCCATTTATACAGTTGGGTTTTTACTGGAGCAATCTAGGTAAAGTACCTTGCTCAACGGTACAGCAGCAGTGTCCCCCACCTGGGATTGAACCCACAACCCTCCGGTCAAGAGTTCAGAGCCCTAACCACTACTCCACACTGCTGCCCTATTAGAAAAGTATGGGATGTGGCCAAGTGATGATTGATTGTCAATTAACCCCTGTCCACATCCTATAAAATGCCTGTATGCCTGTTGCTCCGCATCGCCTGGGGCTGCCTGTTGCTCCGCATCGCCTGGAGAGCCACCAGTTATAGGGTACGAGGGAGAAGTGGAGCTCCCGCTGCCGCCTCCATGGCCAGGGGCTCCCCTCCCGAGTTTGCCTCCGGAGGGTCCGCTACTGCTGCTGCTGCCGTCGCCTCCCAAGGGTCCGCTGCTGCTGCCGCCGCCTCCCGAGGGTCGCTGCTGCTGCCGCCGCCTCCCGAGGGTCGCTGCTGCTGCCTTCGCCTCCCGAGGGTCCGCTGCTGCTGCCGTTGCCTGCCGAAGGTCTGCAGCTGCTACCTTCGCCTCCCGAGGGTCCTGTTTTGCCTGGGGTCGCTACCAGTCCTGCCATGCGGCAGGAAATACTGTGGCTGGAGCCCCATGAAGGGAGCTGCCGACCACAGAAAAGGGGGAGGTCAGGAGACCAGCTCTCCCAGCCGCACTTGCGGCAGGAAATACTGTGGCTGGAGCCCCATGAAGGGCAGCTGCTGGCCACGAAGAAGGGGGAGGTCAGGAGACCAGCTCCCCAGCCGCACTGCGGCAGGAAATACTGTGGCTGGAGCCCCATGAAGGGGAGCTGCCGCCACGGAAAAGGGGGAGGTCAGGAGACCAGCTCCCCAGCCGCACTTTGCGGCAGGAAATACTGTGGCTGGAGCCCCATGAAGGGGCAGCTGCCGCCATGAAGAAGGGGAGGTCAGGAGACCAGCTCCCCAGCCGCATTTTGCAGCAGGAAATACTGTGGCTGGAGCCCCATGAAGGGGAGCTGCCGCCGCGGAAAAGGGGGAGGTCAGGAGACCAGCTCCCCAGCCGCACTTTCGCGGCAGGAAATACTGTGGCTGGAGCCCCATGAAGGGCAGCTGCCGGCCATGAAGAAGGGGGAGGTCAGGAGACCAGCTCCCCAGCCGCACTTTCGCGGCAGGAAATACTGTGGCTGGAGCCCCATGAAGGGCAGCTGCCAGCCATGAAGAAGGGGGAGGTCAGGAGACCAGCTCCCCGCAGCAATTTCGCTGCAGGAGAGAGGGTGGCCGGAGCCCCACGGAGGGGAGCTGCCGGCCATGAAGAAGGGGGGCAGGTCTGGAGACCACCCCCAAAAATTTTTGGCCAGAGGAGCCGGCCTGTCGCTGGCCATTGAACGCTACGGCTGTTTGGGTGGGAGGAGGACATCCCACCGTGGCCGCCACCTTGGCCCGTTGCTGCCCCTGTTCCTGCGCCGGGACTGCTAGCGGGACTTTAGGAAATAAGGGGGAGGTGGCGAAAGGCCATGTGTGCTGCGCACAGGGGCATGTGGTGGAGTGTCCCGCCCTATTTATTATTATTTGTATTTGTTTGCCGCGTCTTTTGTTATTGTTTTTATATTTATATTTAAAAACCTCGTGAGGATGCATGACTGATCAGCTACTGATTATTTAACTAGCTGACAGTCATGCATCCTTACCAAACGATGCAGACTGTGGCCGAGGGGTAATAAGATAATTAACAACTAGTTAACCCCTCGGCCAGAGTATAAGAACCAGCAGTTGTCCGTTCTGCAGGTGAAGTGTTGGAGTAGAGAGTACGGGAGAGTGGAGAGAGAGCGCGTAGAAGACATAAAAACAATTGCTAAAACGTGCTGGTTTAGCCAGCACGCCACTTATTTGTTTGTCTGTTTATTCGTTTGGCCATCGTGCCCTTTGCTTTGGTTTTGGTTTTGTTTAAATCTTTTGTTTTGTTTGTTTATTAATAAATACGCTGAGTGCCGTTGCACTCAGCTTCACCCGCCCATCCATTGTTTTGGTTTCAGTTACTTCCTGGTCCGTGACGTCATCACAATTCACCACTGCGAGCCAGCCTGCCACAAGCATATTAAAAAAACATGGCACATCATTCATGATAAATGTATAGTATGTATAACCATGGGAAAAATGCAAAATTACTTTTTACCATATAGTACAGCGTATGAGCTAAGATATACCAGTGTTATGATTCTGATGGTGTTGAACACATAACTTCCACCTCAAACTTACTCCACTCCCTGCTTCATTAAATTAATGTTTTAGTTGAGTAACTGTTGGTTGGCACCGCGACCCTGTAAAGGAGTAAGTGGTTAATGATAATGGATGGATGGATGGAACTGTTGGTTGGACAAGTTGGTTAATGATGGACTCATAATAAACTATAGAGACAGAGTGTGATATAGATATAGTCTTCAGGCCGTTTCAAGGGAAAGGGAAAACTTGAATGCAGGTACTTTCTTTTTGTTAAACAATCACACCTATTCCTTTTAAATGTTTAATCTGTTGCTCCTAATTTTGCCAGAGGGAACCTGTTAGATTTGTCTTTTTATAGATCAACAGTAATAAATCCTGAAGTTGTGCCCACGGTACACCCAAGTAAATTTGTTAAGCAATAAGCTGTGTGAAAATTGCATAACTTACATGTACTAGCTACCACACGATCCACAAGTCTACCACTTGATGGCAAATGAAAGGCAACTGAAAGTTTAAACAATATGGAAAACAGCTAATCAGCAATAGGACCCCAACAATTTGCTTGAGCAGATTGGTCCCAAGACAGCCTACCCAAACAAGCTGGTTATCAGTACCAAGTTAGACAAACTATATAAGACTTCAGTAAAAAAAATAAAAAAATAAAAATAAAGTAATTTTCCAAATCGTTTGCTAAGCAAATCTAAGCTTGTTGATAAAACACTTGCTAGTGTGCATATTTGAGAGGAGGTTACAAATGAGTTCAAATGACTGTAATTGAGCCTTAAAAAGTGTCCTTTACTTTCCAAAGCTTGCGATCAAAACAGTCATTTTACACTAAATAGCCACTTTAATCTATGGCACCTGAACAAGCTCATATCTGCGTGCATGCTTTTCTAGCCAGGGGTCAATCTGTGTGTTCTGTCACGTCTCTAGAGGGCACTTGACTTTGTAACAGACAGGGAACCTGCTTTGATGAATGATCTTCAACAGCAATGCAGTTGAGCAATGCAGGTTCTGTTTCTGTGTGATGGACTAATGTCAACTTGGGGCTAAGACCACCAAATGAATGTCTCTTGTGCTGTGTGTGGATTTGGGAGTCAAATATTACAAATACGACACCAAGGGTAGCTAGAGATGAACATCACTAAGGGTTCGGACACGTACCTTTAAGCTTTAGGTTGCTGTTTTCTGATATGCTGTAAAGCATCCAAAAAGCACAGGGTGTAACATCCTAGGTTTCATTGTGTAGAACTGAGGTAAGGTCTGGATTGGGAATATGCTATTTTTTTTAAACTGGTAGTAAGTTTATTTTGTGTTTTCATTTTCCTTATCGATTAAAAAAAGTGTAAGATTAGGATTTTTTGTTAGTTGACAAGGGTATCATTAATTAACATGATGAAATTGAAATTTTATATTTTACTAGCCTTAAGTTTATAGAGAGAAAAACAGGTAGTTATAAAAACAGTTAGGTTAATGAAATTTGGAAGACATACAGTTTTTACTTAAAGGGGAAATAATCCAGGAGCATCTGAGGAGTTTTTTTGTAAATATAACTGGAAGTGTGGATGTTTTTCAGTGGACGGATTGATAACCTGTGCTGATCACCCTGCCCTCAGAGTTGAATTAGGATGCCGTGCTGCCTACCCAGGCCCCATAGCAGCTGCAGTCTTGGCGCTGAATACCTGCGGTTTGCTTTCTGAGAAAGGCAGGCTAATTCCTGCCACAATGCTGGAAATTACTCTCTGTCATGGCTTTTTGTTTGTTTTCATATTTCAGATAGACTGAGGCCCACAAAGGTGCTGTCAAAGTCATAAGACGAATGCAGTACTTTGTAGCCAGACAGAAATTTCAGGTAAAAAGAAAATTTGTTCAAGAAAATGTTAAAGTAATTAGGAAAAGGAAAGGTGGCCGAGTGGATGAATGTGACAGGTATTAATTAAATTGTTAACAACATCTGTCCTGCTTTAAAAAAAATGAACTTAAGAACATAAGAACATAAGAATGTTCACAAACGAGAGGAGGCCATTCGGCCCATCTTGCTCGTTTGGTTGTTAGTAGCTTATTGATCCCAGAATCTCATCAAGCAGCTTCTTGAAGGATCCCAGGGTGTCAGCTTCAACAACATTACTGGGGAGTTGGTTCCAGACCCTCACAATTCTTTGTGTAAAAAAGTGCCACCTATTTTCTGTTCTGAATGCCCCTTTATCTAATCTCCATTTGTGACCCCTGGTCCTTGTTTCTTTTTTCAGGTCAAAGAAGTCCCCTGGGTTGACATTGTCTATACCTTTTAGGATTTTGAATGTTTGAATCAGATCACTGCGTAGTCTTCTTTGTTCAAGACTGAATAGATTCAATTCTTTTAGCCTGTCTGCATACGACATGCCTTTTAAACCCTGGATAATTCTGGTTGCTCTTCTTTGCACTCTTTCTAGAGCAGCAATATCCTTTTTGTAACGAGATGACCAGAACTGAACACAATATTCTAGGTGAGGTCTTACTAATGCATTGTAGAGTTTTAACATTACTTCCCTTAATTTAAATTCAACACTTCTCACAATATATCCAAGCATCTTGTTAGCCTTTTTTTATAGCTTCCCCACATTGTCTAGATGGACATTTCTGAGTCAACATAAACTCCTAGGTCTTTTTCATAGTTCCCTTCTTCAATTTCACTATCTCCCATGTGATATTTATAATGCACATTTTTATTGCCCGCATGCAATACTTTACACTTTTCTCTATTAAATTTCATTTGCCATGTGTCTGCCCAATTCTGAATGCCGTCTAGATCATTTTGAATGACCTTTGCTGCTGCAACAGTGTTTGCCACTCCTCCTATTTTTGTGTCGTCTGCAAATTTAACAAGTTTGCTTACTATACCAGAATCTAAATCATTAATGTAGATTAGGAATAGCAGAGGACCTAATACTGATCCCTGTGGTACACCACTGCTTACCTCACTCCATTTTGAGGTTTCTCCTCTAATCAGTACTTTCTGTTTTCTACCTGTTAACCACAAGTTTATTATAACTTGTACCAGTACTACATTATATATGTCATACATCCTCACCACAAATTACTTCCACCATATATATATATATATATATATATATATATATATATATATATATATATATATATATATATATATATTTATATTTATATTTATATTTATATGGACAGACAACCAGAAGGATACGTTTAATTATATATCCGGGTACTCTGAATAACTTATGTATTTAATAGGTGGTTCACAGATGAACGAGGGACATCTAGATTTGTTGTCAAATGTACCACCATTTTAAAATAAATAAATAGGTAAATTAATAACTTTACTTGTGGTAAAGAATGTCAGAAGCAAGTTTTGTCAAAATTTGATTTTAAAATGTAAAGCGTGACATATGTCAGACACCCAGTGTTTTTTCTTTAATTATATAAACACATGTATGTTTTGGCTTTTACAAAGATTTTAATTGAACGATGTAACAGTGCCACTTTTACCCTGGCACAACAGTAACACAAATGCGTGACAGTAAAAAGTTTTTGCCTTTCACCTCTGGTGACCATGGTTTGAATTTGAAGCTAGGTCTACACCAAAGCAACTTAAGGGCTCTACATGGCACAATTTTGTTCATCAGGCTCTGTTGGTTAAAGCCCAGGATGGAATGGCAAGCATGGGTTTTCAGGCCTTGAGTGTCTTAATGTACACCTTCAAGCACAACTGTATTCCAGCTAAGAATTCCTGCAATGCTGTAATCAATTATTTAAAATACAAAAAACTTGTGTTTTGCAGCAAGCAAGGAAACCTTATGATGTCCGATACGTCATTGAACTATATTCTCAGGGACATCTGAACAAGATGGTACGGATCAAAGAATTGCAGAAAAGGTATGACTTACTTGTTTAAGCACTTTTACACTTTCACAATGTTTTTGTCAACCTCGTTCCGACCGTGCAGTATACTGGACATTTTTTGTTTGAGATTTGCATTGCACAGATCACCAGTATAGCAACCAAGTCTGTATGTGCAGATAGCTGGACACCAAAGCTTTCTATTGGTGCACTGTTTGCTGGAAGACATTTGCATTATGTCAATCAAAAGAAGGCCGAAATGAAGACTTACAGCAGCAAAACGACCTTGGCTGACAATGCAAAAAGAATATATATTTTTTTTAAATATTACCTTCAATATTTTTTTTACATTCATACATTAATCTTTTTATAAGAGCCTGCTGATGTAACAGGAATGTAAATAACGTCTCGATGTTGGTATTTAGTAATATTTTTTTTCGACTAAACAAATACAGTCCAGTAATCTGGACAGTTAGAATTAAGGACTTTAAACCTGTTAGAATGCTTTACATGTGACACACATAAAAAGCACAGAATTTATTTGATAAATTGCATAATGTTTATTCTGGAATGAGTGCAGATAAGGTTCTACAGCATTATGGACTTTTTTTGTGTTGATCAGTGGCAAAAACCATGTTGTAACATAATAAAATGTGGAAAAGTCCAAGGGGGGTGAATACTTTTGAGAGCCACTGTAATATATATATATATATATATATATATATATATATATATATATATATACACACACACATATGAAGGCCATGCAATGTCAAACATATTTTTTTGTTGTTCTTCAGTGTTTTTCTTTGGTACAGTCTATATCAACATGATCAGGTTTTATGGGTTTGCATACTTGACGCTTGATATTTTATGACTTCCCAATTTCTAATATTGCAACATGGAAGATAATATTGTGCAATATAATAATGTGCGAATTTAGAAAATGCAATGTAGTTATTCATAGTGGTCAAAAGTCAAATAGCTATTGCCCTGTAGTCATGGTCAATTCAGTACTAAAACAATGTATAGGCCTACAAGTCCAGTATCTTCAGTACAGTAGGTCTGTTTCATGTACAAAGGCTGCTGTACAGGGTGCCAGAGGGCAAGAAGGCCTCAAAGCTTGTGGAATCTTGTGTGCTGTCAGCTGAAACCAACTTTACAGAATGTAAACAAACTAAAAACAGCCAGAAGAGTGCACTCAATAGGAACATGCATTAAATGTAACCAAGTAATCATACTTTAAACATGAATTTGGGTCACTATAGCTTTATGATATCTGTGGCAGTAGTAACTACAGTACTAAGCAGTTATTTTTAGCAGGGACATGTAATTATTCATTTATATCCTTTATATTTTGCTATGACTGCCAATCCCCTCTGTCTCTTGTTCCATTCAAGTACAGTACACAAACTTGATATTTGTTAGTCATTGTTTACACTCAGACGGGTCCGCTCTTTGGGAAAACAGGGGATGTTTCTCTCAGGTAAAGTAAATAATTGGATTACATTTTTCTATATTGTATTAGCAGGCAAGGATGCAAGTTATTCTGCTACTGTAAATACTGGTATGGTAATTTGGGTTACAAACATTTGGATAAAGTGCCTTTTTTAATTGTCTAGTGTCCTATTTTTTCCTTATACTGAAACCTGTAATTTGGTGCTAATACCCTTGCCTTATGTACTAATGTGAACTTGTTCAGTTACTTATTTGAAATGGCAAGTGTTATTTTCAAATGCAACTTCTCTTGTTTTGTGGTAAATAAAACAAAAGCTACATAATATTAGTGTTACAATTGCTGTTCAATTTGATGTATTGATTGTGTGTGGATAATTCATATTCAGGTATAAAACCTAAAAGAATACAGATGTCGACCGCAGTGAAGTTCATCTTGTGATCAATAATGTAAAGCTTCTGCTACACCTCCAGACTTCTCACAGGATGTGGAAGCAGAAACACTTTTTTTCTTTACAGTGACACCTCGCTGTAACACTAGTCAAGGGACAAGCAAAATGTGACCTTAAAAGTGGGGTGGCCTTCCTACTGAAGGGATACAGAATTTCTTGTAACAAATTAATACCATATGATTTTATTTATTTTTGTTAGGTTTTCAGTTTTGCCAATTTATTGGACCTGTTTAGCAGTTTTAGATGCTGTTTATTTGAGTTCTCTTTTCCCTTCTATTGAATACATGGGGTTTCTGTAATGACTTTCCAGTGCCTTCAAGCGGAGCTAATTAGGACTGTAAAAAAGTGGCCTAAATTGTTGTCTTTTTACTGAGATGACATTAAATTAAGTTGTACTGTATAATATAAGGAATTTCCATTGAGACATTGAACTGTTCTAGGCACAGGTTCAGGTGAACATATCTGCCCTCATTCTAAGATACATGTTTCCAAGTAGATGCAGTGGCCAGGCTCCCACAATCCCCAGGACTTTCTCCAGAATGGGGCCACCTGAATCTTGCTTTCTCTAATCTCACCTTTCTTAGATCTGAAGGAATGAGAGAGGCTACTTTATAGATGCTGCCTCCATCATCCTGTCAAACTTGTTTGGTTTCCATGTGGATAACACCTTGTACAGTACATAGCTTATATCATGTCTGGTATATTGACCACAAGAACTGCAATGGTGAGGGTGCCCTATGTGAAGCGACTAGCAAGTTACCTGACGGTGGTGACCCTGAGCTTAACCCTGGTTGTGATTGAATGATAGGTGAATTTTCGGCATATGGAGTAGTCCTTCCATTTATTGAAACTAGCCAAGTCCCCAGATGCCAGCGATACCATCCTGAGCCAACGTTTCTGGGAGAAAAGGAATATGACTTCTAAGAGTATGTAGTTGTGTTAACGCAAACTGTGCTTAGATCTGGTCGTAAGGTAATATCTGAGGTAATATCTAGCCATTGTGGGAAATAGATTCTCTCCCTCCAACCCACAGATGGGGAGGATTTGGTCTCAGAAAGAAGATGTTACACCTTTCCCTCTTGTAATGGCAACTCATACCAATGAGCGTCCTATAGGTATAAGGACCAGGATCTACAAAATGGAAGTTTTAACAAGTGACAGGCAAAATATTTAGTTTTGCATTTCATATTTTCAAAAAGGAACTATTGCTACATTCTAATTTTTTCCATGTGTATTGAATCCCATGTAGGCCCACTTGTGAGCACTATGTTTAAACAATATCTTTTAATACTGATCCTATTTCATAAAGCTAAAGAATGAAAAAATGATGCAGGAGGAAAAACATTAAAATTAGCAAAATAGCACAAGTTGGCCTACATAGGATCAATACACATGGAACAGGGCAATATTTATTTCTGCGCATTTACCCTATGGTAGTTCCAATAAGGGTGAAACTTCCATAGTAAATCTTTTATTTTTGTCTGTCCATTCCCATCTTATATAACAGGTTTTCAACCTTTTTGTTCTTGCGGACCACTTGACACAAAGTAACCAAAACCAGGGACCCGCACTCAAAGGGGGTTAATGTCTGACCTAGAAGAGTATTCTTACATGCACTCAGTTGCTTTCTTAGAATGCAATTCAGAACATTAAAGAAAGTAACTACTGTATATCTGTGACAAAGACGACTGAGCGGTGACGTCACGGCAGAAGCAGGAAGGATACTGACACCAGGCAAGTACTGCAGTTTAAAGGCGCGCGCCGTTTTATTTTAAATAACAAAAGAAATAAAATATTTGAACAAAAAACACTGTGCTCACAGAGCAAAATAAAAGAGTAAACGAAAACAAATCTCGAACACAAAAATACAAACAAAGGTCAGGCTGGGCAGATTGCCTTCACTGTTCCTATGTTCTTTTAAATCACGTTGCTCTCGCTCCTTCTCTGAACTCCCACAACAACCACCCCGAGCTAGAGAGCTGCAGCCTTTTATATCGTGGCCGAGGGGTTTAACTAGCTTGCAAGTAATTATTCTATTACCCCTCGCCACAATCTGCACGAGTTTATTATTACTACGTGGATGGGGCTGCCCATCCACGTTACTAAACAATAACAAATGTACGGCGCCGTCATATAAACAAAACAACCGGCGCTTCGCCGTCATAAATATAATACAATAAAAATAAATAAACAATACAAAATAAACACAGGGGCGGAGGGGGACCACGCTCTAAAATAAAATAAACAAAACAATGTACAGGGCTGCTCGCCCTGTTACAATATCATATAGAAATACACCTGACAGGAATAAGAAACATATGCTGACATTACTGTTACTATTACACAATACCCACAGCAATTATAGAATAAATGTTCATCAACTTACATTAATGTGATGCTTGAGCTTGGTGTGATGAGCATACATGTTCAATCCTCTGAGATATTGCTAAGGAAAGACACAGCCTGAGGTCATGTCCTGGTTGAAGTCAAGGGCGGTATTTTGTTTTCAGAGCAGTCAAGGAAGAGAAGCCGGTTTCACACAGGTACGTTGTTGCAAATGGTAAGACAACTTTTAAGGCCTTTAATGTAAGCTCTGGGAATTCATTTTGAGTTCCAATCCAAAATCTAGAAAGATATTCACTTGTAAGATATTGATTCTTGTACACACTGTCACTGGAAAGCTCTATGAGCTGGTCATCTTCCTTCTCTGTCAAACCTGAACCACTGCTTGCATTCTCTAAAATGGGAAACTGAATCGGCATTTTGTTATGCAGCCATGATTCAGATTCGGCAAAATATTCACCAAATTGCTGCTCCAGGGCTGTGAGATGGGCACAAATAATATCCTTCACTGCAGTGCTGATGGCCACATTCAAGTTCCACTGATGGGAACAAAATAATAACCCCCTGTTTTCCCCACTCTCACCATTTAATTGCCTTCTTACAGAAAGCTTTCTGTTTGTCATACTGTATGATATTGGCATTGCCACCTTGCATCAATAGATTGACTCTGCAAGATATGCCAGCTTCAATAACCATTCAGTGTCGGTGAGTGGTTGTCTAAAAAATCATGTACTTCAGCGCGCAATTCAAAACTGTGGTTCATAACAACACCGCAACATAGCCAGCTTACTTCTGAATGAAAAAGAGGAGCTCGGTGATCAGTTCCTGTTTCTTCACAGCACAGTGAAAAGTCTCGTATTTAAAGGTCTACCTTTAATGAAATGCACTGCCTGCTCAACACTTTGTTGAACAGTATTTAACTCGGGGTTCAGTTTTTTGGAAGCTAAAGACTCCCTTTGTAGCATACAGTGAGTCCATACTATGGAAGATGCCATATTTTTTACATGTCCAAGAAGTCCACTTCGTAGGCCCATCGTAGCCCTGGCATCATCGGTACACAGCCCAGTGCATTTTGACCAGAATATGCCATTTGTCGCAAAGAACTCATCAATCAATCTGAATATTTCCTCAACAGATGTATGTTTTGGTAATTTCTTGCAAAAAAGGAATTCTTCAGATATACCGGTACCCTCAGGAATGCAAGTAATTGGGCATCATTAGCAACATTGATCGATTCATCAACTAATGCAAGTGCTTCAGTATTGCGTAGATTCTCCATTAACTGATCTGCAATGTCACGTGCCATATCATCGATCCTCCTCGAGACGGTATTGTCAGACAAGGGAATTGCTTTCAATTTCTCACTGTATTCCTCCCCAAACATTGTATTGCAAATATCTATTGCTGCAGGCAAAACAAGATCTTCTCCGATCGAATGATGTTTATTGCACTTCGCAATGTGAAGAGCTACTTGATAGCAAGCTTTCAGTGCATTGGAGCTAACTGTTGAAAACTATCTCATCAGTGTTATCTGTCTTTCCACACCTTTCATGCAATTTTAAAAATACTCCACTGATTTGTCTGTAAGGGTGGGATGTTTCATTTCCAGATATCAGATTCATTTTGAAGACTTTTCTGTGGGATGTTTCATTTCCAGATATCGGATTCATTTTGAAGACTGTTCTGTGGGATGTTTCATTTCCAGATATCGGATTCATTTTGAAGACTGTTCTGTGGGATGTTTCATTTCCAGATATCGGATTCATTTTGAAGACTGTTCTGTGGGATGTTTCATTTCCAGATATCGGATTCATTTTGAAGACTTTTCTGTGGGATGTTTCATTTCCAGGTATCGGATTGTGGCGGAGTGTCCCGCCCCTATATATATGTGCTCTATTTTATTATTATTTATCTTATTGTTTGTGGCGCAGATGCAAAGCCGCCGCTATTATTTGTTATTTTGTATTTTTGATTTATTAAAACCTTGTGAGGATGCGTGACTGATCAGCTAGTGATTATTTAACTAGCTGACAGTCACGCACAAACTTGTGCAGACTATGGCCGAGGGGTAATAGGATAATTAATTAATAGCTAGTTAACCCCTCGGCAAGAATATAAAAGCCTGCAGCTGTCTGCGCTCAGGGTGAGGGTGTTCGAGAGTGGAGAACGAGTGAGGAGTTGGGAGGTAAAGAAACTAAAATATAAACAACTGTTAAGTGTGCTGGTTTTTACACCAGCACGATACTTATTTGTTTATTTCTATTTGTTTGGCCAACGCGCCTTTTTGTTTTGTTGTGTTTTGTGTTTGTTTAAATCTTTTTTTTTGTTATTATTTAATAAACGTGCTGAGCGCCGTAGCGTTTCAGTTTTGCCCCGCTTCTTCCTGAGTCTGTGTTTCTGGTCTGACGTCACCACTGCAAGCCATCCTGTCACACAGATTCATTTCACTTTTCTGATGCTTTGACTCCGTATTCTTTTCCTATTGTGCAGATTCCCTTTTTCTTTTGATTAAAAATCAATCCATGGTCAATTTCGAACTTTGAATTTTTGCAAGCTGTCTGGTTGCTGTCTAATAATAGCTGTGTATTGCGTGAATGCGCTCTCCCCGCCAACAGCCCTTCCCTTTGACCTTCAACCTTGATCACTTTTTGAATCAACGATGCATGGTATTTATTAAGGGTGGGTATCAATATCAGTATTTTGATATGATATTGATATCGTTCGATATCGATAATAATTTCCATATCGCGACATCGTGGGATTAAAAAAAATAATTCACGTACACTCGCAGAGATATACTTTGTATTGCTAATACTGCTAAAAATACAAACGCAGTATAATCAAGTTTATTTTATATTTAGATTCAACAAACCCTATACATACCAATCATTGTCTTGTTTGCAAACACCACACACTAAAGTATTATTTGACCTTGTTTTTCTCCATGGATATTGTGAAGCAAAGCACCACTAAGTTAAAGTAAGTTATTGCTTTTCATATGTAAATATCTGTTAACGTCTATATATGTTTCATGTAGAAATTGTGTTGTTCTGTGTTTTGGAAGACTTCGATATTATCGATATCGAAATACGAGCACAATACCAATATACCATGTTCATAAAGTTGCCCACCCCTAGTATTTATGCTTAAGACGTTAACATATTTGTTCTTTTTGTTTCAGTAAATTTTAATTATTATTTAATGTAGTAAACAGAAAATTAACAGCTTGTTTTGTTATCCATGGTAATTCTGTGTTAAAAAATATTAGTCATTTTGTTTTCTGAACTTGCTTCATGGACGCCCAATAACGTGGCCGCGGACCACTGGTTAAAAAACGCTGTTATATAAATGCCTCTACACACTGGACGAGACGTGACAAGTGAATGTGTGCTATGACACACCACACCACAACAAAAAAAAATAAAACATGTATTTTTGCTAAGAGCCGTTCACACTGCCTGCGATGCGATGGTGACACTGAAGGGAAAAAAATAGGACACGTGTCTATTTTTGCGATTTTGTCGCGTGGCAGCTAGTGAACTAACCAATGAAAAACAGCTTCCCTTGCGTGCCTTCAGTAAACAATGGCTGTGATTGCGTGCGACTGTCACTGTGTCGCAGTGAAAGTACCATTTGTCGCAGGACAAATTGCATCACGTCCGGTGTGAGGAGACCTTTAGTCAGATAGAACTGAGGTCCAGAACCCAGCAAACTAGTTTAAAAAATATATTAAATGTATTTGAGGGATATGTTGTTGATACACATTATATATTCATATGGGGAGAAATTAAAGAGTAATACATTTAACAACACATTAAGAAATGGGAAATTTGAGAAAAGGTAACATTCCATATTTTAGAAAAGGGTCTAGACAAAGGATACTATACGATGGGAGCCAGACTGATTCGCCTGGAGAATAAGGTAAGGGTAAACACAGCTTTTTACTGCGTCTGATCTGTATACAATTAGCTCTGATTGTGTCTTGTTTCTGCCTGGGGTTATTTTAAATTCAGATGCTACATAGATATTTTGAAGTAGTTTCCTTTTTCAGTCAGTTAAAATCAAGGTGAAACTAAATAATTGTCTGCAAAATGTGGCTTTCCCACGATTTCTTTTTTTACCTGTCAAAAATGTTGGAAATAGTTTCTAATACAATTGATCTAAGTTACTCTTACACTGAGAAATGCAATTAAGTCTTGATTCAACAGGAGTTTCCAGAATATTTGGCACTGTGAATTCACTTCATTGGGATAAGTAGTGCTGCTAAGTAGGTTTCTAGTTGTTTCTAGTTATTTCATAAGACTTAGAATGAAATAACCATCTGAGATGCTTCTCTTCACATGAAAATATGACCCTATGCAGTCCTGTAAGGACCCTTATAAAAATGTGCTCTGTTACTTAACAGTTTTCAAATACTTTTCCCTGGGTTTTTTTTAATAAGCTTTTCTGTACCTGTCTGGGCTTTACAGTGCTTGCGTATGCTTTACCATGCTTTCAATGTGCCTTATTACACTTTGACTTGCTTTTACAATGGGGCTGTTTTAAAAGGGAGCCTCTCACTATATCAAATATATGTAAAACTGTACTATAATAAAAAAATAAGGTTTTAGAGGTTCACTTACTCACTAGTTACTCCTAGGTTTTTGATATAGGTTTTGAAGGTGCTTTTTGGAGTCAAGGTGGGTAAATAAACTTTTAAATAGAAACAGGAGAGTAAATCGGTTTAAATCAAAGGGGTTAGTCTCCAGCTGTGTTGTGTTGAAAAAAAGAAATTGTTATGAGGTGTTTACCAAACCCTTACAGTGTTTCTAATTATGCTGCAGCTGGTTCTGTGAGAAATCAAACTATGACAGAGACATAATTATAGCCAACATGCTTACAGCATTAGTTCATTCATGTTGCATGCGTGGCAGCCGTCAATACTAAACTATAATTTAGCATAACATAAGAAGAACATAAGAAAGGTTACAAACGAGAGGAGGCCACGTGGACAATCTTAGTAGCTTATTAATCCCAGAATCTCAACAAGCAGCTTCTTGAAGGATCCCAGGGTGTCAGCTTCACAACATTACTGAGGAATTGGTTCCATACCCTCACAATTCTCTGTGTAAAAAAGTGCCTCCTGTTTTCTGTTCTGAATGGCCCTTTATCTAATCTCCATTTGTGACCCCTGGTCCTTATTTCTTTTTTCAGGTCGAAAAATTCCCCTGGGTTGACATAACTTAACACTTTGTTTTTTTGTTTTTTTTGGTCCTATCCCCAAACAAATCTGCTGGTGTATGTGAAATACCCTGTTTGTTTGTGGTTTGGTTTAAAATCATGCGAAATGTTAAGGAACCCTATCCAGAAATAAAAGAATGGCATTCAAATGCATTGCCCTCTGTGTGCTCATAGCAGTGAAGCAGAGAACATTAAAGGAACTCCAGAACGGAAGTTAGCATTTCACCAGTCAATTTACCAGGAGGTACAAAACAAGAGGGCTGGAATTCTACAGTATACTTTAATATATTCAGTTGCTGTTGTTCTATCTGATTTTATAGTTTTGTCACACAAGCAGTTCCTGTGCGATCCAGGAAGCAATGCCCTGGTCAACCCAAGGGAAACAATTTTCCTTTAAGGTGAAAACTACTGTCTTTATCTGTTTTATTAAACTTTTATCTATTAAATACTGTGACAAAGTGCATGGCACTGTCATTGAAGGTAGATATATAGGGCCGCGTATAAGCGCTACCTGTAACCTATGTAAAGAAATTGTGGAAGGAAAATGTAGTCCTGAGGGTCTAAGCCGACCAGCCGAACTACATTTCCCAGAATACCTGGACTTGAAGGGGCCAGTCTGCAATTAACCAGGGTTGAGTAATTGGTTTCACCTGTATTAAAAGGTTGATATTTAAGCAGGGCTAAAAACCCTGTTCAGGTCTCTCTCACTGGGTGCTAGACAAAAGTGTTGAAAGGACCTCCTGGAACTGTATATAAGGTAACCATTATATTTAATGAATCCATATAAGAATTTGTTTTGTTTTTCAAGGAGAGGGTAAGCACCTTAGCTGGCCGGTCATTAGACAGTGAAACGTCACAGTTTAGTTAGTAACTCCAAGACGGAACTAGGCTTTTGTTTTGTTTGCTGTTTTATTAAACCTTTTGTGAATAAAGATCCAGGCACCGGCCTGTTTAAACGACAATACTATGATTGATATCTTCTTTTACACCAGGGGTGTTCAATTCCGGTCCTGGAGGGCCGGTGTCCCTCCTGGCTTTTGTTCCAACTGTGCTCTAAATTACTTAATTAGACCAATAATTGGTAATAATTGATCCAATTAAGTAATTTAGGTCAAAGTTGGTACAAAAGCTAGGAGGGACACCGGCCCTCCAGGACTGGAATTGAACACCCCTGTTTTACACTATAGGACGGGGCTAAAAGAGACTGACACTCTGTCAAACAGCACCAGAGTTGTCACAATACTTTATATTAGCTAATTGGGTGCGAGTGTCCATGAGTTTAAGAGTAGCAGAGCAACAGTCTCTTGACACAGGGGTTGTACCGACAGACTGGAAAATTGCAAACGTAATACCGATCCACAAAAAGGGAGACAAAACCGAACCAGGTAACTACAGACTGTCACAAAGACGGCCGGAGTGGGTGACGTCAGACCAGAGCCAGGAAATAAATAACAGAGATGGGGTTTTGGTGAAGCTGAGCGCGTGATCGCGCTCAGCATTTAATAAGTAAACAGCACAGAAAATAAAAGGTTTGAACACAAAACACACAGGACACTTACGCCAAAATAAACAGACAAACAAAACGAACTAACACTAACAAACAGGGACGAAGACAAACAAACACGGTGAGTAAAACACAAACGTTTCTTTCTTTCTTTCTCCTCTCTCTCTCACCCGTTCTCCACTCACGAACACCCAACCCCGAGTGAATGAAACGTGCATCTATTTATACTGTTGTGCTGGGATTCAATTACTAATTAATTATTCACTTGAATCCCAGCACGTGAATTAATTACGTGCAACCTCGTGCTCACATATTAAATACTTTAAATGCACGTGCAGTGATGTGCAATCCCGTGCCTAAATACAATTACATCTTAAATAACTCGTGCTGCACACACCCATTTATATCCCGTGCAGCCATCTCTATACACCAACATTAACACACGCAACATGCAACATATAACACACACATGCACACAGGGGCGGGGCACATTGCCACACAGACCAATAAGCCTGACTTCTATTATATGTAAACTTATGGAAACTATAATAAGATCCAACACGGAAAATTACCTATATGGTAACAATATCCTGGTAGACAGTCAGCATGGTTTTAGGAAAGGGAGATCGTGTCTAACTAACCTGCTTGATTTTTTTGAGGATGCAACATTGACAATGGATAATTGCAAAGCATATGACATGGTTTATTTAGATTTCCAGAATGTTTTTGACAAAGTCCCGCATAAAAGATAAATTCTCAAACTGAATGCAGTAGGGATTCAAGGAAATGAATGCACATGGATTAGGTAACATGTAGAAATGGAGCGAGGTAACCAGTGGAGTACCACAGGGATCAGTATTAGGTCCTCTGCTATTCCTAATCTACATTAATGATTTAGATTCTGGTATAGTAAGCAAACTTGTTAAATTTGCAGACGACATAAAAATAGGAGGAGTGGCAAACACTGTTGCAGCAGCAAAGGTCATTCAAAATTATCTAGACAGCATTCAGAACTGGGCAGACACATGGCAAATGACATTTAATAGAGAAAAGTGTAAGGTACTGCACGCAGGCAATAACAATGTGCATTATAAATATCATATGGGAGATACTGAAATTGAAGAAGGTATCGATGAAAAAGACCTAGGAGTTTATGTTGACTCGGAAATGTCTTCATCTAGACAATGTGGGGAAGCTATAAAAAAAGGCCAACAAGATGCTCGGATATATTGTGAGAAGTGTTGAATTTAAATCAAGGGAAGTAATGTTAAAACTTTACAATGCATTAGTAAGACCTCACCTAGAATATTGTGTTGAGTTCTGGTCACCTCGTTACAAAAATGATATTGCTGCTCTAGAAAGAGTGCAAAGAAGAGCGACCAGAATTATCCTGGGTTTAAGAGGCATGTTGTATGCAGACAGGCTAAAAGAATTGAATCTGTTCAGTCTTGAACAAAGAAGACTACACGGTGATCTGATACAAGCATTCAAAATCCTAAAAGGTATTGACCCAGAGGACTTTTTCGACCTGAAAAAAGAAACAAGGACCAGGGGTCACAAATAGAGATTAGATAAAGGGGCATTCAGAACAGAGAATAGGAGGCACTTTTTTACACAGAGAATTGTGAGGGTCTGGAACCAACTCCCCAGTAATGTTGTTGAAGCTGACACCCTGGGATCCTTCAAGAAGCTGCTTGATGAGATTCTGGGATCAATAAGCTAGTAACAACCAAACGAGCAAGATGGGCCGACTGGCCTCCTCTCGTTTGTAAACTTTCTTATGTTCTTATTCAGGATACCATGATATTTAGGAAACAATAGGTGGGATAAGGTACAACAGCAATCTTGGAAGCAATCCTACAATGAGTGTCAGCTCTCATTGGACTAAACTTAATGGAAAAAAGCTTTACTACCAGAACTTTCTGTCATAAATGACTGCCTTACAACTTGTGTTTGCAATCTCCTGATTGGTAATGTAATCTTCAGATTAAAAAAACCCATAATTTTATATCACCTGGCACATACCTTGCTGTCCAAACAGAGCTAAATCAATTCTGATTGATTTTAATAAGCAGATATTTCCTTGAAGCAAAAGTAATTAAAAACGCTGTTTAACATGAGTAGCAAGAGGAAATGAATTGGTTCCACTGATTGCATCTCAGTTTAGTCAAGGTTAATCCTGAGTTGATTTCCTTGGCACACATAGCATTGTTTAAATATCTGTTTGAAACCATGGTTTATACTTTACAAATGAAGTTTGATAAACTGTAAACGCTCCCTTATAAAATAGTTTGAAATAGTTTTAAAACTGTACAGTGTGTTTAAGACAGCTTCTTAGTTCAATATAGTGCTTTTATCACTTACTGTTTTCACATTAAACTAACAACAAAAAACCACTTCCAACTGCTATGCAACCACTTTTAACTACATGTTCTAACCATATATATGCACTGTTATTATTACACTTGCATGTAATAATTTTGCTTACTTTTTTTACTTTTTATTTACAGTAATCCAAATGAAAAATATTATTCTGGAACAATTATTTTACACATATTTACTCCTCCTGCACTAGAAGACTGGCTTTACCTCATCTACGCTCCCCTGCCTCCAGAGCCCGCTCCTTCTCCACCCTCGCCCCATAGTGATGGAATGACCTTCCTACAGATGTCAGGACTGCCCAGTCCCTGACCACCTTCCGGCGCCTCCTCAAGACTTTCCTCTTCAGACAGCACCTGTAGAACTCCTCTTTTTTTCCCTCTGGACACTTATCACTCTTCCTTAAATGCGATTTACTTGCTCTTATCTGCCCCCTATTTTACTGCATTTAATCCTGTACTTTAGAGTACTGTAATCTGTCAAGTGTTATTTAATCTGTAGTATTTGGTATTTTGTTTAATTATATCCTGATGTAACTATCACTGATACTGTTATCTGCTCCGTTATTGAATCATATTTTGTTGTACTTGCTAGAACCAAAGTCAATGTATTTATCTTGCTCTTAATTGTATTATTACTTGCACTGTGATTCTTGAAATGTATTTTTGTTTATGACTGTAAGTCGCCCTGGATAAGGGGGTCTGCTAAGAAATCAATAATAATAATAATAATAATAATAATAATAATAATATTGAATACATTATAAACATAAACATGTTTGGCAGAGCAAGAGCCCTGCTTGTAAATAGAGTTGGTGTTTGTATGTGTTTTGGTGGTGGTTGGCAGGGATGGGGTTAATTACTGTCCCTGTCAAAAACATGTGAGAATGTGGTTGTTCCCAAATTGAATAATTGATGCTAATTGGGAATAGCCACATTCTATAAAAAGAGAACCATTAGCGAAACTACCAGGAAGCTGGAAAAAAGAGAAGGTACATTGTTTTGAGCCACTTGTAAAAGTATATTGGTTTTTGTGACTGGTAAACAGCTTAGCTGTCTGGTATAGTTTAGAACTGAAACGCTTAGTTTGCACTCCTGGAAGGTTTTGGTTTTTGTTTATTTTGTGTTTAAAATAAACATACAGGCCTGCCCTGTTTAAAAACCTACCTGTGCATTTGGAGTATTCCTTTTTACACAAAAAGACGGTCAAGTGAAGTGCACCCTGGTTTGTCATAGTATGCCATAAGTCTACCATATTCTTGTTACTGGAGTAGTTTTCAATGAGTGGAGTCAATGCGTTCATCAAAGTTTGAATAAAAAACATTTGCTGTAATACTTGCTGTGCTTCCTGATAAAAGACTTGCTTTGATATTGTCTTGTTGATGTTTTTGAAGGAAGTGAAGAAGTCATTATAAAGCTTGCCAATGCGCGCTACAGTATCATTAATCAAATGTTAAGTCTGTGCAATGAGGTCCATTCTGTGAAGGTACATGTGCACCACTCTTTCTCCCTTTTGCCAGCATTGACTCTTGGTCAGGTCCCAGCCAAAGCTGTTCGATCTCATTTACAGCCGCAGTCACAATTATGGTAAAGATTAGACAATGAACACTCTTTGACTGACTCCCCTCATTGCTGGCCTGACTATTGCAGTGCAGCTAAAAGAGTCATTCATCTTTCTGTTGAACATTTCAGGATTACGTTAGTGTATAACACTTTGTTAATTTCACTTTCCTTTACAGAAGCAGACAGTGATTTATACCGTCCAAACAAACAAAACATGTATAACTGCTTGTTTTCTATGGGATATTCATGAATAACTTACAAAGGGTGGATTTACCACACTATTACTGGTAATGTTTTTAAACACTGAATAAATGAGTCCTACACTACTTATAACTGAGTCGTACTGCAGTATAATATTAACAGCTTGTTTTCTCATTTTGAATACAAACTTGGCACTGAATTCCCCACCCCAGTCATTCTGCATTTCTTTGAGGGCTCCAATTTGCATGCTTCACTAGGTTGAAAGACTGTTTTAATTAAGCATTCATATTTTCAGTGTTATGAAATCTCCTCGGGCAAAATGTAGCAGTAATCGTCAACTCCAATATCTTGTGATCTAATATGGCTGCCATACTGTGACAATAATGTGTCTGAGTAAAAGAACATTTTGGTACCACAAGTTAAATTTCTTTTCAGTTTTTCAAGATTTTCTAAAAGGAGTCTTTACAGTATTTACTTGGTGTCTCTATGTCTTTGGGAAGGACTTCCTTGAAGCAAAGTGCTATTTATTTAGCCACTGAAAACACCCAGTCCTGGTTTGTGCGCAAAAGAAAAACACTGACCAGTCAACCAATTAACACAAATCATAATTGACACAATTATTTGCAAATACTATGAGGAGATTCTCCCCTTATTGCTGTGATCTTTACATTTTGTTCTTGTACCAGGACTGAGACTAAAAAATCACCCATGTTTCAGGACAACCCTCTTAACTAAATTAAAAAGTAATGTGTTGAATTGCTTGTGTAATTTACAGGAAAACTTGTGTGTCTATTGCCTAGACATTGCATGAGACAATCGAGACCCCCTTCTGTTTTGAAAAATGCATTCAGGCTAGATGGGGGAGGCGGTGGGTTGCAAATGAACTAGAACACAAAGAAAGTGTCGTGGAACTTTTCAGGTCCGCAACTAAAAGAGCCAACTGCACCAGGTATTTAGAGATATAAAGCTTTATTAGTTTGCACAAACGAGAACAGCTCAACACATCAGTGTTAGGAAACCCGAGCAGTGTTCTGCTATACAGAGTTAGCATACAGTTATTATACCTTTACAGAGAGAAAGGGTGGTTTCCCTTTCAACCAATAAGCTAGAGCCAACTCAGTTGGTGTAACAAAGAAAGGGGGACAGGTATTTACAAGGTAGTACAATAAAGGTTAGGTGGAAAGGTGGGTTCGCCCTGATCAACTGATAAGCTGGAGTCAGCTCAGTTGGTGTAATTAAGGAAGGGGGACAGGTATTTACAAGGTTGTAGAATAAAGGTTAGGTGGAAAGGTGGGTTCGCCCTGATCAACCGATAAGCTGGAGTCACGTTCCTTTTGTCACACCACCCACAGTTTGTTTTTCAGCTACACGTACCTGCAGTTTAATACATTTACTTTATTTCTACAAACTTAATAGATCATAAACTCAAAATGCTTTAAAGCATATAACTCAGTGAATAATTGTAGTACAGAGTGGCGACAAACAGGTACAGGAATGGTTCTATGCAATTATTCCCTTACCAAAGGTAGACAACTGGGTTATACATAATAATATATTGGATAATTGGCGTGAAATGCTGTCCCATCTTCCCTAACCTAGGTTTAAAAACAAATTGGTGACTGATTGAGTGCTAGCATCCTAGTTCTTGAAATGGTTTCCGCAGGAAGTGAACACTTCACTGCTCATTCATGGTTTGTGTAATTACCTGCCTGAGTGGAGGGGGAGAAGGGAAAGGGTTGGATTGCTTTAGCTTGAGTGCTACTACAGTTCCTGTGTCAGTTTGGTTTGGCCGGGGCTGCAACGCTGTGCTGTCTGAAATTGCTTTTTATATCTTGACATGTGTGCTTGGCTAGGCTGACCATACTGGACTAAACAAAGAAAGAAAACTTGGCAAGGAAGCTAACCTGAGGTGCTTGAAAATTGTGAGACTATATGTAGATACATAAGATAGTTTAAATGCAATTAAAACTTTGTCTTCTCACTGCAGCTAAGAAAACATATTCAGAGACTTCGGGTGCGTGAAATAGGGAGGGAACTCTAATTCAGAAGTGGTTTCTCGTAGAATTATTATTATTTGTTTATTTAGCAGACGCCTTCATCCAAGGCAACTTACAGAGATTAGGGTGTGTGATCTATGCATCAGCTGCAGAGTCACTTACAACCACGTCTCACCCGAAAGACGGAGCACAAGGAGGTTAAGTGACTTGCTCAGGGTCACACAATGAGTCAGTGGCTGAGGTGGGATTTGAACCGGGGATCTACTGGTTACAAGCCCCTTTCTTTAACCACTGGACCACACAGCCTCTGTCGCAAGTAAGGCAAACACTAAATAAAAATAAAACATTCAAACATTTCATAATGCGCTTGGTTCTAAAAATATTGGTGAATTCATTCTTGATTGTTTTCCAGATTTCATTAACAAGTGATTCTCAAATGTATTTAGTAAGGGTTTACGTTTGTATTCAATTATATACAAATGAAAGTACTGTATACGAACCTAACTGGATTTATCCCAAGGATAAATGGTATAGGCTATCAGGATAAGTTGACGGAATTCACTTATTTAGGAAATAGAAGGGAGATGGGTGTATGAGTATCTGTTGACAAGTCCTGTCGTTGCTGCTGATTCATTGTAATCCTTTAGGAGCTGTCTAAGTGTAGTTCTGAGAACAATCAGTTATAACAAACTAGAGAGTATTAATGGGCCAAGTGGCCTCCTGTCCTTCCTAACTTTTCTTATGTGCACTTTCAGATGTAGTTTGTACAGCGTCTTTCACAGCATACAGGTTTTACAATTTATTTTGGGTAGTATGATTAATGAAAGGTCCTGTCAGAATTACTAATGGAATGGCTTTCTTGATATAATACCCTCTACAATAATACAATGATCCAGGATGAAATGAGTTACAGTGTAGCTAAAGCCTAGTGGGGGAGGGGGGGAAGCTTTACAGACAACTCACAGCTAAGATGAGTAACTATGGGATAAAACTTCCTTGCAAGAAGGCTTTCCATTGTGTGTCAAGCCTTGATTAATGCCTTAAGTCAGCTAATTTGCTCTAATCGATGGCAGTGTTCATACATGTTAAATCAAATTTGTTCTGACAGTTGGGCCATTGCATAGTAACATACGGTGCATTTAGAAAGAAACAATTGTAACGGCTGCTGAAAAAGCTGATATTGAGTATAATGATACCTATAAAGTAGGATTACATAGCTCATCAACTGTTTCTTGTAAATGCCAGTCTAAAAAGTTTAGTATCAGAAATCTTGACATTTAGCTAATCCTGTGATAAGTAATTGCTTTGCATTTAAGGCATCCCTTAGCCTAGCTTTTTAACCAACTCAAAGATACAGTTAAAATGTCTGGCGTTAAATATACACATTTCCTGGCATTTGCTTGCTGTATCTCTGTGTAAGATGCAAGTTACAGCTGAGTAGTGGAAATGGTACTGATTTATTTACTTTAGAAAATATACAGTTACTTTGAAATTTATACACAATTGTTTGTGTCAAACATAAAAAATGTACAATATATTTAAAAGCAATTTGTGATATAAAAAGGCAAGACGATCCGCAGTGACTCGCATAGTAAAAGCAGTCAGTCTTGTTAGTCATACACTCCCTGATCCTTGCAGTGGGTTAGACAGACAAAACCAGCAGGGATTGTTTCTCCTTCTATAGTGGCTACTGGGCAGGTGAGTTCAGGTGGACACCTGCAGGGCTGACCTGTGCTCCAGAGGCCGCTAAATCACTGACATCCGCTCTCGAGGTACTGGTTCTAAAAGAGAAAGCTGGCTTGGTCATAGGAATGGAGAACGCCCACTGAACCTTCAGTCCTCCTTAGCTGTGTGGGGAATTGCTGCGATGAGGGAACATAATCGGACATTAATTAGGGAGAATATCAGTGGGGTAAAACCATCGGGCACTCTAAATTTACTTAAAAAAATGCACATGTTATGGTCAAGATGCATTTGCTTTTTTATGAGGGAATATTTAGTATTGTAGGTCTCATAGTTTAACAAAAAACAGTTTGCCATCATTGCATGCAATTTTTCCCTTACTTTTTGGATGCAGTTTGAACATTAAAACAATAATATATCAACCTTGCAAAGTAAACACATTTCAGCCTTGGAACCTTGAAGGACTGGGTGGGGCCAACACAAATTATCTCTGATGTATTAACCCCCACCATAGAGTTATTGAAAAAAAACTAGTTGTAAGGTCATTTCAACGTTACCTGTAGCAATTGTTGCTAAGGGATTCAAACCAACAAGAAACTGGTGGATTTTTCAATCCTGTGATTTTAAAAAAATGTCATAGTTTTAATTCAATATCATGTTGTTTAAAATGTTTACCAATTTTGGAGTTGGAGAACTCAACTGCAATTATTGTAGATATATTTCTTACTGTGAGAACACAGAAGCCTAAAAACAGATCTGCCGACAGGACGGGCAATTAAACTGCTAGCGGTAACTGTAACGTTGCTTCTTGACTGATGCATACCTGTACCGGCAATGTCACGAAAGGCTTTCTCTTTCACAATTTTGCCTAATCATGTCTGTCCATCCATCCATCTCTGTCTGTCACACTCTACATGGTGAACACCATAACTGGCTTCCTTTTGCATAACAGACAACTTTAAACCCCTAGCCTCATATAGACATTTCAAATTGATTTGACCTTAATATTAGACTTTATACTGTATTTTGAAACTATTTCAAACTGCTATTGAAAATAAAACTTGAAACAAATGATTTTACAGTGTGTGTGTGTGTGTGTGTGTATATATATATATATATATATATATATATATATATATATATATATATATATATACACACAATATCAGTGCTTGTATTTCTTGCCGAACTGCATGCGTTCTTGCAGAGCTCCTCATGTCACTCTGGTCTGAACAGAATGCGCTCTGCTCTGAGAATTTACGTTGGCGGAAAAAACTGTAGTTTACTGCAAACTGGGGTTTTGGGATGCAAGGGAGATATATAATGAGTTTAATGTTGAAACAGCAATGTAAGAGACTAAACATTATATCCAAGAAACGGTGAAACGTGCACAAAACAACATTTTCCGGCCTTTCATACCTATCAATATTAACTTTAATGTTTTTTTTTTTCTAAGCTGTTAATGAACAAAATGTAGTGATCAATCCGTGAATGTATTTGCGTCAATTCCTGCATGTCCACACATTCCAGAGGAACACAGAGAACTGAAAACATGTGAGTCATAAAAAAAGCAGTAATTGAGTACAGTACTTGGTGCTTCTGGGACTTTGTCGACAACAATTTTCCAACCATACATGTTTCAATGTTCATGTCATGGAATGGAATGCATTAGGGAATGTAGCATTGTAGATATCTCCAAAGAGCAATTGTAAAAAAAATCCATAAACTTTTTTAAAATTAGTTTTTACATATTTAAGAATGTTTTATAGTCTAGGACCAGTCATCAAGGAAAACTTTGGAATGATGTAGGGTGGGACACTGCAGCTTTAAAACTCCACAAAGAAAAAAATATATATATATATATATATATATATATATATATATATATATATGTGGCAAACCTTGGTTTCTCACAGGTAGAGGTCGGTTGCAAACCTGGGACCTCCCGTTTTGAAGCATAGCGCAGATACCGCTGTACAAAAGAGCCGGACTCCCTTGCAGGAGCTGGTGTCGGGCTTCTGTCTTCATGTTTAGATTGCATCATCTACCAGCCCTGACCCCTATATATATATATACTTTTGGGCTAGCAGTAGAGGAGATCCTACAGCGCTCTTATCAAGAATGCAAGGCATCTCGGCAAGTTGCTGCACTGCTCCCTCCCCGTGCTCCAGCGCAGGGCAGGTCAAGCCGCTGGCAAGCTCCACAGGCACGCACAATAACTCGGATGGTCCCGATTCCCACGGCTCTGCTGGGTGACCTGAGGTGCTGCCTGCAAGCCATCTGACCCTTCCGCAAGGCAATCTGACCCTTCCGCAAGGAAGAGGGAACACAGGGTGTGGTGCTCCATTTTGGAGCAGTACTCCAAAATGCCTTTTGCCTACACCCCAAGCGAGACAGACACCATCGACTGATGGTGTCTCACTCATGCTGGGAAGCCCTACACTGGTGGAGACAAAACCGCCCACCTACGCGAAGGTGTAGTGATGGAGGTCATATATAGCCTTCAAGTGGTGACGACTGACGCATCCAACTCATTGTCCCCTGTGGTTCTCCCTTCACAGTTGCGGAGGTCCACTAGGCATAGACGCCCTAGCCAATGAATGGCCCAAAGCGCTTTTATACGCTTTCCCGCCAATAAAAGGGTAGGAGAGAGAAAGCGACAGTTCTCCAGATGGACCAGGAGAATCTGGTTTTCAAACCTTTGCCAGCTGCTGCAGGGCCAGCCTTGGGAGATCCCGCTGCACATGGATCTCTTCAGTCAGGCGCAAGGCACCCTCTGGCACCCAGAACCGGGCAGACTCGAGCTGTCGGTCTTGACCCTGAACGGGAATGTCTGACGACCTTAGGGCTCTTAGATGCGGTAATAAGTAAGAACATAAGAACATAAGAAAGTTTACAAACGAGAGGAGGCCATTCAGCCCATCTTGCATGTTTGGTTGTTGGTAGCTTATTAATCCCAGAATCTCATCAAGCAGCTTCTTGAATGATCCCAGGGTGTCAGCTTCAACAACATTACTGGGGAGTTGCCTCCAGAACGCTAGGGCATCCTCCACAAAAATATTATATTCTTAGAAATTGAGGTATTTTCAGAAGTGGTGTATGGCCAGAGGCCATGACCTTATTTACTGCCCCATAGTGATTATTTTAAAGTTTCTACAAGATCTGCTAGAGGTGGGCAGGTCGCCCTCTACGCTGCAAGTGTACTTGGTAGCTATATCTGCATGCCATATCCCTATAGACTCAGTTTCTTCAGAAGCCCATATTCTGGCGATCCGGTTTCTAAAGGGTGCTCTGCGACTGCATCCTTAGAAGGGACGCCCTTCCCGAGTGGAGTTTAGACATGGTACTAGAGGCTATTACTAAGGCCACGTTTGAGCCTATACATTCCATAGAGCTGAAATATCTCTCTATGAAGACAGCCTTTTTATTGGCCATCACCTCCGCTAAGCGGGCCAGTGATCTGCAGACTCTGTCTGTGCACAGTTCCTGTATGCGTGTCTGGGATAATGGAAACAGGCTATCGTTCCGCACGAACCCTGTGTTCCTTCCCAAGGTGATTACGGCTTTCCATTTGAACCAGTCAGTGGAATTAGAGGCTTTCCATCCCCCCCCCCCCCTTTGATTCAGAGGAGGAGAGGAAACAAAATTCTCTCTGCCCGGTGAGGGCATTGAGAAAGTATATGGATAGGATGAAGGCACTGCGTCAGTCTGACCAGCTCTTCATTTGCTATGGTGAAAGGACCCTAGGGCAAGCCCTCTTGAAACAGCGGCTGGCCCACTGGACTGTGGACACAGTATTGACTGCTTATAATGAGGCCGGCCTACCCCACTGGGGAGGGTGGCTGCGCATTCTACTAGAGGGGTGGCCACATCATGGGCACTCTTTTGAGTGACATTTGTACTGCAGCTAGCTGGGCTACTCCGCATATTTTCACCAGATTCTATCGCATCAATGTGGTAGATCCCTCTACACCTTCATTAGGCACAAGGGTCTTTGAGGGTGCACGCGCGCACCACCAACACTATTACGCATTATCATCTTGAAAGCAGCCACCGCCGTCAGGGTACAAGTGCAGCATTGTTGGGTGGACTTGATCCACTACGATGCCTAAGTAAACTGCGGCATTCATTCACTTCCAGAGTAATCCATGGACCCTGTGTATACCAGGAGACCATCTCCCTCACCAGGTCAAATCCAGTCTGATAGACAGGTCCCAGAACAGTGCCCTGGCCTGGCCGTGGTGTGTTTTAAGCGGTTCCATTCTATGCATCTACCTCTTCAGATACGTTCTTTTCTGAACTTTTACTTAGCTTCTATTTGTGCCCACTACTCCAACAAAAAATAGTGACTTGGCTTAAAATCCATCTTTTTCTAGACTGAAGAGATTATTGTAATACTTTAAATCTGACCTCATACCTAATATCATTTAGTCCAAGAATAAGCCTGTTTTTTGTACCTTTTTTGGTACTCAATTAATCTGTATTTTAAGACAAGTTTTAAAAACAGCAAACAAGAGAAAAGTTTTTTTTTTAAATGAGCAGAAACATTTTTTCTTTTGAAAGAGGGGGCATTGTTCTATTCATTTAGCTTGAGACATTCCGCTTTTGAATATGTTAAAGGCTGTGACGTGTTTATGCTATTTTTTCCTTTTTTCCTTTTTTTTTTTTTAAACAGTTCTTGTTTTGGTGAACCCTGAATACCCAAGGTCACTCAAGTTTGTTTTATAGACAGACAGGATTAGTAGTGGTTCATTGATCATGCCTGCACAGGAGACTGTGACCTTTTATAGACAGACAGTATTCCTCTACTGAAACTGCCAGCAGTGGCTAGTTTGCTGGTACTATTGGAACTGTAACCAATATGCTTGGTTCATCATTTACATGTGTATGAGGCAAGAACATGTCAAAAAAAACATGTGAATCAGGTACATTTTACAGCAGGCACAGTTCACTACAGACAGTGGGAGACCACCTCTAACTTGAACAAACAAACTTGAACCAGCCTATTAAGACCTTTACTTTAACCTGTGCATGTTGTACACACAAAAGTGTTTACATTGTTTTCCTATAAATACATTTGAATATTTCTACATTAGTCTAAAATGTGCAGTTTAAAAAAAACAAAAAAAAACATGTTATAACAATCATGATTTTTTTTGTTGAAAGCATGATACCTAGCACTTCCTTGACCTCAATGTTTTCTGGGTCTAAGCCTGTTATTGGCTGAAAGCATGTCAGTCAAGAGGGGAAGCAGCTGGCTGGTTAATGACAGGAAAGAAGACACTGAATAGGGTGGGGACAGTTTTACCCTCCAGGTGAATTAATCAAGCACTAACTGAAAGCATGACATGGAAACAGAGATTTCTTTAACCAAGTGTAGTACCAGATATAATGTTTTAAAAATAAAAAAAATACCAGAACATGTGTTTCTTTCAAAATTACACATTCAAGACCTATATAACAAATGGAAGTACACAACTGGTACGATTTTATAGAATTATGTCAGCTACAATCACTTCAACAGATATTTTCCTCTATCCCCTTTTATTTATTGTAAATAATATATATTTTTTGATATATTGATACTGATTAATTAACAAACTTGGGTTCATTAGTTGGTTGTATGTGTACAATACCTATTATTAACCGAACAGTTTGAATACTACGCAGCACTTCCTGAGGAGTTGTGGTTGGGTTATGCTCCCCACCCCCCCACACTCTCACATTTCTTTCTTGTTTCTCTTCATCAGGGCTTTCATATCCTCTCAGTTCCCCAGAATGCAAGTTTGTGAGAAGTAACTGCTGCACGTTAGACACAAGTGTTGTTTTGTGAGCTGTTCTGTCAGCTCATGTTTACTTGTTTCTCTGCTTTAAGGCTGAAGTGCTCCAGCCTTTGATATGGGCCATTATCTTTTCTGAACTGCTCAGAATACATATGTGATTCTAGAAGATCAATGGCGATAGATTGTTATGTACTTTACCAATGTGCATCACATGGTTAGTTCTCAGTGGTCTCAACATAATGTATGCCAAGTAAGTACAGATAATCTGATTTTACCACCAGTTAAAGCAATTTACCCTAATCTTTCCTGTCATTCTCTTTGTTTAACATCCTGGCTGTCACCGTGAATTGAAAGTGGAGTCTCCTGGTGTGCAACAGTGAAACATGCTACTTTATATAGTTCTGTAATAAGGCTTGTTTAAGCGTTTAATAAATAATTATATTAAATATTGATATCATCTAGCAAAAAAGAATATGGATTGAGACATGAAGAACATTCTACAATGAAAGGCTAGGCCCATGGCAACTCTGTACGTTTCTTTTGTCTTCTCCAAAGAAACTTTAAAGGTTGAATAAATAGGGTGTGCAAAATGCACCCACGTATAATTCATGTTATTTGGTTTCCAAGTCCTATTTTGTTTCTGTTTTTCATTACATCCTTAGAACTTATTTTTAAATAGTTGAGTTCAGCATGGTTCATAGCAGTAATATCTCTACTAAAGGCTATTACAAGACACTTTTGGTTAGTTGCCCATAAGGGCTTTTTGCATCATCAAATGTGATATGAAAGGAATGAGAGAAAGACTCGCCTTCAACACCTGTGCCAGGTCCCTTGTAATTAAAATAAATAAATAAATAAATAAATAAATAATAATAATAATAATAATAATAATAATAATAATAATAATAATAATAAATAACATTGCCTCTCGTTAGTAGCAGCAATTAAGTAGCCCATTGCAATTATCAGCAGGTAAGCTTGCACAGGTGTAGAAGATGAGACAATGAATACTGGAAAAATAGAATAGCTATTAGTAAGACTGTATTTTTTTCACGGTTATCACAGATTACATGATTTCTGTGAAGGGTAGCCAATGCTGTGTAACACAGGCAATTCTTTTGTATTATCAGTAATTCTTGTTATCAGGAGTCTAAGCCAAATGCTTACTGTCAGTTTATATTGAAGTTACAGTGACACAGAAATCAATTTTCAATTACAGAACAATGAAAAGTATTATACATAAAGTATTGTGTATTTTACTAAAAATACAGCTGGAAGTAAAAGTATACTTTGCAAATGAACTACACATAAAATCTGCATTTCCCATTCAGATCAAGGGCATTTTTAAACCACTAAAGGCATCCTCAACATCAGGTATAGAGCAATTCGGAAAACGCTGACGACTGCATCCACAGTGTGTGCTGTCCATAGGCCTGTAATATTGTATGCCGTTTTTTGAGTGGTTGAGAAAGTGTTTGCAGGAATGTTGAAATCTGCAGCAACATCTTATTTTTTCTGTATGGTGGTTCATTATTCACCGCTTTCAACACCTCCACTTTTGTCTGCAAGGATATGATGTGTGAGCAGTATGGCAACTTGAAGTGCATCATAGGATCTGAAGTCCCAAAATAGCTATACAATACACTACAGAGGCACTAATATTGATGCACATTAATACATTTCCCAATATCTTTTGCACTCAGCTGTTTGAACTACAGTGATTTGTTTTATTCAGATTTTTTTTTCCCTGGGGTTACACCAAAATAATTGACACTAACAGGAAAGTCATGTGAAGTGAATTTGTATTATAAGTAATTTACAATAAGCGACTGCTAAATTTGACCAGGACATGTAGAAAATTCGTAGTATCAGGAAATTCGTCTAATCTGGGTTAGTTTTAACGATAATTGACAGTATGTACTTCCCCATTTTCAATTAAAATATCTATTTTTAGACCATGAAGTGCTGTGAAACAAGCCATTTTTGTTTTACCATGAAGAAATACAGCCCAGGCCGTTAGTGTTGAAAAAAATATCTTGATTCAGTCCTCCAGTTTTCAGGCCTATATAATTTCCCTTAAAATATACTACCACAATAAGCAATATATCATATGGCTTGAAATAGATATAGGCGCATGTAAAATCATTACAGTAGTAATAAATGGCCAAGGAATAAAACAGTAGCTATTTGCATGACATTTCATGTCAAACTCTGTCTCTTGTCTGAGTACCAGACCAATGTGGTTTACCAAGACTTGTAATACATTTCATGAACAATGTATTTGACTTTATGAAAATGGCAAGATGTCATTAGAAGAGACTTGGTTCCAAATCTAAAATGTACCCATAATTGTCAAGATTCCAATAAAAGAATACACACAGTGTATAGTCTTTATATAGCTGCCTGCACACAACCACATCCCACCCATCTGGTTTGTTGTCAGAGACAAAGGTTATACAGTGGATCCCATAAGTATCGACACCCTCTATAACTTCTGCAGTGTTGGGACTCCAGTCCATTAAGGATCATATTTTATGGAGGGAGATCACTGTCAAAAATATGCATATGCGTAAAAAAGAATTTGTACTTGTAATTACAGGTACAAAACAAAAATACGAGTACAACTAAGAAAGAATTATGAGTACAAATCAAAAATACGAGTACGACTCAAGAAAAGGTACGGGTACAAATCACAAAGTTAAGACTACGACTCAAAAAGTTACGAATCCAACTCGTTGGATAGAGCGTGAAATCTAAAATATATAGTCAAAAATATATCATAGAGGTCACAGGACAGGCTGTTGATTGGGGGAACAATCGATGAGTATTTAACAGCGCATGCATCCAGAACCGTGCATTGCTGATAGAAGGGAAGGAGTGGCTGCATGTTGGTGAAATGTGTGGAATTTTCAAAGCGGGAATATGGCACAAAGTCGCCCAACAGATGGGCGAATGCGGTGCATCATGGCAATCCAAAGAGTTCCGGTGGCGACGTTTATCCTATCTCTATAATGTAAAGTCTGCTTCATTTCCTATTCAAAGCTTTCTCTTTTGAAAACGATTGCATTGTTTAGCAAGATTCACCTGGATTTGTTTAGAGACACCCCGCCTTAATACATACGTGTTATTATTTCTACGATCAATGTTTTCACTTGGCCTGACAGGGGCTCTTTTCGCCGAAGTGCTGTCCGAAATTGCCAGCTTCATGAATATTCATGAGCAGACAAGACTGGGCGTGGTTTGATCTTTGGCTTGGTTGTCAGGGATGGGATAGGCAGCGATCAAGAGTGAACGAGATTGGCGGCAACTCAATTCTTCTACTTTTTTGATAGAGGGTTAATTAGGTTAATTAGTTGTAACTTTGTAACGCTGTTTACAGTCAGTGCTATGTGCAGGAGATGGCGCTATTGCGTCTATATGCAACAGGTCTGTCCAATGCACAGTGTGCGTCTCTTTGTTTGTCTGTGCATCAATCTACTACTCTGAGTATTCAATTTCATGGGTAATTATAATGAAAATATGAAGGTTCTTACGGCCCTATGAAATCCGCGTTGCAGATAACACGGACTGAATCGCGGAATTCCGAGAAATAAAACAGAATTAAGCACTCGAGGACATTACCACCACATCAGTTTAAACAAACAATATATATATATATATATATATATATATATATATATATATATATATATATATATATATATATATATATATATATATACTGTATATTAAAAATTACATTGAAATAGCACGGTGTTTGTATGACAAGAGGCTTCAAGAAACACACGTCATGGGAACGCATGAAAAACTATTTTGCACCTCTCAGCCACCACACACGACCGTGAATTTAACTGTAAAAAAGCGCTGCCTCTCGTGCAACTTCACTTGCTAGCTACCGTTATCGCTTGGGCAGTGCTTCATTTGTAAAGAAACAGGTGCTGGGGCGCAAGCAATGATAATAATACCAACCTTAAGAAGAACATATTCAAAATCATAACACGTTTCTTTGAAAGAGTATTGTACGTGCTGGTGTTAGATGTTTACAATTCTACATCATAAACAAAGTAGTAGTCCGTGCAGAGAAATTAAAGGCAACCGCAGGACAAATAATTAAAAAAAGAAAAAAAAAGCCTGTATACATGTGGTGTTATTGTTTTTCATTTAAATGGTTTATAAAACAAACAACTCAAAATGTTTTCACAGGACTCCAGAAGGACGAAATTGATTTAACAAAAAAAAACAAAAAAAAAACCGCACCCCAACACGATCATTGGTTTGACCCATGGTCTGCACTATTATCAGCGATGTGTATGCAACAGAAGCTGCTGGTAGATTACAAAAATGATCAGGTAAACTTAGGCTAGGTAGTTGTTATCTTAGTATGTTTTTATTCTCTATAAATTAAATTATATTCATCGAAAAAGGTAAGAGAGAACCAGATCGTTATTATTTTTATTGTTTTGGTTTAATATAATATAGCAGGCTAATGTTCCAATTGAAGTAGGCTACAATATTTTATTTTTCATTAAAAAGTTTGTGGAATATTGATAGTTTAGTCCCCTGGGTTTTAGTTATGTTTTATTCCAGTTGAGTTATTGTAACATGATCCCTGGAACAGCTCCAATAGCTGAAGGGGTCATGGGTCATGGGGAGCCACGTCCTGCCTAGATTCTAGTTCCGGTTCAGGCTAGCGTGTGCACCCTCCTGTAAAGGAAAATAAAAGAACAACAGTTAATTACAGTAAGTGTACGCATGCCATTTCTCTTAGTCACTAGTCTACTAGTAAATTATTGAGTTTATCACTTTGGCGACCGGGAGTTAAAAAAAACAAACACCCAGAAGCAGGCTACACTTCGGACGGCAATGGCGACTTTTGGAAGCATTGGAGAGTCTGATGAGAGCACTGACTGGACAGAGTATGTGGAACGGCTTGGACACTACTTCGCAGCAAATGATATTACTGATGGAGGTAAACAGCGCTCCATATTTCTAAGTGTTTGCGGTCCGAAAACGTACAGTCTCATCAGGAATTTGGTATCGTCATTGAAACCTACTGATAAGAGTTTTTCTGAACTGTGTTTAATTGTTAAACAGCATAAAAACCCTAAACCGTCAGAGATTGTGCAGACTTTTAAATTTCACAATAGATTTCGGCAGCCAGGGGAATCTGTGGCAACATATGTAGCCGAATTGAGACAGTTGTCTGAACATTGTGTTTTCGGGGAGATGCTGGATAGGATGCTGCGTGACAGATTGGTATGTGGCTTGCAAGATGACTGCATTCAGCGCCGTTTGTTATCAGAAACCACATTGGATTTTAAGAAGGCTGTGGAGAGTGCTCAAGCCATGGAGGCTGCTGTGCAACAAGCTCACGATCGTAAACCTGAGTCTGAGGTTGTTTACAGTATGCACCAAGCAAAAACAGAGAAAGTAGAGCCTATTTATGTGACTGTGAAGGCACAAGGAGAAGAATTGCAAATGGAATTTGATACAGGGGCGTCATTCACAGTTATCAGTGAGAGCACGTACACAGGCACGTGGCATGGCAAGCAGTTACCCCCACTCAGTAAGTCTACCATCAAGCTGCGCACATATACAGGAGAAGAAATGAAAGTCATAGGCATCAATGCAGTGGAAGTGCAGTATAACCAGTAGTCATGCACGATACCAATAATGATAGTGTATGGTAATGGACCTAGTTTGCTAGGACGGAACTGGCTGAAGAAGCTCAAACTGGATTGGTCTAACTTGTATCATATGGGAACTACAAGACATTTTAAACAGATATGCTGTTGTGTTTCAAGATGAACTGGGAACTTTGAGAGGAACTAAGGCTGTCATTGAAGTGGACGGAAACGTTAAGTCCAGATTCTGGGCTTAATGCATTAAAAGAAAGTCAGTGCTGAACTGGAGAGATTGCAAAATGCAGGCATCATTGAACCTGTTCAGTTTTCGAAGTGGGCTGCTCCTATTGTGCCAATTGTGAAGACAGATGGGTGAATATGTATTTGTGGAGATTATAAACTGAAGGTGAACCAGGCCTCCAGGCTGGATGCTTACCCAATTCCGAGTGGAAGATTTATTCTCCAACATTACAGGGGGGCAAGCCTTCACAAAGCTGTACCTGAGCCATGCCTACCAGCAGCTGCTCCTAGAGGACAGTTCTAAGGAAGTTTTGACCATCAACACGCACAAAGGGTTGTTCCGCTACACCAGGTTGCCTTTTAGGGTGTCATCAGCTCCGGATATTTTCCAACGCACCCTGGAAAGCCTGCGAGCAGGTTTGCCCCACATTGATTCCTTCTTCAATTTCAGTATCTCCCATATGATATTTATAATGCACATTTTTATTGCCTGCATGCAGTACTTTACACTTTTCTCTGTTAAATGTCATTTGCCATGTGTCTGCCCAGTTCTGAATGCTGTCTAGATAATTTTGAATGTCCTTTGCTGCGTGTCACAAAGATGGCCGGAGTGGGTGGCGTCAGACCAGAGACCGGGAGCAACACAGAACAGACAGAGACTTGGGGTTTTGGTGAAGCTGAGCGCGTGATCGCGCTCAGCATTTAATAATTAAACAGCACAGAAAATAAAAGGTTTGAACACAAAACACACAGGACACGACACATTCGCCAAAATAAACAGACATAAACAAAACGGACTATCACTAAACAAAACGGTGCACGGAGACAAACAAACACGGTGCGTACAAAAACACTTATTCTTCTTCTTCTTATATTTTATTTTAACCTCCTCTCCACACCCGTTCTCCACTCTCGAACACCCAACAACGAGTGAATGAAACATGCATCTATTTATACTGTTGTGCTGGGATTCAATTACTAATTAATTATTCACTTGAATCCCAGCACGTGAATTAATTACGTGCAACCTCGTGCTCACTTATATCCCGTGCAGCCATCTCTATACATCAACATTTACACACACAACACGTAACATATAACACACACATGCACACAGGGGCGGGGCACATTGCCACATATACCCCCCCTTGTGCGCAGCACAAATGTCCTCAATGGCCACCTCCCCCCTTAAAAACCCAGTAGTCCAGGACAAAGTCTCGGGCTGGGAAGGGAGGCTTCAGTGGGCCCATGGCTGGCAATGCTGTCAGCACCCCTGCCGGTAGTGGCACGGCTGACAGCATGCTGGTCCACTCCTGCAGCGAAATTGCTGCGGGGATGCTGGTCTCCTGACCTCTCCCCCTTTCTTCGTAGCCGGTAGCTCCCTCCTGTGGGGCTCCGGCCACAAGAACTCCTGCAGCGAAACTACTGCTGGGGAAAGTGGACTCCTGACCTCTCCCCCTGTCTTTGTAGCCGGTAGCTCCCCTTTCTGGGGCTCTGGCCACCGTACTCCCTGTGGTGGAGGTGCAGGAAACAGAGACAGCTCCTGCTGTTCTGCTCCTGGCAGTGGCGGAGGCAGAGGCAGCTCCTGCTCCTCTGCTCCTGGCGGTGGTAGAGGCAGCTCCTGCTCCTCTGCTCCTGGCAGTGGCGGAGGCAGAGGCAGCTCCTGCTGCTCTGCTCCTAGTGGTGTCAGAACCAGCAGGTATTCACCCTCTGCTGGTGGAGGTGGGAGGGGCAAGCAGTCCTCCCACGACAATGAAGGCGGAACCAGCAGGTATTCACCTTCTGCTGGTGGAGGTGGGAGGGGCAAGCAGTCCTCCCACGACAAAGAAGGCGGAACCAGCAGGTACTCACCCTCTGCTGGTGGAGGAGGCAGAGGCAGCTCCTGCTGCTCTGCTCCTAGTGGAAGCGGTTGAGGTGGTGGAGGCAGAGGCAGCTCCTGCTGCTCTGCTCCTTGCGGTGGAGGCAGAGGCAGCTCCTGCTCCTCTGCTCCTAGTGGAGGAAGCGGTGGAGGTGGGAGCAGCGTGTAGGCTCCTGGCGATGGAGGTGCGAGCAGCGTGTAGTCTCCTGGCGATGGAGGTGCGAGCAGCGTGTAGTCTCCTACTGTTGCAGGGGACTGGTGCGGCTCCGCCTCTCTTGCAGGGGACTGGTGCGGCTCTCCCGCTCTTGCAGGGGACTGAGGTGGAGGCAGAGGCAGCTCCTGTTCCTCTCCTCCGGGTGGTGACGGTGGGGGAAGTGATACCAGCAGGCGTTCACACTCTGCTGGTGGATGGGAACCCAGCAGGCATTCACCCTCTGCTGGGGGACACGGGGACAGCAGGCATTCTTCCTCTGCTGGTGGACACGGGGACAGCAGGCATTTTTCCTCTGCTGGTGGACACGGGGACAGCAGGCATTCTTCCTCTGCTGGTGGACATGGGGACAGCAGGCATTCTTCCTCTGCTGGTGGAGGTGGAACCAGCAGGCATTCTCCCTCTGCTGGCAGCTTGGGTCCTAGGGCTGTGGAAGCTCCGACTTCCCTCTCTTTGGGCTGTGGACGCACCGACTCCTCCCTTTTGGGCTGTGGACGCACCGACTCCTCCCTTTTGGGCTGTGGACGCACCGACTCCTCCCTTTTGGGCTGTGGACGCACCGACTCCCCCCTCTTGGGCTGTGGACGTTCGGGCTCCCCACTCAGGCGTAGGGACGTTCGGGCTCCTCCCACTCAGGCGTGGGGCGTTGGGCTCCTCCCACTCAGGCGTGGGACGTTCGGGCTCCTCCCGCTTAGGCTGTGGACACTCAGGCTCCTCCCGCTTGGGCTGTGGACGCTCAGGCTCCTCCCGCTTGGGCTGTGGACGCTCAGGCTCCTCCCCAATCTCTAGGAAGGTGCAGCTGGCCATGAATCCTCCTGCTGGAGATCCTGCTACCAGGGCTGCTGTTCCACTTATAGCTGCCTCCAGGTAGCTGAGGACCAACTCCACACCTTCCTCCAGGGAGTTTGGGGTGTGTTCCCTCTCATACGCCTCCCATCTCTCCCTGTCCATCAGCCACAGGATCCGGATGGCTATGGGCATAGACTGGGCCTCTAGCCCAGCATTTTCCCGGACCCAGTCCCGCAGTTTGATGGCGTCTTCTGCCATTGTCATTCTTTTTTTTTTTTCCCGTTTTTTTTTTTAAACAACAAATTGCGGTTCCCGCTCTGGCCTGAGTCCTGGAGGCGCTGTAGATCCCACGCAGGACACCACGTGTCACAAAGACGGCCGGAGTGGGTGGCGTCAGACCAGAGACCGGGAGCAACACAGAACAGACAGAGACTTGGGGTTTTGGTGAAGCTGAGCGCGTGATCGCGCTCAGCATTTAATAATTAAACAGCACAGAAAATAAAAGGTTTGAACACAAAACACACAGGACATGACACATTCGCCAAAATAAACAGACATAAACAAAACGGACTATCACTAAACAAAACGGTGCACGGAGACAAACAAACACGGTGCGTACAAAAACACTTATTCTTCTTCTTATATTTTATTTTAACCTCCTCTCCACACCCGTTCTCCACTCTCGAACACCCAACAACGAGTGAATGAAACGTGCATCTATTTATACTGTTGTGCTGGGATTCAATTACTAATTAATTATTCACTTGAATCCCAGCACGTGAATTAATTACGTGCAACCTCGTGCTCACATATTAAATACTTTAAATGCACGTGCAGTGATGTGCAATCCCGTGCCTAAATACAATTACATCTTAAATAACTCGTGCTGCACACACCCATTTATATCCCGTGCAGCCATCTCTATACATCAACATTTACACACACAACACGTAACATATAACACACACATGCACACAGGGGCGGGGCACATTGCCACACTGCTGCAACAGTGTTTGCCACTCCTCCTATTTTTGTGTCGTCTGCAAATTTAACAAGTTTGCTTACTATACCAGAATCTAAATCATTAATGTAGATTAGGAATAGCAAAGGACCTAATACTGATCCCTGTGGTACTCCACTGGTTACCTCGCTCCATTTGAGATTTCTCCTCTAATCAGTACTTTCTGTTTTCTACATGTTAACCACTCCCTAATCCATGTGCATGCATTTCCTTGAATCCCTACTGCGTTCAGTTTGAGAATTAATATTTTATGTGGGACTTTGTCAAACCATTGCTCCTGGCATGCGATGCATCACCCTATAGAGTGGGAGCAGTGTTATCGCACACCCTGCCTGATCGAAGTGAAAGACCAATAAGTTTTGCATCCCGCACATTGGCTCCAGCTGAAAAAAACTATTCTCAGCTGGATAAAGAAGCCCTCGACATTGTGTTTGGGGTGAAAAAGTTCCATCAGTACCTATGTGGACACCATTTCACTATTTGCCAGTTTTAATCTGAGGTGGAGGGATGTGGAATAGTTTAGTCCCCTGAGTTTTAGTTACGTTTTATTCCAGTTGAGTTATTATAACATGATCCCTGGAACAGCTCCAATAGCTGAAGGGGTCATGGGTCATGGGTCATGGGGAGCCACGTCCTGCCTAGATTCTAGTTCCGGTTTAGGCTAGCGTGAGCACCCTCCTGTAAAGGAAAATAAAAGAAAAGTTCATTACAGTAAGTGTAATGCGCCGTTTCTCTTAGTCAATAACTAGTACATGATTGAGTTTATCACAAAGTTGTAGTTTGTTGAAGTTAATGTTCAGCTTTCATATTTTGTTGAGTACTATTCATTTAATCAAACCAAGTAGTGTAAGAAGTTGTTTGTATCGTTCATGACGTTTTTCAAATCAAGTAAGCTTATTTGTGTATAAAAAAACGACAAGCTAGTGTCATCTTACTTAAAGGCACTCAAGCTGAAATCCTAAAGTAATTTAAAGTAGGCCACAAACGTGGCAGCGGACTGTCTCTCTTTAGCGCACGCAAGAACTTGCAGTCTTGATACAACTGTGTTGAGAATTTAAAAAGAAAGCATTTTATGAGATTTTTAAGAGGTTCCGGGACTGGGCCCCGGCACAAATTAAGCATGCTCTTGGAGGGAAAATGGGCCGATAAGTTATTCTGAGCAGGTAGTACTGTAATGACTAGTGCAGAATGTAGGGTCTAGTTGCAGCATTTTTTCTCCAAAGTTCTCAGAGAGATATTACTAAGTGCCTTTTTTTAATTAGAATAAATTGAAATATTTAAGCTTTTATTTGTTGTTATTTTGAAATGTTATAGTTCAGCTTGTGTTAAAAAAAAACTATAAAAAAGCCTACATTTAGATTTTTTTATATTTACAATGTTCCTAGTTTGTTTATATTACATTGTGCCAATTTGTACCCTTTTTTCTGAAAACACTTAAAAACCGTTTAGAAAGGTTTTTTGTCATATTTTGTCATGCATTTCTAGCTTCATCATTATGATTTCCATTACACGAGAGTAGATATTAAAACTTCATGCTGATTTGAACTCAGCTCTCGCCAAGATAACCACCAACTAAGACGTAGCTTTACAGTAAACTAATGTGATCCATAGGTGTCTCCATCCATTTGCGCTTCCTTCCATATGATGATGTAGATATCCTTCTGTCAGGTGTTGATGGCTGAAGTGTAATGCTGGCTCCAGGGATCAGCTTATTTTGCCTCCCTAGCGCATCAGCACACACAACAGCTGCGATGCTGGCTCTGGGGATCAACCACAGTGCGGTCTCCCCAGCGCATCAGCATGACAACCGTCTGGATTGAGCTAAGTAGGGTACATCTCTGGGGTCTTCAAGTGGGCACCTTCCATCCTCTGTGTTTCATCGACTAGCCCACGACACCTCAAGAGGGCTCGACGGTGATTCTGGCGTCTCAGAATTACCCCCCTCCGTCCCCCACTCAACTCAGCCCAGCTTACTTACCTGTACATCAGCGTTTCTTTCTTTCTATTGTGCTTGAGATCCCCAGCCAGAATCTTTCCCTCTCAACCACAGCCAGTTGCTGCTCCTCTCTGCTGCTTCAGATAAGTTCTTCACTGTGCGACGCAACTCTTGGCCATTGAATCCGACATCTCTGAGAAACCGGGTTGTAGAGTGTGGCACAAGTCCTCGACAACCCACCTCCACTGGGTAAACCCGGGCTCTCCATCCTCGCTGTTCCGCTTCAGTGGCTAGTTGAGCATACCGCAGTTTCTTCCTCTCATACGCCTCATCTACAGCATCCTCCCATGGCACTGTTAACTCTACCAGGTGAACAAGGCGTGCTGATCCAGACCACAAGACAATATCTGGTCGAAGGTTAGTGGTGGCAATCACAGGTGGAAAAATAAGCCATTGACCAACATCTGCCAGCATTTTCCAGTCTCTAGCAGCTTCCAGTTGTCCTGGGCGAGGATTGGTTTTAACACCTTTTCTTGGTGGTTGCTCTCCTGGATGGAGGAATGTTGTCTTTTGTGTGTAATGTTTTGATGGAATAGGTGGCAACTTATTGGTCATGTTACGCTTGTCTTCCAATGCTAAGGCCAAACATCGCAGCACCTGGTCATGGCGCCAAGTAAACCATCCTTGGCTAAGAGCCACCTTACATCCTGTCAAAATGTGCCTTAATGTTGCAGGTGAAGAACACAAAGGACATGAGGGATCCTCTCCTACCCAGAGGTTTAGGTTCTGTGGTGATGGGAGAACATCATATGTTGACCTGATGAGGAAACTGATCCTGCTCTGTTCCATTGACCATAGGTCTTGCCAGCCAATCTTGCTGAGTCAGTGCATTTGCATGAGAATTCTGATATTTTTTGGAAAATTAAGTTTTCTGAAAACTAATTCTGATATCAACAGTCATGTAAACACGGTTTTTGGAAAATGTTTCGGAAAACAACACCTAGAAATTTCCAATTATATTTCCGAAAACTAACAAAATGTATACAATGTAAACACACTTTTCGGAAAACTTATTCCTTTAGCTTACTGCACATGTGCAAACTTTGACCTTCATTCCTGCACGTGGTTTTAGAAAACAGAGAAAATAATAATTATCTGTAGTCAGTCTGCATGCATCCATTTGTCTAGTTAGGGATAAAGTAATACATTTGAAAGTCCGTATGTATTTATTAATAGCCTATACTGAAGCAGCAAATGTTTTCCAGCTTTAAAATGACATGAGAATTTAAAATAATGTCTGCAAAAGAAACTGTTAATATAGAACAGGATGAGCTGTTGGAAAGGCTGATTGCACATTGTGTGGAATCTGAATAGAGGTATAGGATAGTAATCTTTGAATTTAAGACCTGACACTTCGAGTACAGTACTTTGCATGCGAAAATATCCTGCGTTTTCTGAAAACTCCAGGGTGAGTTCTGTTTAGCTCTCTTACTGACTGGTGAGTGCGTAGTCAATTAGACAAATGTTTTATATAGTCAAATATGCAAACAATAGTGCCGCCTTCAGTGTACTTCTCGAGTAGCCTAAATGTTTTTCTACTTGACATAATTTCCTACAGGTTTACTTTATAATTTAGATTTAACGTTTTGAAGTTATTAATAATAGAATAAGCTTTCTTACCTCAATACTTTTAGGTGCGTTCACCAATCACTGTAAACAACACAAGCAGCCAGGTTACAAATGGTGTTGGCTATAGAAATCGCTCTGCATTCAGTTTTACTAGCTGTCAACCTGAAATGCTTTCCAGCAGACCTCAGGAAGAGGGAAATTAATGGTATGTGAATATTAAATCTAAAAAATGTTTTAGACACAAAAATGTAGGGATCCACCAAAATGTAGATTCATTGAGTGGTTTCCTCTTTGTATATTAGGAAACTCTGATTCATGCAGTAGTTCCTTTATTAGGTGAGCCACTGGGGACATTTCTGTTCATCAAAAGAGTATGCTGGGATAACCTAGAAATGTATGCCAGGCCATTGGTTTGTTTTTATTCAACAGTTTATTACAGAACCGCGTAATCAAAAAACAACCGTGATTATGTTGAAAATAACATTGCAAGGAAACGTATTACACAGTGGCAGCAGTGTGGAGTAGTGGTTAGGGCTCTGGACTCTTGACAGGAGGTTTGTGGGTTCAATCCCAGGTGGGGAACACTGCTGCTGTACCCTTGAGCAAGGTACTTTACCTAGATTGCTCCAGTAAAAAACCCAACTGTATAAATGGGTAATTTTATGTAAAAATAATGTAATTGTATGTAAAAATAATGTGATCTCTTGTAACAATTGTAAGTTGCCCTGGATAAGGGCGTCTGCTAAGAAATTAACAATAATAATAATAATACACAGGAGATTACTCAATGAATTCTAAACTGTACTCAGTGTTCAGTAACAGGCCATTGCACATGCTGATTCAAGGCATCTACCTGTATCAAAATCTCCTTGTTCTTCATTGGTTTGAAAGTGCTGAACTTTATCAGTTATAACCTATTGGGCCACTGATTGTAACCCTTGTTTAAAATAACTAAAATCCACGTAAAACATACTATTATCTCCCTTTATGTGCATTTCATTCATTTTAGCTTGTTCTGCCATTGTAATGGATCTCCTAGTGGCTGATGAGTTAATAATGCTGACTGCAATGTAAGATATGTACTTACCTCTCAACTACAGAGCTTGCTGCATAATTGAATGGAAAGACGTTTGTCTTTGAACTCTGTGGGTTGCGGTTCACATCCAGCCATTGATTTCCCACGCAATTCAATGCACTGAGATGCCAATTCATTACACAATATCTATTTTATCGCTAGCTAATTTGCTACTAATAGTACAATGCATTGCATTCCAACATAAGAACATTGTTAGTCTGTAGCAGGGCGGTAGAGAGTCCTGCACATTATTCAAAGGGGGCGGGGCAAAGCTTTGCTATAAAATGTTTTTATACGCAGAGGACGAGCAAGGTGCCATCTGCCACGTTATTGTTTTGATTTAGTATTTATTTAAGAACGGGGGACTCCTCGCCCCTGTGAATATTTTGTATTTACTTTTGTATTATGATTTATTAGATGTAAATATGACGGTGAAAGCCGTGTTATTGTTTATTTGTATTTATTTAAAAATGTATTGATGGCGTAGCCGAATGTTTGTTTTATTTTTGTATAGTTTGGTAGTGTGGATGGTAAGCCCATCCACTATTTAGAAATCTCGTGCAGAAGGTGGCCATCTCCCGAATTAATTAAGTGATTCATTTTTTGCTAATCGGGAGATGGTCATCTGCATAAAAGCCTGCAGATCTCTGCAGTCCGGGTGGGTGTTCAAGAGGAGGAGCGAGAGGAGAGAGAGAAATTTAAAACGAAGCAAAAGAATAGGAACAGTGACAGCAATTTGCCCAGCCTGACCTGTTGTATTTTGTGTTAGTGATTATTTTGTTTAAACTTTTATTTTGCTCTGTGAGCACTGTTTTTGTTAAAACCCTTTATTTTATTGTTTGACTAAACGGTGCTGCAGGGCCTTTTGCCCTGCAGTACTGGTGTCTTTGTTTCTGTTCCTGCATCTGGCCTGACGTCACCACAATGCCATCCTGTCACAGAGTCAAATCAGCTGTCCCATAAATAGCAACCAGCTTAAAAAAAACATTTCTGTTAAGTCGCTGACAATGGCATGAACTTCAAATCTCCAATTTAGAATTAATTTGGTTAGTAAGACAGGTACTTACTGTATATAATGTTTGCTTTTGTTTAAATCTGTTCAGTTTTCCCATCTTTCTTTTTTAAAGTCAACCGTTATGTCATAATGTTCAACTCTTCAAAACAAATAAAAATACAAAATAAACAGCATTATGTTGATCATTAATCTGAAATGTTATATTATTAAACATGTTTTTTGGGAACTCAAACTATACTTACCCCTCCTGTGGAACTTCCTTAATCATTAAATTCAGGAGAATGATAAATTGATAAAAGTAGTAGTTTATGATCTCTTTGGATTTCTGAAGAACCTATTTATTCAAAAGTGAAGTACCTCAAATTTAGACAAGCTTCCTTAGAAATAATGAAGGACGTTTCACAGTTTTATAGCAGCTAGAGGTGGTTTCTAGAAACTACCATAACCTTTCTTACAATGCCCCTGCCTAGGTTCTGCATTTAGCTGTGTTAACTTGTGCTTCCATTGTGAATTGTGGCTCCTGTCAACCAAGTAGCCGTGGTTCTGGCAGTTACATCCCTCCCACTGAGATAAGGCTGGGAATAGCATGTCATTGACCAGAAGCAGCCGCAGAACATTATGCAGGCTCCTGTCTGTCGAGGAGTCAGCAAGGCCTCAATACTGCAGGGTCAGTCTGATATTATCTCATTAGTGGTTGCGTTTATTGGAGGATGACAGGGGAGCACTAAAATGGGGAGAAAATAGAAAACAAAAAATCTCTAACTTTTCACTTTTAACCCATTTGCATGGCTGTTTTTATGATTTAAGTCTGCTTCCCGATTAAGTTCCCAGAAAATGCAACTTTTTTGTATACATTCTTAAAAAAAAGTGCCTTAAAGGAGTGCTAACCATGCATCTTCAAAATCAGACTTTGTATTAGGAACGGCAGTATTATCACTGGTACCCTTCTCTTTGCAATGAAAAACGTTAGGTTACTTACCATAACCCTGGTTCCCTGAAAGAGAAGACGACCACCAACATACTTATGGGATATGCCTGCCATAGGTAGGTATTTACTTAGCATTTTATGTCGGAGCTGCCGATAGGCCCCTCTGTGGGGTGACGTCCTCGGTCCTGCCTACCGAGGGATTAAACAGTCAAACCGCAGAGACCATTTTCTCTTTTGCATTGAACCTGTGAGGGTGACCGATGCGACCTCACTGGTTGGTGGTCGTCTTCTCTTTCAGGGAACCAGGGTTACAGTAAGTAACCTAATGTTCCCTTTCAATTCGAAGACGACCACCAACATACTTATGGGAAAGTATACCAGAGCAGTCACGAGGGAGAAGGAACGGCAGCATATGAGGGACGCATAACCCAAGGGTTAGCGGTGCAAGCGTGCAACCTCAAGGACCCTCATGCCCAATGAAGGCAGGGAAGGATCTACCACATTAAGAACCTGGAGAAAGTATGCAGCATAGCCCAGCTAGCCGCAGTACAAATATTGGACAATGAGGCCCCTCCGAAGAGGACCCAAGATGTAGCCAACCCTCTGGTAGAGTGCGCGGCTACCCGCCCAGGTGGGGGCATTGTCATACGCAGTCGAGAATGTGTCCACAATCCAGTGCGACAGTCACTGCTTCGAGGAGGCCTGTCCTAGGGTCTGTATACCGTGACAGACAAAGAGCTGGTCAGAATGACGCAGAGCTCTTGTTCTACCATGTACCACCTCAATGCCCACACCCGACAGAGGGAGTTCAATCTCCTATCCTCTTCCGAAGAAAACGGAGGTGGATGGAAAGACTCCAGTTCCACAGACTGGTTCATGTGGTAGGCTGCGATCACCTTAGGGAGGAAAACAGGGTTTGTTCGTATTGACACCCTGCTGCTACGCGCCTGTAGCTCACTGACCCGCTTTGCGGAGGTGATAGCCAAGAGGAAGGCTGTCTTTTTTCTTTTTTTTTGGAACTGCAATGGCAGTAATATGAAAAAATACAGGCACATAGCAGTTCAGCTATTGGGAAAAAACTGCAGAGTGGAGCACCGTCTACAGGCAGAGGGCACCAAGCACCAGCACTGAGCACCGAGTGTGCTATGCGCACCGAGGTACTAGACACCGTCGCGACCGAAAGTGCTGCGTGCACCGAGCACCGTGTGCCCCCAGTGTACTGAGCACCGACTGCGCTATGCACACCGAGGCACCGAAGTACCAAGGCCTGTGCGTGCACCAAGGTACCGAAGCACCAGTGGGCAGTTAATGCAATGGTACCTACCTTAACCGCGTGTAGTCATACACCTCGTCAGCGCGCAGCATACACACAGGCTGAATGGCAAGTGAAGAAAACAAAAGGGGGAGATCACACTTTTTTTTTTTGAAGGCCCGACACACTGGGGTGGACGGGCCGAGGCAGCCGGCGGGGTCTACTCGACAGCGAGGCAGGTAGAACACAGCCCCATTGAATATCTACCTATGGCAGGCATATCCCATAAGTATGTTTGTGGTCGTCTTCAAATTGAAAAGGAATGTTTTGTTCTTTGCTTGTGTTTTACTTTCATTTTGGATAAAAATGGAGACCCTTATGTGCTAGTCTGTCTGTCCCACCATCTGTCACACTCTACATGCTGCACTGGTTCAAGATCCACTATATAATTTTGGAACGTTTAGGCTACTGGTACATTTTTACTTCCTACGTCAGACTCTCATGACAGTGAGTGGGGCACCATGGGAGAGAGGCTCTTTGGCTAGACCATGGAAATTACATTTCAGCATGGGAAGTGATATGGTACCAGAAATAATGAAATGTCTTGCTTGTAAAATCTGCACAGTGAAAGTAACACAATGTGAAGTACAAATGATAGCACAACGATAAGTGAACCAGTGTTAATGTATGTCTTCTTAGAGTAATGCAAAAAGGTAGGGGGTTCTGCTCTCCTTTAAAATGTAAGTATTACCATACAATAAACCTTGGATGTTTTATCTACAACTGGTAATTGTTTACACGATTCTCCTATGTGCTGCACTCTGTTCTCTTGGGCCATTCTTTCCTGTCAGTTAAACACCAGCAGAGCATCACTTTCTTCTGTATGGGCGGGGATTTTAAATGCAAACAATCTTCTCTTACAAGTAAAAAATGGTTTGGAGGGAATGGGATGGATTAAAAAAAACTGAATCTATTTAGCCTAGAACAAAGATGAATTAGGAGGGACATGACTGATGTCTTTAAAGTCTAAAAGGAGCTAACATCGTTTACCTAACTTTAAGCCAGGACCAGAGGACACATTTAGAAATTAAGCAGAAATAGACTTAGGACAGAGGGATGGAGACAGTACTTCACACAGAGAATGGTGAGAGTATCTAATGGGTTACCTAGTCATGTTTTTTATGCTGAATCACATTTTTTTAGATCAGTCAGCTACAAGGAACTGGATGAGCATAGATGGGCAGAATGGCCTATCTTCATGGATGTTAATAAACAAGCAAAGCAAAATATTTAAAACAGTTTGGTTGTATGGCTTTCAAGAAACTGATACCTTCACGATATCTCTGACGTTTGTTTCGTTAAAGATGCAGTTCTCTGTCGCTGTGATGTTCAGACTTTTAGTATGGAGTGATTCAGACAATAAGCAGGCACCAGAGGCTAATATGTCACTGGGCTGAATCTCTATTTTAACCCCATTGTGCAAGATTTAATGCCGAGTGGCACAGAAACATAAGTGCTAACCCTCTAAAAACTCACAGACAACTAGTACATTCCAAATAACTACCTTAAACACCACCCTCAGAAGCAGCCACACAAGCATAGGCAGGGGGCTGGGGTGGGTTGATCCCTTTAAGCTTCTCCAAATAATTTTATTTCCAAATGTCCTTTTTAACATGTTTTAAGCCGACAGGTATCACTTAAAACAGAAAGGAATCTGTTAAAAACATGTTAATTATATGATGAAATTTTTCTGCCTGCAGTTTTTCAGTACAATCAATGATAATGAGAAAGTGTCTCCTGACAATCTGAAAACTTCTCTGCGCATTTGACTTAGGCTACTGCTTATGCTTATATAAAGGAAGATTAAATAGTATTCCTTTCATAAGTAAAGAAGTGACAGCATTTCATTTGATCAAAAAAGGAATATGATTTAATGTTATCATACCTTGATCCAGCCAAGATTAGCAAATAAATTAGCCTTCGTAAAATGCTAGTGCACAGTTATCTGATTTAAATTGTCAGAAGACGCTTTCTCATGTTCATTGATTGGTACCAAAAAATGAAATAGGCAGGAAATGTCATCATGCAATTAACACATTTTTAACAGGTTTCTTTCTATTTTAAGTGATGCCTGTTAGCTTACAACATGTTAAAAGGGGGGATTTGGAAATACTACTATCTGGAGAAACTTAAAAGGGTTTGCCTACGTGGATTTACCATACTGAATAACTACTCAATAGAAATATTGAGATATGTAATGTTTTCATACAGGAAGGGCCTGGTTTGTAGATTGGACACTGGAAGATTGCATAGAGATAGAGACAGTTTTTAAGAACCGTATACCTTCAAGAATCTCAAGCGGCAGATTTTATATACAGCCATATTTTTTTTATATAGAGCCATATTTTATATGTTGTGCCTTAAAAGGAATTGTAGATACTGACATTCTCAAACATTCAACAGTACTGTGACATGGTTAGCTCCTTTCTGTTTCATTAAATGACTGAAATGCTTGACTTCTTTAGTAATCCTTGAAATAATAATTTCAGGAGCCTTTCCTGGTATTTAATTTAAAAACATGACATAGCCTCTAGTGGTTTGAGGTTCATTCCAATACAAATTCCTGCCATGGCAATTATATAGAAAAATAGAAAGAAAAAACGTTATTCTTTGTGGAAAATATAGGAAAATGTAGCATATCAAGTGGCTTTTTTTACAACTCAAACAATTTCTTGGAAACATAAATAGACCAATCTTATGGTGATGATACAGGGTTGTCAGTAGAAATGTGAGCTAGTCAGTCATTTAGTGGCTAAGTTCTAAATTTATCAGCTTGATAAAAATCTAAGCAAGCTGCTACACTATGTTAGAGCAAAAATTAACAAAATAGGCGGTGACCGGGTCCAGCTCCTCAAGCCTCATTTCACCAAACTAAATGCCGGGTGGGGAATATAGCTTGTGCATAGCAATTACTGGGCCACAATGTGGGAAACAGAATACTGTGCCTTGGCTTGTTTTAATAACTTTGTTTCAAGCTCTGTTTATAATTTTTAAGCATAACAATGCTGAATTAGTGTCTGAATAATTATGCTTTGGTATTTTTTAAGCGGATGTAAAATAATTGGACTAAAAAAATCTTGGACTAAAATATACCACATACTGTTACTGTTCTAAAATATATTGTATAGTAATGGTTTGTATTTAGTATAATGTGGTTACACTATATGCAAACTAATGTATACAAATGTATTGCACGGAAGGTTGGATTGTGTTTGTAATATTCATGTTTTACTAAATTGCATGTAGCTATATATCTTTATTACCATACCAGTAAATTCTACAGTTCCTGAAACATTAGCAAACATCAGTTTAACGACTAATGGTAATACTAAACATGAAAAAACAATTGCACCTTAATAGACTTCCTGTACAGGTGTTCAGCATGTGATGGATCACTTAATGCAACTATGCAATTCGATAAAAAGCCCTTTTACATTGTGCATACCTGCAGCGTTTTAAAACACATTGCCTAAATACCAGACATAGTAACACATATTTTGTAACACTTCAGATATAAACAATAATAACAAATGTAAAATGTTCTCCCATAATTGCTTACACATCCTTTTTTGAATCAGGCCTTATTTAAATGTGTAAGACAAATAGAACAGTTATTTTCTTGCAACATAGTCTACTGCAACAGTAAGCAGTGAGAATAATCTCACAGGGTGCACAGTAATAATTTAACTTGCTTTTCCTGCCTTTTTTTTATAACCCCTTCTCCTGATTTAAGCACCAATACAGGGTGTTCTTGTCTGGGGTTTTGTTAGACAGGTGTGCAAGTTACAGGAGTAGACAGGAAACCAACCGGAAAGGAGGGGATACAAGTTACAGGGGGAGATAGACAGGAAAACGACTTGAAAGGAGGGGCTACAGCCCCAGCATGCTTAATCAGTAGGAAACCAGATAGGCTGCTTTTGAAACAGGTGAGTCACAGTAAAGCTAGTCACTAAAGGCTTCATTGTCTTGTTTGTTTACTCTTTTAAACTCTAATTAGTTTTTCTTCCTGTTTTCTTCCTGCAGACAACACATTTTTGGGGTCTTCAAAACGGCATTTATAGTGTCTGTAGATCTAAAGTCGTAATAAACTCATGGGTTTGTGTTCAACATGGTGTGGCTAATACAAAGGAACAGTAGAAAAGTTCCTAGAATTATTTTCCAGATTCTCTCGAGTCAATGCCCAGTTTGAATGCCCCACCCCAACTTTTAGCTGAAAGTCAAATATTCACCATTCATTTCCGTTTTTTATAGCCATGCGCAAATAACGCCTGAGCATAAATATTGCCGCTCACGTGAATAGAAAAAAAACTGCCTAGAAGTCATTGTTCTGTGCATTGAATGATTTAGGGTTAGGGTTATCTTCGGTTCAGATAACGAAGAGGTGGCGTTCCACGGTTTCGGATCAGAGGATACAGACCTGCAGTCTGCAGTTGTTGTTTTTTTTTACACTGCAAGAGCTTGTAACTCAGGCACCATTTTTTGTATTGACATTTAATGCTATAGTGCTACTTTGGATGTTCATTTATTTATAAACACTACAAATGTGTTTTTTTTTCATCATGTGGACACTGCAGTTTTAAAAATGTAATGTTTGTTTTGTGAAAATATTTGAAATGACAAAACAGTGGATATACTGCAGCAGCTTTAAATTGTATTTCATATGTTAACTGCACTACTTGATTCTTTATCATGACTATGTGCTATGCCCTACCTTTGAATTTTAAGCATGCCTAATTTAAACATAATCTATCTACCTAATGTTAAAAATACCCCCTCTGCAATAATTTTATTTATTTATTTCTTAGCAGATGCCCTTATCCAGGGCGACTTACAGTCATAAACAAAAAATACATTTCAAGAATCACAGTACAAGTATTAATACAATTAAGAGCAATATAAAATACAATGACTTCAGTTCTAGTAAGTACAAGTATATTACAAAATACGAATCAATATCGGAGCAGATAACAGTATCAGTGATAGTTACATCAGGATACGATTAAATGCAAAATACTACAGATTGAATAACACTTGTGGCAGATTACAGTACAGTACTCTAAAGTACAGGATTAAATGCAGTAAAATAGGGAGCAGATAAGTGCAAGTAAAGCGCATTAAGGAGGGAAAGAGGAGTCCAGAGGGAAAAGAGGAGTTCTACAGGTGTTGTCTGAAGAGGTGAGTCTTGAGGAGGTGCCAGAAGGTGGTCAGGGACTGGGCAGTCCTGACATCTGTAGGAAGGTCATTCCACCACTGCGGGGTGAGGGTGGAGAAGGAGCGGGCTCTGGAGGCAGGGGAGTGTAGAGGAGGTACAGCCAGTCTTCTAGTGCAGGTGCCCCCAACATACATACACAAACTTTTACCTTAACGAAAAATTTACGCTCTGTGTCCATTGGCTTGGCATAATCCAGTAAATACAGTCAGTGCTCTCAATTTAAATACAGGCAGACCAGGAGATCAACAAAATATTGCCTTAATAGGGGTTTTGGGGGACGACACTACTGGAATAAGGAAGTGCAAGAGAAACTGGATATGTAATCAACTTTGATAAGCTACTGGGCTTTTCAAAATGGTTCAAAGCACTGTCCTTTGCCATACAAACAAAAAATCAATAAAACTATTTGGCAGAACAACGATTGAAAATATCATTAAGAAAATGTCATTTGAAAGTACCAGCCCTTTAACACTTTTGTGGCAGTAATTTTAAAAGCTGCTGTTCTGCTCGGGTCCAGTAAAAATTAACCAAAATGTTTCCTTTTTAAATGCTGCCCCCCCATGTCATTTGTTGAATGTAAATTAAATGTGAAATTTCCAGGTGTCTGTGACAGGATCCCCTGCAATGTTTTATCAGCCAGCCTCGGTTCAAAATGTAAATCAAGTTCTGCCAGGCTCTGGGCCTCTCAGCTTTGTGGGCATGTGCCAAATTTAGACTAGCAGCAGCCTCTGGGAACGGTTCTTGAAGTTGATAAAATAAAGTTTCTACCATTTGGCTCTATATCCACTCCATGCAAGAACTTATTTTTTTCATTGTATGCTATAAACTGTTTAGTTAATGTACCCTGATCTTTATTTCTGGGCGTCCAGTTTCTGAATCTGTCCTCTCTTACAGAAATATCCCTTGCTGCTTGTTTTTTTGGCAAACCTCTAGCGTTTGTGGAGTAAAAACAAAGACTGGTTTGTAAGTGAACTTGCAATTGCTGGATTAGGTCTGGGTGCTGTCTGTAACTGGATCCCCACTACAAGCTCATTCATCTGGAGCAGTGCGCATGAGATCCGCAGTCAGCTCAGGCTTCACTGTCTTATGCTGCTTCCCAATCAATATAAAAAAGCTTGCATTTAAAGGAGGAATAGCCAGGCTTTATAAAACATATCTATACCTCCACAAACCAGATCCCTTTGCTTTCTCCGTAAAACACCTTCATTAGGCTTCCAAGCCGTAGGCTGGGGAAGCCTATTGTTTCTGTTAGGATTATTATTACTATTATTATTATTAGGCTTCCAAGCCAAAGGCTGGGAAGCCTATTGTTATTGCATATTGTTATAGCATCTTTGCAGAGTTATGAAAACGCATATGTAAGTAGATGCCTATGGCTGGACAACCAGACTTTCATCTCCAAATGAAAACGTCACATGGTTCGACCGCCATATTGGATCTCGTGGAAATTTTGGGAATTTTTCAAAACTCTTGCCGTTAAAAAAAACTTAAGGTGGAACTATGACAATGGTAGCAGATAGTGCAGCAATGGCCTATAAAAAACATATGTTCAATCGAGGTCAATTGAACAATTACTTTGCCCACTACGCTGGATTGGTGCCAAATATTCAACAATCTTCTTGTCTTAAACCGCAACGTCAATCGACACCTAAATTGGCACGCATGTTCATGACCAGGTCCTTTCTACCGCTTGTAAAACGCTTTTTTGTTACAAAACATGGCCGCAATGCGCAAATAACCATTTCACGACGGTTCTAATTTCATACATTCGTGCATGAATCCAAGGCGCAATACACTACAGTCATGAAACTTTATATGACCATAGAGACTCACGTGAAGTACTGGTGATATGAAAATGACATATTTTGGTCACATGGTTTGGCAGCCATATTGATAAATGTAAAAAAAGTTTTGCAACCCATAACAAGAATACCATTGCACTTCTGCTCTTCAATGTCAACACAATTTTACAGAGCATTGGAAAGCAATAACAGCTGAAGTTTGAAACAGATTGCTCATACGGCGTGGCGGCCATATTGGATTTTACGTTGAAATTTTAACTCCTAGGGCGTGCCGACAGGGTCATATTTATAATGGAACACGTATAGGAAGTCATATGTGCTCTATGAAAAAAATGTCATCGCGCGTGATCTCTCCTAAAGGTCAAACGGTGATGCATGACATCATCAACATACGCAACTGGCTACAAAACTGTCTATAACTTCTTATCGGCTGCACCAAAACGCACGAAATTTGACACGGATGTAGAGGACTATGGGATGTTGTGCCATGGTCAATATGGCGGCCTTTGGTCACATGGTGTGGCAGCCATCTTGGATTTAATGAAAATTTCGGGGAATTTTCAAAAGTATTCTCATATTTGTGCCAAAATTGACAGTTAGCACAGTTGTGATGATAACGTTTCATCTATAATAACCAATGCGCTTAAATTTCACGATAACTGCTTGGATGGAAGCCTTTATAGTAGCTAGCAACTCTAGTTATTATTATTATTATTTTTCTGCCAAAACATGCTCAAAAACTCACGAAATTCGGTACACTGGTAGATGCCTATGGATGATAGTCGGTGATATTCAGCAAATTTGCGCAAGTCACATGGTTCGGCAGCCATATTGGATTTTGCGGAATTTGTTAAAACGCCTATGTATCGGAAACCACTTACTGCAGAGTTCTGAAAATTGCTATACATGTTGAGGGATAGTCCATGATTAACTATTGTTAATATGAAGCTGATTGGTTTTGTGGTTTGGCAACAACATTGATTAATGACATAAAATTACCAGAAAAATATAAAATCATCAAAATTCAAACATCTTCTTCTCTGAAACCGCTTATCCGATTGAAACAAAAATTGGATTAAAACATCTCACTATGGTCATCTGTTACGCTTGTTCAAGGGAAGTTGCTACTGTGAAAATCATGGCGTCCACGCTGCATGACATCATCAACATACACAATTGGCTATAAAACTGCGTATAACTTCTTATCGGCTGCACCAAAACGCACAAAATTTGACACGGATGTTGAGGACTATGTGATGTTGTGTCATGGTCAATATGATGGCCTTTGGTCACATGGTGTGGCAGCCATCTTGGATTTAATGAAAAGTTTGGACAATATTCAAAAGTCTTCTTCTCATGAACGGTAAATAGTACAGCTGTGAAAAATTTTGTTCTTAGTGCGCTCATGTCCACGATTGATTCTACTTAAGGAAAAATGGATCGGTCACATGGTGTGGCAGCTATGTTGGATTTTGCGTAAAACACTTAAACAACAACTCCTCATGAGCCCTTTGGCTGATTGACGTAAATCTTGGGTATACGTTATCTTTGTACTGTCCTCTAAAAAAGTTAGTAAGGAAAAGTTCCTACATCAACAAACATGACCGCCATGAGCCAATCAATTTGGATGACATGCCAGTTTTGCCCATTTTCACCCTGAAATGACACATTCCCACCACTGGGGACAGCTGTAAACATGGAAAAGTCTGCAATGTATAGAACAAATATAGCAAGGTATAGCAAGGTATAGAAGAAAAGTATGTTTGTAATTTATTAGATGTGACTTTTCTTGTTTTACAAAACTGGTGTGTTTATATGAGCACTATAGGTAATGCAAGTAGTGTAATGTGTAATGCATAAATAGTTTTATATAGTATGGTTAAGTTCTGCTAAAGGTCAAATTTAAAGCTGGCTCTAAAACTTCCCATAATTTCTTATTGACTGCAGATAAGTACTGCACGCAGGCAATAAAAATGTGCATTATATGTGCATCATATGGGAGATCCTGAAATTGAAGAAGGAATCTATGAAAAAGATGTAGGAGTTTATGTTGATTCAGAAATGTCTTCATCTAGACAATGTGGGGAAGCTATAAAAAAGACCAACAAGATGCTCGGATATATTGTGAGGAAGTGTTGAATTTAAATCAAGGGAAGTAATGTTAAAACTTTACAATGCATATTAGTAAGACCTCACCTAGAATATGGTGTTCAGTTCTGGTCACCTCGATACAAAAAGGATATTGCTGCTCTAGAAAGAGTGCAAAGAAGAGCAACCAGAATTATCCCAGGTTTAAAAGGCATGTTGTATGCAGACAGGCTAAAAGAATTGAATCTATTCAGTCTTGAACAAAGAAGACTACGCGGTGATCTGATTCAAGCATTCAAAATCCTAAAAGGTATAGACAATGTCGACCCAGTGATCTGATTCAAGCATTCAAAATCCTAAAAGGTATAGACAATGTCGACCCAGGGGACTTTATTTACCTGAAAAAAGAAACAAGGACCAGGGATCACAAATGGAGATTAGATAAAGGGGCATTCAGAACAGAAAATAGGAGGCACTTTTTTACACAGAGAATTGAGAGGGTCTGAAACCAATTCCCCAGTAATGTTGTTGAAACTGACACCCTGGGATCCTTCAAGAAGCTGTTTGATGTGATTCTGTGATCAATAAGCTACTAACAACCAAACGAGCAAGATGGGCCGAATGGCCTCCTCTCATTTGTAAACTTTCTTATGTTCTTATGTTCAAAGTGGTAGATTACTAGACACTAGACTGTAGAGTATATATACTTGTGTGTAGCACTGGTATGCAAGCTCCTTTTAAACCAAATGAATAAACAGAGGCTGACCTGTGGAGTATAAATTGCATTGCTGTATATCACGATGCAGTCAGTGTCAACATTTTAAAATAATCATTTTTTTATCTCTGTTTGAAAGGTAGGCGCAGTTCAATAAAAGTTGTTGTTTCAAATGATGATATATAACCAACCTCCAATACAGTCACTAATAATATGTTTGTAAATCTAAAGCAGTTTTATAGCCAAATAAGATTATTTTTATTCTTATTTTGCTTGTGTAAGTTACCTGTACATTTGCAAAATGTAAACAAAAATTCAAGTGAAATTTAACCAGCAGTTGGTGTGTGCTTAAAGAGTAAGTAGCGGGGTTCTGAAAAATGTAACGTTATACGTTCCCACGTGTTGCTACAACTGTTTAAATAACGTACCTGCAATTTTTCTTTTCATTGTTAACAGCCTGACAACTTTATATAACTTGAAAGTCTGTTTCAAAGCTCTTTTCAAAATGTCCGCTTTTGTGCACTGAGCGATAAAAAAACCCCATAATAACATAATAGTGCTCTGACTTTTCTGTTCCGTACCACATCATGGATCGTTATTGCTGTGTTACCTGTTTGACAAAGTGGGCAATAATCATTACACTATCACTGCACTAGAGCAGACATTTTGAAAAGAGCTTTGAAACAAACCTTAAAGTTATAAGTGTAAAAAGCTGTCAGGATGTTAACAATGAAAATAAAAATTGCAGGTGCGTTATTTAAACAGTTGTAGCAACACGTTGGGATGTGTAACGCTATATTTTTCAGAACCCCGCTACTTATTGGTTAAGGTCATGCTTTATGTTAATTAGCCTGTACCAGTATTTTTTTTTCTTGAAAGGGCCCCGCCCATTGTTTTAAATGGTGCTGTTTAGTTTACTGCAGGTAGTTTATACATTTACCAACAACAACAAAAAATGTAAATGTGGCAGCCTTACATACATGTAAGCCATACATGTGACAATATGTATGACTATTCCCAAAGGTAAAATATACTGATGATTGTTTTTTAAACATATCAAATATCCATGAATTTGTAATGGCTCTCCTCCTAGTGGCTGATGGTTTAATAATACTGACATCAGCATTCAACACGTACTTACTCGACTACAGAGGTAGCTCTTTATTTGAATGATAAGATGTTCATCTTTGAACTGCGTGGTTTGTGGTTCACGTCCAGCACGTGCCTTCCCATGCAATTCAATGGGCTGAGATGCCAATTCATTGCAAGTGTTGAAACAGTATTAACCAATGAATAACAACACACATCATAAACATTATTATGCAGATTCAGACATCCTTACACTAGAACCCAAATTATTATAAATTAATTTTTAGCATTCCTTGTCAAAGATCCAAGTAATTATCAAAAATGAATTATGCACATACTTTTGTTCTAGTTCTGGTGCCAAAAAACTTTGAATTGATTAATTACCTTCTAAATCATCTGCAAAGATTTGAGTGAACCATTTCAACAGAACAGAGGACTGACATAAGAAAAGTGTGCAAGGAACACAAGTATGTAACAACTTAATTGTAAATCCCTTCCTTTTTAGTTTTCCAGCCTGAGGAAGGGTGGTGGGGAATTCCCTGACACACACGGAAGACAGAAGGTTTTATTTGTAATGCCGCTCAAGGTGCACTGATTTATTTTTACCCGCAGAGGGCGCTATTGTCCGTGGCCTGAATACTGTCAATAGTAATCAGGACCATGTGTTTACCAATACTGCTATACAGTCAAGTGCACATACAAATGCTCAAAAATAATAATGAAAACAAAAGGCGAAAGAAAAAGGGAAAATAAAACACAGTAATAAAACTACAAATCAAAAGTGCTGCTTACGCAGTGCCCCCACGGCCGCTAAGTAGGTCAGTACGGGCCTCCGCCCCACGCTCAGTTATTTCCTATACACTGGGGTGGTCAGTGTTCTCCGTACAACTACACACGTCGGGTTCATAATTATTTCTTGTACTTTTTAGTTTCTTTTAAGGCAGGCTATCTCACTCAGCCGTGCTTGCCTGCTCTTTGTTTACACTGACGTCTTCCGCCAGCATCACTGGGTATCCTCTCTCCGGCCCCCCGCGTGCAGAACCAAGCGCAGTTCTTATGGGCCGAGCAATCCCCCAAGGCCCGCCTCTCAGCCACTCAGAGAGAGGGGAACCCAACACACCCTCTTCCCCACCTCTCCGTGCCATCACCATGACTGACAGGCAGATCTTACGAGGCTGCTGCCCTCTTCCTGCAGAACCACGCATACGCCAGATAGTCAGCACAGACCCCCCCTGTTACACAGACTTTCAGATATTTTCCTTGTCTCTGCTCAGATGGTGTCTCATTACCTTCTGCAGTGAAACTAAGGTGTGGTGGCAGGATAAATAAATGATAGTCCAAACCCCAAAGAGGCTAATTGTTTTTTAAAGCCTTAATTATTATACTTTTAAAGTGTTACTGAACTTGCTGTAGCGTCTACAGTGAAACACATACAACGGGCTGTAGTGTTTACAACAAAACATTTTACTTCTGTTGCTGCCTCGTTTGTTGCAAGTATTCCTGCAATTTCTTTTTTAACATAATAGCAACTGTGTTTTGATATGTTTATTCACTAATAATAAATCAATTTTACCCAATTATTTTAAACCAGTAAACATCTCCTGTTTTCACCAAATCTGAAACCTGCAGATTTATGATTCTAAAATCCACAAAAACAGGGTCATAAATAAACTGGGGAATTAAGTCAAACAAAATTCATCAGACATTATCCAATGTTTTGCTGATATCCAAATAAAAGCTCCTTGCTGCAATAACACTGTTCACAGCACATGTTTAGAGACATGTGGAAACATGTCATGAGCTGTGTCTTATTTGGACATTTTTATTTGGATACAGGCAGTGGATGTGACGGTCACAAAAAAGCTTCCCTTTTAAACTGACCTACATCAATTACACCCCCTTCAAAAACCATCATATCAATTAGGACATCCCAAGTGGTTGGCTAAGTCTTTAGAGGGTCGAGTAAAAGTGCCCTGGAGGCCTGAATGACAAATTAATAAATTAACAAATTAATAATAAACAAAGTAATAAAGGTTATTGTGAGATAGTGAAGCAGATATTATGAAGACTCAGGGGTTTCCATCGTTCAAACTGACAAAGTGTACTTCTCAGTAAGTAAGAACATATTGCAGTCTTGTGAATTTTGTGTCACACAGTCGTACTGTAGTAACCTCTCTTTGGCCTGATAGAACAGTCAGGCTTATTCCTTTGTAACTCATCACCAGGAAACTCTTTGACTACACAAGTTCTTGACACAAACCTGTTTAGTTTAAGAATTTCTTTTTTTTTATAGAGCAAAGGCAATGTGCTGCCAAAAAAGCTATAATATAAAAACGATGTATATTCCTACCGCATGGTCTTCAATGGTAAAGCAGTGGCAGTACACTGATATATGATTATTGGCAGACTGGTACTCAATGGTTACATTATTTTTATACTGCAGTACCACAGTGGTACCATATTAAGAACATTTATAAATGAAAGAAGTCCATTCAGCCCATCAGTGGTTGTCTGGTTCCTGGTAGCTAATTGATCTCAAAACTTGAATCTCCAAGGATCCCGGCGTACAATGTACAGTATTTGTTCTAAATCCAGTGTGTTACCAGTGTTACTTAATGAACTATAATGAACCAGGCCCTTGGACCCCAAATAAAAAATATAAACAATGGAATATAAACACACACTGTGAACATCCCGGTCTGTACGCACGGGATGTCACCTCCACAGTGAAGTCAGCTCTTTTGTTTAATAAAAAGCATGCGCTGTGTAACTATGCATCCGATACAAAAATAATTTTAATGTTGCAACAAAGCTGGAAACTATATTGATTGTTTGAAAAAAGGAGTAATGCAGCATATCTCTGTTGTCTATATAGGTTGTCAAAAAGCTTGAGGATCTGATGAACTTTTCATGTTGGGTTGATTTGGAATAAAAGCTCAGTTTGGGATTCTTGCATGTTGGATTAAGATTTGTTGCATTTTTAAATGATTCATGTCAGATTGATTTTGAATAATTTTGTATTTTTGCTTTTTGTACTGCGTTTTAATTATTTAACGAATAGGACAAAGCATAGGCAAAACAATGCATACATGAGATGAACAGGTACATGTAAGTCTACTTGTATTCACAATCTCATCTCATTAACTTACTCCAACAGTTTATCGTTCATTTTGATTTTCCTTTCGCTATAACAAACCCCTTGATATAACGAATAAAAGATTTGGACCCCAACAGGTTTGTTGCAGCGAGGGTGTGCTGTACACATAGTACCCCTTTATTTTACCCAACCGCTCATTAAGTTGTGATCAAAAGATCTGGGGGTTATCAGAATCATGTTGACTTTGTTTTACATATTGTACATTGCCTGTTGATTTTTTGGACTAAGAAAGCTACATCTTTACAACCACTTGCCTACAGTACAGTGAACGGTTAAATAAAGATGTGAATCTATCACAGTGCCCTACTATTTCCCAATACTGATCATGCCTTCTACAGTATGGGCTACAGTATATACTTACTCATTCAGCATGGAATCAAGGGTGAGCAGGACTCATATTCTTGATGGCCAACATGAGAGCATGTATGATGAGCATCCAAAAACATCTTAATAGCAACACTGTAACAGTATTAGCTTTAATACACTTAATAACATCAATACAATATGCAAACTTTCATCATACTCCATGCCATATCTTACCTTACAAATTGTTATGAATACATTTTGTCTTTCATGGAAAATTAAAGACACATGCATCATGCTATCAGATACATGCTGCTATCAGCTGTAAATGTTAGCAAATTTGAAAACTCTTTTAAAGCAAAATTTCTTTCAAGCACTAAAAATTATATTCTAATTATTTTTGACACTATGTACCAGTAGCGTTCCTAATCTAAGTCAAACACACAAAAACTGACAATCCTTAAAGACTTTATGTAATAATGAATGCATTGAAAATAAGTCCATCATGTAGTTCACTTACTCAACAAAGCTCTGCTGTACTTGGAAGTTGACATTTGTTGAACAGCAGTTTTTGGATTATAACAAAAAAGAATATGTTGAGTTGGAAACAACAACACAGGCCTGGTAATAGAAAAAGTGTTGAATAAACTGACCACCTGTAGCCCCAAACCCAAGGTGGAATTTGAACATACAACAGAGGCAAATACTTTGACATCGGTGGATGCTGACTAATCTGCATTCACCGATCTGTTTTCTCAAGGCATTTCATTTTCATACTGCCTTTATCTTCATTCATATTCATAGCTTGTGCTTTGAGATTTAGGAATTCCACCCCTGATTCTCTATGTAAGCTTTCTTGTTTAAAAGTAACATGAATAGTAGCAATTGCTTTGTAAAGGTTCGCTTGAGATCCATCCCAGTCTCACTTTCAATGTAATATAAATCAAGTTTTTGTAAGGAGGCTGGAAATTCCAAGGCTCAAGTAGAGCTTTTCTTTAATCAATGCCACATTTGCTACTGTCAAGGAGTTAATGCTGAAGTACTAAATTCTACACGCAAAGCTACTTAGTTTAATCAAGTAACACTTGAGCGAGGTCTGACTGTCAGTCTGCTGGAATGTCAGGAGGTGCCAAGCAAAGCAAAGAAGGTAACAGCTAAAGAGGGAGCACAGTCAGTAAATAGAAAAAGAGTCAGCAAGCAAGGGCAGATTACCTGCGTCAGGTCCTGCCAAATAGTGTCTCCTCACAGTGTTTTGCACCTACTGTATTTCAAGCAAAATACTGTCTCCTGTATAATAGTGTGAATACTTTTTTTCAGGCAGTAATTCTGCCTTTAAGATCTGTCTAGTGTACCTACCTTTAATAAATTACACCTATTAAGTCCATAATAACATAAGAACATAAGAAAGTTTACAAACGAGAGGCCATTCGGCCCATCTTGCTTGTTTGGTTGTTAGTAGCTTATTGATCCCAGAATCTCATCAAGCAGCTTCTTGATTACCATCCCTTATGATTGCTTTGGACTGGCTGGTACAGTTTGCTCAGTCAGAAAGAGTGACAGCTTAAAGAAGCATTAGCTTAAATACTGCTCCCCAGAAAGATGTAGAAGGGTAAAATGACTACTAAGGACTGCCTTGCTAGACAACATACCGAAGACTGAAATTTTATAAAGATTGTGCCTCGTAGACACATTACAAAATTGATACAAAGTGAGAAAAAGAAAATTAAGATGAGCAAAATTGGGACAACATAGGATTTGATACACATGGAAAAAATAAGACTGTGGCAACTGAAAGGTTCATTTAAAATGTACCCTGTGGTAGTTCAATTAAAGGTTAAACAACATCCATAGTAAATATTTCATTTTTGGCTGCCTCTTGTAAGCAAAATGCACTTTTTTAGACCATTTCAGATGTATAAGTCTGATTATGAGTCCTGCTCATGTAGTTACAATGTTTAGGGTCTAAACCAAGACTCCAGTCGACATAAAGGGTGTTTGCACAGGTAAAGATTTATTTGAAGAGCAGTGCATTTGATATATTTAAATGACACCAGCTACACTATGTTAACAACAAGCTAAACGTGTCACACCTGTCAACCAATCAGAGCAAACTTGGACAGGACATTTTAGTGACGTTTCTTCAAAGACATTTGTGGAGTTTGAGCAAGGAATTGGATCAACTTATAAAGTCGGTTTTCACAGTCGAAGTTTAAAAAAAAAAAAAATTGCATCGATGAAAACACACCTGTAGTCAACATCATAAAACCACTTCCAAATTCAGCACACTTGCCTTACAAGAGGCCCACGAGTGCTCACTGAGTTATCATGCGGTACACTGGCAGCACAGAGGTATGTGCCCCTCCTCTTGAAATAACTAAACTTTCATTCAAACTTGCTACATGGAAAATGTTAATGTATGGCATTAGCTTTTGGATGATGTCAATACATTTATTTAGCTTAAAATATATATTTTTGCATAAGATAACGTAGTTGGAAACATAATAGCCTCAATGTATCAACGGTGTAGACGCAGATAAGAAAGTTCAGTTTGGTGAAAATGAGTTAGACCAGTGGTCCCTCTGTGGCAGAGTTTAATCTGGCTGTCAAGCTGACTGGGTGAAATGGTTTAGATCTGTCACTGAGTTGAGCCAGATTTGACTTTATTTTCCCTCAGGTTTTGCCTGGTTCCACTGTCATCACCTGAATGACAAGTTTTTTTTCAGCTCTCACTTAGGCTGCCACCTTTAAATGTGTAAACTCAATTTAGTTTACTACTAATGAACTTAGAAAATCTAGAAACTAACAGCTGACAAGTCTGTATCATTTATCTCCAATATATTTTTGTACTATGGTTCAATCACACATGGATTTAATGGCATTCTGGTTTATTATTACAACCTAGCTTTTCCCCCTACATACCTGTGTTCATCACTGGTATACGTAACTGGTAAAAACTACAGAGTCCACAATGCTCCTGACCAGACTCAACTTCTTGCCAAATTAATATTTTTGTGGAGTTTTCCTTGCTTGTTTATCATGATCATTATTTATCCTCTATTTGGAACTGGATAAGGTCAAAGAAAAAAGCTTTTCTTAAACTTCTCAAAGTTTAATTTTGAGTTGTTGGTTCAAATAAGTATGTGTAACCAACCTCTTATACGATCAATACATAAATACAGATCTAAATTATAACCAAGCTAACTTGAATTTATATTTATTCTTACTTTGCTTGTGTAAATTATCTGTAGATTTGCAGAATGATTGATGAAAGTGAAACTTAACTGGCAGTTGGTGTGTGCTAAACCTCCTGCTTAATTAGCCATGAGGTTTTCCAAATGCTCTGTACTTCACTATGTGTGCAAATAACTTTTCCTTTATCTATTTTAGTTCTCTACCTAACTAGAAAAGCGTATAGTGTACTGCTTGGCACTGTGGTAAATGTGAGATAATGTTTAATGCCCAATTGAAAGGTAATGTTCAGGATTATTCTCTGAAGTATATGATTTGAAAAAAAAACAGTTTATGTTACAAAATTGGTTATAAAACTCCACTTATAATTTTCATTTTGAGTTGTTTGATGTAGTTTATTTGTGTATAATTCTAACTTTTGCATGAACCATGGTTCTTCCTGGCTGGTAGCTCAACAAAAGGTCATAAGTAGCACCTGGCTGTTATCTGACTTTTTCTAACACGGTCGAGTGGTAATGTTTTTATGTGGTTGCTATTACTGTATTTAACAATGCCTGTGCAGTGAGTCTGAGTCCAGCTAAGCTGACCTGGTCTGACACATTCCACCTCACTAACTCATTCGCTCTATCATTCAAACTTTAGCAGGGAAGTAAACTCAAACATGTGTCTGCTGTTATGAATGGAGATTGTTTTCTGATACGGGAGAGTGAGTGGAAGCAGTTTCAAATCAGTGATGTTAATTCCCATGGCCAGCAGACGGAACTAGTTAGGTCAAAAGAAGTCACTTCAGCTCGCTGTGATTGAGGAAATTACCTGACAAGCATCCAATGTGGTGCTAAACATTTAAGAAAAAGTAATTCAGTTATAATACGGTAGCTCAGGGAATTTAAAAAAATAGGTGGTGGTAATCTTACAAACAGGCCAGACACAAACCATGGACCTCACAGTTCCCAAGCGTCTCAACCACAGTAGAAACTGTCCATAGGAGAAGTGTCCAATCCTCGTATCTGTAACAGCAGTGAGCCAATGACTCTTACACACCCTCTCCCATAGAGCTTGAGCCAACCTGCAGTGGGAACAGTAAGCTATTGTTTAAGCACTATACAGAAGACCTGATGGATGACAGTTGTGTTCAAGCTCATCGCATAACCTCATCTAACTGTATGGTAACATCACTGTCTGTTACAGTAGCAACAGTAAAGAACAGGCTCTTGAAATGCCCTGTTCTTTTAGTACTCAAATTTGATTTCCATCAGATGAAAATAACATTAGGAGACTGATAAGGTCTAATTCCAGGAAAATATCATTATGCTTTATCATCTTACTTATAAAGACTGTACTACTTATCTTCATACATCTTTATCTTATTACTCTCAAAAGGAATGTGAAGGAATTGTGAGTACTTACACAGCAGTATTTTCTATATGGCAGAAATACACTACAGTAGACCCTACTGCCTGGGGGACCAGGTAACTCAAATCAGACACCTGCAGGCCTGGCATTTGTCCTCCAGAGCAGGTAGCTCACCAACATCCGCTGCAGAGCAGCTGGGTGGAAAAAGGCAATTGATTTGGCTGTGGGACTGGAGGATCCCCACTGACCTTGCTGTGGGATTGCTGTGCTGAGACAGCTAAGTGGCGTGGTGGCGGTGAAACGTGCATTAGCAAAAAAAACAATCCAACCTCTTCAGCTACACCTGGCTTGTTAATGGTTTCATCATTGACTTCTCCGGAAAGAAGATATGTTGTTATTTGTGCACACTGCAGTTTGTAACAGCTCAGCACACTTTGTTTTTGAAGTGTACAAAATAAATACAATAATACAAATAAAGGCAGTGCACTTGAAGTCGTTTCAGGATCATCTACTGTGAGCGCATGTGGCAAAGTGGCTTGCAGGTGCAGGTGTGATGTGGTGATTCATGAAAAGGCAGACAACAAGAATCCAGGTGCAATGGTGTTTATTTATAATCCCAGTCTGGCGACAGCAAATAATAATTTACTACCAAAGATCATTCTATTTCCGTATGTGTATGTGTATATACAGCATGTTAGTATATTAATTTAGTACTTGCATAGTATTTCCCCTAATATTACAAATATGGCCCTTGATAACTATTGCATGGCTGGAATACTTGTTCCAGATATTCAATATTATAAAACACTCGTAGTGAGTGCCTGTGACAGGATGACTGGGCGGTGACGTCACGGCAGAAGCAGGAACAAAAACGACAGAGAGGTGGAGTTTGGTGGAGCTGAGCGAATGGTTTCGCTCAGCATTTAATACGTAAACCGAACAGAAAAATAAAAAGGTTGTACAAACAAACACAGGACACGGCACTCGTCGCCAAAATAAACAGACAAACAAAACACGGTCAGACAACTATCAATTCACTTTACTTGATTTTACTTCCTTCTCCACACCCGTTCTCCACTCACCGAACACACAACCCCGAGTGAGTGAAAACATGCTGTTTTTATGCAGTTGTATCGAGACTCGATTGCTAGTCAATCATTCAATTGGAATCTCGGTACAACTGCACGTGAATAAATTAAAGTGCACTTTCCCGTGTTCACATACTAATACTTTAAATGCACGTGATGTGATTTGTGCCATCCTCGTGCCTAAATACAAATCTACATTTTTAAATACACGTGAAACACAGACCCGCTTATATCCCGTGTACCAATGCCTATACACCAACATTTACACACAACACGTAACATACAATATACACAGGGGGGGGGGGCACTTTGCCACAGTGCCCCACTCATTTCTAAAGGAATTCCAAGGATATCTCACAACAGACTCAGAAACAAATGTTTCCTTTGCTTGTATAAACAGCAACAAGTTTATTTCCTTAACCATCCTTAGAGTAAGTAGTGGAGTTCCGAATAATAGCGTTACATGTCCAAATGTGTTGCTACCAGTGTTTAAATAACGTACTGTGACAGAAATACAATGAGTTTTGGTAGTAAATCTCCCTCCCGACCTTTGACGGCGCTAAGCAGCGAAAGTAGAGTTCTTTGCACGGGCTGGCCTGACAGTTCTTTCCCCGGGCCGGAAGTCGGTCAGTCTGGAAGAAGGTGAGACTCCGTTGCAGGAACATATTGTCCTGGAAGGGAAACGACGTAGCAGCTGCAGATAGTAGAGACAGCTGCACTCGTTTACCAAGGGATCACTCCTTTGCTTGGTTTTGAGCGAGAGCGAAACTGGAAGGACCGGGAGAAACCCAAAAAGGAATATAAAAAGGATTAGTGAGTGTTTTTGTTTGTTGATGTTAGTAATTGTCTTTTGTTTTGTAAATCACTAGACAGCTAACATGTATCCGGAGCTGTCGCCTTAGGCCAGCACCACCTGGAGCAACACTACACCACAGTCACTGTATAATTGTTATCACCCACCACGAGCACTAATGCATGCACCCAGCACCCGCTCTAGTGCACTGATAGTGTAAGGATTATTGCCTTTGTCAAACAGGTAACACAGCAATAACGATCCATGATGTGGAATGGAACAGGAAAGCCAGAGCACTTGTTATTATGTTTTTTTTTTTTAATTTTTTTTTATCACTCAGTGCACTAGAGCAGACATTTTGAAATGAGCTTTGAAACAGACTTTCAAGTTATAAGTGTAAAAGGTTGTCAGGATGTTAACAATGAAAAGTTAAAACAGTTGTAGCTGCATGTGAGGACGGGTAACGCTGTACTTCAGAACATTAGGTTACCTACTGTAACCCTGGTTCCTTGAAAGAGAAGACGACCACCAATTACATTACGTATGGGATATGCCTGCCCATTGGGTAGGTATCGCTGAGCTCTATACCAGAGCTGCCAATAGGCCCCTTCCTGGGATGATGCACTAGGTCCCGCCCACCGAGGGAATAAAACTGTCATCCTGAGGAAGCCATTTCTCTTTTTCCATCGAACCCGTCGCGAGGGAGAAGGAACGGCAGCATATGTGGGACGCACTAGCACTGTCTAACCCAAGGGTTAGCGGTGTGAACTTACACCCTCAAGGACCCTCAAGCCTAATGAAGGCAGGGCAGGGTCTACCACATTAAGGCGGTAGAACCTGGAGAAAGTATGCGGCATAGCCCAGCTAGCCGCAATACAAATATCAGACATCAAGGCCCCTCTGAAGAGGGCCCAAGATGTAGCCAACCCTCTAGTGGAGTGTGCAGCTACCCTACCAGGTGGGGGTAAGCCAGCACCATTATACGCAGTCGACACTGTGTCCACAATCCAATGTGACAGATGCTGCTTAGAAAGGGGCTGTCCTTGGGTCCATGTCCCGTGACAGACGAAGAGCTGGTCAGATTGACGCAGAGCTCTTGTCCTGTGCACGTAGCATCTCAATGCCCGCACTGGGCATAGGAAATTCAATCTCTCATCCTCTGTTGAAGCAAACAGAGGTGGATGGAAGGACTCCAGGTCCACAGACTGATTAATGTGGAAGGCTGTGATCACCTTGGGGAAGAAAGCAGGGTTGGTGTGCAGACACCCTGCTGCCATCCTCCCAAATACGCATGCAGGAGCTGTGCACAGACAGTGCCTGCAGCTCACTGACCCGCTTTGTGGAGGTGATAGCCAAGAGGAAGGCTGTCTTCAGACAGATGTTTCAACTCTATGGAGTGTAAGGGCTCAAACAGGGCCTTCGTGAGAGCCTCCAGTACAATAATAAGGCTCCATTCGGGGAGAACGGCCCTACTGGGAGGGCGTAACCACTGAGCACCCTTCAAAAAATGGGTCGCTAGTATATAAGCGCCCGGGACACTGAGTCAGGCGACGGTGTCTGTTGCGCTTGGGGTGCAGCCGAAAAGCACTGAGCCACACTCGGATCGGGCGCATGTGGAGTAACCCTAGTTGGGTGGGTGATGAAGCTGCGGCCATCACACCCAATAGTTTTTAACACAACACCAATTGTACTGTGAACCCTTGTTGAACAGGGCTAGACAGTTGCGAATGGCAGCTACTCTGTCATCCGACAGGTAGGCTCGCATCGTAAAGGAATCCAGCCGGAGACTCAAGTAGACCGTACTTTACACCGGTATTAATTGGCTCTGGCATCTTTGAGGGTAAGACCCAGCCTCAACAGATGCTTCATCACAATCACTGTGTGGGCCACTGCTCCTTCCTGCGACTGGGACAGATCAACCAGTCGTCCAGGTAGTTTATCACCCTGATCACTTGCAGCCGCAAGGAAGCTAGGATGGCATCCATGCACTTTGAAAACGTGCAGGGGGCTAAGGAGAGGCCGAATCACAGCACGGAAAACTCAAAGAAGCTCCCCTGAAGGTGAAGTGGAGATACTTCTTGTGCGCTGGACAAATAGGAACGTGGAATCCGCGTTCTTTCGGTCCAATGTGATAAACCATTTCCTCGGCCGGACACCTGGGGAGTACGCCGGACGTCAGTGTTTCGTTCTCTACCTGCCGAGACGCCTTGCATTCTCGGTGAGAGTGCTGTGGCAATTCCTCAAACGCTGGTCTAAAGGAATGGTCAGGGGAGGTAGGGGCTGCTTTTGAAGGAAGAAGCCACCTTTCCATTAGGTCGCGATAGAAATCGCATCATGGCCCTCCTCAGCAAAGCTGAAATCCGGTTCTGTAACATCCGGGGCAACCACCAGTGCAGGCAGGGTCAGCTCCAGGGCCGGCGTTATCGGCTGAGCTGGGGCCAGAGCAAGGGCTTGAACCTGCTGCCTGGCCAGGGGCTCCCAACGCCGCATACGGCGTGCTAGGCAGGAATAAAAGTGTACTGCTTTTTTTTTTTTTTTAACTGCAAAGGCAGTAATAGGAAAACATAGAGGCTTACACACACAGCAATTCAGATATTATTATTATTATTTATTTCTTAGCAGATGCCCTTATCCAGGGAGACTTACAATTGTTACAAGATATCACATTATTTTTTTACACATTATTTTTTTTTACATACAATTACCCATTTATACAGTTGGGTTTTTACTGGAGCAATCTAGGTAAAGTACCTTGCTCAAGGGTACAGCAGCAGTGTCCCCTACCAGGGACTGAACCCACAACCCTCCGATCAAGAGTCCAGAGCCCTAACCACTACTCCACACTGCTGCCCCGGAGAAACAAATTCACCACGCCAGGCGGGTGACCAAGCGCACCGTGTAGGCGGGCTGAAACAAGCCGGCTGATTCAACTCAACAGCGGGACACAACAGAGCTGGGGGCCAAAGCCGCAGTGGGCGAGTTGAAGCAGAGAGCAAAAACCACGGTAGAATAGATAGTATAGGGGAGAGCACACTGTTTGTTTACAAGGCCCGACTCACCGAGGTGGGTGGACCTACTCAGCCGGCAAGGTCTACTCGACAGCGGGGATGCAGCAAGGCCTAGCCTCGTGGAGGAACTGTGTACTCTCAAGAAAGAAATAGACAACCACTCACGGGTGACTGCACAGGCAGTCGCTCACACACGACAGACATAACAAAGAGCGGCCTACCACGCAAGCGAGGAGGTCGCTGAAAAACAGAAAGGCGAAGGCTTTTTTCAAACTCGTTGATTCTGGGAAAGCTGTGAGCCAAGGGAAATACAATCGACTCGATTCGACTCGAGAAGCTCTTTTCTATCAACACGCTCAGCTACAATCTTGAGAAGGAAAAAGAGAAATGGCTTCCTCAGGATGAGAGTTTTATTCCCTCGGTGGGAGGGACTGAGTGCATCGTCCCAGGAAGGGGCCTATCGGCAGCTCTGGTATAGAGAGCTCAGCGATACCTACCCAATGGGCAGGCACATACCATACGTAATGTCGTTGGTGGTCATCTTCGAATTGAAAGGGAGCCCCGTTACTTACTCTTAAAGCTGTCACTTCATTTTGAATATTAGTGACTATTACTGGCCATGTAAACATACTGTGAAGAATTTGTGAAGTTAAATAAAAGCTGGAAATATTTAATACATTCATATGTAGATTACATTCAAGATGTTATGTACTGCTATGCATCACCAGAATTAACTCATTTTGCTTCATAAAGTCGAATGAAATATGTGTCCAGAATCTTCAGTTCTTGAGGCATACAGCGTAACAATGTTTTAGTACTGTGAAACACCTTCCACGTACAGCCACCTCTTGGGTATGCAGCTGTGTGGCCTTTTAGTTTACTGACAGTCGGTTTACCATTCACAGATTCTGATACCAGATATAATTTCAGAACTGAAGTCACAACAGGGCTGAAGCAGCAGTCATGTCATAGCTTTCTCTTGCAAAGCCTGCAAGTCTATGGGTTTTGCATTTCGATATCCTCTAAGTAAGGCAGCTGTTGCCTCTCAGGTTTCAGTGACTGTCGTTCAGGTAACAATGGAACAGCGTTCAGTGGTCAGCAGGTGCTTTCTTACTCCAGAGTGGTTTGATGGAGGAGAAATATGGGCTTTTTCAGGAATAGTAAATGCATTTCAAAGACGCCTCACATGTCACTGAAAGATAAACAAGATTATTATTATTATTATTTTTTTTTTATAAAATAGTCATCAACTAAAATGAATATGATTAACATATTACCAAAAAATGAAAATGGTTATAAAAGGCAAATTATACCACTTGCATTGCTTGAAAACATATTAACTAAAAATGGTATCTCATAAAAGAGAACGAGAACCACATCTTAGAACACTAACTAGCTGGCTTAGATTGTCGTAGGGTCTTTGTGATGATGTTGTACGTAATAGCTTGGAATCAGTTATCCTTTACTTATTTTATTAAGCTTTTTTTTTTTAACCAAGGCCTAGATTTTCCACTTTCATTATTACGCTGTGTGAAAAATGACCTTTTATTGAAGTTATACATCCCAGTTTATGGGGTGTGTAATAAGAAAATAAATGCAATTTAAGAGCAAAATGAAAATATGAAACAGTTGTTGCTACAGAAATTGTGATTTTGTTATCATTTTTTGATCTTACTAAATTAAATAAATCATGCATAGTGGAAAGTCGGGTGCAAAGTTACACAGTTGAGCTCCCAATCCTCCTCTACAAAAATAAAAATGGCCATGTAAACAGACACAGGATGAAGACCAAGTTTAGGTTGAGTCGTGTTTGTCCAAATTAAAACCTCATACAAAAGAAAAGATGAAACAGAAGCCACTGAAAGTAATGTGGACTGATTTAGATGCTAGATAACCCTTAAAATATTGTTTAATATTCCTGTAGTCACTTTCTTATCCAACAAATCAATTGAGAGGTACAGAGTTTAGGGGCATATTTGCTCACATTTTGAAGGAAGCTTCAGCAAGTTATACTATCTGAGTGAAGAAGGAACATATATTGTTGCTCGACATTAAAGATTATATAATGTTCACTCACACCTGCTTTTATGTAAATACTCAGCTTTATTTTTCTTGAGCTGCCTCCTTTTCAACATTTATTTTTTCAGGGGCTCTGTGACAGGGTGGTCGAGTAGTGATGTCAGTCCAGAAGCAGGAAGGAAAAACTGACACCAGATAAGTACTGCAGTTTCAAAACAAACGAGGCGTGCGCCGTTTATTTAAATACAACAAAAATAAATAAAAGGTTTTAGCAAAAAGAAAGACTTTGCTCACAAAGCGAAAATAAAAGATTTAAACAAAAACAAATCTCAAACACAAAATTAAACGATACAGGTTAGGCTGGGCAGTAGCATTCACTGATCCTGTATGTCTTTTCAGTTTTGTTTTGTGCTTTTGAAATTTACTCTCTTGCTTCTCTCGGTCCGCTCGCCCTCGTTCCTCCTCTGAACACCCACCACCTGGAACCGAGAGAGCTGCAGGTTTATATGCAGGTGACCATCTCCCGATTTAGCAACAACATGGCTGGGTAGAACACAGCTATATTCATTTGACAGCCAAAGTGAGGACTGACCATACTGGCATAGACTGAGGAGACTGTGTGCCTGATAAAATGAATGCATTCTTGTATTTGTATTCTTGCTTAGAATCTCTTTGTATATCATGTTCTCTTCCTGGTGACTTCAAAAAGCACCCCTGTGGCCTCAACAAAGATTCCAAACATGTACTGTTCATCCGGTACACCCGAGTGTATAAAAAGATCCAAAACGGAAAATTACCTATATGGTAACAGTATCCTGGGAGACAGTCAGCATGGTTTTAGGAAAGGGAGGTCGTGTCTAACTAACCTGCTTGATTTTTTTGAGGATGCAACATCGACAATGGATAATTGCAAAGCATACGACATGGTTTATTTAGATTTCCAGAAAGCTTTTGACAAAGTCCCGCATAAAAGATTAATTCTCAAACTGAACGCAGTAGGGATTCAAGGAAATGCATGCACATGGATTAGGGAGTGGTTAACATGTAGATAACAGAAAGTACTGATTAGAGGAGAAACCTCAAAATGGAGTGAGGTAACCAGTGGTGTACCACAGGGATCAGTATTAGGTCCTCTGCTATTCCTAATCTACATTAATGATTTAGATTCTGGTATAGTAAGCAAACTCGTTAAATTTGTAGACAACACAAAAATAGGAGGAGTGGCAAACACTGTTGCAGCAGCAAAGGTCATTCAAAATGATCTAGACAGCATTCAGAACTGGGCAGAGACATGACAAATGACAATTAATAGAGAAAAGTCTAAGGTACTGCACGCAGGCAATACAAATGTGCATTATAAATATCACATGGGAGATAGTGAAATTGAAGAAGGAATCTATGAAAAAGACCTAGGAGTTTATTTTGACTCAGAAACGTCTTCATCTAGACAATGTGGGGAAGCCATAAAAAAGGCCAACAAGTTGCTCGGATATATGTTGTGAAAAGCAATTCATTAGTAAGACCTCACCTAGAATATTGTGTTCAGTTCTGGTCACCTCGTTACAAAAAGGATATTGCTGCTCTAGAAAGAGTGCAAAGAAGAACAACCAGAATTATCCCGGGTTTAAAAGGCATGTCGTATACAGACAGGCTCAAAGAATTGAATCTGTTCAGTCTTGAACAAAGAAGACTATGCAGTGATCTGATTCAAGCATTCAAAATTCTAAAAGGTATTGACAATGTATTGACCTGAAAAAAGAAACAAGGACCAGGGGTCACAAATGGAGATTAGATAAAGGGGCATTCAGAACAGAAAATAGGAGGCACCTTTTTACACAGATAATTGTGAGGGTCTGGAACCAACTCCCCAGTAATGTTGTTGAGGCTGACACCCTGGGAACTTTCCTATGTTCTTATGAGTGTAACCATGAACCTGTCCCCCTAAAACACTCTGCCCCTTATAGGTGCAAGAAATACATCAGTAAGAAATAGCACATTTGTTCTACGTCGTATTTCTGAGGGCAGGGGGTTCATGTACCAGCTGTACTTTCAGAGCAGATGTGCTTTAAACTGTTTTAAAGTCACCAGGTTGTGATGACTGAAACAGTACAAATAGTTTTTGAACAAAAATAAGAATGTGTTATGTAAAATAACTGAGAGAATGTGTGTGATGGTTTTGTGGTGTGGGTTAAGTTACAACCTCCAAACTTCCCTTCAGATGGATTTGAACCAGGGACAGAGTGGTGAGAGACACGTTACGAAAGTCTGCTGAAATCGCGTGCCGAGCCACACGTGTGTCTTTGAATTTTATAATATCTCCGTGCAGCTGCAACTGACATGTGAGTCCGGCAAACCACCAGGGAGTTAGTTTAAGAGGACAAAAACAAAGTTGTCAACATCCCGAGACAGCATACTGACGACACTCTAATTACAGTGTTAAGGGCTGGTGCTATAGTGTTTCCTGATGTAGCACAGCTGCACATATGAAGGTATACTTGAGTTAAAGGATTTATTAGATACAGCTCCTTTTTAATTAGACCAAATTTCCTCCTTATAGTACCAAACATGATTACAACTTAGGCCGCATGTGTTGTATCTTTGCTAAACTGGAATATGTTATTATTTTACTTTTGCTAGGCCCTTGCTCAGGCGTGGGAGAATTTACTACCAATGAGCTTTATACGCTGCCTACAGATTTTCTGTGAAGTGACAGTGTTGGAGAACACACTACTTACCATTTCTACCTGCAAATGGTTTGTTTAGAGAAGCTTCAGGTAGGAAAGCATTATGACCTCAATGTAATTTTCTTACAGCAATGCATTGTTGCACATGAACATGAAGAAAACAAGGATATGTTTCTTGAAATAAACTGAACTATTATGGTAACATACAATAAAAACAATAATCTTGACAAATATACACTTGCAATACAAAACTATAACTTCAGTTCTTGTTGATAATAACTGAATCTTATGGGGTGACTCAGTACACACTTTATTGTGTGTGTGTGTGTGTTTTTAACATATTGTAATACCTTCAATGTTTGTGTTACTACAGATTACTGTTTATGTTGTACTGGTGTTTCTGGCACTATATTGATCAGTCTAAAGGCAGTGCAATGTGAGTGCAGGGTCAGACATCTAATCAGAAGTTTGCTGTTTACAATCCTGGTCATGCTGAGTTGACTATCTTTGATGGGAGGAAAATTTGTCAAGACAGTTCATCTCATTGCACTTCAGCCACCACTGCTGTACAGATAATCAAGAAGTCTAGAGGGAGATTTCTATAACTGGGCTCTTAAGGGTCAGTAGCTTTGTGATATCTGTTGGTTCGGTAAGTGTTCAGGGTTCTCAAAAGTAGAAAAACGGGTTTGTATTTTTGTATCTGTGCTTAAGTGAAAAATCTACAGTTGCATTATCTGAACCTGCCTGATTTCTGACTGCATTTATGTTTTTGGTGTTTGCCTGTACTTTTGAAGCAAATAATGTTTATGAAACATGTTCATATCTTAACCTACACAGAGCTGAGAAAACCACATGGTCTAACAAGTGCAAATTACCCCCCTCTCCCCACAAAAAAAGGCTTGATTGTTGCCAGGCGGCAGCAGCATGTGATTACAACAAAGGGTGGTGTTTGACTGTGGTGTGTTGTTAACAATAAGAAAAATAAAGTGTCAAGTACAATACAAAAAAAGATTAGACTGATGTTTTAACTGATAAGCCTTGCTCAGAGATATGCTGTGTCTCCTTTGATTTATGAAGTTTGTCACAGTTCAATTGTGTAAAAAAGTGTTACAAAGTCTGCCTTGTTGCATTAAACTCCTGGGGTCGGTTGTACTAATGAGATCAAAAAACAGGGTCGGATCCGGACTCACTGGAGACGGATCATGAAAAGGTATTGTACTAAGTGGATCACAATCAAGCTCCACTGATGCAAAATCTTGATCCGATCCTGGAGTTCCGCAGCCGTAACTTGGGAAACTGACCAATGAGAAGCGAATATGCGTGGCGCAGAGATTGAAGATTCTGAATATCAGAAAATTAAGTGCATTTAATTTAAAAGACATAAATCAGAAGCAACTACTGTACATGTATAATTTAAAACTGCAGCGATTCTATAAAAACAGATGGAGTATATTAATACCGGTACCTGTTTTTATTTTGTTTTTAAACTTCTAAAAGTGTTTTAATAAATGTTACCTTAATCACAGTCATGTGTATTTTCTGACAGATACATATTATTTTACAGCAGTATAGCCACCATACACACAAACATCTAGCTGCAGCGTTAGTTCAGGTCAAATTATCAACACATTTTGAGCAAATGTAATCAAGTGCTGACAGACAGCTGCAACAAGAAAATGTCACAGACGGGGAGATTGAGGCTGTCAAAATGTAAGCTTAAGTTATTGAGAAAAAAAGGAATTGGAAAAAAAGGACCGCCACATTAAATCTGCTGCTGTACCCTTGAGCAAGGTACTTTACCTAGATTGCTCCAGTAAAAACCCAACTGTATAAATGGGCAATTGTGTGTAAAAAAAATAATGTGTAAAAAATAATGTGATATCTTGTAACAATTGTAAGTCGCCCTGGATAAGGGCATCTGCTAAATAATAATAATGACTGTCAACACACAAAACGTAGAACTAATATTTATGAAACCTCATTACGCAGTTAGTTCTATTTTTTTCTGTAGCTATACGGCGAAAACAGAAATGTCAGATAGCGCTAAACACAAATAAACTAATATTGTACAAAGTTTTTTTTTTTCTAATTGACATTATCTTAATAAAGTACTGTTACAGCTACTTTTAAATGCATTGTTGCTTAATGTTTTCTAAAACGTTAAATGATCTCCGTTTCAATCTGAAGGAAATATTTGTGGATATCACTGCAAGCAGGGTTTAAAGTTTATTAAGTTATCGTTAAAATTATCCAAATTCAGTATAGTGCTTATTTAAATATTATTTTAATTTTAAAAAGGTTTCAGTTATGTATTTTGATGACTCATGGTCCATTTTAAAAACGTTGGATCAAGCTCTGATCCGATTCTGATCTTGGTTGGAAATGTAGTAGTTAGACTTAGGAGAAATGTAGGAAATGTAGTAGTTAGACTTTGAGACACTTCTTTACACAGAGTGGTGAGGGTAAGAAAAAGGTTATCCAGACATGTTGTTGATGCTAAATCACTGGGATCGTTTAAGAACCAACTTGGCCTCCTCTTGTTCATACATTTTGTTCTTATGTCTGTGATGTTTTTATTTGCGTTTTTACTATCAGAAGTTTGCTGTTTACAATCATAGTCAAGCTGAGTTGACTATCTTTGATGGTAGGAAAATTTGTCAGGACAGTTCACCTCATTGCACTTCAGCCACCACTGCTGTACAGATAATCAAGAAGTCTAGAGGGAGATTTCTATAACTGGGCTCTTAAGGGTCAGTAGCTTTGTGATATCTGTTGGTTCGGTAATGTGCTGATAGAAATGTGCTAATAACGATTTGGAGCTTTGAGAATCTAACCCAATGTGTGTCTCATTCCTGAAGTAAAACCTTGATTAGCCTTGGACACCAGTGGGAATCTTTTCCTTGGTAATCTATCTTTAGTAACGGCTGTTAAACTTTATTTTTACTGCTGTGGGGGGATGAAAGCCTGGCTTTATGTCGATGTAACAGAAAACTGAAAAAATATGATTAGAGCCGTTTTAATGTTCACCCAGATCCCACACCTGCAGTACAAGCCAAAACCCTTTTCTACCCACCAGGGCTAGAAGTATAGATTTGACGCAGCTGTAGTAGTGCAATGTAGCCAGTATTGGATGTTATATTTACAGTAAAACAATAGAAATATATCTACTCTGCATCTTGGGTTATGCAGATACAATGTGGTTTTTCTAGACTTAACCAGTGGCATGTGTTGTTCATGAGATCCACTTACCAACACGTAAACACTGTAATGGACCTCTTCCTAGTGGTTAATGAGTTAATAATGATGACATCAGCATAAGACGCACACTTGCCTCTGAACTACAGAGCTTGCTGTCTACTTCATTAGGAACTCAACTGGGAGTCACCCATTCCCAACATTTCATATGTCATTTCAAAGTGAAATGTTCCAACAATACTCACTGGAGTCTATTTAACTGATTCCAACAGCAGCCAAGCAATAAAATATGAACCTTTCAAGGTGCCTGAGTGGCTCACCTAGTGAGCTCAAAGCAGACATGTGCAGGACTGGCTTTTGTCCTCAAAGAGCCAGTAGCTCACCAACATCCACAGTAGAGCTCCTGGGTGTAAAGAGGAAATTAACGTGGTAATGAGATCAGAGGACACCCACTGAGCTTCACTTTTTCCAAGTTTTTCTGGGGATTTGCTTCAGTGGAGAACATAACTGTACATTCTAAACTTGAGTGAAATGGGGGTAAAATAGTAATATACTTTTTTAATCCTTCCTGAGTTTCTCATATTAAACTTGAAGTGGACAAGCACAGTTGGATGATGCATTTTCATTTGTCCCCTTATTAATCATTTCAACAGTAGTAGTATTTAGATTCACCATTGCTTGAAATTTGCCCGCTGTCCCTTATTGTGTAACTTGGGACAGTTTTCAAGTAGTGATGCAGGCATATTTTGTTCTTGGCACTCAGGGTGACTGGTGTAGTGTTAATTACACGAGATCTGTGACCAAAGAGAGAAATGCTGTGTGGAATGTGCTGTGATTTACAAGGTATTCATACAGGTACAAAACTGAAAAAAGGAAATATAACAAGTGAGGCTATTGTCAACACAACCACGGAAAAGCAGATAAATGTGAGGTGTGCTATTTGGAGCTGAGATTTAATATTTCTATTACCCAATGCACCTGTTATGATCAAAGTAATTGGACACTCGGAGACCAGCCTTCATTGAACAGCTTTCTATTGCTTTGTTTTTTGGGCTTAAAACAAAACATATTTTTATTAAAATTTTGAAAGCTTTCCAGGTAGATCTGCATTTTAAAGAAATATTGATCCAGTGATGTAAGCCTTTACAGAGTGAAAAACCGAGACACCTTCTATGTCCAACGCCGACCCTCGGAAACACATAAATGTAGGTTTTAAGGTACCAAAATACAATTTAAATATCAGAGTTGCATTTCATCACTTGTGTTACAGATTTGTAAGTTTAACTACCGGTAATGCAAAAAATAATAGGAAAAAGGACTGTAATTGTAGGCACTCAAAATGGTTTTAACTAGAATGTTTTTTCACAACTGTTTGTTACACTTGCAATGCATTACAAAGATATCTCATCTGGGTTAACTAAAAACTTGTATTCATTGAAACGTGCACAAGACAGGGTAAAAAAAATGGTGAACGGTCAAACTATGTGACTCAATAAAAATAAAAACAAGTCATTGCCAACTGCATTACCCTTCTGCTGCACTTCACAAAACAGCAATGCGAATTGAGGTACCTCTCTGTTCACATTACTGTAGCCAACCAATCTGATTTAAACACAAAATATATAGGCACACACTTCAGATACTTTAGATGAGAACAGTCCTAAATGCAGGACCATTCTTTCTGTACCACATGTAGTGCATAGCAAGTAAGATATATGGAATCATTTTGTTTGCTATAATCTATTTAGAAAAGTAGAAAACAGTAGTTAGGGAGTTAGTGAAGGAACAGGCTGAAACGTGACTTAGTTTTTATTTAAAGTTGTATCTGAGAAAGCTTTAAAAGGGTCAGTGTCTTCAAGTATTTTAGAATACTTCAGCTTTTTGTTTACTGCCCTATTTTGGAATTTGATTTTAAAAGTTGGGTGCTAGGCCAATTAACTTGCAAGTGCTCTTCCCTTCATGCAACAGCCCCTTGCAATTTAGGTTGAGCGTTTCAGTTTTACCCACTGCTGTGAATTTCATAGCCTCAATCTGCAATTTCCCAAAAGCCTCAATATTTTTTATCACCTGGCTTAGTATGAAAAGAGGCACCTGTAATGAAAAGCAGACCACCGGGTGCTTGACTGCATACCAGCAATTGCATTTGGCATCTGAACGGTAGTGGGCTCAGCTCAGGACTGCCAAATCAGTCAACCACTTTGCATTAAAATTCTGCGCTATTATAAATCTTTGCAACATTGACCCTTTGAGTTGGCGAATGGCAGAGATATATAAACCGTTTCTGCAGTCATGCTAATGAACAATTCCAAATTCTTTATTAGGCAATCCAGCAACCTTTTCATGTAACTTTAATTTCATACTTACTGTTTAGTGTTGTGTTATTTTACAGTAACTCAACCAACTATGAACAACACAGTATGTAAATGTGCTAGTGTCAAGTTCCATTATTGGTAGTGTTCAGTAAAAATTAGGGGTGGGCAACGATATGAACATTGTATATCGGTATTGTACACATATTTCAATATTGATAATATCGAAGTCTCCCAAAATACAGAAATATAATAACACAATTGCAGTATCAAACATATATGCATATATAGACATTAACAGATATTTCCATATGAAAAGCAATAACTTACTTTAACTTAGTGGTGCTTTGCTTCACAATATCCATGGAGAAAAACAAGGTCTTGTTATATTGTTTTACTATTCCATCATCATGACTCATGACACATCTAAAAGTATTAAGTATGGTGTCAAGCTGAATTTTGCATTATTTTGAGATGTGTTTTGAAGTTTTAAAAGTACATCTCATTTATAATACCGAAAGTTCACATTTTAAAAATACATTAATAATGGCGTTAGTAATCACACAGACAAAATGCAATGAACTGCTGGTGCATGCGCATATCTCAAAATAATGCTAATAGTGCTTAATGCAGCATGCACATAGCCTTTGGTACCTAAATGCCAATCAAGGGAATAAAATGGTGAAATAATACTTTAGTGTGTGATGTTTGCCTAAGAGACTGACAAAGATTGGTATGTATAGGGTTTGTTGTAGAGGTCTTCACCGGTCGGGTCGGGTCCGATTTTGTTTACTCAGTAATACACAAACTGTCGATTACTATTAAGAGGCTCTCTTTCTTACTAAAAGTCATTGTTTATAATTCCTGTTGCGTGGATTGGCTTCCCCCAGTAGCACATGACACGGCTTGCAGAGCGCAGCAGCACACACGTGAGCCGCATCGAAGGGGTTTCTTTTAGATCATTCTTAAAAGTTGGAGTAATGGATTTGTTTATGAAGGACGTAAAAGAAAAACTTAAGCAAAATGAATTCCATGAATAAAAGCTCACAGAAAAATGCAAGTCTGCAGTGTGGGAATCATTTGTTGTTATTGTGGACAAAGAAGGAAAACCAGTTTTGCAAAACACAAATTTTACATCTCAATTCCATTTGCTCTTGTGTTAAGTTTATAATAAAATCACGCATTTACGAGATCATACTTCAGTTCATTTTATTTTCAGATAATGTATTTATCTTTGTAGACCTGGATCCGACCGGACCGGGTCAGATCCAGGTCTAATAACAAGAATTTTTCATCGGGTCGGGTAAATAATTGTCAGGTTGATTAATTTGGACCCGTGACGACCTCTAGTTTGTTGTATATTACCATAAAATAAACTTGATTATACTGTGTTTGTATTTTTAGCAGCATTAGCAATAAAAAGTATGTCTCTGTGAGTGTACGTGAATTATTTTTTTAATCCCACGATGTCACGATATGGAAATTATTATCGATATCATATCAAAATAGCGATATTTCTTATATTTGCACTTCTGAACAATATCATTTTTAAAACTATTTATCATGCCCATACCATACCCATAAGACAAAATTTGACATATAACTAGAAATTCCTTTTCTAATGAAACAGTGATTCATCTTATTGGCAAAATTAAATGATAGATATACACAAGCCTCAATAACCCACTCTGCTGATAACTTCATATTTTTATGCCTTTGGACTAGGAACATACAGTGGCTTCATTTTTACCTTTTATGGTGACATTCAAACACATTTTCATTCGCTGGTAACAGTACAGCCACAGCAGAGTTAATCAAAGCACAAATAATTGAATAACTGCGGAAACGTGTCATTTTCAACAGGTGCATACCAGAACAATGCAACCATTCTCAATATTCCATCTGTATGAAGGAACAACTGTAAAAAGACTACATTTTTAAAGATATAAATTCCTCCATTTATTCCCAATTAATAGATGTTTAGAAAATCCAGAAACTAAAATTGAGCAGCTGACAAGTCTATATAATGTATCCACAGTTTGTATTTTATATACAGTGCCTTGCATAAGTATTCACCCCCCTTGGACTTTTCCACATTTTGTAGTGTTACAACCTGGAATTAAAATGGATTTAATTAGGATTTTTTGTCACTGATCTACACAAAATAGTCCATAATGTCGAAGTGGGGAAAAAAATCTACATATTTTTCAAAATTATTTACAAATAAAAAACTGAAAAGTCTTGATTGCAAAAGTATTCACCCCCTTTGCTGTGACACCCCTAAATAAGCTCTGGTGCAACCAATTGCCTTCAGAAGTCACATAATTAGTTGAATGGAGTCCACCTGTGTGCAATTAAATTGTCACATGATCTCAGATTAAATACACCTGTTTCTGGAAGGCCCCAGAGTTTGTTAGAGAGCATATCTAAACAAACAGCATCATGAAGACCAAGGAGCTATCAAAACAAGTCCGGGATAAAGTTCTGGAGAAGCACCATTCAGGGTTAGGTTATAAAAAAATATCCCAAACTTTGAACATCCCCCGGAACACCGTTAAATCCATTATTAAAAAATGGAAAGAATATGGCACAACCACGACTCTGCCTAGAGAAGGCCGTCCACCAAAATTCAGTGAGCAGGTAAAGAGGGCATTAGTCAGAGAAGCAACCAGGAGGTCAATGGTAACTCTGAAGGAGCTGGAGAGATCCAGCTGAGATGGGAGAAACCATCCATGGGACAACTATAACCTGGACGCTCCACAAAGCTAGGCTTTATGGGAGTGGCGAGAAGAAAGCCATTGCTGAAAAAAACCCATATCAAATCCCGTTTGGATTTTGCCAAAAGGCATGTGGGAGACACAGCAAACATGTGGAAAAAGGTTCTCTGGTCTGATGAGACCAAAATTGAACTTTTTGGCCTCAGCGCAAAACGCTATGTGTGGCGCAAAGCCAACACTGCTAATCACCCTGAGAACACCATCCCCACGGTGAAGCATGGTGGTGGCAGCATCATGTTATGGGGATGCTTTTCATCGGCAGGGACTGGGAAACTGGCCAGGATTGAGGGCAAGATGGATGGAGCCAAATACAGGGAAATTCTAGAGGAAAACCTGTTTCAGTCTGCAAGAGACCTGGGACTGGGGCGGCGGTTCACCTTCCAGCAGGACAATGACCCTAAACACACAGCCAAAGCTACACTGGAGTGGTTTAAAAACAAGAACGTGAATGTCTTAGAATGGCCCAGTCAAAGCCCAGACCTCAATCCGATTGAGAATCTGTGGCAAGACTTGAAAATTGCTGTTCACCAACGGTCCCCATCCAACTTGACAGAGCTTGAACAATTTTGCCAAGAAGAATGGGCAAAAATTGCAGGATCCAGATGTGCAAAGCTGGTAGAGACTTACCCAAAAAGACTCACAGCTGTAATTACCAAGTATTGACTCAGGGGGGTGAATACTTATGCAACCAACAAATGTCTTTTTTTTTGTTTAATTAACTTTTGTGTCAGAATAAAAAATATTTTGGACCTTCAAAGTGTTAAGTATGTTGTGTAAATCAAATGGTAAAAATCCAAATTAAATCCATTTTAATTCCAGGTTGTAACACAACAAAATGTGGAAAAGTCCAAGGTGGGGTGAATACATATAATCAAGCAGAAAGATACTGTCTGTCTACTACAATGCTTAATTTTAACAGTGGTCCTGACCAATATAGGGCAATGTCAATAATTAAGGAACTGGTGTTGGTCACAATCATTAATTTTAGTGGAGTTGACCAAACCTTATTTTTCTTGTTGATTTGTGAAAGACCCGGGTTTTAAATTTCCCGATACTACCCGGGTCTCGATTTATTAATTTGAGAATTTAAATAAAATGTAGAAAATATGACAATACAGTTCAGAGATGAAAGTGAAGAGAAGTAAAAAAAAAAAAATAAAAAAAAAGAAAAGCTGTAAAGTGTCAGGAATCTGGGATCCACTGCTGTGTTGGATTGTTTGCTCAGGAGCCCAAATTGAATGAAGTGAAGATTCAGATTACACCTGAAATTAGAATATATACCAAATAAGTGAACAGAACAGCACCTGCCAAGCAGAATTAGATCAATTATTTATTTATTTATTTATTTATTTATTGACAAGTCAGGACAGTAGGGTCTGTGAAACTTGATGCAAGTATCCAGTCAAATAAAGTTGAGGTAAAATATATATTTAGTTTCTAATGAAATCTATTTTTTCTTACCTGTGCACAAGGGCTGAAATAAATGTTGTACAGCATGTCTTTTCTTTTAATGTTCTTGTTCCTTTGGAAACATCTGGCTCCTTTGGGCTGCAGTGTGGAGTAGTTGTTAGGGTTCTGGACTCTTGACCGGAGGGTCATGGGTTCAATCCCAGGTGGAGGACACTGCTGCTGTACCCTTAAGCAAGATACTTCACCTGAATTGCACCAGTAAAAACCCAGCTGTATGAATGGGTAATTGTATGTCAAATAAATAAATGATGTGATATCTGTATAATGTGATATCTTGTAACAATTGTAAGTCGCCCTGGATAAGGGCGCCTGCTAAGAAATAAATAATAATAATCTCAGATGCTACTTGTTTACGTCAGAAAGTCACTCCCTTTTAATTGTTAAAGGTCAAAAAAGTACTATGTACAATTTCAATTGTTCTTGTTCATTTCTATTTTTGTGGCACCTTCCTTTCCCTCCTGTTTTTTGAGTTTTAATAATAATAAAAATAAAAATAATAATAATAATAATAATAAACATTGAACCTTCAAAAGAAGCCACACAAAATACTTTCAGTGTGGCACAAACAAGGCAAGAGCTCCTGAACTTGAGCTAATCATCCACTAGTTAGGCTTATTTGCAATACTAAGCATTTTATATTGTAAATGTTTATTTTAAGCACAAAGTTGACGTTTTCTGCTTCATTTTATGTTACCATGGAAAAAATGTAAGAAAATATAGTGCTAATAAAAACAAAGACTAATTGCTTATGTCATGTAAGTTTAATAAAAAGCTGGCACACCCACAATTCATGGAAGTCTGCACCCCTAGCAGACTGAAAGCCACCAGGGAGATGGAAGAGAGTTGAAACAGCTGGATTCAGATCGGCAGAAGCAGGGAAAAAAAGAAACTTAGTCAAACACAACCAACAGAAATCCAAACATCCAACAAATTTGAGCCACTTCAACATTTAGATGACCAAAACCAACATCAAGAGAATGAAAGAAACAACATCCAGGACCCTATACACAGTGCTGGCCAGGCAGCAAAAAGAAGGGAGGTCATGATTGTTGGGGACTCCATATTGAGGAGGCTGTGTGGTCCAGTGGTTAAAGAAAAGGGTTTGTAACCAGGAGGTCCCCGGTTCAAATCCCACCTCAGCCACTGACTCATTGTGTGACTCTGAACAAGTCACTTAACCTCCTTGTGCTCCGTCTTTCGGGTGAGACGTAATTGTAAGTGACTCTGCAGCTGATGCATAGTTCACACACCCTAGACTCTGTAAGTCGCCTTGGATAAAGGCGTCTGCTAAATAAACAAATAATAATAATAATAATAATAATAATAATAATAATAATAATAATACTGAAAAACACAGCAAGTTCAGTTCACAGTTTGGACCCCCTTACTACAACAGTGTGCTGCCTTCCAGGAGCCTCTGTCAAGCACATCACTGATAACGTGGACAGGCTCCTAGAACGAACAGGACACGACCTGGTAGTAGTCGTCCACATCGGTACAAACAACATTGAAAGAGACAGGCCAAGATCCCTGCAAAACAAATTCAGAGAGCTAGGAAGGAAATTAAAAGACAAGACCAAAACTGTGGTATTTTCTGGCATACTTCCGGCACCTTGCAAAGGACCATATGGACAGCTGGAAATACAAAATCAAAATGCATGGATGAAATCGTGGTGCACACAGGAAGGCTTCATCTTTCTTGAACATTGGAGCACATTCTACAACAAGGACTATCTATATAGGTGGGACAGACTACACTTAAACAGAAAGGGAACCAATCTACTCGGAGAAAGGATCCTTGAGGAAGTCCAGAAGCATTTAAACTAGAAAGGAAGGAGGGAGAAAACAAAAAAAACAGAAGGGAGACTACATCAAAACAAAGGCAACAACTCAGGTAAGACAGCTATTAAATGTATTTATCTTAATGCTAGAAGTCTCAGAAACAAAATGTTAGAACTTCAAGCTACTGCACTAACAAATAACTACGATGTGATAGGTGTTACAGAAACTTGGTTGTCTGAGAGTGATGGAGACGAATATAATATTAGTGGGTACACACTGTATAGGAAAGACAGGTGGAGGTGTAGCGCTATATATAAGAAATAGTCTTGAAGCCCAGGTGTTAAATCTGGACAAAGAAAACAACGCTGAATCAATATGGGTCAGAATAATAGGACAAAAATTCAAAGGGCATAATAATAGGAGCATGCTATAGGCTGCCAAATTCAGATGCCGAGCAAAATAATCTGTTATCCAATGACATTAGAAATGCATGTAGAAAAGGAGAAGCCATACTAAATGGGGGATTTCAACTTCCCCCATATAAAATGGGAAAACCTGGTGGGGAGCACGACGGACGAAATTGAAATGGTGGAAATGACAAATGACTGTTTTCCTAACAAAATTTGTCAAGGCACCGACTAGAGGGGAGGCATGCCTTGATTTAGTCTTTTCAAATAATGAAGACAGAATAACTAAAACAGAGGTCAGAGAGCCATTGGCAAACTCAGACCACAACATGGTCTCATTTGAAGTGATTTTTAAAATCCCAAAAGTAATGACTAAAGCTAAGGTTTACAATTTTAGAAAAGCAAACTATGAAGGTATGAAACAGAGACTAACAGAAGTAGATTGGAGTAAAATAGAGAAAACATCCACAGAAAAAGTATAGCTGTTTTTTAAAAATGTAGTACTAGAGGCGCAAAATAATTACATCCCAAAGGTAGACAAATCTAAACCTAAAACAAAATGGCCAAAATGGTTTAATAGATCAATAGAAAAAAATATTCAGCGAAAAAAGGCACTTTACAGAGCATTTTAAAAGGGACCAAAAACAAAGTACACAGAAAGAATACTTCGAACTGCAAACGCAAGTCAAAAACGAAGTTAGAAAGGCCAAGAGAGAGATAGAAATGAACATTGCTAAGGGGACTAAAACCAATTCCAAAATGTTTTTCCAATATTATAACAGCAAGAGAACATTCAAAGAGGAGGTTAAATGTCTAAGAGACACAAATGGCAAAATCATAGACGAAGAAAAAAAAAATAGCAAATATATTAAATTGATTACTTTTCACAGGTTTTTACAAAGGAGGACACAGACAACATGCCCCACATGTCGACCTGTTCCTATCCAGTTTTAAATAACTTCAGCATAACAGAGGCAGAAGTGTTAAAGGGACTAGGGGCTCTTAAAATAAACAAATCCCCTGGGCCGGATGAGATCCTCCCAATAGTACAGAAATAAATGAAAGATGTTATTTATAAACCGCTAACCAAGATCATGCAACAGTCTCTTGACACAGGGGTAGTACCAACAGACTGGAAAATAGGAAACGTAATACCGATCCACAAAAGGGAGACAAAACCGAACTACCAATAAGCCTGACTTCTATTATATGTAAACTTATGGAAACTATAATAAGATCCAAAATGGAAAATTACCTATATGGTAACAATATCCTGGAAGACAGTCAGCGTAGTTTTAGGACAGGGAGATTGTGTCTAACTAATCCCAGTAATGTTGTTGAAGCTGACACCCTGGGATCCTTCAAGAAGCTGCTTGATGAGATTCTGGGATCAATAAGCTACTAACAACCAAACGAGCAAGATGGGCTGAATGGCCTCCTCTCGTTCATAAACTTTCTTATGTTCTTATGTTCTAACTAATATTTGAAAATAATTAAATACAGATTCCAGAAAGTAACTATTATTTGAAACTGTTTACATATGGTTTGTGGAAAGCAATTATAAATATGAGTAAAGTAGTTGAAATACATTGAAATCATAAATATGTAACTGTAACATACTGCAGCCTAATTATTATCCTGCATTCTAAGCAGGTTAAGTCCTGTCCTTGTTAACCACTCAATTATCTTTTGGAAACTGCTCTATTTGAGTTAGATTTAATTTGATCAATTAATTGAAATATTTGAACATTTTATTTCAGTGGGTAAATATTTGAAAACAATGAAATCTCTTTAACCACTGGTTTAATGGCCTGTTTTGAAGTTATTGAATTGAACATGTTTAGCATTTTCCTCCTTAGAAATCCTCCTCCACCACCATGTGGTAATTGCAGGACTTGGTACATAAACATTAGGTTTTAGTTTTTTTATTATTCATTAGCTATTTGGGAATAGTTATAGATAGATAAATAGATAGATAGATAGATAGATAGATAGATAGATAGACAGATAGACAGATAGATAGATAGATAGATAGATAGATAGATAGATAGATAGAGATAGATAGATAGATAGATAGATAGATAGATAGATAGATAGATAGATAGATAGATAGATAGATAGAGATAGATAGATAGATAGATAGATAGATAGATAGATAGATAGATAGGAAGGAGGCTGTGTGGTCCAGTAGTTAAAGAAAAGGTCTTGTAACCAGAAGGTCCCCGGTTCAAATCCCACCTCAGCCACTGACTCATTATGTGACACTGAGCAAGTCACTTAACTTCCTTGTGTTCCGTCTTTCTGGTGAGACGTAATTGTAAGTGACTCTGGAGCTGCAGGTGTCTGCTAAATAAACAAATTATATATATATATATATATATATATATATATATATATAAAAAAATTAGGGGTGTCAATTAATCACACACTTCTGCGATTAATGTGTTCATTTTTTTCGGAAATTAATCGCATTGAGGCTTTCTGCACACCGTACTTCAATCCCAGCTGCAGCTGCATTGGATTGAGTGTCTGAGTGCAGTTATTGTTTAAATAGCAAGTCACTGAACCGCGTAATGTTGCACTAAAAATGAATGGGAGTTTTTTTTTTTTTAATGTTCTGACAGCTCACTGGACAGAAAGATGCTTACTTGTCTACTGTCAAAGTGAGTTCGAGTATCACACACGAGTACATCTAGTCGGGTTCGGGTCGGGTCGGGTTAAGCCCGCCTCACACAGCCTGACTCAAGCCGTCCCGACTCATCTCATCTGAGTATGCAAAGGTTCTGCGATCAGTTTTGCTCAGACTGGGTGTCGCACACTGCTAAGACTGAATTACTGACCACAACTAGATACTGGTGATTACTATGTATGCACATTTAATTAATACTGCCCTGTACACATTTTTGTATTAACTTAGCCCATGATAGCGACCCTCACATTATGCATGGCATCGTATGCTGATTAGACGCCGGAGACAGCGCCGCGAGGCAACCAAAAGAATCGCTTAGCCTATTAATTTACAGTACCTATTGACAAGCGTTTCAGGCAGTGTTTGACTTTTTATATAGTTTGTCTACTACACTTTAGCCTGCTGATTTTTATTTGACTTTGGTGTTTTTTGGTGGATCTAGGGGCTTGTGATTTGTGACCTATTGGAGATCGACACACCGGTTACTTCTGTTTAGTGCAGTACGAAAATATAGGCTGCCAGTAGATTGATAATAAAAATGTAAATTGATAATTTACCTTTGATTAGTAAACGCCTAAAAAAACCTATTCAAATGTGCACATTTTTTTGAATTCAGATCAATTCAAGACTAATATATGTTTACCTGTGGAACTAAAGCTGTCAGTATGGGGAGGCAGTGTGGTCCAGTGGTTAAAGAAAAAAGGCTTGTAACCAGGGGGTCCCCGGTTCAAATCCCACCTCAGCCACTAACTCATTGTGTGACCCTGAGCAAGTCACTTAACCTCCTTGCGTTCCGTCTTTCGGGTGAGACGTATTTGTAAGTGACTCTGCAGCTGATGCATAGTTCACACACCCTAGACTCTGTAAGTCGCCTTGGATAAAGGCGTCTGCTAAAATAAAACAAAACAGTATTCCGCCAACTTGTGACAAGTTACATCACTTAAACCTGCTTCACCATTGGTTGACACCCTTATGATTAATCGGTCTCAGTCAGTCTTGGTCGACAACCGCCGCACACAGACAGACTGATCACATCTGAACGAAACTGCGTCTGAAAAAGATTCAACATGTTCAATCTTCAAATCTGAAGACATCCCGACTGAAATCTGCATAATCTTGGTTTTAAGGGCACGCACACTGATACGATTCATCCAAACTCTGTACGGCCAGTTGAGATGAGATGAGTCTGGACTGCTTGTGATAGTTTTATTTTCTTGTTAGGAAATGTTGTATATGTGGCTGTTGTACTGTCTCGCGGCGCAACAGCATACTTCTACTGGTTTAGGGCGTGTTGTTTGAATGAGTTGTTTGCATTGCATCTATGTGGCTATCCAATCAAGTTAACCTGCAGTCATATGATGCGGCATGCGGCATGTGTTTTTCTTGGTGCATGCACCTGTGCATCCAGTTTTACTGGTGAAGTGTCATGGTGGCTGGTGGTGTTGACGAGCCTGTCACTAAAAAGCAAAAAAGGGGGAAAAAACGCAGTGGGGGAAAAAAATGGATTCAATCATATGCCCGTGGTCAAGTCATCTAATTAGGATTAGGGTTATAATTAGGATTTCACGGCTATTTCGCGGACCTCTTAAACATTAAATACACCAAGTATTTCAGAGCACTATAAAAGCCTAAAAATAGTGGTACTTGCTTCCTTACTAAAACAGAGTGCTGTCATTTGTTTAAAGGCAAGCATGCAACATCTCCCAACAGTTGCTGCCGACATTGTTTGTCTAGTGTGGATTTGCCCATACATTGAGACTGCACGTCTGCATCCACTGAATTGGTTGGAAGTGTAAGGCAAAGCTTTGCCAAGTTATACAGATGTGGACATCAATTAGAAACAGTCCCAAAACTCGGTTACCCAAAGGTATCTGGCATTCTTTAATAAAGTCAATATATGCAGCATGTTCGTTGTCATGTTATTTGTCCCATCCAGGAATTTATTTTATAAGTACCGAGTTAAAACAAAGAAAACGTGCCTATTCGGGTCTAAAATTCTAACCTAGTTTAAAAAATAAACAGCAGGTTGTTTGGACCGAGGTAGCTGTGGTTGACTGTATCTGTAGTGCTGATTTACATCTGACACAGGAATCCTTTATTGTCTGTGCTGACTTTCCAGTTTGTTTTCTGAAAGCTGCTGTTTGTTTTACATTCTATTCAGCAGCCTCTGTAGTAGCCTTTTGTTTAATGTGTGATTCTGAAGTTCCAGCAATCGATCGTGTTTTCTTTAAGTCACATTACAAAATGTGCAAAACAATTACCTCCATCTGCATGTACAGTTTCTTTGGGAAATGTCTTGACACGATCCTCAGCCGAAATATACTTTGCTTGTTTTGCTTTGTCGTCCGTATTTGGTATTTTACGTCCAATGCTGAAAACTAGATTTCAGCAACCTGAATCAAAACAATGCAGCACTGTCCCACCCCGTACTGCACAGTACAGCAGGTCATAGAAAAAACGGTGCAGACGCACTGATAGGCTGATTAAAATATTGTTGTTGTAGTGACCGAGCAAGTAAGAATTAGACAGAGCCAGGAGTACGAAAAAGCAGACGGACGTTTTATTCTCCCGCCATCTTAGCACTACATCTTTTCAGAACACTCGTTACATTTTCGTATCCCATTTTCTACTAGCGCCCTCAAGCGGACGACGCTGAATATTATTATTTAAGTTTGTAGACACAACATTTCCCCTGTTTGTAGAATCAACCATATATTTAAACAGTAACCGTCCCCGTATAAACACTAAATAATAACATCATGTAACGTAAATTAATAATCACCAGTAAGCCATGTATTACTAGACTGGAAGGAAAATTATTCAACTTACAAATGGTTTATATATATATTTTTTTCTCTGTCCAGTTCACATTTGCTATTGAACATAGTCCTTGAGCCAAGCTGGGTTACATCTTATCCTTTGCGTTCTTGCTGGTGCATCTGAAAGTGTTCCAAGGCGATTCGGTACTTGAACTGCGGCTGAAGTTGGTGTAAGTGACAGTTCTGGGTACAGGGTAAGGTGAGACGCGTTCCACGTCTTTCCGTCGCTAAGAACATAAGTACTTGGTCCCTTCTTCTTTATCACCTCAGCTGGCTTATTAAATTTAGGAGTCCCCTTTTTGACGTGAAGAGGATTCTTGATGCGCACACAATCACCCTCCTTAAAGGCAGGAACTTTAGCCCCTCTTTTCTTGTCAGTGTAAGTTTTCGTTTTCTCTTGCATTTTTCTCACCCTGTCGCGAACCTGTCGATCTGTAGCCGAACCAAAAGTAGCAATCGGCAGTACATTAAGCTTAGTGCGCATTTTCCGTCCATATAGTAATTCAAAAGGCGATATGCCTGTAGTTGCATGTGGCGTGGCTCTGTAGCTGTGGAGAAATTCAGGAACAGATGTTTTCCACTGCTTCCTCTCATGGTCTGCGGTCTGTATGCACTCCTTCAGGACACGATTAAAACGTTCAATTGCCCCATTTGCCCGTGGATAATATACAGAAGACCTTATGTGTTTTATGTCCCTGTCCTTAAGAAAAGCAGCGAAGGCAGCTGACGTAAACTGCGGTCCGTTGTCACTGACCAGTTCGTACGGGTTCCCTTTGTCGCTGAAGACAGAAGTCAGAACGGAACAAATGACATCTGATGTAACATGCGATGCAAAGGCAACCTCCGGCCACTTGCTATAGCAAGTAGGGTAATCGCATAACGACAGTCCCAAGCGCCAGATTCGAAAGGGCCTACAATGTCAATTGCAAGCTTTTGCCATGGCCCCTCAGGTAATTGTACTGGTTGCAAAGGCGCAACGTGCGTTTTAGCAGTCTTGTCATTCAGCTGACAGGGTTGACAGGACGCAATTGTAGCTTGAACTAGAGCATCCATCTTCGGCCACCAGTAAAGATCACGTAGGCGCTGTTTAGTGCGCACGACCCCCTGATGGCTTTCGTGAGCCAAAGCAACAAGGGTCGGTCTCAGTGCTGTTGGTACAATAAGGCGGTTCAAGCCTCTAAAAATGTACTGGTCTTTACAGCCAGTTCGTGTCGCATTGGAAAGTACGGTGCTATTTCTGGCGTAACAGTCTTAAGTGATTTTGGCCATCCGTGTGCAATCTGGTTACGTAAAGCACTCAGTTCAGGGCAAGCTGCACAAGCCGAAGCAAAATCAGAGACTGAGAGCGAACTATGCACAGTGGAAAGTAAAGCAACGAATTCAGGTTCCATGTCCGGTTCGAATCAGGAGCAGCAGGTAAAGGTAGTCTGGAGAGGCAGTCAGCAGTTGCATTCTGAGAACCTGGACGGTACATGACGCCATAGCTGAAGCAGAGCAACCGTGCCGACCATCTGGCAATGCGCATTCCTGCGCGTCCTATGCCTTTAGTGGGGAGCAAAGTAGTCAGTGCTTGATGATCCGTCGCGAAGAGTAAAGCGGCTGCCCCACAAGTACGTTCTCCATTTTTCCACTGCCCAAACACAAGCAAGTGCCTCTTTCTCAACTGTTGAGTATTTGCGCTCAGCAGCAGAAAGCGCGCGTGAAGCAACGCTACTGTACGCTCAGTTCCATCCGTGTGTATCTGAGTTAAGACTGCGCCCAAGCCGTAGTCGGAAGCATCGGTAGAAACTAACGTTTGCAAAGCAGGGTCGAAAATAGCAAGTGCGGAACTGTACACAATCAGGTGTTTAATTTGCTCAAAGCTGCGCTGTGCATCATCAGTCCATACGAATTCCATCTCCTTTCTGAGACAAGCACTCATAGCTTCAACCACAGTGGCATAATTCGGCAAGAATTTTGAGTACCACGAGGTAAGTCCCAGAAAAGAACGTAGTGTAGATGCATCAGTTGGGGCAGGTGCATTAAGGATAGCAGCGACATGTTCAGTGTCGGGCAGTAGTCCGTTTGCAGTGATCACATGACCGAGAAAGCGGAGACTGTCTTGGTGAAAAGTACATTTCTCAGCATTGAGTTGTAATCCTGCCTCTTTCAGTCGTAGTAAAACAGCCTGCAGGTTACGGTCGTGATCAAGTGAAGATTCCCCGTATATTATGATATCATCTAAGTAGTTTTGCACTCCAGGAAGTCCTTGCAGGATTAATGACATCATTTTCTGAAAGGCAGCTGGAGCCGATGCTAACCCGTAGGGCACACAGCAGTACCTGAACAGTCCTTCATGCGTAATAAACGCAGTTAAGTCACGGCTCTCTTCATGCAAAAGAACCTGATGGTAAGCACTCTGTAAATCAATAGTAGAAAAGATAGTGGCACCTCGGAGTTCAGAAAACAGTTCTTCAATGTGTGGAAGCGGGTAGCTATCAATGATAATGGCCTTGTTAGGTTCACGTAAGTCCACACACAAGCGAATGTCCCCAGATTTCTTTTGAGTAACAACAATAGGTGAAACCCAGGCAGACGCATCAATACGCTCTATGATGTCAGCATCCAGCAATCGTTGTATTTCAGCCGAGACTGCGCTTCTGACAGATAGCGGCAGCCGGCGTAACTTTTGTTGCACAGGAGTCACGGTAGTACGGATCTTAACACGGTGCACAAAGCCCTTCGCGCATCCCACCGTCTTAGGGTTGCTGGAAATGGAAGCAGACAACTGTAACACAGGTGCAGGCAAAGTAGATTTGGAAGACTGAACTGTATTCCCTGAAATTTGTAAGTGTAAAGTAGTTACCAAGTCCATGCCTAGTAAGGGAGTGCCGAGCTTGACGATATAGAAAGTTGCTGGAGCAGTTACATCATCGTGCAGTACTTGTGCGGAAAGACAACCGAGCACCGGTAAGTTAGTTTTTGTGTAGGTGACAAGTTTCACTGTAGGTGGTGTCAGAGGAGAGTCACTGAAGTAACGCAGGTAAAGGCTTTCAGGCAGGACTGATACAGAAGCGCCAGTGTCAACAACAAGGTCAATAGGGTATGCGATTGCATCCGACGCTTGAATAGTAATAGTGCACACTATTTTATTTTTTCTTTGCGCGGTGTCATGTAAGCACAGAACTGTAAGCTCTGGAACTTCCACTTCATGCACTGGGAGTTTCTGGGCAGAACGGCACACTCGAGCAAAATGTCCCGTTTTACCACAGTTCTTACATTTAGCTTTCAGAGCAGGGCACCCCGGAACATTTGCCAGGTGATTTGCAGAGCCACAGCGGAAACAAGCGCGAGATTGCTGAGTTTGCTTTAAAGCAGAGTCAGTGCTTGTGTTTGGTGTATGATGGAACTGCTTGTCCCGATGTTTATATTTGAAGGTTGTCTTTATAATTTGCACTGGTTGCTGACGCCCGCACGATTGACTGAGCATGCTCTAAGGCGGACTCAATCTGGCATGCTAGTTGTATGGTTTTCTGTAACGTGAGGTTTTGTTCCAACAAAAGTCGTTCGCGAATTCGTGTACATGATGACTTCTCAACAATCTGATCCCGAAGCATTTCGTCAGCCTTATCAGCAAAGTCACAAGTAACAAGAAGTTCACGTAATGCAGTAATGTATTGTATTATGCTTTCCTGAGGCCTCTGGGCCCTTTGTCGGAATTTATGTCGCTCGACCACAACATTCACTTTAGGGTTAAAGTAGGTTTTAATGTGGCAACAGCGCCATCATACGTCGTCCCTGTATCTGGCAACGTGTAAAAGATCCGCTGTCCTTCTGTCCCCAAGCAGTGAAGCAGGACTGCACGTTTTCTTGTCTCAGGCCAGTCATCCCCCGTAGCATTGATAACAAGTAGGTAGTTATCAAACATCTTCATCCATGTCGGGAACGGTATTGCAGGCTCCCCAACACACAGAAGAAATAAAGCAGGTAGCGGAACAACAGCTGTAGCCATCCTCGTCGCCAATTTGTAGTGACCGAGCAAGTAAGAATTAGACAGAGCCAGGAGTACGAAAAAGCAGATGGACGTTTTATTCTCCCGCCATCTTAGCACTACATCTTTTCAGAACACTCGTTACATTTTCGTATCCCATTTTCTACTAGCGCCCTCAAGCGGACGACGCTGAATATTATTATTTAAGTTTGTAGACACAACAGTTGTCATCTGAACAGTAAACAAGAACGTTAACCGCTTTGGAGTATTTTTTTTTTTTTAAATTACATCTCTCTAAGTTAACGCATTGCCAAACGAGAGCGCGCTTTTGAGAGCAATTCGAGTTGCCAATGAGAGGACAGGTAAGTTAGCAGTAGTATCGATAAAAATAAACAAAAAACCAACGACTTGACCTAACAATGCTTGTACATATCTTGCTACGCTAGCCGTCCCCCAGATAAGTTGAAGTAGTAACGTTACCTAACTTATGGTAGAAGCCAGCTGGAGTTATCTAGCCAGCTAGCAAGCACCACCGGTACCTAGCTAATGTGGTCAACTGGGTAACGTTAGCTAACGTTAGATTAAATAATATCCCAAATAATGAGCATCATTAGTAGCATCAGTGTTGGAATCGCTTTTCTCTGTTCTGACCTGAGATCGTGTTGCTGTTCCTTTTTATCCAGGCGAGTTTGTTCGTTAACGTTAGCTAACGTCACCCTGTTTATTATATTTACATTTTAGTCATTTAGCAGACGCTCTTATCCAGAGCGACTTACAGTGCAAAAAATGTACAACATATATATATATATATATATATATATATATATATATATATATACAGCTCTGGAAAAAATTAAGAGACCACTGCAAAATTATCAGTTTCTCTGGTTTTACTATTTATAGGTATGTGTTTGGGTAAAATGAACATTTTTGTTTTATTCTATAAACTACTGACAACATTTCTCCCAAATTCCAAATAAAAATATTGTCATTTAGAGCATTTATTTGCAGAAAATGACAACTGGTCAAAATAACAAAAAGATGCAGTGTTGTCAGACCTCGAATAATGCAAAGAAAATAAGTTCATATTCATTTTTAAACAACACAATACTAATGTTTTAACTTAGGAAGAGTTCAGAAATCAATATTTGGTGGAATAACCTGATTTTCAAGCACAGCTTTCATGCGTCTTGGCATGCTCTCCACCAGTCTTTCACATTGACGTTGGGTGACTTTATGCCACTCCTGGCTAAAATTCAAGCAGCTTGGCTTTGTTTGATGGCTTGTGACCATCCATCTTCCTCTTGATCACATTCCAGAGGTTTTCAATGGGGTTCAGGTCTGGAGATTGGGCTGGCCATGACAGGGTCTTGATCTGGTGGTCCTCCATCCACACCTTGATTGACCTGGCTGTGTGGCATGGAGCATTGTCCTACTGGAAAAACCAGTCCTCAGAGTGGGGAACATTGTCAGAGCAGAAGGAAGCAAGTTTTCTTCCAGGACAACCTTGTACTTGGCTTGATTCATGCCAAAGCTGCCCGATTCCAGCCTTGCTGAAGCACCCCAGATCATCACCGATCCTTCACCACATTTCACAGTGGGTGCGAGACACTGTGGCTTGTAGGCCTCTCCAGGTCTCCGTCTAACCATTAGACGACGAGGTGTTGGGCAAAGCTGAAAATTGGACTCATCTGGGGGTGCTTCAGCAAGGCTGGAATCGGGCAGATTTGTCTTTGTGAAGGACGCATGAATCAAGCCAAGTACAAGGTTGTCCTGGAAGAAAACTTGCTTCTTTCTGCTCTGACAATGTTCCCCAACTCTGAGGATTGTTTTTTCCAGCAGGACAATGCTCCATGCCACACAGCCAGGTCAATCAAGGTGTGGATGGAGGACCACCAGATCAAGACCCTGTCATGGCCAGCCCAATCTCCAGACCTGAACCCCATTGAAAACCTCTGGAATGTGATCAAGAGGAAGATGGATGGTCACAAGCCATCAAACAAAGCCGAGCTGCTTGAATTTTTGCGCCAGGAGTGGCATAAAGTCACCCAACATCAATGTGAAAGACTGGTGGAGAGCATGCCAAGACCATGAAAGCTGTGCTTGAAAATCAGGGTTATTCCACCAAATATTGATTTCTGAACTCTTCCTAAGTTAAAACATTAGTATTATGTTGTTTAAAATGAATATGAACTTATTTTCTCTGCATTATTCGAGGTCTGACAACACTGCATCTTTTTGTTATTTTGACCAGTTGTCATTTTCTGCAAATAAATGCTCTAAATGACAATATTTTTATTTGGAATTGGAGACATGTTGTCAGTAGTTTATAGAATAAAACAAAAATGTTCATTTTACCCAAACACATACCTATAAATAGTAAAACCAGAGAAACTGATAATTTTGCAGTGGTCTCTTAATTTTTTCCAGAGCTGTATATATATATATATATATATATATATATATATATATATATATATATATATATATATATATATATATATACAACAATATACAACAGTGCATAAGCTCATATCTGAACACGTGACAGTACGTCGAAGTCCTATTGTACCCGGTGTTAGAGGAAGTCTAATGTTATGGAGGCAGCATTAAGAAGTGTCCTCGTGCAACCCGATGTGAGTTGAAGGGGTTGTAACATGCATAGAGACTTATTAAGGAGGGGAATAAAAATGGGGAAAAACGGGAGAAAAAGTTGATAAAAGAAACTCCCCTCTCTATATAGTGCTTTATAGTTGTTGTCATTTCAGCAAAACTTTTAACAACTAGCTAGTTGCATAACCTAGCTATTATCAGTTTGTAATTAAATCTGAGCCCAGACCAGTTTTCACATCTGATCGTGTGTCAGTTTGTAATTAACTCTAACAGTTTATAATTAAATCTGTGTCCAGATCAGTCTCTATGCCTGACCTGATGTCAGTTTATAATCAGATCTGAATGCAGACCAGTCTTCACATCTGGTCTGGTGTCAGTTATAATGAAATCTGATCCCAGATCAGTTTCTATATCTGGCCTAATGTCAGTTAATCATCAAAGCTGAGCCCAGACCAGTTTTCACATCTGATCTTGTGTTAGTTATAATAATCAAATCTGAACTCAGACCAATTTTTACACCTGGTATCAGTTTATAATCAAATCTGAACCTAGACCAGTTTTGACATTTGATCTGGTGTCAGTTTGTAATCATATCTGTGCTCAGACTAGGTTTTAAATTTGACCTGCTGTCTGTTTGTTCTAATTCTATAAATAGACTAGCCTTTATATCTGAGCTCGTCTCAGTTTGTCACTAGCTAGCTACACTAGCGTATTGCTTCCATTAATGTCTGTCTCATTGGTCTTAAAGTTGGCTTTCTTGCTAGCTAGTAAATTGCCTCTAATATCTACATTGAGCTGGGCTCAGTTTTTATTATTGACATACTGTAGGATCAGTCTTACCGAGGCCCATGATCTCAGATCAGTGTCTTTATATTTCTGATCTGGGTATGTATGTATCAAACATCTCAGAGTGATCTAGCATCTGATTTCCCAAGGCTTATTCATTATGTGCTAAAAGGCTAAACTGATCCTAGATCAGCACTCCTACTCTGAGATGCTTAATACACACAATGCCTGGTCTCAGTTTATGGCACTGTCATGACACTTGTAAGTTAACTGGCATCACTTAAGTTTGTGATAAATTTTTAATAAATGTGTTTGTAATAAATTATTGTAAAGTACAGTATCACATCTGCAGTGTCTTTTTTTTTGAAGAAGAAGAACATGAGCCCAGCTCTTTCTAAGACGAAAGAAGTAGAAAAAGCTATGGCAAGAAAGGGAAGGGAAAAAGCTAAGCTTACAAGCAAAAAAGAGAGAGGGAACATTGTGAAGAAGGTAGCAGAAAGGGAAAAAAAGGCAGAAAGGGAGGAGCAGGCACAGACAGAAACGGACGAGCAGGTGCAGGCAGAAGCGGAGGAGCAGGCGCAGGCAGAAACTGAGGAGCAGATGCAGGCAGAAATAGGAAGAGTCCAGGAGGGAGACCAGGTCACCTTTGCCGAGGTGATTTCCCTTCTGGACCCCAACTCAAAAAATGGAAGAGCCATAAAGAAGGTGATAACAGTGGGAGAAATCAAGAGGAGAATTTCTCCTCCTGAATCAATGTCGGTGAAATCTCTAACAGGTTACATTAGAATGAGTAGGGAGCCAGAGAAAAGAAGATCTCTAGAAGAGCAGCTGGGTAAACATAAGTTAGTCCCTGGGAAATCGATGAGGGTATCTACTACCCTCAGTCGTATCACAGAAGGTAAGAATTTAATAAAGGAAACTACATTTGTCGAACCCTTCAATTTATTTATTAATTTAATTGTGTTTCAAATACAACATAAATGCTTTCAACTTTTGTCTTTCATTGGTAATGTATAAAAATGGAATCCAGCTGAATGTAATCAATCTAATTAAGATGTAGCAATTGTAAACATATATCTTGTGTCTTATTTGTAAGTCGCTGTGGATAACAGCATTTGCTAAATGTAGGCCCTAAATGCAAACTGGTTATTTCTTGTATTAGACCCAGAGCCTTAGGTATATAAGGCTCTGATTAGACCTATATGAAGTAATGGATCAATGTTGCTTGATTTAAACTAATATTAAAACCAAAATAATTGCTTTCCTTTGGAAATCAGTCTATTGATGCATGATAGCTAGACTGAAATTGTTCTCAGCCTTAGCTCTCAATGTTTAAGTGGTTTGATTACAAAAAGTCAATATGTCAGGGGATGCCAGTGCCCTGTCAGACGACGTAGGAATGCTGGCATCGAAGTACATCAAAGTGGAGGAGGTGGCGAAGAAGGTGGTCCCCAAAGGAGCTCCCACGGCTCAACACATTGCCAGTGTGATAGAAACCAGGTACAGTAGCTATGTTATACTTTAATAATACTAATCATCAGGGTAAGATTTGTTTTTACAAATATATTTTTGTTGTTAATTACAAGTAACTACATTCACAGGGACATATTTTGGTTTAAGATTTCAATTCCTTTTGCCAACTGTCTCTGTGATTCATATCCTCCTTTTGAATTCTGCCATTAACTGAAATTAAATTATTTTGTATTTTATTTGTAGTGATCACTTCAACAAAATCAGCGCTACGCTGCTGAATCAAGAATGCATTGGCCAATATGACCTGGCCACTCATGGGATGGGGTCAGGGGTGATAAGTATAGTATTTGAATTAATAGGGGACATCCTGAACTAAGAGAAACAAATCATCAGCAAGGCTTAGCTCCAGAGATGGTCTAATAGAGTTAAGATGGCTTGTAGTTGTATGTGTGCAGTGGTTGGTTTTTTTTCCCTCTGCAGCGAATTCGAATTTTCATGCATTGTTAACAGTCGGAAAAAGATTTTATTTTTGGATTGCATATTTTTTTAATGTGTTGTCCCCTCACCAATTTAATAAATTGATGTTTTTTGCACACTCCAAGACTTTAGCCTTTTTAATTAAATATTTAGTGACAAAAGCAGAGCCTTATAAATAATTTCCTTGCCAAGAGGAGTTAGTTGTTCCTATTTTTTATATTAGACTGTTACACCTTAGATTGGTAAAGTTCTCCTCTCCGCAACATGTGTATTACAAAATTGGATGTTTTTAGAATGTGTAAAACAACTCACAAAGACTGAAAATACACAATATTCACACCATTTATTTTGTTTGCTCATCATGTTTATATACAGACCATTAGAATCTAAGTAGATAATCACTCTATGCACATTTGATGATTCTCAATTACTTTTGCTTTCTTTGTGATGGTGATTTTTCTTATTTAGGCAGATGAATGGGAGCAGACTCCAGGAACAGTATTTACAGAGAGCATAAAAAATGTAACGTTAAAGAAGCAAAAGTTGTGGCAATTGCTCAAAGAAATGGGTTCTACTGGCAGTAGTATAAATAAAGCTAGTAGCATTTGATTGGAGGGTAACGTATTTGATAGAGAACAGGCACCCAATGAATTTAATATAGTTTACTACAGTTGCAAGCAACCTAGTTACCACACTTCCAGCCAATTCTGGTTAATTTGGGAGTACTCAAGTACATAATTTCTATGAAGACAAAGGGGTCCAGTTAGATTCCTTCACCTTCAGTAAAGTATCCGCATAAAAGATTAATTCTCAAACTGAACGCAGTAGGGATTCAAGGAAATGCATGCACATGGATTAGGGACTGGTTAACATGTAGAAAACAGAAAGTGCTGATTAGAAGAGAAACCTCAAAATGGAGCGAGGTAACCAGTGGTGTACCACAGGGATCAGCATTAGGTCCTCTGCTATTCATAATCTATATTAATGATTTAGATTCTGGTATAGTAAGCAAACTTGTTAAATTTGCAGATGACTCAAAAATAGGAGGAGTGGCAAACACTGTTGCAGCAGCAAAGGTCATTCAAAATGATCTAGACAGCATTCAGAACTGGGCAGACACATGGCAAATTACATTTAATAGAGAACAGTGTAAAGTATTGCATGCAGGCAATAAAAATGTGCATTATAAATATCATATGGGAGATACTGAAATTGAAGAAGGGAACTATGAAAAAGACCTAGGAGTTTATGTTGACTCAGAAATGTCTTCATCTAGACAATGTGGGGAAGCTATAAAAAAGGCCAACAAGATGCTCGGATATATTGTGAGAAGTGTTTAATGTTAAAACTTTACAATGCATTAGTAAGACCTCACCTAGAATATTGTGTTCAGTTCTGGTCACCTTGTTACAAAAAGGATATTGCTACTCTAGAAAGAGTGCAAAGAAGAGCAACCAGAATTATCCCGGGTTTAAAAGGACAGGCTAAAAGAATTGTATGCAGACAGGTTAAAAGACTAGAAGAATTGAATCTATTCAGTCTTGAACAAAGACGACTACGCGGCGATCTGATTCAAACATTCAAAATCCTAAAAGGTATAGACAATGTCGACCCAGGAGACTTTTTTGACCTGAAAAAAGAAACAAGGACCAGGGGTCACAAATGGAGATTAGATAAAGGGGCATTCAGAAAAGAAAATATGAGACACTTTTTTACACAGAGAATTGTGAGGGTCTGGAACCAACTCCCCAGTAATGTTGTTGAAGCTGACACCCTGGGATCCTTCAAGAAGCTGCTTGATAAGATTCTGGGATCAATAAGCTACTAACAACCAAACGAGCAAGAAGGGCTGAATGGCCTCCTCTCGTTTGTAAACTTTCTTATGTTCTTACAGTGCCTTGCGAAAGTATTCGGCCCCCTTGAACTTTGCGACCTTTTGCCACATTTCAGGCTTCAAACATAAAGATATGAAACTGTAATTTTTTGTGAAGAATCAACAACAAGTGGGACACAATCATGAAGTGGAACGAAATTTATTGGATATTTCAAACTTTTTTAACAAATAAAAAACTGAAAAATTGGGGCGTGCAAAATTATTCAGCCCCCTTAAGTTAATACTTTGTAGCGCCACCTTTGCTGCGATTACAGCTGTAAGTCGCTTGGGGTATGTCTCTATCAGTTTTGCACATCGAGAGACTGAAATTTTTGCCCATTCCTCCTTGCAAAACAGCTCGAGCTCAGTGAGGTTGGATGGAGAGCATTTGTGAACAGCAGTTTTCAGTTCTTTCCACAGATTCTCGATTGGATTCAGGTCTGGACTTTGACTTGGCCATTCTAACACCTGGATATGTTTATTTGTGAACCATTCCATTGTAGATTTTGCTTTATGTTTTGGATCATTGTCTTGTTGGAAGACAAATCTCCGTCCCAGTCTCAGGTCTTTTGCAGACTCCATCAGGTTTTCTTCCAGAATGGTCCTGTATTTGGCTCCATCCATCTTCCCATCAATTTTAACCATCTTCCCTGTCCCTGCTGAAGAAAAGCAGGCCCAAACCATGATGCTGCCACCACCATGTTTGACAGTGGGGATGGTGTGTTCAGGGTGATGAGCTGTGTTGCTTTTACGCCAAACATAACGTTTTGCATTGTTGCCAAAAGTTCGATTTTGGTTTCATCTGACCAGAGCACCTTCTTCCACATGTTTGGTGTGTCTCCCAGGTGGCTTGTGGCAAACTGTAAGCGACACTTTTATGGATATCTTTAAGAAATGGCTTTCTTCTTGCCACTCTTCCATAAAGGCCAGATTTGTGCAGTATACGACTGATTGTTGTCCTATGGACAGAATCTCCCACCTCAGCTGTAGATCTCTGCAGTTCATCCAGAGTGATCATGGGCCTCTTGGCTGCATCTCTGATCAGTCTTCTCCTTGTATGAGCTGAAAGTTTAGAGGGACGGCCAGGTCTTGGTAGATTTGCAGTGGTCTGATACTCCTTCCATTTCAATATTATCGCTTGCACAGTGCTCCTTGGGATGTTTAAAGCTTGGGAAATCTTTTTGTATCCAAATCCGGCTTTAAACTTCTCCACAACAGTATCTCGGACCTGCCTGGTGTGTTCCTTGTTCTTCATGATGCTCTCTGCGCTTTAAACGGACCTCTGAGACTATCACAGTGCAGGTGCATTTATACGGAGACTTGATTACACACAGGTGGATTCTATTTATCATCATTAGTCATTTAGGTCAACATTGGATCATTCAGAGATCCTCACTGAACTTCTGGAGAGTTTGCTGCACTGAAAGTAAAGGGGCTGAATAATTTTGCACGCCCAATTTTTCAGTTTTTATTTGTTAAAAAGTTTGAAATATCCAATAAATTTCGTTCCACTTCATGATTGTGTCCCACTTCTTGTTGATTCTTCACAAAAAATTACAGTTTCATATCTTTATGTTTGAAGCCTGAAATGTGGCAAAAGGTCGCAAAGTTCAAGGGGGCCGAATACTTTCGCAAGGCACTGTATCCACTACAAAAATCTCTAAGATAAAGCCATAACATGTGGAGTTCCCCAAGGAAGTGTGCTGGGTCCGTTGCTGTTCTTGCTGTTTCATGTTAATGACATGAAATCAGCTTGCTCCTGCCAGCTTTTTCTTTATGCTGATGACTCTACTTTTCTGGTGTCCAGTAAGAACAAAGACACAGCAGAGAGCATCTTGAGTGCAGAGCTGAAAAACATCAGTACATGGCTTTCTGACAACAGACATTTCATATCTGCCTTTTCCTCTTATGGCTGCTAATGGTAAAATTCCTGTCGATGTTCTCAGTTTTCAACATCTTTGTGGTATTTTTGGACTGATAATAATTGTGGTATTTCATTGCAAATCGATGTTGCTTGTTTTTTCTCCATGGGTGCAATACATGGATCCTTCTCTGACTATATTTTGACTCAATTTCCAAAAGCAATTCGCTGTGCTTTTTCCAAGGTTTGCTTTAATTCTGCCGTTTCATTAAAGTCTGTACCCTTGGACCATAAGTAAAGTCTTTCAATAATTTGCTGTGTGGCATTGCTCTGGCAAGCTTCTACAAGGTCATGTGGGGTCTGCTCTTCTAGGTCCTGTACATCAGTGTCTGTAAAGATTCTATTAAAAACTTGAATACAGATGCACAATCTCCCATGGTAAGCTGCAATGCGGGAACATTTCTTGTACTTAACATCAATACAGCTAAACACATTTGAAAAAAAACTCAACTAAGACCATGTCTTTGCACTGGGAAGTCTTTCCCCGCTGAAGCAGCTCCTGGACAAGTATAGTCTGCATAGAGTCCACGTCAAGACCCTTTTGTTTTGCAGCTTCCAAAGCAATGTGGCGGTGTTTGCAAAGACCTGTGAACAATGCTACAATTACATTTTTGTGCAACATGAAAATGAAAATAATAAAATTATATACATACTGTGTATATATATACAATATACAAGGCTGTATTCACATGAACACACTTCATAAAACTAATGTATGTCAATACTATGCAGATGAGAAGAAACAAAATACCTCCATTAGAAGCTACAACACAGTCACAAGTGTACTCTGGAAGAACCACAGTGTACCACCAGTTTTCTCTGCTGGTTGACAGTACAAGGCATCTGTAGTCATCCATCCAGTGAAATCGCTTTATCCAGCCCTTTTGTAGAAGTTCCTCGGCTGCCCTCAGACCTGTTGACTCCTTCTCTGCCCTTGGGTTGGTCGAACGTCCAGTTTCTTGTAGCCTATCAAGGTATCTCAGTATATAAGACAAAATAACACTTGTTTAAAACATAACATAATTTATGTACTATATATACTAACTTGGATCTTACTACATAGTAAACAACATATCTGTAATACTCCATAACACATCTACATAGTAATAGTAGTAGATCATCCAGTTAGCAGTTGGCATACCCATTCAGAAACTGATATTTCACAGTGAGAAAAAATCTGAAATTGTAAGTTATTTGTTTATTTAGCTGCCGCCTTTATCCAAGGCGACTTACAGAGACTAGGGTGTGTGAACTATGCATCAGCTGCAGAGTCACTTACAATTACGTCTCACCCGAAAGACGGAGCACAAGGAGGTTAAATGACTTGCTCAGGGTCACACAGTGAGTCAGTGGCTGAGGTGGGATTTGAACCGGGGACTTCCTGGTTACAAGCCCTTAGTAAGTAGTATACATTTAACTAGATTTCATGAAAGCCATCAGGTAAGGCTGCAATCAACTAGCAATATTAATCTCAAACCAAAAGTTCTGACAGCAGTACTTTCACAGTTATTAATAAATCTTCCAGGCTGAGCTTTGCCTTCACTGGACTGCAAAATTTCAAAAAAACCCAGCACACAAAGAAAAACCAACCTTGCTTCCTCAGCTACCTCTCACTATTGAGGAGCTGAAGCCTCCTTTATGTCAGGTGGCTGGGTGCTAATTGATTGTTAATTATTCCCACCTGACACAATAAACCTGGGCAGGGAGGAGAATTTAACCCCATCCCTGCCAATATTTACAAGGGCAGAGCCCTGCTCTGCCACAATCATGTTTGAAACGGGTAAATGATCCATATCCATTCTCTTGAAGTGATTTCAAATACTCGTCTATGAAACGGTCTTCACTGGCATGCAAAACAGCCACCTCCACCTCAATGTCTGATTTAGTCTTGATGCCTCTTTGGATAGAGTCAAGGAATCTCTCCTCCATTCTTTCTTCTGACATCTCGAAATTGTTGAGTCTTGAAAAACAGTTTTGCTACATACTGTGAAAAGAAAAAGATCTTTTTATTCATTGGTAAGGAGACTAGTCAAGGTTGATAGAAATGATACCTGTTAACTACATTGGTCTCAGTTAAATGTTTAGAAATGTAATACTGTTGCACATGGATTTATCATCTGTAAACACTGACTGGTTGCAAACTGACACCGGGTAGGCACACCGGGTACAATATCACCCACAATCCACTACAAAAACATGACCTCATAAAATTAGGTGGTGTAAAAAGTGGACTGAATTCAGGTGCTGATTTGATCATTAACTGACACCAGATCAGATATAGAAATAGGTCTGAGCTCAGATTTAAACTGATACAGGGTTAATTACAAACTGACCCCAGGTAAGATATGAAAACTGGTCTCAATTCAGAACTACAGATACAGATTTGACTATTATAACTAACACAATATCAGATGTGAAAACTGGTCTGGATTTAGATTTGATTATAAACTGACACCAGGTCAGACATAGAGACTGATCTGAACTCTGATTTAATTATAAACTGATACAGAGTTAATTACAAACTGATGACAGATCAGATGTGAAAACTAGTCTGGGCTCAGCTTTGATCATTAACTTACATTAGGCAAGATAAAGAAACTGATCTGGGTTCAGATTAAGCCGATACCAAATGTAAAAACTGGTCTGAGCTCAAATTTGATTTTAAACTGACACCAGCTCAGATGTCAAAACTGGTCTAGGTTCAGATTTCATTATAAACATATCAAATGTAAAAACTGGTCTGAGTTCAGATTTGATTATAAACTGACACCAGGTCGGACATACAAACTGGCCTGAGCTCAAGAGTTAATTACAAACCGATACAGGGTTAATTACAAACTGACACCAGGTCCGATGTCAAAACTGATGTGAGTTCAGATTTGATTATAACTGACACAAGACTAGATAAATGGTATAGCCCAATAATAATTATTACAGTAAAACAAGAAACATATATATTTAAATTGAAACTAGCCAGACACGATACATTTGCTCACTTTACCTAGTAATGTTTAATAGCTAAGTTGGCTAATGTTAGCTGATGACATTAGCTAGCAAACGTTGGCTTTTGAACTGATTGTGGGGGACAACCAAATTGAGCAAAATAGAAAATACTGTACAAAGAGGATTATATTAGATGTTTTATTAAATCCAGTCACTCCCTCATTTGTCTATATTTTCTGATAATTATCATTATTATTATTTTTTCGTTATCATACCTTTTGCGTGGGGAATGCCGCTGCTCTCTTTGGGGTTTCCCGCTAGCTGGGGCGTTCAAATTTTAGTGACGATGGTGAAGGGAGGGATGGGCGAAGATGTGGGGTTGGGGGCGGAGCTCGCTCGATTGGCAAAACTGACGCTGGACATGCGGCTAAGGGCAACTTCTTCCTACAGCTCCCCAACCACAGCAGCTGTCTTCAAACCAACTTTAATTTAAAGGAGCCCAGTTGCGAATTCTTTCACAGTCTCTGTTTTACATGTGAAGCCTAAGAATAATTTTGTGAAAAACAATGACATAAAGCATATACACACAGCATATCTGACACGCGTTAAAGGGCTTTATCTCCACAACCACAGTAGCTAGAGCGTCCAAACCAACTTTAATGTAAAGAATACCAATTGTGAATTTTCACAAACTCTCCTTTACATGTGAATCCTACAAATAATTTGTGAAAAATTATAACATACCGCATATATGTCCTGGCATCAATGAAAAGGATTTATATCCCTAACCACTTAAGATATTGCATATACGCACCACCATCCCAGCATCAATTAAAATGGCTTGATATCCCCAACCACAGCAGCTAGCGTTTTCAAAACAACTTTGATTTGAAAAAGACCAATTGTGAATTGTTTCACAGCTTCTGTTTTACATGTGAATACGAAGAATAATATGTGGAAAACAAAACATATTGCATATGCGCACACACTTAGGCTGACATGCGTAAAGTGGCTTGATATCCCCAACCATTTGTTTTTTCACAAATTATTCTTAGGCTTCACATGTAAAACAGAGGCTGTGAAACAATTCATAACTGGTCTCCTTTTAGCGTGAGTCGAATATCAAACTAATATCGAACGTCAAACTAACTTTGCCACACTGTAAAAAAAACCCCGTAATTTTACGGTAATTGTCTGGCAGCCGAGCTGCACGGTGAATAACTGTAAAATAATCCGAACCGTAAATTGAATTATGGTTTCATTTGTAAAATAAATGGTTATTGTCATTGAAACACTACAGTTTATAACCGTAAATGTACTGTAAAAAAACGTAATATAATTTTCTCTGTGATTCTAATGCAAAACTTTGTAAAATTTGCTTTAAAAAACATTTATAACATTACCTCACCCTAGTTTTACATACTGTATACTGTTAATTAATTGAGAAAAAACTGTTAAATAAATGTTTTTTCCCTTTCATTTTACTTCAATCTTCATTAATAAATAGGTTATACACTTTAAATTAGCAGTTTACTACTGTGGAATGATGGTTTATACATGTTATAATTAATGTTAAATGTAGTTATTAAATAAGTTGCATACTTTTATTTAGCAGTTTACTACTGTGGAATGATGGTTTATATATGTTATAATTAATGTTAAGTATAGTCATTTTACTATGGAATACATTCATTTTCAGGTTATAGTGTCTGTACGATTTGTAAAAGCTCAAATATGTGCTTAATTACTAGTTAATTTACACCTAGTGTTAAAACAGCAGAAAATGAATAATAATGAAAAAAACATTAACAAGTATTCCTTAAGCTTTCAGAATTTTATTACAACTTTTCATTGAGCATTTTACTGAGCAAATACAAAATATACATATTCATTAGGCAAGATAGCTTCTGTGTCATGGAGCCCCTATACAACCTTTTGAAAATGCAGGAATTGACAAAAAATGCTCAATCACTCCTCAAGCTCAAGCTGAGTTATTATTTTAAATGTTAACATACCAGCTGCTAGGATACCAACAATGGTAAGCCTAGTACACAGTAAAACAATAAAAGCATATTAAATATACTAAAACTGGCTACCGAACTGTGCCCTCACTTTCTCTTAGCATATTTCTACAGACAAATCAACTATTAACAGATACCAAGTGTTTTCCGCAATAATATTGATCCAGGCCTTGTTGGACTTGGACAGTTCTCACAAACAAGTCCATGGTTCTTTCACAACCGTAATAATGGAGTCAGTAGCACAACAGATGTTTTTGTTTTTAAATAGTGTTCAAATTGCTGTTTTTTGATTGAGCAGGCTAGGGCTGGGACCTGATCAAAAAGAAAAAAAAAAACCTGTGACGACCCGCCAATCACACTTCACAAAACAGAATGTTATTGCTTTTTGTTGTTTTTGTAAATATCCAATTTCTCCTACTCATAAAACCAAAAAGCGATAACATTCCGTTCTGTATAGTGTGATTGGTGGGTCGTCAAAGTTTTGATCAGGTCCCGGCCTAGGAGTCAAATGTGGAGAAGCTGCTTTGTGCTGAAGTTGACATGCTGGTGACTGAAAACCTGTATAAAAGAGAAAAAAAAAAAAAATGAAAACAGGCTTAGATTAAAAAAAAAAAAAAAAAAAAAAAATATATATATATATATATATATACATACACACACACACACACACACACATACATATACACAGTATATATATATATATATATATATATATATACAGTATATATATATATATATATATATATATATATATATATATATATATATATATATTTTTTCTTTCTAAATAATTATTATCTTAATATTATCTTAACATCTCAAACACTTTTTTACACTTCTAAATTGCAGCGTTCTCTTGTTCCGTTTCCAAGATGGCTTTGTATGGCCTTGCATGTATTTTTCAGAAATACATTTCCCATCATCCTCCTGCTCACATATGTGAATGAGATGGATTTACAAGTGATTGGAAGGATGATGTGGAAATGCAGTTCTGAAAAATACAGATGTCCATGCAAAGACATCTTGGAAACAGAACAAGAGAACACTGCAATTCAAAAGTGTAAAGTGGTTGAGATGTAAAAAAAAACAAAAAAAAACACACTACACAATTAACACCTTAAACAGTTGAAGCAACATATGGGAACATTCATTACCTTTTAAACACCCATAACAAAGATAAAACATGGGCATAGTATTTACAATGAATAGCTTAATCTATATATATTTTTTATTTTACACATGCTTAAAATGCTCTTTGAAGTGTCAACTGTGGGTAATTTAACATTCAAATACAAAATATGAAAATTACCATTGTATTAGACTGATCATTACTGGTGTCACAAATGTTTGAGAAGTTTAAATCGCTCCACTATAAACAGGTTAAAGCAAAAACAAGGTACATATCCATGTGTTATATACTGTACCTTTGAAGGAATTCAAGTGTTGCTCCCAACTCTGACTGGTAATGGATGTTCAAGCAGTAGTAGGATGCAAACATCATAAGCAAAGCTTCCACAAAGTTGGTTAGTTGTTCTGTAACGACAACTTTATCAATACTCAGCATTAAGCGGGATGCAGTCAGAAGGGAATCTCCTAAAGCAGGAAAAAAATAAAAATAAAAATTCAAGATGTTTGTAAATTGACTTCATTATTTTCATTCTGAAGACAAACATTTTCAAACATACGTACATAAAAACACTCAAACCCGCTACAATTAATCATATAATTTACAGAACGCCTTAGGGCTGCTGAATTTTCATATTAAATCATTCCTTAGCAGTTTACATAATGCTCCAGGTAATTCTAGCAAGAGAGCCGTGTACAAAACATTTACGTATTTAAACAATCTGGATATGATTTTTGGACTCAAACTAAGTTATTTAGTATGCGAGAAGAAACATTATAAAATTAAAAAACATGCAAACCTGCTCATGAACCTTACACAATTATTTAAAATGTAATTTGGATATAATCAGATTGTTCACAAAGCATTTCTCTTCAGTCATTTCTCTGGGATACTAAAAATGCTAATTAAATTCAGATTATACTTCGCCCCCTTATTCCTCAGTCAAAAGTAAATAAAATAAAACTATTCAGCATATGTCAAACAAATGCATGGATTACCAAAACACATACCACAGAAAATAATGCAAGGTGATGCAGGTAGATCAGATGTTGGCACTTCAGAAGGTAAGCAAGTGTCATCCACCTGGAAAAACATTTGCTTGTCGTCTTCACCAAAGTAAGCAAGCAGCAGCAAAACTAACCCTGGCATCTCCGGTAATTTAGACTTTGTGTCCTTCTTTGCAACTTCGATCTGTGCCAAAACTCTTGCAGTTTTTCTTTGTTTGTCATTGTTGAGAGTGTCCATGTAGGCCAGAATTCTGTGTGATTTGTTTTTTACGGTCTCAAAAAATTTCCCTTCTAATTGTACACCTGTAAGTGCCCTGAAGTATGCTTGTAATCCTGGCATTTCAAACAGAAATAGCCACTCCCTCCTTATTTTTTCAGTTTCCATACCTCAGATGATGTCTTTTCTCTGAGTGTAGAACGTTGCCATCATTTTTTTGGTGATGATCTGTGTATCCCAGTTTCTTTCTCTGAACATGGTTTTCATTTCTTCTTGTTGCTGTTTTTGACTTGCAAGTGTCTCTGTGATTGGCAGATGCTTGGGATCCCAGTTTATGCAACCGTAAGTGTCTTGAGGTAAAGCTCGTTCCTTTGCAGGAACTTCTTCCGTGTCGCTCCCACTACTGTGTTGAAACTGTCTTTTGGGGGTAGAAAACTGTTTACGCTTCACATTATCGGTTCTGCTCTGCAGCTGTTTTACCAAGGAATCATATCCACTTCCAACGATGTGGCCTTCGATAACATCCTGCAAAGATTTAGGATATTTTGCCACAATTCTTCTTGCTATATCTGTAAGATGTTTCTTTGAAGGCCTCTTGCAGACCCCTGTGACTTCATTAATAATGAGTTGTATCATTTCTCTGCGTTGCTTTGGCGATGGCCTTTCTTGCCTTTCTAACTTGTAAAGGAGGTCAGTAGGGAGTTTTTCCCATGGTATCTCAAACCGAAGGAACCAGTCAGCTTCCAAAGGAGAAAGTGATTCATCCAACTCGATACAACTCTGTGTAAAAGACAGAGTTGGAGACTGTTGAGGTCTCTGTTCTGGATGAGCACGGACTGCTGGAAATCGTGGTTTCACCTTCAGAATTACAGAAAAAACATGAAGTTATTATTTAATTTTTTTTGTTTTGTTCCCCCACATTCCAGATTTTTTAAACTTACAAAATTATCTTATTAGAGGTTTTGTAATTGGTTAAGTTCGTCCGTAATACACAATTAGTTAATTTTAACCGGCCTTTTATTAATTAAATTAGCAATAAGCAATGTATGTACATCCAAACAGTAAACATTTCTGTCATTTGTTAAAGGATTATGTGATGTAATTGCCACATTATTTTCTCTCATCCAACAAAGATAGGCAAGAGACAAAATACAGGTTTTATATATATATATATATATATATATAAATAAATAAATAAATAAATAAATACATAAAAAGGTTTACTGCCAATTAAGCACTTGAAGACAATTGACTGAACTGTAATATACCTCACATGTGACTGTAAAGCTGGCTAGGAGTTTTCGAACTTCTATTGGCTTGAGGACCATCAGGAGATCATCATCTTTTACAAATCTGAAATCATCCAGGGTTTCTACACCCAGGTTTTTGAGTGTGTCCAAAACAGAATTCAGCACACAGGTGGTAAGGTTTGGCAACACAGAACTAATGTGGGAGATTAAAATAGAATCCCCAGTGCTTTCCTGTTCCATCTGTCAATTAAAATAAAATACAGAAATTCATGCAAACATAAAACAGCAGGTAACAAATGTTTTGCGTTTTTCCATCAATATACATCTAACTAGCATATACTAATTTAAAAAAAAAAAGATTAAAATGGCAATATATAATAAATGGCACTAAGTTTTGTTCTTAACCAAGATCAAAAATAGAAATTGAATAAAGCACCACTAGGAATATTAAAAAACAAACAAAAACACACACATTCTGAATTGGACACAGCCAAATTAAAATAGGTGTAAGGCTCCCAACAAGGGTTGAAAGGGGCTTTATGCAACACTATGCTTCAAAGAAATTACTTTCCTCCCACATGTGTTATAAGCAGGTAATGCATAAAAATCAGGAAGATGTTCAGCATTTATACACTGTATGCACCTGCTTGCAGTTTCTAAGGCATACACACCCAACTGTGGTAAAAATGAAGAATCGTGAAGAGCTACAAGAAAGAACTAGGAACTAAAAAACTAGGTTGTTTCCCTGGATTAACACAAATTCAATTTCTCCGAAGACTAATGAACTCTCATTTTGACCAGCAAATAAGAAGAGGCCTTTTCTATAAACAGTCCCCATAAATTGAATCTCTGTAGACATAACAACCATCTCACTCAAGTCGCAGGCTCTCAGGGCGTCACGTACTGCGTCACTGTATAACTGTATATGGAATGGAGAACCATCCTTAACTTGCAAAACGGGTGCAAAGAAGGAACCTGAATTAAGATATGCTTGCAGAAGCTGATGGCTTTCAGCAAGTGTTTGACACACATGTTTAAAGTTCTGAAAGCGACGTACACATCTCTTAAAATAAGAGTGCTTGCTCTCAAACCTCATTCACCACAATCGGATAAGAGGACCGAATTTAAGAATTAAAGCAGGATAATGTCGGACGTAGTGATGCTTTGGTTTCAAATTCTGAACAGGAAACAGTTCCCTTCTTGTTTCTAGATGCTCCTGGATAAGGATATCAAGGAAAGTTACTTGAGCCACAGAAATCTTTGGCGCACAAACTCAACAATTTCTTTAAGCTGCATTGTAAGCTGCCACACATTGTCTTGATCATCAGATATTTTGTCACCCATGATGATTGGCAAAAGTCTAAGAAGACACCAGTTTTGTGCCTCTTGACCACCAATCCGATCACCCTTTGTACTAACCTCACAAGGTTTTGTGTTGGCATCAGATTCCAGATAACGGGACTGTGAAATCCTCCTATTTAGTTGTGGATAAGAGAACCATTTCCTTTGCTTGATGAAGTACTTTAAGTTAGGGTTGTAAAATATTAAACGGTTAAACGTTTAAAAGATAAGTATTTATCTTAACGTTAAGTATATGCGTTACCGTTAATCTGTTTAATATATTTTAGTTGCTATCTTTAAACTCGGCCCTATTAATTTCGATGCGCCGGCGCATCAAACTTTAAACTGAAACTACAGAAATGTAGCTTTCAAATGGCATCTTATTTGTTTACTACCGCGTTTCGTAGCCTTAGCAATAGCCTTCCGCACCTCAAATCACGTCTCATCTTTCAGGGTGCAGGTGGATAGGTTGCTTTACATGTCCATCACTCATTTAAAAAAAAAAAAAAAAAACTACGACCCCCTCTCGTTAACGCGATATTTGGCAAATCCTTTTCCAGAACATTACGGACACCCATAGTTTGAAGATGGAGCGATCTAAAAGAAGTAATGCCTGGAATCATTTCACAAAAATAACACCTGTAACAGTTAAATGTAAACTGTGTAATACAGAGCTGAGGTATACAAGCAGCACTGGAGCAATGCTGAACCATTTGAAGCTGAAACATCCCTCTGTTTCACGTGAAGAAGACAAAAATCAAACAACGCTGACAGCGTTTGTTTCTGGCAGTGCAAGGAAATGCAACACACAACGTGCCGAAAAACTAACCGAGCTGCTGTGTACCATGATCACTACAGATATGTTGCCTGTAAGTTTCGTTGAGGGTACAGGTTTTCGTGCATTGATGAGTTTTGTAGAACCTGAATACCATGTTCCTGTGAGACAGACTGTAACCTCGCGACTAGAAAAGTGTTATGAAGACCTTGTGAAGTCGCACCGTGAAAAATTGGAAACCGCCGTTAATGTAGCTTTCACCACAGACTGCTGGACAGCATTAAATACAGAAAGCTACATGACTGTCACTTGCCATTATATTGAAAATTGGGAGCTTCGATCCGCAGTTCTACAAACCGAAAGTATGCCAGAACGACATACAGCAGCAAACCTTGCTGAAAAATTAAACACAACAGTGGAAAGATGGGGTCTTGGCGTGCGTACATGATAATGCAAGCAACATTGTGCTCGCCAACACACCGAGGTATGTTACATGGGAATCTGTCAGTTGCTTTGCCCATACTTTGCAGTTAGCCATAAATGATGGTTTTTCTTCAAGTGGTGTGGATCGTGTTGCTGCAGCTGGAAGTAGACTAGTTGCACACTTCCACCACAGCACCGTGGCTGCAAAAGCACTCGAAAGAAAGCAAACGCAACTTCAGGTGGCGCAACACCACCTCATCCAGTCGTGTAAAACTCGCTGGAATTCGGTATATGACATGTTCGAAAGACTCAGTGAGCAAAGGTGGGCAATAACAGCTGTGCTTTCAGATAACTCTGTTACAAAACAATCTGATGCCTGAACGCTTCAGCTGCAAGATGAGCACTGGCAATTAATAGAGGATATCTTACCACTACTTTCCACTTTAAAATGCGCTACAACTGCCATGTCTGCTGAACAGTCAGTTTCAATTTCAAATATTTATCCCATTTGCAACAGTCTTCTCCAAACTCACCTCAGCGACAAAGCACCAGTCGAAAATGGAAAAGTCGCTGATTTCAAGGCTGCTGTTCGTCGCTCTCTGGAGCATCGCATGAAACCCAACGATCTTGCCATAAAGGCACAACCTGCACTTATTGCCTCTTTGTTAGATCCACGCCATAAACACATGCGGTTTCTTTCGCCTGCTGTCCTGATAGTTGCTAAATCAAGGCTTATGCAACTTGCGTCGATGTTAGAATTAGAAGAACCTTCAAGTGCTGTGGCTGAACCGAGAAGTGCTGAACCGGATGAGCCGATAGAGCCAGCTCCGAAAAAAATGCGTGAAACTGAGAAGAGTGCTATAGTGATGCTTTTAGGTGACGATTATACAGAGGATGGAGAGAATAAGGATAATACAGTAGAAAACGAACTGCATAATTACTTCAGGGAGCCTTGTCCTTCATTGGAATGCAGCCCATTGGAGTGGTGGAAGGTCAATGCACAGCGTTTTCCAAGGCTTGAAAAACTGGCAAAGTGTTACCTTTGCATTCCAGCATCGTCTGTGCCTTCAGAACGTGTTTTCTCCAACGCTGGCCTTACTGTTAATCGTCTGCGCACAAGACTGACACCAGAGCATGTAAACATGTTAATTTTTCTGAACAAAAATCAGCAGTAGAATTTAAATGCAGGAGTTCTAAATTTTGATTCAAGTGAACTGGACTCTAAAACCGTTTTTTTTTTGTTCTAAATCAGACTTTTTTGTGATTTTGGACGTCTGGGATATTATGTAAAAAGTTGCTTCAGTTGTACAGTTAGTTGTTGCTGCAGATTTACCCATTGTATGTTCATCTTTGGTGAGTATAATCTAAACTATATATAAAGCTGAGAGGAACATGTCGGTATTTTCTGGGGCTCACAATACCACCGTGACACACAGTACCTCTTTACCAGATTTGCCTTTATTTAACTCCTATAACTATACAAATTAATTCTCCAGTTACTTTTTATTAGTTAAGTGGCTAACGTTTCATGTGGTATCGTTAGTATTGAGTATCATAATACTAAAATTGGTATCAGCATCGTGGGGCAAAATTTTGGTATCGCCCACCAGATTAACTCCTTAATGGTTAAACGTTTTAACGTTATAATTTGAATAGTTTAAACGGTATTTTTTTTAAACGATATTTACATCCCTACTTTAAGTACAGAGCCAGATCATAGGAAACAACACCCTCGAATAGATCATGACCCAAGCAAGGGGGTAACCCTGGCTGACAAACATGAAAATATTTCAGTGAATTGAACACAGAGTTCAATTTGACTCCTTCAGTTTCACAGACATCACTATCTTGCATATGTTTCACTGCCTGTTTGTAACTTTCAACGGTATGTACACCACCAACATCACTGAGATTGTCCTTACCTCTCTTTATAAGGCAGTATCTGCAGAAGTACTGACTAGTGCTGAAGTTTTCTGTAAAACCGCCAATGCAGTAGGATCCCAAATTGTCACCTACAATACAGAACAGTGTTGCCTTGAAAACATGTTCAGAGGAAATTACCAGTCCATTTACTTCTAAATCTCTCAAATCAGAAAGCATTTTGGAGAAAACAATGTCATGTCCAAGTATTTTAAATCTTTCTCATTACACAAGAGTACCAGTTGCATTTGATCAATGTTTGACCGAAAGTGAGGGTCAAAATTTGCCAAAGTCAAGTACACGCCTAGTATTTTGTGTTTTTTCCTTGCAGATCCCAATGGGTTAACTACCTGAAATGCATCTTGGTACAAAATCAGCTTCAGTGTTAAGTCCGACTCCTGAAAAAGTACATTTGATTTAAAAACAGATCCATCGTATATGTCACACAAAACATTAGGTGCTGCGTCATCGTTTGTAGACTTGACACACTCTTGAAATACAGCAGGGTTTTTAAGCAAAGTCTGTAAAGTCTCTTTCAAGGGAATGTACTGTGCATACTTGGCCTTTCTGTTGTCATCTGTTCCTAAATACACACGTTGTGGATGTACATAGTTAAAGTGCTTGTGGAAATATTGCTGTGTGGCATGTGTTGTAGAAAGAGAAGCACTGCATGTTGCATGTAAATCATATTTCTTGTTTGTTTACAACCCCACAAATATCCGACTCCGATAATAAAGTGTCATTTCTTAGGGTTAACTCTAGATGCTTCTGAATGTGTAACTGTCCAAGTTCATTTAAATGATTCATCTCCTCTACAATCATCTGAACAGTAGATGATGGAATAAGATATTTGGCCTGTAGTTTTATATAGAACATACAAAGATTTCTAAGGTACAAGTCTGTAACATTGTTTGGTAACTCAACAGCCAAGCTATCATCAACACAATGATCTGTTGCGTCATTTTCACAGGTCACACTTAAGGGGTTTTGGTGTGAGGGATTGAAAACCCATGCAGGGGACACTTGTTCTAAAGACCAATTCCTGTGTTGTCTAGAAATGTGTGCACTGAAGGATGACTTAACTTTAAAAGTTCTGTTGCAACCACTGAAAGGGCAATTTACTTTTTGACCTTCTGTCATGTGCGTTCTGAGATGTGCAAGAAGATCTTTTAGATCTTTACATTGTTTCTCGCATAAAACATTCTCACATTTAAATGAACCCAATACACTCTTTACCTGTGGACTGGGAGAGTACTCTGTATGGTTGCGGTAAATGTGGCTTTTGAATGCATTGTATATAACGAAATCACGCATACAACCAATGATACCACAACAAAAGGAAGGATGTGCTTCATTTTTATGAAACCTATAATGATCTACATAACTTTTCAAGGTCTTCAAATGTATGTGACAATACTTACATGTAAACATGTTAGACTACTGAGTACTGTAATCTGCCAAGTGTTTAAACTGTAGTATTTGGTATTTAATCATATCTTGATGTAACTATCACTGTCAGTTTTATCTGCTGTATTACTGAATTGTATTTTGTCACACTTGTACTTGCTTGAACTAATCATTGTATTTATCTTGCTCTTATTGTATTCTTACCTGTACTGTAACACTTGAAATGTATTTGCTTACGATTGTAAGTCGCCCTGGATAAGGGCGTCTGCTAAGAAATAAATAATAATAATAAAAATAAAATTGCTTATGCTTTGTCTCGTCAGACAGCGAGCACATGCACCGCTTTGTTGAGTAATTGTTTAAAATATTTCTTTCCTAACTATGTAATCGTTCATAAAACAATACAACCAAATGAAGAATTATATATATATAAATTCTAAAAATAATTCCCTAAAATTCAGATTTTTTTTTTTTTTTAAATATGCAAGAATTCCTAACATGCCCTACACAGTAGTATTTTTTTCTTCACTGGGTAAAAATTAAATACTGTAAGTCCAGAAATATCGTGGCCAAAATATTTGGTGAATTACACAAGATGACCTGTTATCCTGAAAGCATTTACAATAGTATTATTTGCGCCAAAAATGTTTCATATGTCAAATTCGCGTAATAAAAGGCTAGAAAATATTCCTGGACTTACAGTATTATTCGTACATTAAAATTTTGTACACAAGAAAAATAAAAATGTGCAGTTAAGTCTTACTTCCACACATGCCGCTTGTTAGTCAGTCTTTCACACTTACATTAATGTAGATACAACAAATAAAATTGCTTAGCACTGCTTAGTATTCTGGCAAAGGGAGCACATGCTCCGCTTTGTAGAGGGATACAGTTTAAAATATTTCTCTCTCTTATAAGTGTTCAACTAATACAACAAATTATATATATATATCTCACACACACACACACACACACACACACACACACACACACACACACACACACACACACACATCTAAGCATGGACACTGTCTTTAGTTGTATAAAATGTGTGAATGTTATCCCTAAATCTCCCACTATTTTTAATTCATATTTCCTGACAATGTCTAATTAAAATACAGACTTTTTTCCCATTTGGGTACAATTAAAATATCACTCATACAACATTTTGTGTTGCCAAACACAAACTCACCTTTCAAGTTTTACTGTCGAGCAGAGTTTTGCATCGGTAAAAATAAAATGGCTTCTCGCAAACGTTGTTTCTCCTTCACACGAGGTAAGGTCCAGGACATTTCGTCATTCAGGCTTGATAGTATCGCGAGATTTTAGAAAGCGGAAGTCTTTCTAAAAACGTAAGTTAACATTTATATTTAAAATGAATAATTCAGGTACAATTAATATTAAAAATGAATGAATGAATCATCAATATGACATTTAAAAAAAAAAAAAAGTTTGCTGATAACAGGGTGGTGGTGAACAGAGCTTCGTCAGCTCGTCGGCTTTGTCAGAGAGGCTGTGCAGCAGTGCTGGCTTGTTATCAATGCAGCGCTTTTCAAATCGATATAAAATGACCACAGCGACCACAAACCATATTTGAGAGAAGGGTTTAAATGAGGGGTGTCAAACTCAGTTTTCATTTCACACAAGTCCTCAATTACTTAATTGATCTAATTCATTCGATTTAACACACACACACACACACACACACACACACACACACACACACACACACACACACACACACACACACACACACACACACACACACATATATATATATATATATATATATATATATATATATATATATATATATATATTTTAAATTGCGAGATATTTTAAAATTGATGGTTTAAATGTGCATTTGATTCAAGGTACAGTTGCTGAGCCTCATATGCTAGTTTGAAGCCTGAATAGGTGTTAAATGTATCTAGTTAATTAAATAATCAATCCAATTAAGTCATTGAGGACTTGGGTGGAACGAAAAGCGTAGGCTACACATGGCCCTCTGGGAATTGAGTTTGAAATGTGCAGCTTTTCTAGTTTATTTCCAATCATTGAAATTAAGTAGGCCTATTATTTTAGGAAGAAAACTACAGCACAACTCATTTTAACAAATCTGAACGACATTAAAAAGTAAACACTTTTAGGTTTTTTTCATTATTTAATTCAACTCAGATAAGCCTGTTAAATAATTAATTTAGCAGTAATTTACTGTTTTTTAAATAACAGTTACATACATTAACATTAAAGTTTGTGTCGTAATAAATACAGCTTCTGCTGTTTTTTAAAAGTTATCTTCTTTAATTTAACGGAATTTATCATTTTGTAAGCAAATTACATACTTACATGTTTTTCAGTGTATATTTCTGTAAAATTAATTAATATATTTTTTTAAAAAGTATTTTGCAGTAATATTGAAAGGTTTTGCATTTAATTAAAAAAACTGAAAAATGTATGTAAAAATTAAGGTTAATTCCACCTAAAAATACGGCATTTTTTTTACAGTGCACTGTAAAGTTCTGTCGCTGGAAAGGGTAAATATTCTGTTTGGAAACATTTTGACGTTGTTGTTTTATGCGATAGTAAAAGTTCAAGTGGATTTGTACAGTGCAAACTTTTACTTAAATATGACAGCAAAAAGACGGAAAATTCATCTTTGCAGCGGCACACTGAAGAAGGACGTGCTCGCTTTCTGAAATTCAAACAAATTCAACTCAATGATGCAAACAAATATGACGGGCGGGATATAAACTGGATTATGCAGCAGGCGGCAAACCAGAGAAAAACTTTGCTAATGCTGTATCAGCTATATTTAAACAAAATACATAAAGTCGTATTTACTATCCAACCTTGCCTCACTTATTTTCTTGACTAAGTCATATATTAAATATGTACTGCATAGTGGAAAATGAAATGCCCCTCGGGAAGACTATTGTTACCTCCCTGCATCTTCGAGCATTATAGCCCCCTGTCGGTAACAATAGTCTTCCCTTGGGTCAATAACTTTCTGCTATAGCCCTCCTCTCCAGTCCATATTTAATATATACATATTATACACGTATACATAGACTTAAAGAATAAAGATTGTTTTAAATACGAAGGCACAATAGAAACTGTTAAAAAGAAGAACGATGCAATTAATCTTTTATACAACAACCATTTCTCAGTTATTGTATTTAAAGACAATGAAATCAGAAGAACATACTGGAGAAGAATACTGTGGCATAATTAACAAAGATAATCAAAATAAATCTAAAACAGTAAAAATAAACCAGTTTAAAGTAAATAATAAAATGCAAAATAGAGAATAGAGAATTCAAGACAGAGAATTCAAAACAGAAAGATAGGAGACCCAAAAATGGAAATGGTACCAAATACACTAAAGGTAAGACAGAAGACATAGTATTTAATTAATCAAGTAAACCTTTAACCACATCCCAAAAAGCAGTACTGAGTAAAGGAATTAAGTTTATACCGACTAAAAAATACATCGATAAAGATAAACTGGCCACTGAATTAAAGGAGTGGGAGAGACGCATGAGATTAGCAAAATATGTTTTCAATGAAAATATCTCAGATTCAGAGGGTAATTATGAGCATGGGATTAAGGTTAATAGTACAAGCACTTGGACTCCTTCGGATGGAAGAGATAAATGGGTAGATATGTATATTGAAGTAGTTAAACAAGAAATTATAGTAGAACTAAAGAAAAAATGTAAACTTAAAATTTAACCAATATTGAAGAACAAGCTATGACTGAATTGTTAAATAATGATGATATAAGTATAAGACCAGCAGATAAATGTTCGGGAATAGTGATAATGAACACAGATGACTATATGAAATCTATAGAATGTGAATTAAATAATACAGATACATATGAAGAAGTTAAAAGCAATAAGATCAATAAATCTGTAAAAGAGGTTAAGGAAATTGCGGAGAGACTATACAATAAAGGCATTATATCAAAAGAATAAAAATAAATACATGCAGCCACATAATGCAAGAACAGGCCTAGCAAGAGGAAATCATAAAATTCACATATATGTATGTATATGTGTGTGTGTATTATGTTCTGCTTATTAGAAAATGTAAGCCCCCAATTAATGTTTTTTTATTATTATTTTTGTATTTAATATACCAGTTTTATTTTTTTGTTTATTTATTGAGAAGGCTTTGTCCATTGCTTAATCCAGAGGTTTTCAACTTTTTTTAAAGTTGTACCCACAGTTTTTTACTGATACTATATAATGCCATTATAAAAGTCCATTCATTTTTATTTTTGCATTTCTGCGTTGTCCTTAAACGTGTTCAGTTAACTGTAGATGATTTACACTTGAACTAAAATATGCAGACGTGGCAGCAACTTTTAAGTGCTAGTCCTCTTCTGAGTTTTCCTTTTTCTGAAACAAACGCAAAGCTCATTTTATTGAATTATTGCTCATTAAGAATCTTGTAATAGTTCTACGGCCTCGCCCGTTCAGTCTGTATAGCAGGGAGTTGCTATCAACATATAAACACAATTTGAGCTGGAGGGAAAACATATTACACGTTTTTGAAACATTCGGTTTTGCTGTAAAACCAATTAATTTCATCAGTGGTGATGTCAGCTTGACATGAATCACTCCCTTCTAGTTTACAGGAAATCTTACCACGAATACATTATGAGATTGGGGAGCAGTATTTTGACACTCAGTAGAAGTATGCATGCCACCTTGAATCACCATGATACTGAATTGCCTTAAATGGTAGCTTAAAGTGTTACTAAACAAGCTACATGGTTTAAAACACTACACATTATTTTCCCTAACTTTCTTCTTTGTTGTACGTACATATCTGTTTCAACATAATCACATTAGTTCAAATCTGTTTTGACCAGTTATTTTGGTTTCACATCAGTTATGCTGGGTCTTTTTGTCAAAATGTCTTCTGAATTCATAACGTTGCTAGCTTCAATCGAGCATGTTCAATTGAAACATGTCATTGGTTCCCGACTCCTCTCTTAAAGTTCAGCATTGTGATCGGTTCATCTCTCCTACCTGCTGGCGCCACACAGGTTAGGTTGGGTGGGAACAAGCCCTGTATAATCAGTGAATTCAGTCATTTTAATGGGAATACCTGATACATAGCCAATGTGAAACAAAAATAACTGGTCAAAACTGATTCAGGACCAGGGATATGTAAATACAAATGGTATTATTGGGTTATAGGGTGGAAGTCTGTGTATGTCAGAATATCAACACAAGTAGAAAAGAACGGACCACTGCTGATTGCCAATGTCTATTTAAGTGTTAATACAACCCATACACAGACGTTCACCATCCAACTATTCTATACTGCTTTATATTAACACAGAAGCTAAAACCCAGCAATATTTGATGTCTAGTCTTTGCCAACCTGTATATATTGAAAAGAGGTAAAAGGTTGATGAAGAGAATACTGTGAAGTGGCTGAGGTACTCGGATGATTGTGATGTCACTGATTTGATTGTAGAGTCACCTTTTTTAATTGACTTTGCAGTTGAGTGGAATTCCAAAAGGTGCCTCAGGTATGATGAGATGATGTCAACCTTGGTGATATGGAGAATACATCATGGTAAAAACTGAAAGAGGCATGGCTGATGTCATAAATTTCTCTGTGATGTGTCGTGGAATATAGAACGTGAAAGATCCTGAGCAGTCTATAATGCAGGAATACAAACACTACAACAGGAAACTAAGGAAAATAATGCATTGTGTTTTAAACCCTACAGCCTGTTCCGTAACACTTCAAAACTTTATGTGTCAAGGTCGGAGCACGTAGAACTCTGTCAGAAACTTCAGATAATTGTATCTGTTTCAATAAATCAAATGACAATTCTTCACATAAAGCTAGTTGCACTAGAACTAAAGACCTTGCCCTGCTGGCTTTGTCAGTTTTAAAAAGCTCTGTCAGCAGGTATGTTGATGCACAGAGGGAGATCTTGAGTTTCCTTGAGATCCTGCTGTTGCTGGCCGGTCATGTTTCAGCACCACCCATCGTGTTTGCGCCCTCTTTATATAGTTTGGAAATCCATGTTTTGCTGCAGTTTATACAGCGGTAATTTTAAATGCTAAAAAATGTACCAGCTGGTAGAGAGTGCAGATAACAATCAGAAAGGTTGTTTACTGGAATGGAAATTCACAACAAGCCTATTTTGAACAGTGTGCCTGTGAATGCTGACTATCATGAGCGTAACCTCCCCCAGAGCTGCTCATATCTCTGCCGTATCTCTGCTGCAATCATTATAGTGCATGGCTTTGTGCTCTGTGACCTTGGTACTGTATCTTGGTTGTGGCTCTTTCTCAGTGTACTGTTTAAAGGCTCCAGCAAGTCTAGAATACAGCTATTCTTGTCTTTACTCGTAATTGTGTTTATCTGATCTCCTTTAATACCTCTAAATATTTGGCTTAGCGGATGACGGAGCGTCCATTTAGGCTATGTTATTTTGGAGACTTTTCTTACAAGTTGGACCTTGGTTCACTTTCAGATCTGTCACTGAACTACTTCCAAGAACATCAGTTGTCATCATTTCTAAAGAAGAGAGGAACACACTGCAACAGAACAGCTCCAGCACTGTTGTTCTTTTGACTGACATCCAACAACAACAAAAACAAACTTGATTGAAATGATACACTAGTCATTTCTTTTTTCTTTGAAAAATAAAAATACAACTAGTTGCACGGTCGAGCACACACACAAACTGAAGGACTAGCCTTGAAAAAGGCAATAAAATAAAATAAAAATCACCAAGTTACCCAAGATCAACATTTTGTTTTTTTTAAAGTATATTTTAATAAATAATATTCTTTTAGAAAAGTTGTTAGGGAATACCTTTTTCAAACTGAAAGTATTATATCTCTGAAAAGAGTTTGATTCTGGGCCAAACATTCCGTCTCTCTAACCTCCATTATGCAACACAGAATAACGCTTCGCTTCACTGTGTCAGAGACTGTCACACTGGTCCCTCCTTCACCCCTGGACTGGCTCTCTATCTCTAGACTTGAGATTGACAGTTGTTGCTGTCCTACTAGAGCCAGGAGCTGATTCAATGCATTTTGTTACTTTTTTTTCTTTTTCTGAATAATGAAAAATGGCCATACTCATTACGAATACTTGTTTGTACTAGTACTAGGGCTCACCTGTATTATAGATGAACAAAATAACTGGAAATCTCAATGCAGAATGATACAGGGCATCCAGTGTATTGTAATCAGTGTAGTACCCTCAAAAACCCCAGGTGAGCAATTTGCAGCACAGAATAACCAACACAAGCCACGTATTACAGATGTCACACTTACCAGTGTGTATAGTGATATAGCATGGTACAAGCATATGTAGTAAAACAATATTAGAGAAACTATGGCAAAACACAGGCCAGCGGAGTAAATGTTATGCCATTGTAAAACAAAAAAAACACGATTAACCCATTAAAGACTGAACCTAGATCCAGTTGTGAGACATTTCCTTTTTTACATAGACATCAACAAAAAAGACTGCATGCAAAAGATCTACAGTAACTAGTCATTTGTGGAGTCAAAATGTGTTGTTGTTTTTTTTGTTTTTTTTACCTCTGTGTACCTTTTATGATTTTTTCCTGAATAATTATATGTGAATATTTGAAATGTTTATAATATGAAAATCAAATAGATTGAAAAACATCTATTTCATATAAATTATTAAATAAAATATATCGGTGTGCCAAAATGTGGTTATTCTTGGGTTGGGACGATTTACGATAACTCGGTAGTATCGTATTGAACAGAAGTCACGATAAAAAATGGCATTATAGAAATAGTTATCGGAAATGTACAATATTGTATTCATTATGATGATTTTTAATGAAAGTTGAATACATTATGCTATTATTCAGAATTCTGGGAGAAAATGGTGGCACCCTATGTGCAAAATATGCTACACTAAGGTTATCATACCAACAGAAAATTGTGGACTATTTTAGAAAATAGCAGGAAGGCTATGTGTTTTTCTTGCAGCCAGGTGTATGCTGTAAACTATTCTATGTACATTTTAAATTGATTTATTATTTCTTTATTGTGTGGAGTATATGTAAAGGTACTGTGGTATCATAGCTTGTAAATGCGGCAACATGAAATATGTTGTTTTGTGTACTATTATAACTGATAAAAATAAAGTGTGCTAAATTCCTTTAGTTTAAACTTGAAATAATATTTTATTACTTCCGAATTCTACAGTAATGTGTACAGTAAAGGCATGATTTATTTAGTGTGTTACTGTTATTTACAGTTAAGTAAAACAATGGACTGGGTGTTCATTTGATTTTACTATCTGTATACTGTGTACTGTACAGTCATTCTTAATGTCATGTGTACAAAGAATACAATACAGAAATGGTATTTTAGCAATAAGGGAAATACATTTAAAATAAATTAAGCAGTATAAATGTGCATGCGTTTTTTTTGTTTTTTTTCTTTAAACCGGACACTTCATTGTCCAGTGAGGGACTACTGTATTTTATATTTGTATAACCAGTGGAATCTAAATCAGCAAACACCATGATAATTGCAATTATCACTATTTTTTTGTCTTATAATTATCATTTCAGAGATTTTCAATATTGTTCCAACCCTACTCACTTCATAAAATAAAAGTGTGGGAGAGCAACAAACATGGACTATTTTGTGTATGATAACAGTCCTTTGTGGATTAACCATAATATATAAGCATATGCAAAGCATAGGAACACTGCTATAGTAAGGTTAACATTTGGCATGGTAAACTTTTATAAAGGTGGGTTTATACAATATCATTTTACAGATGACTCATACATGTGCTACCACACAGAACCATTCACCACACAGAACCATTCCATGGTCATTGTAGTGCCACCTCTGTTGTATGTTTCAATGGTGTTTAAAAAAATCCTACCAGTTAACAAAGGGTTAAAAGAGGAACGTGCCACTGGAATGTGGAAGTGAAAATCACAATGTTGTTTTTGGAAGGTGCATGCTTACTTTGTACTTTCATTCGCCTGCTTGAGCCTGAGGTGGGATGCCAATAGACCCATTGAGTAGAGCTTGCTTTACCCTTTCAAAATGTACACAGCTGCAACAGAGAATCTCCCCCATGTGTAAAACAAATCTGTTCAGTATTTTTTTTAAGCTTTTACCTGTGTGATAGTGTGCAAGCCTCATGTCTCAGAAAGCATTTGATTTCACTTGCAAGGTTAAATAAACCTGTCTGCCATATAGAGGAAACATGCCTAACGTTTTTGGGGTATTGAATCAGTATACTGTATGTCAAGGTAATTTCTTAATATTTGATACTCTGTTCCAGTGCCCCATTGTTTAAACCTTTGACATCTGATGCAGATCTTTTTCACACATCCATTGCAATTCATGTTTATAAACCATTTAATCAGACATGGCGGGATGCGTTTGTTTGTGTTCACAAAGACTCCTATTTCTACTTTGTTATGCAAAAGGATTCCCTGTAATCTGCAGCTGAGACTCTGTTACATTTCAGTCATGACAAGCAAGACCGACAATTTAACACATTTTGAAAGAGTTTGTTGGTATCCAAGACTGCACAAATTACTAACATATCACAAGGTCTTAAAAATATTTTGTAAACAGTGGGTTTGTAGGTTAGGCACCTGAACTTTATTTACTCAGAGTGAGAATTAGTGCCCTTTGTTGAATGCATAGTGTTTGTAATTTTCTAAAATGTTTGTAATTTTCTTAAATGTAACACTAAAAAGTGTTACATTTAAGTAAGGACTTTGAATTGAATGTCAAATCAGTGACCATACCTTATTACTATTAATTTGTGGGTGGACACTTATTTGAGAATTTGACTAGTCCCTGGACAAATATTTGAGTATTTGAACACTGCTTGAAATGTATTTGGTGGCAAAAATGACCTTGTTTGTATTAATTCATATACCAGAATTTATAAATGAGTGTATCAAAAAGATATCATGGAAAGGAAACCAATGCATCAGTGGGCCAGTTTCCATGCAGGGCTATTTACATGTGAAGTGGTGATGTGCATGAACGTTTGGGAGAACAGTTCAAGAGGATCAGGTTTGTGACCGAAAATAAAGGCCAAAGAGAGGGATAGGGTAAATCTCATTTACTCGTGTAAATGACGAAAACCACTGGAAAACCACGCCCCCACTCTCACATGGAAACCCACATTTCACGTGAAAATGTAAATGAGCTTGTTTGTCCTCATGTGACGCAGCTCTGAATACTGCAAGGGAACAGGTCAGCTGTTACTGTGGGTCCCAAGGTGGCAGAAAGTGGGCGTTTTTATGGTTAGCAGTGGTGTGTTTCACCTTAATGATAATGCAGAGATCTTCTTTTCTATTGTTGTTTTTTTGCTGTGTGTCTGTCCTGTCATACTGTATATCTCAAGTGGGTTTACAGTTCTGTATAAAACCACTTACAAATATACAATGAACTGCAGCGTACATTTGTTATAGAATTAAAGCAGCTGTTTGAGAATACCCTTACTGTAAAAACTAAGCTAAAGTTAAACACAAAGAGTAAGTGAGCTGCTTAAATGTCTGTAACTGAATTAATTCCCCTGCTTTTTTTGATCCCAGCTACAGGTATGTCCGCAGACAACGCATGTCCGACCTCCACGTTAATAAATATAGAACTGGATGTCATGAGCCAGCTTGATCACCCAAAACATTGCAACAAACATATATACCAAGTTGTTGATGCCCTCTCAGAACTGACCAAATAAAATTGGAAATTAATGTATTGATCTATTTTATTTGTTTGCATCATTAATATTTAACACAACGGTAAATCCAACACAATTTAAAAGAAATCAGAGAATCTCTGACAGCACGAGCCTCCTCAGATCGCTGCTGTCCAATTGAAACTGGCGGCTGAGGTAACCTTCCCCCTGTCTGTCTCACAGGCAGCCACTGATTCCTGAACACCTCATTTTGTTGTTGACAAGAGTTTGTGCAGGATACAGCAGGCAGTGGCAATTTTGGGAACAAACTCATGTTGCACTTCAGTCCGTTTCATCAGTATCCACCACCTCCCTTTCAAGTGCCCACTACCCGTATTTGCCCAAGCATATTGTTGAATGCTTCCTCAGCAGCTGTCAGCCGTCCGGATGGGTAGAGTTTCATAAGCCAGGGAAGTAGTATACCCAGCATCACCTCATCCCCTATATGATGTATTACCTGAATGAAAGGGAAATATATATCTCTGCCAGTTTTCAGCCATGGTGATCTGCAGTACCTGTTGCTCAGTTTCATTTTATACCTCTGAGTTCATTTTTAATGAATGAAGATAAAGTAGTTGAAACAGTAGTAGTTCACTACTAACGACATGACACCCCACTAATGACATTTGAAAAACAATTTGGGCAAGAGCAGTAAAACATATTACTAAACAACCAGGCATGAGGTATTTAGAAATTGCAGTGATTCTCTCATGTACCAGTTCTCTGTGTGTGCATGGAAACAACATTTTCACGAGTCATCTGTCAAGCTGTGTGTTTTTTTGGAAACCCAAAAAAGCATTTTGAACGAGACATTTTTCTCAAGCTAAAAAAAAGCATGCGTGGAAACTCCATCAATGACATCTGAAATAAATAACACATTATACTGTACAGAAGAGTATTGAGGACATTTGTTGAATTTTTTATAATCAACAGTGTAAATAATGAACACATTTTCATCATTGTTATTGAATTGTTTATTATTTAATTATTTAGCATATGCTTTTATCCAAAGCAACTTACAAAAATTAAGCAAAATAGAAAACTATCAAAGTTACAGGCAATAAAAATGCAAGGCAACACACATATATACAATATATACAAAATAAATATAAATACAAGAAAATACAAAAAGATTGGAATTAGGAATAGGAATTTACAAATAAAGGTTGAATAAGTGGGTTTTGAGAAGATGGCGGAAAGCAGTAAAAATATGAACAGTCCTGAGGAGAACCGGTAGCTGGTTCCACCACAGGGGGACAAGGGAAGCGAAGGAGCAAACACAGGAGGAAAGAGAGTGAAGAGAAGGCATAACAAGTCGGCCAGTAGAGGATGAGCAGAGAGGGCGAGAGGGAATATAAGGAGACACGAGGGGTATGATAAATAGAGCGTAGGCAAGAGAAAGGGTCTTAAATTTGATGCAATCAGAGATAGGTAGCCAGTGGAGTACGAAGCAGAGGGGTAGCGTGAGAGCAGAATTATATTGTTTTGTTTTTTCTGAACTAAAAAATAAATTGAACATGTTTTTACAGATAATGTCAGTTAACACCATTTAATAGTATACATTTATTACAATTAAAATGTTACTTATAAAAGTAATGATTTGCCTTAATAACTAAATCATATAAATGTACTCTGTGCAACCATTGGGTAAAGTAAATACTGAACATAATGTATACCTTTACAAACTAAGACAAGTCAGACTCTAGGTACTGTAGTGTGGGGGATAATGCCTTTCACCTCTCGAGGCCTGGGAAAGACAAAGGATTGATTCGTCATGGAGACTGAACTGCCCCTCACCTCTTCAGAGGGAGGTCTCTCCAGAACGATTGAGATACTCACTGAACACAGGGAACCTCACACTGATACTGCTTGCGCTCTGAGGACTTCTTCAGCACAGTGGGCCAGGTCCAGCAAGGTCTTTACACCAAAGTGTGGGCCAGGTCCAGCAAGGTCTTTACACCAAAGGGTGGGCCAGGTCCAGCAAGGTCTTTACACCGGTGTGGGACAGATCCAGCAAGGTCTTTACACCAGTGTGGGCCAGGTCCAGCAAGGTCTTTACACCGGTGTGGGACAGATCCAGCAAGGTCTTTACACCAGTGTGGGGCAGATCCAGCAAGGTCTTTACACAGGTGTGGGACAGATCCAGCAAGGTCTTTACACCGGTGTGGGACAGATCCAGCAAGGTCTTTACACCAGTGTGGGACAGATCCAGCAAGGTCTTTACACCAGTGTGGGACAGATCCAGCAAGGTCTTTACAAGGTCTTAAGTGCAATTTGCACCATTTGTTTTTTTACAAGATAAATAACAAACAACTTGGGCACACTTTGGAGTTATTCAATTAATTTCCTGGATTGTCTATTACTTGTTTTGTTAGGTCATGCTCACACTGGGTTTGTTACAAACTGTCTTGGTTCAGTTTTAAATAATAAATCAATTTGCTTGCTGTTCACCTTAGAAGCAAGTGTACTGCATTTGTTTCGGTGTGAAATGGAGTTTGTTTTTTTCAGAACTGAGTTCATTTGTGTTCATATTGCAGTTTTCAAGTGAACTCGCTTCATGTTTTTGTTAGTGCCATTAGTGGAGTGATTGTTTACTTCAATGCATCTTCAATGCATCTTGGTATGTGATGGAAGTAATTGGGGAATTACCCTGTTTTTTATCAGCATGCATTTTAATTATTTACAGTTTAGTGTACAGGAGCTAGAGGGAGATCATTGCATTTGTTAAGTTCTGCCTGGATTTTGGTGTCCGACCAAATTTCCTTGTTTCTTTCACTGTCCATATTGTTCCCTTGACATTTTTTGACCAAACTTTATACTTGCAATACCAGATGAAAATAACCAGGAAACTTCACTTCCTTCTTATTTAGCTACAAAGGTGAACGTGTATGGTTTTTTTCCTATGTGCAAAGAAACTACAGTTCTCCTGTTGTTCACATTGAAGTTCAGCGAGTGAACCAAACTCAGTTCATTTGCCAAACGAACTGAGACCATCTCTTAAGGTGGACTCAGTTCTGTTTGCTTGCCAAGTGAACTTTGATGTTCACACTACACTCCAAATAAACCAAACTGTACTGAGTGTGGAATCAACCCACCTAACAAACTCGCTGTGAATACAGCCTTATATTTATTTGATACTGTGACAGGATGGACGTGTGGTGATGTCAGGCCAGAGTGCAGAAAGGAAAAAACACTGACACCAGAACTGTAGGCAAAAAGACGCTGCACGCCGTTTATATAGATACAAAAATAAATAAAATAATTGAACAAAAACACTGTGAATAAAACTACTTTTAAACAGCGCATGTAAAATAAACAGCTTGTGTGAAAATAAATTAGACCTGATGCACCTGACTGGCACTGAATAAATGGACCACAAAGGGTTAAATACTATTCTTTATACAGCTGATGCTATTCAAAGTGCGGATCCTCACATGACATTTAGTACCGAATCAAGAATCTGCAGGTTCAAAGGTTCGTTCGCTAGCCAGGAATTCAAAGATAGATTTAAACCTTCGAAGGTTCGTCAGACGCCATTCACACACTGTTTTTTTTTTCTGTAACAGAAATCGTTTGACAATGTGTGCATACTATAAATCACACATTAAAATGTCACTTACATGCAAAATTCGATCTTTTTATTTGTATAATGCATATTACTTAAACAAAAGTTGTATTAAAATCCAACCAAATCTTTATACGTAGCAACTCTATTTGTGCCTCTGCCGTGTATAGAGCAGGGTATATTATCCAAAGCACTGGGGGGTACCTATAGAGCAGTGGTCGGCAAGTAATTTAAATAGCGGGCCAATTGATCCCTTGGCAGCCGCAGAGCGGGCCAATTGCCGTTCCTCAATAAAACTGACCCCCTGACCCCCACCCCCCCCGACACGAGGGATTTTTTTTTGTAACCATTGAGATATATATATGTTCATACTTGATTTAAAATTGTAACGGCCTAACTAAAATTTACAAACAATTGAAAATGAAAATTAACTGACAGCTCAACAATCATGTCATTATTACCGATAGACCTTCTCTGTCTGACCTGCCATCCCAGCATGCACCGGGGGACGCGCCAGCAAATACGTTATTATTATAGTAGTGCATGTTGGTAACAACATTATTGTGCGACAATGTCCCTCTCTACTCTTAAAAGAAAAGTCGACGTAGAAAACCGCAGCTTTAAGGATGATTGGAAAGAGAAGTGTATTTTACCATAATTTGCGAACGCTAAACCTTTGTGTCTGTTGTGCAACGAGAGTATCTCAGTAATTAAAGAATATAACTTGAGGCGCCACTTCGAGTCCAGGCACAAAACATTTAATGAATCATTTCCTCTACAATCGGATGCTTGTCGCCAAAAAATTGATTCTTTAGTAGCAAGCTATACTCACAGTAATAAGATCCTTGTTAGTTACACTACACAACAACAGAAGGCTACAGCCGCCTCGCTTAAGGTGGCATGGATCCTAACCCGAAAAAACAAGCCATTTACTGATGCTGAAACTTTTAAAGAATGTATGGTGGCAGCTCTCGAAGAGGTAGTTCCAGATGAAAAAATAAAAGCAAGCATTCTGACCACTGTAAAGCAAATACCTCTTTCAGCAAGAACAACCACACGTCGTGTTCATGTTTTAGCAGAGGAAGTCCAGCACCTTGTCTTGGATGGGTTGACGCGTGCTGAGTACATATCTGTTGCGCTGGACGAATCAACTGACAAGACTGATGTAGCCCAGCTGTGTGTGTACGTCAGGTACTTTGATGGCACAAATTTCCGAGAGGAGCGGTTAGGTTTGATACCGCTGGAAAACTACACCACTGGTGACATAATTTTTGAATGGCTGAATGCATTATTCAAAAAGCACGGACTGTCACTCGAAAATATTTGTCTTGTTGTTACCAATGGCGCCCCTTCTATGGTTGGCAGACATAAAGGTTTGATAGCCCGACTTTCTGCAGTAGCTCCGCAGTTAAAAGCTCTGCACTGTCTCATTCACCAAAGTGTGCTGTGTGCTCGGCTAAGTGGTGAACTTAAAGAAGTAATGGAGACAATAATGAAAGTTATTAATTTCATCAGGGCAACATCAAGCTTGCAACACCGCCTCTTCAGAGAGCTGGTTGCAGAATCCTCAGTAAACTATGAGGATCTACTCCTCTATAACGATGTACGATGGCTGAGCAGGGGCAAATCACTGGAGCAGTTCTGTGGGCTTCAGAATCAAGTGAGTGAAAGCGGCTGAGTATCGCTTACTACTTGAAAACAAAGAGTTCATTGCAAAGGTTGCATTCCTAACAGATATATTTTGCCACTTCAATGCTCTCAATTTACAACTAGAAGGACGAAACAAAACCTGTGTGGTCCTGTGGTTAAAGAAAGGGGCTTGTAACCAGGAGGTCCCCGGTTCAAATCCCACCTCAGCCACTGACTCATTGTGTGACCCTGAGCAAGTCACTTAACCTGCTTGTGCTCTGTCTTTCGGGTGAGATGTAATTGTAAGTGACTCTGCAGCTGATGCATAGTTCACACACCCTAGTCTCTGTAAGTCGCCTTGGATAAAGGCGTCTGCTAAATAAACAAATAATAATAATCATCGACCTGGTGGAAAAACTGGATGCTTTTGGGAAGAAACTGGATATATATCTGTCAGACTTAACATCACACAGGCTGCTGCACTTCAACTGGCTACGCAAACATCAAGAGGAAGCTGGTACTAACGATGTCGTCACTGACCTTATGACAGACCTGATTGTACAGATGAAAGATAACTTCAGTGCTCGCTTTGACAAGTTCAGCATTCCCAGGGATGTAATTGGTTTTGTTCGTGATCCGTTTTCAGTCAAACCCGATGGCGATTTCTCATCCCATGTGAAGCAAGTGCTTCCTGCAATCGACGAAGCAGCTCTGCAATTAGAACTAGTAGATTTCCAGGGATCGTCACTGGTGAAAACTGAATTCACTACAGCAAATCTGGAATCTTTCTGGACCACCTATATACGTGCAGAGAACTACGCGAACATGAAGTAGTGGCTCTGTTTGTACTCTGCATGTTTGGCTCCACATACACATGCAAAGCATCTTTTTCCACAATGAATGCGATCAAAACCGATGCACGAAACAGGCTGACCCAAGAATCTTTGGAGGACTGCCTACGTATCGCCATCACATCTGTCACGCCTGATGTTCTAAAGCTGGCCGCAGAAGGAAAATGTAATTTTGCTCATTGAATTTGCCATGATGCAGTTAAGCTTTTGCAATGGATTTTTTTTTTTTCATTCTGCGATGTTGAGTGTAGGGTCGAATTGTAGCAAACATGAAACGCAAGGAACAAAACAATAAAGCTTTAAAAAATTCCAAGCTATTTTTTTAAATTATTATTATTTTTAATATCCCTGCCAAGGAGACTTTTCGGGCCGGACAGCACAGGTCAGCGGGCCGGATTTGGCCCGTGGGCCGCCAGTTGCCGACCATTGCTATAGAGGTTGTAGTGCTTCAGTAAAATATCTACTGAATACCTGGTGTACAAGACAGTGGAAGAGAAGTGCTATGGTAGAATACGTTTGAAACATACAAAATATACGCTAACACAAATAATTTTAATTTCGAAAAAACTGAGCACCGTCCGGCCCTCCCCCCTCCAGCCTGTGTTAACCAGAGGCAAATTTCTTCATTCACCATCTCCACAGCAAAGTGATATTAACGTCTTGATTAACATCAAGGTTTAGGATTTCCCATGCAAGGAAACTAGCATAAGTTGGATCCCAATATATTGGCAGCAAACAAGGATTCCTAATGAGTATAATTCAGTGGTTTTAATGTACATGATTAGAGTCATATGACAACAACTTCACAAAACAACTTAGTTGGGCAAGTGTCTTCAGTCAGGCTGGTCCTCTCTGTGTTCACTTTAGCCTCAGGTAGCAGCTCATTCTGGCCATAAGAATAAATAAACATTGAACTTCCAAATTCTGCTGGTTCCAGTTTCCTGTTTATCCAGTTTGATAAACAGCAGCCAACAAACACAAGTTATTTGTTTTTACTTTTTGTCTCGTTAATATATACAGTAACAAATCATGTCTCTGGCAACTTTCAGATTCTCAACAGACTTAGACTCAAAGTTATGTTTTTAGGCATCTGTACAATTAGGTCAAATCAGTCAAACTGTGAAGGTACTGCCTTTAACATGGGCTACTCTTAACACTGAAAAAAGCAGTTAACTCAGCATATGGATACGGTGTTATTATTATTTATTTCTTAGCTAACGCCCTTATCCAGGGCGACTTACAATTGTTACAAGATATCACATTATTTTTACATACAATTGCCCATTTATACAGTTGGGTTTTTACTGGAGCAATCTAGGTAAAGTACCTTGCTCAAGGGTACAGCAGCAGTGTCCCCCACCTGGGATTGAACCCACAACCCTCCGGTCAAGAGTCCAGAGCCATAACCACTACTCCACACTGCTGCCCAGTTGTATGTAATAAAGACTGCTGCAGGTTTTTCAGCCAATCAGAGTGCATGTTTTGCCTGCTGAATGCCACAACACATCACAATGAATGCCCATACAGGACATCAACTGTACCATATTGAGTTTCTACCATGCTTTATTCTCAATATCGGTACAATTAACCAGGTACCTCCAACAAATATGCCTGAACACCTCTCGGAATTGAATTGAACGGCAAAGTCAATTCAAGAGAGTGACATCACTGCAAACACTTATTATCTTCACCTACTGTATCCCTCTTTTCAATAAAATTACAGTGGACTAAGAAAGGTTATGATAAAGAAGAATAAAAAAACTAGATGGATTTTTTAAAACTAGTATCGTACCTGGTGTGCTTCATAATATGGCACTGCCCTTCAGAGTTAGATTCCTACAGAAAATAGTTAGGGAACTTTTCACATTTACAGTGCCAGTGGAGTCACTTTTACACCTAAAAAGATGAAGAAATTCATCTATAGATATTATTTGGGGAGCCAGGTCCATGAAAAATCATACTGTTAGTTGGATGGGAAAATCTTTATTTGCATTTAAATTGTATTTTAAGCTACCAATAATCAGTATAATAATTAGAATTAATAGTAGCAACTGCTGTCACTGTTGGGTAGATTTTCTATGGGAGGTTCCCAGCCCAGAATAAAGAAAAATACTCTCACGCTCTAAACTAGGAGGACTATCCTTGCTTGGTCTTGAGAAACATTATTTGGCTGCAAGGCTGTATTCGGTGCAATACTGGATTTTCAAAAATGTTAATGTCAGAAACCATTTGGAAAATAATCTGTCTATACACATCTCATAACTGGTCCCCCAAAAAATTGTTTAAAAGTTTAAAATAAAAAAAAACAGTTATTTTGCACACATTAAACAGGATTAGGATTAGACAATGATTATTTAAAACTGGAGAACAAAGATATTTTGTCCACAAAATAGAAAAAGTATGGCATCGACACACTTTTGACACAGCACATTCAGTCACAATACAATAGCAAGGGAACTCAGTTCTTTCAAATAAGACCTCAAAATGACCACGATATAGCCTACACACTTATAGCATACATCCAATCGAAGAAATATTATTGCTGCATGCTAAGCCAGATAGAATCTTCTCCAAAATCTTCAATATTCTAATATCTAATAACAAAATATTTAAAACCCTAACCCTAACCCTATGTTGAAGGTTTATGCGTTGCTTAAGTGAGATTCTATACGCTTTTATTGTATTTTATAGAAACTGAAAGTCACTGTAGCTTACTGTATTTGAGTGCTGTTTCTTTTTAATTTCCGAAAATAAACACTTTTAGCAAATCATAATAATAATCGAAATAAAACACTATAGAATGGTGTGACTAAAACCCTTCCGATACTGTCCGATACACCGCCCAATACACCTTTAGTCCCTCTGATACTGTCCGACACACCTTTAGTCCCTCTGATACTGTCCGACACACCTTTAGTCCCTCTGATACTGTCCGACACACCTTTAGTCCCTCTGATACTGTCCGATACACCTTTAGTCCCTCTGATACTGTCCGATACACCTTTAGTCCCGTCCGATACACTTTTAGTCCCGTCCAATCCGCCTTTGGTCCCATCCGTTACTGTCCGATACACCTATAGTCCTGCCCGATAAATTTGACAGTGCTCGTAACCTACTGCTATTTTTATTTTCTGTTGGTATGAGTAAGACTTTCTTTGCAAATGCAATTAATGACTTCAGATTTAGAATTATAAATCCACATCTTGGGTTTCGACCCACTGGAGACAATATTTCTGAAAGCTTCTCATCCCTTCCTAACTGATCGATCTAGTTTAACTCTTTAAACTCAGCCCCATTCATTTTGGGGCGCCAGGGCACCGAAGGTTACGTGCATATTACTCAGGCACCGTAAAAGCCACCAACCTCCATGGCTTGTTTAAAAGTACAGACTCTGGGCTTTCCAAAGACGTATTCAGTGTGTGTGTGCAGTACTCCTAGTCAGAACTACGATCGCCTGAAGTTAAGCCTCTCATCATGTGACAGAGTTAACAGCTAAGGTTACGTTTTGTGTCGATTGCTACGTCATTGTAGCAGCTAGACTGAAAGGGCAGTGTCGTTGGAAAGCTTAGAATCTCAGCTTTCCAGCAATACAAGCAATAACTGCATACGTAGCTCAATGAGAGATAGGGTGCGAGAGAACTGCAGGCTTGGAGACAGACAGCATGAGAGCGAGACAGAGTTTTATCCACTGTGTTTGTGCCAGACAGGAACTGCTTTACAGAGTGGCAAATAAAGTAATGGGACATGGCCTGAGCATGAAAATTGTGTGTAAAACAATTGAAGTTCAATGGTGCAGTGTTTTTTTTTTTTTGAGCCATCTATGATTACAATATATATATAATATTATTATTATTATTATTACTACAATATATATAGCAGTGACCAAATATGATTTTTTTGGAAAGTGTTTTTTTAAAAAAATATATCCTCATCTCTATCACATATAGTATGACTGATCCTGTTGCAACTTACATAATATGAAAGGAAATTGTGTGACCTTTCATTTGATATAAGTTACATGCAAGCAGCCCAAACTATCCAGTAGTTAAACATGCACAAATTAAAACAGTGAAAAACAGGCAGAAATAGGGTTGAGTGTAAAGAGTTAAACTCTCTAGAGACTACAGTATAAGTTTAATGCCCTCTTTTAATCTTATATTTCACTTTTGCGATTTAGTAGACAAATTGTATCTGTTCTTCCGTTTATTCTATTCCTGTCTTTGCTGTCAGTATATCAGCATTTGTGTGTGTGTGCGTGCGTGCGTTTGTGTGCGTGTGTGGATGTGTGTGTGCGTGTGTGCGTGTGTATGTGCGTGCGTGCGTGTGTGGGTGCCTGGGTGCGTGCGTGGGTGCGTGCGTGCGTTTGTGTGTGTGTGGGTGTGTGTCTCTTTGTGACCTAGCGTCACACTTAATTGGAGGTTATTGGGGGACATACATTATGACACCGGTGTTCTGAAAATCTGAGCCTCCTCTCCGAATGAGCTACCTTCACAAACTGCGCATGCATAAATCCATTTTATGGGTTAAAACCGGTATATTTCAATCAAAACATAGGGTAGCCCATTTGGAGCAGTCATTTCTGCTTCTCCAAATGAGCTTCCTCGTATTGTTCAACTTAGGTAACTTATTTGGAGGAGAGACGCCATTCATCAGACTAGTCTGAAAACCTGTGCTACGGGAGGCTTATTTGGAGGGGGAGGCTCAGATTGTCAGAACACCGGCATAACTGTGTCTGTAGCGAGAGAGACTACTGACTGTGTTACTAATACTATTAGGTTTTAGCCTATAGGTCACAGCCAGATGCATGCTTGAACTTGCAAGCGGGAGCACCGTTGCTGCCTTTATGAAAAAGGCTTTCCTGTTAAAAATGTCCTGACGGGTATGCCTTTGCGTCTTAAAAATAATATTGAAGTCTGATTTTTTTTTATTGGTGCACATGCGTAGCCCCGTACCAGTTGTGTGAAACCCCTGCTTCTAATTAATTAATTAATTAATTAATCTGTAAATATAGGCCTACATCTCTGCTGTTATTTATTATTCATATTTATTGTTATTCATTCTTATATACACTGCTGTGCAAAAGTCTTAAACACATTCAGGAGTTACAATATATGGATGTTATGCGTCTCAACAATTTACTCAAATCCTTCACTGGTGTTTTCCACTATTATAACAACTTTGACTGTTATTAATACAGCTTAGTTTGGGTGAGAAGAAACCAAGCTTGTCATTTAGTAAACTATACATGAGCAGCTAATTTGAAGTGTTGTAGTAGCTCTGTGGTTTTCAAACTTTTTAGGCCCCATACCCCTTTCCAAAAAATCTAGTCTACCGCGTACCCCCATCTGAGATAGGGGCATAATATACCTATGAATATTTTCTAATTACTAGGCTTAAGTACTTATTGATGTTAACTGAAAATATATATATATTTTTTAAAATGCTTACCTACCAATGTGATTGACGTGCTTGCTTTTTATCACAGATTTCAGTAAAAAATTGAACGAATAGGACTTCCAATTACAAAAAAATGTAAGCGGGTCATTAAAAAAAAAATAAACAAGCCTCGATTTGCTGGCTCAGAAGGCACACAGGGAAGGAGGAGCTAGAGTTCAGCCAATTACTGTTCATGGAAAACTGTTGTTAAACTAATTAAATCAAATCAAATTAAAACTGAAAATGCTATTTACAACTGCAGGCATTAAAAAAAAAAAAAAAAAAAAAAAAAACAGGTAGCATGCGTGAATATGTATTGAATATGTATTTTTTTAAATTTTATTTAACTGGAATGTTATCGTTTAACACTGAGCGGCACATTTAAAATGCTCTGTGTGTCTTGTGCAATATCGAATCCAAACAGAATAAGCACATTGTTTTGAAGTGAACATTTCCAAAAGCTAAATTTGATGAAAGTAGAAAGGTGACATTTATGCAGTCAAAAATGACGGTTAGCAAAATGCTTACATGTTAGTGTTTAGTGCAGTCGTCTGTTCATGTGAATCCGCTGCCAGACAGCTTGTTGATGGGTACTCGCTGTATGAACACGCTCAATAGGTCTGGAGCAGGGAGTCCAATTCCAGACACTTCCCAATCCCAGGAGTTATGGGTTGATTGATTGATTGATTGATTTTACTCCTGCAATTCCATTTTTGTAATAATAATAATAATACCGTGCTTTTGCTTTTACTAACGGCGTACACGCGTAGGCTAATGCAATCACTCGACAAAGGAGTTCTTCAACGAATTAGTCACAGTGAAAAAACACACAAAGCATTGCAAGTAAAGATAACACAGTTGTGTCGCTCCAGCGCAGTGATTTCACTGCAAGCAGAGCGGCACAGCTGCCTGCTCAACCAATAATACTGTTATTTAAAAACATAAACTTACATAAAACACACTGAACTGATTAAACTACACACACTGAACATTTAAACTCCACAAAGTAAACGTAACTAGTAAATACTACACGTTTTTAAAAGAAGCAACATCATACAATTATTTTGTTTTTTTTTCTTTTATCTCTGTGGTGCAGGGACTATGTGTATTGCTCAGATCCGCCCCTTTTTTTTGTGGCTTCTCTCTGCTCCTATTGGTCTCACTCGACCATTGAAAGATTTTCTCTGCTTTTTCCAGAGAAAAAACGACTAGAGACCTGTGCTTGATGTCTTTTTGATGATGTCGGACATGGTCCGACATTGGACCGGAAAGTGAAAATTGTAATGTCGGACCTGGTCCGACAATGGACCGTAAAGGGTTAATCAGCACTTGGATATCATCTGCATTGTTTCTTCTATGCTGATCTTTCGGCAATCTATACTTGCTGTTCTGCACCTGTTTCGTGTCTCTTGGATCATGGGGGGGAGACTCTATTGTCACTTCTGCGTAAACATCTCTGGGAGCTTGGGTGGAAACTTTCTTATTTATCTTACCCATTACTGCTGCCGGAGTCCGGACATACTCTGTATTATGTGTGTGTTTTGTATTCATGTGGACACAGATGTCTTTGGGAAAGACGCCACAGTACTCTACCACGGCCGCCTGGGCATATGCTGGATTCATACTGGCAGGGAACTTCTCGACTCAGGACACCCTTTTCTTGTAGCCAGGATGTCTTTTCAACGTTGCATAGAATCGCTTAAGAATAAGTATATTTTCTTCTGCCAGTTGGGGCTCAAGTGAGACTCGTACTCTTTTGCAAGTGGTATAAAATACACCATTCTTCACATCCATGTATGTTAGGTTCCCATCAGTCACAATGAAATGGTGCGTCTTCGTAGAACCTACAGCTGCCCAGGATCCACAGTCATCCTCAAAAGGCTTCTTTTCCCAGTAAACCTCCTTCTGAGGTTGCTGGCATTGTCTAATACTATAACAACATTCTCTTTTCTACCAGCTGGTATCACATGATGACACAGTGTTTCTTTCACAAGCAATTTAACGATAGCTTCGGTATTCATGAAATTACAGACTACTGGAAGCTTAGACATCCCTTTAGATAAGGACTGGATGGATTTTGTTGTGGTGGAGATGCAGTCATAGATCCCTCGCTGTTGGACAGCTTACTAGCTGAGAGATGTGCCATGATTTGTCAGAAAAATCTGATGTCACAAGCGGTGGGCTGGTGATAACAGAGGGTTGTTTGGTAATGTCAGATATATCAGAAATCGACAGGTTTGACGACGATGATGAATGGAATGTGCTCTGGGTAGAGGAAGATGACTCATCTAGTTGAATAATTGGACTGAGATGGACAAATGACCCTGTTTGTCGTCCTTTTATTGTTAATTTGGGGGTCGTGGGTTGACGGGTTTTCTGGATAGAGAGTTCAGGGGATGATTGAAGAGAAACATTGATATCTAGTAGGTCTGACATAGCCAATATTGAACTGGAGACAGGCTTTTTTTCTAGATTGGCCACAGTAATGGGTTGACTTATTTTTGGCAGTTCTGGGATGTCCTTGTGCGTAATGGTAGGTGAATTGTCATCACTACTGTCATCATTTGAAATTGTAATCATTTTCTTTGTCGTTCTCTTTAGACGTGAAGCAGGTATCAGTGGCACAAAATGATTCCCAGTCAGGCCCCTGTCTGTCAGGGTAGATGAAAGGGAAGTCCAAATCAGCACTGTGCTGGGTTATAATAATGCCTCTTCCTTGGACCAAGCGAGTAAAGGGAGACATGACAAAGCATCCAGACACTACAATAATAAATAAATAAATAATTAAATACATAAATAAATAAATGGTAACACTTTACATTGTGTCCTTAATTACCGTGTATTTACACAGTAATTACTCAGCAACATTTACTGATAATTACAGAGTGATTATGCATTGTTACCATGTACTTAATATGTAAATCCTGTTAATGGTATATGTAAATACACAATTGTAAAACCACACCCAATGTAACCCATTAAAAACAAATAATTCTGATTACGACAACCGTAATTACATCTATTACTTGCCCTAATCGTTTTCTTTTTCAAAAGCTAAATATGGTGTTAGAATGAGTAACTACAATTTTGTAGCTGCCATGTTATAAAAGCAACATCACAAAACTTGCACGTGTTATATTTACATTTTTATGGTTGTTTAAACTTAGGTGTATGGACATATTCGACCATATCTGCACACTCAGTTTTGTGGTATAGACTTTATAACATGGCATTGTAGTCACAATTGCCTGGAATTAATAACTATTTTTGATATAAGTACATATCTCAACTAATCTTTTGGAATCATTCTTGAGCACACAGTATGCAGGGCAGCATGTGAACTATTGACTGGAGCAACTTCCAAGCACACAACACAAAGGAGGGGGTAGTGAGCTCTCTGACCAGTGGACTTTAACTGAACCCGACACAAAGGGTCTCTACAGGATCGTAAATAGATCGGAGCATCCAATCACAATTTATGGAGGAAACAAGCTGGAGACAGCAGAAGGAAGTCATAATTAGATCATGTATTCATCTAATACAGGGCGAGACAACCCATTGTCCAACACAATGGGAGTAAAAGAATGTATAGACCTTTATGTGAAAGTCCTATAAGAACTGGCAACTTGCAGCAAGAACTTTGAATTGGTTTCCGATTTGGTTCCCGAATTGGTTTCTGAGTCTAACATGGCTCCATAAGAGAGGATAGCGCCAAGCTTTATACCTGGACTGCAAGAAGATTCTGTACCCTGCAATAAACGAACGTCCAAGAAAGTTCCCTGTCGGACTCCTGCTGAAGGAAAGAGATGCCTGCGAGTTAGTTTATCTACGCGTCAATAAGAACCATTCCCGGCTTTGACTAGCTTCTATTTCAGCCGTAAAACACAGCAGCTTGAGAGACTGTTGTCTGCCTTCATAATGAAGCATCCAAGGAAAGAAGCAACACACAGGTGTGTGAAACCCCCACTTGGGTTTTGAAGATAAAAGAGCCCCAACTTGGTTTTGAAGATTTGTTGCAACAAAGTGAATCCTGAACTACAACGGAAGTTTTATTCTACTGATTTTTGGTCTATGTCTCAAGAAATAAATTGTTGCGTATAAAATTTGTTACCTTTCCCTTGTTGAACTAGAGTAATTAATTGTAATTGCAACACATAAAAATTGATGAAATAGTTATGTTAATTTGCTCTTCGTTCCAGCACTTGTTCCAGCACTGCAGGGCGAGGGTGGAGAAGGAGCGGGCTCTGGAGGCAGGGGAGCATAGAGGAGGTACAGCCAGTCTTCTAGTGCAAGCAGAGCGGAGAGGTCGGGTGGGGGTGTAGGGAGAGATGAGGGTCTGGAGGTAGCTGGGTGCAGTCTGGTCAAAGCATTGGTAGGCGAGTACAAGAGTCTTGAACTAGAATGCGAGCGGTGATCAGGAGCCAGTGGGGTGAGCGGAGCAGTGGAGTTGCGTGGGAGAAGCGAGGCAGAGAGAATACCAGGCGAGCAGCGGAGTTCTGGATGAGCTGGAGGGGACGAGTGGCAGATGCAGGGAGGTGGCCAGGAGGGAGTTGCAGTAGTCTAGGTGGGAGAGTACCAGTTGCGTGGAGTAGTTTTTATTTATTTATTTATTTATTTATTTATTTATTTAAAAAAAAAAAAAAAAAAATTCTTTAAAAAAAAAAAATTTAGTTGTCGCCAATTTTTTACCCCAGTTTTCTCCCAATTTGGTATGCCCAATTATTATCTGTATCCTTGGCTCACCGCTCGCAACCCCCCCGCCGACTCGGGAAACGGCGGCTGGAACACGCGTCCTCCGAAACATGCTCCTGCCAAGCCGTCATTTTCCGCACTGCAGATCCACAGAAATGCCACCAGACCTATAGTGCCAGAGGACAACACAGATCTGGCGGGTCCACTGTAGAACTACAGGCCCTATCGGCCACAGGGTCGCTGATGCGCTGTGAGCCGTGGATTCCCTTACCGACCTAAGCCCTCCCTACCCGGGCAGCGCTCAGCCAATTGTGCGACGCTCCCTAGGAACTCCCGGTTGACTGTGACATAGCCTGGATTCGAACCTGCGATCTCCAGGCTATAGGGCACATCCTGCACTCCGCGCGGAGAGTCTTTACTCGGGCGCCCGGTTGCGTGGAGTAGTTGGTGAGGAAGGGTCAGATTCTTTGTATGTTGCTCAGGAAGAAACGGCAGGTGCGTGATAGAGTGGAGATGTGCTGGGAGTAGGAGAGGCAGGGGTGCAGGGTTACTCCAAGGTTCTTGGCTGAGGAGGAGGGAGAGAGCGTGGTAGATTCCAGAGGACTGGAGACAGAGAGATCAGAGACTGGACCCAAGACTGATCCTTGGGGGGACTCCTGTTGAGACAGGGTGAGGTGTGGAGGTTGAGCCGTGCCAGGTTAGCTGGTAGGTGCGGTCAGAGAGGTACGAGGAGAACCAGGCCAGAGCAGTGCCAGAGATTCCCCGGTCAGCGAGAGAAGATAGTAGAATAGAGTGATCGACAGTGTCAAAGGGAGCAGAGAGATCAAGGGTAATTAGGACAGAGGAGAGAGAGACAGCACAGGCAGAGTTTAGTGAGTTAGTGACAGGCAGGAGAGAAGTTTCAGTGGAGTGAGCAGAGCGGAAACCAGATTGGAGAGGGCGAGCAAAGAGTGGTTCGACAGGAAAGCAGAGAGCTGGCGGTTTACTGCCCGCTCGAGGGTTTTAGAGGTTTTAGAGAGGAAGGGTAAGAGGGAGACAGGACGGTATATCTGAAGGGAGGTGGGGTCGAGGGTAGGTTCTGATTGAGACAGAAGAGTTAATGTACTGTGGTAGAATGAAATGTTTAACCTATACTGGATGTTACAAAAGCAGTAGGATTCCACTTGTACTGAATTAAATGCATTATTGGGAAACTATCTATATAAGCATATATGTGTATATATTACATCATTCGAACACCATATTTAGCTTTTGAAAAGAAAACGATTAGGACAAGTAATTACGGTTGTAACAATCAGAATGATTTGCTTTAATGGGTTACATTGGGTGTGGTTTTACTGTTACAAGTGTGTATTTACATATAACATTAACAGGGTTTACATATTAAGTACATGGTAACAATGCGTGATTACTCTAATTATGAGTAAATACAGATGTAGTTACTGAGTAATTACTACTTAAATACACTGTAATTAGGGACACAATGTAAAGTGTTACCAAATAAATAAAATGACAATACTGAACATGGCCCACAATTGTATTAAGAACTTTGAATAACACTTCATGTAGTTAAATGTATGTCCCACATTCTATATCAACTTACCGTGTAGGGCTACAATTTCATAAGAAATTATTTAAAATTAAAGTATTGTTATTATTATTTTAAAAAAATAATAATACTTACATGGTGGAAAGTAGCTCTGGATTGGACTCTGTATTACAGGACTAAGGGCTAATATATTGTTCATGTCGGAGAAGAAGCCCAGAGTGGGAGTTTGTTTCAGATAGGACTCTTAATCGTCTAAAACAAGCCGATCATCACCTTTGAAGGGAGAACAGTAACGTGTGTGTTTGGTATTGTACCACTGAGGATTAGTAGCCATCTCGATACATGTTTTTGCGCGAAGCTGTTGAAGAATTGAACAGATATATCATTGGTGGCTGTTGTATAAAAATGGGTCAGTCGTCTGGGTTCTGGAAGGCTAGCCTTGTAATGATTCATCAAAAACGTCTCATTGGTACTTCTCCTGTAAACGTCTGTCATGTCGACTGCAGCTGCCTGGGCCGTTCTTCTTAGCGACATGTCAAAGGAAAACGGAATACCAGGTCAGTTAGTAATACAGCGTGGACAGAGAAAATCCAGGCCACTGATGCCCAAAATTGTATGTTCTGATTCAGTCATGGGCACACATTCGGCGTGAATCCAAAGGAGACATTCATCACACTTAATGCACATGGTACCCTCAGTTTCGACTGCACAGACTCCACATGGGTAGAGTACCTTTAAAGCTCTCTTTTGAGACAGCATTTTTTGGTTGTTTATCAGTTTGAAGGGAATAACTCTAACTAACCGTTTGATTATGTCATTGTTAATGCTTGTTCAACAAGTTTCACTTTGTTAATCTCACAGGACAAGAGATGAAAGTAACACAGGACACGAGTGTTACTGTGATCCTTCGCTCCTTTTTTCATTGAATACAGTGTTCCCTCACTATAACATGGGTCTCAAACACAACACAAAATATAAGCGATATAACCGAAGAGTGTTATAAAAGGGGAAGGGGGTGAGGGGTGCCGCGGGACCATAACAACACACATCTGACTAAAATACAAAATAAAACAACTCCCTCTCTATAATGCACATATAGTGAAGCAAAAATGTAACCACACATAAAGCACCATGTAATCAACGTTATATTTATTTTTAAAAAAAAGGTAACATTCCCACTCGTGGATCATTTTAATTAGCAGTTTTTAAGCTATAAATAGCCTGGCTGAACGGCGGTCGGGAGTTCAGTTTGAAAATGGTTGGACAGACACATAACCCTACAGACACACTGTAAATAGTAATAATAATATATTTGTATTTCTTTACACTGTGCTTCCCCCCACCCAAATCGTACACATTAAATAAATAATGACAGTGGTAAGATGTATACAGAAAAATAAACGTCATAATATAAACATTTAATAACTAGTTTTAAATACAATTTTTAAAAAAACATATTCAAATTATTTTGGACAGAATTATAATACTAAAAAATAAAAATACTACCAAAATAGAAGTTTCACCCTTGCAGGGCTTTATAAAACAGATGGGAAATAGTGAGATGGTGCTGTGTATATATTAAACCATGTTACAGTAACATTTCTCTAGTCTAAGTTCTTAGAAAATAAGCTTTGTGCTATTTAGCAGCATTTATCAATAACATTAAAGAGCAGTCCAATTAAAATATTATTTGTTTTCTTGTCATGTCTGGACGGTACAGAGCAGTCCTAAATCTATCGGACCGGGTACCACCCCATAACGTCCAATACACTTTAAGTCCCACCAGGTACAGAATAATAACAATAATGAATTGTATATATTACAACACTGTCAATACAATAAATAACATTTACATAATTTTATCGAAAAAATAATAGTTGGAATTTTGGCACCTGCTCGGGCAATTCGTCAACTGCCTGATTTCGGCATCTGTCCATAAAAACACACACACATATATATGTCGACCCAGGGGACTTTTTCAACCTCAAATGGAGATTAGATAAATGGGCATTCAGAACAGAAAATAGGAGGCACTTTTTTACACAGAGAATTGTGAGGGTCTGGAACCAACTCCCCAGTAATGTTGTTAAAGCTGACACCCTGGGATCCTTCAAGAAGCTGCTTGATGAGATTCTGGGATCAATAAGCTATTAACAACCAAACGAGCAAGATGGGCCTCCCCTCATTTGTAAACTTTCTTATGTTCTTATATATCACCTCGGAGGGGCACTGATTCTTTTTCGATAGGGGTGGGATCAGTCAGGCAGAATACCAGAAATAAACTAAACCACAACAACATACAAGGAAATGAACATTGTTTTATTAAATACAGGTGGTCAACTATATGTAACAAATAGGGCAGGTCTAGAATACACAGTCACAGCATGGAGTTTGCATTGTTCATTAATTAACAACCCCGCCCCGTCTCCAGCACTCCTCCAAAACTCCAATGCCTTTTAAAATGCTAACATGTTTTAAAAACACATACACAGCAGAGGGAGACCAGAAGCGCGGGTAGGGCAATGCGCCCTTAAATTCGGCGGCTCTTTTGTCTTTGATTTGCAACCCGCCATCAGGGTCCAATTCCTTCACTCCTGCTGGCTGCGCGTTTAGTCTCCACTCCAGAGAAACCCGGGTTCCATCACAGTGGACAAATCAATCTCCCGAATGGATGAAATCAAGAGCTTTTATACCAGGTGCTCAGCTTCTTCAAATTATCCAATATATGGGGGCTGGGAACAGGAGAGCCAGTGCAATTAATACTACTCATTTAATCAAACCAAGTAGCGTAAGAAGTTGCTTGTATCATTTGTGACATTTTTCAAATCAAGTAAGCTTATTTCTGTATAAAAACGACAATAGAGTTGCAACCAGTGTCATCTTACAATGCACTCAAGCTTAAATCGTAAAGTAATTTAAAGGAGGCTACAAACATGGCAGCGGACTGTCTCTCTTTAGTGCGCACGCAAGAACTTGTAGGCTTGATACAACTGTGTTGAGAATTTAAAAAGAAAGCATTTTAAGAGATTTTTAACTAGAGGTACAGGGAATATGACTGTGAACGCCCAGAGGTTCTGGGCTGCGCCTGGCACACATTAAGCACTGCCGCTAGCCTCCTCCCCCCACAACAGAAATGTCAAAATACAGAACAGTTTGCTTTACCTTTACAAGAAAGGAGAGCTGCATCTTTGACATAACCCACTATTTTCTTTTATGACGTTTCAACCAGTGTCAACTGATCTGAGAGCTGAGGAAAAAATTACTTTGAGTGACCTTGAATCTCCTTACGAAATAAAATGATAGGTTGCGGATGCAACCCCGGTTCCCTGAAAGAGAAAATAACCATCAAGTATGGGGACATTGCCGTCAGGCAGTAGGGATTGGCTGAGCTTTATAGCAAAGCTGCCAATAGGCCTCTGCGCGAGCTGCCACGTAAGCCCGCCCCCTTGGGAGCTTACTATACGCAGCGCGCAGAGACTCTCTTCCTCTTCGCTCTTCAGGCCGTGAAGGCTTCCGGAGCGATCTTGCAGCTTGATGGTTATTTTCTCTTTCAGGGAACCGGGGTTGCATCCGCAACCTACCGTTCCCTTTCAAGTCGAAAATAACCATCAAGTATCGGAAAAGTGTACCCAAACTGTCGCGAGGGAGGATTCTCAGCAATAGGACAGACTTACGTCATAACGCAATTGCGTAGGCAACACATCTACGCGTATGCGGAACCGCGCCTCTGCGTCTATGCTCGCAATGACACCTGTCCTAAGGTGGAATAATCAACACCATATCGTGACAACTCAATATGACCGCCAACTAGGGCGTCATAGAGTGTAACACGGATGCTCCGAATGACTGAGCAGAGGATTCCAGTACATTTAAACGGTAGAACCTCATAAAAGTATGCGGTGTAGCCCAACTGGCTGCAGCGCAAATGTCAGACACCGGCACCCCTCTAAAGAGGGCCCAGGATGTCGCCATACCCCTAGTGGAATGCGCCTTCAACTGTCCTGGTGGCGGAAGGCCTGCAGATTCATATGTTAATTTAATAGCATCCACTATCCAATGGGAAAGGTGTTGTTTAGACAATGGCTGACCCAAAGTCCTAGAACCATGGCATATGAACAACTGTTCTGTTTGCCTCACAGTCGTTGTACGGTCAATATAACACCTCAATGCCCGAACGGGGCAGAGCATGTGTAACTGTTCTTCCTCTGGGGAAGAAAAAGGAGGAGGATGGAACGCCATCAACTCGACTGGTTGGTTCATATGAAACGGGGATATGACCTTGGGTAAAAAGGCCAGATTTGGACGCATGGAGACCTTAGAACCGTCTCCTGCGAAACGAGTACATGAGGAATGCACTGAAAGTGCATGTAACTCGCCCACGCGTTTTGCTGATACCACTGATAGCATAGACACGAGCTTCACATCCACGCTGTGGAGAGGCTCGAACGGTGCCGTGGTAAGGTCTTCTAACACCACGTCAAGCTCCATGACGGTAAACTGGTCATCCTTGGAGGCCGCAAGCGTCTTGCGCCCTTCAGGAACTGAGATGCCAGAAAATGGCAACCTGGTGATAAACCGTCAATGCGTACATGGCAAGCCGATATGGCGGCTAAATACACCTTAAGTGTAGAGGGAGATTTCCCTTCATCTAACAGTTTCTGTAGAAACTGTAATATCACTGCCATCGGGCAGGATATTGGGTTATGGCCCTCCGCCAGACACCAATCTTGAAACAACTGCCACTTGTGCGTATACTGCAACCTAGTAGAGGGCTCTAGCACTCTGAATGGTCGAAATCACCGCCGTCGAGAGCCCTAAGGCTGACAGGCGCTCCCGTTCAGGGCCAAGCCCATAGCTGCATGAGCTTGGGGTTGGGAGCCAAAGCCCTCCTTGGGCTTGGGACAATAGGTCCGCCGCGGGGAAGCTCCCTCGGGCGACCGTGCAGCAACTGCACCAGGCTCGGGAACCGTATCCTCCTAGGCCACCGAGGAGCAATCAGGATCACTGTCGCTTGCTCTACCCTGACCTTAACTAAGAAGGCGGGGAGCATCAGAATCGGTGGAAACGCATATAGGAGCCCTGGCGGCCATTCGTGAGCCAGTGCATTGACTCCTAGGGGGCTGTCGAGGTCCCTCACCGAGAACCATAGGGGGCAGTGCGTGGTCTCTCGCGAAGCGAAGAGATCTACTTGCGCTATGCCGAACCATTCCCAAACGCGCCCTACCACCTGAGGGTGAAGGCGCCATTCGCCCGCAAGAGGGCCTCCTCTGGATAGGAGATCCGTTGCATAATTGACTCTGCCCGGTAGGTAAACTGCACGCAGAGAGGTCAAACGCGGTTGTGCCCATAGCAACATCCGTGTTACCATCCGGTGAAGGCGAGGGGAACGTAGGCCGCCCTGGCGGTTGATATACGCCACAACCGTGGTGTTGTCTGACTGCACTAACACATGCTTGCCTAGAAGCACTGGCAAGAAGTGCCGGAGGGCGAGGTCCACTGCTCTGAGTTCCAGAGCATTGATGTGGGCTGACCTCCAGGGTCCTGACCACACTCCGCGGGTCCCTGAACCGTTCCAGACTGCTCCCCAACCTTGGTTGGAAGCGTCGGTCGTGATAACCTCCCTTCGGAAGATGGGACCCAAGCGTACGCCCTGGCGGATGTTCGACGGAACTTTCCACTAGCGCAGCGCTTCCCAGCAGGTTCGGGATACCGTCAACCTGCGGTGTTTGTCTCTCCGCGGATGTAACGCGAAGGCATTGAACCAGGCCTGTAGAAGTCTCTGGTGTAGTAAGCCCAAAGGAAGGGCTTGCAAGGTGGCAGCCATCAACCCCAGCATGCGCTGACACAGCTCCATGCTGACTGTTTCTCTCAACCTGAATAGGGAGGGACACCGCTCCATCGAGGCAACTCTTTGTGTCGACAGGGTCGCTTCCATGGACACTGAGTCCAGATGCAGACCCAAGAATTCGGTCTGTTGGCTTGGCACAAGACGGCTCTTTCCTGAATTGACCTTCAGACCTAGCCGCTGAAGATGGTCTGTAACCATCACTGTGTGCTGTGTCGCCTGCTCCTTCGACTGCGCGCAGACGAGCCAGTCGTCCAGATAATTCAGCAGTCGGACTCCTGCAAGGGAGCTAGAATGGCATCCATACATTTGGAAAAGGTTCGAGGAGCTAGTGACAGGCCGAATGGAAGGACACAAAACTCGTATACCCTGCTCTGAAATGCGAAACGCAGATACTTCCTGTGACCCGGGCAGATGGGAACGTGAAAGTACGCATCTGTCAGGTCCACGGTGGTGAACCAGTCGCCGTGTTGGACTGACTGGATGATGTGCCTGTGCGTAAGCATCCTGAACGATAACACCCGCGGGTATTTGTTCAGTACTGCGAGATCTAAAATAGGACGGAGCCCGCCGTCCTTTTGGGCACCAGGAAGTATTTGGAATAGAACCCTGGTCGATCAGAGCAGGGTCTACTTCTTGGATGGCACGCTTCCTGAGCAATGCCTGTATTTCCACATTCAGAGCTGAGGACTGAACCGAGTCCTTCACTGCAGTTACCACCACTCCCGGAAAGGGGGTTAACCGGAACTGAAGGGTGTACCCGGTGAATATAGTTTTGCGCACCCAGATGTCGTTGGTGCAATGTTGCCAGAACTGGAGCTGTGGGACAGTGTAGGGGTGGGTTAACAGCTGCCTGGAGTTTTCAGGGCTGTTTTGGCTGCGCTCGTTCGCGAGGGGCCTGGCTAGAGCCACGAGGGCGTGGCCTGCCACCTCCTCTAGGGCGCCACGCTCTGCGCTGCGGCCTTACAAACGCGGGTTGGCCGCGCGCTGATGAACCTGAGGGGGAGGTTTTATTACCCCGTGGTTGCGCCTGCTGCTGTGGCGATGCCCTGCGCCACTGGTGCTCCTGTGGCCGCTTTGGCTGGAATGGCTTATTCGGCCACATCTTGGCCATTTGCTGCGACGCCTCCCATGCCTTGGCGGAGCGTTGCAGCATCTCCTCCACCGCTGGGCCAAATGTGTGCCCCGGTGTGATTGGGGCATCCAGCAATGGGACCTTGTCAGGCTCCTGCACTCTCGCCTGCGAGAGCCAGAGCTGCCTTCTTGCCACCACAAGGGAAGCGATACTCCTGCCCTGTGCTCGCGCATTTAATTGCGCCAGCTTCACCAGCTACTGAGCAATTGTGCCTAGCTCGGTCCTAAGGGCAACGGAGGGGCACTCAGGCAGATCTCGGATGAGCGCCGCCTGATAGACCGTCAGGAGGCTGGCCACATTAGACAGCCTGACTGCCTCTGTGGCCGCGGCGTACCCCTTTTTTAGGTGGATCTCTGTGGTCTTACATTGCCTGTTAGGGCACACAGGATCTTTGGTCAGCCCTGATAATGTTGGCGGCAAACGCAGCGCCCACCGGTGGGAAGGACGCCAACCCAGGTTCGCTCGCCCCTTGCATGGTAAAGACCGAAGCCTTGCGAGAAGTCGCAGGGCGGGCCGGGCCCCCAGGTGGACTGGACCTCCTTAATAAAATCTGGGAATGCCGGTAGCATCCTGGACTGGAGGGGCTGCACTGATGGCGACTCAAAGAGGGAGCGCCGTGTTGGCTCTAGCATGGGCCAGTCCACGCCCAAATGACAGGTTGCCCTCTCCACCACTGACCACATAGGGTCATTAGTGTCCAGCACCTCAGGGTCGGTCTCCTGCCCAGAGTGCTGGGAGGCCACCTCGGCCTCTGTGCTATCCTCCTCTAGCAAGGGCTCAATGTCGGATGCATCCCTTGAGATCGCATCGATGTCCCAGACTTCCTGGGGTTGACCGTGAGCAACTGGTGGAGGAGCCGCCGGCTGATTAGCGATGGGCCTGGTCAGTTGTTCCAGGGCCCAAGGCACCACGTTCGCTAGGGTCATGAGGAGGGATTGCTGCCCCATCATGACCTCCATAAACTGTGACATTTTGGAAGTGAGCTCCGCCACTCCAAATCTGTCCTGATGTCACCTGTCCCGTCGAGGGGAGCGAGAGTGCCTTCTACGGCGAGGCGATCGAGATCTCGACCTGGACTCCCGAAGGGAACGTGCCCCGAGAGGAGGGCTGCGGAACGTTCCTGAGCACGCCTAGCTGGGGACCTCTGACCAGCTGTAAGCTGGGAGGATGGGCTCCTGGAGAGCCGCAGCGTCGTAGCAGATGATGGTGGGGCCGAGACTGTATGGGACGACCCCGAGGATGGAGAATGGCCCCCGACCGCCTTCTTTGCTCTCTGGCGAAGGGTGCGTGTCTGGAACCCTGCACATAAATGGCAGTATGCCTTATCCGCCAAGGCAGATGCAGCGTGTTCCGGCCCCAAACACGCTACACAGTCGTCATGCGGATCGCTGGCAGTCAATTTGGCCTGGCAGGTCACGCATCGGTGAAAGTCTGACATAGTGCCTTGTTTAGTGCAAACACTAATAGGCAAAAACGTAGAAGCGACGAGCACTGACATGCGTGCGTCGAACGCCGAAGCGTCGAGCACCAACGGTACGTGCGTCGAGCACCGAAGTGCGTCGTCGAGCACCGAGCGTCGGGCACTTAAGTGTGTGCGTCGAGTGCCGGCGTCAAGCACCGGCGCCAGCGTCGGCGTCAAGCACCGGCGCTGCACCAGCGACAAGCACTGACACAAAAGCGCAGCACGCGGTGTGAGTACCGGCGTGAACGCTAGCACAGACGCATAAGCGTCAGCTGACCCGCAGAGCGGAGACGCTAAGTGCTGCTAAGACGCTAAGTGCTTTTTTTTGAGACGCTGCAGCAGCACTAATGTAGTGACGTGCGATTGGGGCACAGTACAGCTACCACGCGGTTGTAGAACACACCGCAGAGGCAGTATATGGGAGACTGCAGTGCAGGCTCCACACACACGGTCTAGCCAAGGCAAGACCGGGGCTGCAGGTACGCGCGCGGCCAAGGCCTTCACAAATATACAAAATATATATACTTTATTTACAAAAAACCCAAAACACAACACTAATAATTAAAAAATAATTAACACAGAAAAGACGGAGACCACGAAAATAAACAAAACGCGATGCCGAAGCAAAGCGTGAAGGAAATATATAATTGAAAACAATTTATATAATCCTAATAACAAAAATAATAATCACTCCGAAGAGTAGAACTGAAATAAACTCAGAGAAGGGGCAAAAACCAGCTTCTCAAGCCTAAGCTTAGTGAGTACAATCAGTTACTAGCTCTATTACCTACCGCTACCGTGCTAAAGACAAAAGAGGAAATGAGTCTCTGCGCACTGCATATAGTAAGCTCCCAGGGGTCAGGCTTACGTGGCAGCTCGCGCAGAGGCCTATCGGCAGCTTTGCTATAAAGCTCAGCCAATCCCTACTGCCTGACGGCAATGTCCCCATACTTGATGGTTATTTTCGACTTGAAAGGGAACCCACGTTGATTTTTTCTCAGTATGATATCTAGAACACATTTCACAGACAAAGCAACACAGCACAAAAGTCTACAACAGTAGTCCGTTAATATATATTACATGTTTACTGCATAACTACTCCATGAAAAATGTTATGTGAATGTGCTGTTGCTGGGGGGGTCGGAGTGGGCAGATGTATGTTTACATTCAGCAGCTGCGTGACGTGTTTAGTGCGTGCCAAACCACTAATTTAGGGAGTTGAGAGCTGCGACAGAGTTCATCAAACGTGTTCTTGTTATTAAATACAACAGTTACATTCGTGTCTTTTATTTAAAGAAGAACTGTACATATTGGAGGGATGTTTTAAATCGGATGTGTTTGGGCGGATGTAGGATTCGGATTCGGTTCATGAATCCGAAGTATTCAAAGTATTCGTCCAAATCCGAACCCTGCTCAAAAAGTAGGTATTAGGGCAGAATCCGAAACCGAATCCTGGATTCGGTGCATCCCTAGTGTAAATAGCCCCACATGGAAACTGGCCAATCTCAGTACAACTCAATTTGCCATTTAGTGCCACCCAGACTCAATAAAAGCAAAAGTTGCGTCGGGAACATTAAACGATGAAGTATTGGGGAGAAATAAAATAGACTACACTGTATATTCAAGATAAATAACAATGGTGGAGTTTCCATGCGTGTTTTTTTTTTAGCTCAAGAAAAATGTCTTGTGCAAAATGCTTTTTCGGGTTTCCATTCGCTCCGTTTATTTTACTCGAGAAAACACGGCTTTTCACCTGACGTCATGCAAATTGAAGTGGAAAGATGGGGGTTGATATGTAAATTAGCTAAGCATAAAGTTCTCGTGCTGTTTTCGCAGATGGCTCGTGAAAATGTTGTTTCCATGCGCACACAGAGAACTGGTACATGAGAGAATTAAGCTGCTGTAATAACGCAAAATACCTGGTGCCTGGTTGGTTAATTATGTGTTTTACTGCCCTTGCCCAAATTGTTCTTCAAATGTCATTAGTGGGGTGTAATGTCCTTAGTAGTGAATACTGTTTCAACTAATTTATCTTATGACTCATTAATTAAAAATGAACTAGGTATTTAATTTAAAATTGAACTAGGAATAAAATGAAACTGAACAACAGGTATTGCAGATCACCATGGCGGAGACGTTATATATATTTTCCTTTCATTCAGGTAATACAGCATATAGGGGATGAGGTGATGCTGGGTATACTACTTCCCTGGCTTATGAAACTCTACCCATACGGACGTCTGACAGCTGCTGAGGAAGCATTCAACAATATGCTTGGGCAAATACGGGTAGTGGGTACTTGAAAGGGAGGTGGCGGATACTGATGAAATGAAGTGAAGTGCAGCATTAGCTTGTTCCCAAAATTGCCACTGCCTGCTGTATCCTGCACAAACTCTTGTCTTTTAAAGGGACTAGGAGCTCTTAAAATAAACAAATCCCCTGGGCCGGATGAGATCCTCCCAATAGTACTCAAAGAAATGAAAGAAGTTATTTACAAACCACTAACCAAGATCATGCAACAGTCTCTTGACACAGGGGTTGTACCGACAGACTGGAAAATAGCAAACGTAATACAGATCCACAAAAAGGGAGACAAAACCGAACCAGGTAACTACAGACCAATAAGCCTGACTTCTATTATATGTAAACTTATGGAAACTATAATAAGATCCAAAATGGAAAATTACCTATATGGTAACAATATCCTGGGAGACAGCCAGCATGGTTTTAGGAAAGGGAGATCGTGTCTTACTAACCTACTTGACTTTTTTGAGGATGCAACATTGAAAATGGATAACTGCAAAGCATACGACATGGTTTATTTAGATTTCCAGAAAGCTTTTGACAAAGTCCTGCATAAAAGATTAATTCTCAAACTGAACGCAGTAGGGATTCAAGGAAATGCATGCACATGGATTAGGGAGTGGTTAACAGGTAGAAAACAGAAAGTACTGATTAGAGGAGAAACCTCAAAATGGAGTGAGGTTACCAGTGGTGTACCACAGGGATCAGTATTAGGTCCTCTGCTATTCCTAATCTACATTAATGATTTAGATTCTGGTATAGTAAGCAAACTTGTTAAATTTGCAGACGACACAAAAATAGGAGGAGTGGCAAACACTGTTGCAGCAGCAAAGGTCATTCAAAATGATCTAGACGGCATTCAGAATTGGGCAGACACATGGCAAATGAAATTTAATAGTGAAAAGTGTAAAGTATTGCATGCGGGCAATAAAATGTGCATTATAAATATCACATGGGAGATAGTGAAATTGAGGAAGGAACTATGAAAAAGACCTAGGAGTTTATGTTGACTCAGAAATGTCTTCATCTAGACAATGTGGGGAAGCTATAAAAAAGGCTAACAAGATGCTTGGATATATTGTGAGAAGTGTTGAATTTAAATCAAGGGAAGTAATGTTAAAACTCTACAATGCATTAGTAAGACCTCACCTAGAATATTGTGTTCAGTTCTGGCCACCTTGTTACAAAAAGGATATTGCTGCTCTAGAAAGAGTGCAAAGAAGAGCAACCAGAATTATCCAGGGTTTAAAAGGCATGTCGTATGCAGACAGGCTAAAAAAATTGAATCTATTCAGTCTTGAACAAAGAAGACTACGCGTTGATCTGATTCAAACATTCAAAATCCTAAAAGGTATAGACAATGTCAACCCAGGGGACTTCTTTGACCTGAAAAAAGAAACAAGGACCAGGGGTCACAAATGGAGATTAGATAAAGGGGCATTCAGAACAGAAAATAGGAGGCACTTTTTTACACAAAGAATTGTGAGGGTCTGGAACCAACTCCCCAGTAATGTTGTTGAAGCTGACACCCTGGGATCCTTCAAGAAGCTGCTTGATGAGATTCTGGGATCAATAAGCTACTAACAACCAAACAAGCAAGATGGGCCGAATGGCCTCCTCTCGTTTGTAAACTTTCTTATGTTCTTATGTTCTTATGTTCTTAACAACACCGTGAGGTGTTCAGGAATTAGTGGCTGCCTGTGAGACAGACAGGGGGACGGTTACCTCAGCCACCCGTTTCAATTGGACAGCAGCGATCTGAGGAGGCTCGTGCTGTCAGAGATGCTCTCCTTTCTTTTAAGTTGTGTTGGATTTACCGTTGTGTTAAATATTAATGATGCAAAAAAAATAAAACACAATCAATATGTTTATTTGGTCAGTTCTGAGAGGGCATCAACAACTTGTTGGTATATATGTTTGTTGTGCTGTTTTGGGTGATCGAGCTGGCTCATGACATCCAGTTCACCAACTATATTTATTAACGTGGAGGTCAGACATGCGTTGTCTTCGGACATAGCTGGGATAAAAAAAGCACAGGAATTAATTCAGTTACAGACATTTAAGCAGCTCACTTGCTCTTAGTGTTTAACTTTAGCAGGTTCAGTGGTTCCAGATCACTAGCCATGTGTTAAAAACCATTTAGTGTGTAGTTTTGTATTTTAAAAATATACTCCACCCTCATTAGAAGAGTGTGTTCCCCTGTCACAAAGACGGCCGGAGTGGGTGGCGTTAGACCAGAGCCAGGAAATGGAAAAAGGATACCGCAGGTAGTGAAATGGCGGTTGCGCCGTCTTTATTCAATATACAAAAAATATATCAAACATTTTAACAAAAAGAGAAAACTGTGCTCACTGAGCAAAATAAACAGTTAAACAAAAAACAAGTCACGAACACAAAATAAAGAAATACAATAACTGGTCCAGGTCAGGCTGAGCTGTAGCCGTCACTGTTCCTGGACTTATTCTTAAAGCTTTTTCTCTCTCGTTGCTCTCGCTCCTACTCCACCACCCGAGCTGGAGAGCTGCAGGCTTTTTATAACAGGTGACCATCTCCCGATTAGCAACAAATTAAATCACCTAATTAATTCGGGAGATGGCCACCTTCTGCACGAGTTTTCTAATAAACGGCTACGCCGTTATAAATACATAAATAATAATATACGCGGCGCTTCGCCGTCCTAAAACACAATAAATAAATAAACAAACAAACAAACACAAAATAACACAGGCGGAGGGGACCCCGTTCTAAAATAAAATAAACAAATACTGTACAGGGCTGCTCGCCCTGTTACATATACCCCCCCTTGTGCAACGCACACATGGCCCTACGGCCACCTCCCCCCTCAGTCTTAAAGTCCCGGAAGAGGGAGAAGCATGGTGTTTCTGGGGGTGGCCATGGTGGAATGTCCTCCACCCCCCACTTCTTGGTGGCTAACAGCTCCCTCTTCCGGGGCTTCAGCCACACCATATCCTGCCGCGAAAGTGCGGCTGGGGAACTGGTCTCCTGACCTCCCCCCTCCTCTTCATGGCCGGCAGCTCCCCTCCATGGGGCTCCGACCACACGATCTCCGGCCGCAAAGTGCGGCTGGGGGAGCTGGTCTCCTGACCTCCCCCCCCTTCTTCATGGCTGGCAGCTCCCCTCCGTGGGGCTCCGACCACAGTGTAGCGACCCCAGGCGAAGCAGGACCTTGGACGACCCCAGGCGAAGCAGGATCCCTGGCGACCCCAGGCGAAGCAGGATCCCTGGCGACCCCAGGCGAAGCAGGACCCTCAAGAGGCAACGGCGGCAGCAGCGGACCCTCTGGAGGCGACGGCGGCAGCAGCGGACCCTCGGGAGGCGACGGCGGCAGCAGCGGACCCTCGGGAGGCAACGGCGGCAGCAGCGGACCCTCGGGAGGCGAACTCGAGAGGGGAGCCCCTAGCCATAGAGGCGGCAGCGGGAGCTCCACTTCTCCCTCGTACCCTGTACTCTGTGTGGAGCGACAGGCAGCCCCAGGCGATGCGGAGCGACAGGCAGCCCCAGGCGATGCGGAGCGACAGGCAGCCCCAGGCGATGCGGAGCGACAGGCAGCCCCAGGCGATGCAAGGCAAGCATCCTTGGGCGAAGCGAGGCAGGCATCCTTGGGCGAAGCGAGGCAGGCATCCTTGGGCGAAGCGAGGCAGGCATCCTTGGGCGAAGCGAGGCAGGCATCCTTGGGCGAAGTGAGGCAGGCATCCTTGGGCGCAGCGAGGCAGGGAGTCAGGACAAGCTGGGGTGCGGGTTTTGGCCCTCTTCTCGGCCACTGCGTCGGGCGGTTCTTCCCATGCTTTCCTCAGCAGCCTATGCAAGGGCTGCTGAGGACCCGCCAGCATCTAGTCCTGGTTTCTCTGGTGAAGGGAGAGGCAGCTCCTGCTCCTCTCCTCGTGACGGTGGGGGAAGTGATACCAGCAGGCATTCATCCTCTGCTGGTTGGGGAAGTGTTACCAGCAGGCATTCATCCTCTGCTGGTGGGGGAAGTGATACCAGCAGGCATTCCTCCTCTCCTGGTGGGGTTGGCGGAGGCAGAGGCAGCTCCTGCTGCTCTTCTCCTGCCAGTGAAGGTGGCGGAGGCAGAGGCAGCTCCTGCTGCTCTGCTCCTGCCGATGGAGGTGGGAGCGGCGTGTAGTCTCCTGACGGCGGAGGTGGGAACGGCGTGTAGTCTACCCTTGTTTCAGGGGACTGGTGCGGCCCTCCCTCTCTTGCAGGGGACTGGTGCGGCTCCGCCTCGGAAGGGGAGACCAGCAGGCATTCACCCTCTGCTGGTGGACAGGGACCCAGCAGGCATTCACCCTCTGCTGGTGGACAGGGACCCAGCAGGCATTCACCCTCTGCTGGTGGACAGGGACACAGCAGGCATTCACCCTCTGCTGGTGGACAGGGACCCAGCAGGCATTCACCCTCTGCTGGTGGACAGGGACCCAGCAGGCATTCACCCTCTGCTGGTGGAGGAGGCAGAGGCAGCTCCTGCTGCTCTGCTCCTGGTGGTGGAGGTGGCGGAGGCAGAGACAGCTCCTGCTGCTCTGCTCCTGCCGATGGAGGTGGCGAAGGCGGGACCAGCAGGAATTCACCCTCTGCTGGTGGAGGTGGGAGCTGCAAGCAGTCCTCCCATGGCAATGGAGGTGGAACCAGCAGGAATTCACCCTCTGCTAGTGGAGACTGGGGCTGTGGACGCTCTACCTTCCCCTTTTTGGGCCGTGGATGCACCGACTCCTCCCTCTTGGGCTGTGGACGCACCGACTCCTCCCTCTTGGGCTGTGGACGCACCGACTCCTCCCTCTTGGGCTGTGGACGCACCGACTCCTCCCATTCAGGCGTAGGACGTCCGGGCTCCTCCCATTCAGGCGTAGGACGGTCGGGCTCCTCCCACTCAGGCTGTGGAGGCAAAACCAGCAGGCATTCTTCCTCTGCTGGTGGAGACTTGGGCGGTGGACACTCTGCCTTCCTCTTCCCCTTTCCCCTTCTCTGCCTCCTCCTCACCTTCCTTTCCTGGGCCAGTTCCTCCGCTCCCTCTTGGTAGGGGCAGCGCACCACTGGGTGCCCGAACTCTCCACAGGCAAGGCACCAGCCTTGGTCCTCTAGACCACCGAGGAGGACCTCCAGATCCTGGCAGCCATCTCTCCAGTTCCAGCCTTCCATTTTTCCCCTTTTATTTAAAAAAAAAAACAAAACTGCGGTTCCCGCTCTGGCCTGAGTCCTGGAGGCGCTGTAGATCCCGGTTCTGACACCACGTGTCACAAAGACGGCCGGAGTGGGTGGCGTTAGACCAGAGCCAGGAAATGGAAAAAGGATACCGCAGGTAGTGAAATGGCGGTTGCGCCGTCTTTATTCAATATACAAAAAATATATCAAACATTTTAACAAAAAGAGAAAACTGTGCTCACCGAGCAAAATAAACAGTTAAACAAAAAACAAGTCACGAACACAAAATAAAGAAATACAATAACTGGTCCAGGTCAGGCTGAGCTGTAGCCGTCACTGTTCCTGGACTTATTCTTAAAGCTTTTTCTCTCTCGTTGTCTCGCCCTACTCCACCACCCGAGCTGGAGAGCTGCAGGCTTTTATAACAGGTGACCATCTCCCGATTAGCAACAAATTAAATCACCTAATTAATTCGGGAGATGGCCACCTTCTGCACGAGTTTTCTAATAAACGGCTACGCCGTTATAAATACATAAATAATAATATACGCGGCGCTTCGCCGTCCTAAAACACAATAAATAAATAAACAAACAAACAAACACAAAATAACACAGGCGGAGGGGACCCCGTTCTAAAATAAAATAAACAAATACTGTACAGGGCTGCTCGCCCTGTTACATCCCCACACATCAAGCAGTCCGAGCAGTGAGGTATGAACTGCTGTATAGTGAGGCAGTCATTTAATTACATCCCTATACAGATAGTTGGGTGTGTCTTTCACAAGTGCGTGTGGAAGCGACATCGTGTGAGAATTACAAGTGGACAAGTACAACGCAGTTAGAAGCAGTAAGGAGGAATTACATCTTTAAATTGAATCTGGAGTTGCTTTAATCAGAAAACATTGCAGCTTAAACCCTTACAGCTGTGTGTATTTTTCTGATAACAAGCTGAAACTCGGAGCAGCTGATTCAAACTCCGCGGCATTCTGAGACACGGGGGAGGGGCGAAGCCAGCAGCACAAACAAACAAAAGGCAGGCAGCCTTCCCAGCGACAGCATGTGGAAGCGACATCGTGTGAGAAGTATGAATGGACAAGTACAACGCAGTTAGAAGCAGTTGAAAGCAGGTTGACAGCTGCAGAAGCTAAACTAAACTTCCACAAAAAAAAGGTCTTCAAGCCAGTAATCTGTGACAACTGCATGATGTGGGAAATCCGAGAAAACCCAACAGAGCTCAATCAAGTTTGTGTAAAGTGACGCACGATCCAGGACTTGCTTCAGAGATTAAGCCTGCTAGAAAAGGAGCTGGAGGAAATGAGACAGCAACAGGAGCTTGAGGAGCTGACACACCCACAATTCATGGAAGTCTGCACCCCTAGCAGACTGAAAGCCACCAGGGAGATGGAAGAGAGTCGAAACAGCTGGGTTCAGATAGGCAGAAGCAGGGAAAAAAAGAAACTTCGTCAAACACAACCACCAGAAATCCAGACATCCAACAAATTTGAGCCACTTCAACATTTAGATGACCAAAACCAACATCAAGAGAATGAAAGAAACAACATCCAGGATCCTATAAACAGTGCTGACCAGGCAGCAAAAAGAAGGGAGGTCATGATTGTTGGGGACTCCATATTGAGGGGTAGCGCTATACATAAGAAATAGTCTTGAAGCTCAGGTGTTAAATCAGGACAAAGAAAACAATGCAGAATCAATATGGGTCAAAATAATGGACACAAATTCAAAGGGCATAATAATAGGAGCATGCTCAGACGCTGAGCAAAATAATCTGTTATACAATGACATTCGAAATGCGTGTAGAAAAGGAGAAGCCATACTAATGGGGGATTTCAACTTACCCCATATAAAATGGGAAAACCCGATGGGGGCACGATTTAACTTAAATTGAAATGGTGGAAATGACAAATGACTGCTTCCTAACACAATTTGTCAAGGCACCGACTAGAGGGGAGGCATGCCTTGATTTAGTCTTTTCAAATAATGAAGACAGAATAACTAAAACAGAGGTCAGAGAGCCATTGGCAAACTCAGACCACAACATGATCTCATTTTGAAGTATTTTTTAAAACCCCAAAAGTAATGACTAAAGCTAAGGTTTACAATTTTAGAAAAAGCAAACTATGAAGGTATGAAACAGAGACTAGCAGAAGTAGATTGGAGTAAAATAGAGAAAACATCCACAGAAAAAGGATGGCTGTTTTTTAAAAATGTAGAACTAGAGGCGCAAAACGATTACATCCCAAAAGTAGACAAATCTAAATCTAAAACAAAATGGCCAAAATGGTTTAATAGATCAATTAAAAAAATATTCAGCGAAAAAAGGCACTTTACAGAGCGTTTAAAAGGGACCAAAAACAAAGTACACAGAAAGAGTAAATGGATGGAGACACATATGGATCACATTAGTTTACTGTGAAGCTACGTCTTAGTTGGTGCTTATCTTGGCGAGAGCCAAGTTCAAATCAGCATGAAGTTTTAACATCTACTCTCATGTAATGGAAATCATGAAGATCTGGATACATCCAGTGACTGCTGTGAATAGTGCAGCTGGCAACAAGGGAAAGACCTCGTGACAGCCTGGAGAGACAGCTGACTGGAGGAAAGAGACCCCATTGGGGCTGGCAAGGGTTAGCTACCCTTGTCGGCAGTATCCAGCTCTGTGTTTACAGGATGCTGGAGACACCCGCCCAAGGCTTCAAAGAAATTAAACAGAAAAATACCCCTAGAGTCTGCGAGAGCGGGGCGAAGATGACTCAACGTTGGACAACACGGTTAAGGACTTAGGAACGGAAACGGATATGAGTATGGAGAGTACTTCACAAAAGACTAGTTCAAGATCTGCAGTTAGCAAAGACATGGAACTCCAGGTTTGTGTCTGCAGCTGGAGCAAGGCGACAACGGTCAGGGGTTTGAAGATTCATCAAGGGAGAATGAAATGCTTGAGGGAGAAGGGACAAGGGCCTCGCATTGATCAGTACTTCTCACGAAGTCAGTCAAGTCAGTCGAATGAAATCCAGCGAAAGGAAGCAAACTACAGTTCGCAGGATATCAGCACCCCTGTCATAGATGTGAGGAGGACTTGCATGGACATAGTTAGTGATGAACCTAATGATCCTTGTGAACCCGGTCAGACAAACCAGCGTAAGAGAGAAAAGAACCTCAACGGGCACAAGCCTGGAGTTAAATGGCCAAGAGCTCGTGAGAAAACTGCATGGGACACAGTAAACACAGATCTCTGCTTTGCATTGGAAAGGTTAAGTGAAACAGTTGAAAAGAAACTGGATAAATTTGGGGACATCATCTACGCATATGGAAGCGAGAGGTTTGGAGTTGAAAAAAGGAAGGAAAAAGTACAAACTATTCCTGGAAAGTCTAGATGACACCAGGAGATTGAACGCTTAGTTAGAGAAAGGAGACAGCTGTGGAAGCAATGGAGAAGAGCAGAACAAAGTCAGAAGGAGGGACTCTTACAAAGGGTCATAAAAGATAAGCTTGCAACATTGTGCAGAGCTGAGCGCCTACGGAAACGCTACAAAAAGAAGGAGCGTGCAAGAACTAACTTTTATAAAGACCCATTCAAATTTGTAAAGAAGTTATTCACCAGTGAGAAGAATGGCACACTAAAAGCATCTAAGTTTGAGCTGGAGAGATATTTGGAGGAAACACATACAGATTCAAAAAGGCAGGAGCCTATGTCAATTCCGTCAGACATCCCACTTATCAATCCACCAGAATACCAAATGGAGGACTGTGCACCTAAGTGGAAAGAAGTAGAGCAAGCTGTGAAAAAGCAAGGGCTTCATCATCTCCAGGGCCTAATGGAGTTCCGTACAGAGTGTACAAGAGTGCTTCAGGAGTTCTACGAATCCTGTGGAAATTGATGAAAGTAGCATGGGAAAAACAGGTTGTACCAAGAGCATGGCGCCGAGCAGGTGGAGTCTTTATACCTAAAGAAAAAGATTCTAAAAGCATCAGTCAGTTTTGCCCTATTTCCCTATTAAACGTAGACGGCAAGATTTTCTTCAGCATTATTGCTCAGAGATTGTCAACTTACCTATTAAAGAACTGTTTCATTGACACTTCAATACAAAACGCGGGCATTCCAGGTTTCCCAGGATGCTTAGAACACATCAATGTGATCTGGCAACAAATTCAATCAGCTAAAAAGGAGAGGAAGGAGCTCCATGTGACATTCCTGGATTTGGCTAATGCATATGGTTCAGTGCCACATGAACTTCTTTGGGTAGCATTTGATTTTTTCAGTGTACCGATGACAATAACAAATCTAGTGAAAGCCAACTTTGGAGATTTGCAATTTAGTTTTTCAACTTCAGAATTTAGCACTACATGGCAATGCCTAGAAGTTGGAATAATGGCAGGATGCACCATTTCTCCACTGGCTTTTACCATGGCAATGGAAGTAATCATTAGGGCATCAAAATGGGTCGTGGGAGGAGAGCGCTTGGCTTCTGGAATGCGACTACCACCAATTCGAGCATACATGGATGACATGACAACCATGACTACAACAGTAGCCTGCACTAATGGGCAAATTAACCAATAACATTGAATGGGCACGAATGCAATTCAAGCCTACTAAATCAAGGAGCATCTCTATAATTAAAGGTAAAGTAGTAGATAAAACGTTCTTCATTAATGGTGAGGCAATATCAACAGTGTCTGAGAAGCCAGTGAAGAGCCTTGGGAGATGGTACGACGGGGATCTAAAGGACACAGTTCATGTGGGAGAAGTTAGACAACAAGCTGTGGAAGGGTTGAAGAGCATAGACAGCAGCGCTTTACCAGGCAAACTAAAACTCTGGTGCTTTCAGTTTGGTCTACTGCCAAGGTTGCTGTGGCCACTGACTGTGTACGAGGTTTCTTTGACAACAGTAGAGAAACTGGAAGCTTTAATCAGTTCACACATCAGGAAATGGTTGGGAGTTCCACGCTGCCTCAGCAGAGTGGGACTTTATGGTAAAGGAATACTGCAGCTACCTGTCTCCGCCTAACCGAGGAGTTTAAGTGCGCCAAGGTCCGACTGGAAATGACATTAGTAGAGTCACGCGACAAATGCGTAAGGGAGGCAGCACCTGTGTTGAAAACTGGAAGAAAGTGGGTGGCAAAGAGAGCTGTGGAGGATGCAAAGGCTGCCCTTCAATTGGTGATATCATGGGGCAAGTTCAGCATGGAAGAGGGGTCTTGGTCTCAGTTCAGCTCCTCCTACATGGCACAAGGCAGCCCCAGCGAACGGAGGAAGCTTGTAGTCAACGAGGTGCAAAAGCAGGAGGAGAGGATGAGGTGTATAAAGGCCATTTCCCAGGGCAAGCAGGGAGAGTGGATGAGATGGGAGAGTGTGGAACAACGCAAGATTGGCTGGCAAGACCTATGGTCAATGGAACAGAGCAGGATCAGTTTCCTTATAAGGTCAACATATGATGTTCTCCCATCACCACAGAACCTAAACCTCTGGGTAGGAGAGGATCCCTCATGTCCTTTGTGTTCATCACCTGCAACATTAAGGCACATTTTGACAGGATGTAAGGTGGCTCTTAGCCAAGGACGGTTTACTTGGCGCCATGACCAGGTGCTGCAATGTTTGGCCTTAGCATTGGAAGACAAGCGTAACATGACCAATAAGTTGCCACCTGTTCCATCAAAACATTACACACAAAAGAAAACATTCCTCCTCCCAGGAGAGCAACCACCAAGGAAAGGTGTTAAAACCAATCCTCGCCTAGGACAACTGGAAGCTGCTAGAGACTGGAAAATGCTGGCAGATGTTGGTCAATGGCTTATTTTTCCACCTTAGATTGCCACCACTAACCTTCGACCAGATATTGTCTTGTGGTCTGGATCAGCACGCCTTGTTCACCTGGTAGAGTTAACAGTGCCATGGGAGGATGCTGTATATGAGGCGTATGAGAGGAAGAAACTGCGGTATGCTCAACTAGCCACTGAAGCGGAACAGCGAGGATGGAGAGTCTGGGTTTACCCAGTGGAAGTGGGTTGTCGAGGATTTGTGGCACACTCTGCAACCCGGTTTCTCAGAGATGTCGGATTCAATGGCCAAGAGTTGCGTCGCACAGTGAAGAACTTATCTGAAGCAGCAGAGAGGAGCAGCAACTGGCTGTGGTTGAGACGGAAAGATTCTGGCTGGGGATCTCAAGCACAATAGAAAGAAAGAAACGCTGATGTACAGGTAAGTAAGCTGGGCTGAGTTGAGTGGGGGACGGAGGGGGGTGATGCTGGGATGCCAGAATCACCGTCGAGCCCTCTTGAGGTGTTGTGGGCTAGTCGACAAACACCAAGGATGGAAGGTGCCCACTTGAAGACCCCAGAGATGTACCCTACTTAGCTCAATCCAGACGGTTGTCATGCTGATGCGCTGGGGAGACCGCACTATGGTTGATCCCCAGAGCCAGCATCGCAGCCGTTATGTGTGCTGATGCGCTAGGGAGGCAATAAGCTGATCCCTGGAGCCAGCATTACACTTCAGCCATCAACACCTGACAGAAGGATATCTACATCATCATATGGAAGGAAGCGCAAATGGATGGAGACACATATGGATCACATTAGTTTACTGTGAAGCTACGTCTTAGTTGGTGCTTATCTTGGCGAGAGCCAAGTTCAAATCAGCATGAAGTTTTAACATCTACTCTCATGTAATGGAAATCATTTTTTATTTGGAACTGCAAACACAAGTCAAAAAGGAAGTTAGAAAGGCCAAGAGAGAGAGATAGAAATCAATATTGCTAAGGGGGCTAAAACCAATTCCAAAATGTTTTTCCAATACTATAACAGCAAGAGAACATTCAAAGAGGAGGTTAAATGTCTAAGAGACACAAATGGCAAAATCATAGATGAAGAAAAAAAAGCAAATATATTAAATGATTACTTTTCACAGGTTTTTACAAAGGAGGACACGGACAACATGCCCGACATGTCGACCTGTTCCTATCCAATTTTAAATAACTTTAGCATAACAGAGGCAGAAGTGTTAAAGGGACTAGGAGCTCTTAAAATAAACAAATCCCCTGGGCCGGATGAGATCCTCCCAATAGTACTCATAGAAATGAAAGAAGTTATTTACAAACCACTAACCAAGATCATGCAACAGTCTCTTGACACAGGGGTTGTACCAACAGACTGGAAAATAGCAAACGTAATACCGATTCACAAAAAGGGAGACAAAACCGAACCAGGTAACTACAGACCAATAAGCCTGACTTCTATTATATGTAAACTTATGGAAACTATAATAAGATCCAAAATGGAAAATTACCTATATGGTAACAATATCCTGGGAGACAGTCAGCATGGTTTTAGGAAACGGAGATCGTGTCTAACTAACCTACTTGACTTTTTTGAGGATGCAACATTGAAAATGGATAATTGCAAAGGATACGACATGGTTTATTTAGATTTCCAGAAAGCTTTTGACAAAGTCCAGCATAAAAGATTAATTCTCAAACTGAACGCAGTAGGGATTCAAGGAAATGCATGCACATGGATTAGGGAGTGGTTAACATGTAGATAACAGAAAGTACTGATTAGAGGAGAAACCTCAAAATGGAGTGAGGTAACCAGTGGTGTACCACAGGGATCAGTATTAGGTCCTCTGCTATTCCTAATCTACATTAATGATTTAGATTCTGGTATAGTAAGCAAACTCGTTAAATTTGCAGACGACACAAAAATAGGAGGAGTGGCAAACACTGTTGCAGCAGCAAAGGTCATTCAGAATGATCTAGACAGCATTCAGAACTGGGCAGACACATGGCAAATGAAATTTAATAGAGAAAAGTGTAAAGTATTGCATGCAGGCAAGAAAAATGTGCATTATAAATATCATATGGGAGATACTGAAATTGAAGAAGGGAACTATGAAAAAGACCAAGGAGTTTATGTTGACTCAGGAATGTCTTCCTCTAGCCAATGTGGGGAAGCTATAAAAAAGGCCAACAAGATGCTCGGATATATTGTGAGGAGTGTTGAATTTAAATCAAGGGAGGTAATGTTAAAACTTTACAATGCATTAGTAAGACCTCACCTAGAATATTGTGTTCAGTTCTGGTCACCTCGTTACAAAGGATATTGCTGCTCTAGAAAGAGCAAAGAAGAGCAACCAGAATTATCCCGGTTTAAAAGGCATGTCATATGCAGACAGGCTAAAAGAATTGAATCTATTCAGTCTTGAACAAAGAAGACTACGCTGCGATCTGATTCAAACATTCAAAATCCTAAAAGGTATAGACAATGTCAACCCAGGGACTTCTTTGACCTGAAAAGAAACAAGGACCAGGGGTCACAAATGGAGATTAGATAAAGGGGCATTCAGAACAGAAAATAGGAGGCACTTTTTTACACAGAGAATTGTGAGGGTCTGGAACCAACTCTCCAGTAATGTTGTTGAAGCTGACACCCTGGGATCCTTCAAGAAGCTGCTTGATCAGATTCTGGGATCAATAAGTTACTAACAACCAAACGAGCAAGATGGGCTGAATGGCCTCCTCTCGTTTGTAAACTTTCTTATGTTCTTATGTAAGACAGACACTGGTCCATAATCATCTATTTCTGGAAATAATCTTCACAAACATCAAATAAAGGGGAAGCAGGCACGCTTAATAATGTCCAGTAGCTTCAAATTACAGTGCTGGTGTTTTTTGATGTTTAAAATAGGGATAGAACAACTACTAATTTGATAGAGTTGAAAAGGTAGAAATAGTCAAATAGGTTGTCTAGTTTACACTTTAAAAAAATATTAATAAATCATGTAATTGATCATGTTTGGGGCGCTATTTGTGAACATACTGCTTTGTAACACTTTGCTGTCTGTGCACTAGGACTGCCACCTTTAAAATGTTTTTGTCAACATGTAAACTGCCTGCAGTAAAGTAAACAGCACTGTTGAACAAATGGCCAGGCCTTTTCAAGAAAACAATACTGGTATATTAAATGAATATAAATAATAATAAATAGTACTATGCAATGCAGTCCATACTAATCGGCTGTTTGCACACATATGCTTCTGTGTTGGAATACAGATCATCTGGAAAACCTCACCGTGGCTAATTAACATAAAGCATGATCTTAAGCACAATCCAATTGCAAGTTAAGTTTAATTTATTTTTTATTTTTTTACATTCTGCAAACCTCCAGGTAATTTACACAAGCAAAGTAAAAATAATCTTATTTTGGCAATAAAACTGCTTTAGTTACAAAAATGTGCTTACTTTAATATAATTAGCGAAAATTTGCTTACTTTAATATTATTAGCGAAAATGTGCTTATTTTAATATTATTAGCGATCATATTGGAGGTTGGTTATATATCGCCATTTGAAACAACTCTTAATTGAACTGCACCTACCTTTCAAACGGATGAAAATTTATAGTTTAAAAAATTTCTTTAAATATTTTAAAATGTTGACACTGACTGCATCGTGATCTACAGCAAGGCAATTTATACTCCACAGGTCAGCCTCTGTGTATTCATTTGGCAGGAAACTCGGTGCATTGTGAACTCTTCGCTTAACAGGGGCTGTATGCAAGTATTTCTTTATTTATTTTGTTTTTTAAATCTACAGATAATCTTTATGAGAAAGAAGAAGAAAGCTAGGCCGTTTAATAATGAACCAGCTTGCCATTGAGTCAGTTTGTGATTGCAGCGTAATACACAAATATATCAGTGATACAGACTTGCCAGCTGCTTAATGTTAGTCTATAGTTCATAGATTTTCTAAACTTGTATTAAAGTAGACTAAACGGTGGCGTTTTTCACGTTTAGACAGCCTTATTGTGCACTGTGCGGTAGGTGTAATAAGATGGGCCAGTCGCGGCGCAAACATAGCACAATTTGCATTTTAGTTGAGACACTTAGCTAAAGTAAACATTTTTTTCTTATGTACTAAGAGAAAATATGTTCGTGAAGAGAACTGCAATATACTAATTTAAATATTTGTTGCGTCTTCTTAGCGAGATCTCTAGCATACACTGCGAGAGTCGTGCGACATTTTTCAAATAAATAGCGGGAGTTGAGTTGTGGTTTGCTGCAGCAGAGGGTGCCTGAAGGATAACCTCTATACATGCAAGGGTCCAAGAATCAAAATAACATTGTTTTTGTTCAATGTAAATCATCTGTATAATGCATTCTGTTCCGTCTTTATTTGACCTATTTTAATACTGTTAGATATTGTGACACGAAGTCCGTTGCTGCTTTGCTCACAGTAATTATATAGAAAAGTATTGAAAGGTATGTGGGAGAACCGACTGACGAGTAGACTCCAGGTGAATGAGAGGCACGACATACAAACAATTGTAGGTTTTATTTTTAATTTCTTTCCTACGGGAAAAAAGAAATCAAGGACAAACAAAAACCGGTACCGGAGTTTATGGGTTAAACCCACAGTAAAGTTCATCAAATAATAATGAAAAATGATAACACAAAAAAGTTCTGTGTTTAATAAAGTCCCGAACGGTTGCAGAGCTCCACCCACTATGGCAAGCCAAATTATCATTTAGAGATATCTCTAAATCATTTCCAGATATCTCTAAATATTTGAAGATATCTTCAAATATTTAAAGATATCTCTAAATCATTTTAAGATATCTAAAATACGTTTAGAGATATCTCAAAATGATTTACAGATATCTTTAAATGGAGCTTTAAATGAGATATCTAAAATGCATTTTAGATATCCCTAAATCATTTTAAGGTATCTCTAAATGTTTTTGAGATATCTTTAAATACTTTTCAGATATCTTTAAATAAATTAGAGATATCTCTAAATAACGTCCTATTCATTTAAAGATATCTCTAAATCATTTAAAGATATCTGTAAATAATTTGAAGATATCTTCAAATAACTTCCTGTTCATTTAGAGATTTCTCTAAATCATTTAGAGATATCTCGAAATAACTTCCTGTTCATTTGAAGATATATTCAAATGAACAGGAAGCCATTTCAAGATATCTCGAAATAACTTCCTGTGAAAATGCTCAAATGAACAGGAAGTTATTTAGAGATATCTTCAAATGATTTAGAGATATCTTTAAAACCCTCATTTTAAGATATCTCTAAATGGCAGTTTGGCGTACATGCTAGCACAATCCATATGGTTTCCATAGTATTTAAAGATATCTGTAAATCAATTTGAGATATATTAATTTCATTTTTAGATATCTCAAATTGATTTACAGATATATTTAAATTAATTTTAGATATCTTAAAAACTGCACAATTAAAGATATCTGGAATTCAATTTGAGATATCTTGAAATGTTTTACAGATATCTCTAAATATTTCAAGATATCTTAAAATGCAATTAGAGATATCTCTAAATGATAATTTGGCTTGCCATACACCCACCGTCCACTTAAACCTCCTGGCGTGGAACGGCAAGGTGAGTATTTAAAACACTGTCCCGGAATTTTAATGAGCTCTGTGGTTGGCTGTTCTACTGATTTTCTTCTTTCTCTTTTCCAGGTTTCCAATGATGACCAGCAGAGTGCGCTGCTGAGCCGGCACTCCCAGGTAAGTATTTGTAAATCCAATGATTGAAACAACCAGCACAGCTCCAGTGCCTCTCCTGGATCTCAGCGGTAGTACAAGACCATTGGCTCCCTACTGCCCCTCCTGGGACTAGGTGGAACCAGTGGCAACTTTGTACTTGCAGTGATTAAAACAGTGAACAGTCCCCAACCCATCTCTGGGTAAAATAAGCCTCTCCTACTCCCAGCAAATCTCCACTCTAGCACACACCTGTCGTTTCTTCCTGAGTAACATATGAAGAATCCGACCCTTCCTCACCAACTATTCCATGCAACTCCTCGTCCAGGCCCTGGTACTCTCCCGCCTAGACTACTGCAACTCCCTCCAGGCCGTCCTCCCTCAAGTCCCGCCACCCATCCACTCCGCTGCTCGCCTGGTGTTCTCTCTGTCTCGCTTCTCCCATGCTACTCCACTGCTCCACTCACTCTACTGTCTCCCGATCACCGGTCACATCTAGTTCAAGACTCTTGTACTCGCCTACCGACGGATGTCAGGACTGCCCAGTCCCTGACCACCTTCCAGCGCCTCCTCAAGACACACCTCTTCAGACAACACCTGTAAAACTCAACTCTTCCCTTCTGGACAATATAGCACTATGAACATAAGAACATAAGAAAGTTTACAAACGAGAGGAGGCCATTCGGCCCATCTTGCTCGTTTGGTTGTTAGTAGCTTATTGATCCCAGAATCTCATCAAGCAGCTTCTTGAAGGATCCCAGGGTGTCAGCTTCAACTGCATTACTGGGGAGTTGGTTCCAGACCCTCACAATTCTTTGTGTAAAAAAGTGCCTCCTATTTTCTGTTCTGAATGCCCCTTTATCTAATCTCCATTTGTGACCCCTGGTCCTTGTTTCTTTTTTCAGGTCAAAGAAGTCCCCTGGGTTGACATTGTCTATACTTTTTAGGATTTTGAATGTTTGAATCAGATCACCGCGTAGTCTTGTTCAAGACTGAATAGATTCAATTCTTTTAGCCTGTCTGCATACGACATGCCTTTTAAACCCTGGATAATTCTGATTGCTCTTCTTTGCACTCTTTCTAGAGCAGCAATATCCTTTTTGTAACGAGGTGACCAGAACTGAACACAATATTCTAGGTGAGGTCTTACTAATGCATTGTAGAGTTTTAACATTACCCTTGATTTAAATTCAACACTTCTCACAATATATCCAAGCATCTTGTTAGCCTTTTTTTATAGCTTCCCCACATTGTCTAGATGAAGACATTTCTGAGTCAACATAAACTCCTAGGTCTTTTTCATAGTTCCCTTCCTCAATTTCACTATCTCCCATATGATATTTATAATGCACAGTTTTATTGCCCGCATGCAATACTTTACACTTTTCTCTATTAAATTTCATTTGCCATGTGTCTGCCCAATTCTGAATGTCGTCTAGATCATTTTGAATGACCTTTGCTGCTGCAACAGTGTTTGCCACTCCTCCTATTTTTGTGTCGTCTGCAAATTTAACAAGTTTGCTTACTATACCAGAATCTAAATCATTAATGTAGATTAGGAATAGCAGAGGACCTAATACTGATCCCTGTGGTACAACACTGGTTACCTCACTCCATTTTGAGATTTCTCCTCTAATCAGTACTTTCTGTTTTCTACCTGTTAACCACTCCCTAATCCATGTGCATGCATTTCCTTGAATCCCTACTGCGTTCAGTTTGAGAATTAATCTTTTATGCTGGACTTTGTCAAAAGCTTTCTGGAAATCTAAATAAACCATGTCGTATGCTTTGCAGTTATCCATTTTCAATGTTGCATCCTCAAAAAAGTCAAGTAGGTTAGTTAGACACGATCTCCGTTTCCTAAAACCATGCTGACTGTCTCCCAGGATATTGTTACCATATAGGTAATTTTCCATTTTGGATCTTATTATAGTTTCCATAAGTTTACATATAATAGAAGTCAGGCTTATTGGTCTATAGTTACCTGGTTCGGTTTTGTCTCCCTTTTTGTGGATCGGTATTACGTTTCCTATTTTCCAGTCTGTCGGTACAACCCCTGTGTCAAGAGACTGTTGCATGATCTTGGTTAGCGGTTTGTAAATAACTTCTTTCATTTCTTTGAGTACTATTGGGAGGATCTCATCCGGCCCAGGGGATTTGTTTATTTTAAGAGCTCCTAGACCCTTTAACACTTCTGCCTCAGTTATGCTAAAGTTATTTAAAATTGGATAGGAACAGGTCGACATGTGGGGCATGTTGTCCGTGTCCTCCTTTGTAAAAACCTGTGAAAAGTAATCATTTATTATATTTGCTATTTTTTTTCTTCATCTATGATTTTGCCATTTGTGTCTCTTAGACATTTGACCTCCTCTTTGAATGTTCTCTTGCTGTTATAATATTGGAAAAATATTTTGGAATTGGTTTTAGCCCCCTTAGCAATATTGATTTCTATCTCTCTCTTGGCCTTTCTAACTTCCTTTTTGACTTGTGTTTGCAGTTCCAAGTACTCTTTCTGTGTACTTTGTTTTTGGTCCCTTTTAAACGTTCTGTAAAGTGCCTTTTTTCTCTGAATATTTTTTTAAATTGATCTATTAAACCATTTTGGCCATTTTATTTTAGATTTAGATTTGTCTACTTTTGGGATGTAATCGTTTTTTGCCTCTAGTACTACATTTTTAAAAAACAGCCATCCTTTTTCTGTGGATGTTTTCTCTATTTTACTCCAATCTACTTCTGTTAGTCTCTGTTTCATACCTTCATAGTTTGCTTTTCTAAAATTGTAAACCTTAGCTTTTAGTCATTACTTTTGGGGTTTTAAAAAATATTTCAAATGAGACCATGTTGTGGTCTGAGTTTGCCAATGACCTCTGTTTTAGTTATTCTGTCTTCATTATTTGAAAAGATTAAATCAAGGTATGCCTCCCCTCTAGTCGGTGCCTTGACAAATTGCGTTAGGAAGCAGTCATTTGTCATTTCTACCATTTCAATTTCTTCCGTCGTGCCCCCACCGGTTCTCCCGTTTTATACGGGGAAGTTGAAATCCCCATTAGTATGGCTTCTTCTTTTCTACACGCATTTCGAATGTCATTGTACAACAGATTATTTTGCTCAGCGTCTGAGTTTGGCGGTCTATAGCATGCTCCTATTATTATGCCCTTTGAATTTGTGTCCATTATTCTGACCCATATTGATTCTGCATTGTTTTCTTTGTCCTGATTTAACACCTGGGCTTCAAGACTATTTCTTATGTATAGCGCTACCCCTCCGCCTCTTCTGTCCTGCCTGTCTTTCCTACATAGTGTGTACCCACTAATATTATATTCGTCTCCATCACTCTCAGACAACCAAGTTTCTGTAACACCTATCACATCGTAGTTACTTGTTAGTGCAGTAGCTTCAAGTTCTAACATTTTGTTTCTGAGACTTCTAGCATTAAGATAGATACATTTAATTGTTGTCTTACCTGAGTTGTTGTCCTTGTTTTGATGTGGTCTCCCTTCTGTTTTTTTGTTTTCTCCCCCCTTTTGTTTTCTCTCTGCCTTTAATGCACTTTAACTTGCACTTATCTGCTCCCTATTTTACTGTATTTAATCCTGCACTTAACCCAATGTGTAGTATTTTGTATTTCACTTGCACTTGTATCTAACCCTGATGTAACTATCAACACTGTTATCTGCTCTTGAACTGCCTCGATATCAAATTGTACTGTGTTTTGTATTTGCTCTTATTAGGACTGAAGTCATTGTATTTTGTATCTTGCTCTTAATTGTACTGTAATTCTTGATATGTATTTTTGTATACAACTGTAAGTCACCCTGGGTAAGGGCGTCTGCTAAGAAATAAATAATAATAATAGCGCAACACTTTAGTACATCTATCCCTGTAGGTCTTTTAAACTGGACTTATTAAAAACTGTTTATTAATGTTCTAAGATGTCATTTATGTGTTAATTGCAAGTGCAACTGCATTTCCGCCCTTCTGATACTGCGCGCTTCACAGTTAATTCATAATCGTGTGACATGCGGTTTGTCGACTGTCACGCAACTGTTCGAATATTCGGTGTTACACCCTTAGCAAGAAATGATACTGAGTGATTCTTATTCCATCCATTATCATTAACCGCTTACTCCTTTACAGGGTCGCGGTGAGCCGGAGCCTAACTCGGCATACACAGGGCGCAAGGCGAGACTACACCCTGGACGGGACGCCAGTCCATCGCAGGTCACCACACACACACTCACTCGGGGCAATTTAGAGTGACCAATCAACCTGGACAGCATGTCTTTGGACTGAGGGAGGAGAACCTATGACCCTGGCGCTGTGAGGCAGCAGCGCTAACCACTACGCCACCGTGCGTAGACCAGGAGCTCCATCTGTGGAGTGTCTTTTTGATAGCAAGCACCAGCACCAGCACCATCTTGTGCAGAGCAGTTTATTGCCAGCAAAACAAAGGGTTCAGATTACCTTTAGTCTTACATTGATGACAGAAAAAACCCTTGTGAGGAACTAACTAGAAGCATCTTATAATGAGCTTTACTAAATAACATTGCTGAGCTCAAATGTTTTTAAATACATTTCAAAGATGTCATCATGAAAATGGAAATAAAATAATAATTGGACACCAAACACTGTGAATTATATACTGTATAGATGAGAAAACTATTTAGTTTTGTACCCAATTTATTATATCTTTAAATAGAGATAGTCAGCCTTTTCAACGTACTAACAAAAAATTAAGTTTGTAAAAAGAAGTTTGTTACAAAGTTGAAACACCCAAGTACACCTGCTTTCATCCAAGATAAAGAGTTATAAATAGGCTTGGTAAATCAGCCCGAATTTAATCCTGGAGAATTATGTCAGACAAACTGCACACCAAGTAGCATCTGCCATGATACTGATTGTAATAACTGGTTCACGCTAAAGAGTTTATAATTACCTTTTAAATATATGGAGCACATTTTCAAAAATAGAAATATATTATCCAAACAATGTCAAGACAGCATTTAAAGCTGCAGTGTATCATAATCATTTCAAATTTAACAGTGTGTTTACTACATTTTCCCCTACTGTATACCACATTTGCATTCTCTAAAGAAAGATTTATCTCTACAAACAAAGGCATTTCAGTCCCTTGAAACCTGCTGGTCACTTTGCCATTGAAAAATCCTTCTGCTGCTGTAGCAGAAAAGTCAGCCAGTTTAAAAGCTTTTACATGTGTACAGCAGCATGAGATGTTTTTGTTCGCTAATAACATTTCGATACCTTTAGTTCTGACAGCTATTTATATAGAGAGAAGTATGGAGTCTTAGTTAATGGATTATACAAAATTCCTGGCTTATACAAAAGCTATACAGCAGGTCGTTATGTACCGCTTTTAACCCAACATATACCAAACAAATCCATGATTTTACATTTGATAAATCTGTATGAATAAAAAATATATAGTTTTAGTGTATTATGGAACTGTTGACATACTGAAACAGGTTAACCTCACCAGCTTTACATGGTTTGGATTGCAATACTGACCATACCAGGGAATTTGACATACAATAAAAATAAAGAGCCTTGACCATCTCATGCATTTTAGATTATGGCTACTCAAACTGTACAAAATGAGGCCTGTTATAATAAGAGACACCCTACAATAATGATAAACAGCTGCAGATCTAAATACTTTAAGTGTACAGTATATGAATCTTATTGGTGTTTTCCCCAGGGGTGGTTTATGGACCTGTTTGTAACTTTACTAAATACAATAAAATGCAATGAAATTAGGTCCTCAGAAAATTAGGTGCCACAATTTTAGGGAGATTGTATTAGTGTCCGCCACTATTTTGGTCACCTTGTTGCAAAAAGGATATTGCTACTCTAGAAAGAGTGCAAAGAAGAGCAACCAGAATTATCCCGGGTTTAAAAGGCATGTTATATGCAGACAGGCTAAAAGAATTGAATCTACTCACTTGAACAAAGAAGACTACGCGGTGATCTGATTCAAGCATTCAAAATCCTAAAAGGTATAGACAATGTCGACTCTGGACTTTTTTGACCTGAAAAAAGAAACAAGGACCAGGGGTCACAAATGGAGATTAGATAAAGGGGCATTCAGAACAGAAAATAGGAGGCACTTTTTTACACAGAGAATTGTGAGAAGCTGACACCCTAGGATCCTTCAAGAAGCTGCTTGATGAGATTCTGGGATCAATAAGCTACTAACAACCAAATGAGCAAGATGGGCCGAATGGCCTCCTCTCGTTTGTAAACTTTCTTATGTTCTTCTTCTTTCTTATGTTCTTATTTAGATAATTACAAAAAGATCCTATTTTGTAGAAAATAGATTTTTTAAAATAAAACTGGCATTATTAAAAATGATTCACTATAATAAATATAGGTCCTGATACTGTAGATACATTTTCACATTTTATTCCACAGGCTGCCCCCAACTCTTATAAAAAGAAAATATCCTAGTCAATTGAAAAGTAATTTTGCAGATGCCTTGCTATTGTAATACAATACTCTATGTTTTGATATACCGTGGTTAACTGTGTTGTATTACCATACTTATAGACATACAACATACTAAAGCATATTGAAGACATTGAGAATGCCACAATGTTTGTAATTGAATTTATTACGTTTCTTTTTGTGTTTCTAAATTTAGCACTATATCGTGTTTAATAGTTATGGATGAATCTCGTAGCACATTGAAAAAGGCTTATGGTAGAAATGTTTGTCAATTAATTTAAGTTTCTTTTAGTATTTCTAAATGAAGGACTATTGAGCGTTTACTAGTTACCGATGAACCTGAAACAAAGGACACCACAGCTAATTACAATATATCTGCCTCCCAGGAACTCTTGAAAGCCCTGACAGTACTTTTAAACAAGTCAATAATTGAACTGAGCAGTGATCCGCTGTTTGGTGTGAGGAAGAGATTACCTCTTTAACCCACAAAGGAACTTCCTGCGGGGGAGTGGGGTGACCGGTTTGTACAGAGACACACACACTCCTGCGGGGGAGGGGGGTGACCGGTTTGTACAGAGACACACACACTCCTGCGGGGGAGGTGGGTGACCGGTTTGTACAGAGACACACACACTCCCTGCGGGGAGGGGTGACCGGTTTGTACAGAGACACACACACTCCTGCGGGGGAGGGGGGTGACCGGTTTGTACAGAGACACACACTCCTGCGGGGGAGTGGGGTGACCGGTTTGTACAGAGACACACACACTCCTGCGGGGGAGTGGGGTGACCGGTTTGTACAGAGACACACACACACTCCTGCGGGGAGTGGGGTGACCGGTTTGTACAGAGACACACACACTCCTGGGGGAGGGGTGACCGGTTTGTACAGAGACACACACACTCCCAAGGGGAGGGGGGTGACCGGTTTGTACAGAGACACGCACACTCCTGCGGGGGAGGGGGGTGACCGGTTTGTACAGAGACACACACACTCCTGCTGCTCTCCTTCTGTGGTTTGCTGTCACAGAAGCATTGGGAGGAGGGCAACTCTATTGACATCCATTTCCATCTGCCAGGGCAGTTGACCTTGTGGACATCCCAGCTGTTTATTAAGATAGCTATAGATAGTGGATGACATTAGGAACAGCTGGAAAGGTTTGTCAGTATCCTTAGCATACAAATAGACAAATAGATTGTTATATTAACAACAATGTGGATTTCAAGTCTAGGGAAGTTATGCGACTATCGAATACTAGTTAGACCCCATCTAGAATACTGTTGATGAATAGGAATCCCAGCCTATTGAACTAAATGGAAAGGGCAAGAACTGGACACAAGCCACTAACCTCATGGTTCAAAGATGAATGTCTTACCATTCAACTAAAGAGCAAGCTCTGTAGTTGAGAGGCAAGTACGTGTCATTTGCTAATATCAGTATTATTAACTCATCAGCCGCAAGGAGGTGATCCATTATATTATGTAAAGTTTTGGTCACCTCACAACATAAAAGACATTATTGCACTTTAGAAGGTACAGAGAAGCACACCTAGGCTGAACCCTGGACTCAATAGCACAAGCTATGAGGACAGGTTAAAATAATTAAATCTCTTCAGTCTAGACAAAAGAAGGGAAAGAGAGGGGACTTGAAGTTGATAACATCCTAAATGCTTAGTCTTCCTTGTTACATCTCAATATAATACATACAATATAAAAAAAATGTATGTTATATTTTTATATGTTTGTACTGGCACATCAAATAAAGCACTTTTTGTAAGAGCTTGAATTAGCAGTTATTTTTTGTGTGGTACATTCTGGAACAAGAATAGATTCAAAACTCAAGACATGGATTTCCAGTGGTATGCTGTGGTACATTTTATTTATCTAATGATACCAAAGTAGTGTTCACATCCAATGTAATTCTTCAGGATTTGTTCTTACATGGACCAGTCTGTTCAGTATAGTTAGCACTGCCCTGGTGTGGGGCTTGTTTTCCTGCTATATCCTGGGCTCCTTGATTACTCTAGATGGCAGAACGAGTGCTATTGTTTACTTAAGCATTGCTGTAGATGAAGTCCACCCAACAACGATGCCTTTGTACACTGGTGGCTACTTTCAGGACAAACTGTGCCAGTTTTCAGGCATATTCCCTGGCCACCACAATCCCTGGTTGTCAATTCAATTGAGCAATTGAGCAAGTTTGGGATGAGTCAACGTAATTGGACAAATGAAAGAACTCTAAGAATTTTGTGAATGGCCCATTGTTTCTAAATCACTTCTTTAATGTTCAAACACTATATTGATTTTTACATTGGAAAACATATGTGCACAGTAACTAATATTTGAAATATGTATGATGAGTTACTTTATGAATTTTAATATCTGATTGAAATTAAACTGAAATCAGAAATTAAATGCACTAAATCTATGTGACAAGTTGGCGTGTGTGACGTCAGACCAGAGCCAGGAAATAAACGACAGAGAGGTGGAGTTTGGTGGAGCTGAGCGCGTGATCGCGCTCAGCATTTAATAATTAACCAGAACAGCAAAATAAAGAGGTTGGAACACAAAACACAGGACACGGCACTGGTAGCCAAAATAAACAGACAAACAAAACGGACTACACAGACAAACACGGCGAGCTTCTATTTTCCTTACACTTATCACAATTACCTCCGTCTCCTATCCCGTTCTCCACTCACCGAACACACAACCCCGAGTGAGTGAAAACATGCTGCTTTTATGCAGTTGTACCGAGACTCGATTGCTAGTCAATCATTCAATTGGAATCTCGGTACAACTGCACGCGGAATAAATTAAAGTGCACTTTCCGTGTTCACATACTAATACTTTAAATGCACGTGATGTGATTTGTGCCATCCTCGTGCCTAAATACAAATCTACATTTTAAATACACGTGAAACACAGACCCGCTTATATCCCGTGTACCAATGCCTATACACCAACATTTACACACAACACGTAACATACAATATACACAGGGGGGGGGGGGGGATGGGGCACTTTGCCACAATGTAATATTTAAATTTAGTGATAAAGTGTAAATAAATAAAGTAAATGAAATACCCTATGCTGGTACTAATTACATTTCCATTCACACAGTATATGTTGTTCGCATTATACATCTATTCTGTTTGGGTTCAAATGCCTCACTGACTATATCACAGTCACTGCCAGATCGTGGTATGGATTTTGACTCTCCAAAAGCCTTTTTCCACCTGTTCGTTTCATCCAGAGTGGAATGAAGCTTGGTTCCCGTGGGACAGGGCTCAGCAGCTGAGCTTCGGAAAACAGAATTACAGCTCAAAGATATTTTTAGCACAAAAGTACATGTGGAGGATGCTGGTGCACCCATGAAACACGACAATGTCTATCGGGGAGGCTCAGGCAGCCTACCAGGCTATGAGTGACCTCAACGCTGCCAGTTACAACCTGGTCAAGCTGGCCATCCTCCGTCGCCTCAACATTTCGGCAGAGACCCACCAGGTACGGTTCAGGGAGTACCGAAGATCCCCGGAGACACACCTCAGGGAGCAGTTGTGTGACCACTTGGTGCACGGGCTGACCACCGAGAAGAAAACTGACCTGCAAATGGATGAGGCAGTGGTTGTGGAGCAATTCTGCGATATGGTCGGCGCGGATACCCAAGCCTGGATACAGCACCACAACCCCAACACCCTGGAGGACGCCGTGAAACTGGCTGAGGAATGTGAGGACCCTAGTCTCCTCCCGGACAGGGATACTGTCGGTTCCGGCCGTTCGGAGCAGCCGAGCCCTTCCTCTCTCTCCTCCGCTACCACCATCAGCCCCAGAACCCAGACCTCCGAGACCGCTGACCCCAATGGGCCCCCTTGCCTCCCCTTCATGGAGACCAAGGTTGGCCCCCAGCTGGGGTAGAGGTGCTGCCCCTGCCCCGTTGCCATACCAGCAACGGGACAGATATCTACCCACTGCCCCCTCTGTCCCCCCAACGTGTTTTAGGTGCAACCAACAGGGACATCTGGCCCCGCTGCCATGGAGTGTGACGTGGCCACATGTAATTGGGCACCTGAGATAGGTAAGCGCGGGGAAAATGGTCGGGAGGGGCCTTGTATGATTGATGTGGTTTTAGGAAATGTGAAAACCCACGCATTAGTGGACACAGGATGTGAGCAAACCTTGATTAGAACAGCTCTCTTGGGCGGTGTGTCGTGGCAGCCACGAGGTCAGGTGGCCATCTCCTGTATCCATGGAGACACGGCGGCATACCCCACCCTAAAAGTATACTTATCGATAGGACCGATAAAGCGTCACCTGGTAGTAGGGGTGGCGGAAAGGTTGCCACATCCAGTTATTCTGGGCCCGAGACTGACCAAAATTCAAATAATGAATGCAAATAATGGCAGTCTCAGCCGCACACTTAAATGTAGCAGAAAAAAGAAAAGGGAACGAATTGGTGATGTGTTTCCTTTTCAAGATGAAATGTTTTCTCCTATTTTCCATCCTAGAAAAATGAATAAAGAGAGAAGGACCGCAATATGGGAGGGAGCATCACTGAAACTGGGGACTGGTGGGAGAGCGCTCAGATGGTAACAAACCCCAGTCAAAGGGAGTTGGAACGCAGTGTGACCGAGAGGGCGAGGTTACTGGGCCATCTAGGGCAGATGCTACTCCCGCCCCTCTCAATATACCGGACATGTGGCACTCAAGCGCGGACATAGTGTGGGGCCAAAATAACGACCCCTCACTTGTGCACACTTGGGGACAGGTCCGGTCTATTGAAGGTAAGGATGTTGCAGGCGCTGGGGCGCTAGTATTTCTGCACTTCAGTATCAAGGGTCAATAACTGTATAGGGTAAATCTAGCCGCGGGCACAGGACAGCCTGTAAAACAATTATTGGTTCCCCCGTTTTGTCGGACCGAGGTCATGAGGCTGGCGCATGATATCCCTTTTGCGGGGCACCTCGGAGCTGACAAGACAAGGGAGTGGATATTGGCTCGATTCTATTGGGTAAGTCTTCATACTGATGTATCAAAAATATGTAGCCACATGCCCAGACTGCCAGCGATAGTGCTAGGTCGAGTGCGTCCTGCCCCTTTGGTTCCACTGCCGATTATTTCCACTCCCTTTGAACGCATTGCAATGGACATAGCGGGCCCTTTGCTACCTTCTGACTCCGTGTATACGCATATATTAGTAGTGGTAGATTATGCAACGCAATACCCAGAGGCAGTTCCATTGAGGTCCACTAGTGCCGCTGCAATAGCCACAGAGTTAGTGCAGATTATGGCTATAGTAGGGATCCCCAAAGAGATTTTGACTGATCATGGAACCAACTTTTTGTATAACACATTACAGAGGGTATATAAAATATAAAAATACATCCCATCAGGACATCTGTTTATCATCCACAGACGGACGGTTTGGTGGAACGTTTTAATCAGACCTTGAAGCAGATGCTAAGATGTTTTGTAACACAAGAGCAAAAACATTGGGCATCGCTTCTTCCCTACCTCCTTTTTGCAGTGAGAGAGGTGCCGCAGAGCTCGACAGGGTCTCCCCCTTGAGCTCTTGTATGGCCGACAGCCTCGCGGCATCCTCGATCTGTTGAGAGAGGTGGTGGGAGGAGCACAAAAGCTCGTCCAAAAATGTAGTGCAGCATGTGCTCCTACTTAGAGATCACCTGGATTTGGTCGGTCGTTTGGCCCAGGGCAACCTCAAATCGACTCAGCACCGACAACAGCAGCATTACAATCAAAATGCACGAATTCGAACCTTTCAAAATTATGTGCTAAATGGCAGGGGCCATATGAAGTGATTCGGGCTATAGGAAAAGTGAATTATGAGATTAGACAGCCCGATCGCCGAAATGAACAGGAAATTTATCATATAAATTTATTAAAGCCCTGGCAGGCAAGGGAGGTCTTATTTATAGCCCCAGGCAATGTAGAGACTGATTTAGGGCCCTGTCCAGAGACTCCAAGCACTAAAATAATTTTGATGGGGGAACAATTGGTTCCAGATCAGCAACAGGAAACCTGCGTAAGATTATTGAGGAGTTCAGCGATGTTTTTTCTTACGTGCCCTGCAGGACTAACTTGGTTGAATGTGACATTATCTCTCCCTTAGGTGTCACAGTACAAGAGAGACCTTACCGGATCCCGGAAAGTCGACGAAGTGGTGTTCGCAAAGAGGTATGGGACATGCTCAAACTTGGGGTGATTGAGCCTTCAAGGAGCGAGTGGTACAATTGTTACATCAACTGTCACTTCCCATACACTTACCTTGCATTCTCATTATCCCTTGCACTGCTTGCCATTATTGGTCTTGTTCATGGTCTTCATTGTTGGAAATATATTGCTTCATGCTCTCTGAGGTATTCTTGTATGTATGGGCTAAATGTCTGTCCATGTGTGCCCTCATCTACCTGTGCCTTACCTACATGTTGTCCGTGTTTCTTCCCAAAGCATACTTGTCTGCGCCTTTGATGACGCCTCTCCCATTCCCTGTCTGTCTTTCTCTCTGTAGTAGTGCTTGTAAGGATAACCAAGAACACTTCAGTCTGTGATGAGCACTTTCCTTGGCACATGTGTCTCAGCATCTTTATTCTGGTTACAACCCAGCTGATAAGAGAATGGTTACAATCCACTTGAATTTGTACAAAGAGCATTTCAGTGTAAAGTGGAGTGATCAAAAAATAGCCAAGTTAGAAGCAACAATTGTGTGAATCTTGGGCCCCAGCACCTTTCCAATTGTGCCTATTTACTTGGGCTTTTGTGTTTGATATCACCACTTTAAACGGCTGTTGCGTTTTTCTAACTTGTTTTTTTTTACATTGACAATGTTTTTGTTATAGATATATATATATATACACCACACACACACACACTATTTAAATTTAGGGCTTTTGCCCTGACTCACAGTGATAACAATGATTGCTTTCCTTTCAGTTTATTGGAATTGGGTTAGCATTGGGTTAACATGTTTTTCTGTTGGCGATATTTATCTCTTTGGTAGTGCTGACAAAGCCATACTGCTTTTGAAAAATCTCATTCAGCCAGGTAGTGCAATCCACATACATAGGCTATGCATCTCTAGATAGGTGCATAAAAATATTTGCTCATGCTAACTTCAAGTTAGCAACACCAACCTCAGGGTCGTTCGGGTCCTAGATATATGATAAGCTTTTAAGTTTCGTCTCCCACTTTTAATAATATAGGGTGCTGTGTGCACAGATAACCCCAAATCCAGCACATCTCTATGTACCACTTCAGCACTGATTTGCATTCACTTGGTCATGTGATTACCTAGCTCATTAACGCTCACAGACAATATATAGAACCCTTTAAACTTTAAGGTAACATATCTAAATATAATTTACATAAAGCTCTTCATGCCTGTGACATGAATTCGTTCTAACACATCAGTCACAAGGTTCGCTGTCAACTACTTTTTACAAGTTTTATGACTTTCATTAAGTTTCAGATTATACTTAACAGTTGCAGGCAACACAGAATCATTTGCTGTATGGGTGTGGAATGCGGATCATTGAATTGTACTATGAAGTCCTCTTTGTGATGATTCTTGGACCCCCCTAAAGGATCAAACCAAGTTTTATTCAATGTCCTCTTCTTTGGCTTTTCAACCACAACTGTGATCAAACAAAGTGCTTAAGCTCTTTCATAACACAGTACACTTGTTCGTTTGAACAGTCCTCTTTAATACATGACAGGGATCTATTATGACCCTGACGTGGTCTCTCTCTCTCTTTCAGCTCTTTGTTGCACAGGCTATAATCACTTATCGCGCAGCATTGCAATCTGCTGCAGAGGTTTGCTTCATGGTTTTCTTCAGTCAGAAGCAGGACTTGGTTCCAAACATTGACAGCATTGTTCTGTTTCAGGGTTAGGTTTATTACAGGTATGGTGTAATCACCATACCTGTAATAAACAAAGGAGCGAAAAACGAAATCTAATTACCAAATTAACAATCAATTGAATCTCGTTATCGAGCAAGTATCAATTACGAAGAAATGTTTTAAGTGGCATAAACAACTGAATCCGTAAGAAAAATAATCCATAGTTTCTTGTGCCTAATGGCACTCAATTCAACAGTTATCGTTGTTTATCCCTTACGTATCTCATGATCATCAACTTTTTCGACAGACTGATAGCTCTAATTTGAAATGTACAGCTGTAGCAGGGAAATGTATGTTTAGGGTTACAGTTATAGCAGGGGATGTATGTCTCTGGTATACTTGTTTCTTATTGTTTGCCTTCCTGTCTGATACCATTTAAGTATTTAGATTTAGCACTATCCAATTAGACTGGAGGGTTTAAAGCACAACGCATTACTTGCCTAGTTTCCTGCTTTGTTGTATGTATTCCTACAACATCTTTTTCAACATAATTTTGATTGTTAATCGTTTTTGACCAGTTATGCATCGGGTCTACCTGTCAAAATGTCTTCTGAATTCTCAACATTGGCGGCTTCAATCCAACCTGTTCAATCACGTTTCCTTGGTTCCCAACTCCTCTCACAAAGTTCACCATTTTGATTGGTTCATCTGTCCTATCTGCTTGTTCTGGCACAGGTTCAGAGGGGCGGGAATAGGTTCATGAATATGCATGACAATCCCTGTATAGTCACAACATCTGCTTTACATATCCCCATCTGGTTACAAATAAGATGCAAGATTTACAGTTGGCATACCTCCAACCATATGAATATTTATGTTCTTTAGTCTAAATGTGCATAAGACATTGTTACACAGAACACTTTGTAACCTAGGCAGTAAAATCTGCTGTTGTGTGCTTAAAGTGTAGAGTTCTCAATTCATGTTTTATTACTGGTTCTTATTCCAAATAACCAGTCAACCAGGGATATGTTAATAACAATATTAAAACAATCGCAATGATGTTGAAAAAGATATTGCAGGAATATGTACAACACAGCAAAAAGCTGGGGAAAGTCAGTAATGCATTGTGATTTAAATCCTACAGCCGGTTCAGTAACACTTAAACAAGTCTGATACACAGTCCTTTATTCAGTTTAAAGTAATTGTAACTAACAAAACATCATTAATCTTACCAGCTTTGCACTTTCATAAGCTATACATGTGCTGTTATAGGAAAAATGTATTTTGATTTTGAAACATGATTAAGAAATTTCTCAATTTCCATGCATTAGTCTGAGGAAATTACACTGCTGGGTCCTTCACTTCTGGGTCAAAGCTTGGTATTTGATGTCAATCAATAGGGAAGGAAGCTGGTTGGTTAAATACAGGAAAGATGCTATTGAAATGACTAAGCAAGTGCAAAACTAAGTGAAAGCGTAGCTTTCAAATACAGATTTCCTAATGCTACCATATAGCATATTTTAAAAATATATGTTTACTAAAACATGTGGTTTTTCCAAAATGAGACTTTTGAGACTAACTAATGTAAGTGCACAGTCGTTCATATTTATGGAATTAGGTTACAATCCCTTTAAAATGAGAAATAAGTAAAAAAAAATGCAAATCTTTTTAGAACACCTGTCTTTTTCTATTTTGTTTAGTGTGCCAGCTGTGCATTGATGCCCATACATGTACTTTAAGCACATGCATGTGTCTGCCCAGCTTCAATAAGCTGATCCATTGATGGTCATTTAATCATCAAATTCCAGATGCCTCAGCCTGTTATCTCCCCGCACACCCACGCCCTATGGAATTGACTCACTAGAAAAGGCTGAATCAGATGCTTTTATACCTTGACTTCAACTCACTTAGTTTAGCATGCTGTAAATAGAACTTGTGTTCATACAGGGATACAGTGCACAAGCGAGTACTATATTGTAACAATATAAATATAACAAGAATCAGCTTTACAGGAAGGAGAGGCTAATTTAGTCTTCTGAGTAGTTTCTTCACAGTTTTATACCATTAGATTATGAAGTTTTTTATGTTAATTCAAGTCCATCAAAGTGTGTGTGGCAAGATGTATAAGGAAGAAAAGAAAGCCAAAATGGCCAAGAGTCACAATCAGTTTTCCATGATGACTAAACTGAACATTGTACCAAGGAGACATTGCAAAGTGCTGCATGATAATGTGAGGGGCCCCGCCCCTATGCGCTATTTATTATGATTTAGTGTATTATTACGATTTTGATTTATTATGTTTGGCAGGACGAGAGAGGTGCTGTCGTCTTTATTTGTTTTGGTTTTTAAATACCTCGTGAGAATACGTGACTGTCAGCTACTGATTATTTAATTAGCTGCCAGTCACACAGAATTAATAAACCCATGTAAAATGTGACCGAGGGATAATAGGATAATAAGCTAGTTAATCCCTTAGTCACCACTATAAAGACCTGCAGCTTTGGCTGCACAGAGTGGCGTGTTCATGAGTGGAGAAAGAATAAATATCTATAAGAAAACAATTGCTACTTGTGCTGGTTTACACCAGCATGATACTTGTTTAATATAGGGTCATGTTTGTTTGTTCTGGCCAACGTGCCGTTTGTTTTGGAAAGTGTTTTGTTTTATTATAACTCTTTATTTTGTTTAATAAAAAGTTGAGCGCCATTGCCTCTCAGTTTCGCCCCAAAATTGCCTGTGTTGTTGCATTCATTTCCTGGCCTGGTGTCACCCCTACAGCCATCCTATTCACAGATGACTAAACAGAACATTGTTTCAATGAGACATGGCAAAGTACTGCATGTGGTTATGTTCTTCATAAATTACTTTATTGAGCACTTTAAAATAAAAAATAAAAAAAAACATTTTGATAGAGAAAACACAAATACCAGAATCTTGTGTGGCTCTGCTTCTATTCTGTACTTTACAGAGTACTGTACTGTAATCTGCCACAAGTGTTATTCAATCTTTAGTATTTTGCATTTAATCGTATCCTGATGTAATTCCGCGGCGTTCTGAGACACGGGGGAGGGGCGGAGCCCGCAGCACAAACAAACAAAAGACAGGCAGCCTTCCCAGCGACAGCGTGTGGAAGCCACATCGTGTGAGAAGTACGAGTGGACAAGTACAACGCAGTTAGAAGCAGAAAGGAGGAATTACATCTTTAAATTAAATCTGGAGTTGCTTTAATCAGAAAACATTGCAGCTTAAAGCCTTACACCTGCGTGTATTTTTCTGATAACAAGTTGAAACTCGGAGCAGCTGATTCAAATTCCGCGGCGTTCTGAGACACGGGGGAGGGGCGGAGCCCGCAGCACAAACAAACAAACAAACAAACAAACAAACAAAAGGCAGGCAGCCTTCCCAGCGACAGCGTGTGAGAAGTACAACGCAGTTAGTAAATTTCCACAAAAAAAGGTCTTCAAGCCAGTAATCTGTGACAACTGCATGATGTGGAAAAACCCAACAGAGCTCAATCAAGTTTGTGTAAAGTGCCGCACGATCTAGGACTTGCTTCAGCGATTAAGCCTGCTAGAAAAGGAGCTGGAGGAAATGAGACAGCAACAGGAGCTTGAGGAGCTGACACACCCACAATTCATGGAAGTCTGCACCCCTAGCAGACTGAAAGCCACCAGGGAGATGGGAGAGAGTTGAAACAGCTGGGTTCAGATCGGCAGAAGCAGGGAAAAAAAGAAACTTCGTCAATCACAACCACCAGAAATCCAGACATCCAACAAATTTGAGCCACTTCAACATTTAGATGACCAAAACCAACATCAAGAGAACGAAAGAAACAACATCCAGGACCCTATAAACAGTGCTGGCCAGGCAGCAAAAAGAAGGGAGGTCATGATTGTTGGGGACTCCATATTGAGAAACACAGCAAGTTCAGTTTGCAGTTTGGACCCCCTTACTACAACAGTGTGCTAGAACAAACAGGAGACGACCCGGTAGTCGTCATCCACATCGGTACAAACAACATTGAAAGAGAGGCCAAGATCCCTGCAAAACAAATTCAGAGAGCTAGGAAGGAAATTAAAAGACAAGACCAAAACTGTGGTATTTTCTGGGATACTGCCGGCACCTTGCAAAGGACCATATGGACAGCTGGAAATACAAAATCAAAATGCATGGCTGAAATCGTGGTGCACACAGGAAGGCTTCACCTTTCTTGAACATTGGAGCACATTCTACAACAAGGGCTATCTATACAGGTGGGACGGACTGCACTTAAACAGAAAGGGAACCAATCTACTCGGAGAAAGGATCCTTCAGGAGGTCCAGAAGCATTTAAACTAGAAAGGAAGGGGGGAGAAAACAGAAAAACAGAAGGGAGACCACATCAAAAAAAGGACAACAACTCAGGTAAGACAACTATTAAATGTATTTATCTTAATGCTAGAAGTCTCAGAAACAAAATGTTAGAACTTGAAGCTTCTGCACTAACAAATAGCTATGATGTGATAGGTGTTACAGAAACTTGGTTGTCTGAGAGTGATGGAGACGAATATAATATTAGTGGGTACACACTATATAGGAAAGACAGGCAGGACAGAAGAGGTGGAGGGGTAGCGCTATACATAAGGAATAGTCTTGAAGCCCAGGTGTTAAATCAGGCAAAGAAAACAATGCAGAATCAATATGGGTCAGAATAATGGACACAAATTCAAAGGGCATAATAATAGGAGCATGCTATAGACTGCCAAAATAATCTGTTATACAATGACATTCAAAATGCGTGTAGAAAGGGAGAAGCCATACTAATGGGGGATTTCAACTTACCCCATATAAAATGGGAAAACCCGATGGAGGGCATGACGGACGAAATTGAAATGGTGGAAATGACAAATGTCTGCTTCCTATTGCAATTTGTCAAGGCACCGACTAGAGGGGAGGCATGCCTTGATTTAGTCTTTTCAAATAATGAAGACAGAATAACTAAAACAGAGGTCAGAGAGCCATTGGCAAACTCAGACCACAACATGGTTTCATATTTTTTAAAACCCCAAAAGTAATGACTAAAGCTAAGGTTTACAATTTTAGAAAAAGCAAACTATGAAGGTATGAAACAGAGACTAACAGAAGTAGATTGGAGTAAAATAGAGAAAACATCCACAGAAAAAGGATGGCTGTTTTTTAAAAATGTAGTACTAGAGGCGCAAAACAATTACATCCCAAAAGTGGACAAATCTAAATCTAAAACAAAATGGCCAAAATGGTTTTAATAGATCAAATTAAAAAAATATTCAGCGAAAAAAGGCACTTTACAGAGCGTTTTAAAAGGGACCAAAAACAAAGTACACAGAAAGAGTACTTAGAACTGCAAACACAAGTCAAAAAGGAAGTTAGAAAGGCCAAGAGAGAGATAGAAATCAATATTGCTTAGGGGGCTAAAACCAATTCCAAAATGTTTTTCCAATATTATAACAGCAAGAGAACATTCAAAGAGGAGGTTAAATGTCTAAGAGACACAAATGGCAAAATCATAGATGAAGACAAAAAAATAGCAAATATATGAAGTGATTACTTTTCACAGGATTTTACAAAGGAGGACACGGACAACATGCCCGACATGTCGACCTGTTCCTAGCCAATTTTAAACAACTTTAGCATAACAGAGGCAGAAGTGTTAAAGAGACTAGGAGCTCTTAAAATAAACAAATCCCCTGGACCGGATGAGATCCTCCCAATAGTACTCAAAGAAATGAAAGAAGTTAATTACAAACCGCTAACCAAGATCATGCAACAGTCTCTTGACACAGGGGTTGTACCGACAGACTGGAAAATAGCAAACGTAATACCGATTCCCAAAACGGGAGACAAAACCGAACCAGGTAACTACAGACCAATAAGCCTGACTTCTATTATATGTAAACTTATGGAAACTATAATAAGATCCAAAATGGAAAATTACCTATATGGTAACAATATCCTGGGAGACAGCCAGCATGGTTTTAGGAAAGGGAGATCGTGTCTAACTAACCTACTTGACTTTTTTGAGGATGCAACATTGAAAATGGATAGTTGCAAAGCATACGACATGGTTTATTTAGATTTCCAGAAAGCTTTTGACAAAGTCCTGCATAAAAGATTAATTCTCAAACTGAACGCAGTAGGGATTCAAGGAAATGCATGCACATGGATTAGGGAGTGGTTAACATGTAGATAACAGAAAGTACTGATTAGAGGAGAAACCTCAAAATGGAGTGAAGTAACCAGTGGTGTACCACAGGGATCAGTATTAGGTCCTCTGCTATTCCTAATCTACATTAATGATTTAGATTCTGGTATAGTAAGCAAACTCGTTAAATTTGTAGACAACACAAAAATAGGAGGAGTGGCAAACACTGTTGCAGCAGCAAAGGTCATTCAAAATGATCTAGACAGCATTCAGAACTGGGCAAACACATGGCAAATGAAATTTAATAGAGAAAAGTGTAAAGTATTGCATGCAGGCAATAAAAATGTGTATTATAAATATCATATGGGAGATAGTGAAATTGAAGAAGGGAACTATGAAAAAGACCTAGGAGTTTATGTTGACTCAGAAATGTCTTCCTCTAGACAATGTGGGGAAGCTATAAAAAAGGCCAACAAGATGCTCGGATATATTGTGAGGAGTGTTGAATTTAAATCAAGGGAAGTAATGTTAAAACTTTACAATGCATTAGTAAGACCTCACCTAGAATATTGTGTTCAGTTCTGGTCACCTCATTACAAAAAGGATATTGCTGCTCTAGAAAGAGTGCAAAGAAGAGCAACCAGAATTATCCCAGGTTTAAAAGGCATGTCATATGCAGACAGGCTAAAAGAATTGAATCTATTCAGTCTTGAACAAAGAAGACTACGAGGCGATCTGATTCAAGCATTCAAAATCCTAAAAGGTATAGACAATGTCGACCCAGGGGACTTCTTTTGACCTGAAAAAAGAAACAAGGACCAGGGGTCACAAATGGAGATTAGATAAAGGGGCATTTAGAACAGAAAATAGGAGGCACTTTTTTACACAGAGAATTGTGAGGGTCTGGAACCAACTCCCCAGTAATGTTGTTGAAGCTGACACCCTGGGATCCTTCAAGAAGCTGCTTGATGAGATTCTGGGATCAATAAGCTACTAACAACCAAACGAGCAAGATGGGCTGAATGGCCTCCTCTTGTTTGTAAACTTTCTTATGTTCTTATCACTGACACGGTTATCTGCTCTGATATTGATTCGTATTTTGTAATATACTTGTACTTGCTAGAACTGAAGTCATTGTAATTTATCTTGCTCTTAATTGTATTAATACTTGTACTGTGATTCTTGAAATGTATTTGTTTACGACTGTAAGTCGCCCTGGATAAGGGCTTCTGCTAAGAAATAATATTATATTATTATTATTATCACAGTACAGTCAGCACTTTCAGCCTCTTCAGTACTGTAATTATGTCTAAATAATTGCCCTGTATTTTGTGAAAGAATGTTCTAAATTTAGTTTTCCAGAACCAACACCTGACCCTGGCAGTCTTTTTTAATTTTGTTCCAGATTTCAAGAAGGAACAGGGTTATTTTTTTACTTTTATCAAGGTCCAGCATTTTAACAAAAAGCAGGACTTCACTTCTATTTACTCAAAAGATGCAAAATAAGGGTCTTCTGACAGAACAGACCAACTTGTGTTTCTTTGAAAATGATGAGAGCAATACAACAAACGGTATACACTTGGGAATTAATGCTTATACTCTGTTGTCTTACTGGTAAATGATCTGTAAATACTGATTCAATACAATGACAGTGTTGTAAATATTGTAAAAGTCTCCATGAATTTAATGACAGGTAATATATTCTTAATGGGGAATTCCAGGACCTGGACCACCACACAACACCCCTTTAACAATGCCTTGGGTTACATACAAAAATAAAACCAGTTCTACACCCAGCACTGTCCATACTGCCTCTCCATATTGCCATGTAAGAAGTAATGGATTACCAGACAGTTTTTAATGAGTTCAGGTAGCTACAGCATTCTTAGAGATATATTGCCCTGTAACTAATGAAGGCTGCCTCAGAGGAGTTAGCATATGGTCACCATTTATCTAATTAAGATGGAATCCAACTGTGACAGGTGTGTCAATAAGAATTTAACAGAAACCTTTGGGAATGCAAGGGCTGCACACTTTTTGTCTCCAGTTTAGTTCTGGGTGCTTGAGTTACAGTTTTGCTTCGTCTACTATAGGAGTATCCCTAAAGCAATGAAAGAGACCATGTATTATCATCACTTCTGACAGAATTTGACTTCAGATGCATCTGTTGTGATGTTTTGAGTAATCTTGAAAAACATTGGCTACTCATCACATTTATACCCTGTTTAGTATTTGAATTGCCCTTGAAACATTAATATCCAATGTTCTACACTATAGTAAATTAAAGTGTTACTGTAATTTTTGGACAGGCTAGACATTACAATGATTTCCCAATTCATTACAACGTGTTGATTGCACAATATTTCATAAATAGGGTATAAAATAGATTCAGCTGGTGTTGGACGGCAGGACATTTGAAAATGATATGTGTCACCAGCCTATACACACTTTTCCAAGGCTGCTGGCATGTATTACACATAATATAAATACAGACATCTTGAAGCAAAATTTGTATAAAAAAAGATTTTCATCTCTCAAATGAGTAAAGTACTAATGCAGTATATGTAATCGTTTTAATTAAGATATCTATTTAAAAGAAAGTGGGGTTCAGGGGCAAGTCTCCTATCAATTGGGCAAGAAACCTGTTATCTTTTTTTTATCAGTTACGGTGCTGAACTGGAATTGATCCATACTTATCAAATTGTATTATACTAAAAGAAAATTAATTTTGAAAGACTTGAATCTGTCATTGAATTTTTTAGGTTTCTTTCAGCATTTCTAAATTCAGCACTAATGAGTGTTTAATAGTTAGGGGTGATTATGCTATTATGCATCAGCCCCAGTAGTGGACTTGGTTGAGTGTATACAAGCAGACAGTGCTTATCTGTTGCTGGTATTCACACTGTATTAGGATATATCTTAAGCATATTCAGGAATATAACTTTGAGGCAGATAAGCACATTGACTATTCTATCCTGTCCTCCCAACCAGAGAGCATGTGTGAGGGAGGCGTTATTTTTCACAACAGCAAATGGTTTCTTTTACAGCATCTTACTTGCTGTTCAGCAGACCTTAGGAGAACATTGTAGTAGCAGATTAAAAACAAAAAGCTGCTGATGTCTCGCCAACGAGAATTCACTTCTCTCTTCAACAGCTGGTGCGCGTCCAGGCGATATGACATAAAATGGGCTTTATTTGATTTAATGCTTCTTAGGAAACGGCAGACCCTAATCAGGACAGATCAGCTGGCACGCTTGTCTTGGCAGGGAGCTTAGTGTCGTGCAGTCCTGGAATTTGAACAGCAGCTCAGATAGGCTGGTAACAACTGTTGCCTTTGGGCGGAATGTGTCTTGTGTATATTATTCAGCATTGGTTCAACATATTAAACAAAGATGCTGTTGAAAAACAATTCTTTTTAAAGCAACCTTTTTGCTTCTGAGGCGTTTTCCCCCCCCCCTAAAAATTCCACGGCCCACCATATACCTTATATACATACACACACATCAGGCATGGAAATAAGACTCCTATTGCTATTTGTGAACGGGTGCATGCTGTGGTGTAAGGAATTGACTGTACAGACATTTGTTATCCCAAAAATGTCTGTGCTTATTTAAACTCCACAAAAGCAAAACAAAACCACCCCTTTACCAGCAATGGTATCAGGGGGAACACGACGGGCTTGCAAACCCAAAAATAATAACAATACAATAATTAATCCCACACCTTCGGTGCACAGTATTGTGCTCTTCCAAACTCGGGGCTCGTGGTGCACGTCAGTGCTTGTGAAGTGAGAGAAGTGTTCAGGGGTTTGTGCTGGTTCTGTGGCAACAGCTCCTGCCTTTACTCCTCCTCTGCAATACAGACAAAACAAACATGTAACTAAACAAGTAAACAACGCTCCGGCCGGAGGTTACGTTCTCAGTGCAAGGGGCCGTACTCCTGTAGCTGCGTCCCCTTTGTACTGCCCAACTCCTCCCTGCAATCAGCCTGGCATCACTGGTTATCCAATCGCTGCCTGGCCCACAACTGATCACATGGGAATCACTGCATGTGTGCGCAATATATATATATATATATATATATATATATATATATATATATATATATATATATATATATATATATATATATATAAACCCAGAAACCTCAGTAGTGATTGGAAAGGCGGGGTTAGGCAGTTTAAAAGGAAGCAGGGCAGAACAATCGGGGCTTGAGTGATTGTGGGGAACTCCGCCCGGTTGTCCTGCTTTTACAAGCCTTTGGAGAAGTATTCTTGTGTCTTGAGACAAAGAGATAGTAAGTGCGGTTCATTTCAATCGTAGCTATTTTGTGAAAGTCTAGCATAGAGCGTTTTTACCTCTTGGTGAGGCAGACTTGTTTTGAATTGTTTTGGTTTTGTTCCGCAGTGTGGATTAAACTGTCATATTGTGTTCCGTTGTCTTCGCCACGTCTACCAGGAGACTTGCGGGGTTAGCCGAGGTACTTGTGTGGCGCAGTCACGGAATTAATACTGTGTGTTTGCCAGCTGCAGGAGCAGCGATATATTGACCAAGTGTGTTGTTTATATGAGCGGGACTGGTTAAAACACTGCGTGGCTTCCAGCTGCAAGAGCAGCGATTACACATCAAGAGTGATTTACTGGACCAGGACTGACTTAACCCGTTGGATTACAGGCTGCTGGAGCAGCGAAACACTTATAAGCAGGAAAGGTGTATGGTAGTTTCCTTGAAACAAACACAAGACCGTAGTATGGTAACAGTTTTTATTATTGCTGTTTCTTCCTGGCTTTTCATAGTCACGGCAGGAAGACAAAGTGACACATCGTTGCTGTTAAGTAGAGACTCAGCTTCATTCGTAAGTGTTCGGAAACCTGGCTGAAGTCGGAACACTATTGCACATCGTGGATTTTCCCTTACTATCTTCCAGGCAGCCTCTTGCAGAGGATGCTGCTGTTCTTTTTTTGTGTTCCAGGAGATAATCGTTTGAGGAAGTCCAACCTGTACTTGCCTGTGTTCCCGGCTCACTCCACCAGAGGGAGCCCAACCTCTACTCACCTGTGTTCCTGGCTCACTCCACCAGAGGGAGCCCAGCCTCTACTCACCTGTGTTCCTGGCTCACTCCACCAGAGGGGGCAAATAAGCGCAATTGAATAAGTGTTCTGTTGTAACTATTGTAAATAAAAGTATTCACCTGAATCTGACGTGTTCACTCCAGTCTGGGAAGAAAAATACCGGTGTAGCACCACACTACCACTCTTTTACAATATATATATATATATACAGTGTGTGTGTGTGTGTGTGTGTGTGTATATATATATATATATATATATATATATATATATATATATATAATATTAATTTTTGTTTTACATACTCAATGTGAAACTTGTTGCTGGTGCTTAGCAACAATTCTGTCAAGATGTGGAGGTATCTTCGCCAAGCACACACACGTCATGGTCAATGTTCATCCTGGCTCGGTACTTTGTTTTCATCTATGTCACGGCTGAAAATCCGGTTTTGCATAAGTAGGTTGTACTGAATGGGACTAACAGTTTCAGTGCTGCAGAAGAAGCAGTGCTGTATTCATCGGAGCACTCACACCAAAATGTCTCCAGCGGCATTTCTCTGAACTTGGTTCTGAGGGAGCTGTTTGATGAAATGTCAATGAGCTCTTCTAACAGCTTTGATAGGACAGAGGGTGGCAGTTTGGCTTCAATATTCTCACTAAAGGGGTTTGTAGCCAGCGGTTGTGTAGCGGCTTGTTGAGTTTAGGAAAGTAAGTATTACATTTGTTGAGTAGACCAGACACATGCGCTGCCAGCTACGGTTTGACTGCATCAAAGTCAAAGTTTTGTTCCTGAATCAAATAATGTAAGAACTCAAACATATCAGTAGTCCCCCCACAGACACAGCCTTTCCAGAGTTGTAGTTTCCTTTTGAATGCGTCAATTCTTTCATGCTGGGCAATAAAATGAGTGCTCCCACCTTGCATAGTTTTATTCAGCTTATTCATTTCACTGAATACGTCTGCGAGGTAGCCCAGTTTTGCCAGCCACGCGTCATCTTTCAGCACTTCAGCAAGTTTGGGTTTCTTATCAGCTAAGAAAGTACGTAACTCTTCTTTGAGATTAAATATACGGGTAAGCATTCTGCTTCCAGATAGCCATCTCACCTCTGTATGCATGAGCAAGGAATGGTGCTCTGCGCCCACTTCCTCACAAAGTGCAGCAAAACACCTGGAGTTTGTTGCCTTGGATTTAATAAAATTAACAAGTGTTACCGCTGTATTCAGAACACTGTGAAGACCTGGTTCAATATCTTTCGCAGCACGCGCCTCTCGGTGTAAAAAGCAATGTCTCCAAATAGCGCGAGGTGCAACGGCTTTTAGTTTTTGCACAACACCAGAATGCTTTCCGGTCATTGCTGCAGCTCCATCAATGCAGACCCCAATGCAATTAGTGCAGCTGATTTCTGCTGAAATCATAAAATCATCTAACAGTTTGAAAATATCATGTGACTTTGTTGTCTTGAGCTCCTTGCAAAATAAAGTTTTCCTTTATTCCCTTATTCCACACATACCAAACATAGGCAAGTAAATGGGACATTTTAGAAATGTTTGTGGATTCATCGAGTTGTACAGCAAAAACAAGCAAGCAAGTTGTCACGCAGCCGATCAATGCACTGTGATACTATGTCTTCTGACATACAAGCGATCCGTCGTTTGACAGTGTCATTTGACACTGTTATTTTTGCCAGTTCCTTGGCCTTCTGATCTCCAGACATCTCCTTTACAATTTCAATGGCAAACAGCATTATTAACTCCTCAGCAATCGTATGCGATTTGCACCACTATGTACGATGACACTACAAGCGTTTTCTCCGCGGTAGTTGTGGATTTCCTTAAGGCTTTAGTGCCAAGCAGTTCCTTAGCCTTTTTCTCAAAAAATGAATTTTGCTTGTTTTTATATATTTCATGTTTGGTAATTAAATGTCTGTGGCAGTGTGCCCACTCCTGTGTGTATTTTATGTTTATATGTTGCGTGTAGTGTATTAATGTTGGTGTATATGTATTAGTGCACGGGATATAATGTGGGGTTATGTAGCACACGTGTTTTAAAATGTAGAATTGTATTTAGGCACAGGGATTGCACAATCACTCCACATGCAGATTAAAGTGGGTATTAGTTTGGAGCACGGGGAGCACAATTAGTTCACGTGCAGATGTACCGAGATTCCAATTGAATGATTGATTAGCAATCGAGTCTTGGTACAGCGGCATAAAAGAGGCAAGTTTCACTCACTCAGGGTTGGGTGTTCAGGGAGAAAGAACGAAAGAGAGGGGAATTCAAAGTAAAAAAAAAAAAAAAAAAAAAAAGAGAGGGGAATTCAAAGTAAAAAAAAATAAATAAAAAAAAATAGCAATTGCTATTCGTGCTGAAACAGTTAAGCACAATACTTGTTTGTTTAGTGTTCATCCACTGTGTTTGTCTGCCTGTTTTGGCCACTGCGCCATTTTCTTTTACAAAGTGATTGTCTGTTAAAACTTTTTATTTTACAATAAACGTGCAACATTGCATTTTCATCACTTACCAGTCCTGTCTGTGTCCTGTGTGTGTGTTTTTCTGGGTCTGACGTCACCGCTCAAGCCATCCTGTGACAATGTCAATGCAATTTGGAGGGTTTCAAACTTTCATTGGATAGAACTTGTGCACAAATTACACACTGCGGTTGAGGTATATCTCCACTTCCAGTACAAATAAAGATGAAATTCAAGTCGCTGTCTTTGTATTTCCTTAATGTTGCAGGGTTAATAATGACTTATATTTTTTTTAGAAAGCCTTCAGCCCTTACAGTTGAACTTGTTGAAGGAAGTTCTGTTTCATCATTCTGTGGGTTTTGTTGTTTTGATGCTGATAGTCGAATTAAAAATGTATCTATATTTGGTATTTATTGTGTGTGTTTCCAATGATTTCTCCTGTGCTTTTGTAATCGGTCGTGCACTCGCTGAAATAGCTCTATTACACCATACGAGAACACAACCTGAGAATGAGAATGCGTTAATTTCTGCGCATGCTCATGACATGCTGAAGCTAATAAGTTTCAGCGTGTTATAAGCATGAAGGGAAAATAACACATTCTCTGGTTTATATTTGGAGGGCCCATTGAAACCTCCTCAAGGCCCCCTAGGGTTGAGAACCCCTGCTCTATAGTGTCCTGAATGTGTAGACACAAAACCCAGTGGGCAAAGTTGCTTGTAGTGACGTCGTATTGACGTCAGATTCCGACATTGGATATTGGTCAGAATAAGGTTGTATATGGGAGTTTTTCTGACGTCTGAACCACAGGGTTGTATCAACGTAGCAATCTGAACGTTATAACGACGTCAGAATCAGAATCAATGTTGTGATTAGGTCAGAATCTGATCTAAAAAACATTATTATTATTTATTTATTAATTAACAATAATGACCTAAATAGCTTTCATATGCATTAATAATCTATATATGTATATATCAATATTGACAGTTTGTAAACTGATTTGTTTTATATCACACCAAAAGTACACCATGTTGACCAGCCACATAAACTACAATTAGAATTTAGATACTAACTGCAAGAAAACAAATCTGTGTACCCTATAAACACTTAAGTGACTACAACAAAATATCTTTAAAATTGGTCTCATATGTATTAAGCATAAATTACATTACCCACACTTTGTATAGGAATTTTAAGCTTATGCAAACAAAAAATAAATAAATAAATAAACAAACAATGGACACTGGTGGTAGACTAATGAAGTTTAGTAAGAATAAAAAAAAAACATGATGATTTATTATTATTATTATTATTATTATTATTATTATTATTATTATTATTATTTTGTCATTGGGCTGTCGTCTTTATCCAAAGTGACTTACACGTTTTTTCAAACGTTTAAATACAATGTATACTATATACAACATTACACAGTGTCTCTATTATATATTCACTTTGCCATGGTTATGTCACAGGTGCTCATTTTATTCTGCCAGGGCACTTTAAAATTACAGTACAACCCCCAGACTCGCAAGAAAATGCTGCAGAGGAGCTGGGTGTAGCGGCGGAAAAAAAACAAAGTGAGGAGGAGGAGATGGATGAGGAAGATGGAGGAGAGGTCTCTGACTACTCGCTGCTTTCTGAGATCCCTGACAGCCAGACCCCAAAAGAAAAACTGTACACTCTGTGAGGAGGAGAAGGGGAGTCTGGAAGGCAACATCACTCTCCAGGAGCTGACCAGCCTGAGCGAGGAGGAGAAGGGGAGTCTGGAAGGCAACATCACTCTCCAGGAGCTGACCACCCTGAGCGAGGAGGAGAAGGGGAGTCTGGAAGGCAACATCACTCTCCAGGAGCTGACCACCCTGAGCGAGGAGGAGAAGGGGAGTCTGGAAGGCAACATCACTCTCCAGGAGCTGACCTCCGCAATCTAGCAGATGGCCAGCAGGAAGGCCCGAGGATTTGATGGTCTACAAGCATTTATCCATTTTTTCTGGAAGGAACTGGGGCCAGATCTGCTGCTGGTGCTGCAGGAGAGTTTGGGAGATGGAGAGCTGCCACTTAGCTGCCGCAGAGCTGTAGTGTAGGAGACCTGTGCCAAATAAAAAACTGGAGACCAGTCTCAATTTTATGTGCCGATTTAAAAATGTTTTTCAAAATGTCTGGCCATTAGACTGAAAGAAGTATTGAACAGTATCATACACCCGGACCAGACCTACTGTGTACCAGGACAATCAATATTTGAAAAAATATTTTTAATTAGAGATTTTTAAACATGTACTCAGATGGGTGATTTTAATGTGGGACTGGTCTCCACAGATCAGGAGTAAGCTTTTGATCGAGTCGACCACCATTACCTGTTTACAACATTAGAGGCCTTTGGGTTTGACCCCAGGTTCATTAACTATGTTAAAATTTTGTTCAGTGATGTTTTTTAAAAATTAATGGGGGTCTGAGTCGGCCCTTCCCGGTGTGCAGGGGCATTAGGCAGGGCTGATCCCTGTCTGGCATGCTGTATTCCCTCTCCATTGAGCCTCTGCTGGTTCTGCTGAGCAGTCTGTCGGGATGGGCAGTGCTTTGTTCTGCCCCTGCTGTGGCAGTAAAGGTGTCCGCCTATCCTGATGTTAATGTGTTTATCTACAGTAACCAAGACATGCAGCTTTTACAAGAGAGCCTGGAGACATTCCAAGGGGCTTCATCAGCAGAAATAAACTGGGCAAAGTGTGACATATTTTTGTCAGGTAGTTGGCAGGAAGGTGGCCCTCCTGTTCTGCCACAGACATTGAGGTAGGAAAGAACAGGGATAAAAAAAGTCTTTCTGGGCACTAAAACTTATATGGAATTGAACTGGGAAGGTCTCATGGACAAGGTGAGAGGGTGGCTTCAGTGCTGGCGGGTGCTACTGTCTCAGTTGTCCTTTAGGGGGAGGGTTCTTGTAATTAGTAACATGGCTGCCTCCATGCTTTGGCACAGGCTCATGTGCCTGGACCCTCCCCAGGGCCTGATTAATGAAATTCAAAAGATTTTCATAGCGTTTTTTCGGGGTTGGAGGCACTGGCTGAAGCCAGTCGTGCTGTACCTCCCTCGAGATGGAGGGCAGGGACTGGTTAGCATTGCCAGCAGGGTAGCAGCTTTCAGGCTGATGATAGCGCAGAGGCTCCTGTACGCCAGGGAGGAGGCTCACTGGAGGAAAGTGGCCATTTTTTCCTCAACAAAGTGGGGGGGGGGGGCTGGGGATAGAAAAATATCTGTCCGTTCACGGTCTCTTAGAGCAGGGCTTCCGCTAGCTCATTGTCGGTCTAGAGGGGTCAATCTGAGGGGCTATGTGGTCCAGTGGTTAAAGAAAAGGGCTTGTAACTAGGAGGTCCCTGGTTCAAATCCCACCTCAGCCACTGACTCATTGTGTGACCCTGAGCAAGTCACTTAACCTCCTTGTGCTCCGTCTTTCGGGTGAGACGTAATTGTAAGTGACTCTGCAGCTGATGCATAGTTCACACACCCTAGTCTCTGTAAGTCGCCTTGGATAAAGGTGTCTGCTAAATAAACAAATAATAATAATAACAACAGAGTGTTATTTATTTCTTAGCAGACACCCTTATCCAGGGCGACTTACAATTGTTACAAGATATCACATTATTTTTACATACAATTACCCATTTATACACTTGGGTTTTTACTGAAGCAATCTAGGTAAAGTACCTTGCTCAAGGGTACAGCAGCAGTGTCCCCCACCTGGGATTGAATCCATGACCTTCCGGTCAAGAGTCCAGAGCCCTAACCACTACTCCACACTGCTGCCCATAGGTCCAGCAATCCCCCAAGGCCTGCCTCTCAGCCACTCAGAGAGAGGGAAATCCAACACACCCTCTTCCCCACCTCTCTGTGTCATTGCCATGACTGACAGACGGATCTTACGAGGCTGCTGCCCTGTTCCTGCAGAACCATGCATACTTCAGACAGTCAGTACAGATCTCCCCTGTTACAACATCTAAGGAAAAGGCCTGTAAATCTTCAAAGCTTCAATTTCAATGGCAATGTTCAAATTAACATCTATAAATAGTGCTACTGTTTTTAATAAGTTCAATGTTTATTAAAATAATAATAATAATTTTTTAATTAATGCATTTTTCATTTTATTTTTTAAGTTTTAAGGGACTTTTTTAGGTCAGAGGCAGAAGGATATTTAATAAATAATTTTTTTGTTAATTAAAACATGGTTTTACGTTTTTATTTATTTATTTATTTATTATTATTTAGTTAGTTGACCCATTTCAATATCCGAGGCGTGTGGATATTAGAGTATATCCCACACCCTGTCTTGCCTTTATTGATTACTTATACTCCTGCTCTTGCGCATATTAATCTTTATGTTTTTGTGTAGTACAAAAAAAAGGCTAATTGCTTATATATTCTTATCACAAATTGATTATGGGGACACATTCTACAGGTTTGCATCGCCCTTAACATTAAGCAAACTGGATCCTATATGTCATGCAGCCTTGAGATATATTACGAATTCAAGTTACAGTACTCCTCATTATGTGTTATACAGTTTGGTTGGCACTGGTACATTTTGTTATATAAGGCTATTCTTTGTAAATTACCTCCATATATAAATGAATACTTTTATAGTCGCTTTTTGTAACTACAGTATTAGATTGCATACATTTTTTAATTTCACGGTTCCTAAAGTGCGTACAGAGGCTGCTAAAAGATCATTTGCCTATTTTGCTCCTTGGTCTTGGATTGATTTACAATCTAACCTTAAGTTGCAGTCCCGAATAACTTTAGTATAATTTAAGAGTAAGCTGCACGATCATCTACTTGAGAGTTGTGCATGTTTTAAGTAGTTGAGTAGACTTGTTACTGTTTTTTACTATTTGATCGCTGACTGTTTCATTGATTGCTAACTGTATTATTATGATTTATTTGTGTCTTAAGTATTTTGTTTTTGTATCTGTGTTTTTGTACTGTGTTTTATTGTGTTGCTGCTGCCTTTCTTGGCTAGGTCACAGTTGATTTTAATCTCAATGTGCTTACCTAGTAAAATAAAGGTTTAATAATAATATTTTTAATTTTATAATTGGAAGCTTTTTTTTAATATAATTTAATTGAATTCACTTCTGTATTATCAAATACATTTGTAATCTACTGTGCTGCTAAATACAACCATGGATTGATGATGATGATGATGATGATGATGATGATGATGATGATGATGATGATGATTAATAAATAATACTAATAAATAACAATAATATTAATAATGACGTATAGATAAAGAAAACTGTGCTCTTTGACACAAAAAGGGTTAAAAAAACTGTTCTAATATGACATTTTTTTAAACAGACATACCACAACCTAAAATTACCTTAAAATGACGTCTAAGACAGACGTCATGTTGCCTGGACGTAGTCAAAAAGACGTTGTTTATTGGTTATATTTTGGTTGCCCGACGTTGCGAAAAATACTCAAATACTCAAATACAACCAATACACAACGTCAGTATAAAGTCGTGTGCCCACTGGGAAGGAACCCTCGTTGTTCTCTAAAAGTGCACTAATTATGTTTGCCTCATAACAGGTGCTCTAGTAAGTTGTAAAAAGATGACCCATATAAATCGGCTGTTAGAATATGATAGATTCCGGTTACAATCTGTGAAAATGAAGACATCTTACCAATGGTGTTGACATGTTGCTCATTTTAAACATGTGCTGCATTTGACCTGGTTTACCTTGGTGCACAGCTTCTGAAACTGACTGAATTACTGTGAAATAAAGCTTTGGTCTTCATGAAATCTTTGTGAGATTTTCTGAAGCAAACAAGAGGCCCTGTTTAGAAACAACCCTTACAGAAGTTCCCCACAGTAAAAGCATAACAATGTCGACCCAGGGGACTTTTTTGACCTGAAAAAAGAAAGAAGGACCAGGAGTCACAAATGGAGATTAGATAAAGGGGCATTCAGAACAGAAAATAGGAGTCACTTTTTTACACAGAGTATTGTGAGGGTCTGGAACCAACTCCCCAGTAATGTTGTTGAAGCTGACATCCTTCAAGAAGCTGCTTGATGGGATTCTGGGATCAATAAGCTACTAACAACCAAACGAGCAAGATGGGCTGAATGGCCTCCTGTCGTTTGTAAACTTTCTTATGTTCCTAAAACATTGTGAAAGCATAGTAAAGCATAGGGAAGCATTGTAAAGAATAACAAGGTTTGGTAAAGCAAGTTCATTAACTTAGCATGCTGTGCAAAAATACTGTGGTCAACTTTTATAAGGGAAGTGCAAGGGAAAAGGCATGAAACAATTCACACATCTTAGTTGCCTTTACTTGGTAGTTTTTTTACCTTTGACATTATTGTATTTCTCTTTGAAAACTTGCATTCATAATGGACACCAGGGGCCCTATTTAGCAATGCTCGCAAACCCCTAAGGCAATCGCAAAACACTTTTGCAAACAGTTAGCGCACTAGAATCAGGCACACGTGTGGGCAAACAGACTTTGCCCACGTATGTGATTTAGCAAATGTGTTTTAGTGCCCACTCGGCAAGCCAGTGTTAGCGCTGGACATGGGGAGTGTCATCATTTACATACAAACCATAAACAATGTTATTGTTTGCGTTTCAGTTGACATGTGAACTGTGTGCAAATTTACATGGTCGACTATAAAAAAAAAAAAAAAAAAAAAAAAAAAGTCTGCAGAAAAACGTTTTATATTGTTGTGTTTCCAGACAGATTTGAGGTGGCGGTGCATGTGGCATCACGTGTGCTGTATTTTCAAGCTTTGCACTGACTATTCCCTGTTAGAGACAGACATGGAGTTATTGAGAGGTCAGATAGTTTCAGGATTGTCATAGAAACACGTGGACATTAATTAAGGAAATGCTTGTGGTGTACAGAAGTTAGTTTAGGATACTTTATTTTGAAGCCGTTTTATATTGAAAGACAAAGGAGCATGAAAATTACATTTAGGGGTCTGGGTTTTTTGTGGTGCCTTTTTAAAATGTATTTTCCATCAATTCTACGTGATTTCTGGCCGAACATTAGTAGAAGGGTGGTTTTGCGTAACACTGAAAATAATGTACACTCACAAATGATCTAATAATAGCTAGCTTATGTTTTTTGTGTGTGTTTTGGGGAAACAATCTGCAATTGTAAATGTTCCCCAACTATTATGAAACCGTTTACACATTTGAGATGTTTAGAAGTTATAAGCCTCACAAGCTCTCATAGAAATAAACATCCAAGCACATACACTGTGTATAGGCTTGCTTCATTGGTCAGGGTTTTTGCTGCAAAGTTCAATAAAGTTGTGCTACATTGCACTGACCCCTCTCTCCCACACTGCAAAGCAAAAACAGTCACTAGGGCTACATGTTCTTTAAAACAAAAGCTGTGGTTCTCTACCACTATCAAGCAAAGCGCTGTGGGAAAAGTACCAGGAAGCAATAGTTTATAGTTTAAATCTGCAGTATAAAGCGTTTCCTAAAACATGCAGCAATCTCCTACCCATACCCTTTGTAGATAGCAGAAATACTCACGGCAGGATTCAACAAACACAGCAGCTAGATAAAACAGGAAGGGAAATTCACAACAGAGGAGGAGCCCTAACTCCTGTCCCCTGAACCATACACGGCTACAATAAAAATGGTTCCTTCATAGAATCTATTTTTTCAAAATATTACATTTCTTGCCATTTAATATGACATGGTATTTGCTATACATATTTACTGCAGTTTCTGCTTGGATCATTTGTGTTTCCCGTGATTTAACAGATGCAAGGAAATTTATTTTTTTCAGTCACTTTCTACTATTATGGCAAGCCAAATTATCATTTAGAGATATCTCTAATTGCATTTTAAGATATCTTGAAATATTTAGAGATATCTGTAAAACATTTCAAGATATCTCAAATTGAATTCCAGATATCTTTAATTGTGCAGTTTTTAAGATATCTAAAATTAACTTAATTTAAAGATATCTGTAAATCAATTTAAGATATCTAAAAATGAAATAGATATCTCAAATTGATTTACAGATATCTTTAAATACTATGGAAACCATATGGATTGTGCTAGCATGGCACGCCAAACTGTCATTTAGAGATATCTTAAAATGAGGGTTTTAAAGATATCTCTAAATCATTTAAAGATATCTCTAAATAACTTCCTGTTCATTTAAAGATATCTGTAAATCATTTGAAGATATCTTCAAATAACTTCCTGTTCATTTAGAGATATCACTAAATCATTTAGAGATATCTCTAAATAACTTCCTGTTCATTTGAAGATATCTTTAAATGGACAGGAAGTCCATTGAAAACATAGAGCATTTTCACAGGAAGTCATTTCGAGATATCTTGAAATAGCTTCCTGTTCATTTGAAGATATCTTCAAATGATTTAGAGATATCTCTAAACGAACAGGAAGTTATTTTGAGATCTCGAAATGAACAGGAAGTTATTTTGAGATCTCGAAATGATTTAGAGATATCTCTAAATAAACTAGAAGTTATTTGAAGATATCTTCAAATGATTTACAGATATCTCTAAATGAGCAGGAAGTTATTTGACGATATCTTCAAATGATTTACAGATATCTTTAAATGATTTAGAGATATCTTTAAATGAATAGGACGTTATTTAGAGATATCTCTAAATTATTTAAAGATATCTGAAAAGTATTTAAAGATATCTCAAAAACATTGAGATCTTAAAATGATTTAGAGATATCTTCAAATATTTAGAGATATCTGGAAATGATTTAGAGATATCTTCAAATATTTAGAGATATCTATAAATGAATTTGAGATATCTCTAAATGATAATTTGGCTTGCCATACTACTATTGAACAAGACTCATATATTTTATATTGTGGTGGAAAGCCTAAAGGTGATGAGATGTGTTAAATATCTTTTGACTGTGTGCAATAAATGAAGTCCACTACATCATCCTTAAGCTTTTCACAGATAATCAGCTTTTCTGAGTTTTGTTTAGAAGCTGCCCTGATACCACAAACAGGAATTACCTTCTGAAGTAGTTATTCAGTATGGTAAATAGTAATCCAGGTAGGCAGACCCTTTACGTTTCTCTGAATAGTTGTATTTTCAAATCCCCCCCCCCTTTAACATGCTGACCAGGTATTACTTAAAGCAGAAAGGAGCCTGTTAAAACGTGTTCATTGCATGATGACATTTCCTGCTTATTGCATTATTTTCAATCTACGCAGTTTTTCTGTACAATCAGTGACCATGAGAAAGCGTCTTCTGACAATCTGAATTAGATAACTACGCATTCAAAGAAGGCTAATTTCTTTGCTGATCTTAGCTAGAGTTTAGGCTGAGACATGGATCAAGCTGTAATATGATTCAATCGTATTCCTTTTCTGATCAAATGAAATGCTGTCACTTCTTTACTTACGAAAGGAATACTATTTAATCTTCCTTTATATAAGAATAAGCAGTAGCCTAAGTCAAATGCGCAGAGAACTTTGTCAGAAGTCACTTTCTCATTATCATTGATTGGTACTGGAAAACTGCATAGACAAGGCAGGAAATGTCATCATACAATTAACATGTTTTTAACAGGTTCCTTTCTGTTTTAAGTGATACCTGTCGGCTTAAAATTTGTTAAAGGAAAGTTAGAAAATAAAACTACTGGTATTTGGGGAAACTTGTAAGGATCAACCCGACCCCCAGTCCCTCATTAATTCCAGCCCTGAAGGAAAAACATGTTTTTATCAACGTGTTGTTTTTCTTCTATTAAACTAATAATAGTGATAAAGTACTCATAAAATACCTTATACCCTATCACACTTATGCAATCTAGGAGTATTCCGTTGTCTCTATTTTCTTCTTAAACTTCACAGGATAGAATATACGACTCCTATAATACATTTAACACAGAAATAAAAACAGAGTCACCAAATTAAAAAGAGATGTATCCTGCCTCTAAGGCAGCTTATTTAGATTTTTAAAGCAGAAAGGTCAAATGAATTGAGGATGTGATTCTTTTTTTGTAACTGTTTTAAACTATTTGTATCATATACAGTACTCAACTATCAATGAAAATACATTTTTTTAAAGAAATTAAAAGGACACATGAAGACCTGAAACTGTATTTCATTATTGTTAAAAACAACATAAAATGTATAATTAAAATAAATAAATAAATGTTCTGAAACTTTTAAAATATTTTTACAACATAAGTTTCATAAATGTGAAAATAACTAGTTCACTTTTTTTTTTATTCACCAACATATGTTTCTTAGAGGGAACCTGTGGTGAAAGTGAATAATGACTTATTACAATAGAAAATATGTTTCCAAGTATTTTTGTCACATTTTACAGCCCCCTCCTATTGTTGTGATTGGCTATTTTAATGCACGGCCTCATTTACAAATGGGCACTAAACATTATGGTGCACCATAATTGCAATTAGTGTGCACGTTCATGATTTCACCGACAGAATTCGAATCACATGCTTGCCTTTATAACCTACTGCTATGATCATCGCCACTTATGCCTACAAACCATTCACCTTTTGCTTTCGGGGATACAATTCCATATCCATCTATCTGGATCTCCATGCCCACCTCTCCTGTCTCAACCATCAATAAAATTTCTTCTCCGAGGTATCCAAAAAACTGAACCACCACCAACCTTGAAATGCCTGCCTGTTACATCAGACATTCTCCTTAAATTAATATCGATTCTAAGGAAGGTCTTTTTCATACCCTATGAGGACATTTTAATGGAGTGCATGCTATCACATTCTTTTTGGATTCGTGGAGAATTCAGTCATCTTCCCAATTCTGGATTATGCCTTGAAGAATGCATCCACACAGGAAACAGCTTTACCTTTCACCTACGATCTTCAAAAACAGACTCCAAGCAAGAGAGTAACCATATTCAGTTCCACCAAACAAACTCTCCATTATTTCCATAATCTGCTATCACTAAATAGCAGCGCAACATCCATCTCTTTCTTCAGTGCCTCTATTCATCTTGTATAACCAAGCACCAGTCACTCGTCAATGGCTTTCTGCGGACCCGTCGAACCTACTGTCAAGAGCTCACTTACCAGCTTCTCAATACTCTGCCACTCCCTCCGAATCAGAGCAGCTACAACCACTGCAAAAGTTAACATTAACCAACATCTGATCAAAAAGCTTGGAAGATGGACATTGTCTGCAGTAGAGTTGTACATCAGGAACTTCAGTTTCAGACCTAAAAAAATGCTCAAATCCAGATGTCCATTATATAAAGCATTTTTTTATCAGGATCCACTTTTGGGGGGGTCGATGCTCCATCACCCGACCTTGGTTGACCACTGACTGACATCAGAGGTTGCACCTCTTAGAGGGCAGCTCCTTCCGGACCAGAATGTGAGTTCCTGGTGCAAACAGTTTAACCATATCTTCTCTATTTCGCTATTTTCTTAGATTTAATTGCACTGGAGGCGTATTTTTCTAGAGGCGGAAGCCATCATTTGACTTTGATGACCTCTGACCTACGTCGTAGGTCGCACCTGAAACGAGGGCGACTCCTATTGGTCTATAAGGCGAGATCATGGGCCAAACAATCATCCCACACTACACTTTACATCTTACAATACTGAGCTTCTATCTTTGAATGTGTATTTTATTTTGGGGAGTGACAGAGAGAGTCACTCTCTGCTATCTTCTAGTATTGTTACACAGCAGATACAAAGAAATTAGTCAAATCTATGTTTTATGAATTTGTGGTGGATGCTGAACCTGCATCATCAACTGTTGGGCTCTGAAGAGAAGAAGCATGTTTCACATATTCATCAGCCATCGAATGATAAAGGCACTACAGCTGTTATTGGGAACACCTGTTGCTAGCAACTGGCTGATATACTTACACAAGCCATTTAGGACAAAGTGAAACAGTGGCTGTCCCAGCTCCCATCCCACAACTCTAACCCATAGGCCACCCTTCCAACCACATAACAAAGCCAGCCAGAAATGCATGAGAAAATCACAGTCATTCCCTGAAAACTTCACCACGACACACTCCGCAAGCTATTTGCAACTGAAGGGAGGACCTAACCATTTTGTGGTAACAGAGTACCAGCAGATGTCACACCAGTCACACGCATACCCCCAGCTAAAAGCAGCTTTGGTAGTTTGGTGTGTCGTCTGTTGAAACTGCAGGGCAGCTGTCAGCCACACTTCAGTTTTAAAACATGTCTCTGTGAGGCCATTGCTCAGATTTCTTTCTGTAAGGGGACACAAAATAAGCTTTCTCAAAGGCTTTTTGGAAGTCCAAGTAAATTATATGTTAGGCTTTTTTGTGTCCATTGTTGCAGTGACTTCTTCAAAGGATGATAAAACAATAACAAACATATTGAATGACTATGTAGAAAATGTATATATTTACAATAGGGTTCATCATCAGTTTGTTCCAGTTCTGTACAACCACGCTCGATCTCAAACCTATAGCTATTGCGATATGCTATCGGGTGCACAAGTGGCGCTATGGTACTAGATTCTAGCGCCAGGGTACCTCCATATGTTCATGGCCGTAACTAGCTATGAGGACACCGAGGTTGAATAGTAAATACCAACAATAGCAGTCGTATAAATACTGCAGCTATAGCTTGAAACCTTTAAGTTTCACCTCGGTAGAATGTCAGCTCTGGTTACGATGCTGCATATAGCGCCAGCAACATTAATTTCTGGCACCAGTAGACATGTTTAATTTATTGTTTTTTTTTGTATTCCTTCACCACCATAGATGATGATAGTTTCTCATTGGGTCTAGACTACTCACATGCCCCACCCACACATACACAGGAGAGAATGTTTGTGTTGTGTGGGAAATTTAACTACAGAAACTGGTTGCAAATATGTCTTCACAGCACACTTTTACCCAATTATAACACTAAATAGTAATTGAAGAGCCGGGGGAGGGGGACTTGATTAGGGTGGTGTTTGATAATTTAGCACCAGGTAACGTTTCAAAAGAGTTTAACACAATTATCAAAACAATTTGCACCCCAGGCTGTATATCATTGATGGACAGGATACTGACCAACCAATGCTCAGAACTGTTACTTATGCATGTAGCTTATAAGGAAATGCTAGCAAGTTTGGTTTTCATGCCTAAACTGTTTTATGTTTGTAAGTACAGTAACGCTTTAAAGAGGCAGAGTGCATTTAACAATGTATTTCATTGAGGTTTTCTATCATTTGTGGGAGGAGGGAGGGTGTTATGCAGATCAAGGAGGCACACGAAAGTTTCAGGTGACTTTGGCTGTCTGTTTTTTTTTTTAACATACTGTATGATATGGGTGAACAGTCCAAAAATATGCAGTACATATCACATCTTTATACTAAATCTGATATGTCCTGTAGTCATTCTCAATTGTATACGCAGTTATGTTTCTGGGATGATGGTTTACTGAATGATTCTAGTTTACATCATCAGATAAAACAGATTCAGCTGCCTCTGCAAAATCAGAAACCCTTTCTTGATTACACTGTAGTTTCTAGTAGAATTGTATAATGACAACTATGGCAGGTATATCCTATAAACGAACATACAATTTTAACCAAGCTGCCTCTTTTTCTTCATCACATATTTCAAAAATAATGTATTAAAACAAATAAAACAACAACATCTCTGACCCAGAAGAAAAATCAGCTGCAAAACTGTACCACTATGAGAAGAAGATACAAAGTTGAATAAGAAATTAATGGCTGAATGTAAAATCACCAGTGTATGTTACCTTAGGCATAATCACTGAGACAGCCTGTTTCATGGTGGCATTAATTATCAGTGCACACCCCCAGCACATCCATATTGAAAATTGTATTCTAACCTTTATTACAGAAAGTCCGCCCTGCTCAGGCTTGAGACAGACCAGAAGAAATATGATGGTGACTTTATTAAATATGTCAAATTTCCACAAGTGTATAAACAGAAATACATGATGATAGAGAACACATGTTATGGGAAATAAACATATACAATTTAAAGATTAAGCTGATTTTTTAAAAATTGCCACACAAATACACACTTAACAAACCAAAAACCTACATCCCCATAGTATGTTACATACATTAACACAGTCAAAAAGAGCAATGGAATGACATTACAATGTATTTAACTTGAAGAAACCTTAGAAGAACCATTAGCAGACCATGCTATTAGCAGCAATGACAGCACAATTGATATGGAATAAATACTTCACAGTAGAACACTGGTGCTGCTATTTTTCCATGGCTTTGTAATGGATGTGTGGAATGACACTTTTTAAAGCATGGTACTGTTCTACCAATGGCTTGTGATAGCCCTGGAAAACACTGATAGATATCTGATTAATCTATTTAATAGATGTTTAAATGTGTAAGTATATTTCAAAAGGTTTCCGTTTGTTGAAAACAACCCTTTGTCCATTATGGTGGAAAATCAGGAGGCTTATGCCAGCAGATTTCAGTCCCAAGAAGAGAAAGAAAAACAATGAAATGTTAAACAATACATCTGACCTGCCCCAGGGTGGTGGTGTGGGGAGAGGAAGGGTGGATGGTTTGACAGGAATAATATTGGAACTACAAAGCTGTAAAGGAAATCAATTTGGATAGACACAGATGACTTATTTTGCAAAGTGTGGCTTTTCTAATTCATCGGATTTGGGACACCCTAACCAGAAACAGATTCTATTTCCCCGGAGTACAGATGCAACAATGAATCGAAAGCTAATCGCCATGGCTTTTATTTAGCGAGACTCAGTTAAACAGTCATAGACTGATTAGTGGGCTTGGTGCCCTGTTGGGAGCCCAGTATATATTATATTAGTATTTTTACTTGCCATGTTTTCAGATAAGAACATAAGAACATAAGAAAGTTTACAAACGAGAGGAGGCCATTCAGCCCATCTTGCTCGTCTGGTTGTTAGTAGCTTATTGATCCCAGAATCCCATCAAGCAGCTTCTTGAAGGATGTCCGCTTCAACAACATTACTGGGGAGTTGGTTCCAGACCATCACAATTCTTTGTGTAAAAAAGTGTCTCCTATTTTCTGTTCTGAATGCCCCTTTGTCTAATCTCCATTTGTGACCCCTGGTCCTTGTTTCTTTTTTCAGGTCAAAGAAGTCCCCTGGGTTGACATTGTCTATACCTTTTAGGATTTTGAATGTTTGAATCAGATCACCGCGTAGTCTTCTTTGTTCAAGACTGAATAGATTCAATTCTTTTAGCCTGTCTGCATACGACATGCCTTTTAAACCCGGGATAATTCTGGTTGCTCTTCTTTGCACTCTTTCTAGAGCAGCAATATCCTTTTTGTAACGAGGTGACCAGAACTGAACACAATATTCTAGGTGAGGTCTTAGAGTTTTAACATTACTTCCCTTGATTTAAATTCAACACTTCTCACAATATATCCAAGCATCTTGTTAGCCTTTTTTATAGCTTCCCCACATTGTCTAGATGAAGACATTTCTGAGTCAACATAAACTCCTAGGTCTTTTTCATAGTTCCCTTCTTCAATTTCACTATCTCCCATGTGATATTTATAATGCACATTTTTATTGCCTGCATGCAATACTTTACACTTTTCTCTATTAAATTTCATTTGCCATGTGTCTGCCCAATTCTGAATGCCGTCTAGATCATTTTGAATGACCTTTGCTGCTGCAACAGTGTTTGCCACTCCTCCTATTTTTGTGTCGTCTGCAAATTTAACAAGTTTGCTTACTATACCAGAATCGAAATCATTAATGTAGATTAGGAATAGCAGAGGACCTAATACTGATCCCTGTGGTACACCACTGGTTACCTCACTCCATTTTGAGGTTTCTCCTCTAATCAGTACTTTCTGTTTTCTACCTGTTAACCACTCCCTAATCCATGTGCATGCATTTCCTTGAATCCCTACTGCGTTCAGTTTGAGAATTAAATGTCTGTGAAGAGTCTTAGGGCCTCATTCACTGAACAGAGGTAATGTGTTTTGCATGCAGTAAGCCCCTTTACTACATGCTTTGTACACCTGCTGTATTCACTAACCAGAACCAGCAGAAGAGCTGCACAGGAGAGTGAGAAGAGGAGTCAGGTATTTTGGACCAGACAGACATTACTAGGGCTGTGTGAGGAGGCGGTAATAACTAGATACAGATTGAGCACAGATCATAATAGCCCCTTATATGTAGGGCCCCAGAAAATTCACGATAGCACGTATTACACAGAAACCGTGTATTTGACTGCCTACCGTGAAAGATAAGGATTTTATTTTCCTTACAGTATTTTACTGTACTCTTCACCTCGTCTGTTCATGTCATAGTTCTATCAAGTAGAAGCAGCGCCGCAGTATCTGTACACAGTCCGGCGTCAATGCAATGCATTTGGGTTCAAGCAAATACCGGCTTCATGATTGGTGAATTCCTCATACTGTACAATGACGTAACATGCGAGTCAGAGGCGGGGAGTTTAAAATGGTTGTTTAGATAGTGTTGATGTGTTGATTAGTGTTGATTAGCTTGCAGTGTATGATTAACATAAAAATGCAGACAGCTGACAAATAAAAAAAAGCTAAATTCATTTCAACAAAATATCACTTTCAGAGCTACGAAAAGGGGACGTTGCATGCAGGTGGCGGGATTTTGCTCAACCTGTAATGTGTCTTTGTATCATCTAAGAAAAGGTACTATTAACAAGCATCCTGACAGTGTAGTACACAAAAACAAGAAAATCAAACCTGAAATTCAGGCTAAACAATTACAGAACAAGCAGGTCACAATCACAGGATTGTTTAAAAAGAGCACAGAAAGTGGAGAAAAATGTAATGTCAGCACTTTTGAAATAGTAGAAGCCTTTAGTGCAGCGAACATACCAATACAATGGCTGGTCAATTAAATATTATGAAGTTTTTTAATGAAAAAAATCCTGAATTGTAGAGCTGTGCCTAATAGTGACACACTCAGATGAGAGTATCTCCCTAAAATGTATGCATCACACGAAGAATATTTAAATGGGAAAATGAACGATTCTGAGTCTGTTAGCGTTGTATGCGACAAGGCCACTGATGATGAAGACAACTGTGTTTTATACATTATTTTCATCCTGCTTTTGTTTGGCCCTAATGCCTTTTTATTTTGTGTTTTGGTCAATAAAAGCATTTTGTTTCACTGCATTTTCCTGAATCTGAGTCTTCCCTCTGCGGCTATCCTGTCACAGTCTGCCTTTGTAATAATAGACAATGTAACAGAGGGAGAAACACTAGCTGTTTATGTCTATGTTGATAGGCTCCAGTGGCATATATGTTATATCATTTACTAATAATTTGACAGTATCTGTGGTTTTAAAACATAAAAAATAATTTCTACTGTATATACCACTAGAAATGTACAGTGTGTATAAAGAAAAAAACAAAAGCTTTTAACGTTAACGTTTCTCCAGTGTTTAATATTTTGGGATTTAAGGCAGCAAAATAGCCTATGGGAATTACACAGTCATTGTAATTAATGTGTCACCATAAGTTTTGTGACAAACTCAGAACCATAATTATCTTTTCTGTCGAGCGTCCTTATATACTATAATAAAGTGTGTGCAAACTTTGTGCATAATTCTGTGCGATGTGACAACTTGTAAATGAATCATTTAGCTTGCTTTATTTGTGCATATAATTAGCTTAGTGAATAGAGCTGACGCTGCTTCATTTTTGCGCGCAGTGTGGCTTCCCCCTGCCATGAGGTAATTCTGGTCATTTACCACTGTTTCGTGAATGAAGCCCTTAATTGTTTCATGTCTCCTGAACACCATTTCTATTGTATAATAATATGCACATGCGTGTTTTCAGTTGTATGTGAAGGCTTTTGTACACATTTTATTTTCTTTGTACTTTTAAATAAATGTGATTATTAGATGGCCAATATGCTGATTTCACCTCTGAATAACCATTTCTAGCATTTCCAGCAATAGCAACTGAAAGGATTTGGAACAACTCTCAGCAGCTCTGAATCCTCTTACCCATCCTTACTAAGCAGCCATTTCTTCCAACAGAGGCCACTGTGAGGCAGACTGTATCTGTGAGAGACTTTCATACTAGCACCCAAAATGCATACACTTATTTACGTAGAGGAGCCATTATCATTTAGAAGACAGCTGTTTGTACAGATCCTGCTGTTATTATTATTCCATGACAACACTGCCTAAAGTAACAGACTCATAGGTAGAATGTTCTTGATTTTTTTCCAATAAAAAGCTTTCTTGTTGGTATAGAACTGTATACATTGTGTACCTGCCATTCTCCAAATATCTTGGCTCATTGCCTCCCATGACAATAAGCAAGTTGTTCAATTGGGTCAACATTTAAGTAGAATTGAAAACAATGCAAAACCAAAATGTTGCGTGGATTATGAATCACCTGGTATATTAGGCATTCAAAATGAACATATTCAGTGTTCTGTGTGCCATATTGTGCTTGTTTTTTTCCCCCCAGAATGCTAAACAACAGCTTTCATACATGTAATGTCTACATGCCTAATCTTAATAGTTTGTTTCCACAAAATATGTTAGGAAGGTTAGCAATAAGTTGTATGACTGATAAATGTGATTGTGAGCCGTTTAAAAATAAATTAATGTTATGAGGGGGATGTTTCCCCTGATTCGATGTAATGATGATAAGCAGATATAATAAGGGTGACATTGACATGATATTAAATGACTATATTGTAAGTTGATGTATACAATACTTTACATACATGAACCATGTACAAGAAATCAACCAAAACACTGTTATGGTGAAAATTGTGCATAGAACATTAAAACATTAAGACACTTTTTTATGTTCAGCAGTTGTTCTTGAGTCAATGTTTGCCTGTGGTTTATAATATGTTAATACATTGTGTGTAGGGTGTCTCTTTTCTCTTATTATAAAATAAATCATTTTGCACAGTTTGAGCAGCCAAACTACTATATCTATTTTTATGCTAAGAGACACCCTTCACACAACATATTAACTTACAATAGAATAGAGCTTCCTGAAAAACATGCATTTGTGGGAAAAAATGTAGTACAGTACCAAAATAAATTGTGCTATACAATAATATATAATTGCATTCACAAAAGCATATCCATTATGTGCATTAATCAAATAAATAACATACGACTGTATTACCAACATTGCATTACACACATACATGGGGATTAATATATGGAAACTAAAAATAATGTTAAAATATAGAAAATGCTTTTCCTTTGTTTTGCTCAATTTAAGGCAAAATACATTTAATACAAACATAGACCAGTCTTTGAATGAAGGAATGCAATGACAAAGGTATTTCAAACTAAAATTGCCTGAGGGTGACAATGTACTGGGCCTGGACTTTTTCAGGTTTGTTACCTTCATTTTGGGTGTAACTGACTTCAGAAGAAGTCAGTTTGGCATAATGTTTTCAATAGAGAACACACATTTCTCATTCCCAGGTTTACAAGTGAGTCATTATGAGGAATCTCTGAAGAGGTTGTTAAGTGCAATGTGTTTAATGCTTTTATTAAATTATCCTACAGGACTGTCTAATCATTCAAGGAAATCAGATAATCAAACTAAACTTAATTTAGTTCTGTTTTTCTTCTTAGTCATAAAATGCTTGGTGCAATATTCTGAAGCATAAGAACATAAGAAAGTTTACAAACGAGAGGAGACCATTCAGCCCATCTCGCTCGTTTGGCATATGATTGAGCATACAAGTGCATATGACTTTGCAGTTTCATTCACCATCCCTAGTATAATTTGCATCCCTTATAAAACTACATAATTGAACTTTTACATACTACAGAGTGATTCATATTTCACGCAACATAGTCATAAGATTGGAGGCTATGTGGAGGATGATTTGCAAAGAAAAAATGTTAATGACAGACGCTCTCTGTGATGAACTGTTTGGCAAACAGAGGATTGTTCAATAATGTCAACATTTAAGTAGAATTGAAAACAATTCAGCAAATTATGAATCGACCTGTAAATTAACTGTGAAAGCGTAAAAATCTGAAATTCAAACAATCCCAATACAAAATCTTCGGTTTATTTGTATTTTTCTAAAACATAACTAAAGGCTTGCCGTAACAGCTGCATGAAAAACACATGTAAAAACATCCAGCATCTTTACTATGCTGTGGCGGAGTGTCCCGCCCCTATATATATATATATATATATATATATATATATATATATATATATATTTATTATTATTTGTATTTTTGTTTGCGGCGCAGATCAAAGCGCCGCGTATTTGTTGTTTTTATAATTTAAAAACCTTGTGAGGATGCGTGGCTGATCAGCTACTGATTATTTAACTAGCTGACAGTCACGCATCCTTACTAAACTCGTGCAGACTGTGGCCGAGGGGTAATAGATAATTAACAGCTAGTTAACCCCTCGGCCAGAATATAAAAACCTGCAGCTGTCCGTGCTCGGAGGAGAGTGTCAGAGGCGAGACAGGTTTTGAGCGAGCAAGCACAACTGCTAAGTATTGTGCTGGGGTAAAACCAGCACGCTTATTTGTTTATTTATAATTGTTTGGCCAACGTGACCGTTTGTTTTGTTGTGTGTTTAAATCTTTTGTTTTTGTTTTATTATTTAATAAAAGCAGCTGAACGCCGTAGCATTTCAGCTCTCACCCGTACTTCCATTGTTTCTGGTACTTCCTGGTCCATGACGTCACCACACACACCACTCAACAACATCACTCAGTCACATATCTAAAAGACCAACAAGAACTTTTTTAAATAATCTAAATCATGTGGTATTCATTTGTTACAGGAGATTCTATGTAGCTTCAGCAGTAAGGTCAAACACCCATTGAGCACATAGAGAGGTTTCACTCTGAGGTTTATTCAGGAAAACACTGGGTTATTTTATAAGCCAAAATATGGTATCATTGCCACAAAATCCCACCACCAACAGAGTGACCTATTCCCTTAGCAAAACATAGCAAATTGTGTTAAAGCCTAGTGAAAGCATGGTAAAGCATATTAAAGCATTGTAAAGCCCAAAGAGGTGTGGTTAAGCATAATAAAAACAAGGCAACTGTGGTAAATGAATAATATAACCTTGGGAAAACTGTAAAATTACCATGTAAATTGACTGTTGTAAGCTTTTATAAGGTTAACGCTGGCAGCAGTATTTCTATAATGGGCTGCAAAGCCGGTTTGGCAAGATTTAACAGAAGCCATGACGCTACAAAAGCAATTACATTGAACAATAGCAGATGGGCAGGTTTGTGGATCGCATTGTATGTTTCGACACCACTTCAAAAAAATGATTTCCTTTTCAGATTTTACAAATCTATTTTCCGCATACTTTGCTTTTGTTTTTAAGTTCTTTTAAAGTGAGGAATCCCAACATGTTTGTTTATGATTGACAGCAAAATCATTTGAAACCACTACAGATTAGAACAATCAGAATACAGGACTTTTACAGTTCATAAAATAAAATAAGTTCCCTTTCAAGTACTAAATGTAGCCATTACCTAATGGGTGTTTACCTCCTAAAGACCCTGAAACCTGAATAAGATCTGTCAAAGCTGCTCCGCTGAGTCTGTGACACAGTCATGCCTGCCCCTGAGGGCTAAAGGGATTGCACGTATAGATATCCGCATCATTTTTCCTTTCAGAGAACTAAACCTGACTGGGGAGCCTACACAGATAAGTACTTCTTGCTTTTATCTGCGTATTTTACTCGTCATTTGTGTCTTACACTATTTAATGCGATAATTATTGACATTGTATTAGTTTTACTAATTACTAATTAAGTATTTTTTGCACACAGTCTGTTTGTTGTTTATTACGTCCTGCAACGGCCTTGTGCCCCACGTGAAGCCGGTGGCTCATGTTGTCCCTTCCTAGGGACCAAGCAACTTAAGTTTGCTGACTTGTGCTCTCCTCACGGGCTGTTTACCTCTGGCTGGAGTTAAAATTAAAATGTTCATTTTTGTAAACAATATTATTTTTTTCTGAATTGTAATTGTGTTATTACTGTTTTCTGTGATAAAATTGATTTGTCTTGTGTGTCTTTTTTCACAGAAAGACAAGCTGCCGCAGCTGTACTTAGCAGCTCTGCATCGACTGAGATACGCGTTTCGGCTGAGATTGCTTGCAGTCTCTCCCACAGTATCTCTTTGCCGTCTTGGTGACTGCTTGCAGCACCATTATGAAGGCTGTTAGGCCTCTAACAAGCATACTTCCCTCAGTCTCGTACTAGTGGGCATTCCTGTATACTGCTTCCCATGGTAACGCAAACCTAGTATACCTGTAGACCCGTACCGAGGTACCAAGGTCACTGACCCGCTCCGTTCCCAACCCGGTACCATACCGTACTGAACCTGGACCGAGGTTACTGCACCGGTACAGTGCCACTGTGTACCATAAACCACAGGCACCAAACCGGTACCAAACCTCCCCGTACCGTTCCAGTTCTGTACTGTGCCATATCATACCGACCCGGTGCTACAAGCACCGAACCGGTACCGACTCTTACCATTGGTACCGTACCCGTACCATACCGTAATGGACCAACCAGGTGCTACAGGCACCAAACTGACCCCGTACCTTCCTGGTACCGTCCCGGTTCCAACCCACTACCGACCGGTGTTTACATCCCCAGTCTGGTACCAAGCAGGTCTTGACAACCCAGTTGCTGTCTTTAGCAGCTGAGGCAGTGTCATGTGGTGAGTGGTGTGGGTGATATAATGAATGTCCAGACAGTACTTTCGGTTTGAAAACACTCCATGCTTATTTCCCAAATAATAAATAATAAAGCCGCCCCTCTACCAACGATGGTAGAGGGGTACACTGCAGGTTTTCCTTTTAATCATATCAAAGGCCCCCTGACACTCTCCTGTCCATTTTACAAATTTTGGTGCTGTAATTTTGGTGAGATCCACCAGGGGATTAAGTATAGTGGAGTACTCAGTGATAAAGCGGCAGTGATAGCCTGCTAACCCCAGTAGCAATCTCATCTGAGACTTGGTTTTCGGGATCGCCGTCTCCCCAGAGCCTGGACTTTAGAGGCGACGGCTTTACCCGCCCATTACCCATAATGTAGCTGAGATATTGGGTCTCTTGTTTGCCACACTTGCCCAGATTAGCCGTCAACCCCGCTTCCCTTAGAGACTGTAGGATGGCCAAAAGTCTGTCAATATGCACTTTCCAGGTCAAGCTAAAAATCACCACATCATCAATATACACAGCGGCATATTTCTGATGAGGTGCAAGGACCTGGTCCATCAGTCTCTGAAAGGTGGCAGCGGCTCCATGCAGTCCAAACGTCATGGTCTGGAAATGGAACAGGCCATCAGGGGTAGAGAAAGCAGCTTTATCTTGGGAGCTGAGTTTGTGGAATTTGCCAGTATCCCTTCGTCAGATCCAGTCGAGATCAACCATGCCTTTCCCATTTGGTCAAGGAGTTCGTCTACTCTGGGCATAGGATACTTGTGGCAACCCAACCCATGGAGCCTACGGCACTAGGTCTGGCCCCTGAACGGCTGCATTTGAGCCATCTGGGGTTCTCAAACAGAGTGACTGACACCCTACAAAACGTCAGTGCAGCCTCTACACATTCCAAATATGAGTACAAGTGGGGCGTGTTCCAATCGTGGTGCTTGTCTCGTGGTTTTCAACCCACGACATGCCCTATGGCAGGTATACTGCAATTTTAACAGGACCTTTTCCATGAGGGGAAATCCTCCTCTACTTTAAGGTCTATTTGGCAGCCATTTCAGTTTGCCATGTAAAAATCAATTCAGTCTCACCAGGAGCTCACTTCCTGGAGGGACAATTTTTGAAAGGCCTTCGCAGCTTAGGCCACCGGTGAAAGACATAGTTCCTTGTTGGAGGTTGAATGTAGTGCTAACGCAATGTTGAAATCTGAGGCCATGCACTCAGCTGAGCTCAAATTGTTGTCTTTCAAGTGGTTTTCTTGCTTGCAATCACCTCCATACGCAGGTGAGTGAAATGCAAGCATTCTCAAAAGCCTGTCCTAATTTTTTTTTTTTTTTTCAGAGGCCAGGACAAAGGTCACCCTTCGTACTAACCTAGCCTTTTTGCCAAAGACCATCTTGGTTTTTCATGTCAACCAGTTGGTGGAACTGGAGGCTTTCCACCCGCCCCCTTTCCAATCTGACAAGGAGCGCCAGCTCCATACGCTTTGCCCAGTGCCAAGTGTACATAAAATAAATTATTAATACAAAAATGCAAAACAAAACACTGTGGGTAAAAACAGCTCACAAAAACCAAAGCTGGCCGAAACACAAGCTGTGCGTTGCTCCCACTAAAAGGGAAACTTCACACTTTCTCACCCTTCACATTTCTCATATGAATTATCAGGGCTTGAATTTTGTGTGTAGGACACCCAAAACACTCCACAGTATAAAACACTTGATAGAGTGTTTTGAATGTAAGTTGATAGCACTCCGAGTGTAATGAGCGTATGTTCAAAACACTCTGCTGCGCTTTGAATTCACGTTCAAAACACTCCCATTCAACACTAGCTACGGACGCCGAAAACACTCTCCTCTTACACAATCATATGAATAAACAGTTTAATACTAATACGTGCATATACCATATTTTGTAATAACTGCTTAAATAAATAGAAACAGCTACATTTAATACATTTAGCCTGTTAGTTTTATTTCATCAATGTGTTTTGTTGTTAGTAGCCTATATATATTGTCTTCTAAAGATGCGTAAAAGGTGTGTGTATAATACTGCTAATCTAAATTTGTCTAAACGAGACTAAATATGAATGGCATTCTGTATTTGACTAAAAGTGTTAGAGCAAATACTATGTAGCTAACTAAACTATACATAAAAGACTGCAATTCTGCATCACAATCCAACCACGTGCAGAGAGTTTCAACACAATGGGTAGACCTGTTGGAAAAAGAGAGCCCAACTTTCAAGAAATATTCAGTTATTTATCAAACTGGAAATACCCAGATGCACTTAAAGGGAACAGTAGAAGAAAGGCTAATTTTCGAAGACAATGCCAACAGTTTTTCATTACAGATGGCCAACTAATGTACAAACACAAAATACACAGACAAAACGACAAAGTTGAGCCACAAAATAGACACGTTCTATCCGTATGTACAGGAGTTACACTTTAGTATAAACTAGTTAAACAACATATTCAAAACATGTTTTATAGCAAAAATATTTATAATCCCACGAGAATGATTGTTGTTTTCCATTCGTCATAGATTCCAATTTACTGTATTCGTGTGTGTGTGTCTGTTTCTGTGTTTCTGGATGTAGTACTTTGTTTTTTCTTTAATATGTATATAGTTAATTTTGGTAATTTTATGTTTTGTTTGCTTTGTATTTCAACTCTCTGTATTTTGATGTATACATTTGTACAGTTACAGTTTCTATTAGTGAATTGTTATGTTGGTTAATTCAGTTAGCTTTAGCGGAAAAATGTTTGGGGATAAATACAAATGTGATAACATAACTGTAAACATCTATGTAAATGCTTTGATTTCCACCCCTATACTCCAGCAAATGGGGTGGATTTCAAAATGTTAGGGTGGAATGGGAAAAAGGCCATTTTGCATATAAAAAATGTAAAACATATGTTCTACTATTCTATTTACATTTGTAGACATTTTTAAACAGTTTGTGTGGCGTTGGTGAAGTTGTCCTGCCAAAAACATTATGCATTCTAAAATAAATACACAAATGTCCTGTTTTCCTAAAAGTTAAATCGATGTATACAGCTGAACTTCAGAATTGTAATTTGTTTATTATTCTAAGTTGTCTTCATCAGAAAACCAATTTCTAATTCATTCAGATATAATAGTTAAAGAGTTTGCGGATATCTGAGATTTTAGAAGAGAAGAAGGAGGCAAAGTCATCAGGGGAGATAGAGGAGGGAGGAGGAGGGGGGGAGGGTTTAGGAGGGAGGAGAAGGTAGAGAATAGTTTACGTGGGTTGTTAGTGGAGGCTTGGATTACAGATTGGAAATAAGTACATTTAGCAGAGGAGAGAGTAGAGGAGAAGGAGGAGAGGAGAATGCGGTAGAAGTCTAGGGCAGGAGGGAGTTTGGTTCTCTTCCATTTCTTTTCAGCAGATTGCAGTGTGATTCTTGCTGAGTGGAGCGCAGAGGAGAGCCAGGGTTGGGGAGGGGAGGGGCGAGCAGGTCGGGAGGTGAGGGGACAGAGGGAGTCGAGGGAGGGAGGAGAAGAGGTTGGAGGTAGCAGAGTCTACGAAGAGTTGTGTGAAGGAGTCGATAGGAGGGAGGTGAGAGAGAGCAGTGGAGGCAAGGACAGAGGGGGAGAGAGCGCGGAGGTTATGACGAGAGGTGACAGTGGGGGTAGGAGGAGCAGGGAGAGAGGGGAGAGACAGAGTAAAAGAGATGAAATAGTGATCAGAGAGGTCCAGGGGGGTGACAGACAGGGTGGAGGGGCAGCAGGCCCTGGAGAAGGTGAGGTCCAGTTGACGGTCAGCTTTGTGGGTAGGAGGGGATGGAGAGAGACAGAAGTCGAAGGAGTGAAGAAGAGGGAGGAATCCAGCAGAGTGGCTGGGGCTGGAGAGATAGATATTGAAGTCACCTAACAGGACAGTTGGGGTAGACAGAGAGGGGAGGGAGGAGAGTAGATAGTCGAGTTCATCTAGAAAGTGAGCGAGAGGCCCAGGGACGGTACAGTACAATTAGCAGGAGTTGACAGGGATAGGTTAGTTGGACTGCATGAAATTCAAAGGTATTAACAGAGAGTGAGGAGAGGTCGGAGGGGACAGAAAAGAGTAAGGAGGGAGAGAGGAGAAGACCAGTCCCACCTCCCTGTCCAGTGAGACGTGCGGTATGGGACAGCACGTAGAGAGAGGACAGGGCAGCAGGAGTTACAGTGTTATCAGGGGACAGCCAGGTTTCAGTGAGAGCAAGGAAATCGAGAGAGAGGTGGGAGGCAAAGGCAGAGATGAAATCAGCTTTGTTAGCAGAAGAGTGACAGTTCCAGAGTGCACCAGAGAGTGTGCGGGAGGGGAGAGGCAGAGGGATGAGGTTAGAGGGGTTGGAGGAGGCGGGGCGGAGGTGGGAACGGCGGCCCGTCTCCTCTGGTGGCGGAGGCGGAACGGCGGCCCGTCTCCCTCTGGTGGCGGAGGCGGGAACGGCGGCCCCTCACGAACAGCAGGCGGAGACGGCGGACCCTCTGAAACAACAGGCGGAGACGGGGGACCCTCAGGAACAGCAGACAGACACTCTGGATCAGCAGGCGGAGACGGCGGCCACTCCGGCAATGGCAGTTCCAGCTCCTCCACTGGCAATGGTTCCAGATACTCCGGCATTGGTGGTGGTGGCTGTGGCCATTCTAGCGGCCTCTGAAGTCGGGCTGGCACCTCCTGCCGTTGCAGTCGGGTGCACCTCCCCTGAGCTCCTCCGCAGCATGTGGAAGGGCTGCTGAGGGGCTTCAGCCTTCTCTCCTTCTGGCTCTCGGGTTCGTGGCTCCTCCCCTTCTGGCTCTCGGGACGGCAGCTCCACCCCCTCTGGCTCTCGGGACGGCAGCTCCACACCCTTTGGCTCTCGGGACGGCAGCTCCACCCCCTCTGGCTCTTGGGACGGCACACACAAAAACACTCTTGCTTCCTCTCCTTCTAGAACTCTCCCCACTGGGAGGCTGAGACCTCCTTTTATGCCAGGTGGCGGGGTACTTAATTGGATGATTGATTGATTGATTGCTCCCATCTGACAAAATCAACCTGGGCAGGGAGAAGAATTTAACTCCATCCCTGCCAGTATTTCCAAGGGCAGAGCCCTGCTCTGCCACAAGGAGACATAAAATATATCTCAAATTCTTCTTAATGTCATTTCTGTCTGTTGAGAAAAAAATAGATAGAAAAGAGGTCTCGAGCATTTTTTGTTTCCCCCTTGTCGAAGCTGCATCCCAGGGGCTTCATGGCTGCAGCTTTAGTGCTGAGCAACACCGGCTTCTGCCACCTCTCCTGATGGGGTCCAAACTGCTATGTGAGAATATTCAAGATGTCCTCCAGTTTCTGGTCCATCTGGGAGACCTTATGAAAAGTAATAAACACAGTGTTATTAGTTGTCCCGTAATACACTTTTCAAATCACTTTGACTGAACAGTCACCACTGCAATCCCCAAAACAACTCAGGAGAACTGAAGGTCAGTGGGCACCCTCTGATCCCACGACCAAGGCAACTGCCTCTTTACACCCAGGAGCCAGGTTATTGGCCACTGAAGGACAAAGGCCAACCATGCAGGTGTCTGACTTGAGTTCACAGGGTATCTGGACAGTAGTACTGCAGTGATGAGAAGCAGTCCCTGATGGTTTTTAACTCCCTAACCCACGGGATCACCAGAGCCAATGCAACACTCCTTGTGGAACCCCTAGCGAAGACTGACATTTTTAGGTGGACTTGCTTGTATGGCTCACCTTGCACACCACATGGCCGTGCCTTTACCTTTTTTTTTTTTTGTAAACATTTTCAAAAGCTAGAAAGTGTTTTGAAACACAAGGAGAAAACTCAACACTGTTTGGGAAAAAACTAAGAAATGAATAACAAACCACATTAAAGTCATTGCAATTAGCTTTAAATATTATCTTTAAATAGCAAGCTTCATAAATTATTTTAAATGTATACCTATTGAGTTTTTAGTGCATGTCATTATGGATAATGTCTTTAAATAACAACAGGAGACAAAACTAACCTTATTATTTTACTCTGAGATATTGCCTAATTTAAATATCTGCTCTCCCTGTGACATCATCAATTAGCATTTATCAGCTCTTTAATTTACCAGGCTGAGACCACATAAAAGGTCATTTATCAAACAAGATGAATAAAATACTGTATGTACTGTATTAATTAAAACTATACTTGGGAACTCTGTACAGTTGTACCTTACAAAAAATGACTAAGGCAACACGTTGCTAAATTCTGCTGAAATGTTCAGACCTCACATGTCAGTTAATGTGACTTTCACCAAAAAGGTCTACCCATGTGAAGTAAAATGTAACCAAATATTGTACGTAAAGATATGTCAAGAGAAACCAATGTTATAGCTGACAATTCACCTGCCACAAGCCAGTGTCAGATGTCCTCAACACCATGGTCTCCTAGGTTTTCCTTTACAAATTGGACTGCATTTTGTATATATTAATTATTTTATGAAACATTTATTTTAATGAAGTAAGATTAGGTATTAATTAAAAGTCCTATTCACAAAGGTTTTTTTTTTAACCAAATTCTTTTTTGAGTCATTAAATCAGTGTGTTATTACTGGAACTAGTGTAGAATGTCAATACGTTATTTTATAAGTCTTTCAAATGTATTTAAAAAGCTTTTAAATAAGTGTAACAGTTTAGAGGAGGATGAGTTTTAACCAGCTTTTGATATTGCAAATATATCTCACAGCTTGTTTATTTTTTACTTTAAATCTGGAAGCACTTTTAAAAAGTAATCTGTTACAAGTTACTTGAACAAAATTGTAACTAGTTACACAGCAACTTTGAAAAATATTTAACTAATTACTATTAGTTACAAATAGTTACTTCTCAGGCACGGTTTACATTTTACAGATATTTTTTCGGTTAGGTCAGGCTGTAACTAGAAATATTCTTTAAAGATCCAGCTATCAAACCCACTTGTTCTCTCCACTGACACTATTTTCTAGCAAGACGATATAAAAAGTGTGTACATGTGAGGTTTGACTTGCACCGCTGAAGCATTTTCTCAACCATTAAAGTTACTGAAAAATGTTATCAGATTACAGTAATGTAAAAATGTCAGTTCCTTTTATCTGAAGAAGAGACTTTTGTGGTTTTGAAAGCTAGTTTGTTTTAAATACATATAAACAGGTTCTATTAAAAAACAAACAAAAAAATGTTAGGTTATTGTCCCTGAAATAGAAATGTAACAATTACCTCCTAAAGACCCCGAAACCTGAATAAGATATATCAAAGCTGCTCAGCCGAGCCTGTGACGCTGTCATGCCCGCCCTCAAGGGTATAAAGGGACTGTACGCACAGATATCAGTGTCATTATTCTTTCAAGCAATCATGGACGCAGCGACCTTGAAGGTTAATGGTTACATTTCTATTTTAGGGAACCTGGGTTAGGATAATAACCTAACATTCCCTATCAAGTACAAAATGTAACATTAACTAATGGTTGAGTATACCCAAGCCATTGCAAGGCAATATTGCAGAACGACTGGAATGCTACAAGGCTAAGCCAAAGGCTACCTTGCGCGTTACCATTAGGAACCTCAATAACAAGTAGCTAGGGCTAAAAAATAGAAGGAGAAACTCACCTCTATGTCTATTTGTAAGGCTTGACCCAGAAGCTGACCTTAATACTCTAGTTCCAAAGCCAGGGTTTTGTGGATCCACAACCTAAGTCTGAGTTGGCCAGCTCATAGGCTCATAAGCACTCTGCTTAGACAGGGCTCCGCACCGCCCCGCGGTCACGGACACACATACGCTCTGCACCACCCCGCGGTCACAGACACACATACGCTCTGCACCACCCCGCGGTCACAGACACACATACGCTCCGCACCGCCTCAGGTCACAGACACATACGCTCCGCACCGCCCGCGGTCACGGACACACATCGCCGTCACCGCCCGTGTCACGGACACACATACGCTCCGCCCATGCGGTCACGGACACACATACGCTCCGCACGCCCCGCGGTCACGGGCACACATACGCTCTGCACCGCCCCGCGGTCACAGACACACATACGCTCTGCACCACCCCGCGGTCACAGACACACATACGCTCCGCACCGCCCCGCGGTCACGGACACACATACACTCCGCACCGCCCCGCGGTCACGGGCACACATACGCTCCGCTCCGCACCGCCCGTGTCACAGACACACATACACTCTGCAGCACCCCGAGGTCACGGACACACACAGACTCGCCCTACTTTAAAAGCCTTGGTTGGCCCCCTTCGTAATCTGCCTCTGTCCCATTCATATGCAAAAATATTCGTTCTGCTTCCTCCAAGCCCAGAATCACTGAGTCTCTAATTCAAGCCGACAACTCTCTAATTCAAGCCGACGAGTCTCTAATTCAAGTCGAGATGGACAAGGAATTCATGGCCGGCCCCTTCCCTGCTCCATTCCCCATCTTCAGGTTTAGCCCCTAATCATCGATCTTTCTGCCCCGAGAGCAAGTTCCACTTCCAGTCTCAACACCGTAATTCCCCACGATCAATTCTCCCTTCATTTCATTACAGCTTCCAACGCTATTAAATCTATCAAAGCAGCAGGTCACGGTGCCTGCTCACAAAAGTGGATATTTCAGACGCTTTTAAGTCATGCCCATTCATCCCAGCAGTACATCTGACACTCTGAGGAAACAACAGCATCTCCTTCCAGACTTCCTATGATTGCTCCAAAAGCATCATTACCAGACACTGGTTCTCTTCCTACCTCTCTGCTCTCATCACCAAGCAGGTCTTTCTCCCCAATTCCACACCACACACTGATTTGCATTTCATCTCTGCTTAGTGAAAAAAAAACGCCACAGATGCTTAAATGCAGCGGTAGTCCTGACAGTAAAACACCGTACTGTAATGTCATTTTAATTCAAAGGCCATCATATGCAACACCACACGGCAGTTAAACTAGGCACCCTCACGAGATGATCGCTTCTCAAGTATACTGTAATAAAATAGGATTCTGCAGCCTTGAGTAAGCATAATCATGATCATATAAGTTGCTTACACACAAGGACTTGTTTTGATTGTTTTGATTTATTGTCCTCAGTGATTGAGCACCATTGATATTTGTATACTGTATTTAAACTGCTGATGCGCAGAGGCACGGTTTTGCCAATTGTAATCATATTGGTCCGCTTTTAAGAATCAACAGCTTATAAGAATCAAATCATCCAGGACGGATGTGACAACAGTTGCCCCCCAATTGTACCCGCTTCACTCTCTGCTAATATGGGGCTCCACACATACTCTACCCCCAGGCTTCACAGCATGGTCTTGGCCTTAACATTTCTTTTAACTCTGAAATAATTTAACTAAGCTATAACATAAATAACATGATTTAACATTAAAAATATACAAAAAAAAATGTATGTAACATACTTTGAAACCATTCAATCAATGCAATCTCTTCATTTGTCCCCCACTGCGGTCTCTTTTCGGTAGCCATGTTTTTTTTTTTCAGTCTGTGTCTAGAGGTTACATGATGTAAATCTGGATCATGATTGGTTGTTTCACCAAAGTTCCCAGGAACGTTGCAACAAAATCAGAATTATCTAGTTTTGAGCAACTTCGAGGAAAGTGACAATGTCGCAGGCAACTAGTTGCTGCAACTGTTGCCTGAAACAGTTGCTTGAAAGTTACATCAGCTTCAGATATAAAGTTGCTGGTACCTATTTTTATCTGCTAAATTTTGTATTTTATCTATCATTCTTATTTATTTCCTTATATTTTGACTTATTGCCTGTGTTTTTATAATTGTCTTATCCTGATATTTGATATGTTATTTAATGCTATTATTAATATAATTGAATGTTCATTTTGTGGTTTTACTGTGTTTTCTTTTTTTGTGTTTTTTTTTTTATGATGATAAGAACATAAGAAGAACATAAGAAAGTTTACAAACGAGAGGAGGCCATTCAGCCCATCTTGCTCGTTTGGTTGTTAGTAGCTTATTGATCCCAGAATCTCATCAAGCAGCTTCTTGAAGGATCCCAGGGTGTCAGCTTCAACAACATTACTGGGGAGATGGTTCCAGACCCTCACAATTCTCTATGTAAAACAATGTCTCCTATTTTCTGTTCTGAATGCCCCTTTATCTAATCTCCATTTGTGACCCCTGGTCCTTGTTTCTTTTTTCAGGTCAAAGAAGTCCCCTGGGTCGACATTGTCTATACCTTTTAGGATTTTGAATGTTTGAATCAGATCGCCGCGTAGTCTTCTTTGTTCAAGACTGAATAGATTCAATTCTTTTAGCCTGTCTGCATACGACATGCCTTTTAAACCCAGGATAATTCTGGTTGCTCTTCTTTGCACTCTTTCTAGAGCAGCAATATCCTTTTTGTAACGAGGTGACCAGAACTGAACACAATATTCTAGGTGAGGTCTTACTAATGCATTGTAAAGTTTTAACATTACTTCCCTTGATTTAAATTCAACACTTCTCACAATATATCCAAGCAACTTGTTGGCCTTTTTTATAGCTTCCCCACATTGTCTAGATGAAGACATTTCTGAGTCAACAAACATAAACTTCTATGTCTTTTTCATAGTTCCCTTCTTCAATTTCAGTATCTCCCTGTGATAGCGAGAGAAAGGATCGATGCTGTAAATCTCCCTCCCGATTAGAAAGGGCGCTGTGTAAGGGGCAAGGTAAGCTGCCTCCTAGAACTACTACCTCGGTGGTAGCTGGAAACCGGAAGGTAACCATATTAGGAGGGGCGCGTAGCTGCAAGTACTCAGGACGATTCCATTGCAGTCAGCTGCGGGGCAGCCCTCTATTGGAGAAACCAGGCGACGCGTTGACTGCAGGGAGGGGTTTGCTGGGTACAAAGGGGAAGCAGCTACGTCAAAACCTCCCTTGCGCTGAGTTAAAAGCGATCGGCCGGAGCCGATGTTTTTGTTTTTGTGATTACGTGTTTTGTTTTTGTGTGTTAGCAGAGGAGCAGGAGGACGGGAGGCTGTAGCCAGCGAGCCAGCACATACCCCAGAGCACGCCCTCATCGCGACAGCACTTCACAGCACAGCTGCACGCACCACAAACCCTGAAAAAGAAGAGCACATTTTCGTGTAATGGAGGACTGTGGTTATTGGAGTGTGTTTGTTTACTTTTGTTTTAGCAGGACGCTGAGTTTTGCCCCACTACCATCGCTGGTACTGGGGCTTATTATTATTATTATTATTATTATTATTATTATTATTATTATTATTATTAATTATTTTTCCAAGTAGATTTATTTTATGATCTTTTTGTTTGTTAATTATTAAAACCTTTTTGTTTTTGGGAGAATAAAGTCTGGACATTCACTTTCTACTGCACCACACCATTCAGCGTGTCACACTCCCATATGATATTTATAATGCACATTTTTATTGCCTGCATGCAATACTTTACACTTTTCTCTATTAAATTTAATTTTCCATGTGTCTGCCCAGTTCTGAATGCTGTCTAGATCATTTTGAATGACCTTTGCTGCTGCAATAGTGTTTGCCACTCCTCCTATTTTTGTGTTGTCTGCAAATTTAATGAGTTTGCTTACTATACCAGAATCTAAATCTTTAATGTAGATTAGGAATAGCAGAGGACCTAATACTGATCCCTGTGGTACTCCACTGGTTACCTTGCTCCATTTTGAGGTTTCTCCTCTAATCAGTACTTTCTGTTTTCTACCTATTAACCACTCCCTAATCCATGTGCATGCATTTCCTTGAATCCCTACTGTGTTCAGTTTGAGAATTAATCTTTTATGCGAGACTTTGTCAAAAGCTTTCTGGAAATCTAAATAAACCATGTTGTATGCTTTGCAATTATCCATTTTCAATGTTGCATCCTCAAAAAAGTCATGCAGGTTAGTTAGACATGATCTCCCTTTCCTAAAACCATGCTGACTGTCTCCCAGGATATTGTTACCATGTAGGTAATTTTCCATTTTGGATCTTATTATAGTTTCCATAAGTTTACATATAATAGAAGTCAGGCTTATTGGTCTGTAGTTACCTGGTTCGGTTTTGTCTCCCTTTTTGTGGATCGGTATTACATTTGCTATTTTCCAGTCTGTCGGTTCAACCCCTATGTCAAGAGACTGTTGCATGATCTTGGTTAGCGGTTTGTAAATAACTCCTTTCATTTCTTTGAGTACTATTGGGAGGATCTCATCCGGCCCAGGGGATTTGTTTATTTTAAGAGCTCCTAGTCCCTTTAACACTTCTGCCTCTGTTATGCTAAAGTTATTTAAAATTGGATAGGAACAGGTCGACATGTGGTGCATGTTGTCCGTGTCCTCCTTTGTAAAAACCTTTGAAAAGTAATCATTTAATTTGCTATTTTTTTTTCATCTATGATTTTGCCATTTGTGTCTCTTAGACATTTAACCTCCTCTTTGAATGTTCTCTTGCTGTTATAATATTGGAAAAAAATATTTTGGAATTGGTTTTAGCCCCCTTAGCAATATTGATTTCTATCTCTCTCTTGGCCTTTCTAACTTCCTTTTTGACTTTTTGCAGTTCTAAGTACTCTTTCTGTGGACTTTGTTTTTGGTCCCTTTTAAACGCTCTGTAAAGTGCCTTTTTTCGCTGAATATTTTTTTAATTGATCTATTAAACCATTTTGGCCATTTTGTTTTAGATTTGTCTACTTTTGGGATGTAATTGTTTTGCGCATCTAGTACTACATTTTTAAAAAACAGCCATCCTTTTTCTGTGGATGTTTTCTCTATTTTACTCCAGTCTACTTCTGTTAGTCTCTGTTTCATACCTTCATAGTTTGCTTTTCTAAAATTGTAAACCTTAGCTTTAGTCATTACTTTTGGGGTTTTAAATACTTCAAATGAGACCATGTTGTGGTCTGAGTTTGCCAATGGCTCTCTGACCTCTGTTTTAGTTATTCTGTCTTCATTATTTGAAAAGACTAAATCAAGGCATGCCTCCCCTCTAGTCGGTGCCTTGACAAATTGCGTTAGGAAGCAGTCATTTGTCATTTCCACCATTTCAATTTCGTCCGTCGTGCTCCCCACCGGGTTCTCCCATTTTATACTGGGGAAGTTGAAATCCCCCATTAGTATGGCTTCTCCTTTTCTACATGCATTTCGAATGTCATTGTATAACAGATTATTTTGGCGGTCTATAGCATGCTCCTATTATTATGCCCTTTGAATATGTGTCCATTATTCTGACCCATATTGATTCTGCATTGTTTTATTTGTCCTGATTTAACACTTGGGCTTCAAGACTATTTCTTATGTATAGCGCTACCCCTCTACCTCTTCTGTCCTGCCTGTCTTTCCTATACAGTGTGTACCCACTAATATTATATTCGTCTCCATGACTCTCAGACAACCAAGTTTCTGTAACACCTATCACATCGTAGTTACTTGTTAGTGCAGTAGCTTCAAGTTCTAACATTTTGTGTCTGAGACTTCCAGCATTAAGATAAATGCATTTAATAGTTGTCTTACCTGAGTTGTTGCCCTTGTTTTGATGTGGTCTCTTCTGTTTTTTTGTTTTCTCCCCCCTTCCTTTCTAGTCTAAATGCTTCTGGACCTCCTCAAGGATCCTTTCTCCGAGTAGATTGGTTCCCTTTCTGTTTAAGTGTAGTCTGACCCACCTATATAAATAGTCCTTGTTGTAGAATGTGCTCCAATGTTCAAGAAAGGTGAAGCCTTCCTGTGTGCACCACGATTTTAGCCATGCATTTTGATTTTGTATTTCCAGCTGTCCATATGGTCCTTTGCAAGGTGCAAGCAGTATTTCCTTCCTAGCTCTCTGAATTTGTTTTGCAGAGATCTTGGTCTGTCTCTTCCAATGTTGTTTGTATCAATGTGGATGACTACTACCGGGTCGTCTCCTGTTCGTTCTAGGAGCCTGTCCACGTTCTCAGTGATGTGCTTGACAGAGGCTCCTGGAAGGCAGCACACTGTTGTTGTAAGGGGGTCCAAACTGCGAACTGAACTTGCTGTGTTTCTCAATATGGAGTCCCCAACAATCATGACCTCTCTTCTTTTTGCTGCCTGGTCAGCACTGTTTATAGGGTCCTGGATGTTGTTTCTTTCATTCTCTTGATGTTGGTTTTGGTCATCTAAATGTTGAAGTGGCTCAAATTTGTTGGATGTTTGGATTTCTGGTGGTTGTGATTGACAAAGTTTCTTTTTTTCCCTGCTTCTGCCTATCTGAACCCAGCTGTTTCGACTCTCTTCCATCTCTCTGGTGGCTTTCAGTATGCTAGGGGTGCAGACTTCCATGAATTGTGGGTGTGTCAGCTCCTCAAGCTCCTGTTGCTGTCTCATTTCCTCCAGCTCCTTTTCGAGCAGAACTAGTCGTTGAAGCAAGTCCTGAATCGTGCGGCACTTTACATAGACTTGGTTGAGCTCTGTTGGGTTTTCTCGGATTTCCCACATCATGCAGTTGTCACAGATTACTGGCTTGAAGACCATGTTGTAATTTTTTTTTTTTTTTTGGAAGTTTAGTTTAGCTTCTGCAGCTGTCAACCTGCTTTCAAACTGCTTCTAACTGCGCTGTACTTGTCCACTCGTACTTCTCCCACGCTGTCGCTTCCACACGCTGTCGCTCTGAAACTGCCTGCCTTTTGTTTGTTTGTGGTTGCGCTGCGGGCTCCGCCCCTCCCCCGTGTCTCAAAGCGCTTTGAGATACCATGGTATGAAAGTTGCTATACAAATACAATAAATAAATTAAATTAAATACATATACAGTAGAACTCCAATTATCCGGGTCTCCATATTACTCAAACCACTCCTTTCCGCATTGACGCAAAAACGAGTTAAAGCTTCATGTCACCAGTGGGATATTTAACATGGAGTGGACCTGTGACAGAAATACAATTCACTTTTGTCACGAATAAACTTGTATCACCCACCACGAGCACTACAGCACGCACCCAGCACTGGTGACTGTGTTTTGTACATTGTGGGAAAGATACGTGTGTTTATTATTTGGGACTGTAACCCGTTTATTTACTTCCAGTGCAGTACACATTGTTGTGTATTGCCTAGAGTTATTGTTTGGTCACCAGAACGGGATTATAATCAATAAAACCTGTTTCCAACTGGATTACAATTCTCTGTTTATTCATTGCACACTGCATCTCTCCTGCACCTGTACACAACAAGCCACTTTGCCACAGGACCCCAAAGAAATTAAAAGATATTCTCCGAACTTTCAATTTTCCGATCTGGCCCTGGTCCCAATTAGTTTGGATAATGGGGGCTTTCCAAAGAGGCCCTGTTTGTTTATTTCCGGTATTCCAGCCTGTTAGTAGAGTGCGTTGAATTTGAGTGTGACGGAAATAGCCTGGACCCTAAAAGGTTGTTAAAGCAGATGGCTTTCCCCAGTTACTTTAAGATGTCGAATGTTGTGACGCGGAGCCATCCCAGACAAGTAGAAAACATTTGCCCCTTTCCTAAACATTTACAATATAAGCAAAATGTTAGCTTTAGAAACAGATCCGAGTAATGCAAGTTAAAACTAGCAATAACAATACAGTATAGAATAATAGCACTCACATTTATAATGGCTTGCTGATGCATTCCTCTCTCGCATGTATAAACCATTGATAGATAGACGGCTTCATCAAGATAGTGTCCTTGTTAAACTTCATTGTCTTCCGTGTTGATGGCCCACTTGCAGAATCAGCTGTGTTAGTCATACTAGATGTCATAATCTGTTCAGCATTGCATTAATGTCAGAAACAGTGCTCTGCATGAGTCCATTATTATTTTATCTAAAATCTCTAACTTAATTTGTAAAGGTAGTATAACACATTTCGGTTGTTTGTTGAAGCAGTTGAAGCCATTTTGTAGTGCTGACAAGTCGCAACCTGAATACAATGCAAAGCGAAACCAAAACAGGGAAGTACACAGGAACATTTATTGCATTTCCGTGTGTGCGCTGTTTTTGAAGCAAGGTGAAAGAGTTGGTTCAGTTAATATGGAGACTCAGATAATCTTTGAGTTTGGATAATCTGGGTTCTACTGTACATGGTTAGTTATGTGACATAATCAAAGCAGAAACAATATCCAAGAATCACACAGAACACATATAATATGATATACAACAAGTAAGAAATGAAATGACAGGAAAATGCAAACGGTATAAACTACTCCTTTAATCTGTCAAATGTTTCTTGAAGCCACTATATGAAAAAAATCAGTCAAGTTTGTAATGTCTGTAAATTAAAACCAATTGCAGGAGGTTAAGGCACAAATAATTGTAGAGCTGCAGTGTAATGCGTCAGTCACTGTGACAAGTTTGGGGTACAGATAATTAGGTGGACTACAAAAACAATATCTATCAATGTTATGCATATGGGAAGATGACAACATTTTCAAAAATGAAAAAAAAAACTAAATGTCTTAAAAATAAATGCATTTGGTATTTTTGGTTTCTTAAGAATGTAAACCATCTATATATATATATATATATATATATATATATATATATATATATATATATATATATATATATATATATATATATATATATATATATCACACATGCCGTATAATGACATGTGGCATTATATAGCAAACACTGTTGCAGCAGCAAAGGTCATTCAAAATGATCTAGACAGCATTCAGAACTGGGCAGACACATGGCAAATAAGATTTAATGTGTAAAGTATTGCAAGCAGACAATAAAAATGTGCATTATAAATATCATATGGGTGATACTGAATTTGAAGAAGGGAACTACGAAAAAGACCTAGGAGTTTATGTTGACTCAGAAATGTCTTCATCTAGACAATGTGGGGAAGCTATAAAAAAAGGCCAACAAGATGCTTGGATATATTGTGAGAAGTGTTGAATTTAAATCAAGGGAAGTAATGTTAAAACTTTACAATGCATTAGTAAGACCTCACCTAGAAATTGTGTTCAGTTCTGGTCACCTCATTACAAAAAGGATATTGCTGCTATAGAAAGAGTGCAAAGAAGAGCAACCAGAATTATCCAGGGTTTAAATGGCATGTCGTATGCAGACAGGCTAAAAGTATTGAATCTATTCAGTCTTGAACAATAGTTGATCTGCATTTTACTTTTGAAACACAAAATACTTTCAATCAGGTCATTGCTCTGTACAGTTTCATAAGAATTGTAAATAGTATTGCCTTATATTTATTACAATGTGATTTGATAGTAATTTAAAGAAGACTGAATGAATTTGAAGACTGTAAAAAATATAGCACGATTGATTGATTTACACAGAAAGCACAAACAAGTAAGGAATTTCTTTGAGACCATTTGTAATATAGCTATCAAAAAACTATTTGCAATTGTCAGGATATGTGTAGTGTGGTAAGGATACAATGTCCACAGCAGAGGGTGTATTCACAATAACGGTCCCGTTTTTATTTAAAGAACTGCCCCCTCTACCAGCAATGGTACTGGGGGATCAATCAGTGTGCTTGCAATCCCAAACAAAAAGGTTCCCAAAATAATAAAACAGCAATCACAGTCCAAGGTGCACGCACGGGGTGAGGGGGTGTGGCAGTGCAGGTGCTCAGAGTGCTGGAACAGGTTGAGGTGTTGTGGCAGTGCAGATGCTCAGAGTGATGGAACAGGTTGAGGTGCTGTGGCAGTGCAGGTGCTCAGAGTGATGGAACAGGTTGAGGTGTTGTGGCAGTGCAGGTGCTCAGAGTGCTGGAACAGGTTGAGGTGCTGTGGCAGTGCAGGTGCTGTATGTGATGGAACAGGTTGAGGTGCTGTGGCAGTGCAGGTGCTCAGAGTGCTGGAACAGGTTGAGGTGCTGTGGCAGTGCAGATGCTCTATGTGATGGAACAGGTTGAGGTGTTGTGGCAGTGCAGGTGCTCAGAGTGCTGGAACAGGTTGAGGTGCTGTGGCAGTGCAGGTGCTCAGAGTGATGGAACAGGTTGAGGTGCTGTGGCAGTGCAGGTGCTCAGAGTGATGGAACAGGTTGAGGTGCTGTGGCAGTGCAGGTGCTCAGAGTGATGGAACAGGTTGAGGTGCTGTGGCAGTGCAGGTGCTCTATGTGATGGAACAGGTTGAGGTGTTGTGGCAGTGAAGGTACTCTATGTGATGGAACATGTTGAGGTGTTGTGGCAGTGCAGGTGCTCAGAGTGCTGGAACAGGTTGAGGTGCTGTGGCAGTGAAGGTGCTCTATGTGATGGAACAGGTTGAGGTGTTGTGGCAGTGCAGATGCTCAGAGTGCTAGAACAGGTTGAGGGGGTGTGGCAGTGCAGGTGCTCAGAGTGCTGGAACAGGTTGAGGTGTTGTGGCAGTGCAGATGCTCAGAGTGATGGAACAGGTTGAGGTGCTGTGGCAGTGCAGGTGCTCAGAGTGATGGAACAAGTTGAGGTGTTGTGGCAGTGCAGGTGCTCAGAGTGCTGGAACAGGTTGAGGTGCTGTGGCAGTGCAGGTGCTGTATGTGATGGAACAGGTTGAGGTGCTGTGGCAGTGCAGGTGCTCAGAGTGCTGGAACAGGTTGAGGTGCTGTGGCAGTGCAGATGCTCTATGTGATGGAACAGGTTGAGGTGTTGTGGCAGTGCAGGTGCTCAGAGTGCTGGAACAGGTTGAGGTGCTGTGGCAGTGCAGGTGCTCAGAGTGATGGAACAGGTTGAGGTGCTGTGGCAGTGCAGGTGCTCAGAGTGATGGAACAGGTTGAGGTGCTGTGGCAGTGCAGGTGCTCTATGTGATGGAACAGGTTGAGGTGTTGTGGCAGTGAAGGTGCTCTATGTGATGGAACAGGTTGAGGTGTTGTGGCAGTGCAGGTGCTCAGAGTGCTGGAACAGGTTGAGGTGCTGTGGCAGTGAAGGTGCTCTATGTGATGGAACAGGTTGAGGTGTTGTGGCAGTGCAGATGCTCAGAGTGCTGGAACAGGTTGAGGGGGTGTGGCAGTGCAGGTGCTCAGAGTGCTGGAACAGGTTGAGGTGTTGTGGCAGTGCAGATGCTCAGAGTGCTGGAACACGTTGAGGTGTTGTGGCAGTGCAGGTGCTCAGAGTGCTGGAACAGGTTGAGGTGCTGTATGTGATGGAACAGGTTGAGGTGCTGTGGCAGTGCAGGTGCTCAGAGTGCTGGAACAAGCTGAGGTGTTGTTGCAGTGCAGATGCTCTGTGTAGTAGTCAGGGGTCAGGGTTAGTTGATTTCGAGTTGTCGAGCTCTGGAAGTGAAAGGTGGGAGTGCTTGGCTGTTGCATATTTTGTTGTATATTTAATGCGACACACACATATGATAGCATATGTGTGTGTCGCATTAAATATAGGTTGGTATTATGAATAAAAACATACCAACCCATTAATATTAAAAATATCTGTTGAAGAAAATATCTCTGCAGTAATATAAAGCTTCCATAGTTTACTTGTTTCAGATTAAATCCTGCACGCAGTGCTACACTTGTACCTGGAAGACGATGGTTACAAGACGATAAAGCACCTGTCCGCCATGCCAGAATGGGTTGAAAGCATGACAGAGACTGCAGGCATCTTCCACGGCCACCACAATCCCTGCATCTCAATCCAGTTGAGCATGTTTGGGATGAACTCTATTTGTCATTGTGAACCTCTGCCTGCCTCTGCACTCTCTCTCGAGGTCACTCTCTCGAGGAACCTTCCAGCACTTTGTGGAGTACATGTCCAAATAAAGTGACTGGCACGAAATACTGAGTAATGCAGTAGAAAAAAAAATCAGATCAGATTACCGCTAATTATATTCATCAGAAGTTTTAAAGTGTTTGTTGTGATGATATTCCAACAGAAAACTGTAACTCATTAGTTTGCCAAACATAACAAAACAATACAGCATTAAAAAGTATTTATTATTTCTCAAGATACATCTTGACAAAACGCTGTAATTATGTGCTGTTATCTCTTATTTTGCTTTTAAGCACAATAGTGCTGTTTACACAAGCAGCTTTACACCACAGAGCCACTCCGGTTGGCTTTTATGTGGCGGCCTTGAACTTGTCTGTGACTGTACTTCAAAGGGGGGTTTGATGTTCTTGGAATAGACTATCACCTAATGAGAAAGAGATTACTGTATATCTAGGTACTGTATCTACAGTATACTGTTCCAGCACCAGGCCCACAAAAAGTCATGAAATGTATTATACTGTACTACAAATAACGCTAGACAGGATATACAAGGCTGTGTTTGCTTGTTGACTGCGCTTGATACTTGAAGTACTCCCTTAGTATTGTTATCAGTAGTGCCAGAGTTCCCCATCTAGGATTTTATTTTATACCACTGTTCCCAACAGTTCCCACTGGCCCTCGATATCCATTATAGTACTGGTATTAGTTCATTGAACTGGCCAATGATTTAGAGCTTGATTGGAGCAAAGTCTTTGCCCAGACCTTGAATTTCTGCTCTATAATGGAAAAACATTGTATACACTGTCTCAGGACTCAACCAGAAAAGACTTCTGAAGCAAGAGGACACAAGAGCTGGCAGTCACTTTAGATTTTACTTAGGTTTTTCAGATTACGAAGAAATCATCAATGGTTAATATCAAAGATTGAACTGGGGGTAAGCAGATCACTCAAAACAAGCAGTTTCAATTTCGTCTCAAAAACTATACTTACTGCAAACATCTACCCATTACAGACCATTGTGACTTGTTCTGCTTTACTTGAGCAGTGTTTCTAGCAGGATTATGTGTCAGCAATGAGGCTCTTATCTGCTCTGAACAATATCATTATTACATTTTATTACATATAATGATATGTAATAAATTATATGATAATAATGTGCTAAGTAATGGGAACAGAGTGCTCTGGACTGCTTGGCCTGACACTTCATTCCCAGGGTTAAAAGCCGGTCATGTTGAAAAGAGATGGAGCTTCGGTACACGAACTCATTGACCCGGAAGGGAAATGATGTGGCAGCTGCAGGTCATAAAAAGCAGCAGCAATCATTTACCAAGGGGTCATGAGTGACGGTATAAATAGGGTTTGAAGCAATGTTATCTGGTCCTTTTGTTTTGGTTATTAATAAGTGAATAAGTGACCCTGGAGGACTTGTATTTGTGTGGTCAATAACCGTGAGTGTTTGTTTTGTTCTGTCTATTGTTGCTTGTAATCACTAGACAGCTAACACGTTCCGGAGCTGTCACCAGAGGCCAGCACAAACCTTGGAACAGCACTTCATTTGTACCACTGTAAAACTGTATTGCACCACAATCACTAATTCACGCACACTTGTGTATGTGTTTTGTGTTTAATGTGGGGATACAATAACGGGACTATTATTTTTGGACCAACCCAGGGACTATAACGTAAGTAATACACGCCGCTGTATTTACTTACCAGCATTATTATTTACTGTTTGTTTTGCCGTCAGGCACTGGACATAAAGAAATCAAATAAACAAACCTTTTCACCTAGATTACAATTGTCTGTCTGTTCTTTGATCACCTGCACCTGCACACTATTAACCACTTTGCCACAGGGTCTAAAAATAAGAACAGTTCCAATTATTATATCTAATTGTAAAACGCTGACTCCCATTATTCACATCTGTTGTTCCAACCAGGCATGCTATATTCAAACTTTTCTCTCAAGGGTTTCTTACGGTTATTGTTTTCTTTGCTTATTTGTATGGGTTTGTGACAGGATGACAGAGGTTGAGACTCAGAGACAGTGTGAAAAGTTCAAAAATAAAGCTTTTTAATAGACAAAAATACAAAATAAACCGGCACGAGGGCCAAACAAAAAGGTTTCAAAACACAGACAATAAACACAAAACAAAACTTACAAAAAATACGGCTTCCAGGCTGGACATTGCCTTCACTGGTTTGCAAAACGAACAAAAACAGCACACACAGAAAACACTCTTGCTTCCTCTCCTTCTAGAACTCTCCCCCTACTGGGAGGATGAGGCCTCCTTTTATGCCAGGTGGCTGGGTGATCTTTGAATAATTAATTAATTGATTGCTCCCACCTGACGCAATCAACCTGGGCAGGGAGGAGAATTTAACCCCCTCCCTGCCAGTATTTACTAGGGCAGAGCCATGCTCTGCCACTGGGTTATACACATGTATATCTCCATATATTAAAAGGAGCAAAACAGTTCAATATTCTACACATGAAGTGTGTCAATACCTTTCCTTTTAAAGGTATTGACAATGTTGATCCAGGGGACTTTTTCGACCTGAAAAAAGAAACAAGGACCAGGGGTCACAAATGGAGATTAGATAAAGGGGCATTCAGAATAGAAAATAGGAGGTACTTTTTTACACAGAGAATTGTGAGGGTCTGGAACCAACTCCCCAGTAATGTTGCTGAAGCTGACACCCTGGGATCCTTCAGGCAGCTGCTTGATGAGATTCTGGGATCAATAAGCTACTAACAAACAAACGAGCAAGATGGGCCGAATTGCCTCCTCTCATTTGTAAACTTTCTTATGTTCTTATGCTCTCCCTGCCCAAGAGAAGTGTATAAACAAGATAAATAGCCTAATAATCATGAACAGCTCTCCCGGATACTTGTAACCCATTAACTATGGATTTCAACATAGAAACAAAACGCTGGGGTAAATCACATACAAAAATAAATAGAGAAACACTTTTAAGCGCTGCCTTTGCTTTGTTTTTGTTCAAATGCAGCTCCCCTAGTGTATTCACAACTATACTGTATGTATTGTGCATCACAGTTCACATGGCAGGAGGGTTCTGAACATAAATGATCAATCAAATGCTGCAAATCCATAATTGTTTGTGAGCAATTTATTATGTGGTTTTTGTGTTTGGAAACAAACCCTCAAACATTTGGTAATATTAAATATCATGCACATTATATTGTTTGTAATACGTTATCATACACAATATATTAGTATTACGAATATAGATATTTTATGCTTTTGTTTTAAAGTGTATATCATGCATATGAACTCAATATATACTGACTAATATTTTGGCTGTAAATATTTAAAAGCGGCTTGTGCGACCACATGGTGCACTGGCTAAGCCCCGCCCAGAAAACGGGCCCTCAAATGGGCGTGGTCATTGTAATGGAGCAATTCTGCCATGTGGTCGGCACCGAAACACAGGCGTGGATACGGCGCCACCCTGGAAGCAACAGTAACACTAGCTGAGGACTTCGAGGACTCCCAGGTCTCAGCCAACACAAGTCTGGTCACAGCTCCCATCCACCGGAGCAACCGTACACCACCTCCTCTCTCTGCTCTACCCACAACCCTGGGGTTGACCTCCATGGAGGTCAAAGTTGGCCCACAGCTGAGGTAGAGCTGCTGCCCCTGCTCCGTTGCCATACAAGCAACGGGACAGACATGTTCCCTCCTTCACCCCTACCTGTTTTAGATGTAACCAACCCTGTATGACCAGTTAAAGCCAGCATTACCAGCTCTGACCAGTGGTGCTCTTTGTTGGAATTTCTATTTTTTCATCTGAATAATGGTGAAATTAATCCAAAAGTAATAGTTACAGTGTTTTAAGTAAGTGAAGGCCTATTTAACACAGTCAAAGAGAAAGTAGCCATATACTTTTCAAAAGCTGCTTAAAGAGTTCATTGCCTTCCTCTATACCTGCAACGTGCATGTCATTTTTCTAAACCCTTCAGTTGAAAGTCAGGGCAAAGAAAGAGAAAAAAAGAACCAGCTGGTGAGCTGCCATTAAGAATGTCAGCCTGTGGGGTTGAAGTTCACGACCCTACCAGTAGAGTTAGAAAAACACCATTAGCATACTATTATAGAACCAGTGAATTATGCTAAAGAAATCTTATCAGAACCATAAGCAGACCACAGCATTACCAGCAGTGGCAACTCAATACATTTGAAACATATCACAGATATTTGGTAAACCATGTTACTAAACAATAGATGGTTGTGATGTACAACTGTGTTAAACATTGCTTGTGTGTGATGCCATATACCAAGCATGGTAAATCAGGGTTGATCCTATTAATAGATCATGGACTAAATTTGAACTTCCTGGAGTGTGGCGCCCCTCCTACCTCACCCCTCCTGAAATGAATTGTGTTCTGAGTGGTTCTAAAAGTTTCAAGCTGTGTTGCTATGGTGATATATTTGACCTGTTGGAACACTTGTTAGCCAGTGAGATTACTCCCTCTATTCTTGCCATTTTATAAAAAGTAGTAAACATGAAACCATATAGTTGTTCTAATGAGGTTATATTGCACTACAGTGGATTACCTGTATGTACTAAATATCTACCCGTGAATTAACCTTGTTCTACCCTTAGTACATGACCACTGCATTGACAGTAAAGACCGTTGGTAATGTAGACTCATAAGACTAGCAAAGGGGGCTTTCTACTGAACTCCCTGAATTACATTTGTTTTTGTAACACCTGTGTATCTGGTCATGCTCATGTAATACAAGCACTCACATACATGCATACACACAAACAGTAGGCCATGTGGTAGCTTTGCACATTTAATAGCATGTACATGTGTCTGAACAGGTGGGGACTGTCGTGAAAATTACAATAGCAGCTGACACGGTGCATTGCGACTCATGTCCCTTAATAGTTGAATTCGGTCAACAGTTGGGAATGCCTGCTGTTTACTTGGAATGAAGTGGTTTTCTCATTTTAGAGGAAGGCTGATGTATTGGTTATGATGAAAACCTTCACCTACTTTGTGCCTCTGTGTTATGAATTAGAGAATTGTTTTTTTTGGCTCTTTGGTAGTATCAAAACATTGGGTTATGGTTCCATTACAACAGTGTACAACCTGAAGAAACTCTACCAGATCTATTCAAGCCAATGTTATCTCCTGCTGGGGCCTTTTCACATATGGTTGTCACACATTTGTTCCATATATCTGGAGAACAGCTTATCTAATTGTCATGAAACTTGGTAACAACATTATTTAGCATATGTTATCTGAGAGCCACTTATCAAGTTGTGACAAACATTTCATTTCCATTTCTTATTCTGTACATATGGTCATTGACATACTGATGACTCTGCTTTTGAAATTACAGCTGTGGTGAGGGATGTATGTTACCGTACTGTAAACATACTGGTTTACAATGCTTGCATATGCTTTAATGTACTTACACTAAGCTTTACAACACTTTTATCATTGTATACCTCTGTAACGTAAAGTAAGCATAGTCACTTTGCCACTGTCACCACATTGCTTTTGTAGGTCAGGCACTGACAGCAATAGATAGATTTTATGTTTCCTTAACAGTTACCATTGTTGTGAATGTCATGAATTTTAATATTGTACCGAGAACAGATACATTTGCCAAATGTACCCTTATATGTTCTTGTAAACTTGTCAATTTTGTCAGACAACCTAGACAAGGTACATTAGTAAAAATGTATTTTCCCAAAATAACAGCTATTTCGAGTTTTGTTTGTTAACTAATTCATAAAACTGATTCTAAAACATTTGTGAGCACTTGTGGTAAGGGCTCAGCAGAGTGGCCTGGGTTGGGCAATAAATACAATGAAATGCAATACTCCATGAAGCATCTGTGAGTCGGATACTGCTTTGGAATATTTTGACAGTTGCTGGGTTGTGTGCAATTGGAATATCACATTCATGGGGTGATTTCAGAGAGTTTCAGCCCCCACCTGCCTTCCCTGTGCATGTGTTCATTACCTTGACCAATCCTGGTGTGGAAACCATTTCCTCACTTGGTTGCTCCACAGTAGCAGACTCCAGCAGCTGTCCAATACCATGCATACTTTACAGGCGGGCCAACCCCAACGGCACTACTGAAGTAGCTCCTGTTTCATCAAGGAATTCACTGCCTGTCTAGAGGAGAATACCCCAGCTATGTGACCCACTGTAACAGGGTGATGTTACATATGTGAGTCGTCACTGAATAATACTGAGGCAGACACAGAGCAGTGGGTGTTGACATGTCGCACATGCGTGCATTTTTAATAAACAACACTGATGCTGCCACTAGGGTACCAGCAATGGTAGCCCTTGTGTCATATTTAATAAAGAAAAGAAAAGAAAACAAAGCTAAAAATAAAAGTTTGCCACACAAGGCGAGCACTAGTCTCACTAAAAGAGACCCACTCCAGGAAACTACTGCACTACTCAAACCCTCTCTATACTGTCTCGGATCAACATCCCCTAAACTGACCTACTTCTGGGCTCCCAGAGCCCCGGAATCCTCACGGCAACTCTGGCGTCTTCAAATGGCCTCAGCTGGACAATGCCTTCATGAACACCATCTTGGAGTGGAAGGGTTTCATGTAGTAGTTCTCTCCATGGAGAGGACGCTCTCCTCCTCGATGTCAACACAGCAAGCTTTCACTTAGCACTCGTCTGTATGGCTATGGCGCAGACACTTTTTGAGCTGTGCGCAGGCTCCCCAGGCATGCCCCCCAGCAAATCAGGATATCCCGATCAACTTAGCACCGGGCGAGCCTACCTGCTCAATTAGTTGCTAAGCAACGCGTCTCCTGTTGTGCGTCCCAGCTGCACACATCTGCGCACGAACCAGTGACAGGGCCCTCCCTGTCACACCCACATACAGAGAGAATATCTGCCCTTGACAGTCCCTTGTAGAACATCAACCATGCATGCTGTTAGGCTTGTGAAATACAGCTGCTTGTTTAATGCACTAGGACATTTTCAAGCTCTCGTCAGGGGGTACGCGAGAAAAATTTTGTAATGGCAGACAACTGAACACATTGTAGTACTTTGCGACTTAGCAATCGAATTAACAATGTTGAATCTCCTTTCAAATAAAACCACAGCCGTACTGGTGTAAGTTTCCTTTCTATTGGGCAACGTTAACTCTATAAACACCCAGCTGGCTGCTGACAGTGAGTGAGCGTTGAGCACACACATGGCTAACTTTACATACAGTGCCTTGCATAAGTATTCACCCACCTTGGACTTTTCCACATTTTGTAGTGTTACAACCTGGAATTAAAATGGATTTAATTGGGATTTTTACCATTTGATTTACACAGCATACTTAACACTTTGAAGGTGCAAAATATTTTTTATTGTGACACAAAAGTTAATTAAACAAAAAAAAGACATTTGTTGGTTTCATAAGTATTCACCCCCCCAGAGTCAATACTTGGTAGAAGCACTTTTGGCAGCAATTACAGCTGTGAGTCTTTTTGGGTAAGTCTCTACCAGCTTTGCACATCTGGATTCTACAATTTTTGCCCATTCTTCTTGGCAAAATTGCTCAAGCTCTGTGAAGTTGGATGGGGACTGTTGGTGAACAGCAATTTTTAAGTCTTGCCACAGATTCTCAATCGGATTGAGGTCTGGGCTTTGACTGGGCCATTCTAAGACATTCAGGTTCTTGTTTTTAAACCACTCCAGTGTAGCTTTGGCTGTGTGTTTAGGGTCACTGTCCTGCTGGAAGGTGAACCTCTGCCCCAGTCCCAGGTCTCTTGCAGACTGAAACAGGTTTTCCTCTAGAATTTCCCTGTATTTGGCTCCAACCATCTTGCTCTCAATCCTGACCAGTTTCCCAGTCCCTACCGATGAAAAGCATCCCCATAACATGATGCTGCCACCACCATGCTTCACTGTGGGGATGGTGTTCTCAGGGTGATGAGCAGTGTTGGCTTTGCGCCACACATAGCGTTTTACGCTAAGGCCAAAAAGTTCAATTTTGGTCTCATCAGACCAGAGAACCTTTTTCCACATGTTTTCTGTGTCTCCCACATGCCTTTTGGCAAAATCCAAACGGGATTTGATATGGGTTTTTTTCAGCAATGGCTTTCTTCTCGCCACTCTTCCATAAAGCCCAGCTTTGTGGAGCGTCCGGGTTGTAGTTGTCCCATGGACGGTTTCTCCCATCTCAGCTGTGGATCTCTCCAGCTCCTTCAGAGTTACCAATGGCCTCTTGGTTGCTTCTCTGACTAATGCCCTCCTTACCTGGTCACTGAGTTTTGGTGGACGGCCTTCTCTAGGCAGAGTCGCGGTTGTGCCATATTCTTTCCATTTTTTAATAATGGATTTAACGGTGCTCCGGGGGATGTTCAAAGTTTGGGATATTTTTTTATAACCCAACCTTGATTGGTGCTTCTCCAGAACTTTATCCTGGAGTTGTTTTAATAGCTCCTTGGTCTTCATGATGCTGTTTGTTTAGATATGCTCTCTAACAAACTCTGGGCCTTCCAGAAACTGGTGTATTTAATCTGAGATCATGTGACACTTTAATTGCACACAGGTGGACTCCATTCAACTAATTATGTGACTTCTGAAGGCAATTGGTTGCACCAGAGCTCATTTAGGGGTGTCACAGCAAAAGGGGTGAATACTTATGCAATCAAGACTTTTCAGTTTTTTATTTGTAAATGATTTTGAAAAATATGTAGATGTTTTTCCCCACTTCGACATTATGGACTATTTTGTGTAGATCAGTGACAAAATATCCTAATTAAATCCATTTTAATTCCAGGTTGTAACACTACAAAATGTGGAAAAGTCCAAGGGGGTGAATACTTATGCAAGGCACTGTATTTAAATAGCAGGGCGTTGGTTACTGCAGTCTGTGGGCTAAAAAAAAAAAAAAACTCAAAGATTGCCATTGTATGATGTTGCTTCTTTTAAAAATGTGTAGTATTTACTAGGTAAGTTTACTCTCTGGAGTTTAAATGTTCAGTGTTAGTAGTTTAATCAGTTCAGTGTTTTATCTAAGTTTATGTTTTTAAATAACAGTTCCCTTTCAATTCGAAGACAATCACCAACAATACTTTCGGGATATGCCTGCCACTGGTCAGGTATTCGCTGAGCATTTTATGTTTGTCCCCTCTGAGCTCTCTTCCTCTTTTGCTTCTCACCACGGTAAGGTAAGGTACTAACCTCTCCAGTTGCTGTGATTGAGTCTGTATGAAAGAGCTCTCACTCAAGTTTTCTGGAGTTCCCCTGCAATATTTTATATTACTGGAAGTCTGCTTGCCACTTCCCTGGAATCAGAAACTCTACTTCTGTGAACTGAGCTATAAAAGTTGCAGAACTGCACCTTGTTAAATCTTTTCTCTTTTTCACCAGCCTGCATCGCTTTGTGATTGTAGACTGCTTTCTAACCCACAGCACCTGCTGTTTGTGTGTATACACATGGTGACTCTGACGATCCCGATCCCCACTACCCCGCGTGTCGACCTGAGGCACCGCCTTCAGGCTTCCGCGGCAGATAACAGCCGGGCCTACCAGCAACGACAGGAGGGCCGGACGGGATCCCAATGCAACAGCGCTCTCGGAGGCAGTTCCAACGCCGCGCCATGCTGCCCCCGCACCGGACCCTGCCAGTCTGGGCTGGCAGAGGAGTCCGCGAGTCCTGGTCAGGCCGTTGGACATCCCTGCATATAAATGCACTGGAATTGCGAGCCGTTCACCTTGCTCTCCAGCATTTTTTCCCAGTGCCCCAAGGGAGACATGTCTTTGTCTGGACAGACAACATGTCGGTAGTAGTGTATATCAACTGCCAGGGAGGACTTCGGTCCCCAGGGTTACATCACATAGTCTTCAGATTACTGATCTGGGCACAACGGAATTTGTTATCCCTCCGGGCTGTTCATCTTCCCAGAGTGGTGAATCGGGCGGCGGACCTCCTCTCGAGGGAGGGTCCTCACCCGTCAGAAAGGCGACTCCATCCTCAGGAGGTAGAGCACATTTGGGAACGTTTCAGGAAGGCCAGAGTCGCCATATCTGCATGTCCTTATTGACTCGCTGGAAACAGGATATCGTTACATACGAACCCCGCTTTCCTCCCTAAGGTGGTTACGGCTTTCCACTTAAAACAGTCAGTGAAACTAGAGGCTTTCCATCCCCCTCCTTTTTCTTCTGAGGAGGATCAGAGACTAAACTCCCTCTGCCTGGTTCGGGCATTGAGATGTTATGTTGGCAAAACGAGAGCTCTGCGTCAATCTGACCAGCTCTTCATCTATCATGGTGTAAGGACCCTGGGTCAGGCCCTCTCAAACCAGCGGCTGTTTCATTAAATTGTGGACACGGTTTCGATTGCATATACTAATGCCGGTCTACTGCCACCTGGGCAGGTGGCTGTGCACTCTACCAGAGGAGTGGCTACATCTAGAGGAGCCTTATTGACTGACATATGTACTGCGGCTAGCTGGGCTACTCTGCATACTTATTGAAATCTGGATTTTGAAATAATTGTGCATGGCATTTTTAGTTGGTGCATTTGCACCGTTGTTAACTAATTTCATTTTATTTCGTTAGCTTTTAACAGCAGTTTTCCATTTACAGTACTTGGCTGAACTCTAGCCCCTCCTCCTTTCCTGTGTGCCTTCTGAGCCAGCAAATCGAGACTTTTTTTTTTTAATGGCCCACTTAAAGTCCTATTGGTTCATTTTTAAATACAGAATTACATACCCTCTGTGTATGGCTGCATTGTTTACTAATCAGGGCTTAGTTTTACTGACATCTGCCCTGCAACACATGACAAATCTGAAACCAAAATATTGACTTGCGGTCTAATTGGCCTCATTCTAACATGCCGTTGGCTTCTAGACTTAAAAGTTTTTGCAAGTACTTAATTTTGTAATTAGAAAAGACTGTATTTTTCCTGTTTTCATGGTATATTATGACCCTATCTCAGATAGGGGTACGCGGTAGACTAGATTATTTGGAAAGGGGTACGGGGTCTAAAAAGTTTGAAAACAACTGCATTAGGAGACTGGTTGGCAGGGAAAGAACCATTGTCTTCTCTGTTGCAAGCAGTTGAAGTAACAGGGAAGCTTCATAATCCTATAATAACCATAGTATTCAATATTAGTCCATATAGACTATATAGTCTAGGAACAATCAGTAGGTTACCAGTTTAATAAACACAAGCTGAGTACAAACCATGTGAATATACCTTCAGCCGTGCAGTTTTACAGCTAAATGCTTACCCCGGATGCATCACTACTGAATTAGACAGTTTATGTGCCGTGGTTCCGTTCAAACACAGTACATCTTGGTTGTGTTACTAAGTTCCATTGCTGTGTGGTGCCACCTCCTTTAACCTGAGCTCCCAACATGTGTCCTTTCCAAAACTGCACAGATCAACTTTAATACAGGTTTCAGAAATGAAATAATGGAAACCACAGGAATGGGCCACAAATGATGGCCACATGTAACCCTCTATAACCAGGCCTTGTAACTTGACTGGTGCACCTCTCATGCTGTTTGGAATTTGATGTTTTTGGTGAGTTTTTCTCCGTACTGTAAGGGCTATTTTCAGAAAGGGAAATGGTCTCACCCACACCGTCTTGATCTGGGGCCTAATGCTGGGAAGCCTTTCCATCTCCAAAGCCTTGTTGGTTATTTTGAACTGTTTCCCAATTTTCTCTATTCCCTAATATGTTGCCATAATTACAGATTACAAAAAAAAAAGATTTATCATCCTTGTTAAAATAATTCTAATGAATGCTAATACAAGACAGATGGCACTTGATATTTAAACTTTATCCCTCACGAGCTGGCCAAAATGTTGAGTCATGTTTAGTCTCTTGATAAAAAAATATATTCTGGTTTCCAATTCTTGCCTTAATTCACACCATTGTAATTTATTTTTAAAAGTTTAATCTCAACAAGGCTCAAAGCCACAAGCCTAGATGCTGAAGATTATTTCCACTAGCCTTCGTTCAGTGTTCCAAAAGGGCTTTTTGCATCACAATGGTTGACAAAGTGTTCACAGGAATTTTGAAATCTTCTTGTATGGCGTGCATTATCCATCATGCTCAACACCTCCACTTTTATCTACAAAATAAATTGGCACAAGCAGGAAATTCGTGTTAAATGAATTTGTATTTTAAGTAGTAATTAACAATAAATTACTTCTAAATTTACTCTGGGAACTGTCCCTTATTTGGTAAAAAAAAAAAAAAATGGAAAACTGTTTCCAGTTAATACAGAACAGGTATTTTTTTGTTTCAATTGAGCCTTTTCTCCTGTGCTGTCAGTACCAGTTTGAGCAGAGCTGTACTTCCAGTACAGATTCCATTTCACACTTGTGAGAGATGGAATGAGGAGACAGTCACCAGCACATGCACATTTCACACTTGTGAGAGATGGAATGAGGAGACAGTCATCAGCACATGCACATTTCACACTTGTGAGAGATGGAATGAGGAGACAGTCACCAGCACATGCACATTTCACACTTGTGAGAGATGGAATGAGGAGACAGTCACCAGCACATGCACATTTCACACTTGTGAGAGATGGAATGAGGAGACAGTCACCAGCACATGCACATTTCACACTTGTGAGAGATGGAATGAGGAGACAGTCACCAGCACATGCACATTTCACACTTGTGAGAGATGGAATGAGGAGACAGTCACCAGCACATGCACATTTCACACTTGTGAGAGATGGAATGAGGAGACAGTCACCAGCACATGCACATTTCACACTTGTGAGAGATGGAATGAGGAGACAGTCACCAGCACATGCACATTTCACACTTGTGAGAGATGGAATGAGGAGACAGTCACCAGCACATGCACATTTCACACTTGTGAGAGATGGAATGAGGAGACAGTCACCAGCACATGCACATTTCACACTTGTGAGAGATGGAATGAGGAGACAGTCACCAGCACATGCACATTTCACACTTGTGAGAGATGGAATGAGGAGACAGTCACCAGCACATGCACATTTCACACTTGTGAGAGATGGAATGAGGAGACAGTCACCAGCACATGCACATTTCACACTTGTGAGAGATGGAATGAGGAGACAGTCACCAGCACATGCACATTTGGTGTTTTCAGATTTTCTGCTAGATAACATTTACAGTGTATTTCGACAGCTGTAGTTTTATTAATTAAAACTAGATAAAAGGCCTCTACTAGAAAAAAGAGCACTCATGAAGAAACATCTTGAACAATGGTGCTTATTTTAGAGCTCTTCAGGTGGTAAACCAATAGACTGGTAAGGAAAAAATAATTTGTGGGGAACTTTAGTAGAGAAGATATTGCTGTGAACCTTGTTAACCTCATATAGAACTAAGGATAAGTGAAATGGTGTTCAACAGCTAGGCTTGTGGCTATAAACATTACTGGACTCAAACATTTATAAAAAGATTCAGTGATGAAAACCAGAAACAGGACTAAATTGGCAATCAAATAACAAGAATAAAATTAGAGTAATAGAATAATCATTTTTTTAAACTCTTCATTCTATCTTTAAAATCAATTCAAGTCCTATAACATTTCCCATGCACTACTTTCATCATGACAATATTTGTGTCTGCTTTAATCAGGTTATTGCTAATTTTGATAGTTGATTCTCAGTCTTGCTGGCTCATTGAAAAATTAAGCTGCGATAATAATAATACAGTCAAGCACAAATGGACGTTAAAAATATGTCATTAATAAATACCACATAATACAAATGTGGTCTTCCTAACATCCTTTATGGGCAGATTATTGCAGTGGGACAGGCTAATGGTTACATGCTGGTGTCCCAGATGCGCTCAAAGGTTTGATTCTCAGAGCTTCATCGAGGTCAGAGTGCTGCTTACAGGCGAGACATTATTCTGAGGTTCGATTAGGAAAATGATACAAAGTGAATCTAAACAAACAGAAGAATGCATCTGTTAAGATAACTCATATCAAACCTCATACCATATTACGTTAAAATTACTACTATTGACACTTTTCAAATGCAGAAGTTCTGTATTATTTTTCTTTAGCTTAGGTTTATTGATGTTTTATTCACTGACTGGTGAAGTCCTTTAACCCAGCAGCTACACTGTAAATTCACTCCCTGTGCAGCAGGTATCTCCTGAAACTCCCTTTTCTGCACATAGTCTAGGTCTGAAGATGCTTATTAAGTGTTTCTAGGCTTTACATTTCATTGTGCTTACTCGATGTGACAGGGATATAGTGGTGGTCCGTATGCACGTCACACTTAACACATTTCGGCATATATCTGGAGAATGGCTTTGCCCACTATGATTAAACATTTCATCACTAATTATTTTTCTCTACTATTCTGTACACATGTATTTATACAATATATATTGTAACCCGGCCGGCACTCATGGTTGTTCGTTTGCCCCCTTTAAAGCAGACCCAGGACACAGAAATGGATTTTTCAGCGCTGTCGCGCTATATTTAATAAACAAACAAAAATAAACACATAGCTCCGTGTTGGAGCACTAACTATACAGGCAGATCCCTGAATAACTCACAGGACGGCTAAGCCATTTACCTGTCAAACAAAACAAAACACACGGGTTTAAGACAAAAGAAAAAGGTTTTTACACTGCCTTTTCTTCTAATACGCTTGAGTACACTATCAAGCGGGCTTCTAAACACGCCAGCAGCCCTGAACAGACCGGCTGCTTCATTTAAATACCCTGCACCTGGCTCTAATTTACCAGGTGCAGGGGATAATTACCAATAAAACAATTAAGAAAATGTGAACCTTTATTTTGGCCTTCATGTCCTGTTTCTTAGTGGTTTCTTCCCTGCCACAGCTCGTGTGATTTTCCATGATTTCCACTATGCTTTTTAAATTGTATTTCATACACTTAATCACAGTATACTGTAATAACGTTTATGAGAGTCATATCATTAAAATAGATAGAGCACTGTGCACATTCTTATCTGAAATACCAGGTAGTTTTACATTTATAACCAGAATTTTAAAGATAGTGTAGCGGTCCTGAGGGTGTTGCCCCCTCAGAACTACAGGACTAATTTGAGGGGTGATTAACACTGATCCCTGTATTTCAGGAATTAGTTTCCCACCTGGTACGAGTAGAAAGCCACATCCAGCTGGGGAGTTCATTGGGAGCCTGCTAAATTAATCCTTTGTTTTTGGAGGTTGTTTCAAGCACATAAGTGGGGAGGGTTTAGAACTGGATGCTGTTGGTAGCTGGGCCATGACGTAGATCATGGAGTGAAGAGGATAAATTACTGAGCCAAGTGGGCATCTGGAATGGAGAGAACCATGAAAAGGATCATAGTAGCAGAGCAAAGATTAGCTCTGCTCTGAAGCACAGTAATGCGGCCTGCTCAAGTAGGGAGCTAGGCATGAGCTCCGGTGTCTGTAACCTTTTCCTGCCAGCAGTTTCAATAAAAGCCCTGTGCATTCTGCGTGGGGGGTGGGTTCTGAGGGAACTGATTCTATTTAGCTGAAAACTTAGACTAAATAGTGCATCCAGGCCTTAAAGGTTAGAGAGTGAGACTAATTTCATTATTATTCTCATATTTAACTGTGCAAGCTTCCCTGCTGACATTGGCAGCGAGATGCATTGAGCTGGGTGGGGCTTTTTTATTATATAGGGAAATAGAAATGCTGAAATGGTATTATATTTATTCAGTAATGCGTCTTATTGTGCTGTTTGTGGTTAAATAGGAGGGGCTTGATTGACGTTTTTAAAATACTACCTAGAGAAGCAAAGTTAACTAAATAAAGTCAGTATTTCAATCACAACACAGAGACCAGGTCTAGAGGACACAGTTGGGAATTCAGAGGAGATACAATAGGCATAGGACAGAGAAAATGAGACTATTTTAAACAGAGAGTGGTGAGGGTATGGAATGGGTTACTAAGCCATGTTGTTGAGTCATTGAGATCATTTAAGAGACAATAAGATGAAGTTCTGGGATTATTCAGCTACTAGGAACAGGACAAGCATTGATGGACCGAATGGCATACTCTTGGTTGTTACTTTTCTTGTTGTCACGTGGATGTAGGTACACAAAAAAAACCCTGTTTCTCTCATTATATATAATTATTTCCATTACATGAGAGTAGATGTTAAGACTTCATGCTGATTTGAACTCGGCTCTCGCCAAGGTAAGCGCCAACTAAGACGTAGCTTTACAGTAAAGTAATGTGATACACCTGAATCTCCATCCATTTGCGTTTCTTTCCATCTGATGATGTAGATATCCTTCTGCCTGGTGTTGATGGCTGAAGTGTAATGCTGACTCCAGGGATCAGCTTATTTTGCCTCCCCAGCGCATCAGCACACACAACGGCTGCAATGCTGGCTCTGGGGATCAACCACAATGCGCTCTCCCCAGCGTATCAGCATGACAACCGTCTGGATTGTCATATATATAGATACATACAGTTGCATATGCTGGTTCACTACAGATGATTTATATAGATGTGTTTACTATGTTTGACTAACATGTGGTGAAGACGGGATTTTCTTATGACGTCTGTTTGGTCACAGGAGGAAATGTAAAGAGGAACTGGAGGTTTTCTATGAACTGGAAGAGACTGAGACTTACAGGAAAGATGGGCATGTTGCAGTTGAGTAACTGTAAAAGATAAGTGTGTTTGGCTTATTTAAAAATACTGTATTTAGTATGATTCTTCAAATCATGTGTGGTTAAGGGGTCGGGTGCAACTGCTGAAAGATGGGAAGGCACGGAAGTTGTAGTCACTGTGCCGCTCAGGCACTCAAGATTTATCTGGCAGCAGGAGCAGAAAGCCACACATTTATACTAACAAGGGTATAATACGTGTGAACTTACAACAGGTGAACAAAGGGCAATCAGTCAGGCCTGGGCCAACTAGCGTCCTGACCTGCCCGTTCCCCAAATACTCCATCTTACTCTTCCTAACGGCTCACAAGCTCCTGTGCTACAGGCTAGCAGGACGAGGGCAGAGCTGGGTGGCCACAGGATGGCAGCATACAGATTTTGTGCCAAGTATTTGCATGGTGCATATGTACCACTCCACTGCAGGCCACCTGGAATATGTATCTACATTTACAGACAGTCTTGGTCACTTCAAGGTGCTACAGTTGGTACATTTCTGTTGTTTCAACTGACGCCACATTGACAGCCTTCGGTTTCATTGTATTTCTGTCACAATAACCCTTCATGATAAATTTGAAAACTGTTATATTATTATTATTATTATTATTATTATTATTATTATTATTATTATTATTATTATTAGTTTATTTAGCAGACGCCTTTATCCAAGGTGACTTACAGAGACTAGGGTGCGTGAACTATGCTCAGCTACATAGTCACTTACAATTACGTCTCACCCGAAAGACGGAGCACAAGGAGGTTAAGTGACTTGCTCAGGGTCACACAGTGAGTCAGTGAGTGAGCCAGGATTTGAATATAAAAATTCATAACATTTCTTACAATAATTCTGAAAGGGATATTATTAATCTGAAGAGTCACAGTAGCCTTTAAGAAGTTTTTATGAATGACTAATTAAACCTATTTTTTTTTTGTATACCTCAATCCTGATTGTAACTTCTTAACAATCAGGGTACTCAATAGAACACATTAATTTTCTTTTCTTTTCATTTTTTTCTGGCGGAAATGAGCTAAATTGATCCTCCTGCAGGTGACTCGTCTGTCAGGCTGTATCGTTGTACAGTTCATAACCCTTATAACACAGGATCGGATTTCTCTATTCTTGTTAACTCTTTTACAAAAGATATTCTAGTTCAGTAAGCATCTGCAGGTATTATTCTCCTAACTTTGTAGTTGATTTAATCCAGGTAACAAGCTATCCCACCCTTGTTTAGCCAAGTGATGAGTCATCAGTCAAACAACATACAGCAATGTATTATAGAACAATAATGTAAGAATTGCTCAATAACATGAATTCCAAATGGAGGAGGACAAATAAAAATGTCTGCCTCATTCAGTTCATAGCGGTAGGACAGTGATTGTGATAGGTCCCATTTCTGACATGATGCAAAAAAGATATCTGCTTTAGTAATTTGTAATGAACTCCAGTCTAGAACAGTTTCATGAATATCAAACAAAAACACACAGGGCCCACAGTGGAAAGCAGGTTTCTAAGCCAGGGAAAGAAGCGTTTGTACCTACCGGAAAAATGCCTTTAAGGAAATGAAAAAAAAAAAAAAAGATTTTCAACATGGCCTGCTTTTTGTCCATAGCAAAACTAAACTATGGAAGAAGGAATTAATGCAGACACCGGGAGACCTGGAAATATCTTTCTTTAAGTAACTCTTGAGTTTAACATTAATAGGGCCCGCTATCTATTTGTTTGTTCTAAGTGACTAAGTAACTTCATGTATAGTAGACGTGTATTGGGACAGGGATAATTTAAAGGGGCTGTAGCTATCAAAATCATTTCCAGATATGTACTTTCAAAAAAACAAATATGTAGCAAATATGTATTTTCATTGTAAATCATGACATCTAGTGATATACTAGTCTAGGTTAAAGAAAGCTCTCAGCTTCCATGACCTGCTCTCAGGAAGTCTGTTACTGCTTCACTTTTTATCTCACTTAGGGCCTCATTCACTAAACAGCGGTAAATGACCAGAATTACCTCATGGCAGGGGGAAGCCACACTGCACGCAAAAATGAACCAGCGCTAGCTCTATTCACGAAGCTAATTAAATGCACAAATAAAGCAAGCTGAATGATTCATTTGCAAGTTGTCACAACGCGCGGAATTATGCATGAGGTTTACACACACTGGGCCTTATTTTAAGAAAGGGCACTAAAATAGTGAGCCTAACGTGCGAGATAAATCTAAATTTACTGCCCCATTTACTAACAGAGAACGCATTCAAATACACAGTATTTGCTTTATTTCCATACCATACCATGCACACCACATGTATTGTGCACGATAAATATCAGAGGCTTTTTTAACTTCAAGAAGCCATGGAAAGTGCAGAATTACCTTGGAAGAAACTACTGGTGGGATTACAACAGAGGGTCATCGTGACTGAGCAATGGGTGGATTGGCTAGCACTGTAGCAGAGTGCTGGAAAAAATTAAAGAAAGAAATGCAGAAGTAACTGTTGTCTTACACTGGATTCTGCATCAACAGGCATTATATGTAAAAGTTGCAGAATTAGAACATGTAGGGTCCTATTTAGCAACGTTCGCAAACCCCCAAGGCAATTGCAAAACGCTTTTGTGGACACCAGAATCAGGCACACGTGTGGGCAAAGTGTGATTTAGCAACCGTGTTTTAGTGCCCACTCGGCAAGTCAGCATTAGCGCTGGACATGGGCTGAACTTTTGGGGAGTGTCCTCATTTACATACCAATGTAGCGATTTAGCAAACCATCAACAGTGTTAGCGTTTGCATTTCAGTTGACATTTGAAAACCAGATCTAAACTGTGCGCAAATTACATGGTCGACTATAAATACTAGTGAAAACTACCAGGGAAGCAGGCAAAGAAAAGAGAGAGAGAAAAAAGAGAAATAAAAGAAATATGGAGTGCGCACTGGATTAATGTGATACTTTGTAATGTGATTTTGTAATTAGTCTGCTAAGAAATAAATAATAATAATAAGAGGACCTATTCTGTCAATGTGCAAGTAGAGTGTGATCAGTGATGCCAACAACTGCATCACGAATGGGTATGCAAACTATCATTGCTCCGCTCATGACTTGTTTATCCTCGCTAATTCACAGGTGGCAGCTGCGTTTCAGCGAGATAAAAGTCTGAGAGGCTGGTTGATAGGGGACAACAGGTATCCACTGAAGCAGTGGCTACTGACAACTAACATACCTCTCTGTTGGATGTGATGTTGAAATTACAGAGGAAAGATTACAAGGTTTGAGGGAAGCAGATGCTGAACCTGAAGCCCCAGTGGTGGAGTTTGCAGATGCTGCAAGTGCCAGGCAGGTCAGACAAAACCTTATAGATGACTTTTTTAAAATTTCGAAACCTTTTTTATGCTTTTGTCTCCTTCTTCCTTCTTTTTTGTTTCAAAATGCCCTCCGTTCACTATCGCAGACACACAAGTGCTCTTAAAGGGCATGTTTTCATCCTTACTGGTTGTAACCTTACTCCCCCCACTGTACTTTGATTGGCTGGGCGCATGATTCGCTATTTGATGAGCTAGCCGACTTCCTAAAATCACGTTTTGTGCGCCATCGCGGCAGCTCACTAACGCTGTCATTTTTGCCCGAGCAGAAGCAGTTACGCACATATTGGCTAAATACGACCCACAGTGTCTTTTAAAGTAGTGTGCATGTTCTGTCTAAAGTGTGCATCTTTCTAAAAAGTAGTGTGCATGTTCTGTCTAAAGTGTGCATCTTTCTAAAAAGTAGTGTGCATGTTCTGTCTAAAGTGTGCATCTTTCTAAAGGTATGTAGTGTGAATCTTTTGTATGCACCTTTTTAAAAGCATGCCAAAAAAAACAAGTGTCTTCAAAAATATTGCATGCATCTTTTAAAATGCATGCCAAGAAAAATGTATACCGGTGTAGTGTTATTTTCAGGTATGTGCTAAAAAGTGGTACGCAGTGCACTGCGTTTGCTCGCGCATGCCTAAACAACTTCCGCTAAGAAAGCAGGGAAGCGCCCATTCAAATATGGTACGTTATGCTGTTTTTCGATCTTTTACATCATCTTTTTTAATTGAATTGACCATATTTTCCAGTCTTTTACATTGTTTTTAATGTAATTTATCATATGTTTCTACCATTAAGAAAATAGTATGCGAATATTTATCATATACAATACATTGTAAATTTTATTACTTGTGCACCTTTTGGTGGAATTCGCATTTTGTCTTGCTCGTCGTTAATTGTTTTTTTCTTTTTAGAGAAATTGATTGTCTATTTTCAGTTAAAGTTTGCAAAAGAAAAGAGTATAACTAATGGTAAATGTACCTCTATTTGACAATAGGAAAACACCCATCAGATCGCAATTGATTGCACCTGTACCAAAATCGGACAGCATACCACTTTCTGACATTACATGGGTTAAGTTTTGGTATGCATACCACATTCTGACGATGTACCACTTTCTAAAACTACACCTGAAATAAGACTTGTGACGCAGCCCTTCAACCAAACTCATGTAATGGTCAATCAGGTAGTCAGTAGCAAATTCAGGTTTAAGTTTGATGGAGCATTTTATTTTGAAAATGAGTACTTTCAGTTAAACCTAGCACCTTATTAATCACAAAAAATGGTTGCCTTTTTGAAACAGGTGACAAAAATAAATTGATTGTAAAGCCTTGTGACACGTTGTGGCTGTGTATTAACCTTTATATTAATTTCTAAGCGTGTAGCTGTGCTTTGTTCAATAACTGTTTTCACAAGAATACTGTGGGATTTTTTAGAAGTTAGTTGTGGAGAAGATTAAGTCATAAAGATATGTATATACATTGATTTACAGGAATGCTCTGAATGAAAATCGAAATGTGAATTAGGAAGGGACAACTTGCTACTCTTTAAAATGTATTTATTTTTTAAACTTGGAAAGCCATATAGGGAGGGTGGCATACTTTGTATATGATGTAGAATACGTGATTGTAAACATCTAACAGTAGTACGTACAATACTCTTTCAAATAAACGTGTTATGATTTTGAATGTGCGGTTCTTAAGAATGGTATTAGTCATTGCTTTTATTTCTTTACAAATTAAGCACTGGCAAAAGGATTAGTGCAGCTACTTGCTTACAAGTCTCATTATTATTATTATTATTATTTATTTCTTAGCAGACGCCCTTATCCAGGGTGACTTACAATCGTAAGCAAATACATTTAAGTAGGGGATACATTTATCTACACCTTTAAGTAGGGGATACATCTTACTGTATCCCCTACTTAAAGGTGAACTCCAATACATATACAGGAACCGTTATTGTCCGTGCATTAATTCATTAACCCTTATTGTCCATGCATTAATTCATTAACCCGTATTGTCTGTGCATTAATTCAAACCTGTAATTTCAAAGGTGCAGACACATCATTTCATTTAATTTCAAAACTAAACAAATGACTTATTTCTATCTACACAAGCATACTGTGTACATAGTGGCATTTAACGTTGCTATGTGTAATCATCTATTTGGTAAATCATAAGAGCCTTTCTATCTAAATTGGTTTGTAGACACTGAAATGAACCAGTAAACAGAGATCATTCTGCCCTAACAGATTACTGAAATGTACATTGAAACTGGAAGCTGGAGATGTGAATCTGAAAAGGGAATAGAGTCATAGAGTTGTAGGAAACGAAAATATTACTGCACCAAAATAGTTAGTCATCTACTAATATTTTGCAAATACATATCCGTTTTAGCCCTTTAACTGCAATTTCAGGAGATCTTTCTTCACACAATCCACATTATTACTCACATTATTTCTGTAAGTAAAAACATATATTAACTTCCTGGAAGGACATTGAACCCCCAAAATGTTCACTTTGGAAAAATTATATTTTAGAAATTATTTATTTGGAAGGAATAGGATATGTATTTTGATTAAACATAAAACTTATTATACATGAGCTACCCAAATGTATTTTTACATTTGGGTAGCTCATGTATAATAAGTATTTAATATATTAAACTTGAATTTACTTTAATTTTCCACTTGATGGTACCACAGCTTGTCTATGTATAAACTGAGTGATATTTGTGATTTGTTTATTTTACACTAGCAGATAAACTGATAATTTGTTGGTGTTATTTTGTGAAAACAATAAAATACTAATATTACAAAAGCACACTATGTGGCATCAGGTGGGGTCCTAATACCAGTCACACAGGAAGTGAAAGGGGAGTGATATAGATACTTTCTTTAAACTGTCGGGTTTTATCTGTTAAAAACTGAAAGCTAAATAATAAGGGGTTTATAGAATGGTGTTCTGAGAGGTAAGATATTTTAAAACAGAAATAAATCTATAACTCAAAAATGAGTCTTTCTTTTAGTATGCAATTTAAGTTGTATCACAAAAACATTAGAAAGGCATGTTTTAAGGGAGCTGTCCCTAGTCATAAAATTGTGTAGTGATGTAGGGTCCCTGTGGTTCACCTGTTAGGTGTGGTGTTGTGTTCTGGCCGTGTGAAGTTGATGCTTTTTGTATGGGGGTCCACAGAGAGTGTCAGTTTGGCTCTGGCGGTTCTGTGGGCTGTGCTCCAAGGGCAGGTAGCTCACCAACATCCTTTGTCAAGCTCCTGGGTATAAAGAGCTGATTGCCTTGGTCATGGGGTTGGAGGACTCCCACTGACCTTCAGTTAACTAGAGTGGCTGTGGTGAGGGAACATAATTGGGTCCTCTAAAATGATCCTAAACTCTAAAAAGTATATACACCTGTATGAACTTAAGGTCAAAACCTAGGTATTTTGGTTCTACAAATTGCTTCCCGGTTTTCTTTTTTTTGTTTTTTTTTTTCCCAAAAACAAAATTCAAATGAGCTTGCATCAATTGGTTTCAGCGTAGCTCCTTTGCAGTTTGTGCAAAGATTGCTGTACTACTACTGTTTCACAAATCTTACAAATTTGTTTGATTTAAAATTTGTCTAAAACTTAAAAAACACTTAAGATAAAAGCCAAGAAGATGACTTTATCCATGTCTACATTTTCTTATATAAGACTTTTAGGAACAAGTCTACTGTTCTTTTAACTTGTTGGTTTTAAATGTACTATATTTCTTGGGTGTGGTGATGACTGGGGTTTATTGTAAACTTCTTGTTTCTTGTGTAAACAACTAAAGAAGTTCTCAGAAATTGAGACGCAGTATTTCGACTGTCTCCTTGCTCAATCTACAGAGTCACTGTGGTTTAATGTTACTTCAGAGACATGCTTTTGAATACAGCTTCCCACTCAAAGCCCTCAATTTACTACAGTAATATAGATGTTGAAATGGACATTTCCTTTGATTGCATCTTATTACAATGCCTCTGAAATCTAAAAAAAAAATGTTAAGATGTAGTTAACAAAATAAATCCATACATTTTCACATGTGCATCCATTAACTATATATATCTCAAAAGTTTTGAAATAAATCTGTTTTAGCAAACATGTATTAACATTTTTAAAATATTATATCTAGTATTACACAAAGTTAAAGAAATATTGAATTCCTTACCATTAACTTAGTGTTGAATAATAGAAATGCAAAAATCAAGATAAATATATATTTGTGGAATATGTGTAGAAACCTTTGCATTTCTTCACTATCTAGACAGTTAATGGACCAGTACTGTGTTGACATTACGTGTGACTGCACATGCGTGGCTGCTTTAGACAGTTGGCTGCTTATTCAAGATGTCTCAGTCCTGAAGAAGGCATTAGACAAGCATGTATCTATCTGAGAATGTTGCTAATGTCTATACAGTATGTAAGAAAATGGATTTTAAAGCCTTGGTTATCCCTCTTGAATACAATCATGCAAACAAAGTTTACTTGGGCTACCACATACCGAAAACATGCATGGCAGTAGGATTTTCATATAACTCTGCATATTTGCAAATTATGAAAGTATTTACAGCGCTGAGTGTATTATGCTTAGGGTGTCGGTTTTTTGGTTTTTATTAATTTCATGTTTCGGTGCTTATTTTTAGTTATTTTCCAGTTTTATGTACATGCACATTCTTCTGGGGTTTTTGTGTGTAGGCATTTTTTTAACATTTCGCCACAATTACCAATTCTGTTTTAAATCCTCCATATCTTAACTTTAATACAGCTTTAAATCCTGATAACATTCCTAATTGTAATTGTTTTAAATCTTGCAAGCGGAGTCTCCAATAGAAATGTAGGAATGTGCTGCCACTCAGTAGTTGGGGTGGGTTTAAAGTACTCAGAACGAATTAATGATAGATACAAGTCAGGAAGGCGGGACATTGCCCAGCTGCACTGAAAAAGGGGTGGTCAACGTGAATTACTCAATAATGGAACAGCAAATAAAGCATGTCTGAGAAAATGACACTTATTATTGACAAGTGCTTACTGATAAAACACTTCACACAGACACTCAAGCCCTGCTCTAAAACTCTTTCAGTGGACTACTATGATTATTTTAGACAAAAAAGGTAAATTAATAAATAAATAAATACGTTTATTTAACAGTTTTAGTATAACAGTGATAGTGGCATTGATGGGGGGTGTAATAAGAGAACTTCCTCTGGTCTTGATCTTCACGTCACAGCAATGCTACAATCCCTTACTGAAATACCTCATTTAAATATTAAATATTAAAATATTTTAAAAGCGCACATCTTCTACACCAAAGAGGTTCAAACCCAGGCTCAGGGTGGTGCTCTGACTTCCGTTCCTTTGATTTCTCAATGGACTGTCTGGCAGCTTCACTGCCATTGGCATATTGTGTTTTACCAACAAGGTGCAAATTATATATGTTGAGACTGTTCAGATTTAGTTAGTGTTTAAACACAATGTAACATCAAGACACATAATGTACCTTGTGGCCAGACCTGTGCACTTCAGTATTTGTTTTCAATTCAATTCAATTCAATTCAATTCTTTATTTAGCCAGGTAAGTCAGTTGAGAACACATTCTCATTTTGAATAAAGACCTGGACAAGAGGCTCAGAAAACTACAGCAGCTTTCATAAAAATGACAGGCAAGCAAGACAGATTGTACCCTACAGTACAAACAAATATCACAGTACAACAGGTGGCAATGAGCTATCGGCTGAAGTACTGTAAAACGTTGCCCCTGTAGAAAACGTTTGACACCCTGCTATACAGTATATGGTATTGTGCATTGTTAGCATGCAGCCTGACAGTGACCCATATGAGGGGTGTGTGTGTGTGTGTGTGTGTCTGTGACACATTTTGTAGAGAAACTAAGATAGCTTTTGAAGCAGTTTATTAGTATTTGTGACATTAGCATTGGAAGGAACAGTGTACATCATATTTGTTGATTATTTAGTACCTGTAAGCCAGTTTGTGTTTATCTACTGCCCAGCAATGTTAGCACAAGTGCAGCTACAATGATATGCAATGGTATGATAATCGATTGCAGTCCATGCAAGTGTGTCACTGTATCAGTGGTTTAATTGCAACAGTCATTTCCACGTGGCTTTTTAAATAAAACAAAATAAACTACTTCCTTTCCTCCTGACTTTGTTTTTTATACAACTTAAGTACAGATACCACTGAAATAACTAATTGTCTAGTGTTTTACAAGCTTTCTGCTTTATTCATTCTTGCCAGATACCAGGTGCTGCTGATCCCTAAGATGTAAATATATGAAAAAGTCCAATGCAAATATGTGGTTTATCATTGCCCCTACAGTTGAAGCCTTTCATGCAAAGACCATGACAACACATTGTGTTAGGCAGTGAATAGCAGATGAGGCAGGTGTTTTCCTTTTTTGGTCTTTTTTTTGTCATGTAGCAATACCTGTATTAGTATTAATTTGATCTTAATTCTTTCCCTTTTTCTTTGTTTATTTTTTATAGATAGACAAAATGTGTTTTTTTTATCAGTGCTTTATCATTCTTTATTGTCTAAAAGTAGGGGTAGAACAGATACTAATTTGAGAAAAATAGTCAAATAGACTGGTCACCATTTAAAAAACAAATACCAGTATAATAAATCATGTCTGGTGCTCTATTTGTGTTAGTGTTTTGTATATATTTTTAAAACTATTAATGTTATTTATTAATGTTCTATAAAGTCAACTGCACTTCCGTCCATCTGAAACCGTATGCTTTACACTTCACAATCACGTGACATGTGACTAGTCAGCTACCAGGTCAACAGTCACTTTTCTAGTAGTCCATTCAGTGTTTCCTCTATCTGAAAGTGAATTATTTCACAAACATACTTCTGTGTTGAGGCACCTTGTAATGTGTTCAAATTAAATAGCAGCACAGATAGTGCAGTTCACTATGAACAAAATAAGTAGTCTTAGTCAAGCTTAGATTCTTTCTAAAGGATTAAATACTTTGTAGTAGATGTACCAAGATGGGCCAGCCGCAGTGCAAACATACCGCAATTTGCATTTTCGTTATGACAATTCGCAAATACATTTTGTTGTATATACTAAGAGAAAATATGTTAATGAAAAAGACGCAATATACTAATTTAAATATTTGTTGCTTCTTCTTAGTGAGATCTTTTGCATTGCGAGAGTCGTGCGACATTGAAACTTGGCCTACTTAGTAGACTAGACAATTAACTAAAAATAGATCATGGTCCAATACAGATGCTCAGAATTAGCTGGAGGGGTTAGTGGCACATGTGTGCAGTCTATTGCTCCCATAAAGTTGGGGGAAACCAGAAATGTCAGAAACTTGTTTTCAAGGCTCATAAGTACACCCTGACTTTAGTGAAAATTAGGTACTTGGGTGTTCACCTCAAAAACGCATTGAGCACAACTGGCAATGCACAAGAAAAAAACGGACTGGGAAATTCCAGCAAGAATTGTGACTGTTTAAAACATGCTTTCAAAAGTTCTTAACAAATTGATGTAATTGTACTGTCGCAATTGCCAGCAGCTTTAGTACATCTAATTATAATATTTGAGAACCCTCATTTGCACTATCTCCACCCCATTTTTTGTGAATCATATTGACCCGTTGCAATTTCAAACAAATTGAAACAACCTTGAATTGATGAAATAGTATTTCTTTGCATAGCTTTTACTCTTTTATGTTAAATGTTAGACATTAATGTAAACTCTCATTATAAGACACATTTAATTGCATCATAATGTTATTTGACATCTTTGTTACACATAAATACATATTGTATTGTACCTTAAAGAGTAAGTAGCGGGGTTCCGAAAAATATAGCATTATACGTCCCCGCGTTTTGCTACAACTGTTTAAATATCGTACCTGTAATTTTTCTTTTCATTATTAACTTTTTACACTTATAACTTTAAGGTCTGTTTCAAAGCTTTTTTCAAAATGTCCGCTCTAGTACACTGGGGTTTGAGATGTGTCCTCTAAATCACTGCATGAAAAAAAAAAAAAACATAACAAGTGCTCTGGTTTTTCTGTACCGTACCACATCATGGATTGTTATTGCTGTGTTACCTGTTTCACAATGTGGGCAATATTCCTTACACTATCAGTGCACTAGAGCAGACTTTTCAAGATTTCCATTACATGAGAGTAGATGTTAAAACTTCATGCTGATTTGAACTTGGCTCTCGCCAAGATAAGCACCAACTAAGACGTAGCTTCACAGTAAACTAATGTGATCCATATGTGTCTCCATCCATTTGCGCTTCCTTCCATATGATGATGTAGATATCCTTCTGTCTGGTGTTGATGGCTGAAGTGTAATGCTGGCTCCAGGGATCAGCTTATTTTGCCTCCCTAGCGCATCAGCACACACAACGGCTGTGATGCTGGCTCCGGGGATCAACCATAGTCGCGGTCTCCCAGCGCATCAGCATGACAACCGTCTGGATTGAGCTAAGTAGGGTACATCTCTGGGGTCTTCAAGTGGGCACCTTCCATCCTCGGTGTTTCGTCGACTAGCCCACGACACCTCAAGAGGGCTCGGCGGTGATTCTGGCGTCCCAGCATCACCCCCTCCGTCCCCCACTCAACTCAGCCCAGCTTACTTACCTGTATATCAGCCTTTCTTTCTTTCTATTGTGCTTGAGATCCCCAGCCAGAATCTTTCCGTCTCAACCACAGCCAGTTGCTGCTCCTCTCTGCTGCTTCAGATAAGTTCTTCACTGTGCGACTCAACTCTTGGCCATTGAATCCGACATCTCTGAGAAACCGGGTTGTAGAGTGTGCCACAAATCCTCGACATCCCACTTCCACTGGGTAAACCCAGACTCTCCATCCTCGCTGTTCGCTTCAGTGGCTAGTTGAGCATACCGCAGTTTCTTCCTCTCATACGCCTCATCTACAGCATCCTCCCATGGCACTGTTAACTCCACCAGGTGAACAAGGCGTGCTGATCCAGACCACAAGACAATATCTGGTCGAAGGTTTGTGGTGGCAATCTCAGGTGGAAAAATAAGCCGTTGACCAACATCCGCCAGCATTTTCCAGTCTCTAGCAGCTTCCAGTTGTCCTGGGCGAGGATTGGTTTTAACACCTTTTATAGTATATACTGCCTAAAGTCACCGTCCTTTGAAGTGGGCACAACATTCATCTACTGTAACATTTGGTCCTGGGTTGTAAAGGAAAGGCAACATTTCTATCCAGTTATCCCACACTTCCCTGATAGCAGCTAATTTGTCTCTTTCACGTCAATCACGATTATCAAAGTGAATCTCTCTAACAATGATGTGAAATGTTTGCAGTGACACAGTGGCTGGAAATATAGCGCTACCCGTTTCTGTATTCCACAAACTAGCAGTTGTTTAAAACTCCAGCTACAAAAGTAACCCAATGCATGCATGCGTATCAACTAGGGCTGTCAATTAATCGCATAACGTAATTAATTTCCTGCTGCACCATTTTAATACACTCGATTGCATGTGTGACAGAAATACAATGATTCTTAGTTGTAAATCTTCCTCCCGACCTGTGAGGGAACTAAGCAGCGAGAACAGAGTTCCTTGGACGGGCTGGCCTGACAGTTCTTTCCCAGGGTTCAAGCGAAGTCGGCCAGCCAGGAAGGGGGCGAGACTCTGTTGCAAGAACGCATTGACCCGGAAGGGAAACGACTTGGCAGCCACAGATTGGAGAGACGGTTGCACTCGTTTACAAAGGGGTCATGTGTGACAGCATAAAAGGGTACATAGAATCGTAATTTGTGTAAATAAACTGAGAAGGACCCTGTTCCTAATCATAAAAACTACTGTGAGTGTTTTGTTTGTTTTGTCTTGTCTTTTCTTAAACATTACCAGACAGCTAACACAGTTCCAGAGTTGTTGCCTAGAGCCAGCACTAAGCCGGAATGACACTTCACCAACAATAACCTGGTCACTAAATAACCTGTATCACCCACCACGAGCACTACTGCATGCACCCAGGACTGCTGACTGTGTATGTATTATTGTGGGGCGGATATTATTTACCCTGTGCAGTACACATTGTTGTGTATTGCTGGGGGAATTATTGTTTTGGTCACCAGACCTGGAATAAAAATAAACCCCACTTTTTCAAACTGGATTACAAGGCTGTGTCTGTTTAATTACCACACTGCATCACTCCTGCACCTGTTCCCACTGAGTCACTTTGTCACAGTCATCGTTTGTATATAAACTCAGTCACGGAACACGCATCATGTAACAAAGCACTCAAACTGAAGAACTTTGACAGTTCATTGGATAGAATCTTAGGATACAGTCTACTGTCAAAGTGAGTTCAAGTATTGGAGAAGTGCATCTAGACTGCTGTACCACCTGTGTGCTGCTAAACATGCTTTCACTTCTCAAAATATGCTTTAGTAGTTCTTCTGCTACAACAACAACAATACAACAACAAATGAAACAGAGTACTCCTTTAGAAATTCAGGATCGCTGCAAACCCATGGATCAGGCTAAGTACGATACTATAACCAGTATATAAAATATGTAAACAGGGTTTTATGCTGGGTTGCTTTTCGGTTAATAATAATAATAATAATAATAATAATAATAATAATAATAATAATAATAATAATAATAACTAGAACTGCCAGGCAGTTTTACGGCTTCCAAGCTCAGTACCAGTTCGAGATTTTGGCAAGCTGTAGCATTGCAGCACAAGTGTCAGCAACAGATCAGTTTTATGGAGCAGTTTCAATTCAAAATACTGCATTAGTTCATTATCTCATGATACTTTATAACTTTAAACACCACAGTAACCATGACCCTATCTACACACTGTAAGGAATTATAAGCTAATTTTACATGTAACCTTAATTAGAGGTCAAAAGTCACAATCAAGGTAATTTTTGAATAGAGCATATATGGGTTCTTAAATGTGTTGTATAGTAATCATAACACTGTGTGCACTTTGTAAGGCTTTCTTATGTTCTTATGTTCTTATAAGCTAGTTTGACCGAAGATTTTGAAAGGTTTTTATAGAAATGCATCAGGCGGCCATCTTAGTTTACGCACAAACACAATTTTTGAAAATGTCAATTGTATTGACACAGGGATGATGCTTGTTAGCTTTGAAGTTAATCAACTAAACCGTATTCAACTGAAGTGGTTTTAAATTTAAGAACGAAACGTACACCTGGCCGCCATCTGTTTTTTACGAAAGAACACCATTTTGCCATATTTGAATTCCATTGTCCCCAGGATGACCCCTACCAAGTTAGGAGTTAGGTGGTTAAATGGTTTGCAAACAGAAGCAGTTTGATGTTTGGGCGCATTTTGGTGAATTTGGTGGCAGCCATTTTGATAGTAAAATTTATCACAGCAACTTCTGCCCTATGCAAAGTTTCAGATCAATCGGTTCACTAGTTCCCAAAAAGAAAATTTTGAAAGGTTTTTCCAAAAAATGCGTCAGGCCGTCACCTTGGTTGACGCAGGAGCACAATTTTTTGCATCTGAACTGTAATCTACACAGGATGATACCTGCCAAGTTTCATGATGATTGGTTACACCGCGTGCGAACAGGAGCAGTGTGGAAGGGTGATGGGCAATTCACTGACACAGACACAAAACTTTATTTGTAACAACGCTCAGGCGCACTGATTTATTTTTACCCACAGTGGGTGCTGTTGTCTGTGGCCTGAATACTGGCAACAGTAAACAGGACCACAGGGTTACCAATACTGGTATACAGTCCAGTGCACATACAAGTTCTCAAAAATAATAATGAAAACAAAAGGCGAAATAAAAGGGATAATAAAACATAGTAATAAAACTACAAAATAAAGGTGCTGCACTCGGCAGTGTCACCCTGACTGTCGCTATCTGCACGGCCCGGGTCTCCGGCCTATGCTCATCTGTTCCCTCAACCTGTGGATACTATTCAGGGTTCTGCCAAGTTTTCCCCGCTACTAAAAATTCCTTTTCTTTTGAATTATTTTGTTGTTGTGCTCGGTCCGGCAGCAGAGCTTTTATAGGGTGAGCAATCCCCCAAGGCCCGCCTCTCAGGCGCTCAGAGAGAGGGAAAGCCAACACACCCCTTCCCCCACCTCTCCGTGTCGCTGCCATGACTGACAGGCAGATCTTACGAGGCTGCTGCCCCCTTCCTGCAGTACCACGCATGCACCTGATAGTCAGCACAGATCTCCCCTGTTACAAGGAGTTTAAGGTTTTGGGAGGAAAAGCCACAACAATAACAAAACAAAAATAAAAAAATAAATCTTTACAATAACAATAGGCTTCCCAAGCTAGCATCTTGGTTGATGCAGAAGCACTACTTTTTTGCATCTGAACTGTAATCTTCACGGAATGATAGCTGCCAAGTTTCATGTTGATTGGTTACACAGTGTGCGAACAGGAGCAGTTTAAAGTTTTGGGAAGAAAAATAAAATAAAATCCTTACAATAACAATAGGCTGGGAAGCCTAATAATAACTAGAGTTGCCAGCAACATTATGGCTTCCTGTACCAGTAACAGTACCAGTACCAAACACTTTAGCAAATAGTACAGAATGCCATTTTTATATAGTAAGCATAACCCTATCTGCACTCTATAATTAATTATAAGTCAGTTTTACATTTGACCTTTAGGAGAGGTCAAAGGTCACGGGCAATGACATTTTTTGATAGTGCATATATGGGTTACTATATGTGTTCCATAGTAAACATGACCCTATCTGCATTCTAAAAGGAGTTATTAGCCAGTTTTGTATGATGATGATGTCATCCAACGTGGCCGCCATGCTTTTTATTGTAGCAACTTCCCTTGACCAAATCTTAAAGACAACCATACTAGGATCGTGTGTGCCAATTTTTGGTTCAATCGGACTAGTGGTTTGGGAGAAGAAGATCTTTATAGTTTGTGATTATGACGTCTGTACCGTGCGATTTTGACGTCATGCAGCATGGCCGCCATACCACACAACCTATCAGCTTCTTACGAACACCAGTTAATCTTGGACTATCCCTCAACAACTGTACCAACTTTCAGCACTCTGCAATAAGTGGGTTTCGAAAGACGAATTTTTACATTTAGGCAAAATGTTTTTTTTCAATCCAATATGGCGGCCAAACCATGTGACCTACGACATACAGTACTGTGCAAAAGTTTTAGGCAGGTGTGAAAAAATGCTGTAAAGTAAGAATGCTTTCAAAAATAGACATGTTAATAGATTATATTTATCAATTAACTAAATGCAAAGTGAGTGAACAGAAGAACAATCTAAATCAAATCCATATTTGGTGTGACAACTCTTTGCCTTCAAAACAGCATCAATTCTTCTAGGTACACTTGCACAAAGTCAGGGATTTTGTAGGCATATAGTCAGGTATATGATTAAACAATTATACCAAACAGGTGCTAATGATCATCAATTCAATATGTAGGTTGAAACACAATCATTAACTGAAACAGAAACAGCTGTGTAGGAGGAATAAAACTGGGTGAGGAACAGCCAAACTCAGCTAACAAGGTGAGGTTGCTGAAGACAGTTTACTGTCAAAAGTCATACACCATGGCAAGACTGAGCACAGCAACAAGACACAAGGTAGTTATACTGCATCAGCAAGGTCTCTCCCAGGCAGAAATTTCAAGGCAGACAGGGGTTTCCAGATGTGCTGTCCATGCTCTTTGAAGAAGCACAAAGAAACGGGCAACGTTGAGGACCGTGAAGCGCGGTGGTCGGCCAAGGAAACTTACTGCAGCAGATGAAAGGCGCATCATGCTTACTTCCCTTCACAATCGGAAGATGTCCAGCAGTGCCATCAGCTCAGAATTGGCAGAAAACAGTGGGACCCTGGTACACCCATCTACTGTCCGGAGAAGTCTGGTCAGAAGTGGCCTTCATGGAAGACTTGCGGCCAAAAGCCATACCTCCGGCGTGGAAACAAGGCCAAGCGACTCAACTATGCACGAAAACACAGGAACTGGGGTGCAGAAAAATGGCAGCAGGTGCTCTGGGTGATGAGTCAAAATTTGAAATATTTGGCTGTAGCAGAAGGCAGTTTGTTCGCGAAGGGCTGGAGGCGTACACAAATGAGTGTCTGCAGGCAACAGTGAAGCATGGTGAAGGTTCCTTGCAAGCTTGGGGCTGCATTTCTGCAAATGGAGTTGGGGATTTGGTCAGAATTAATGGTCTCCTCAATGCTGAGAAGTACAGGCAGATACTTATCCATCATGCAATACCATCAGGGAGGCATCTGATTGGCCCCAAATTTATTCTGCAGCATGACAACGACCCCAAACATACAGCGAAAGTCATTAAGAACTATCTTCAGCGTAAGAAGAACAAGGAGTCCTGGAAGTGATGGTATGGCCCCACAGAGCCCTGATCTCAACATCATCGAGTCTGTCTGGGATTACATGAAGAGAGAGAAGCAACTGAGGCTGCCTAAATCCACAGAAGAACTGTGGTTAGTTCTCCAAGATGTTTGGGCCAACCTACCTGCCGAGTTCCTTCAAAAACTGTGTGCAAGTGTACCTAGAAGAATTGATGCTGTTTTGAAGGCAAACGGTGGTCACACCAAATATTGATTTGATGTAGATTTTTCTTCTGTTCACTCACTTTGCATTTTGTTAATTGATAAATATAAACTATTAACATGTCTATTTGAAAGCGTTCTTACTTTACAGCATTTTTTCACACCTGCCTAAAACTTTTGCACAGTACTGTCTGTCAATTAACATTTACCAACTCCCCATAAGCATCTACCATCCTACCGAATTTCCTCAGATTTCGAGCAAGTCTTGGCGTAAAGATAAGAATAATCCCAGCAATAAGAATAGTCCTCACCGGCCGTATGGGCCTGGAAGCCTAATAATAGCATCAGTAATTCTGATGTGAGTGGTTCTTATTGCAATTTCTCAGATCCTGTCTTTTTATTTTTGGTAAGTCTGTGTTAAGGTGATTTCACCTGCGTTTAGGAGCTGCTCTTCAGTACAAGTTAACTGCTATAGATATACTGTATGTACCATAGGCTAGATCAACTAAAGTTACTATATAGAACAAATAGTGTTTAGCACTTTGGATCACGTTTCCTTTTGTTTTGGTAGAAAAACACTGCAGTGCACCAGATGGTGCTGCACTTCCTAATATAAAGACACTAAGCTTACATTAAATAATGTATGTCTATGGCAGCTCCTGAACTCAGTTAATGAACCTTAACAAAAAACACCACAATATCTGAGTAACTGCAATAAGAACCTCTGAGAATGACAGCAAACTGTTAACAATGTTAGGAGACACTAAATGTATTTGAATATACTTACTTTAAATTTGAGCACCCAATAAGCATACCATATTGGCAACAATAATGTCAGTATTTAAATACAGACACAGCTAACAGATTTGCATTAAACAGGGGTGTAACAGGGCGAGGTGCCCTGTACATTGTTTTGTTTATTTATTTTAGATCGGGGTCTCCTCCTCCGCCCCTGTGTTTATTTTGTATTGTTTATTTATTTTTATTGTATTATTTTAGATGACGGCGAGCGCCGTATAATTTGTTTAGTGACGGCGTTGCCGTTTGTTTGTTTATGTTTTGTTTAGTTACGTGGATGGGAAGCCCCATCCACGTAGTAATAATAAACTTCGTGCAGATTGTGGCGAGGGGTAATAGAATAATTAATTGCAAGTTAGTTAAACCCTCGGCCACAATATAAAAGGCTGCAGCTCTCTAGCTCGCGGTGGGTGTTGGAAGGAGAGAGTGAGCGAGAGGAGTGAGACGAAACTAAAACGAAACTAAAGCGTAAAGGATCAGTGACGGCTATCTGCCCAGCCTGACCTGTATGGTTTATTTATTATTTATTGTTTATTTTGTGTGCGAGATTTGTTTTGTTTAACCGTTTATTTTGCTCTGTGAGCGTGTTTTTGTTCAAATATTTTATTTCTTTTGTGATTTAAAAATAATAAAAAGCGGCACAAGCGCCTGTTGAACTGCAGTACTTGCCTGGTGTCAGTGATCCTTCCTGCTTCTGCTTGGCGTCACCGTTCAGTCACCCTGTCACACGTGGTGGCAGCGGTGGGATCACCAGCGCCTCCTAGGCGCAGGCAGAAGAGGGTACTGCAGTTTTTCGTTATTTTTTATTACTTGTGGAGAAAGGAGAGTGAGGAGGAAGAAGGGAGGAAGGAGAATGGGAGGAAGAAGGTGGAAGCGCTGCAGACAGCAGCAGCTGCAACAGCAGGCACAGGAGGAGATCAGCTGGGAAGCCCTCCTCCACAGCATAAGCCACACATACTGTTGCTGTATCTGTGGGGAGCGGGGCATTTTCCAGTTAATTGCCCCCTCCCTGAAGAGCGGAATTACACGGACCTGGAGAGGGAGTCGGTGCGTCCACAGCCCACGAGGGAGGAGACTGGCGTCCACAGCCCACGAGGGAGGAGTCGGTCGTCCACAGCCCAAGAGGGAGGAGGCGGCGTCCACAGCCCAAGAGGGAGGAGCGGTGCGTCCACAGCCCAAGAGGGGGAGGCCGAATGTCCACAGCCCAAGAGGGAGGAGCCAGTGCGTCCACAGCCCAAAGGGGAAGGCCGAACATCCACAGCCCAGGTACCTGCCAGCAGAGTGTGAATACCTGCTGGTTCCGCCTCCACTGCCCTGGGAGGACTGTGTGTCACTCCCACCTCCGCCAGCAGAGGGAGAGTTCCTGCTGGTTCCACCTCCACCGCCCTGGGAGGACTGTGTGTCGCTCCCACCTCCGCCAGCAGAGGGTGAGTTCCTGCTGGTGTCACCTCCACCTCCATGGGAGGACGACGTGTCGCTCCCACCACCACCAGCAGAGGGAGCATGCCTGCTGGTTCCGCCTCCGTCGCCGCCACCAGCAGAGGGAGCATGCCTGCTGGTTTCATGGCTGCAGCCTGAAGGGGAGGAGCCCCTGCCGCCTTCGCAGCCTGAAGGGGAGGAGCCCCTGCCGCCGCAGCCTGAAGGGGAGGAGCCCCTGCCGCCGCAGCCTGAAGGGGAGGAGCCCCTGCCGCCGCAGCCTGAAGGGGAGGAGCCCCTGCCGCCCGCAGCCTGAAGGGGAGGAGCCCCTGCCGCCTTCGCAGCCTGAAGGGAGGAGCCCCTGCCGCCGCAGCCTGAAGGGAGGAGCCCCTGCCGCCCGCAGCCTGAAGGGGAGGAGCCCCTGCCGCCTTGCAGCCTGAAGGGAGGAGCCCCTGCCGCCTCGCAGCCTGAAGGGAGGAGCCCCTGCCGCCTGGCCGCCAGAAGGGAGGAGCTGCCTCTGCCACCACCTCCACCACCTGAGGGAGAGGAGCAGGAGCTGCCTCTGCCTCCACCACCCGAGGGAGAGGAGCAGGAGCTGCCTCTGCCTCCACCACCCGAGGGAGAGGAGCAGGAGCTGCCTCTGCCTCCACCACCACCCGAGGGAGAGGAGCAGGAGCTGCCTCTGCCTCCACCACCACCCGAGGGAGAGGAGCAGGAGCTGCCTCTGCCTCCACCACCCCACCTGAGGGAGAGGAGCAGGAGCTGCCTCTGCCTCCACCACCTGAGGGAGAGGAGCAGGAGCTGCCTCTGCCTCCACCACCCCAAGGATGCCAGCCTCGCACCGCCCAAGGATGCCAGCCTCGCACCGCCCAAGGATGCCAGCCTCGCACCGCCCAAGGATGCCAGCCTCGCACCGCCCAAGGATGCCAGCCTCACACCGCCCAGGGATGCTACGCCCGCTCCACTCAGGGATGCCACGCCTGGATCGCCTGGGGCTGCCTGTGGCTCCGCGCCGCCTGGGGCTGCCTGCTGCTCCGCATCGCCTGGGGCTGCCTGCTGCTCCGCATCGCCTGGGGCTGCCTGCTGCTCCGCATCGCCTGGGGCTGCCTGCTGCTCCGCATCGCCTGGGGCTGCCTGCTGCTCCGCATCGCCTGGGGCTGCCTGCTGCTCCGCATCGCCTGGGGCTGCCTGTTGCTCCGCATCGCCTGGGGCTGCCTTTTGCTCCATACAGGATACAGGGTACGAGGGAGAAGTGGAGCTCCCGCTGCCGCCTCTATGGCCAGGGGCTCCCCTCCCGAGTTCACCTCCCGAGGGTCCGCTGCTGCCGCCGTCGCCTCCCGAGGGTCCGCTGCTGCCGCCGTCGCCTCCCGAGGGTCCGCTGCTGCCGCCGTCGCCTCCCGAGGGTCCGCTGCTGCCGCCGTCGCCTCCCGAGGGTCCGCTGCTGCCGCCGTCGCCTCCCGAGGGTCCGCTGCCACCGTTGCCTGGGGTCACTGCAGGCTTCGCTTTGCTTGGGGTCGCTACACTGTGGCCGGAGCTCCATGAAGGGAGCTGCCGGACATGAAGAAAGGGGGAGGTGAGGAGACCACCTCCACCACAGCCCGACCACCACCCCTGTGCCATAGCCCGGCGCCTGGAGGTTGGTTCCCTCAACCTGGGCTCCCAGACACCCAGGCTGCATGTCTGGACCTCTGGTCGCTGGGCCTGACTCCCAGGTCGCAGCACCACCAGGCACAGGAGGTCGCCTGGTCTCCTGCTCCGCTCCCCTGGTTGCCCAGGCGTCGCTCCACAGTTGCCTGGGCTCGCACCTCTGCCTGGGGCTGCAGCCGACTGCTCGCCTGCCTGCGCTCCTGATGCCCCATCCACTACGCCTGGGTCCCCTGTCGCCGGGTCTCGGTCCCGCCGGGAAGGCGCCGGACTATGGACTAACCCTCCCTCAAGGATGGGAGAGGAAGGACAATAGGGGACTTGAGGGAGGGTGGATGGCTTTCAAAGGGGGAGGTCAGGAGACCAGCTCCCCAGCCGCACTTTCGCGGCAGGATAGGGTGTGGCAGGAGCCCGGAAGAGGGAGCTGCCGGCCACAAAGAGTTGGGGGTGCCAGAGATTCCACCATGGCCACCCCAGAAACAACTTGCTTCCCCTCTTCCGGGACTTTGAGACTGAGGGGGAGGTGGCCGTTAGGGCCATGTGTGCGTTGCACAAGGGGATATGTAACAGGGCGAGGTGCCCTGTACATTGTTTTGTTTATTTATTTTAGATCGGGGTCTCCTCCTCCGCCCCTGTGTTTATTTTGTATTGTTTATTTATTTTTATTGTATTATTTTAGATGACGGCGCCGTATAATTTGTTTAGTGACGGCGTTGCCGTTTGTTTGTTTATGTTTTGTTTAGTTACGTGGATGGGAAGCCCCATCCACGTAGTAATTAATAAACTCGTGCAGATTGTGGCCGAGGGGTAATAGAATAATTAATTGCAAGTTAGTTAAACCCCTCGGCCACAATATAAAAAGGCTGCAGCTCTCTAGCTCGCGGTGGGTGTTGGAAGGAGAGAGTGAGCGAGAGGAGTGAGACGAAACTAAAACGAAACTAAAACGTAAAGGATCAGTGACGGCTATCTGCCCAGCCTGACCTGTATGGTTTATTTATTATTTATTGTTTATTTTGTGTGCGAGATTTGTTTTTGTTTAACCGTTTATTTTGCTCTGTGAGCGTGTTTTTGTTCAAATATTTTATTTCTTTTTGTGATTTAAAAATAATAAAAACGGCACAAGCGCCTGTTGAACTGCAGTACTTGCCTGGTGTCAGTGATCCTTCCTGCTTCTGCTTGACGTCACCGCTCAGTCACCCTGTCACACGTGGTGGCAGCGGTGGGATCACCAGCGCCTCCTAGACGCAGGCAGAAGAGGGTACTGCAGTTTTTTCGTTATTTTTTTTATTACTTGTGGAGAAAGGAGAGTGAGGAGGAAGAAGGGGAGGAAGGAGAATGGGAGGAAGAAGGTGGAAGCGCTGCAGACAGCAGCAGCTGCAACAGCAGGCACAGGAGGAGATCAGCTGGGAAGCCCTCCTCCACAGCATAAGCCACACATACTGTTGCTGTATCTGTGGGGAGCGGGGGCATTTTCCAGTTAATTGCCCCCTCCCTGAAGAGCGGAATTACACGGACCTGGAGAGGGAGTCGGTGCGTCCACAGCCCACGAGGGAGGAGACTGAGCGTCCACAGCCCACGAGGGAGGAGTCGGTGCGTCCACAGCCCAAGAGGGAGGAGGCCGGCGTCCACAGCCCAAGAGGGAGGAGCAGTGCGTCCACAGCCCAAGAGGGGGAGGCCGAATGTCCACAGCCCAAGAGGGAGGAGCCAGTGCGTCCACAGCCCAAAAGGGGAAGGCCGAACATCCACAGCCCAGGTACCTGCCAGCAGAGTGTGAATACCTGCTGGTTCCGCCTCCACTGCCCTGGGAGGACTGTGTGTCACTCCCACCTCCGCCAGCAGAGGGAGAGTTCCTGCTGGTTCCACCTCCACCGCCCTGGGAGGACTGTGTGTCGCTCCCACCTCCGCCAGCAGAGGGTGAGTTCCTGCTGGTGTCACCTCCACCTCCATGGGAGGACGACGTGTCGCTCCCACCACCACCAGCAGAGGGAGCATGCCTGCTGGTTCCGCCTCCGTCGCCGCCACCAGCAGAGGGAGCATGCCTGCTGGTTTCATGGCTGCAGCCTGAAGGGGAGGAGCCCCTGCCGCCTCGCAGCCTGAAGGGGAGGAGCCCCTGCCGCCGCAGCCTGAAGGGGAGGAGCCCCTGCCGCCCGCAGCCTGAAGGGGAGGAGCCCCTGCCGCCGCAGCCTGAAGGGGAGGAGCCCCTGCCGCCCGCAGCCTGAAGGGGAGGAGCCCCTGCCGCCGCAGCCTGAAGGGGAGGAGCCCCTGCCGCCGTCGCAGCCTGAAGGGGAGGAGCCCCTGCCGCCTTCGCAGCCTGAAGGGGAGGAGCCCCTGCCGCCTTGGCCGCCAGAAGGGGAGGAGCTGCCTCTGCCACCACCTCCACCACCTGAGGGAGAGGAGCAGGAGCTGCCTCTGCCTCCACCACCCGAGGGAGAGGAGCAGGAGCTGCCTCTGCCTCCACCACCCGAGGGAGAGGAGCAGGAGCTGCCTCTGCCTCCACCACCACCCGAGGGAGAGGAGCAGGAGCTGCCTCTGCCTCCACCACCACCCGAGGGAGAGGAGCAGGAGCTGCCTCTGCCTCCACCACCCCCACCTGAGGGAGAGGAGCAGGAGCTGCCTCTGCCTCCACCACCTGAGGGAGAGGAGCAGGAGCTGCCTCTGCCTCCACCACCGCCAAGGATGCCAGCCTCGCACCGCCCAAGGATGCCAGCCTCGCACCGCCCAAGGATGCCAGCCTCGCACCGCCAAGGATGCCAGCCTCGCACCGCCCAAGGATGCCAGCCTCACACCGCCCAGGGATGCTACGCCCGCTCCACTCAGGGATGCCACGCCTGGATCGCCTGGGGCTGCCTGTGGCTCCGCATCGCCTGGGGCTGCCTGCTGCTCCGCATCGCCTGGGGCTGCCTGCTGCTCCGCATCGCCTGGGGCTGCCTGCTGCTCCGCATCGCCTGGGGCTGCCTGCTGCTCCGCATCGCCTGGGGCTGCCTGCTGCTCCGCATCGCCTGGGGCTGCCTGCTGCTCCGCATCGCCTGGGGCTGCCTTTTGCTCCATACAGGATACAGGGTACGAGGGAGAAGTGGAGCTCCCGCTGCCGCCTCTATGGCCAGGGGCTCCCTCCCGAAGTTCACCTCCCGAGGGTCCGCTGCTGCCGCCGTCGCCTCCCGAGGGTCCGCTGCTGCCGCCGTCGCCTCCCGAGGGTCCGCTGCTGCCGCCGTCGCCTCCCGAGGGTCCGCTGCTGCCGCCGTCGCCTCCCGAGGGTCCGCTGCTGCCGCCGTCGCCTCCCGAGGGTCCGCTGCCACCGTTGCCTGGGGTCACTGCAGGCTTCGCTTTGCTTGGGGTCGCTACACTGTGGCGGAGCTCCATGAAGGGGAGCTGCCGGACATGAAGAAAGGGGGAGGTGAGGAGACCACCTCCACCACAGCCCGACCACCACCCCTGTGCCATAGCCCGGCGCCTGGAGGTTGGTTCCCTCAACCTGGGCTCCCAGACACCCAGGCTGCATGTCTGGACCTCTGGTCGCTGGGCCTGACTCCCAGGTCGCAGCACCACCAGGCACAGGAGGTCGCCTGGTCTCCTGCTCCGCTCCCCTGGTTGCCCAGACGTCGCTCCACAGTTGCCTGGGCTCGCACCTCTGCCTGGGGCTGCAGCCGACTGCTCGCCTGCCTGCGCTCCTGATGCCCCATCCACTACGCCTGGGTCCCCTGTCGCCGGGTCTCGGTCCCGCCGGGAAGGCGCCGGACTATGGACTAACCCTCCCTCAAGGATGGGAGAGGAAGGACAATAGGGGACTTGAGGGAGGGTGGATGGCTTTCAAAGGGGGAGGTCAGGAGACCAGCTCCCCAGCCGCACTTTCGGCAGGATAGGGTGTGGCAGGAGCCCGGAAGAGGGAGCTGCCGGCCACAAAGAGTTGGGGGTGCCAGAGATTCCACCATGGCCACCCCCAGAAACAACTTGCTTCCCCTCTTCCGGGACTTTGAGACTGAGGGGAGGTGGCCGTTAGGGCCATGTGTGCGTTGCACAAGGGGATATGTAACAGGGCGAGGTGCCCTGTACATTGTTTTGTTTATTTATTTTAGATCGGGGTCTCCTCCTCCGCCCCTGTGTTTATTTTGTATTGTTTATTTATTTTTATTGTATTATTTTAGATGACGGCGCCGTATAATTTGTTTAGTGACGGCGTTGCCGTTTGTTTGTTTATGTTTTGTTTAGTTACGTGGATGGGAAGCCCCATCCACGTAGTAATTAATAAACTTCGTGCAGATTGTGGCCGAGGGGTAATAGAATAATTAATTGCAAGTTAGTTAAACCCCTCGGCCACAATATAAAAGGCTGCAGCTCTCTAGCTCGCGGTGGGTGTTGGAAGGAGAGAGTGAGCGAGAGGAGTGAGACGAAACTAAAACGAAACTAAAACGTAAAGGATCAGTGACGGCTATCTGCCCAGCCTGACCTGTATGGTTTATTTATTATTTATTGTTTATTTTGTGTGCGAGATTTGTTTTTGTTTAACCGTTTATTTTGCTCTGTGAGCGTGTTTTTGTTCAAATATTTTATTTCTTTTTGTGATTTAAAAATAATAAAAACGGCACAAGCGCCTGTTGAACTGCAGTACTTGCCTGGTGTCAGTGATCCTTCCTGCTTCTGCTTGACGTCACCGTTCAGTCACCCTGTCACAAGGGGTTATGACAAATAACTATAGTCGTAATAACAGCCCTCCACTTTTGTTTAGTTTTGTATGTGTAATGGGATACAGCATGATGTTAAGTGAAAAAAATCTTCAACTAAGGAAAATGATTTTACACACCTGAATAAATATCCCCCCATTACAATAATCAATTCTAGATGAAACAAAGGCATGCACTAGTCTCTCGGCATCAGATACAGAAATAATTGGTCTAAGTTTGGCTATATTTCTCAAATGGTCAAAAGATACTTTAGTAACTTTCCTAGTGTGCGTCTCAAATGATAGATCAGGATCAAAGATGACCCCCAAACTCTTAATTTCTAGTTTAAGTTTTGATGAGAGACTACAAGGGTCGAGCTCATGTAATTCCACATTTCCTGTTAGTTGGTTCTGTGAACCCACTAGCATAACCTCTGTTTTATTCTGAATTCAACATTAGAACATTCTGTGACATCCAATGCATGTCTGTAAGGCAAGTAGCTAATAACACCAGACAGAAGAAATTCCTGGCTTTAGGGACAAATATAGCTGAGTATCATCAGCATAGCAATGGATGTTCACTCCATGTCTGAGGATAATATCACCTAATGGTAGCATATATAATGAAAACAACAAGGGACCTAGAATGGAGCCCTGTGGAACACCATAGACAACTTCCGATAATGCCAATTTTACCTCCCCAATAGAGCCAAACTGAAACCTATCAGAAAGATAAGATTTGAACCAGGATAGGACAAGGCCAGACAGTCCTACTGTGCTTTTAAGACAGTATCAAAGGCAGCACTTAGATCTAGAAGAATTAAAACTGATGGAAAGCCTAAGTCAGAGCTTATCAGCAGATCATTCACAACTCTGACATGGGCTGTCTCAGTACTGCGTGCAGCACGAAAACCAGACTGAAACTTCTTGAATATACCAATAAGAGTTAGAAATGTTTGTAATTGAATTGCAACAACTCTCTCTAGAACCTTATCTAAGAATGGCAGGTTGGAGATTGGCCTATAGTTATTGAGGACTTTAGGGTCCTGTGGCAGGGCAGGGCCCTGCCTGTAAATAATATTGCTTTGTGGTGATTTGGTGGTGGTTGGCAGGGATGGGGTTAATTTCCTATCCCTACCAAAATACATGTGAGAATTAAATCATTGATGATAATTAGACTCCTTTGTTTGGTGGAGAAGTTTTTGGAGAGTGTTTGTGCTGTGCTGCTGTTGTTATTTTGGAAAATTTTTGTTAGTAGTGAAGGCGAATGCCCAGCCTACGTTTTTTGTATTTTGTTTAAACCTTTTGTTTTGGCCCTTGAGCCGGTTATTTTGTTCCTGTTTATTGTGTTTGTTACTTGTTTTGTTAAACCGTTTTATTTAGCTTTGTGAGCAGAGTTTTTGTTTGTTCAACTTTTTGATTTATTTTTTGTTTATTAAACGGCGCAGCAACGCTTAAACTACAGCTTCCTTGCCTCTGAGTCTACTTCCCAGCCGATATCATCTGGGCCCGCAACGCTACCCTGTCACAGGTCCAAATTGTGTTTCTTAAGCATAGGCTTTACCACAGCTACCTGAAGGCTGAGGGAACTATACCGGAGGAAAGTGAACCATTTGTAATTTTTAAAATGTGAGTATTAATAATACCAAGAACATCTTTTAATAGTTTTGTAGGAACAGGATGAATAGAGCATGTAGTAGCTCTCATATGTTGAACTAGCTCTGTAAGGTAATCAAAGAAAAGTCCCCATAGTAACCTTAATAGGTGTAGTTGGTAAAATTGTGATGGAGTCATCCTTAATAGAAGGTGTCTGTGGAATCTCATTTCTGATGTCTAGTATTTTATATTTAAAGAAATGTAAGAAGTCATTGGAGCTGTGAGAGGAGCCAATGTCAAGGGTAGGACTATTAGGGAAAGGGTTCATTCATTTATATAGGGCAGCAAAAATAAATCTAGGATTATTTTTATTTGTTTCAACTAAATTAGAATAATATGATGATCTAGCCAACGCCACAGCCTTCCTATATTTAACCAGGTGGCCCTTCCATGCGATGTAATGAACATGCAGTTTAGATTCCTGCCATCTCCATTCTATTTTACTACCTTCATATTTCATCTTACGAGTTGTATCATTGAACCACGGTGAGCTTTTTTTAAAAGACACTCTCCGGGTTGTGATTGGCGCTACAGTATCTAAGATACCAGTCAAGGTGGTGTTCTAGGTATTAACCAGCTCACCTACTTATAAGGAGAGAGTGGTAATGAGCTCAAGACATCAGAAAGAATAGCAGCAGTTGAAGAATTAATTACCTGGGATTTAAATCTAGGGTCCACAGTCTTTGTAGATACTGGCAGATTCACCTCAAAAAGAATGGCAAGATGATCAGAAATAGTAAGATCTATGGTTATGACGTTCTTAACAGCTATACCACGAGGACTTACCAGATGTAAAGTATGACCACGATTATGCATAGGACCTTTGACATGCAGGATATAATGTAAGTAATCCAGTAGCCTAAAAAATTCTAAGGAGTTAGAATCAGAATCAGTGTCGACATGAAGGTTAAAACCGCCCAAGAAAAGAATCCTATCATATTTGACTGTCAATATAGATAGCAGATCCCCAAATTCAGTCAGAAATAGTGGGTTTGACCTGGGTGGTCGATAAATAATTACAATATGAACCGGTAATGGACTGTTTAATGTCAAGGTTAACACTTCAAAAGATGAATAAGTTCACTACGGAAAACAGTAGCAAGTCCACCTCCCCGCCCAGCAGAGCGAGCTTTCGGGAAAAAAAAAAAATAGTTAGGTGGAGAAGCCTCAATCAGGGAAACATTGTCATTCGGTCCAAGCCAAGTTTCAATGAATATGAATGTTGTAATCCTGAATAATATCACTAATTAGGAGCCTTATTAGACAGAGACCTGACATTAAATAAACCTACGGCGACTGGATCATTGGCTTAGGTTAGTTTATAGAACCCTGATTGGGAAAACCCCACTATATCTGTGCAATCTATTACAGTTCTCTGCTTCAGTTACAATTTAAGATCAGATTCATTTATTAGATTGGTTCTTCCCAGAGTGTCCACTGTTTTTGGGTGTAATTCAGTTTGCGGCTGCTTATGACTGGAATGAATTTCAAATCAAATTAAAACTAGAGAGTTTTGTTTCGGAATCTGAATTCACTCTTGTCTGATGTATGTGTATGTACTTGTTAATGTGTTATTTATTAATTTATTTTTTTCTGTGTTGTATTTGTTTGCTTTGTGCTGCTGTGATGTTTGCCTATTGACCAGATCGTCGTTGTAAATGAGAATTTGTTCTCAATTTTCTAATCTGGTAAAATAAAGGTTGAATGGAAAAAATGAAAAATGTGATTGAGCAGTGGTGATAGGAATTTGACGACGGTTCCTGTAGCACACAATAGTTTAAATACTTTGCTAGGTGGTGTTCGATGTTGTCAGCTAGCCTACATGCCTCTGACCTATTTAGGTGCAGTCCATCTTTCCTATAATATCTATTTCTTTTCCAAAAGCAATCCCAGTTGTTTATAAATCCCAGCCCTTCTTGCACACACCAACCAGCAAGCCAAGTATTTAAGGCCATAATTCTATTGAATACTTCATCCCCACCACCAACAACAGGTAGTAGACCAAAGAGAATAATTCTGCATCCTAACTTTTTCAGCTGTCTTGTTAATGATTTAAATCTCTTTCAGAATCTCAGATTTTCTGTTCCTTATGTCATTTGTACCAGCATGTACAATGACCACAGGTATTACTATCAATGTGCGGACAAAATTTGAGAAAATGTCCCCACAAAGATAGTAACTCCCGAAACAAAGAAGTTGTGGGGACGTCCCCACTTTGTAAAACACCTTTTTTAGAACTAAATATGCCTTCAAAAAAATAAAGTGCCAAAATATTTAGTTTGTTGTCAACTATCACCTTGTGTGGAGTTTTGTCTGACAAGTTAGAAATAGTAAATACAAATATAGTGGGCGTCAATGAGATGTCCCTACAAATATAGGAAGGCAAACATGTGTGTGTTTAATAGAGAGAGAGGATCCATGCATGTCTACAGTCATATGTGCTTTTTCACAATCACATTGCCTTAAGTTCTAGCCAAAATTGTAGATATTTATTACTGCCTTTTTGCCTATTGATTTGCCTTTATGCATCCCTTCCTGAGATGTCATCGGGCAGTGTGTTTCGGACGTAAGCTTACAAATTGTTTAAACAAGTGAACAAATCTCATTCATAACCACAAGTATAAAAAAGTCTAAAATATTTTCATAACTACAAATATTGAATTATGCAGGTAGTCTCTGTATTGTCAGCGTCACAGCCACGGTCTTTTAAATTTCTGTTTCAAGGTGAGTTATAGTCTTTCGTTAATTAAAACCCTCCTTTTCCAAGTGCAAATTAACTGCTGATAAATTATGACAATTAACACTGAGAAACTGTTTCAAGAAGCACTGCTCGTTAAGATATTAACATTATGCCGTAAATCAACATCATTTCGGAAATCATGTCAGCATGATTATTAATAACAAGATAGGCATAACGACCTTTTCAAAACGCCAAAACTAATGCTACATAACGATTTGTTGATTAACACTGGAGTTATCATTTACAAACTTTTGAAAATCTTGCCCTAACAGTCTTGATGATCAATTGTCACACCATACCTCTGCAGTCAGTCTGGATGATGTTTCTTTACAACATGAGCTGCCAAGATACAGCCCCCACTTGTGAGTGTCACTATGCAACTTTTCAAGGGTAAGAACTAATAAAAAAAATAGAAATGCCACAGCATCTAAATGAAAGGATTTAGCAGCACGAAAGCTCATATGTATTCCATTAAGATGTATTTACCATGTGTCTGCGCCAGGTTATATATATATTTTTCTGTTCCAATACCTTTTTTATGCCAGCAGTATCTCGTGCACAGCACTGAATTACCAGCAGAATCAAAGGAACGTGTTCCTAAGTGGCAGGTGACTAAATGATGTTACTCTATAAAGACATTTTGAAAAGTACTGTATTTTCAAGCACATACCCTAACATAAAAAGTAGAATTCAAAAAGAAAATACACAAAGAACAGTGACTGTGTAAACATCAGTGACCTACCACAAGATTGCAAAGCATAACATCTTTTGGAAGACATTTGGAAATTTCAACTGGAAAACTAAGGTATAGTGCTATAAGGCAGATCATCTTCCTCCCGTTTCTGAAAACGTACGCACTGTCATGTGAATAGCATTCATTCTGAACAGTTTTGATATGCAGTTGTTAATGTTATTCGTAAACTGGAACTTGTGTTGGCTCTTAAGGTTACTTGCCCATTGATTCCCATGCTCGGGTAAAACCAGCAGGTTCAGATGAGGACGACAGCTTGGAAATGGCTCCTCAGAGTTTAAGGTTACAAATGAAGTATATAATGTTGTCCGTAATAGTCCCAGCTGCTTGTTTATTGGTACAGAACGCTTCCATTGCCATTGAAAATCATTTGGTAAGAGACATACATTGAGAATTTCAACATTTTCATGCAATGTTGCCTCTATTAATTGTTTTTGTAATCTTTTGATAGTATATGAATCTATATAAATACATGCAGATGTTGTTTAATGTCCTGGTCAGACCATGCTTACTGTACTGTGTACTGTTTTGGTCTCAACACAACAAAGAGGATATTGTGACTTTGAAGAGAGTTCAGAGAAGAGCAACTAAAATAATCCCAAAGGTATGAATTGTGAGGCCAGGTTGAAGGAGCCTACTTATTTTAGGGAACACCCGATCTTCTTCAGGATTTAAAACATGTTGATAAATATAGCCAAGCCTTGTCTCTATTTTAAACTTGGCACAGACCAGGGATACATTTGGAAGCTGGAGTGGAGACAGCCCAGAAGGATAGACGGTCACGCAGTAGGGGTGTATGGAATGGGTTGCCAGGTCATGTTGTTGCTGCTGAATTACTCGGATCCTTCTTTTCACACACTTACCCATACTTGAGCAATCAGGTCTCTGCTAAATCTGATTTTGCATTATTGCACCAATCACATCCTGAGTAATACCCTATTCACACAACCTAAATAATGCACAGTCATCATGTGTTGAAAACGTGAATGAAGGAAAAGGCAATGACAAAAAAAAAGTAATTGTATGTAAAAAAAATAATGTGATATTTTGTAAGAATTGTAAGTCGCCTGGATAAGGGCGTCGGCTAAGAAATAAATAAATAATGTATGTTTATACATTATTTTGATATTGTTCCGAATATCTGTATTGTGATTAGGGTGTAAAAAATAAATTTTAAAATGTACTCGGAAATTCATTTTCCTTTAGAAATGTCTCCATAAGTGTAATTTAATGATCTCCTACCTAAAAACTGTAAACAAGTCAGTGGTATTTTTACATTCAAACTAGGTAATTGTAGGGTATATTTCATCATAGAGTAAAAACGTTATTCTCTTGATCTTCAGATTCTCAGCTGTTTAGAAATGTATAATACAGTGGATATTATGTCAGTCACACCTCAAACAGATCGAATGTTCCCGGAGCAAGAGTTAAAGCATTTTGGAAATACCAATGAAACAATGTAAACATAGTGTTAATGCAAAACTCAGGTCAAGAGCTCAAAAAACATTTAGAAACAGCTTCTGTATATTTTATTATTATTATTGTTATTATTTAAAAAATAATAATTAGGCGTTCATTAAAGAAAACAGGTTTAAACTCTTAACAATTAACATATAACTTTGTCCACTGCTCATCCTTTATAGAACCGCCGCTTAAGCAGGAGAAAGTATAAAAAATAAAACCAAATATATACCTGATTCAGGGGAAGTTTGGGTAACTTAATAGGTTAACAAACTACTTCTCATTGAAAAAATCAACCTGTTCTAAAAGACATACGACATCAAAAGCTTAGCAATCTAATCAATCGGACCTTCAGTTTATTGCAAAACAGCGAGACGTTTACGTGAAAAGGGGATACTGCTGGTGGAATTCTGACAGCTCCCGATCGCATATTGTTTTGTCACTGCTGCCTAAAAGTTAAATGAACTCGAGATTCATGCAGCGTTTCGGTATTGACTCCTACGTGTGTCAGGCTGAAAGCCACACCTAAAGATATGAGTCTGCTGGCATCAGCTAAAACGCACACCTTTTTTTTATTTTTTCAAACCACGCAAGAGCACCGGTTGGAAGGAGGACCAGTCACTTGGGCGGAGAAACATTTTCAATGGCTGGTTCAAGTGGTGTGCTTTTCTAAAAGCTTTTATGATTGGATGAAATAAACGTCGATCTACGCCTTTTTAAAGGCACTGCCCCTGTTTCCCATTTACAAACTTGTTTATAAAATTCTCAAGTTTCAAATTCTTCAAACGTAACTATCTGAATGTAATATTATTTTGGGGTGGTGATGTGATTCATCACACAGCATAGATACTATTTGCTAAATTAATAAAAACAAACATACACAAAATAATAATAGAAAAAAAAACAGTCGCTACGGTTAATTTATTATAGGTACGTTTATATACAAATAGACCTGGTTTGTCATTGTGTACTTTTATCCTTTAGTGTATTTAACATGGTTAAACGTTTATTTTGTCAATTATTTTGATCTACCTTTACATTCAGTGAAATGGTTGAAGTGCTAAGGCGTTGTTTCATACTCCCAGTAGGTCAACACGTTGCCTATTGGATTTCTTACAAATTGTTTTCTCCATTGAATCAGAATTTCTTGCTTTACAATAGGGATTTTTTTTGGCATCTGTGAGTTGTTTGTATTCCCAGTTAAGATGTGGCTTTCTTGTTGCGATTGCTACAGGTGTTAAATAAAAGTAGGGTACACATGTAAATGTGACTTTGATTGTGTAGCTGTAACTGGTTGCAAAGCAGATGCAACCCTTGTTATATCTCCAGAGGAAATCTACTACCTTTATATTGTATCTGCAATGAATGTCACCCGTACTATGTCCTACGTAATGGTGTATGTATATATGTATGTATTTATGTATTTTCATGTATTTATGTTTGTACGTAGCAGGGCTACTTCATTTAACACTTTGTTTAGCTTTTCAACTTTGTCATCAACATTATTTTGTGTAGAAATCCTTAAAAAAAGACACTGCAGTTTTGCTAAAATAAACTGCAATATGATGGACTACTGTATACACAGTACATGTTATTGCAATTGCGTCAACAATACTTCGGTGTTAGTCGTACTATAGGGATGATTTTTGTGTAACGACGAATTATCATCTCGTGATAGAGAAATCTCGCAGAAGTCAGGGAAATGAACGGCCCTGTAAATCATCTTGTTCATAAAGCATTAGCGTGTCATAATTGCAGTGCACTGCAGTTCATTTTGACTGCATGTCTGTGCTTAACCCAACCGGCGCTCTTTGCATATTTACCCTTAGCACTGTTTTCAAGATGTTTCAGTTGTATTAAGTTTAACAAGCAGTTTAAAACAAAACTAGCAAATTAAAGCATTAACAAAATAACCCATCTCCGTGTATTATAATAAATAACGTGTAGGCAATATAAACTGTTTGGTGCCTGCATTGATAATATATATTTACAATATCATATATAAGTCAAAATGATTTACTGGAATTTGAATTAATACAGTAATATATTTATTAATGTAATTAAGAATACAAAGTGATGTTTGTTTAACATGTCTGGATTCGTGTTTTTCATTTACAATTCAGGGGTATTCTGTCTTTGGTAAATACACCGTGTGACATAGTATACGTTGTTATTGTAGTTTCTTTTTTTTTTCTTTAATGAAGGGAATGTAGGGGTATTCCACCATGGTAAAATGCTACCCTGACAAAAACAAACAAACAAATATACTCAACACAGGTTGTGCAGTTGTATTCAGAGGTTTGCCTAATGGCAAGGTGTGCCCTATGCGCGTTTTCAACAGAAGTACCTGACATAAACAACTAGTCTTAGTCCTGCCCATCTCGCAATGGTTGGAAATGATAGGCCCGTCGCATCATGGTAAATGAAATAACGTGATGTTAAGAGTTGCAAATAAAGTCATACTTACATTTCATTTCATTTAATATTTATTTTGTGAGTTTAAACGTCAAAGTCTACTTACACTACTGCTGAGTGTAAATATAACTATTACACTGCAGTGTACATATGGTTTGATCCTATTTTACACCAAGTAATATGTCAATGTATAACAGTTACTACTGAAACTGAGAAACCCTAATCATTATTATCAGTTACCACTGGTAAACCAAGAATATCAGTTTTATGTACAATGTGGTCAATAAATTCTTCAATTTATTCAGAAGTGGTGTGCATGTTCAATTTATTCAGAAGTGGTGTGCATGTTCAATTTATTCAGAAGTGGTGTGCATGTTCAGCAACTGAAGTGGTGTAAATAGCTTCAAAGTATACAGCTGTAGTGTATTTAGCTTTAATTTGTGCAGCAGTGGTGTAAATATATATTTCTAAAAATGTATTTATTTATTAAACAAAGGAGACACAATGCAAGGACCAGCTGTTAAATGCTACAGTGCTAAACTTGAGTATACTACACTTACAGTAGTATAATCAAGTTATAAAGCAAAAGCCTTATAGTATTCCTGAAGGCTTGCTACATTACATAGTTTACATAATAACGATCTCGCTATTTAATTTAACATTTTAGGCCAAATAGGCTTGCTCTTACTACTTGCAGCTGTTAGGGGTAATATACAACACCTGCAAAGCTCTGTGTTTACCTCACCTTTCTGCAAAACAGAAATTTATAAAGGGAATTGGCTATTTTACTCATGTAAAAATGTTAGAGCAAAATACTTTATAGGCCCTCAAACATCCCCCACCCAAGAAAATAAATTGCAGAGAACATTTTTTTTTTCATTAAATTAACACAATATGGCAGTTGTTGTCTTTATTGATTACTAAACATCTTTTTTAAACACACATTACAAAAAAAATAAAAAATCTGGCTCAGACTGCAACATTCGTAAGCAACTGCTAATCATACAACGTAAAAAAGGCATTTACAAACGCACAAGAAATGTCATTTTAGCTAAACAAAAACAAACTGTTTTCTAAATAATAATAAAAAAAAAATCTTAACATAAATAAGTTAGTATAATTTCTCAGTGTTTTTACAAAGTTATGTACACAGGTACACTTCAATCCTTTATACATACAAATACACAGGCAATGCAGCTTGAGGTTTTAGAAGATGTGGAATGCCTTTTCAGAATCAATACAGTGCTATGTCCACAAATACAGTAACTGCTACAAGTAGGAAAAACACAAAATGGGTCACATAGATCTTTCCAGGCGAAATGGATTGGAAAGACTTCATTTGAACAGTTTACTGTATTTCAATTGCTTAGGTGCTTTACAGTGAACATGAGTTACACTTGAGCTGATATTTGTATTTTTGTTCATGTGGTCCAACCTTCAGTAATCAGAAGGTAAGGCAGGATGGGGGCGTGCTACATGTTTCTTGGCTCTGTAAAATGTATATTCCGATTTAAGATTATAATTTAGATCAAATGCGTTTACTATTTTTTTAATGGCTTTTTAATCAAATCGAGTGTTGTACACATATATATATATATATATATATATATATATATATATATATATATATATATATATATATATATATATATATATATATATATATAAAATCACAGACCCCGTTTAGCATTAACTATGATTATGAACTATCTAATGCTACCTTCATTAAATCCAGGATTAGTGCCACGGGAGTCTGTGAAACCAGCGAATAGGAGTGTTGAAGACAAACAGGGAATTTTAAATGATCAAACCAAATGTTGACAGTTCCATTATCTTTTTCTTAATCAACAATTCAGACAAAACTGCAGGGATATTTTGTGCAATTTGACTCAATGCTCTGTGTAGCAACAATGCAGTCTTTTTTTTTTAATATAACAGAAAAATTTAAATACAAACATATATAATAAAACAATCATATAAATTAAATTAATGTTGTAACATGTGCAAGTATAGGTTTTGCCTGGAATAATTTTAAGCAAGACCAACATTGTATGATTGTTGCATAGAGCACTTTATATTTTAATTTCACCAGGCAAGTTTTTTTTTTTTTTGTACATCTACATTATTATTTCTGGTTATATTTCTTCTTCAGAACAAGTTATTTATCAGAAAAGGTCATTGCAACACCTTATAAAACAGCAATATAAAATACATTTTAAAAAACTACACTGCAACTTGTAAAGTCCACTCAAACTTTGTATCAGAATTTTTTTAAAATATATTTTATGTGCTACATATAAATCTGAAAAAAAGGTAGTAAGAAAACAAAATAGCAAATAAGGAAAAACCTAATTGCACGCTGCTACATACAACGCTTTAGAGGCAGTTTTTATATTTATTTGTTGGAGTGCCAGAATTTAGTGTTGTTTTTTTCAGTGCTTGTACAGTATCTAACTGGGAGAAGCAACTATAAGTATCTTCCTTAACTGCATTCCTCGTTTGCTTCACCCAGCACTGTCCATGAATAAGGAATTCAAATCTTCAGCTCTGGAAAGAAATAAGAAATTAAACGATCAATAATCACAATGTATTTGTTTTGTAAAACTTGAACATTGTTATTTATGTTAAATATACAGCCGTACTTGCATTTGGGTGTGTACTAGATTTATTTACACCCAACAGACCCTGTACCTGTGGCAACAAAATATCAATTATACAACTTATTACAGTTTATTTTTACATATATATTCCATATAGAACCCCCATATACAATAATACAAAATACAAATAAAATTACACCACTGTTTGCCATGTTAAGTTAAGTTTCTCTTTCATAAAAATAATAAAAATTCAGTGTGACTTTTACAAAACAGGTTAAACTCCAGTCCAAGATGGGTGAGGTACTCAATTACTTCAAATAAGCCCTGGCGAGAGACAGCATCCACATCATGAACATTTCCCATAGTGAGCAATACAAGGCGCTAAAATAATTCCGCACCAGAGCTAACAAATGCCCCTTTTAAAAAATATATACTATATAAAATATAAAAAGGGGTGATGTCATTCGATCAAAACCATTCGGTGGCTTCCGAGTGGAGTACGTGAAAGCAACTCGGCTGATGTGTTAGTACCGATATTGTTTAACTCGACAGGAACATGTGTTTGTACTACATATATAGTTTCACAAGTTAAATCGTGGGTAGTAAAAGTATCTAAAGAGGACCGAAGTTATTCATTTTTTCCCCGGCAGTTATACACGATGTGTCGTTAGCTTATGTGTTCTTGTGTTTTAAAACAAATACGTACAATAGAGAAAGTCTTTAAATAAAGCCAACCCCCCCCCCACACACTGGAAATGAAGAAACCTTACCTGTTTACGTATTTTGTCGTGGACTACATTTCCCGGGCGTCTGCTCGACCGAGCTTACATTTGGGACCTTAGCTCCTGAGACTTCGTCTGTGGTGCCAGAATTGGCTCTTTTACTCTGTGAGGTCGATTCTAACAGAAAGCACAAAAGGAGTTTCAAACTAAAATCCTGCTTAATTCAACATGTTCTGGTAGGTTTAAAAAACACGGTTTGCACGCCACCACAATATTTGCATACCGTAGTAAATATTCGCAAAGCTGTCAAAACAAGACGACGTGGTGCCTTTGTGTTTACTACGACTACTACGCTGAGGTTAAAAGCTCCTAGCCGAAAAACAAAATAAAACACGTTTTTTTTGTGTTATAGACGTGCGATATGTGTTTAAAATTGCACGCTGTACGGACTATCACATTTAGATTTTTAATGAATACATATCTTTAAAAGCTCTGTTTTTGTTTTGAATATTACACAACATACTGACACGTTTCTTAAAAAGGGAGATTATAAATATCCTTCAAATATACAGTTCAGTATAAAGAAATACTGCTCCAGAAATGTCTAATAAAAATAAAAACAAGGCTACATTTGACAGATGAAATATTTTCTTCAGTTGGCTATGCGTTGCTATTTTATTTACAATGAAACCTGATGCCTTTGCTTTAAAAAAAGAACCGCGTTTTATGACTTCACAGTTGTATATTTATTTTACTTAACAGTTGTATATTTGTATAACTTACCGTTAGTAGCCGGTCTTTTCCTTTGCCCAGTGCAATACTCTTGACAGTCCACCTGACTTTCCAGCCTTTTAAGTTTCTGCTCGTCGCAAAGTCTATCTCCGAGTCCGACTATGTTTCGCTGACATGGACTCATAGCACCATTATGATTCCCGTTAAGATCCAATTTGTTTTTCATAGAAGAAGAAATCCTCTTAGATGAGGAATAGGTTCTGGTGTAAAAAACAGGCACTTCTTTATCATCAACAATTTCCCATGTGTACCTCCCCGGCTTCACTGGCTTGTGATTTACGAAATCGAAATTCCATCTCGCGCACGACGCCGCTTCGAGTTCCTGCAATTGTCCCTTTAAATCGCTCTTTAACTCTTCGTGATCCACCGTGCCAAAAAGGGTCCTGCAAACCGAAGGTTTAGGATGATCTGACTGCCTTGCATTCATTCTTTCCAAAGTCGGACTACCATTCGAAATACGGACGTTTGACATGTTTCCAACTTAAAAAAAAAAAACCTTTTGGGGCTTGTTTTCTCTCTTCCCCCAAAACAATCACAACACACGCAAAAATACTATCAGAAACGCAAAGGAATCTGTAATTACCGGAAGTAAAAATAATACAATAAATTAAAAGGCCCAACGCGAGCAAATGCAAACTCGGAGGATCATGAAAAATAACCTGCAATTGCAAATGCCACTCCTGTCAAATTCGTCTTATAGTAAGACAAGAAAAAAAAAAGACAAGCCTTTTCTGTAGGTACCCAATATGGCGATTGAAGGGAGGCTGACTACGAAAAAATTGATTGACACCTAAATCTATTTAAACAGAGAAAGATATCCATTGGTTAAAGCAATGGGAGCCGCCCAACTTAACTTAAGGTGATCTAAGAGTTGTCATGCACCAGCTGCTGGGTAATTTAACCATAATATGGCGCTTGTTCGTCAAGGGAAGTTTTAAAATTCGAATTCCATACAAACAGATTACATTCTTAGAACGCCATCGTCACAATGGCGTTGGCGATTTAAATTAGCTTTTTTTCTATAGTTATATCTTGTACGCCATTGACAAAAGCTGGAAGTCACAAGTCCACCTTAAACCGCGTTGACGCTTTTAAAAGAGGGGGGGCATTGTACGTAGCGACCTTGCTATCTAAAATTTGTTGTTTATGTATAAGCAAGCCACTCCCTTACCATTGCAGCAAATAGTGAGCGAGGCAGCCGTCTGCAGTTAGCGTTGAAGTGTGAATATATAGAAGCAGAAAAGAACCCATCATATACCCATCAAGGGTATAGTTCACACAAAGTAGATCGACATGTTTATATTTTTATCGCAGTATTTTAGCTGTGGTTCATGAGTACAAATTCTTTACATTATTTGACAAATATATTTTTGGATTTAAATAAACTAAACATAACACCTATAGTATACACCATCTATATCGTAATAGATGCAGGTAATATTACACATTATTTGTATAGAACAAAGATAAACAACCGTGGTCCTTTCAAGGCACATACATTTAATAAAATGCAGCACTAGGCTTCGCTTTTGTTGAATTGACACGATTGATATAATATTTAAAATACATAACTTAAAAAACTTAAAAAAACCAGATACTGAAATACGTATATTTAATTTTAAAAACTTCCTTTTGAGAAGCCCTCGTTCATGGTTGATGTCACGGCTATTTTTAGCTGGTCATGTTGGTTTAAGAAAATATAATAATAATAATAATAATAATAATAATAATAATAATAATAATAATAATAATAATAATTTGAAGTCCATTACATTGCTCAAATAAGGTATACAAACATACTTGAATATAAATTAAATGTATAATCCCTACACATAATTTTGTTAATTTAGCTTATATAAAAACAATTACAACAAAAAATCTTTAAAAAGTATCTTGTATATCTCAAAATGAAAGTTCGTTGCCTTGTTTTTTTTAGCAGTGGGACACGCATTAGTCTTTTTTTCTCACAGATTAATCTGCAAAGATCGCCACACAATTCCAGTAAAAGAACTACGTGTTCTGTGAAAGTGAATGTGAACGCGATGTGCTCATTTTGTACTAGATCTGTCGGTGTGGCCTTTAAAAAAACGCTATCTCTTTGAAACAGCTGTTTGGGGGAAGTGTGTAACTTACAACAGCCTCCCTGTACAGTAGCTGCAAAAGTAACACACAGCGCCCTCTAGTGGAATCTAAAAACAAGGACATTTGCTAAATTGTATCAGTATTAATAAGTGGAAGTGTTGCAGTTCCTTGCAGACTGGCTAAACTCAAAGCTGTCACAGTTACTTCGCGAGGTTTCATCATTTAGGGCTCTTTTTTTCCAGTAGTTTCTGTAATTTGGGAAACTTAAATGTACATTCAAACCAGCTTAATATGACTCTTGTTAAAGTTGCCCAATGCTACTAATAACCACATTGAAATATAGTGGGAGTGAATGGGGACAAGCTCATGACAACATCATTTAGTTCACTCCGTTCTTGTGTTTCCTATTTGAATTTTACTTATAATAAACTGAAATAAGTGATGGAGTACCATATCTGCAATAGAAACCCTTCGAATTAATTAAGACCACAAGGGTCCATTACATTTCTGAGTAAAAAAAAAGCTCATCAAAGAAATGTCATTTAATTTCAGCAGTGTCTTCTGGGTCAAAGCATGTCACTGGCTGGTAGCATGTCAGTCAATAAGGAAAGAAGCCAGTGAATTCATCTATAGCAGAAATTCAGAGTAAATCTCAGATGGGCCCTTACAAAACACCCAAATTAAGCTACTGAATATACCCACCACCAGCTCCAACCCACCCATCTACTATCCCTTAGACATGTTTACCATGGTCATTTTGCAGGTTTACCATGCTTTTCCTGTGGTTGTACCATAGTTCACCATGGTTTACCATGCCTTTTTACTGCTTTACCACATCTCTCTGGGCATTGCAATCATTGTCTATGCTGTCACTATGCTTTATTACACTTTGCTATTCTGTCACTATGCGGGATACTACACAGCATATAACAAAGCACCTCAGCAAATAATGTTTGCTATCACTGATGCAATTACTTGTTATAGATGTCATAGATATTGTTCCTTTGCATGTCATCCTCCACGTATCCTCCAGTTTTCAAATGGTGAGTCATGGAGTGTGATGTCATAGATATTGTTCCTTTGCACATCATCCTCCATGTATCCTCCAGTTTACATGATGCTCTGACAATTTTGTTTGAATTATGAATCACCCTGTATATGTGGCTGGCAACTAAAACATAGGAGCAGCTCCTAAACCTTTAAAAAAAAAAATACATAAATAAAAGAAGCATGCTATTTGAGTAATTGCAATAAGAGCTACCAAGAATGATTGAAAACAAGCTAAAAGGACAGTAAACAGATATTTTGTTGAAAGGGTTGTATTTGTTAAGGGTTAAGGTTAGGGGTTGGTAAGGGTCAGGGGTTGTTAAGGGTTTGTGTTTGGTAAGGGTTAGGGGTTGTTAAGGGTTAGCGGTTGTTAAGGGTTTGTGTTTGGTAAGGTTTAGGGGTTGTTAAGGGTTTGTGTTTGGTAAGGTTTAGGGGTTGTTAAGGGTTTGTGTTTGGTAAGGGTTAGGGGTTGTTAAGGGTTTGTGTTTTGTAAGGTTTAAGGGTTGGTAAGGTTTAGGGGTTGTTAAGGGTTTGTGTTTGGTAAGGGTTAGCGGTTGTTAAGGGTTTGTGTTTGGTAAGGTTTAGGGGTTGTTAAGGGTTTGTGTTTGGTAAGGGTTAGGGGTTGTTAAGGGTTTGTGTTTGGTAAGGGTTAGGGGTTGTTAAGGGTTTGTGTTTTGTAAGGTTTAAGGGTTGGTAAGGTTTAGGGGTTGTTAAGGGTTTGTGTTTGGTAAGGGTTAGCGGTTGTTAAGGGTTTGTGTTTGGTAAGGTTTAGGGGTTGTTAAGGGTTTGTGTTTGGTAAGGGTTAGGGGTTGTTAAGGGTTTGTGTTTTGTAAGGTTTAAGGGTTGGTAAGGTTTAGGGGTTGTTAAGGGTTTGTGTTTGGTAAGGTTTAGGGGTTGTTAAGGGTTTGTGTTTTGTAAGGTTTAAGGGTTGGTAAGGTTTAGGGGTTGTTAAGGGTTTGTGTTTGGTAAGGGTTAGGGGTTGTTAAGGGTTAGCGGTTGTTAAGGGTTTGTGTTTGGTAAGGTTTAGGGGTTGTTAAGGGTTTGTGTTTGGTAAGGGTTAGGGGTTGTTAAGGGTTTGTGTTTTGTAAGGTTTAAGGGTTGGTAAGGTTTAGGGGTTGTTAAGGGTTTGTGTTTGGTAAGGTTTAGGGGTTGTTAAGGGTTTGTGTTTGGTAAGGGTTAGGGGTTGTTAAGGGTTTGTGTTTGGTAAGGGTTAGGGGTTGTTAAGGGTTTGTGTTTTGTAAGGTTTAAGGGTTGGTAAGGTTTAGGGGTTGTTAAGGGTTTGTGTTTGGTAAGGGTTAGGGGTTGTTAAGGGTTTGTGTTTGGTAAGGGTTAGGGGTTGTTAAGGGTTTGTGTTTGGTAAGGGTTAGGGGTTGTTAAGGGTTTGTGTTTGGTAAGGGTTAGGGGTTGTTAACGGTTTGTGTTTGGTAAGGGTTAGGGGTTGTTAACGGTTTGTGTTTGGTAATATCTTGTACAGCAGACTGGAAAGAAACATGCATTTTCATACTAGGTTAAATAAATCTCAGTTTTCTGAATCTCAAACCCTTATGAATCAAAATATATCACAAAATGTTGCAAAATATAGTGCAATGAATTAATTCAGATAAAAGTAGAAATGCAATGCAGTCGTGTTTAGTTTACCTCTGGTGTGGTGCTACACGCACCAACCAAGCAACTTTTACACACCAGAAACTTGGTAGACTGCGACAATTGCACACCCTCAATGTGTTATAGCGCTTATCACATTATAGTTATTTTTTTAATAATAAATGCATATTTTCTATTTGAATAATTTTAAAATCATGGATTTTCTAATTGTAATCAATGTATCCAAAAAACTAGATATATTGGATTGACAAACCTTAAAAAATTAACAATAATTAATGTTTAATTAGTTTCCATATAGAATTATAATATTCATTCTTAAAGTTGAAGTTTCTTGGTGAAGAAGAAGAAGAAGAAGAAGAAGATGAAGAAGAAGAAGAAGAAGAAGAAGAAGAAGAAGAAGAAGAAGAAGAAGAAGAAGATGGTGAAGATGATTATTTATAAAAAATGCTGGATTATTCCAGAATACATGAACATACCTTCATGATAAATAATTAAAATATTTGCTCACTGGCTTTCACATTGCAAAAAGCAAATAAAATGAATAAATAAATAATACTCCTAGCCTAGGGGGCCCTCTTCTGGACAGCAATGGCATTAGCACACAATGGGGCTCAATATAAATTATTAGTACTTTTTTTGGAAAGTAAAAAAATAAGCCATTAAAGAAGCCCTGTTGAATAAGGTCTGGGGGTAATGTGGTTCTCTGCTGTTGATATCTAACGTTTTTATTTTCTGAGAATTGTTTTTTAGGAAAATTAATAAATTGCTGTTCATGGGGTGAATATTATTATCATGTGATTATTTAGCAGATGCCTTTATCCAAGGCGACTTACAGAGACTTGAGCGTGTGAACTGTACATCAGCTGCATAGTCACTTACAACAACATCTCACCAAAAGATGGAGCACAAGGAGGTTAAGTGACTTGCTCAGGGTCACACAGTGAGTCAGTGAGCGAGCCGGGATTTGAACCAGGGACTAAACCAGATTTAATTAAGTGCCCAGTCTGGGCTGGTCCGGCTTTTACCTGTTCCACTGCCTAGACATGGCATTAAACATGAGGCACGTCTTCAAACCTATACCACACAATTACTCATTATGTATAGCCTTCAAATTTAATTGAATGATCATTATACAACTTTTCTTATTTTTCTTAATCACTTAAAATGCCAGACCCAGACAAAACTGCCTGAGCATGCAGTGCAAATTTTGCCTCCTTTGTATTGTTCTCACCCACTGTGAACCAGAGCTGTATGTATTTTTATTTCTTAAATGATTAGATTATAAATTATATTTTGATTTCCTCTAGTTTCAGTCTGTGGCGTGGAAAGAACAGCAAGCAGCTCTGTCCTTCGCTGCGGAGGCAGAACACAGATGTTTTTCTTTTTCCTACAGAGATATATTCAAAGATTCTTTGGCAGTAATTTGGTTGTGTGGCACTGGTGCTCCCCTACTTTGGGAAATCCTGGCGCACTAATCCACTTTTGAAAATTGTATCAGTTTTCATGTTATTGTAATAACTCTTAATACTTCTGACTAAGACAAAAGTGTCTGGACATGGCACTAAAATAAACACAAACCCTAAGAAAGCTATATCACATGATTAGGCCTACTCAATCTCCTTCCATATACAAAAATAATCACACATTCTTCTGAACGATGTCAGAACTGCACAGAGTAGGGTGCGAAATCAAAGGGAAACACCACCAGTAGTATATCTCACGAGTAGTCTGTATTTTACTGATAAGAAACATGTATAAATATCTATTTGCTCATATTTCAAATAACTCCAGAAAACATGATATGTTAAAACATGCAATTAGGAGTAGAGAGGTTACATAACTACAGTTCCCTTTTTTGGAAAAGACACCTGGCCAATAATGTCCACAAAAACACAACAAACATAATAATCTGTGAAATACTACAATATTAAAAGTAATAGTGAATTAAATATCTTAAGTGAAATAAGTGTGATATAGGCTAATCGTAACAAATGAAATAAAGTCATTAAAAACAGGAGTAGAATTTCCCCAGTCCCCATATTACAAAGAGTCCTGTGAAATGGAATAGACCAAATTAGCATTCATTAAAACAAAAGACATACAAATAATCTTTAAAAGGAGCTCAAATTGTAAAACAAAACAAAAAATAGCAAATAAACAAACTGCACTTTCTTTAGATTTATTTTGTTCCTGCTAACACAAAACAAATCACATCCAAAAGGATATCAAGCGGTTTCAGGCATTCAGGACAAATGTTTTCTTTGTGAGTTTTGTTGGGTTTTGAATACATTCAAGGTGGTACCAGTCTTGACTTTTTCCTTGGTAGAGGACCATTTTACACTTTCTTTGGTTTTTTGCACAATAAGCACACAGGCCATGTTAAAACAAAGTACTCAGAAATTGCATTGGCAAGGATATTGTTGATTTCTGATTTGTGGGAGGCTCTCTGAAAACTTCCTGATTTTGAACAGCTTTTGATGCTGTATGGGTCTTCTTTTTTTCAAGTTTTGGGAAATGTGCATCAGTATGGACTTTTGTTTTATTCTGTAGTTCTGCAGCTATCCACATTCTAACAGCAGTCTTGTCATGTAAAAATGCCACAACAGATCCACTACACAGTATGTGCGCATAGAGACAGACGCAAACACCACAGTTCAGAGATTGCCTTTGAGCTGCAATATCCAGTTCAATAATAATAATAATTCTTCTTCCACCTATTACTTAAATTACATATGATGGGTGCATTACGCGTGTTCCCAATTTTGTATCTGCCGGCTCTGTCTATTTTAGATTTTTTTGATAGTGTTTTAATGCCCAGTCCGGACAATTTTGTCTTGGTCTGGCAGCATTTTTAAGTGCTTAAAAAAATATGAAAAGTTGTATAGTGATGATTCTTTCTAAATAATCATTTTGAGTAGGATTTAAGACAATCTGACACCTTTTAATGCCCCATCCAGGCAGTTTTTGTGTGTTAAAAGTTGCTGCTGAGTTTATGGCCACGTTTCCTTAAACAGGATTATAAATAAACAACCAACATGTATTAGAGTGAAGTTCACATTTACGAAATATTGAAAATAAATATTTATTTCAGATTTGTTTGATGATTCTGGGGTTGTTTTGACATATGGGGCAGGATTTTCAGAAACAACGTTATTGTATCGAACTCGCAGTATAGTAACGACAGCTTTAGTAGCAAGTGATTTTCAAACGAAATGTGTTAATAAAATGAATCCGTTAATGCTTTGAAATTGAGTCGATGAGGTCATTAATGAACGCATTTCTTGTTAAAAAGCTTAATTCTCGCCGGTCACCTACATCACTTCCAGTCTCAATGACTAGCTAAGGGGAACTCGTTAATCAAAATACATGTTAACGAGCTCAAGAAAAATTAATGGAAGCCTAATTCGCTGTTATGGAAACTACTAGCGTACAGGGAGGCCGCTCTCCCACCAGCGAGCAGCAGCCAAATGGAAATAAAAACTAATGGGAATATATGTTGTGTATAATTTGTAAACTTCATTTAAAATTGTGCATTTTGTCATCCAGAATGTACATTTATTTAGAACACATCACATATAAAATGCTGATTACGATTATCTGGCTTGTGGGTATAAATCGAGCGCACGCAGTTTAAAAAAAATAATATACTGTATATTTAATCCCCAGTAGTCATTTCCCCTCATTCGGGAGGATATTTTGCTCACAGCTTACTATGTAAAACTCTTAATGTGCATTTTGCAATCTTTTTTTTTTTTTTGGATGGGCCGGTGAGTGTTGTAGACTTGTCAGCTCATAGTGTAGGCTTGGTTGGAATTTACTTCTGTATCTATTTTAACATGTACGATTGTAGGCTATAAATAAATACATTTGACATGCTATTTGTGTTTGTAGTTAGTTATTATACATGTATACCATGTATGTAACACTTCATTATATATTTATTAAGCTTTAGCTTAAATTACGATTTAGCTTGAAGAACTCCCTAACAGGATGCATTGCAAATCCGCAATCACCTGTAAGGAAACTTTATTGTAATAGTATGCCGTTTTCTACATCGAGATTTCAAGCGATTTCAGCTAGACTGCAGTTGCATTGATATTGTCGCAGAGGTGTACCTGGTCTGCAACGGAATAAAAGAAGGCAACACAGGATACAGCTCAAAGCAGATAAAACTGCTATTTTTATTTAAACAGGAACCGCAGGCTAAAGGACCCTCTTTTCAGCTCAGTTAGGCAGTGCCAGCCACACAACACATCCCCGAGCTGCTCGCAGACAGCTCCTAAATAGAGATCCCCCCCGAGCCCTATCGGCTCACACACACAAGGGTTCATTTACATACACACTGATCAATCGCTCAGGCCCTCGGTCCCGCGCAAGCAGCTGACTGACGGAACTGAACACAAATCACAGTGCAGCCAACACAGACCCCTCTCTCATACAGCTGCACTGTGCACGTGACACGAAACACGCTTCCACTCACAGACTCACGCAGGGTGACTCACGCAAACGGCGGGGAAGAGAGGACAGCACACACACCTGTACAGCAACACACTGAACTACACGATTTACACGGTCTCCCTGCAAGTTCAATGTAGCACACCAAAAGTCCCATTCGGCCTACTGCGAGACCCGACGCTACAGTATTTTCTTAGTAGTAACATTACACTGGGTGCAAATAACAGTATATATCATTTTAGCAATACAACAAGGTTACAAATGTTTAAAACAAATGAATAAAACTAATTCATAACCACAAGTATAAAAAGACAAATATTGAATGATCTAGGTAGTGTTACAATACTTACCAACTAATATGCCATCTGGTGTATTGGGTATCTGAAAATGATTAAACACAGCCTATTGTGTCAAAATGTAAGAATGGAAACCCTTCCTGTTCACTTATCTATATGCATGGTGCTGCAGGGATTTGAGTGCAATGTGTATTATTATTATTATTTATTTCTTAGCAGGCCCTTAGCCAGGCGACTTACAGTCGTCAACAATTACATTTCAAGAATCACAGTGCAAGTAATAATACAATTAAGAGCAAGATAAATACAATGATGAATACAATGACTCTGGTTCAAGCAAGTACAAGTGTGACAAAATACAATTCAATAATACAGCAGATAACAGTGTCAGTGATAGTTACATCAGGATATAATTAAATACAAAATACTACAGATTAAACACTTGGCAGATTACAGTACTCTGAAGTACAGGATTACATGCAGTAAAATAGGGGGCAGATAAGAGCAAGTAATGCGCATTTAAGAAAGGATGATATGTGTCCCAGGGGAAAAACAGAGGAGTTCTACAGGTGCTTTCTGAAGAGGTGTGTCTTGAGGAGGCGCCGGAATGTGGTCAGGGACTGGGCAGACCTGACATCTGTAGGAAGGTCATTCCACCATTGCGGGGCAAGGGTGGAGAAGGAGCGGGCTCTGGAGGCAGAGGAGCGTAGAGGAGGTAGAGCCAGTCTTCTAGTGCAGGCGGAGCGGAGAGGTCTAGTGGGGGTGTAGGGAGAGATGAGGGTCTGGAGGTAGCTGGGTGCAGTCTGGTCAAGGCATCTGTAGGCTAGTACAAGAGTCTTGAACTGGATGCGAGCGGTGATCGGGAGCCAGTGGAGTGAGCGGAGTAGTGGAGTTGCATGGTAGAAGCGAGGCAGAGAGAACACCAGGCGAGCAGCGGAGTTCTGGATGAGCTGGAGCGGACGGGTGGCGGACGAGGGAGGCCAGCCAGGAGGAGTTGCAGTAGTCTAGGCGGAGAGTACCAAGGCCTGGACCAGGAGCTGGGTGGCGTAGTTGGTGAGGAGGGGTCGGATTCTTCGGATGTTACTCTGGAAGAATTGGCAAGTGCGTGCCAGAGTGGAGATGTGCTGGGAATAAGAGAGGCAGGGGTCCAGGGTGACTCCGAGGTTCTTAGCGGAGGAAGAGGGAGAGAGTGTGGTAGATTCCAGAGGAACAGAGATAGAGATCAGAGGAGGGGAGGAGGAGGAGGGAAAGAAAAGGAGGTCAGATTTAGAGAGGTTGAGTTTGAGGTGATGCGAGTGCATCCAGGAGGAAATAGCAGACAGACAGGTAGAGATACGGGAGGGGATGGTGGAGTCAGAGATGGGGAAGGAGAGGAAAATCTGAGCATCATCAGCATAGAAATGGTTTGAGAAACCATAGGATGCGATGAGGGGGCCCAGGGAGCGGGTGTAGAGAGAGAACAGGAGAGGACCCAAGACTGACCCTTGGGGGGCTCCTGTTGAGAGAGGGTGAGGTGTGGAGGTTGCTCCACGCCAGGTTACCTGGTAAGTGCGGTTGGAGAGGTAGGAGGAGAACCAGGCCAGAGCAGTGCCAGAGATTCCCAGGTCAGCGAGAGAGGATAGTAGAATAGAGTGATCGACAGTGTCAAAGGCAGCAGAGAGGTCGAGGAGAATTAGGACAGAGGAGAGACAGGCAGCACGGCCAGACTTAAGGGAGTTGGTGACAGACAGGAGGGCGGTTTCAGTGGAGTGAGCAGAGCGGAAGCCAGATTGGAGAGGGTCGAGCAGAGAGTGGTTGGACAGGAAAGCAGAGAGCTCGAGGGTTTTGGAGAGGAAGGGTAGGAGGGAGACAGGATGGTAGCTCTGGAGGGAGGTGGGGTCGAGGGTAGGTTTTTTGAGGAGGGGAATGATAGAGGCTTTTTTGAAGGCAGAGGGAAAGAGACCAGAAAGGAGAGAGGTGTTGAGAAGGGAGGAGATGAAGGGAAGTAGAGCAGGAGCAGCAGCTTGAAAGAGGTGAGTGGGGAGGGGGTCCAGGGCACACGTGGTGGGTTTGTGACCCTGGAGCAAGGAGGAGAGGTCAGTCTGAGAGGGGCGAGAAGGTGGAGAAGGAGGGTGAGTTAGTAGGGGATGCAGTGGGTGTAGGGGTTGGAGCAGGAGGGGTGCGGGGAGGGAGAGGTGTTAAAGAGTTTGCGGATATCTGAGATTTTAGAAGAGAAGAAGGAGGCAAAGTCATCAGAGGAGATAGAGGAGGGGAGGGGGGAGGGTTTAGGAGGGAGGAGAAGGTAGAAAATAGTTTATGTGGGTTGTTAGTGGAGACTTCGATTACAGATTGGAAATAAGTACATTTAGCAGAGTAGAGGAGAAGGAAGAGAGGAGAGTGCGGTAAAGGTCTAAGGCAGCAGGGAGTTTGGTTCTCTTCCATTTCTTTTCAGCAGATCTCAGTGTGATTCTTGCTGAGCGGAGCGCAGAGGAGAGCCAGGGTTGGGGAGGGGAGGGACGGGCAGGTCGGGAGGTGAGGGGACAGAGGGAGTCGAGGGAGGAGGTGAGGGAGGAGAAGAGGGTGGAGGTAGCAGAGTCTACGGAGAGTTGTGAGAAGGAGTCGATAGGAGGGAGGTGAGAGAGAGCAGTGGAGGCAAGGACAGAGGGGGAGAGAGAGCGGAGGTTATGGAGAGAGGTGACAGTGGGGGTAGGAGGAGCAGGGAGAGAGGGGAGAGACAGAGTAAAAGAGATGAAATAGTGATCAGAGAGGTCCAGGGGGGTGACAGACAGGGTGGAGGGGCAGCAGGCCCTGGAGAAGGTGAGGTCCAGTTGACGGCCAGCTTTGTGGGTAGGAGGGGATGGAGAGAGACAGAAGTCGAAGGAGTGAAGGAGAGGGAGGAATCCAGCAGAGTGGCTGGGGTTGGAGAGATAGATATTGAAGTCACCTAACAGGACAGTTGGGGTAGACAGAGAGGGGAGGGAGGAGAGTAGATAGTCGAGTTCATCTAGAAAGTGAGCGAGAGGCCCAGGGGGACAGGGATAGGTTAGTTGGACTGCATGAAATTCAAAGGTATTAACAGAGAGTGACGAGAGGTCGGAGGGGACAGAAAAGAGTAAGGAGGGAGACAGGAGAAGACCAGTCCCACCTCCCTGTCCAGTGAGATGCAGAGTATGGGACAGGACGTAGAGAGAGGACAGGGCAGCAGGAGTTACAGTGTTATCAGGGGACAGCCAGGTTTCAGTGAGAGCAAGGAAATCGAGAGAGAGGTGGGAGGCAAAGGCAGAGATGAAGTCAGCTTTGTTAGCAGAGGAGTGACAGTTCCAGAGTGCACCAGAGAGTATGCGGGAGGAGGGGAGAGGCAGAGGGATGAGGTTAGAGGGGTTGGAGGAGCAGCAGCAGAGAGAGGGCAGAGGACAAGGGCGAGAGGACAGAACAGGGATGTGAGAGGCAGTCATAGCAGGACAGGCAAGACAAATAGGCACAGTGGGAGCGGTGGGGTGGAGGGTACAAACCTGACTAGTAGATGGCATCTTCCAGAGCGCCGTTAGGTTCGGATCTATTCGAACAGCGTCTCGGCGCAGGTCTCCCCTTGCTGGACTCCCACAGCTAGACTCCCGGCTCTTTTGTTGAGGCTGTTCGGTTTGCTGGCGCAGAAATAGGCTGCCTAATATATATATATATAACAACTGTGTGGCAAAAGAACCAACTAAACTGTGTGGAAACCAATCAAATAGCAAATCAACTTGTATTCAATTTAACCACTCACCTGGCACTAATCACACACTAACTCAGCTAATTCAAACACCACCTTACAAAGTTACCAAATGTAGCTAATTTAAAAATTACTTGAAGCAGGAACTTACCTATCTGCCTCAGTCCCTGGTTCCTGTAGACTGACCACTATTAAATACCCACCCTTAAAATCGATGGCTCCCAGCAATGTCATAAAAGTCACTTTTAATATTTTGCAGCTGCTCCTGAATAAGTGGGTTACCAATGTCATTGTTAACCCTCTTTATCAAGTCACCCGTGACCCTTTGAAATAGCCCAGAGACATAGAAGGACAATTCTGCCATATATATATATATATATATATATATATATATATATATATATATATATATATATATATATGGCAGATATTGTATATATATATATATATATATATATATATATATATATATATATATATATATATATATATATATATATATATATAGATAGACAGATACAGTGCCTTATGAAAGTATTCGCCCCTTGAACTTTAGACCCTTTGCCACATTTCAGGCTTCAAACATAAAGATATGAAACTGTAATTTTTGTGAAGAATCAACAACAAGTGGGACACAATCATGAAGTGGAACGAAATTTATTGGATATTTCAAACTTTTTAACAAATAAAAACTGAAAAATTGGGTGCAAAATTATTCAGCCCCTTAAGTTAATACTTTGTAGCCACCTTTTGCTGCGATTACAGCTGTAAGTCGCTTGGGGTATGTCTCTATCAGTTTTGCACATCGAGAGACTGAAATTTTTGCCCATTCCTCCTTGCAAAACAGCTCGAGCTCAGTGAGGTTGGATGGAGAGCATTTGTGAACAGCAGTTTTCAGTTCTTTCCACAGATTCTCGATTGGATTCAGGTCTGGACTTTGACTTGGCCATTCTAACACCTGGATATGTTTATTTGTGAACCATTCCATTGTAGATTTTGCTTTATGTTTTGGATCATTGTCTTGTTGGAAGACAAATCTCCGTCCCAGTCTCAGGTCTTTGCAGACTCCATCAGGTTTTCTTCCAGAATGGTCCTGTATTTGGCTCCATCCATCTTCCCATCAATTTTAACCATCTTCCCTGTCCCTGCTGAAGAAAAGCAGGCCCAAACCATGATGCTGCCACCACCATGTTTGACAGTGGGGATGGTGTGTTCAGGGTGATGAGCTGTGTTGCTTTTACGCCAAACATAACGTTTTGCATTGTTGCCAAAAGTTCGATTTTGGTTTCATCTGACCAGAGCACCTTCTTCCACATGTTTGGTGTGTCTCCCAGGTGGCTTGTGGCAAACTGTAAACGACACTTTTATGGATATCTTTAAGAAATGGCTTTCTTCTTGCCACTCTTCCATAAAGGCCAGATTTGTGCAGTATACTGACTGATTGTTGTCCTATGGACAGAGTCTCCCACCTCAGCTGTAGATCTCTGCAGTTCATCCAGAGTGATCATGGGCCTCTTGGCTGCATCTCTGATCAGTCTTCTCCTTGTATGAGCTGAAAGTTTAGAGGGACGGCCAGGTCTTGGTAGATTTGCAGTGGTCTGATACTCCTTCCATTTCAATATTATCGCTTGCACAGTGCTCCTTGGGATGTTTAAAGCTTGGGAAATCTTTTGTATCCAAATCCGGCTTTAAACTTCTCCACAACAGTATCTCGGACCTGCCTGGTGTGTTCCTTGTTCTTCATGATGCTCTCTGCGCTTTAAACGGACCTCTGAGACTATCACAGTGCAGGTGCATTTATACGGAGACTTGATTACACACAGGTGGATTCTATTTATCATCATTAGTCATTTAGGTCAACATTGGATCATTCAGAGATCCTCACTGAACTTCTGGAGAGAGTTTGCTGCACTGAAAGTAAAGGGGCTGAATAATTTTGCCTCAATTTTTCAGTTTTTATTTGTTAAAAAAGTTTGAAATATCCAATAAATTTCGTTCCACTTCATGATTGTGTCCCACTTGTTGTTGATTCTTCACAAAAAATTACAGTTTCATATCTTTATGTTTGAAGCCTGAAATGTGGCAAAAGGTCGCAAAGTTCAAGGGGGCCGAATACTTTCGCAAGGCACTGTAGATATATAGATAGATAGATATAAAACAATAGATGAGGAACAGCTAAATAAAATAGAAGAAAACAACAGTACCGGTAACAAAAAACTACAGCATGGGCTGGTAATGTACTTAAAGACTGGCTTCAAGAAAAAAAATATGGACATTCATTTTAAGGAAATAAGTCCAAAAAATCTCAACAACATTCAGGGAATTTTATGCCAGTGCAAGAAGTTCAACTGACGACCAGTATTCAGTCTCCAGTTTTACACTGAGAGCTGGACTAAATAGATATTTTAACAGTAGAAGTTTTAACATCTATGCTGACAGCGAGTTTAAAACCAGCAATAATGTATTCCTGTCAGTCAGGAAAACTCTTAGATAAAAAAGCAGGTAAAGACAAGGCCAGACACCACCCCACGAATTACCGGCCTGGATTTGAAGCATCTGTGGTAAACGAGGTACTGTCCCCGGACACCGCGGTCGGATTGGTGCGTAAAGTCTGGTTCGATCTTAAACTTAATCTGGCATAACGTGGACACGAGGGTATCCGACAACTAACCAAAACATCTTTTGAGATCCGAAAGGAAGAAAACGGACTTGAATATGTGTGCCTCATATATAACGAGGACACAAACTCACCTCAAGATCCAGTTTCAGCATCCATCGCAGCTGCTCTCCTGACTTCCTTAGTGTTATTTGAAACTCTGCCCAGACCATCCACATCATTAGATTGTGCTCAGTCCTTTAGTTTCGAGATGCCACTTTCGATGCAGAAATTCACAATAAATGCAGATGTGCCATTTATTTTTAATAAGTGATCAATACAAATGTATACACAATAACATTTTCTGGTTTTGTCTTAATTTAAAATGTTTTTTTAATTATTTTTATTATTTTTATTCCCCCCAAATGACAGGTATAAACCACGTCGGGCCGTGTGGTTCCAATGATAATACCACTTCTGGGGTGGCGTGACAGAGAGCGAATGAATTTTAGTCAACAATCTCCCTCCCAACCTGTGAGGGCGCGGTATAACAGGAACAGTGTGCCCTGGACTGGATGGTTTGACAGTTCATTCCAGGGTCAGTCGGAAGTCGGCCATCCAAAAAGGGGGTGAAGCCACAATACTAGAAGTCAGCGCCTTACTGCGGTAGGCGATGTGTCAGTCATGGACTGGAGGAGACGTGATTGCACTCGCTAGCAAAGGGGGCGTGACTGAAGGTATATCAGGGAATGTGGCTGAGCGATCTGTTCTTTTGTTATGATTGTGAAAGACCTGTAAAGGACGGTAAAAGGTTAAAGTAACCGTGAGTGTTTGTCGTGTTGTATCTGTCTGTCTATTAATTGTCACCCTGTGGCAGAGTGGTTTGCAGTGCGCAGGTGTAGAGGTGATGTGATTACGAAACAGAAGACAGACAACAAAGTTCACAATCCGAACATGTTTAGTTTTATAATCCCGGTCTGGCAACTGCAAAGAATAATCCCAGGCAATATACACAGCAATGTGTATTGCACTGTTCCAAACGAAGGGTTTACAGTCCCGAAATAATTAACACAGTATAACACATATAAAGACACACACACGATCACAAGTCCAGAGTAAGTGTTAAAGTGCGAGTGGTGAAATACAATTTATTTGTGTACAGTTGTGAAGTGTTGTCTGGGTTGGTGTTGGCCTTAAGTGACAGCTTCCTGTCCGTGTTAGCCGTCTAATAAACAAACAAGTATATAATTAGACACGACAAAACAAACACACACGCATGGTACAATTATAGTTCTCCTTTCAGGGGTTCTCTCTTAACCATAACAAAGGAACAGATCGCCTAGCCACGTCCCCTTTTGTACCGTCAGTCACGCCCCCTTGGTTAGCGAGTGCAACCGTTTCTCCTCCAATCCTCGGTTGCCACATCGCTTCCCTTCTGGGGCGATGACTTTGTGTACCGTCGCTCCGCCCCCTTTCTAGATGGCCGACTTCCACCTTTCCCTGGAATGAACTGTCAGACAATCCAGTCCGGGGCACTCTGTTCCCTTTACACAGCGCCCTCACAGGTTGGGCGGGAGATTTATAATCAAGATTCATTATTTCTCTGTCACACACCCTTCATTCATAGAAAACTAAATCTGGAAGCTGTTGCTATTCAGCCAGCATTAACCCCGGACTGCACTGCACTGCCACTTACACAAGTTGCACTCACTGTTGGGATTCGTGACTGTGTCTGTGTATAGTGTGTGTTATTATTATTTCAGGACTGAACCCTGTGGATTTGACTGATTTACACATCGCTGTGTATAGTCAATATTATTATTTAAAGCAACAAATAAGCTTTATTTTCACCATTGAACTGTTGTTGGACTGTTGGTATTAAGCACTGCATCACCTCTATACCTGTGCACCACAAACCACTCTGCCACAGGTGGATTAACGGCCCTTGGCTTACGCCTCGGGCCTTATCACCACCACAGGCGTGGTAATATCATGGGAACTGCACGGCCCGTCGTAGTTTATACCTTATATATACTGTGTAATATATATATATATATATACTGTATATATACAGTATATATATATATATATATATATATATATATATATATATATATATATATATATATATATATATATATATATATATTGTGAGAGAAGTTGCTATTTGTCATTAATAGGTGTCTTAAAACAGGTCGATCATCCACTAAATCGGACTAAACAGGATCCTGATTGCAGTGTACCAAATCGGATGTGAGATGATCCTGTTCAGGTAGTCTAACTTAGTACTATGAAGTATAGTATAGTATATAAGACTAACTTGTACGCTTGCTCATCCTACCTTTGTACAGCACATTTTAACATGAAGACAGCACCATTATAATTCAAATGACGCCAGTGAAAAGTGAACCCTTTGAAGCATTTGGTTCAGTAAGGTTTGCTCGCCGAGTCACAGAACTATCCTTATTAAAATTGACAATTGCACTATGTAATGATGTAATGTACCTTAATACATTATTGATACACTATATTAAGCAATTATTCATTTTCTTAGGTAGACAGCAAATGTATACTGTAGTTTAAATAAACTACTATAGCAATGAAGCACCCTTTTCCTTTTTGTCTAATTTATTATGGTTGAGGGACAAAGTGTTCTGAAGAGATTGGTTTCGTTTTTTTCATTAAAATATTGTAAAAAAAACTTTAATCAAGTGCTGCACAATAAGATAATCTGTATTTAAATAATAAAAAAGCAGCACGTTTAATGTGTTCAGTGTCAAGCAGCAATAGGCTACATGATCTATGTTAAAATGCATGATCTATGTACGAAATGTGCATAAAAAGACATGTAGTAGGCTACAATTATATTATGAATAAGGTGTACTTTTACTTAAATGTGTTTGCCCGAATCACGCCTACCGGTAATGTAATTAAAACGCTTTTATCATTTTACCATTTATCATTTATTATTTGCTTTTTTTATACCTTTTGATATTTCTGACTTTATATCTTCAATATATTTTTTTTAATCAAATGCTAGTGATTTCCATTACACAAGAGTAGATGTTAAAACTTCATGCTGATTTGAACTCGGCTCTCGTAGCTTTACAGTAAACTAATGTGATCCATCTGTGTCTCCATCCATTTGTGCTTCCTTCCATATGATGATGTAGATATCCTTCTGTCTGGTGTTGATGGCTGAAGTGTAATGCTGGCTCCAGGGATCAGCTTATTGCCTCCCTAGCGCATCAGCACACACAACGGCTGTGATGCTGGCTCCGGGGATCAACCACAGTGCTGTCTCCCCAGTGCATTAGCATGGCAACCGTCTGGATTGAGCTAAGTAGGCCACTCATTTCCCTTCCGGGTCAATGAGTTAGTGTACCGAAGCTCCGTCTGTTTTCTACATGACCGACTTCCTTTTAACCCTCGGAACGAAGTGTCAGGCAACGTAGTCCAGAGTATTCTGTTCCCGTTACTTAGCTTCCTTACAGGTCGAGAGGGAGATTTACCACCAAAAATCATTGTCTTTCTGTCACAAGATGTTGCTGACATATTGTGAAATGACTGATTTTAGGAGCATCCCATTACACAATTTGCCTGTTTTACGAAATGCCTAAAAAAAGCTGCAGGCATTTTGCGAAATGACTGCAGTTATAGGCATTCTATTACACTATTTGACTGATTAAACATTTTCAGTCATTTTTGTGAAATGATTGTTTCACTAGGAGGCTGTGTGGTACAGTGGTTAAAGAAAAGGGCTTGTAACCAGGATGTTGCTGTGTGACCCTGAGCAAATCTCTTAACCTCCTTGTGCTCCGTCTTTCGTGAGACGTTGTTGTAAGAGATAAGAACATAAGAACATAAGAAAGTTTACAAACGAGAGGAGGCCATTCAGCCCATCTTGCTCGTTTGGTTGTTAGTAGCTTATTGATCCCAGAATCTCATCAAGCAGCTTCTTGAGGATCACAGGGTGTCAGCTTCAACAACATTACTGGGGAGTTGGTTCCAGACCCTCACAATTCTGTGTAAAAAAGTGCCTCCTATTTTCTGTTCTGAATGCCCCTTTATCTAATCTCCATTTGTGACCCCTGGTCCTTGTTTCTTTTTTCAGGTCAAAGAAGTCCCCTGGGTCGACATTGTCTATACCTTTTAGGATTTTGAATGTTTGAATCAGATCGCCGCGTAGTCTTCTTTGTTCAAGACTGAATAGATTCAATTCTTTTAGCCTGTCTGCATACGACATGCCTTTTAAACCTGGGATAATTCTGGTTGCTCTTCTTTGCACTCTTTTTAGAGCAGCAATATCCTTTTTGTAACGAGGTGACCAGAACTGAGCACAATATTCTAGGTGAGGTCTTACTAATGCATTGTAGAGTTTTAACATCACTTCCCTTGATTTAAATTCAACACTTCTCACAATATATCCGAGCATCTTGTTGGTCTTTTTTATAGCTTCCCCACATTGTCTAGATGAAGACATTTCTGAGTCAACATAAACTCCTGGGTCTTTTTCATAGTTCCCTTCTTCAATTTCAGCATCTATTTATAATGCACATTTTTATTGCCCGCATGCAATACTTTACACTTTTCTCTATTAAATTTAATTTGCCATGTGTCTGCCCAATTCTGAATGCTGTCTAGATCATTTTGAATGACCTTTGCTGCTTCAACAGTGTTTGCCACTCCTCCTGTTTTTGTGTCGTCTGCAAATTTGACGAGTTTGCTTACTATACCAGAATCTAAATCATTTATGTAGATTAGGAATAGCAGAGGACCCAATACTGATCCCTGTGGTACACCGCTGGTTACCTCACTCCATTTTGAGGTTTCTCCTCTAATCAGTACTTTCTGTTTTCTACCTGTTAACCACTCCCTAAGCCATGTGCATGCATTTCCTTGAATCCCTACTGTGTTCAGTTTGAGAATTAATCTTTTATGCAGGACTTTGTCAAAAGCTTTCTGGAAATCTAAATAAACCATGTCGTATGCTTTGCAGTTATCCATTTTCAATGTTGCATCCTCAAAAAAGTCAAGTAGGTTAGTGAGACACGATCTCCCTTTCCTAAAACCATGCTGGCTGTCTCCCAGGATATTGTTACCATATAGGTAATTTTCCATTTTGGATCTTATTATAGTTTCCATAAGTTTACATATAATAGAAGTCAGGCTTATTGGTCTGTAGTTACCTGGTTCGGTTTTGTCTCCCTTTTTGTGGATCGGTATTACGTTTGCTATTTTCCAGTCTGTCGGTACAACCCCTGTGTCAAGAGACTGTTGCATGATCTTGGTTAGCGGTTTGTAAATAACTTCTTTCATTTCTTTGAGTACTATTGGGAGGATTTCATCTGGCCTGGGGGATTTGTTTATTTTAAGAGCTCCTAGTCCCTTTAACACTTCTGCCTCTGTTATGCTAAAGTTATTTAAAACTGGATAGGAACAGGTCGACATGTCAGGCATGTTGTCCGTGTCCTCCTTTGTAAAAACCTGTGAAAAGTAATCATTTAATATATTTGCTATTTTTTTTTCTTCATCTATGATTTTGCCATTTGTGTCTCTTAGACATTTAACCTCCTCTTTGAATGTTCTCTTGCTGTTATAATATTGGAAAAATATTTTGGAATTGGTTTTAGCCCCCTTAGCAATATTGATTTCTATCTCTCTCTTGGCCTTTCTAACGTCCTTTTTGACTTGTGTTTGCAGTTCCAAGTACTCTTTCTGAGTACTTTGTTTTTGGTCCCTTTTAAATGCTCTGTAAAGTGCCTTTTTTCACTGAATATTTTTTTAATTGATCTATTAAACCATTTTGGCCATTTTGTTTTAGATTTAGATTTGTCTACTTTTGGGATGTAATTGTTTTGCACCTCTAGTACTACATTTTTAAAAAACAGCCATCCTTTTTCTGTGGATGTTTTCTCTATTTTACTCCAATCTACTTCTGTTAGTCTCTGTTTTATACCTTCGTAGTTTGCTTTTCTAAAATTGTAAACCTTAGCTTTAGTCATTACTTTTGGGGTTTTAAAAAATATTTCAAATGAGACCATGTTGTGGTCTGAGTTTTCCAATGGCTCTCTGACCTCTGTTTTAGTTATTCTGTCTTCATTATTTGAAAAGACTAAATCAAGGCATGCCTCCCCTCTAGTCGGTGCCTTGACAAATTGCGTTAGGAAGCAGTCATTTGTCATTTCCACCATTTCAATTTCATCCGTCGTGCCCCCCATCGGGTTTTCCCATTTTATACGGGGGAAGTTGAAATCCCCCATTAGTATGGATTCTCCTTTTCTACACGCATTTTGAATGTCATTGTATAACAGATTATTTTGCTCAGCGTCTGAATTTGGCGGTCTATAGCATGCTCCTATTATTATGCCCTTTGAATTTGTGCCCATTATCTGCAGCTGATGCATAGTTCACACACCCGAGTCTCTGTAAGTCGCCTTGGATAAAGGCGTCTGCTAAATAAACATATAATAAAAATAAAAATTAAATGCCTGGTGGTAAATGCCCAATTATTTTTAGGCTCAGCTCACCGCTACCACCCCTGCGCTGACTCGGGAGGGGCGAAGATGAACACACCTGTCCTCCGAAGCGTGTGCCGTCAGCCGCCCACTTCTTTACACTCTGCAGACTCACCGTGCAGCCGCCTCAGAGCTACAGCGTCGGAGGACAACGCAGTTCTGGGCAGCTTACAGGCAAGCCCGCAGGCGCCCGGCCAGACTACAGGGGTCGCTGGTGCGCGGTGAGCCGAGGACACCCTGGCCGACCTAACCCTCCCTCCCCCCGGACGACGCTCGGCCAATTGAGTGCCACCCCCTGGGAGCTCCTGTCCACGGTCGGCTGTGGAATAGCCTGGACTCGAACCGGCGACGTCCAGGCTATAGAGCGCATCCTGCGCTCTAGCGAGTGCTTTTACTGGATGCGCCACTCGGGAGCCCCTTAAATGGCAACTTTTAAAAGATTTAAAAAATGTATTTACTTTTGTTTGTCTAGAGTAGTTTGAAACATTTTTTGAGGCAGGACTTGAGCTTGCATGTGAAATGTTTCAGCAGTGGTTTTAGAACAGGTCTTCTCAACTGTGCTTAAGTAATAACACAACGACTGATCTCCATAGAAAACAATGGGAGGACAGTGTCCGGTTGTCGTATAATATTGCCTAAATACCATAGGAGTCCTCGGTATTCATGTCTTAATGGAAGGGAAAGAAAGCCAGTGTTGTAACTAACTGAAACATCATTAATGCCAGGTACATCAGCATTTTAAATAAATGCTGCCAGGGAGTCAGGGAGGCAGTCCTGCATGGTGCTGTGTAGGAAAGTAGTGTTTTAACCTCCAGTAATCAGCAAATTACACATGGCAAATGGCATTTAATAGAGAAAAGTGTATGGTACTGCATGCAGGCAATAAAATTGTGCATTATAAATATCATATGGGAGATTGTGACAAGCAGGCTGTAGTGGTGACATTAGACCAGGAAGAAACACACAGTACTGCGAAATGAAATTTGAATTGCGCTGTTGCGCATTTAATAATGAACAAAATAAAAAGGTTTTAAACAAAAACAGCACACGGCACTTGCGGCCAAAATAAATAGACAAACAAAACAGACTAACACTTAAACGAACAGTGGCCTAACAGACAAACAAATAAACATGGTGAGTCAAAACAAATAATTATTCTTTAGTTTATTTTAGTTTCTTTCACTCTCCTCCTCTCTCCCGTTCTCTGCTCACCGAACACCCAAAAAAAACCAGAGTGAGTAAAACATGCATCTATATATACAATTGTGCTGGGATTCAATTGCCAATGAATTATTCATTTGAATCCCAGCAAGTGAACTAATCTGTGAAAACTCTGTGCTCATATATTAGTACTTTAAATGCACGTGCAGTGAAGTGCAATCCCTGTGTCTAAATACAATTATACATTTTAAATACTCATTATAAGTGCTCATTACCCAGATTATATCCCGTGTACCAACTACAATACACCAACATTAACACACGCAGCATACAACATAAAACACAAAAATACACACAGGGGCGGGGCACATTGCCACACACTTATGCGCAGCACACTTGGCCTCAATGGCCACCTCCCCCATTAAAATCCCAAAAGTCTCGCTCAAAGTCCCGGGCCAAGAATAGTGACTTCAAGGGGTTCACGGGTGGCAATGTTGCCAGTAGCCAGGCTGCTACTGGCAATGCTGTCAGCGGAATTGTTGACAGCAGGGTGACACACTCCAGCAGCGGAAAGCCTGCTTCCTCCCGTAGCACCTCTGGCAGCGGAAAGACTGCCAGGTGCAATGCTGTCAGCGGACCTGCTGACAGCTCCCAGGCTTTCTTCAGCCAGGGCAGTCCTGGCAGCAGAACAGCTGCTAATGGTGAGGAGGTCAACTGACTTGCTGACCGCACCAAAGCTGGCTCCTCCCATTGCACCGAAGGCAGTGGAAATGCTGCCAACAGTGAGGCTGTCAGCAGACGTGCTGGCAGCTCTAAGGCTGGCTTCTCCAATCCTAGCAAATCCCTGGAGACCAGCAGCAAACTATCTCCAGGGCAGGTATCTCCTGGCAATAGCGAGCTGGTCTCCCCAGGCAATACGGAGCAACAGGCAGCCCCAGGCGATGTGGAGCAACAGGCAGCCCCAGGCGATGCGGAGCAACAGGCAGCCCCAGGTGATGCGGAGCAACAGGCATCCTTGGGCAGTGCGAGGCAGGCATCCTTGGGTGGTGTGAGGCAGGCATCCTTGGGCGGTGCGAGGCAGCATCCTTGGGCGGTGCTGGAATCAGGACCAGTCGTGGTGCTGTGGTTGGCCACTGTTGCAGTGGTTGCGGCGGTGCTTGTCCTCTTTGTAGCCGCTGCAGCCGGGCTGTTTTCCGCTGTGCTCCCCTCAGCAGACTGTGCAGTGGTTGCTGAGGAATGCCAGCATCACATCCTGGTACTTCTTCTGGTGAAGGGAGAGGCAGCTCTTGCACCTCTCCCCCTGGTGGTGATGGAGGCAGAGGTAACTCCTGCTCCTCTCCTCTTGGGGGTGATGATGGCGGTCGGGGAAGTGATACCAGCAGGCTTTCATCCTCTGCTGGTGGAAAGGGACCCAGCAGGCATTCACCCTCTGCTGGTGGAAAGGGACCTAGCAGGCATTCACCCTCTGCTGGTGGAAGTGGACCCAGCAGGCATTCACCCTCTGCTGGTGGAAGTGGACCCAGCAGGCATTCACCCTCTGCTGGTGGAAGTGGCACAGGTAGAGGCAGCTCCTGCTGCTCTGCTCCTGGCGGTGAAGGTGGCGCAGGTAGAAGCAGCTCCTGCTGCTCTGCTCCTGGCGGTGAAGGTGGCGGAGGTAGAGGCAGCTCCTGCTGCTCTGCACCTGGCGAGGAAAGTGGGAGCAGCGTGTAGTCTCCTGGCAACGAAGGTGGGAGCAGTGTGTAGTCTCCTGGCGACGAAGGTGGGAGTAGCGTGTAGTCTCCGCCTGTTGCAGGGGACTGGTGCGGCTCTCCCCCTATTGCAGGGGACTGGTGTGGCTCTCCCCCTATTGCAGGGGACTGGTGCGGCTCTCCCCTATTGCAGGGGACTGGTGCGGCTCTCCCCTATTGCAGGGGACTGGTGCGGCTCTCCCCTATTGCAGGGGACTGGTGCGGCTCTCCCCCTATTGCAGGGGACTGGTGCGGCTCTCCCCCTATTGCAGGGGACTGGTGCGGCTCTCCCCCTATTGCAGGGGACTGGTGCGGTGCTCCCTTTAGCTCGGAAGGCGAAACCAGCAATGGCTCCTCTCCCAGCGTTAGAAGCTCGTGCTTCCCCCGTCTGGGCGCTGGCGAGCTGGCATAGGGGCATCCCGACCAGTCGTGTCCCCCTTCCTCACATCGCCCGCACGGTGGCACCTCGGAGCAGTCCCTCCAACAGTGATCCACCTTTCAGCACCAGGGGAACAGGTTCTCTGGCTCCTCTGGCTGCTGTTGCAGTTGTTGTTGGGGCAGTGACAGTTTGTGCTTGAAAGCCCAGGCTCAGTGCAGCAGTAACACCCGGGCTGCTGTTCCTCCGGCTGGTGTTGTGGCTGCTGCCTTCTGCCGTTCTTTCCCATTTTTTTTTTTTCCCAAAACAAAAAAAATTCACTTGCAGTATCCCTGGTCTGACGCTTGGAGGCGCTGTTGTCCCGGTTCTGACACCACGTGTGACAAACAGGCTGTAGTGGTGACGTCAGATCCGGAAGAAACACACAGTACTGCAAAGTGAAATGTGAATTGCGTTTAATAATGAACAAAATAAAAAAGGTTTTAAACAAAAACAGCACAAGGCACTTGCGGCCAAAATAAACAGACAAACAAAACAGACTAACACTTAAACGAACAGTGGACTAACAGACAAACACAGTGAGTCAAAACAAATAATTATTCTTTTGTTTATTTTAGTTTCTTTTACTCTCCTTCTCTCTCCTGTTCTCTACTCACCTAACACACAATCCAGAGTGAGTAAAACGTGCATCTATATATACAATTGTGCTGGGATTCAATTACCAATTAATTATTCACTTGAATCCCAGCACGTGAACTGATCTGTGAAAACTCCATGCTCATATATCAGTACTTTAAATGCACGTGAAGTGAAGTGCAATCCCTGTGCCTAAATACAATGATATATTTTAAATACTCATTATAAGTGCTCATTACCCAGATTATATCCCGTGTACCAACTACAATCCACCAACATTAATACACGCAACATACAACATAAAACACAAAAATACACACAGGGGCGGGGCACATTGCCACAGAGATACTGAAATTGAAGAAGGAATCTATGAAAAAGACCGAGGAGTTTATGTTGACTCAGAAATGTCTTCATCTAGACAATGTTGGGAAGCTATAAAAAAGGCCAACAAGATGCTCGGATATATTGTGAAAAGTGTTGAATTTAAATCAAGGGAAGTAATGTTAAAACTTTACAATGCATTAGTAAGACCTCATCTAGAATATTGTGTTCAGTTCTGGTCACCTCGTTACAAAAAGGATATTGCTGCTCTAGAAAGAGTGCAAAGAAGAGCGACCATAATTATCCCGGGTTTAAAAGGCATGTCATATGCAGACAGGCTAAAAGAATTCAATCTATTCAGTCTTGAACAAAGAACACTACGCAGTGATCTGATTCAAGCATTCAAAATTCTAAAAGGTATTGACAATGTCGACCCAGGGGACTTTTTTGACCTGAAAAAAGAAACAAGGACCAGGGGTCACAAAAGGAGATTAGTTCCCGTTCAAATTTCAGTGACGTTAGTAAGGGAGGAGCTCGCTCGATTGGCAAAACTGACGCTGGACACACGGATAAGGGCAACTTCTTCCTACAGCTCCCCAACCACAGCAGCTGTGCTCAAACCAACTTTAATTTAAAGGAGCCCAGTTGCGAATTCTTTCACAGTCTCTGTTTTACAGGTGAAGCCTAAGAATAATTTGTGAAAAACAATGACATACCGCATATACACACACAGCATATCTGACACGTGTTAAAGGGTTTTATCTCCACAACCACAGTAGCTAGAGCGTCCAAACCAACTTTAATTTAAAGGAGGCCAAATGTGAATTGTTCAAAAGAACTTTAATTTAATAGAGAAAAGTGTAAAGTATTGCATGCAGGCAATAAAAATGTGCATTATAAATATCATATGGGAGATACTGAAATTGAAGAAGGGAACTATGAAATTGAAGAAGCTACTAACAACCAAACGAGCAAGATGGGCTGAATGGCCTCCTCTTGTTTGTAAACTTTCTTATGTTCTTATCTGATTAGTGCCCATACCACAAACACACAAAAGTTCACACTGTTTATTATTTGATTATTTGAATATTTGATTTACTCTTTTTTTGTGAGCAGTCTACATAACTAATTCCTAGAGGTTCAAAATGAAGATGTCAGGTGTAAATTACTTATATGTTGACCTGCATATATATGTGTTTTTGTGTGTATCTATATGTTGTGTGTTTTAATTTGTTAAAGGTTACAGTTTCAGTAGCCAACGGCAATATTGATGAATGTTTTAAGGGTTGTCTAATTGGTCAAGCAGGAGATTTTCAGACACCTACAAAAAATAAAATACGTATTTTATTTTGTTTGTCATAGTTATAAAAAAACGTAAGAGTTCAATTTGTGTATACCATGTTGTAAATGGTCACTATGGCCCTACAGTAGGCCTGTTATTCCTCATAATCTCAGATCTGAGAACCTCGTGAATTAATATGCAAAAACAAACATGTATGTGTACAAGAACAAAGAGCATTCCATAAATGTTAAATGAACAAAAAATCTACCTTTTTCAACAATGAAGGATATTTATTTTGAACAACGAAAGGATATCTGTTTTGACTGTCAAAAAGCAGAAGTGTTTTCTATTCAAACACCTGTACACCTTTTTGAAAAACTTAAAACATACTTAGTTTTGTTTATGAACGATGTTACGTTTTCAGAACTTGTCGTCTGGGGATGCATAAAACCAAACAAATTATAAGCGGAAATGTTTCTATTCAAACACCTGAACGTTAAGTAACATTTTTTGAAAACTTTTCATTGACAATGAAAGAAGTCACAATCCCCTTTTTTATTTTGTATTGTGACGTCCACCCCCTCGAATCACTTATATCGGTTAAGTGGTTGAAGATGTGGTGTAGCTACTGTCGAAACTCTGCAGCACTGGGTTTGGGGGTATTGGTGTAAAGCTCATGGGCATGGCACCTCTCTCTTCCATTTCATACATCACTTGCTGTATTCTACATTTTAACAGCAACTTGATTCTCAGTGTTAGCTTTCTCAGACCAGAAGCAATAAACTTGCCAAATAAAGCTTCCTCGTCGGTTTCGTTTTTTTGCGCCTTCTCCGTCAGTATGGAAATACTTTTCAGTATCGCATCTTCCAACATGTCGCCTTTCTTTGCTTTCTTCTCTTTTACTTGACCGTGGAAAGCAGAAGGAGTCGCTATACTTAGCAGCGAAGTGCAAAAAGATGCTCTTGAGTCACTCTGGGTACTTGAACTTCTTGTCTCATCATCTTCAAGGCTGCAGTCTGTACTTTATTTGCCCTCATCAGTGAAGATGGTCTCTCTGTCAAATGATTTATATGTTAATTATTTCACACTGAAAAAATGTAGACTCCGAGTAAACATGAACAGCCATTATGTTTAACCACCATTATTATTATTATTATTATTATTATTATTATTATTATTATTATTATTATTATTATTATTATTATTATTAATTAGTTTAGCTGACGCCTTATACAAGGTGATTTTCAGGATTATCAAAGGTTTCCTTCTCCAGTCCAGCGCATCTGCATTGCCTATGTTTAAATATGTAATTATACTGCCATGGACTCCAATTGCCTATTCCTGCAAGTTCTGGTATTACATATTTACCTTTCAATAGGGTCACTGATATTTGTCTCCGTTCCTCTATGTTTTATGTGTCCTCCAAGAAAACTCATGAGTTCAAAGTACTTCCATTCTGGAGTCTTTCCACCTGCCGCTCCACTCGTTCCTTCAAATGTTTTCTTGGTTTTCAAAAACCTGTCACGTAGTTGCACTCTCTCCAGTCCTTCTCGAGTTTTTCTCCAATGCATACCTATGTCGTTTCTTCTCTTTGGGCATCCCTGTATTCTTTGATTGAGGGATTATATAAAATGGGGATGTTTAACTTCTTCAATTAAGATTACTTCAAAAACCTGCTCCATTGTGCTTCACTGACTTCCGACAAATGTTGAACACACAAGAAAAGGCCGTACGACTTTTCAAAAAAGACGCAGCTCGCGGCAGTGCGGATGATGTCATTCTGACTGTCGGAGACCACTGACAGACCAAAAATTGGGTCGCAGTCAAAAGTATAAACCAACCTTAAGCTCTGTTACAGCCTTTTTATATGCAGTCATAGCATCTCTCTTATGATTGCACCAAGTTTGATACATTTAAAGCATAAATAGCTGTATTTACAAGTAATTTTGTAAAAGGTTAAATAATATGAATACAGAAACTAACATTTAAGCTGTCACCCTTCTTACAACTTTCCATATAAAGTCAACATTATTGACCTTGCTTAAAAGACAGGGCATCAGCATGAGTACTATTATTTGGTAAGACCCTTACAATACCTTTAGAAGGTGTACTATTCCCTCACATGGCTTCATTTTCTTTGGTGGCAGGGAAGTAGAAGGGAAAATATCCAGCAATGCCTCCAACAGTGAGATGGCGCTATCAAAATAAAACAATAAAGAAACCGAGTAAATACAGTGCCTTGCATTAGTATTCACCCCCCTTGGACTTTTCCACATTTTGTAGTGTTACAACCTGGAATTAAAATTGATTTAATTAGGATTTTTTGTCACTGATCTACACAAAATAGTCCATAATGTCGAAGTGGGGAAAAAAATCTACATATTTTTCAAAATTATTTACAAATAAAAAACTGAAGTGTCTTGATTGCATAAGTATTCACCCCCTTTTGCTGTGACACCCCTAAATGAGCTCTGGTGCAACCAATTGCCTTCAGAAGTTGAGTTGAATGGAGTCCACCTGTGTGCAATTAAAGTGTCACATGATCTCAAATTAAATACACCTGTTTCTGGAAGGCCCCAGAGTTTGTTAGAGAGCATATCTAAACAAACAGCATCATGAAGACCAAGGAGCTATCAAAACAAGTCTGGGATAAAGTTCTGGAGAAGCACCAATCAGGGTTGGGTTATAAAAAAATATCCCAAACTTTGAACATCCCCTGGAGCACCGTTAAATCCATTATTAAAAAATGGAAAGAATATGGCACAACTGTGACTCTGCCTAGAGAAGGCCGTCCACCAAAACTCAGTGACCAGGTAAGGAGGGCATTAGTCAGAGAAGCAACCAAGAGGCCAATGGTAACTCTGAAGGAGCTGGAGAGATCCACAGCTGAGATGGGAGAAACCGTCCATGGGACAATTATAACCCGGACGCTCCACAAAGCTGGGCTTTATGGAAGAGTGGCGAGAAGAAAGCCATTGCTGAAAAAAAAAACATATCAAATCCTGTTTGGATTTTGCCAAAAGGCATGTGGGAGACACAGCAAACATGTGGAAAAAGGTTCTGGTCTGATGAGACCAAAATTGAACTTTTGGCCTTAGCATAAACGCTATGTGTGGCACAAATTACAACACTGCTCATCACCCTGAGAACACCATCCCCACGGTGAAGCATAGTGGTGGCAGCATCATGTTATGGGGATGCTTTTCATCGGCAGGGACTGGGAAACTGGTCAGGATTGAAGGCAAGATGGATGGAGCCAAATACAGGGAAATTGTAGAGGAAAACCTGTTTCAGTCTGCAAGAGACCTGGGACTGGGGCGGAGGTTCACCTTCCAGCAGGACAATGACCCTAAACACACAGCCAAAGCTACACTGGAGTGTTTTAAAAACAAGAACCTGAATGTCTTAGAATGGCCCAGTCAAAGCTCAGACCTCAATCCGATTGAGAATCTGTGGCAAGACTTGAAAATTGCTGTTCACCAACGGCCCCCATCCAACTTTGCCAAGAAGAATGGGCAGAAATTGCAGGATCCAGATGTAGAGACTTACCCAGAAAGACTCACAGCTGTAATTGCTGCCAAAGGTGCTTCTACTAAGAAAAAGAAAATGTGTAGTTACTGAGAAATTAACAGGAAAGAGCCTGTATTTACATGATATATATATATACACACACACACACACACACACACACACACACACACACACAGGAAATTCACTACTCCGAAAAAATATTGTTACACATCACCAAACATTGCAAATATGTTACACTTAATGCAAACAAATGAAAAATAATATTTTTTTTCTATAACTTACATGGTCAAAGTCTTTAAAGCATGGATAAGCGTCCAGATTTATAATTGGCTTTTCTGAATCTTTAAGTATGTCTAAATCTATAAAAGCCTTTCTGGCTTCCAATTGCTTTCAAACAACTGTGGTACCACTTCCTAATTGGGTTTCTGCTTCTTCATGATTTCCTGAAGAGCGCTGTAGTGTCTTGCTTGGGCCTACTGACTGTCTGACTGTCTTGGGGTCAACCTCTTTGAATATCCTGAAATCATAAAGACCAATGAAGCCCACTGTATACAAGAACACTTCCAGTTTGGTTTAATCACATTCCACTCTGAAAACTTGTCGCAGAATTCTACAGTTATAAGCTGGAGTACTCACCTCCTGCAACATCTGTTTTCTCTTTAATTTGAGTTGCATTCTTCTTCCTCCTAAATGAATGAGATGAACTGCTCATTTCAGAATGGTCTGTAGAGCAATTATCTTCCAAAATCAAAGTTGAACAACTGGAGCCTCCTGCTTCCTGTTTCTCTGATGTGAATGAATTGCTTTTACCACTGGTTACATCAGGGTTTGTGGCACCCCTCTTCAGTTTCTTTGGTGGTGCTCTTTCAGGAGTAGGACCTTGCAGCATTTTCACGAGCTGCCCTTTAATAAAATAAGACACTTGGTTATTATTTATGTATTTTGCATTAAAAGTTAATACATACGTATACCCCTATTGTCTATAACCCACGTCTGTACATAAAGGACATAAAATATCACCTATGCTTAGTTTAATATTTATCAGCACCTTGTGACATCCCAAACACAACAAACTCAAACTTTCTGTTGAGGGAATACTTTCAATGCAATTTTGAATAGGCAAACCTTTCTTAAAAGCAATTTAATTTGTATTTCAGATAAATAATATCATGCCCTGAAATGAAATTATAATGAGGATAAGACGTTTATGGTCAAATTGTAACATACACAATCTAGATATACCTACCCAAGGTTTGCCAAAAATACATAAATCATTTTGTAACATTGGATAGTATTCGATCAGTGTCTTTGCTGTAACAGTTACTTCATGTTTAGAAGGACATCTGGCATCTTCAACTGTTGCTCTCAATATGGAAGTCATATTGGTGATTGTATTTCTCACCAATCTATTACGAAGGTCTTTGCTCAAAATAAAATCCCCCTCTTCACCCAAGCACCTCAGCTCAAAATATTCTTCTCTGCTTCGCTCCAATTCCTTATCAGAGTAAATCACATATGCTGGGGATGGAAGTGTCACTTTCTTATCAGGTAAAGCAGGATCAATATTAGGTGGAGTGTATGCACTGCTTGGTGCCTTGTGCAGAGGTGTTATCTTTAGGAGGGGATCTACACATGGGGATAGCAATGGTGATGTAGCAAATGAGCTGGCTGCTGAGCAGGACTCCTACCTAACACTACCTGATATTTCCTGAAATATGCACACATTTTTTTGTTTGCTTGTGATTATTTAAACATTTCTCTGATCAGTTATTCAAATGTTTAACAAAGTGGCAGATCATGTTTTTAAAACGAATTTGCAATTTGGATCATTTTTCCACAAAACGAAAATCAAGCTGTTAATGTTAAAACATGAGTAACTTACAGCCAAGGTTCTTAAATTAACATTGGGTGATGCTTGTTACTTGTTTTGCAATATCAACAGATATATTTTAGAAAGAGATACAACAATCTGAAAACTTGGATTAAAGACCTAAATTAAGCATGGCCAAAGTTATCATTATTATTATGTTGAATGAATTAAATAGTTATATTTAGTTAATAGTTATTAAGAAAAATCTAAGGTCATTACGATGGATTCCAAAGACTTTACCAGTTTAGTAAACACATCTTTAATGTATAGGAGCTCTTAAATTAATGTTGTTCCTAGTTTTCAGGAAGGAAAGGGTTTATTAAAAAGAAATGTGAAGGTGCACAAGTCGACATTTCTATGAACATCTGGAGTGCACAGTACCATTAAAATATGTGTTACTACAATTATTTTCAAAAGCAACACAGCAGAGATTGTTAATTTAACTAGTAGAAATTTAATAAACACACTTAAGACAGAAGTCCAAATATTTGATTATTTTCTAGTTAGATTTTGAACTTTGTGTTGAAAGTTGTGGTAGAACAAAAAAAAAAGTTGCTTACCTCTGGATGAAGAAGATCCCACAGAGTTCTTCGAATAAAATTCTGAAGCCCAGGGAATATGTCCTTTAAATCTTTCTTTTTTTGCTTCCGAAAAAAATATTCTAATAAATCACAGACCATTATATGACAATTTCTAGTTTATGCAAAAAAAATGTACGTTGCACATACATTGCATGTGCATGCATAAGGAAATAAGAAACAAATGAAAGCATACCACTAATTGTGGCAAATGCGTCGGTAACACTGTAGTTTAGGGATCCAATATAAGTGATTACAAACAATCTATAAACATGTTATTAATTATGCTATTAACAATTATAGAATATGAATAGAAATAATAAGAGTATTATTACACACTTTTGTCATTGTTATTTGCGTTATTGTTTATAATCGCTTATAATGGATATAGTTTGTCTGTCTTTTCAGGTCTGTTTGTCTTTCTTTGCCTGTGTGTCTATCTGTCTGTGTCTTCATATGTCTGTCTCATCAATCGTATGGGGCTGCTTTATTTTTGCAATACAGTTATTATACACTTTGCAATTGTTTTGGTTTTGCTATTGTTTATAACCACTTATAACAGATCCCTAAACTAAAGTGTTACCAATGCGTCTGGGTCCAACATTTCCAACTTCTGAAACAAACTTACCATATTTCAGAAAATACTATACCTAAACTAAGAAAATGAGTGTTGTTTTAAACACTTTTCACCCATGTCAGGGTACAAAAATATGCATTTCATCACATATTGTGATGTCAAAGGCGTGCATTCACATGCTCACACTAACGAATGAGCCTGCATGATAAATTTAAGTTCCTAAAAAACCAAAGCCTATCCAAAACACTAAGTGCATCAAGCAGACATGGTATCCACGCAAAATGGTATCCACGCTTGGGGTACAAAAATAAAACAAAACCCTTTTCTTGAAAATATATTGTAAAACAATAATCACCCAGCTTTTTTTTCTCCAATTGTATAGTGTGTGTATATCGATTAACCTAGTCAGTTGTCACGATGCTAGTTTCAAACAAATCCTTGCATATCTGTTTCCATGTAACTAATACCCATGATTAATTTTTGTTTAAAAGGTGAACCAACCTTCGTTCTCGGTATTGGTGAATAACACTTCCACCAATTCTGCACAAGAACACTGGCTAACCTGAACACTCTATTTATATTTCTCTTATAATTTAATTATTAGAGCGCTGGAACTCTGGAAGTTGGCAATCCACATATCAACGTTCAACACACAGTTATTTTAATTTTTACAGCTAAGAGGGGAATAAACAGTTGAACGCTTACGGTGTTGGCGTATGTGATTTACTATAATGCTTCTATGATGCACTCAATTATGAACACCCCCCTTTTTTATAATGGGACTTACCTGCTCGAGAGTGCTAAAAATGAAGTTTTTGCGCACTGCAAACTTATCATTGGTGTGAGAACTGAAGTACATGATGGGAGTGTGAGCTTCATTTGATTTTCAAAATGATATGGCGTTGCACGATTTGTTTTGTTTTTGTTGTCCTGATTCTCTTTTGAGCCATACAAACACCACACATAGTCGCAGTCCAAATTTCAGAGCTACGTGTTAGATATAATGCATATTGTTCTTTAAGGTGTTGCGCCATTAGAGATAAAGTGTATAATATTAATAAAACAACTTATTACCTCAGGACAAATTGACCTTGATGTTTTCAATGCTGGTCCACTGAGTTTCCCATACTCACCTCTAGATGTGCGGGACAAACCTAGCCCCATAACACATTAGCATCAGATGATAGTAAGCTTAAGCAATCTTCAGGACAAATGTTAGTTCTCTTAAAATTATTACCATTTATGTTAGACCTTTGTAAGGAGAAAAAAAAAAACCTTCAGCTACTTCGAGTACTGGAAATGTCCCAGATAATGTTAGCGCCAGTGCTTTCCTTGACTATTGTGGCAAGACTTAAGTTACTTATCAAAGAACATTTGACACATTTTAAACAACTTTTTCCAGACAATAACATCATCCGGAAGCAACATTATTTTCTTCATATACTATCACAAATAAAAACATTAGGTCCTATGATGAGGCATATGTCATATACCATCACAAATAAAAACAATAGGTCCTATGATGAGGCACATGTGAGATTTGAGTCCAAGCATTGCTATTTTGATGGGCTTCCAAATTAAATTAAAAAAATGTCTGCAAGTCATTGATTATACATAATCAGATTTTTCAGTGCTGTCAAAATGTGTACGATTATCAGTACCCTATTTTCTCAGATGTGCAATACATTCAAGTAAAGCTAAAAGACTTCTTCAATATGGATGAAGTACAACACATGGTTTCAGTGGCTTATTCTAAATGGAAATAAATGCATATGCAACCAATCTTTAATTTAAACAAAAGTTAATTATGACCTCTCAGAATTATCCCTCATAAAAACATTATCACTGTTAATGGCACTTTCATTTGCTTTGAAATTCAACCTTATGAAGAAATTTGCTTTACCTGTGCTATCCATCCATGCTTATCAGATTGACATCCCATGCCTCGCACAGGCCACTGAGCTGAGATTTCACACCATATTATACATTAGATCTGAAAAGTGCAAAATATATTGCTTTGAAGAACAACCTGAATGATATAGTAACACTTCATAGCTTTTCTAACAACCCTCTACTTAAATTATGTTTTGATTTAAAACAGAACATTGTTTTATTATTATTTATTTCTTAGCAGACGCCCTTATCCAGGGCAACTTACAATTGTTACAAGATATCACATTATTTTTACATACAATTACCCATCATCCTCCCTTTTGAGTCATTTCCTCAATAGTTTTGACAGTCTTGAATACTGAAATGCCTTCTGAAGATATGCTTACTTTCAGCTCTATCTAAGTTTGTGTGTGATGGTGATGAGTGAATTGGAATTCTGCACACAAAGATATATTTTTTCAAGGTCATACTGCAAAACATATGTTGGTCATTGCAACATGCAGGACCAATGTTTATATATATATATATATATATATACAGTCAACCTAAACAACTCCACACCCCACAAGTTAACCACGGGTGCACATGAGCCATGGCATTAACATGCATACAAGTAACAGAACTCACACGTTTACAGTATTACAGTATTTACAAGTTTATTTTTAGTTAAATGTCTTTATGAAAACGGTTGAAAGAACTACAGTGAATGAATCAATTACAGTATACAGTAATATACAAACTCGGTACAACTCGTATGGTTCGATTGAAACAAGAATTAATAAAATAACTATACTTTTAGTGATTGGCTTGTTGTGTCTAATTTGACGGCTTAAATAGCAAAAGTTAACAAATGTACATATACAGAATTCACTCGGTGAGTAAAATAATAAACAGCTTACAGTATCACACAGAAATCAAGCATTGTCGATTGCTTGTCACCCAGGGGACTTTTTAGACCTAAAAAAAGAAACAAGGACCAGGGGTCACAAATGGAGATTAGATAAAGGGGCATTCAGAACAGAAAATAGGAGGAATTTTTTTCACAGAGAATTGTGAGGGTCTGGAACCAACTGCCCAGTAATGTTGTTGAAGCTAACACCCTGGGATCCTTCAAGAAGCTGCTTGATGAGATTCTGGGATCAATAAGCTACGAACAACCAAGCAAGCAAGATGGGCCGAATGGCCTCCTCTCGTTTGTAAACGTTCTTATGTTCTTATATAGTTTAGTGTAAAACTGAGCATGACAGTGGGCCATCCACACTAAAGCTTATAAGTACAGTGGAGGGATTTAAAGTAATTGTAGCTAACACAATAATTCCATAAAACATACCAGTTTTGCATTTCCATTTTCTGTTTAAACACGTCTGATTCTACCGTAAGTTAAAGGAAGTTCTCAGTCTCTGTGCCTTTTTGTCAGGTCATGTGTTACACTTGCTTTTCCAGGGTTGTTTCACCTCAGCAGTGTTTTATGGGTCAAAGCATGTTGCTGGCTGAAAGCATGTAAATCAATCGGAGAAGCAGCTGGTTGGTTAATAATAGAAAAGAAGCCCTTGAAGGGTTGGGTACAATTTCACCCTCCATGTGAGACGTCCAGGCTATAGGGCACATCCTGCACTCCACGCGGAGCGCCTTTACCAGATGCGCCAATTGGGAGCACAAAAGTGCACATTTTAGACCTACAGTATGTAGCTTATTGAAGTCCACAAGAGGTAAGCATTGTGGAATTATATTTCTAGCCACAAGCACGTTAAACCAACAGGGTATGTATTAAAATTCTGTTATACACTATCACCAATAGTCTGTCCTTGGGATTGAGAAATGTAATCACTCCCTCCCAGGTGCAATTCTTCAGGAAAACTTTTAATTAAACTAGCAATTAACTAAAGTTGTCATGTTGATGAATGTGTCATTTTTGTAAAATACCCCCCCCCCCTCTACCACCCCCCTGCAATTTTCAATCATTAAAGATGCTTTGTTGCCATAGAAATACAGTCTACATTGGAGTTTACTTTTTTTTTTAACTATTCACATTTTACAATATTTTTCACCCAGAACAGGAGTGGGTGGACACTCAGTACATACACCCTACTTGGAACAGGTAGTTATTAATTATCATAAAATAAAATTGGATAGGTAATATTTTCTGTTGCTGTTGCAGGACCCACATGAGGTGGGTAACACATTGGCCTTTGTAATTGTATGTTCCAGACCATGCTCGGTCTGTTACAGTTTGTAGTGATCGGTAAATGTGCACTGGCTTTTAAAATAGGGCAGCAGTGTGGAGTAGTGGTTAGGGCTCTGGACTCTTGACCGGAGGGTCATGGGTTCAATACCAGGTGGGGGGACACTGCTGCAGTACCCTTCAGCAAGGTACTTTACCTAGATTGCTCCAGTAAAAACCCTACTGTATAAATGGGTAATTGTGTGTAAAAATAATGTGATATCTTGCAACAATTGTAAGTCGCCCTGGATAAGGGCATCTGCTAAGAAATAATAAATAAATAAATAATGATTTTCCCTTTAATAGCTGCCTATAGGGAGCAGAGGGGAAGCTCGCAAGGACCAGTAGAGGGAGAGTGCTCGCTTTTAACAGGGCAGGCAGAGCAACCACGCAGATTGAAAAGATGTGACGGGAGAGAGACGCTGGTCATATTTTTCTTTCTTTGGAGTTTGTATTTGGGAAGTCGCCTGAATTTCATGGAACTATCAGCTGATTTCCCCAGGTTCACCGTCGTCAAACTTTTTGGAGCGGGACCTGAAGACTTCGAACGGGTTTGAAAGAATATTTTTTACCTGTTAACTGCTGCTAATTGAATCATTATCCTCTTTCTGTTTGTTTTTGTATGTTTCTGCTTTGGTCTGGTTCCCAATCTAGATTTAAGATTCAATGATATGCATTAATGCACTTTATTAATTGGAGGGTGACAAACCAACCTTACTAGTTGTTGTTGCTTACTTGTGAATAACTTATTGCTGATTAACGGTGTGCACATATTTAATGTGTTATGTTGGTAACTTGCTAATCCAACAGTGTTAGTTGTCCTTGCTTAATTGTACACAATTTGTTTGCTAAAAGGTTTGCACATGTTTATTGTATGGTGATGTGCTGCTGAGTTCTTTTTTTAAATACAGTGGATTGTATGTTGCCTGCTTTTATGCTATGTCATTCCAACTAGTATTGGGTATTACTTTAGAGCTATTTGTTATAATTAGTATTTGGGTGTTGATAATGGCTACAGGAAGTTTTGACCACTTAGAAAATATTATTCCTTTTGGGGAAGACAATTTGTTGGAGCCTGTTAACCAGGTCCGACATTACAATTTTCCCTTTCCAATCCCTGTCTGACATCATCAAAACGATGTAAAGCACAGGTCTCTAGTCATTTTTTCTCCATAAAAAGCTGAGAAAACCATTCAATGGCAGAGTGAGACCAATAGGAGCCAAGAGAAACCGAAAAAAGGGGGGGGGGTGGATCTCAGCAATACAAATAGCCCCAGCACCACAGAGATAACACGGCCATAAACAAACAAGATAGCTGCTTCCGCATCCAGCACTTTTGCAGAGCTTTTTGAGATGTTATAGTAATAAAATAATGACTTGGATCGCATTAGTGAGGAGTTTGGTGATAAAACGAGTGATCGGGAGATGATTTATCAGGATGCACGACTATGAAGAGGTATGTGAAAAATACAGCGAACAAGGGGTGGCGTTGCTGGAGATGCAGTACTGAGTGTCCTGTTGATATACAGTGCCTTTTAAACCTGTTTTACTGTGAAAAAAATACTGTAAAATAAACAGCTTGTGTGAAAATAAATTGGACCTGACACGCCTGAGACACACTGAATAAATTGACCGCTAAGGGTTAAAGTGGGTGAATCTCTGTCTGAAGTTGGTAATGAGTCGTTATTTGATCTTGATGTAGATGTTGAAATGGCTGGGTGGACTGGAAAGGCTGTTTTGGATACAGCTGCTACTTATACACTAATTAATGAAAAGCTTTGGGAAAAATTCAAGGCTTTATTATTATTATTATTATTATTATTATTATTATTTATTTTCTTAGCAGACGCCCTTATCCAGGACAACTTACAATTGTTACAAGATATCACATTATTTTTACATACAATTACATTATTTTTTACACATTATTTTTACATAAAGTTACACATTTATACAGCTGGGTTTTTACAGGAGCAATCTAGGTAAAGTACCTTGCTCAAGGGTACAGCAGCAGTGTCCTCCACCTGGGATTGAACCCACGACCTTCCGGTCAAGAGTCCAAAGCCCTAACCACTACTCCACACTGCTGCCTTTAAGCAGAAAACAATATTATCTTAAATTAAGGACCACATTATGACAACTTTCTAAAACTAGATTTCTGCTCTTAAAATCTGTAATATCAAAAAAAGTCAAAGCCCGGTTCAGTTTTCTTTTGTTAAAAAATCTTAAATTACAAACCTCTAAAATAAATGTCATTGTCTTGGCAAGATAATGTATGATAATCCCCTCCCGTATCTCTACCTGTCTGTCTGCTATCTCCTCCTGGATGCACTCGCATCACCTCAAACTCAACCTCTCTAAATCTGACCTCCTTTTCTTTCCCTCCTCCTCCCCCTCCTCTGATCTCTCTATCTCCGTTCCTCTGGAATCTACCACACTCTCTCCCTCCTCCTCAGCTAAGAACCTCGGAGTCACCCTGTACCCCTGCCTCTATTATTCCCAGCACATCTCCACTCTGGCACGCACTTGCCGATTCTTCCTGAGCAACATACGAAGAATCCGACCCTTGCTCACCAACTACCCCACCCAGCTCCTGGTCCAGGCCCTGGTCCTCTCCCGCCTAGACTACTGCAACTCCCTCCTGGCTGGCCTCCCTGCATCTGTGGTCTTCAATAGTAGCAATCCAAATTCTAGACTTATTCGCTGGGTGTTACGACTGCAAGAGTTTAATTTTCCCATGGAATATCAGAAAGGGAAATTGAACTGTGCCCCGGATGCTTTGTCTAGAGTACCACCGGACTGCCAAGAGAATATTCTGTTTGGGAGTGAAAACTAACAAACATGGCAAATCAGCCACCTTTGAAATATTTCCTTTAACTGATGAACACCTCTGGAGAGCTCAGACTGAAGATCCAGAAATCCAAGAAATTTACCATACTCTCTTTTCCGACCAGGTTGTTGAACCTGCAATCACTGCAGACTTTGAGATTATTGAAGACAAAGTCTACCACAAAGTGAAACGATCCAATGAGGGAACTTGCTATCAGATATATGCACCTTCCCACCACTCTAGAGGGAATATCCAATTGTTAGTAATTGGGGATTACTATTCAAAATGGGTAGAGGGAAATGGGAATACTTATTTATGGTTACCACTGGTCACCTCACCCGTGACATATGCCTGAGTGAAAAAAGTATCTTTTGCCTTGCTGTCGGCCTTTGGTTCTACTTACCACTGTGAACAGGTGTTTTCACAATTAAAAACTATACTAAGTCCAGTTAGAAGCCGTCTGACCACTGACCATTCTGATGCGTGTTTGCGTCTGATGACAACAAACTACCAGTCTGACATACCCAACCTTAGCAATCAGAAGCAGGACCAAGGAAGCCATGAAGAGGGCACAGGTAAGGATGAGAGCTACTTTTTTTTTTTTTTACATGTTTAGGTTGGTGCTGAACAAAGTTTGCATTGCAGTATTCAATGTTATGGATATTAATGGTCTGTATAAGTTTAAGTAGGTAATGTTTTTTTTTTTTGGTGTAGTTTTGTGGCTGTGAATACTGGGCATCTGTGTTAGTGAGCATTTAGCTCAGTCCCTGCATATATGCGTTTCTCTTTGTTCGTTTTGGTATTGTTTAAATTTGGTATTTACTTTAAGAAACAATAATATAGATGGTAACCTTAATAATTTTGCAGACCTTAATAATTCTGCCCCCCACACACCTTTTGTTTGCCTGGCACACCAGCATCTTAAAAGTAGATGTTGCAGGTTTTTTTGGCACTTTGCCCCTGCTCTAAACCGATATTTGCGCCAGCTACTTTTATTAAAACATATTAAGATTATGTTTTGGTATTATCATTGTCAATTTTTGGTCCCTTTATTGCACTGTAAGGTATGGTCCATAATAGCTGTAATTATGCACCAAAAAATAAAAAGCGTATTCCTTTTGTTATGATATCGTAAAAATATGTACTCGTAGGCATGGCCGTAGCTAGCTATGAGGACACCGAGGTTGTGTCCGAGGTTGTTTTATTGCATCATCACATTGATTCTCATTTCAAAATATTGGTAAAGTACAAACGACTCCTTAATTTTCTCTGCTGGTTTGCCATGTAACATAGTTGAATAATAAATACTAAGCAGTCATATAAATACTGCCAGCTATAGCTTGAAACCTAAGTTTGACCTCGGTAGAATGTCAGCTCTGGTTACAACGCTGCTCATAGTTGCTTGTCATATTGGGGGTTCATATATAGAGGCTGTACACCTTTAAGAAAAAAGCAGGGTCAGCTGTTGCAGAAAACTGACCATTTTAAGGTGAAAGTAGAACGCATAGAAATAATTGGGACTATAATTTGGAAGTTTACTGCTGATAAAAAAAAACAACATGTAGGGAATTAAAAATGAATTTAGTTTGCTGCAAATTTACTGCAGATTTGCAGCAAACTTTTCATTTTTGTAAGGGAATCCATTTAGCATATTTCACTCGGCTCAAAGAAGACTATTTTATAGCCAATTTGAGAATTTCTCAATGGTCTCAAGAGTAGTCATATAGACATTGATTGACACTTCATTCAATCATGTGTGACCTAACATGAAATCCATATAGGACAGGGAACCAAGATATTTAATGAAAAGCTCATATACCGAAAAACATGGTATTCTGTATCTGGTGCATTACTTGTGCTAGTCATTGTGTATCAATATGTGCAAGAAATTGGCAGAAGAAAGGACTCTGAATAAACTACAGTTGATATTAAATTGTGACTCAGTCATCATGGGTTGTGTGGCTCCGGCGTTGAGTAGCTGCCTGACAGCTCGATCTGTGTGTGAAAAAACCAAGATGCTTCTATTTAACCAACCTCTGCTTCCTGTTCCCAGTCAATCATAACATCCATTCAGATAGATGAGAAGCTTCATGCAGGGACTTTCATTAGTATGAAAGCACAGTAGAAAGGGATAGGAAAGACTGTCCAAGTTTGGGGAGATGGGGATAGAACTGCCCAATCTAGTATTTAACAAAAAATGTATTGGGTTTAACTAAGACGAGTAACCTAGTCATATTACCGTGTTGCTCTAAAAAATACATGTTCACCCTTAATGTACATGGTGCTGTTAAAATAATTCCAGGTCATCTGAACTAATATATATTACCATTACTTTGACAGTCATCCTACTTACAGAAAAAACACACATCATGGTGTATTGATTTATTTTTGTATTTATTTGAAACTGTTAGTGAAAAAAAAATATTGCTGTGTTATATATTGATTTTGAGTGGTTTTATGTACCTTGAAATATCCCAAATCATCAGAAAAATGAATAAAAGTGAGATATGAAAATGAATGTGTCTTTTCAATTTGTAGCATAGAATATGCCTCAGTCACAGTTGTGTGGCTGGTGGTTTTCTAGAAAAAATGCAGCTACACAGCTGTCTCTGTGTAGATTATGTTTGTAGTTTTTACATACCCTTATCCAGACCATCTTGTAGCTTGCATCAGATTGTGAGTTAGGGTTTAAAGGATGTACTTATCATGTTTGATGTGCTGTTACCTGGTACTGTATTATTTTCGATTTTACTTTACAAAAATGTGTTGGCCTTAAGTTAAAGAGCAGGAAATTGTTCAAGTAAATAAATAAGCAAATTAAGAAACTGCAGTTTACTGATTAACAGTGCAAATGAGAAAAGAAAACATGTTTTATTGGGAAGGTGTCATTAGAAAAGCACACACCACTAACGTGTAAAGGTAGTAAAAATAAGGTATAGTTTATTGTAGTAATAGAATACAAACAGAGCAGCTAGTTCTGGTCTCAGTGGATGGACACCTGAGCTCCGGACGCTGTGTTGCATCATCCGTCAAGCATGTGCAGCATTTGAAGTACAAACAATGGTTGTTAATAAGTAGTTTAATTTCTACATGTGTAGCTCTTAGAAATATGCTATCATTAAGCAGATAATGTGCAGATAATATACTGTGAGAACGAAAGACAGGATGGCATGACTCCAGTTTTTGTCCTTGCACGATATGTTTTCACCGGTGTTATGGGTTACTGTGAGATTCTGTGGAATTCTGTTTCTGTCTGTCCCATGCCCCTGACAGTAAGCTCAGAATAGATACTGTCAAAACTGCACTCACCCCTGACACACAAGAATAAGACAGCAATTGATGTAAAAATCCTACACTCATGGGTTTTTATATCAACCCTTTATTGTGCAGTATATGCTTATTATAAAATAATCTTACAGGGGAAAACAAGTAGCTACTGTTTGAAAGGGGCTCAGTCCTATACTAACGACTACTTGAGAAACTGTCGGTTTAATATATTAATATATACAAGGACATATTAAAAATAGAACATTAACAAAACAGGCAACACAAAAAACTGTCAAAACTACCTGGTGTTTATCTTGCATGTTCACAGGCATGTCTCCAACACAGCTTCTGATATGTCTCAGCTCTGCATCTGCACATCTGTACATACAAGGCTATGTGTGACAACGTATGGAAGGCCATCCCGGTCAAAAACGTGTCATTTAGTACACGTTTCAAACATTTAGTACACGTTGTAATTCTAATTTTTACACTTACTAATCTGGCCAATCAGATCACTGAAAATTAAATGAGAACCAATGAAGACGGACACACACGTCCTCTGAAACGTGTGCCGTCAGCTGTCCGCTTCATTTCACTCTGCAGGCCCGCTATGCAGCCACCTCGGTGGACCACGCAGCTCTGGGCAACTTACAGGCAGGCCCGCAGGCGCCCGGCCAGTCTACAGGAGTCCCTGGTGCGCGGTGAGCCGAGGGCACCCTGGCCGACCTAAGCCATCCCCACCCGGGCCGTGCCGCCCCCTGGGAACTCCTGTCCATGGTCGGCAGTGGAATAGCCTGGACTCGAACTGGCAATCTCCAGGCTACAGGGCGCATCCTTAATTCAGTGGTAACCCTACTGTAACTAATATGTAATTGTAATCAAGTGTTGAAAGATCTGACATTGATTTTAATATACGCTATGGTAACTCAATATTTTAGTGTAAAACTGAAATAAATATAATTAGAAGAAAAAAAACTGAACCATATCACAGTCAACGTTGTCTGTCTCAAGAAGTCGGTAGCACTCAGCAAATCTGTATTTGCACCGGAGAAGAACATTTTCCTTTATTTTTTTAAAGCTTATTTCATGTCTGAAATTAAAAACATGTTATCCCGAAGATGATTGGCTACTCTGTAATTCCATTGCATGACTGATAAAAAATTACCAGCCCTACGTAGGTACTACTGTAAAATGACCAGCCCCTACGTACAAAATGTGGAGTTCATTTACATTTATTTAGAACACATACTATTTTATGTATTCTGATTGGTCCAAATCAATGTCAGTGTACTAAATATTTGAAACATGTACTAAATAAAAAAATTTTGACCCGGTTGGCCTTCCAGAACAACACAGCTAGATGCACGTATCTGCTCTTGAAATGGTCATTTTCAATATAATAAAAACTGTATTTTAAATGATATAAAGCTCAAACTTCACACCTGTTTGAATGAATTTGTTCCAAACTGATTAATTTATAAGCACATATCCAATTCGTGTTGGGTTTAATATGCATGGCCACAAGCACAAAAACAGGACATTTAACTAATAACAGCATCAAATTAAAACGCTTAATTTATGACCTAGTAATTATGAAGTATGCTTCTTACTTTATAATTACAAATCTATATTTTTTAACAGCAACAATAACGTTCATTGCTTTCTCATTTTGTTCAATATCATTCAAGTTTTGCTTTGGAACAATCAATTTGTTAGTAACCTGTGATGTTACCCCATTTACTGCTTTTCTTTGTTTTAATGAATTTCTTTATTTAAAGGGCCAGCATCCGTTAATAAAAGTGAATGTCAAGTACTGGAATATCTTCTTTTTTGGACTATTCTGCACACAGTGCAATGAAGAGTACTGTGGCGGAGTGTGCCACTGTCTCCAGCACTAGGAGCAGAGCAGCAGGAGCTGCCTCTGTCTCCACCACCACCAGGAGCAGAGCAGCAGGAGCTGCCTCTGTCTCCACCACCACCAGGAGCAGAGCAGCAGGAGCTGCCTCTGTCTCCACCACCGCCAGGAGCAGAGCAGCAGGAGCTGCCTCTGTCTCCACCACCGCCAGGAGCAGAGCAGCAGGAGCTGCCTCTGTCTCCACCACCGCCAGGAGCAGAGCAGCAGGAGCTGCCTTTGTCTCCACCACCGCCAGGAGCAGAGCAGCAGGAGCTGCCTCTGTCTCTACCACCGCCAGGAGCAGAGCAGCAGGAGCTGCCTCTGTCTCCACCACCGCCAGGAGCAGAGCAGCAGGAGCTGCCTCTGTCTCCACCACTGCTAGGAGCAGAGCAGCAGGAGCTGCCTCTGTCTCCACCAGGAGCAGAGCAGCAGGAGCTGTCTCTGTCTCCACCACCACCAGGAGCAGAGCAGCAGGAGCTGCCTCTGTCTCCACCACCGCTAGGGGCAGAGCAGCAGGAGCTGCCTCTGCCTCCGCCACCTCCACCAGCAGAGGGTGAATACCTGCTGGTTCCGCCTCAACCGCCGTGGGAGGACTGCTTGCCCCTCCCACCTCCACCAGCAGAGGGTGAATACCTGCTGGTTCCGCCTCAACCGCCGTGGGAGGACTGCTTGCCGCTACCAGCTCCACCAGCAGAGGGTGAATGCCTGCTGGTTCCGCCTCAGCCGCCGTGGGAGGACTGCTTGCCCCTCCCACCTCCACCAGCAGAGGGTGAATACCTGCTGGTTCCACATTCACCGTCATGGGAAGGATGCCTTCCTCGCAGCGCCCAAGGATGCCTTCCTCGCAGCGCCCAAGGATGCCTTCCTCGCAGCGCCCAAGGATGCCTGCTTCGCACCGCCCAAGGATGCCTGCTGCTTTGCATCGCCTGGGGCTGCCTGTTGCTCCGCATCGCCTGGGGCTGCCTGTTGCTCCGCATCGCCTGGGGCTGCCTGTTGCTCCGTATCGCCTGGAGAGCCACCAGTTACAGGGTACGAGGGAGAAGTGGAGCTCCCGCTGCCACCTCCATGGCCAGGGGCTCCCCTCCCGAGTTCGCCTCCCGAGGGTCCGCTGCTGCTGCCGTCGCCTCCCAAGGGTCCTGTTTTGCCTGGGGTCGCTACCAGTCTTGCCATGCAGCAGGAAATACTGTGGCTGGAGCCCCATGAAGGGGAGCTGCCGGCCACGAAGAAGGGGGGGGGGGTGTCAGGAGACCAGCTCCCCCAGCCGCACTTTCGCGGCAGGAAATACTGTGGCTGGAGCCCCATGAAGGGCAGCTGCCGGCCACGAAGAAGGGGTGGGAGGTCAGAAGACCAGCTCCCCCAGCCGCACTTTCGCGGCAGGAAATACTGTGGCTGGAGCCCCATGAAGGGCAGCTGCCAGCCATGAAGAAGGGGGGTCAGGAGACCAGCTCCCCCCGCAGCAATTTTGCTGCAGGAGAAAGGGTGGCCGGAGCCCCATGGAGGGGAGCTGCCAGCCATGAAGAAGGGGGGGGAGGTCAGGAGACCAGCTTCCCCCGCAGCAATTTTGCTGCAGGAGAAAGGGTGGCCAGAGCCCCATGGAGGGGAGCTGCCGGCCATGAAGAAAGGGGGGCAGGTCTGGAGACCACCCTCAAAATTTCCTTGGCCGGAGGAGCCGGCCTGTGCGTGGTCCACTGGGACGCTACAGTTGTTGGGGTGGGAGGAGGACATCCCGCCGTGGCCGCCCCTGGAGACACCTTGCTTCCCCTGTTCCTGGGCCGGGACTGCTAGCCGGGACTTTAGGGACTAAGGGAGGTGGTGGCCGAAAAGGCCATGTGTGCTGCGCACAAGGGGGGGCATGTGTGGCGGAGTGTCCCGCCCCTATATATATTTGTGCACTGTTTTTGTATTATTGTTTGCGACGCGGATAAAAGCGCAGCGTCTTTTGTTGTTGTTTTTGTATTTATAAAAACTTCGTGAGGATGCGTGGCTGATCAGCTACTGATTATTTAACTAGCTGACAGTCATGCATCCTTACTAAACTTGTGCAGACTGTGGCCGAGGGGTAATAAGATAATTAACAGCTAGTTAACCCCTCAGCCAGAGTATAAGAACCTGCAGCTGTCCGTGCTGCAGGGTTGGGTGTACAGAGAGGAGGTACGGGGAGAAAGAGCGGAGACAGAGTTTAAAAATAACAATTGCTAAAATGTACTGGATTAGCCAGCACGACACTTACTTGTTTGTTTGTCTGTCTGGTTTGTTTGGCCCTGTGGCAAAGTGGTAAAGACGTGCAGGTGAGTGCAGTGCAGAGCGGAGTAATCACACAGACAACGTTTGTACAGGTGCAAGGGTGTTTATTTAATTTAATAAATGTCCAGAGCCTTAAGGCAAACCTGCAAATAATAACAGTGTTGGAAGTGGTACAGCGGCGTGTATCACTCGATTGTAATCCCACGGGTTTGACCCGTAACCCAAAGTCCTCGTTCCGTCACCCACACAAAACACAAAACACAGACACAATTTAGACAGTGCGTGATTTTAGTGCTAGTGGTGAAAACAAAGACAGTTCCTGTAGTGGAAAGGTGAGTGGTGAAGTCCGGTTTTTCGCCGGCCTGCGGCTGCAGCTCCGGATCGTGCTCAGTAATCTTCAGTGACAAATAACACACAAGACACACAGTGTTAATACACAGACATGAAAACACTCACGGTTTATTCACAGTACGGGCTCCTTCTCGGTTATTTAACTTAACCATATGCAAAGGAACAGATCAGGTACGCTACCCCCCTATTTATATCCTTGCTCATGACCCCTAAGTTAACGAGCGCATCCGCTCCTCCAATCCTCGGATGCCACACCATTTACCGTCGGGGTCATTGAGTTTGGATACCGTAGCTCCGTTCCTCTCCTAAATGACCGACTTCCACCTACCCTACGGAATAAATTGTCGTGCCATTTAATTAAGGGTACTCTGTTCCTCTTACACCGTGCCCTCACAGGTCGAGAGGGAGATCTAACACCAAGAATCATTCGATCTCTGTCACAGGCCCTTGTGCCTTTTTGTTTTGTTATTTGTTTAAGTCTTAAGTTTTGTATTATTATTTATTAAAAACGCTGACCGCAGTAGCGTTCAGCTTCACCCGCCCATCCATTGTTGTTTTGGTTCAGTTACTTCCTGGTCCGTGACATCACCACACCTCACCACTGCAAGTCATCCTGCCACAAGTACTAATCAAAAATAATCCTTTACATGCTATTTGTTATTTCAGAATTTAAAATTAAAATAAAAACATTATGAAAAAACTTGCAGTTGAAATGTTTGTCATTAACATTTGAAAGTTTATTTTAGTATTTCTAAAAAGAAAAACTGGCATGTTTTGGTTTTATGAATTTTGGAGGAAACTATATTGAACTGAATTTATTTATGAGTAGTATTTACCCTTTAACAGCTCAAATGGCTACACTACTCTGCATAGTCTCAGGAAGTCACATTAAACCAGGAGCATGGTGAGTATTCCAGCACTTCGTTTCCTATTCCCAAAGCCCTCTTAAATCATTTCTGCAACACTTTGAAATCACTTGGACTACTCTGATATCACCCCCTTGAGACTGTTACAGATGTTACTTCCCAGATCACTCTTCAGATTTATTGATTCATCCTCTGATTCAGTCATTCAAACAAGTCATCCTATTGTCAGGACTATTGTTCTGTCAAGCAGCTATTTTGGTGGATGTGTGAAAGGCAGTTTCTGAAAATAATCCGGCTTCTTTTCTGAAAAAAAATGTTCAAATGACAATTTAGATTAAAGTGCTTTGAGTATCCAGACTTATCTATGTGTTTCTGTCCTTAAATGTCTTGCTTTCTTTTGTTTTGTAATCATCTTTTCTATTGTTACATAGATTTCTGTACATTTTGTGTTTATTTGTTTTAATTATTTGGATAATTAAACATAATATTATAATGAAAGGACAAACAATGAGATATAAGTCATAGTTTTATTCAGGCTCATCATATAAAACATCTGCACAACCGAAAGATTGTAAATAAATGAACATTTGAACAGAACATGGGATAAACATGGGCTTATATACAGACATATTATATAAAGCACAACTACAAAAAACGATGAATTAAATAAACAAACATTTGAAAAGAAATAAGTGTGTATACAGGTATATTATTTATGTATGAAACTGTACAACCGAAAAGATGTAAAATAAGTAACAAAGATTTTAAATAAAGGTGTTTATATCCAGACATAACAAAGCGCAAATATGCAACCGAAACTCTGTAAATAAAAAACAAGCGTTTGAACATAAATGGGTTTTTGTGGCGGAGTGTCCTGCTCCTTTGTTTATTATTTATTTATATTATGATTTATGTTTATATTACGGCAAAGCGTCGCTTATTTGTTATTGTTTTGTTTTTTAAAAACCCTGTGAGGATGCATGACTGATCAGCTAGTGCTTTATTTAACTAGCTGACAGTCATGCATCCTTATTAAGCTCGTGCAGACGGTGACCATCTCCCGAGTTAATTCATTGATTAATTGTTGCTAATCGGGAGATGGTCACTGTATATAAACCTGCAGCTCTCTACCCTCACAGAGAATGTTAGAGGCGAGACGGGTTTTGAGAGAGAGGAGAATAAAAGATAAACAACTGCTAAGTATCGTGCTGGGGTAAAACCAGCACGCTTATTTGTTTATTTCTATTTGTTTGGCCAACGTGCCCTTTTGTTTGTAGTGTTTGTTTCGCTTAAATCTTTTGTTTTATTATTCAATAAAATAGCTGAGCACCATAGCGCTCAGTTCCACCACCGCCATTCCATCCATTGTTTGGTTTCTGTTACTTCCTGGTCCGTGACATCACCACTCACACGCCACTCAACAACAGCTCGGTCACAGATTTATATACAATCGCAACAGCACAACATGGTATCAAAGAAGCCTAAGTGTTTGCACAATTCACACAGATGTTGCGCTTCTCCACATATGAAGTGCACTTTCCACACACTGCCTTTGCTCATTGGGCACAGCTATCAAGGGTCTTGTTACCATTGCATTTGGTAACCTGGCACTGTCATCACTTGCGGCTGGCACCGGGGTCGCTACCTTCAGCTGCGGGTACCTGCTTCTGTTCAAAATGTTTCTGCCGAAGTTCTTCGGCTAGCTGCAGTATATAATTTATCCTTGTTATCTTCTTGCCCGTGCATTCCTTGTAAAGAATGAAAGAGTTGATGGCCTCGAGATCCAATACATTGTAAACACATGAACAGGCCATCTGCGAGACCAGCTTTCACTGAGTTTCACTGAGTGCTTCAGAATTGTAGTGGAGTACAGCTCTGTGTGCAGGTCTCTGTGCAGTCAGAGTGCTTCAGAATTGTAGAGGAGTACAGCTCTGTGTGCAGGTCTCCGTGCAGTCAGAGTGCTTCAGAATTGTAGTGGAGTACAGCTCTGTTTGCAGGTCTCCTGCAGATGGTGGCAGTCCTCCCTTGTTTATTTACAGTTCCAACCAGGCTTGCTTTTTTCTTCTTCAACTCTTTTGTCAATTGCAATGAGAAGAAAATTCAGCCCAGCATCTTTAACTGTTTCAGAGAAAGTGTCATGAATGCTTTCCTCTGTAGCTCGACCTGAAAGTGCAAGACAAAACAATACATCCTCCTGCAATGATCCGCAATTCTATCTTACAAAATTTAAGAGCTGTGCAGCCCCTAACACATCAATCAATTCATCAAGTTGGATAGCAGAAAAGTCACTGTTTTTAACTTTCATGAAAAGCTGTTCAAGAACGTCAGCAGCCATTTCATGAATGCACCATGCAACTGAATCATTTGAAAGGGGTATGCATTTTAATTGACTTGCGGAATCAGGTCCCAGAATAATGGTTGACATGCCAGCAGCACATGGCGCTATAGTGATTCAGCAATGGTGTGGATCTTTCTGCTTTTTGCTATCCTTAAAGCCACCATGCAGGACAAACGGAGGGCTTTAGTATTCACACTGCTTGCTTGAAAAATGGCATCCTGTTGTTTTTTCAGATTGGTTTGTCCTTCAGGGAAGAATGCTTGGTTTCTAAATGACAGTGCATTTTTGAAGGCTTCATACTTTCATGAACAAGTATTTCACCACAAAGAACACACTGTGGTTGCGGGTTAGTCACGGATCCAGCATATGTAAAGCCCAGCTCAATATATTTTTCATCATATTTCCAATTTTTCGATTTGAAACATGACTTCCATGCTCACATTCCTCACTGGCTGTCTTAGAAGCAGGCTTTTTCAATGAGGGAAAGACCATGTGACAGCCTGAAGAGACAGCTGACAGGAGGAAATAGACCCTATTGGGGCTGTGTGGCAATGTGCCCCGCCCCTGTGTGCATGTGTGTGTTATATGTTGCATGTTGCATGTGTTAATGTTGGTGTATAGCGATTGGTACACGGGATATAAGCGGGTCTGTGTTTCACGTGTGTTTAAAAATGTATAATTGTAGTTAGGCACGAGGTTGCACTTAATTAATTCACGTGCTGGGATTCAAGTAAATAATTAATTAGTAATTGAATCCCAGCACAACAGTATATATAGATGCACGATTCACTCACTCGGGGTTGGGTGTTCGGTGAGTGGAGAACGGGTGTGGAGAAGAGTAAAATAAAGTAACTTGATAGTTGTTTCACTCACCGTGTTTGTGTGTCTGTCCGTGTCCGTTTGTCTCTATAGTCTGTTTTGTTTATCTGTTTTATTTTGGCCTAAAGTGCCGTGTCCTGTGTTTTTGTGTTTAAACCTTTTATTTTCTGTTCTGTGCAGGTGCAGGAGCACCTCCCTCTCCAACACTGGAGACGACACTGGCTCAGCTTCACCAAAACCTCAAATCTCTGTCTGCTGTGTATTACTTCCTGTTTCTGGTCTGACGTCACCCACTGTCAGCCGTCTTTGTGACAGGCTGGCAGGGGTTAGCCACCCTAGCTGGCAGTATCCAGCTCTGTGTTTTCAAGTGGAACAGGATGCTGGAGACACCTGCCCAAGACTTCTAAGAAATTAAAGAGAAAAATACCCCTACAGTCTGCAAGAGCGGGGACAGAAGATGACTCAAGTTTTGACAACACGGTTAACGACTTAGGAAGGGAAATGGATATGAGAACGAAGAGTACTTTGAGAGGACTAGCTCAAGATCTGCAGTTAGCAAAGACATGGAGCTCAGGGTTTGTGTCTGTGACTGGAGAAGGGACAAGGGCCTCGCATTGATCAGTACTTCTTACGAAGTCAGTCAAGTCAGTCGAATGAAATCCAGTGTCAGGAAGCAAACCACTGTTCGCAGGATATTAGCACCCCTGTCATAGATGAGAGGAGGGCTTACATGAACACAACTAGTGATGAACCTAATGATCCTTGTGAACCCAGTCAGATGAACCAGCGTAAGAGAGAAAAGAACCTCAATGGGTACAAGCCTGGAGTTAATGGCCAAGAGCTTCTAAGAAAACAGCTTGGGACACAGTAAACACTGATCTCTGTTTTGCGTTGGAAAGGTTAGGTGGAACAATCGAAAAGAAGCTGGATACATTTGGCGATACCATCTACACATATGGAAGTAAGAGGTTTGGAGTTGAAAAAAAGAAAGGAGAAAGTACAAACTATTCCTGTAAAGTCTAGACGGCAGCAGGAGATTGAGCGCTTAGAGAAAGGAGGCAGCTGAGGAAGCAATGGAGAAGAGCAGAACAAAGTCAGAAGGAGGCACTCAAACTATTACAAAGGGTCATAAAGATAAGCTTGCAACATTGCGCAGAGGTGAGAGCCTACGGAAAAGATGCAAAAAGGAGCGTGCGAGAAATAACTTTTATAAAGATCCATTCAAATTTGCAAAGTTATTCACCAGGGAGAAAAATGGCACACTAAAAGCAACTAAGTCTGAGCTAGAGAGACATCTCGAGGAAACGCACACAGATTCAAAAAGGCAGGAGCCTATGTCGATTCCTTCAGACATCCCACCTATCAACCCACCAGAATACCAAATGGAGGACTATGCATCTAAGAGGAAAGAAGTAGAGCAAGCTAATGGAGTTCCGTACAGAGTGTACAAGAGTGCTTCAGGAGTTCTACGAATCCTGTGGAAATTGATGAAAGTGGATATCATTGGAAGAAAGTGGACGGCAAAGGAAGCTGTGGAAGATGCAAGGCTGGCCTTTGTATCAGTGATATCATGGGGCAAGTACAGCATGGAAGAGGAGGCCTTGGTCTCAGTACAGCCCCAGCACAAGAGAGGAAGCTGGTAGTCAACGAGGTGCAAAAGCAGGAGGAGAGGATGAAGTGTATAAAGGCAGTTTCCCAGGCTAAGCAGGGAGAATGGACGAGATGGGAGAGTGTGGAACAACGCAAGATCGGGTGGTGAGATCTCCTTTATGCAAGCTTTCGAAATTGACCACTTTGAGTAGCAATCACTGTGACAGATTTGTTTTCATTTTTTTTATTTATATTTTAAATGTTTTTATTTAGTAGTCGGCACTTCATTTTGCCCCGCTTTTTCTCCCAATTTGACATATCCAATTGTATTTTTATGCTCCGCTCACCACTACCATCCATGCACTGACTCGGGAGTGGCGAAGACGAACACACGCTGTCCTCTGAAGTGTGTGCCGTCAGCCGACTGCTTTTTTTCACTCTGCAACCCCGCCATGCATTCAACCCAGAGCTACAGCGTCAGAGGACAACGCAGCTCTGGGCAGCTTACAGGCAAGCCTGCAGGCGCCCGGCCAGACTACAGGGGTCGCTGGTGTGCTGTGAGCCGAGGACACCCTGGCCGACCTAAGCCCTTCCCCACCCGGGTGGCGCCGCCATTGTGCGCCGCCCCTGGGAGCTCCCGTCCACTGTCAACAGTGGAATAGCCTGAGACTCGAACCAGCGACCTCCAGGCTATAGGGCGCATGCTGTACTCTACGTAGAGTGCCTTTACCGGGTGCACCACTGTAGTCTTCATGCAACCTCTTGAAATTGATCGCATTGAGTAGCAATCACTGTGACATGTATTTTCATTGTAACCCGTCATGGGACCTCTTGAAATTGACCGTTTAGGTAGCAATCACTGTGACAGATGTGTTTTCAATATAGTCCTTTATACAACCTCTCGAAACTGACCGGAAGTACAGCACATTTTCTTCACTAACAGATCCAAGTAAATTACGATTCAAAAATCAAATTCACCTTTCGCATAATGTGCAAATGCAGTAGATGTAAGTAGATTATGGCAATACATATCAGGTAAGATTTAATGGAATTATTTTGTTGTTACTCCTTTTCTGAACAGTATGTATCCTTGCAATATATATTTCAAATAACTTGCTGCCGGTTTTCTGGTTTAAACTGTCTAAAGATGCTCAGCATGATTGTAAGGCTGAGCAGATATGCTGTATTAATAAATCAGATGGATATGACATTCTGCTAAAGAGCTTTCTGGTTTGAGCTAACTACAAACATATTCAGTTCAGTTTAATTTCACAGTTGATTAATGACCCAGGGTATATGAATAATAAACATCAAAGTAATCATGATTATTTTAAATGAAATAGAGGAAATAGGTACAGTGCAGGACCCAGATAAGGTAAATAATGATTTTGTTGTAAACGTTGCACGGTCAGTTATCCAAATTAATTTGAATTTGATTTTGAATATATTTAGAATACAATCCAGTGCTGCAGTTTACATTCTACCAATATGTGACCCTTCAAAACAAAATCTAAAAATATCAGCTCTAACTCTACTTTAAATCTGTTAGTATTTATTGTTTCAAAACAGAATTATATATACATAACAGGTGCAATAAAAACACACACTTTTCTGTTCCATGAATTTAATGACAAAAGTGTACAGTAACATAGATTTTAGATGCAACACCAAAAAACTGGAGTTCTTAACAACACCAGTGTCGTCGCTCCTGTTGATCTGATTAGTCGGCCCGCCACTGGTACTGTTCAGACCTCAAGATTATGTTAAAACATGGCAAGGAAAATCCAGCTGACACCATCACCAAGGCCCCAAACCCACAAGCAGTTGAGAACTTGAAGCATATATATTGATACTTCTGTAAATCAAGATGTGTACATTAAGTCTACAAATAAAAATGATGTCACTCTTCCTTAATTATAAGATCTGGTACCATTTTGTTTACAAATTAACCCCTGCCTGTAAGATGTATCGGACCTTGCTGTGCTGTTCCCTATATTCCCGGATCACTTGAAATAACTTTCAGCACTGTTTCATCATTGTAACAGAGCAGAAACCTTGCATGTGTGAAGAGTGTGTGTGGGAATGTAAAGCTGGCAGGGACGGGGTTAATTCTGCCCCTGTCAACAATCACAGATGTGGCCATTCTCCAATTAGGTAATTGAGCTAATTGGAGAATGGACACCTGTATAAAAGGAAGAAAAATCATTTATTTGGGAGAGGGAGTTAGGTGAGTGATTGTTTGTGTACTGTGATTTAGGACCCTTTAGTGACGGTGAATGCTTGTTTGGTGTTTGTTCCGGTGTTTTGTTTAAACCTTGTGCCATTTTCTTTCATTTGTTGTTAATAGATGAGCGCTATAGCTGCCGGTAACAGCTTGGGCCACATCGCTATCCTGCAATAGTCATTATGAACAATTACAGGCAACTCCGATCTATCCTGAAGCTTGGTGCTATTGTTTACATTTTGGCTGCAGTTCTGGAATTAGCATCTTCATTGTTTCTGGCATGGTGCGCTCCAATTAAAAGTCAGTACAGATTGGGGGTCATATCGCTCCAAGCCAGGGACAACAAGTTTTACTGTTATACTTTGCCTGTTAAACAAGTAGTAGTAGTTTTTTTTTAAATTGTTTTTTGTTACACAACTTTCTTTCTGATGCTAGAAAAACACTCCAGGCAGATTTTTAGGGATCCACACTCTAAATTGCAAAATACTAGCTCATGCACACACACACACACACCCACACACACACCCACTTAAAAATGTGTACCTGTAGATCTTAGACCAAAACTATATACACAGATATACATATCCCTTAAATTCACAAACCCTCTGTGACACACACTGACACACTTATCTAAATTAATGCAATGATATTATTACATTGCTTTTGTTTACAGTAGGAGCCCAGTAAGGTTGACTGGCAGCTCTAGGAAGAATATATAACATATAATAAAAATGGCAAAAAGCTTTAAACTGTTAAATATAAATATGTATTGTATATAATTTACCAATTTAATTCATGGCAGCATTATTGTAAACCACGATTTCTTTCAGTTCTGTACATGCGTGGGGTATTTTACATGCTGCGTTGCGATAAAAACCATAAAATATATGAATGAATATATATTTTGTAAGTCTTGTGTACGATTGCAGTACAAAACCCAAAAGATCAGTGGATCAGCGAAACAGTTCTTTTGTGAACATTTGTTCTTGTTTTACTTGAGAGTTGGATTAGCCAACCTCAGATATTAAACATATCTGAAGAAGTACAGACAGGGCCCAGATGAGTGGGCTAGGCTTTTGTTTTCTTTAAAAGTATTTATGTTTGTTTTGTTGAAAATAAAACTCCCCTTGCTACGTCATTTCTGCCTCTTGCCGCTCATTGTACACCACTTCAGCCAGACATCCTTATATACTGTTCCGTAATAAAAAGCTTGGAGACTGCCAGTTGTTTTCCAACGCAGTACGTGAAGTTTATTTTATCATTTACAGTGGGGAACCACACAAAACAATAACATGAAAAATAAACAAAAACCTAACTCCAGTTGGAGCAATATCTAAAACACAGGATCCCTAATGGAAGTTGGAACAGCTAATCCATTTATCCAACAACAACCCAGTGGGTGCCTTTATCCTTCAGCTCACACAGAGCTCTATCTTCTATCTTCCCCTTGGCTTGTATACTGACCCAAGTATTTCCACAAGAACACACGCTTTTGCTTTCTACTTCTGCACACCTCTCATCTAGGTACAGACAAAGAGCCTCTTAAATAGGGATTCTTAATTGAATAATCCCTTTTCAATTAACTCCAATTACACACTACCTGTAAGCATTAGCCCGCTGTTGCTCCACTCCCAGATCCTGCCTGTTGCAGGAGCCCTTGAAAGGTCTGGCGCTTGCAGCAGTGGCGGCTCTCCCCATCTTGCGACTAGTGCTGACCACGGCTCGAGAATCTCCAGCCGCTGCTCCTCCGTCAGTCGGGGGCAGTACACCACGTAGTGCCCATACTTCCCGCAGGCACAGCACCCCTGCGGGGCGTCCCAATTGCTCCAGTAGTCTTCCCCCATGTAGCTGGCAGGGGTGCGGGATATTCCAGCTATGGCAGCACCTCCCTCTTCGGCACATGTGCAGGAGCACCTCCCTCTCCAACACTGGAGACGACACTGGCTCTCTTGTTTGCCTCCGGGAACGCATGCCTTTCCTCTGCTTTCGCTTTTGAGAAGGCAGTACCTCCTTTTCCTCCTGGAAGGGGCAGCTTGCCACCTTGTGCCCGAACTCCCCACAGGCAAGGCACCAGCCTTGATCGCCAGGCCACGAGGAGGTCTTCCAGTCCGCCATCCCACCGAGTCCAGGATGGGTCGGGGTTGTAGTGGATCCACTAGTCCATCTCCCGTCTCCTAAATGCTCCTACTTGACTAGGTTTCGTTCTTAATCCCACTCTGACTCTAATGTAGCGTTTTGTAGGAGGCAGAAAACAGAGACACTAGTTCCTTTTCCAAATCCTTTCTTTATTTCTTTCTTTACTGCTGGACACTCTCTCAGCACCCAGACCAGAGACCACAGCTCTGTCAGCAACACAAGATTCAATTACAACACAAAATACAGGAACACAGCAACCATGGCAACCAAAACAGCAACAACACATAAAATAGTGGTGGAGCGCCTTTTATAACCTTAGCTCCGCCCCTTTATTCGAATAGGGTACTGGAGCTTTCACATCCCATCGGTCCTCAGCCACACACTTTGTGCCAATGGGTATACACGGAGCATGTGCACACAGTGACTCACAGACTGGACCAATCACAGGGGAGACACAGACCATGCACTACAAGCAGGCTAAGACTATACCGACACAGATAGAGGCACACAAAACCAGCGGCGGGAAATACAGAGCAGGAAGGGAACACAATTACAGCAGGAATTACAGTACACAAACACAGTGGAAATACAGCACAAAAACACAAATGCACGGATTGCTACAATATAAAGCTGTATGGAAGCAAGGCATTCAGATGTTAAAAGCCTCCTCAGCTTCAATAAAACACACACATTCAAACAAGAAAACATTGCCGCATGCATTTAGCTTAAACACAGAACAAAAATGATTTCTTACAGTATTGGACTTATTTATCCTACTTAAATCAGCTGTAGGCAAAATGCAACAAGTTTGGCAAATTTATTGTACTAGTTTTCTCTTTAGAAAATCCATTTTTGAGTAAACACTGTTTTATTAGAACGTCTCAATATTTAACTGTATGGATTCTTTAGTGCCATTGACTACCAATACAGTGTACATTACCGTAGCTTACATTTTTTAAGTGTTAGGTAAAGAAAAGTAATATGTCCTCTGAAAAACATAGCTGAAGCTTGTCTGAGAAGCAGGAGTTTTGCAGATCTCTGTGAAATGTACTTTTAATTTAATACTTTAATACCGCTTCTTGGAAAATATATGTGAAGGCAATGCGCTGTGCTGTATATAAAGATGGTTTTAGTTACAAAGGATTGTGAATATAGTGCAGTACTTATTTATCTTTGTGCCAGAATACACAAGGTCACAGTGGGACAGCGCTGTATTATTTTTGTAGTCCCACAGAACTTCTGAGCCGGGATGATTCAAACAGAGAGAGAAGAAAAGCTGAGAGCAAACACACAACAGAGCTGGAGGCGGGAGGGCATTGCAGAGGGTCCCCTCTGAATGAAAGCCTGCTGCTGTTGAGCTCTGAATCAGGCCTGCATTGTAACCCTTAGAAGGCTTCACACCGGGGCCCAGGGAACTAGAGATCATCTGTGATGGAAAATCAGGGTTCATTGCAACAGGAGGCAAGGGATGAGAATGTGGGTTTTGTTCGATATTCTCAGCGGGAGGCCCTCCCTCACAGAAATCTCTGGCAGCTAAGGAATAAACTGCACTAAGGCCCCTCTTTCCCACCATTTGCTGACTGACACTTGTGGAGACAAGCATACCACCAAAATACAACAAAACATGTGAACACTTACAGACGCACACACATTTTTTGTTTGTTTAGTTACTGGACCTGACTCATTAAACAGGGTTGAACTAAAATTTGGGAAAATACGTATAGCATTCTTTAAAGTGTTGTAGCGAGACCTGTGTATAATAAGATAAGATATAATAAAATTGTCTGTGTTGGAAGGTTCGGCTTGTGATCAGCAAAACAACAGGAAATCATGTAGCCGTTAAAATAGTAATGCTCTCAAGCACTTCTATTTAACAAAAAAAAATAAAAAGATTTTTAAACATATGTGACCCAGGACAACAAAATCAGTCACTTGGTCAAAAGTACTGTTTTATTATGGCAATGGATTAGGCATATGTAACAGGCCAAGGAGCCCTGTACATGGATTTTGTTTATTTTTTAGAACGGGGTTTCCCCCTCCGCCCCTGTGCAGTTTATTTTGTATTTGTGGTTTATTCTTATTATGATTATTATTATGATTTATTATTGTATTTATATGACGGTGAAGCACCGTCGGTATTGTTTTTGTATTTATTTATTGTATTTAAATATGACGGTGTAGCCGTGCGTTTTGTTTGTTATTGGGGCGAGAGTGGGTACTCGTCCTCTCAGGGAATAATTAAAAAAACCTCGTGCAGAAGGTGGCCATCTCCCGAATTAAGTGATTCATTTTTTGCTAAATCGGGAGATGGTCACCTGCATAAAAGCCTGCAGCTCTCTGCACTCGTGGTGGGGTGTGTTAGGAGTGAGAGCGAGAGGAGCGAGAGAGAAACTAAACTTATTTAAAATTAAAGTATACAGGAACAGTAACAGCGACTGCCCAGCCTGACCTGTATTATTTTGTGTTCGTGATTTATTTTTGTTTAACATTTTTACTTTGCTCTGCGAGCAGTCTTTTTCTGTTTTAACTTTTTATTTATTTTTGTTATTTAAATAAAAGAGCGCGCAGCGTCTTTTTGTTTTGAACTGCAGTACTGCCTGGTGTCAGTGCTTCCCTTCCTGCTTCTGACCTGACGTCACCGCACAGCCACCCTGTCACAGCATATAATAAGCTTTAAAATGATACCAAACTAATTGCTATATCTCAAACGGGGGGAGAGATATGACAGTTTGAAATCACCAAAGTCAGAAAGTTGAAAGATGGGACACCTACTTTTCAGCTATTTCCTTAGCAACCATTATGTTATAGTACTCATACATACAACACATTTTCACCAATAACTCCCCATACCTGTATGCAAGATATGACAAAGAAATGATATGATACAAATATTTACTACCCATTTATTGAAACTGGTCTGTCATGGGACGAGCCTTACGAATGTATGGCACCAGAGTCCACCATAGCCTGAGGAATGAGTCAACCTTTACAGCTCGCTTACCTGCAAGACACATTTTGGGCTGTATTATTTCCTCTGATTTGCAGGGGTTTTTTTTAAATTTAAAAGCCTTTTTAATAAATAATTTTTATTTATATAACCCTTATTAACACTAAAACCACCTCTTGTATTTTCTCCAGATGCTTGCCTTGTATGGTTTGACGGCAGTACTTTTGTCACACTGCTTGAACGCAGGCACTCGTCCAGGTAGCACCATATCATGGTCTTCAGCAAAATTCACAATGAATGCAACCACTCTGGATATATCAGCAAACGTCAGCAGCCTGATGTCTGTTGCTTCTCAGCCTCATGACTTCTTGTGCCAAGGTACCAAACCAAACTCTTTGTAATGTTTCAACAGTGCAGTCAGCTTATCCTGGCTAATGCTGAAAAAGATTAATAACATAGTGAGTATTTTTATTGATGAATGCTATCAGTAATTTAAATTCAGAATTTAATTAATGTTTTTAAAGTTGTTCTCTGGTGTTTTCTAGGCATCTGTTCTTTTCGTTTTGAGTTGACAGTCAGCTTGTCATTGCTGATGATGGCACTGATTTTGCCCAAGAGAATCAGATCCTTCTTGTAGTCCGGCAGTGAACCCATTGATGTCCTCAGATCAAGTATAAAGTCGCCAGGAAATGTGCTAACACAGGGTTCCCTGTCCTTTTTTTTAATTTGCAGCTTGTTAGATGACTTATTCACACAGTTATAGTTTGGGATTTTTTGCAACACGGCTGTAGTATTTTGATCACTAGAGCTATATCATCAATGACAGCCGCATCATCATCACTATCAGCACTGTAATTGTCATCTTCACTTTTACTGCTGTCAGCATTACCACGGTCATCTATCACTGTGATCGGCAGCACCACTCTCACTGTCATACTCAGACGAGCATGCAGCACCACAAAAATACTCCGAAACCAGTTGCATCCATTGCCTGTCAGTCACAGCAGATTCCATGTTGCTGGATCGCAAACTGTTGAGAGACTTTGCAACATCTTGTTCTTTTGATAACGGCATCATTCGCTGGGGTAATTCACTTTGAAAAGATTGCACGCTCTATGCGTTCACCGCCACAACATGGGCGCATCCCCAGAAGTCACTGCGTGTAGATGCATTCAGCCAATCGGTGGACACCACGCATAGACAAATGACATCACACATAGCAACAAGCAGAACTGTTTACACTGCAACCACTTCTTAAAACCGTTTTCATTGGCTAAATATGATGTCAGTGTATTAATGATCTACGTATCAGGGAAGAGGGAAGCCTCAGCTTTCAAATGATACCTGGATGTTGTGGATGTGTGGACGGACCCCAATGTTGTGAGTCCGTGAATTGTACAGATTTTAGTCTTTGTTTCAGCTAATTCTGCCAATCTACAGGTCGCTGTTTTTACCAAACTGTCCATTTACAGTATAATAGAGACATTATTTTTTAAATAAATTTGATACAACGATAGTTTAGACTGTTAAGTACACGAAAATGTGTACAACTCAAAATCGATAATTAATGACTTCACTCACTAATTGGGCCGCTGTGTAAAATCTACATATACTACTGTTGACTGATTTTGCTTCCCTGGGTCACATATAATAACAGTACACAGTCCCGCTTTTGGCTCCTTCCTCAGCGCCAGTCTCTACGGTACTGATCTTACAGGCCAAGTGCAGCCTTTTATACACACACCTGCATTGAAAACAAATTGAATAATTCATTCATTTATTGGCCCACCAATCAAGGCCCACATTTGACACATTCTCACATGGAAAACAAGGCTAAAAGTAACCCTTTTTTGGGTTCAGAGACCACCCATACATTTAACACTATTAGCCCTTCGAGTAGTGATTTCTAAAATGCACTGCCGGTCCTACGTGAGTGAGTTTTTTTTCTGTCTACTACATGCGCTTGATTATTACAAGTACAGCTTACAAACAAGCTGAAAGCTATATGTTTGTATGTATGTAATAAATACTGATGAAATACAGACAAATAATTTTTACCGTAAATAAATAAAACAAATAAATATAATGTTTTATTTTGTCATAGGGAAAGGTTTTGACTAAAAAATAACAGGTAGGCAATAAGCAACTGGGGGAAGCGAGCAAGAGAGAGAGAAAGACATGAATAAATCATATCCGGGTAAACAGGTTGTGGGGCTGGAGGGAGTCAGAGTGTCTGATGCTTCAGCGTATACTCCTGAAGCATGGAGCAACGCACAGAGCTTGGCGCCGCCTCTTCGTTGTCGCTTGATGTTGATGGTAAATATTCTTCACTTCACTGACACACTCGCTGACATCTGATTCAGTGGAAAAATTGTATGTATTTTAATTTAAATCAGAATTGGAATTAAGTATTATTTCTAATACTTCTTTCTCACTGAGCAATTTTCATCAGTTTACAGACATCGCTGTCATTTTGGTGATAGTTTATTGTATGTAATTCAGTCAATATCTAGAAGTGGGCGCAAGAGACCAATAAAAGGTGTTACAGAAACCTAGTGTTACAATATCTTGTCATCAGACGTTGTAGGCTCAGTAATTCAAGTTTAAAGTTGCAGAACGTACCGGTACGTTGATACTACTCAAAGGGTTAAACATTTATAAAGTAATAAAGTTAACACATTTAAATATAAAAATAAAGATAACACTGTTATTGATGTAGCTAGTGGAATAATACACATTTATATTGTAGAACATGGCAATGAGTGGAAACAAGTACCGGTACATTTTATAAGGAAAACAATACATCACAAAAATACACACTACTAACCTGAGTACAGAACACAGTCAATACCAAAACAAATAGTAATGGCCTGCAGATTTCGAATTATATCCGCAGAAGACAAGGAGAAATTTGTGGAAGAATAGAGCAAGTATTATAAAAACAATAAGCGACATACATTTTGTAAGACATGACCTCAAGCACATGCCTTCCGTGGGATGTTACATGTGTTTATTTTGTCCATTCAGTCCTCCATATTCATACTGCCACCCATATATGCCACCCTCACATTCAAAACATTAATTTGCATCATAATATTTGAGACCACTATAAAAAAAATAGCATTCTTAACTTTGTGGTACCCTTGAACAATATGTTCAGGCTCTGTCTCACTCAAAATATTGACTTTAATATGCTGCTGCATTCAAAAATCAACTCTCCCTCAATCTTTACTTCTCTATACCTCACTGTAACAGAGACCCCAGCTCCCCCTCAATTTGTACCCTTCAATACCTCATTGTAATGGAGTCCTAAACTCCCCCTCAGTCTGTATCCTTCTATACCTCACTGTAACAGAGCCCCCAACTCTCCTTCAATCTGTACCCTTCCACACATTTTTGTAACAGAGCCCTAAAATCCCTCAGTCTATACCCCTCTATACCTCACTAACAGAGTCCCCAACTCTCCCTCAATCTGTACCCCTCTAAATCTCACTATAACAGCCCCCATCACTTCCTGAAATGTAACCCTCTTTCATTTACTGGAACAGCACCCCATATCTCCCCATAAGCATCCATGTACACCTTTCTAGCTGTGACATAGTATCAAACTGCCTCCTAACTCTGTATATCATTGTACCCCTTGCTAAGTCCACTACTCTCAATATTCCTTATTTAACTCCCCATGTCCCTTGCCTTTCCCCACCCCCCTTCTCTCAGTACTGTTTTCTCATGTTTCCATCTCTCTCAACTTCAATTTCTTCTGATTCTCTCCCTGCTGGCCCCTCTGCCTCCCGTCCCTGCCTCTGTTTTCCTTTCTCTCTTTCTGTAGCTCTCCCCCTGCAGAGAACACTGTCCCTTGAGTGACCTTTTCTTAATGAGCCTCAGATCACGAGTCAGGAGCTTTCAGTTTAATCTTCAGAACAAAATAAGCATCACATTGCAAGTCCCCGGGCAGAGCCAAAGAGAGAGGAGAGAAAGAGGAAAGAAAAACAAGGCAACACTCATCTACTTCTACCTTCCAAACTTAAAGTAAGTGCCGAGGATTGGAGGGATGGAGAGGAAGGCATTTTCTTAAATGGGGAAGAGTGGAGAAAAAACAAATAGAAGGGAGGGAAAGACTCTGAGAGCTGGTTTCAGCACACTGATCAGCTCCACTCATAAAAATAACCCACTCTTGGCAACCAAAGTTACTTAGTAGTTGGTGGATTTTTGTTTATTGCAAGTTTTTAAATTATTATTATTATTATTATTATTATTATTATTATTATTATTATTATTATTATTATTATTATTATTATTATTATTATTATTTATTTCTTAGCAGATGCCCTTACCCAGGGCGACTTACAGTTGTATACAAAAAATACATGTCAAGAATTACAGTACAATTAAGAGCAAGATACAGAATACAATGACTTCAGTCCTAAGGGATGTCATGTGTTGGTCCTAGTACATGACTTCTAGTTGGTTTCTTGAATTGACTAAAGGATAGTCAACAAGTTAGTTTGAAAAGATTACTGGTACTGATTAATCTTCCTTTTACTGGGTATGACTGTGGTGCTGTAGGCTCCATTAATATGAGTGTCACTTCTGAAAACTGAACTTTTCAGAAAGTTGGACCTGGCCAACTCTGGTATTGACATGATAGCTGTGCCTACAACTGTGTTTCTGATACTCCATTAATGTTTATAGCAAAAAAGTATAGATAATGATAGTAAAAGAAAGGTAAAACACATGACTAACCATTGTCAGATGTTCATGTTGTATAGTATAAGCACAGGAAACTGAAAAATTGCAGAAAAGGTGGCCATGGTAAACTTTCGTTTTTGTAATTTAGTGTTTGTTATAATGGGTTTTAGCTACAGTCAGACACCGTGGGTTTTGTCGCACACCATTGCCATTGAGTCTTGGGCACCAGTCCAGTGGATGTTGAGATCTGTTATTATGCCACCTAGTACTATAGGTTGTACTGCATTACAAAGTCGTGGTATTCAAAATACTGCATTACACTGCAGATTATTGAAGTAATAAAATAACAAAAAAGTGTATGCAGCACAAATTGTGTTAAAAATCTGCATATTTTTTTAATGACGTAAGAAAATGCTAACATATTCAGATCTTGTACTTATGTGTATACTGATAATTTCAAGATGCATTTCATCTGTAACTTTAAGACCTTCAGTAATACTGCATGGAACTAAGAAAGTATAATTAGAAAACCACTTGATAAGAGCAATGTTAAAGGATTTCTTTTAGGTTCTGTAATACTGAGGAATTTGGAAATTTGGAAATGTTTTAGTGGAATGATTTTTTTTTTGTATTTATGAAGCTGTTAATATGCAAGACCATAACTTACACAGTGTTGTTTTGAGAAATTCAAAGTTAACAGTTTGGTTTGATCAAATTAATATGCCCATTAATTAATTAAATAAATCTGTATCAAGCTCCTCTTTGTGTTGGAGTTTGTCATCTAAATTCTGACAGTGGTTTAAAGGAAGATGTTGCAATGTTTGAAAATACTTAAAGTTACTTTAAAATAGGATAAGGAAATTATATCTATCTTAACAGCAGAAAGTAATTACTAAAGCATTTTACTTGGCTAATTGTTTGATTAAGCATGTGTTGCAATGAAGATTAGTGATGATAAATGGTTCTGGCTCCATAAAGTGAGTTTCTCCACATTGCCCTGCAAGCGGTCATCAAGACTACCCTGAAAGGACCATGTTTAAGGAGGTGAGAGAACAGTCCAGTCTGCCGAGATTCTCATTGTCCTGAACTGTGTGGTTCACAACGTACAATAATGTTCACTGACAAGCAAGATTTTGTGACCTAATCTGGATTTGAACCAAGGAGGAGAAAAACGACTACTTCAGTCGTCTCGGTACCCTTAATATGTAATTTAATATTTTGCAACTCATAGATGTAAATGTAATTAATTTATAACACTTTCAAATTTCTTAAAGGTAATCACTCTGAAAATATTATTGAGTATTGGCACGCCCATGGTTTTTAGATACTATTTATCACCACAGTCTTTCTGTGTCCTTGGTAATTCCTAGACTGTTGTTCTGGAGTGTGGCCCATGCGTGTATACTGTAGCTTCTATATTTTAAACTACGCTACATATCCTCTGTATTTTAAAGGCACTACAGCGTGATGTGCAAGGTGAGTTATATAGTCAGGGTGGTGCACGTTGGCGTTCTGGCTGTGCATTCCACAGGAAGTCCAATAAGTCCATTGTTTGTCAAATTATGCTTTAATGTTTTAGACGGAGCGGGTTCAATTTTCAACACCACCTCTTAAGACAACCAGTCAGCAAGAAGTAATTTATCCTCTGACCTTAACTAGATTTGTTTAGAAAGCATGGGCAGGATTTTTAAAAATAAGAGTTATTTTATCGAACTTGTGGTATAGTAATGAGAGCTTTAGTAGCAAGTGATTTTCAAACGAAATGTGTTAATAAAATCAAACCATTATTGCTTTGAAATTGAGTCGATGAGGTAATTAATGAACGCATTTCTTGTTAAAAAGCTTAATTGTCGCAGGTCACCTACATCACTTCCAGTCTCAACAACTAGTTAAGGGGAACTCGTTAATCAAAATGCATGTTAACAAGCTCAAGAAAAATGAATTGAAGCCTAATTCACTGTTATGGAAACAACTAGCGTACAGGGAGGCGTCTCTCCCACCAGCGAGCAGCAGCCAAATGTAAATAAAAAATAATGGGAATATCTATGTTGTGTATAATTTGTAAAATTCATTTAAAATTGTGCATTTTGTCATGCAGAATGTACATTTATTTAGAACACTTCACATATAAAATGCTGATTTATGATTATCTGGCATGTGGGTAAAAATCAGACTGCACGGATTAAAAAAAATAATAAATAAATAAAAATTAAACCCCACTAGTCATTTATCCTTTTTCGGGGGGATATTTTGCCACAGCTTACTATATACAACTCTTTTAATGTGCATTTTGCAATCTTATTTTGGTTAAAAAGAAAAATAAATATCGGAAGCCATCTATGTATATTGGTTGCAATTTATTTTCTTATGTTGACATTTACTTTTTTGGCTTAAATAAATACATTTGAAGTGACATTTGTTTTTGTAGTTGTTAGCTACATTATACATGTATACCATGTATGTAACACTTCATTATTAAGCTTTTAAAATTATGATAGAACTCCCTACCCAATACACAATTTGTTTATACTTAATTGTTCAGTGAATCTGCTAGTCATGCATTTTCTCTGGTCGCCTCCATGACAAATAAACTCAAAATGATTAGAAGTAGCCACCGAACACTTACAGTATTATAAGAACATTTTATATACATACAAACGTGTAAAGGTGAAAGTGTACATTGTACATAAAGTGTGGGGGGAGTCTGACAACATTAAATATGTTTAGGCAAATTCCATGTCAATGATCTCATTCCTAGTGGATCTGTGTGCCCTTGTACGCCTGTTCTTCGTTCTTGTGTGGCTAAGACACAGACATTAAAAGCCAAGGACTCACCTAAGGAAACTTTTAATTTTAATATCCAATATGCCGTTTTCTATACCAAGGTTTCAGTTGTATAATTCAAATAAAATCTACAGTAGAGGTCAGCTGTCTTATAATGTACATATGTAGTGCTGAATTTTGAAGTTGAAAAACTAGATTGCAAATCTCCAAAGTAGGCTTTCGCTAAATTTGTTATTGTCAGCGGTACACTGAAAAAGTCAAATGCTGCCCAAAGAAGTTCATGTGGCACCTAACCATATGCATTAGCCAAATCCAGGAATGTCACATGGAGCTCCTTCCTCTCCTTTTTAGCTGATTGAATTTGTTGCCAGATCACATTGATGTGTTCTAAGCACCCTGGGAAACCTGGAATGTCCGCTTTTTGTATTGAAGTGTCAATGAAACAGTTCTTTAATAGGTAAGTTGACAATCTCTGAGCAATAATGCTGAAGAAAATCTTGCCTTCTACGTTTAATAGGGAAATAGGGCGAAACTGACTGATGCTTGTAGAATCTTTTTCTTTAGGTATAAAGACTCCACCTGCTCGGCACCATGCTCTTGGTACAACCTGTTTTTCCCATGCCACTTTCATCAATTTCCACAGGATTCGTAGAACTCCTAAGGCACTCTTGTACACTCTGTACGGAACTCCATTAGGCCCTGGAGATGATGAAGCCCTTGCTTTTTTCACAGCTTGCTGTACTTCTTTCCATTTAGGTGCACCGTCCTCCATTTGGTATTCTGGTGGATTGATAGGTGGGATGTCTGAAGGAATTGACATAGGCTCCTGCCTTTTTGAATCTGTATGTGTTTCCTCTAAATATCTCTCCAGCTTAAACTTAGATGCTTTTAGTGTGCAATTCTTCTCACTGGTGAATAACGTCTTTACAAATTTGAATGGGTCTTTATAAAAGTTAGTTCTCGGACGCTCCTTCTTTTTGTAGCGCTTCCGTAGGCGCTCAGCTCTGCGCAATGTTGCAAGCTTATCTTTTATGACCCTTTGTAAGAGATTGAGTCCCTCCTTCTGACTTTGTTCTGCTCTTCTCCATTGCTTCCTCAGCTGTCTCCTTTCTCTAACTAAGCGTTCTGCGTTTACTGTGTCCCATGCAGTTTTCTCACAAGCTCTTGGCCATTTAACTCCAGGCTTGTGCCCGTTGATGTTAAACTATCTTCTAGAGTTAATTATTTAACAATTACTATGCATATTCAGCATTAATCACAATTTTGATCTGGACAAGAGAAGGTTTTCATAACCTTACTACACAAAACTCAATAAATGAACTGAACGGCTCATGGCTTTCAGATTTCAGGAGTCCCTTCTTCCCCTGATATAAAACATGTTTGCATTTTGTATGACACCTCTGAGACAAACTGTAATTCCACTAGAGGTAGCAGAAAAACTAAGATCAGAGCTCAAATTAGCAGGTTAGTCTTTGTTGATTGGCTTAGCCAATTAGCCTGCTGCTCTGCCTTGTGGGTCTCTTTTCCCATGGACAGCTTCTCATACATATTGACCTCAACTGCAACCTGACTGGTAATCAACCTGATAATTCAGCACCTTTGGGTTGATCTGTGGCACTGTACTTGTGCTTTGATAAGCTCATTGTTGTAATTACCTCTGAAGTCAAAGTTAAATTTGGAGCTTTACACTGTAAATAGTTTTAAATCTGACCTAAGCCCCTCACCCTGTGACATGAGATTGTAAACACTGTTAGGCGCTGTGGTCCATATTCCATATAATGAAATGGTGTACCAGTAATTACCAAAGAAGCTAGCACTGGGACTAATATTGGAATTTCCAAACAGAAATGGCAGTGTTTGTTCCTGTATGAAAATTTACACTGTATGAAAAGTCTACTATGCAAAGGAAACCAATGCATACATGTACGCATGACTTCTGTATGAAAAGTCTACTATGCAAAGGAAACCAATGCATACATGTACGCATGACTTCTGAAATAAATAACATACATTCTGCTGCACAGAGGTGTGTTTTTTCCTTTGTTTATAAGGTTCTTTGAGGGGGGCCTTGAGAGATGTATTTATCTTAATAAGATCCTTTCTAATAAGAACATACTAACATAAGAAAGTTTACAAACGAGAGGAGGCCATTCGGCCCATCTTGCTCGTTTGGTTGTTAGTAGCTGATTGATCCCAGAATCTCATCAAGCAGCTTCTTGAAGGATCCCAGTGTGTCAGCTTCAACAACATTACTGTGGAGTTGGTTCCAGACCCTCACAGTTCTCTGTGTAAAAAAGTGCCTCATATTTTCTGTTCTGAATGCCCCTTTATCTTATCTCCATTTGTGACCCCTGGTCCTTGTTTCTTTTTTCAGGTTGAAAAAGTCCTCTGGGTCGACACTGTCAATACCTTTTAGAATTTTGAATGCTTGAATCAGATCACAGCGTAGTCTTCTTTGTTCAAGACTGAATAGATTCAATTATTTTAACCTGTCTGCATACGACATGCCTTTTAAACCTGGGATAATTCTGGTCGCTCTTCTTTGCACTCTCTCTAGAGCAGCAATATCCTTTTTGTAGCGAGGTGACCAGAACTGAACACAATATTCTAGATGAGGTCTTACTAATGCATTGTAAAGTTTTAACATTACTTCCCTTGATTTAAATTCAACACTCCTCACAATATATCCGAGCATCTTGTTGGCCTTTTTTATAGCTTCCCCACATTGTCTAGAGGAAGACATTTCTGAGTCAACATAAACTCCTAGGTCTTTTTCATAGTTCCCTTCTTCAATTTCAGTATCTCCCATATGATATTTATAATACACATTTTTATTGCCTGCATGCAATACTTTACACTTTTCTCTATTAAATGTCATTTGCCATGTGTCTGCCCAGTTCTGAATGCTGTCTAGATCATTTTGAATGACCTTTGCTGCTGCAACAGTGTTTGCCACTCCTCCTATTTTTGTGTCGTCTGCAAATTTAACAAGTTTGCTTACTATACCAGAATCTAGATTAGGAATAGCAGAGGACCTAATACTGATCCCTGTGGTAAACCACTGGTTACCTCGCTCCATTTTGAGGTTTCTCCTCTAATCAGTACTTTCTGTTTTCTACATGTTAGCCACTCCCTTATTCATGTGCATGCATTTCCTTGAATCCCTACTGCATTCAGTTTGAGGGTTAATCTTTTATGCAGAACTTTGTCAAAAGCTTTCTGGAAATCTAAATAAACCATGTCATATGCTTTGCAATTATCCATTGTCGATGTTGCATCCTCAAAAAAATCAAGCAGGTTAGTTAGACACGATCTCCCTTTCCTAAAACCACGCTGACTGTCTCCCAGGATATTGTAACCATATAGGTAATTTTCCATTTTGGATCTTATTATAGTTTCCATAAGTTTACATATAATAGAAGTCAGGCTTATTGGTCTGTAGTTACCTGGTTCGGTTTTGTCTCCCTCTTTGTGGATTGGTATTACGTTTGCAATTCTCCAGTCTGTCGGTACAACCCCTGTGTCAAGAGACTGTTTCATGATCTTGGTTAGCGGTTTGTAATTAACTTCTTTCATTTCTTTGAGTACTATTGGGAGGATCTCATCCGGCCCATGGGGATTTGTTTATTTTAAAAGCTCCTAGTCCCTTTAACACTTCTGCCTCTGTTATGCTAAAGTTATTTAAAACTGGATAGGAACAGGTCGACATGTGGGGCATGTTGTCCGTATCTTCCTTTGTAAAAACTTAAAGTAATAATTTAATATATTTTCTATTTTTTTTTCTTTGTCTATGATTTTGCCATTTGTATCTCTTAGACATTTAACCTCCTCTTTGAATGTTCTCTTGCTGTTATAATATTGGAAAAACATTTTGGAATTGGTTTTAGCCCCCTTAGCAATGTTCATTTCTATTTCTCTCTTGGCCTTTCTAACTTCCTTTTTGACTTGTGTTTGCAGTTCCAAGTACTCTTTCTGTGTACTTTGTTTTTGGTCCATTTTAAACGCTCTGTAAAGTGCCTTTTTTCGCTGATTTTTAAAAAAAAAACATTTTGGCCATTTTGTTTTAGATTTAGATTTGTCTACTTTTGGGATGTAATTGTTTTGCGACTCTAGTACTACATTTTTAAAAAACAGCCATCCTTTTTCTGTGGATTTTTTCTCTATTTTACTCCAATCTACTTCTGTTAGTCTCTTTTTCATACCTTCATAGTTTGCTTTTCTAAAATTGTAAACCTTAGCTTTAGTCATTACTTTTTGAGTTTTAAAAATGACTTCAAATGAGACGATGTTGTGGTCTGAGTTTGCCAATGGTTCTCTGACCTCTGTTTTAGTTTTTCATTATTTCATTATTTGAAAAGACTAAATCAAGGCATGCCTCCCCTCTAGTCGGTGCCTTGACAAATTACGTTAGGAAGCAGTCATTTGTCAATTCCACCATTTCAATTTCGTCCGTCGTGCTCCCCACCGGGTTTTCCCATTTTATATGGGGGAAGTTGAAATCCCCCATTGGTATGGCTTCTCCTTTGCTACACACATTTCTAATGTCATTGTATAACAGATTATTTTGTTCGGTGTCTGAATTTGGCGGTCTATAGCATGCTCCTATTATTATGCCCTTTGAATTTTTGTCCATTATTCTGACCCATATTGATTCGCCGTTGTTTTCTTTGTCCAGATTTAACACCTGGGCTTCAAGACTATTTCTTATGTATAGTGCTACCCCTCCGCCTCTTCTGTCCTGCCTGTCTTTCCTATACAGTGTGTACCCACTATCTAGCATTTAGATAAATATATTTAATGGCTATCTTACCTGAGTTGTTGCCCTTGTTCTGATGTTGTCTCCCTTCTGTTTTTTTTGTTTTCTCCCCCCTTTCTTTCTAGTTTAAATGCTTCTGAACCTCCTCAAGGACCCTTTCTCCGGGTAGATTGGTTCCCTTTCTGTTTAAGTGCAGTCTGTCCCGCCGATATAGATAATCCTTGTTGTAGAATGTGCCCCAATGTTCAAGAAAGGTGAAGCCTTCCTGTGTGCACCACGATTTCATCCATGCATTTTGATTATGTATTTCCAGCTGCCCATATGTTCCTTTGCAAGGTGCCGGCAGTATCCCAGAAAATACCACAGCTTTGTTCTTGTCTTTTAATTTCCTTCCTAGCTCTCTGAATTTGTTTTGCAGAGATCTTGGCCTGTCTCTTCCAATGTTGTTTGTACCGATGTGGATGACTACTACCGGGTCATCTCCTGTTCATTGTAGGAGCCTGTCCACGTTCTCAGTGATGTGCATGACATGCTCCTGGAAGGCAGCACACAGTTGTAGTAAGGGGGTCCAAACTGCGAACTGAACTTGCTGTGTTTCTCAATATGGAGTCCCCAACAATCATGACCTCCCTTCTTTTTGCTGCCTGGCCAGCACTGTTTATAGGGTCCTGGATGTTGTTCCTTTTGTTCTCTTGATGTTGGTTTTGATCATCTACATTTTGAAGTGGCTCAAATTTGTTGGATGTTTTGATTCTGCTCGGTTTTCTCGGTTTTCCCACATCATGCATGTGTCACAGATTACTGGCTTGAAGACCTTGTTAATTTTTATAGAAGTATATTTGTTTGAATGTTTAAATAATGTCTGAACATGAAAAACTAACGTTTGTCAGAGCACTCAAAGAAAGTCATCTTCACTATGATATGCAAGTCCAGTACTGTATAGTAGGTTTTCCTCTATACAGCAAATGTTCTACTCTGCAGCCTGCAATTAGGCAATAGCTCCCAAGAAACTAGTCGTTACAGACAGTTAATTGGCAATTTACTGACAAATCGGGACTAATTGCCTGCAGCAGCTAGGACTATTACCTGAAGGTACTGTATGAAAACCTCAGCATGTTTTGGTATCTCTCGAAGGACCAGTGCTGTTGCCTGAAGAGAGACAACAATATTTTTGCTTGCATTAAAATAACAAATAAAAATAACTAAAAATAACTATAACTAAATTTTGATTAAAATACTAGATAATTTCTAAAGAGGGCGTTATTTATGACCCTTACGTATCAACACAGAAATGTTATGGCAGTAATTAATAAAATATAATACTGAGTTATTTTGAGTATACAGTATATTGAGTTATTTATATTCAGTGTTTAAGATGTTCAGATATGTTCAGATTAAAATACAGTCAATTTCATTATGTTTTACAAAAGAGAGAGCTGAAAAATTGCTGTGAACAATAATGTAACAGATTATAGTCTTCAAACTTTAATCAATCTTGAAATCAATATTGTCTAGGATTGTAAACATCATTGGAGGGTGAGGAGCTGCTATGCCCACTTTGAACTGCAGCAGTGGGTCATCTAACAACCAGCCATTGTTGGGTAATGTGGACAGCCTTAAGCATTGTGTGGAATGACCTCCCTGTACCCCATCCATACTTTATTCAATTTGCTTGCTGCAGCATACACTACAGACTACAATATTGTACAGTAGACCTCATACACAGCACACTGCTATTGATATAGTACCATGGCACTGTGATGACAAGCCAGGGTGTATTATTACTACTACTGCAATGTCATTGGTATGTCAGAATGTAAAAAAATGTTATCAGAGGTAGAATTCTATCAATAGGTCAGACCACTGGAAGAACTGTACCACATTACAGCTATTCTTGAACTACTATTGTATTGCTATTGTAGTGCCACAGCATTCTGCAAGACAGGTAGGAATAGGTTGCAGTCTTAACCTGGTTTGGTTATTGCTCCTCCCAGGTTCAGTTCAGATCAAATCTAGGTGGTAGCATTCGAAGCAAAAAGACATCTTGTGAGTTTATGAGCTACGACTTCTACCATGAAAGTGGGAGGGTATTTCATCTTCATTTATCAAAAATGGCATTGAAGATCATATGGTATACGTCAGACCAGGAAGCAAATGACAACAGTACTGGGGTATGGAAGCGCTGATGTGCGAGTTTAATAATAAATAAACATTTTTTACAAAATAAAACACTGAACAAAACAAAACAGCATGGTGGCCAAATCAGACAAACACAACAGATACGGAACCAACAAGTATTGTGCTGGTGTAAAACCAGCACGGGTAGCAATTTCTTTCTAGATTTTTTATTATTTTTATCTCACGACTCACTTGTCTCGTTCCGTCTCTGAACACACTAACCCTGATGAGCGGCTGATCTGCTCTATATATATATATATATATATATATATATATATATATATATATATATATATATATATATATATATATATATATATATATATATATATATATATATATATATATATATATATATATATATATATATATATATATATATATATATATATATATATATATATATATATATATATATATATATATATATATATATATATATGTATGTGTGTGACCATCTCCAAATTGATAATTGTTTAATTAATTTGGAGATGGTCACATTATGCACATGTTTTAGCTAGATGGAGGATTTTAACCTCATCCATGGTGTGACAACCCTTTGCCTTCAAAACAGCATCAATTCTTCTAGGTACACTTGCACAAAGTCAGGGATTTTGTAGGCATATAGTCAGGTGTATGATTAAACAATTATACCAAACAGGTGCTAATGATCATCAATTCAATATGTAGGTTGAAACACAATCATTAACTGAAACAGAAACAGCTGTGTGGGAGGAATAAAACTGGGTGAGGAACAGCCAAACTCAGCTAACAAGGTGAGGTTGCTGAAGACAGTTTACTGTCAAAAGTCATACACCATGGCAAGACTGAGCACAGCAACAAGACACAAGGTAGTTATACTGCATCACCAAGGTCTCTCCCAGGCAGAAATTTCAAGGCAGACAGGGGTTTCCAGATGTGCTGTCCAAGCTCTTTTGAAGAAGCACAAAGGAACGGGCAACGTTGAGGACCGTAGACACAGTGGTCGGCCAAGGAAACTTACTGCAGCAGATGAAAGACACATCATGCTTACTTCCCTTCGCAATTGGAAGATGTCCAGCAGTGCCATCAGCTCAGAGCTGGCAGAAAACAGTGGGACCCTGGTACACCCATCTACTGTCCAGAGAAGTCTGGTCAGAAGTGGCCTTCATGGAAGACTTGCGGCCAAAAAGCCATACCTCCGACGTGGAAACAAGGCCAAGCGACTCAACTATGCACCGAAAACACAGGAACTGGGGTGCAGAAAAATGGCAGCAGGTGCTCTGGACTGATGAGTCAAAATCTGAAATATTTGGCTGTAGCAGAAGGCAGTTTGTTCGCCGAAGGGCTGGAGAGCGTACACGAATGAGTGTCTGCAGGCAACAGTGAAGCATGGTGGAGGTTCCTTGCAAGTTTGGGGCTGCATTTCTGCAAATGGAGTTGGGGATTTGGTCAGAATTAATGGTCTCCTCAATGCTGAGAAGTACAGGCAGATACTTATCCATCATGCAATACCATCAGGGAGGCATCTGATTGGCCCCAAATTTATTCTGCAGCATGACAACGACCCCCAAACATACAGCGAAAGTCATTAAGAACTATCTTCAGCGTAAAGAAGAACAAGGAGTCCTGGAAGTGATGGTATGGCCCCCACAGAGCCCTGATCTCAACATCATCGAGTCTGTTTGGGATTACATGAAGAGAGAGAAGCAACTGAGGCTGCCTAAATCCACAGAAGAACTGTGGTTAGTTCTCCAAGATGTTTGGCCAACCTACCTGCCGAGTTCCTTCAAAAACTGTGTGCAAGTGTACCTTGAAGAATTGATGCTTGATGCTGTTTTGAAGGCAAAGGGTGGTCACACCAAATATGGATTTGATTTAGATTTTTCTTTTTGTTCACTCACTTTGCATTTAGTTAATTGATAAATATAATCTATTATACATGTCTATTTTTGAAAGCATTCTTACTTTACAGCATTTTTTCACACCTGCCTAAAACTTTTGCACAGTATGTATGTGTGTGTGACCATCTCCAAATTGATAATTGTTTAATTAATTTGGAGATGGTCACATTATGCACATGTTTTAGCTAGATGGAGGATTTTAACCTCATCCATGCTGTAAGATAATTAAAAACAAAACAATGTTCAAACAAAGACAGTACCTTTAAATCATAATACTACACATACAAAATAACACAAAACATAAAGTACATACAGGGATGGAGAGTACCCCGTCACATATATCCCCCCTGTGCACAGCACATATGGCCTTAAAGACCACCTACCTCTTAAAAGCCCAAAACTCTTGGTCTTGGACTAGGAACAGAGGTATCAATGAGCCGCGGGCGGCCATGTTGTCAGCAGCAATGCTAGCCTGGGTGATGGTGGCTCCTCCTGTAGGGGCAATTCTGCCAGTGACAATACCGACAGCTGAAATGCTGTCATTGGAAATGCTGACCGCGAGACGAGGTCCTCCTCCAGTGGTCCCGCTTGCAGTGGAAAGGCTGATAGCGGGGTGGCACGTTCTGGCAGCAGAAATGCTGCTAATCGCAACACTGGCAGCGGCAGTGCTGTCAGAGGAAATGCTGACAGTGCACCGGCGGGCTCCTCCAGCTTGGGCAATCCTGGCAGTGGCAATGCTGCCATTGGCAATGTTGGCAGCGGCAATGGAGACAACGGCAATGCTGTCAGTGGAAATGCTGACAGAGGCAGGGCTGGCTCCTCCAACAAAGGCAGTTCTTGCAGCAGCACTGCGTACTCTGGCTGTGGTGGTGGCACTGACAGTGGTAATGCTGCCCTCAACACGGGACACTCTGGCAGTGGTGGTGGCACTGGCAGTGGTAATGCTGCCCTCAACGTGGGACACTCTGGCAGTGGTGGTGGCTCTGCGTACTCCAGCAGTGCAACTACTGTGGGTAGAGGCGGTCTCCTCACCTCTCCCTGCTTCTTTGTAGCCGGTGGATCCCAGAATTTCCGGCCCCAGAATTTCTGGCAGCGCAACTGTTGCTGCTGGTAACAACAAAACCCTGGGTGATGACAAGCCGGCATCCCCTTCATACATGTACTTAATGTGGATGAGTAACAGGGCACAAGCTGGACATGAACCAGCGACCACATGCAGAGCAATGCAAAGAGCCAGGCTCGTCTGAATGTATGGTTATAGAGCTTTTAACTTTATCTGACCGACAGGTAATATTTGTAATGGCAGTGCATCACACAACACTATCCATTACACATGTACCCTTCATAACCATTTATCTCTTCAAACAAGTGAAGTCACTTCTTATGCAATGTCATCTTCTTAATTGATAATCTGGAAGATTAATATTCAAAGAGAACTGGAAGAATACAGTAGTTCACAGAAATGGCAATGGACTGACAGGATGTAGGGAATGCATGGAGAGTCTATAGGAATGCATTATTCATCAATAGGGTATACTTTTAAAGTAACTTAATGTTACTTTTGCATAAAATGAGGACTATTTTTTTTAAAAATATTAATGAGTGATGGTGCAGTCTCAATGCAACTCCTAGGGGGCAGTTGTCCATATCACAAACAGTTCCAGGGCTGGCTTGAGGCTATTTGCTGTGCTGAAAAGCACTCCCCAGTGGTGCCAGTAATCTGAATATCCACTTCGAGTACAGTAGTGTGAGATGACTATAAATGACAGGGCCTTTATGTAGTAATACCCTACAGAGGTGGTTCACATTGTTTGCCAGTACTGAGCCTCTGGGGTTGACTTGAAATCAGTCTTGGTCATTTCCACCATTAGCAGATTGAGATGAAAACTAGGACTGTCAGCCCGTTATGATTGCAGGGTAGCAGAACTTAATCTCTCCATCTCGTGCTGATTGATGGTGGGTTACCTAATGAGTCTCCAATGGGAAGGATGTGAGCGACTGGTTTTAAATCCTAGCCTGCATTAAAAAGGCTGAACACGCAGGCTATGACTTATATTATACTGTTGGTTAAATGTTTGAGGTTTGTGAATTAATTTATGAATATCAATTATACAAAAACATGATAAATACAGATGTTTTTAATTTTTGTGTAATGTCTGGTTGCAGATTGGATTGTAGATTTTAGACTGCATTGGTAACAAGTGGCAGTCCCAGTTTGATATTAGAACGAGATGAGATTGAGTTTCACGGTGCAGATGGAAATGTGGCCATTGTTGTCCAAACTGGTAATTCCCAATGCAGATGGTAACCTTGCAATTATATGTCAACGAAGATTAGGAATGTGCATTTTAGTTCTGCTTTTTAGGTTGTGTTTTCCTGCTGGGGGGCGATTTTTTTTGTTCTGCTTCTGGTGGGTAGCAGTATTACTTCCAGCTTCTGGTGATGAGTTTTAAGGCATGTCATCCCTGTCATACATGTACTTAATGTGGATGAGTAACAGGGCACAAGCTGGGCATGAACCAGCGACCACATGTAGAGCAATGCAAAGAGCCAGGCTTGTCTGAATGCATGGTTATAGAGCTTTTAACTTTATCTGACCGACAGGGTGTATTTGTAATGGCAGTGCATCACACAACACTATCCATTACATATGTACCCTTCCTAACCATTTATCTCTTCAAACAAGTGAATAGTCACTTCTTATGCAATGTCCTCAAAAATATCCCAATCAAATAATTCCACTTCTGTGCATGGAAAAGTGCCCTCGGGGGTTGGCTGTGCAGAGGTAATGATGTTTCTGGGTGTATGTGCTAGCTCCGTGGCGACAGCTCCCAGTCCTGCTCATGCTCTACAAAACAAAACAAATAACAGTCGCGCTCCGGTGCATTAGTTTCAGCAGAATTATTATTATTATTATTATTATTATTATTATTATTATTATTAATTTATTTATTTATTTATTAGCAGACGCCCTTACCTAGGGCGACTTACAGTTGTACACCAAAAAAAACATATCAAGGAGAAAGGAGAAAAAAGGGAAGAAAAGGAGGTCAGATTTAGAGAGGTTGAGTTTGAGGTGATGCGAGTGTGATAGCAGACAGACAGGTAGAGATATGGGAGGGGATGGTGGGGTCAGATGGGGGGGAAGGAGAGGAAGATCAGAGCACCATAGGATGCGGTGAGGGGGCCCAGAGAGCGGGTGTAGAGAGAGAACAGGAGAGGACCCAAGACTGACACTTGGTGTCTCCTATTGAGAGAAGGTGAGGTGTGGAGGTTGAGCCACACCAGGTTACCTGGTAGGTGCAGTCGAAGAGGTAGGAGGAGAACTAGGCCAGAGCAGTGCCAGAGATTCCCAGGCCAGCGAGAGAGGATAGGAGAATAGAGTGATTGACAGTATCAAAGGCAGCAGAGAGATCAAGGAGAATTAGGACAGAGGAGAGAGAGGCAGCACGGGCAGAGTTTAGCGAGTTAGTGACAGACAGGAGGGACCAAGGAAATCAAGAGAGAGAGAGGTGGGAGGCAAAGGCAGAGATGAAATCAGCTTTGTTAGCAGAAGAGTGGCAGTTCCAGAGGGTACCAGAGAGAGTGCGGGAGGGGGGAAGAGAGTGGGAGGGGGGAGAGGCAGAGGGATGATGTTAGAGGGGTTAGGGAAGCAACAGACAGAGGGTGGGAGTGAGAGAACAGAATAACAGGGATGTGAGAGACAGTCATAGCAGGACAGGTGAGAGAGATAGGTACAGTAGTAGTGGGAGCAGAAGCGGTGGGGGGAGGGTACAGACCCGTCTAGTTGTTGACATCTTCCAGAGCACTGCTAGGTTCGGATTTTCTCCAACAGCCTCTCCTTGCACCCTCACTTTGCAAGGGAACTGGTTAACAGCTGCTAAACTGCGCTGAAGACAATACTTAAGCAATACAATAGTTTCAGTGCACTTCAATGGGATCACACAGCTACAAAAAGCTGTGTGGAAACTCATCAAATTGCAAATCAACCTCTATTCAATATAACCACACTCACCTGGTACTAATCACAAACAGTAAATCACCTAATTAAAACACCTTAATAATGTTACTTAAATTCAGCTAATGTTAAGAGTTGGAATGGGGCTTTGTGGCAAAGTGCCCCCCCTGTGTGTATTTTGTGTTACGTGTTGTGTGTAAATGTTGGGGTATAGTCATCGGTACACGGGATATAAACGGGTCTGTGTTTCACGTGTGATTTAAAAATGTAGATTTGTATTTAGGCACGAGGAGGGCACAAATCACTTCACGTGCTGGTTAAAGTAATATGTGAGCACGGGGAATTGCACTTTAATTAATTCACGTGCAGTTGTACCGAGATTCCAATTGAATGATTGACTAGCAATCGAGTCTCGGTACAACTGCATAAAAGCTGCATGTTCTCCACTCACGAACACCCAACCCCGAGTGAGTGAAAACATGCAGCTTTTATGCAGTTGTACCGAGACTCGATTGCTAGTCAATCATTCAATTGGAATCTCGGTACAACTGCACGTGAATTAATTAAAGTGCAATTCCCCGTGCTCACATATTACTTTAACCAGCACGTGAAGTGATTTGTGCCCTCCTCGTGCCTAAATACAAATCTACATTTTTAAATCACACGTGAAACACAGACCCGTTTATATCCCGTGTACCGATGACTATACCCCAACATTTACACACAACACGTAACACAAAATATACACAGGGGGGGCACTTTGCCACAGGCTTCTAGTAGCCAATGGGAGAGATTTGGAAAAGGCCCTCATTCTACCTGTCCTCACTTGGACTGCCACAGCTCAGACTGCCCTTGGACGTGTGGCCCTGTACTCACGTAGCTGCATCCCCTTTGTACTGCCAAACTCCTCCTCGTGATCAGCACAGCACCATGCTCTGTCCAATTGTTGTGTGCCCCCCAGCTGATCACAATAGATTTGTTTATCAGTCTTGCAACAACTCCCTTTCTCAGAGATGGCCGATTTCCGGTTCCATCCTACACTTATGTAATGGTAACTAATTTGATTAGTTCACTGTTAGGCCATGTTGGTAATAACTTCACTATATAGTGAAGTGGTCCGTCACAAATTCACTGTTTTCAATATTTCAATTAAGTCAAAATAGTGAAATAATGAGGAAGCACTGTAGTTATAAATACTATCATATGATAGTATTTACCTTACTTTGAAATATAATTCTGCGCTGTGCTGGCAGCAATTATCAAAATACACAGGACGCTTACTCTATGACACATGCTTGGTGTGAAAAACCTTTAAGGTTTATATTTTCCACAATGTTATTGTCACTGGAGAAGACCAATCTGCTGGTAGTCTAGCTTGGAAGCAGCCTGTTGGGGTTGCTTGCTGTGATGGATTGACAAATTACATTAGCTGACAGGATCATCAAGTGTAACCTGCCTGAAACAACACTTTTGAAGGAACATCCTTCAAAGTATGCCTCTACGCTGTTTGAGTGATGGGAGACTAATCAATACCACAAGGATCGTTTTTTCTTACTGCTTAGATTCATGCAAAATCTGAAATGGAAACAAGATGTGTTTTTTTAAACAAACTAACAAGATATACAGTACTGTGCAAAAGTTTTAGGCAGGTGTGAAAAAATGCTGTTAAGTAAGAATGCTTTCAAAAATAGACATGTTAATAGTCTATATTTATCAATTAACAAAATGCAAAGTGAGTGAACAGAAGAAAAATCTACATCAAATCAATATTTGGTGTGACCACCCTTTGCCTTCAAAACAGCATCAATTCTTCTAGGTACACTTGCACACAGTTTTTGAAGGAACTCGGCAGGTAGGTTGGCCCAAACATCTTGGAGAACTAACCACAGTTCTTCTGTGGATTTAGGCAGCCTCAGTTGCTTCTCTCTCTTCATATAATCCCAGACAGACTCGATGATGTTGAGATCAGGGCTCTGTGGGGCCATACCATCACTTCCAGGACTCCTTGTTCTTCTTTACACTGAAGATAGTTCTTAATGACTTTCGCTGTATGTTTGGGGTCGTTGTCATGCTGCAGAATAAATTTGGGGCCAATCAGATGCCTCCCTGATGGTATTGCATGATGGATAAGTATCTGCCTGTACTTCTCAGCATTGAGGAGACCATTAATTCTGACCAAATCCCCAACTCCATTTGCAGAAATGCAGCCCCAAACTTGCAAGGAACCTCCACCATGCTTCACTGTTGCCTGCAGACACTCATTCGTGTACCGCTCTCCAGCCCTTGGCGAACAAACTGCCTTCTGCTACAGCCAAATATTTCAAATTTTGACTCATCAGTCCAGAGCACCTGCTGCCATTTTTCTGCACCCCAGTTTCTGTGTTTTCGTGCATAGTTGAGTCGCTGGCCTTGTTTCCACGTCGGAGGTATGGCTTTTTGGCCACAAGTCTTCCATGAAGGCCACTTCTGACCAGACTTCTCCGGACAGTAGATGGGTGTACCAGGGTCCCACTGTTTTCTGCCAATTCTGAGCTGATGGCACTGCTGGACATCTTCTGATTGCGAAGGGAAGTAAGCATGATGTGTCTTTCATCTGCTGCAGTAAGTTTCCTTGGCCGACCACTGCGTCTACGGTCCTCAACGTTGCCCGTTTCTTTGTGCTTCTTCAAAAGAGCTTGGACAGCACATCTGGAAACCCCTGTCTGCCTTGAAATTTCTGCCTGGGAGAGACCTTGCTGATGCAGTATAACTACCTTGTGTCTTGTTGCAGTGCTCAGTCTTGCCATGGTGTATGACTTTTGACAGTAAACTGTCTTCAGCAACCTCACCTTGTTAGCTGAGTCTGGCTGTTCCTCACCCCGTTTTATTCCTCCTACACAGCTGTTTCTGTTTCAGTTAATAATTGTGTTTCAACCTACATATTGAATTGATGATCATTAGCACCTGTTTGGTATAATTGTTTAATCATACACCTGAGTATATGCCTACAAAATCCCTGACTTTGTGCAAGTGTACCTAGAAGAATTGATGCTGTTTTGAAGGCAAAGGGTGGTCACACCAAATATGGATTTGATTTAGATTTTTCTTCTGTTCACTCACTTTGCATTTAGTTAATTGATAAATATAATCTATTAACATGTCTATTTTTGAAAGCATTCTTACTTTACAGCATTTTTTCACACCTGCCTAAAACTTTTGCACAGTACTGTATATCCATCCAATTTCTTGCACGTGCAAAGAACAAATTTATGGCGCACACAAAATATTAATATTAAATAGTTTCTTTATTGTATTTTTTCTAAAGATACATAGCAAGCTACCTGTTTTGGCACAAATGTGCCTTCATGTGAAATATTAAGATTTTGTGTGTGCCATAAATTTGTTCTTTGCACATGCAAGAAATTGGATGTATGTTTATTCTGCTTGGCAGCACCTAATTGAAGATAATGATATAAACTTTCTGAAGAATGTTTTTGTTGGAGAACACCTGTAGCGCAATACGGCTGAGGCTCATTTTGCCCTTTTCAATTACTTTAGCACTTGCATGCACTTTTATTTTCACAAACAAATTAAAAGAAAATAAAACCTACACTATACTTTTGTTCCAGTTTCTAACTATAATGGACAGCTGAGGTCTCGCACATACCTTCTGTTACTGACAGGCTCTTGCCTTCACACTCACGGCAGATCAACTGCATTTGTAGGATATGCTGTATGCATACATACATGTTTGTGTAGATCTTTCTTTCTGTTCTTCGGAGCAATAACCATACAGAGGCTTGCACCTGATCCATATTGCCTGCAGATCATATCCAAATTTAGCAGAACAGGGTGGTGATCGTGGTGTTTTTCATCCAAAAATCAAACCTGTTTTTGAGCGATTATGCTCAAGCGTGAAAGGTAGTATTCAATTTCATAGCTTTGATTTTTTTACCCCAGAAAGCGCATCGAATAAACGCTATAGTGTGAATAGCCCTTTAATGTTCCAGTTTTTCTGGTGAATACAAACTAAGTAATCAGTGCTTTAGTTCAGTGTGTTAAACAGACAACCCCACAACACACTGAAGCAGTTTTTTATTTACATAAATGTGTCTTGAATGTGAAGCCCTGGTTTTCTTGGTGTAAATCAGTATTTTCACATGTTTGAGCAGGCCACATTTTGGATGAAAATGTGTAAATACCTTGTGTAAATAACTTGTAGCTTTTGTAAAACTTGGGAATTTTACGGTACAAAACGTTAAATACTGAGAATAAAGAGCCTTGATTATGATGCATTTCAGTGACTATTAAGCTAGCATCATAATAAAAGCAATCCTGTATGGACCATATTCATTAGCCAACTTTTCCCTTTAGAAAAACGGCACAGGCTTACAAATTCAGGTCATTTCTAAAGATAATTATGATGAAATGCATTTCTCAGAAAAATCTTAAATCTTGCATTATGTTATGCTTATTTTGAAAAGAAGTCGCCCTTGATTATATAAATATGGTATTTATTTAATCACAACAGGCCCATCACTTGCTTGGGATAATCTCTTGGAAAGGAGACAAAACAGCCCCCAATCTTTACACTTGCATGGATAAACACAGGGTGGAAAAAGTAATGTCCGTCTACAGGGCATTGTGGCCCCAGATACGTCCCCAGAATTTGTCTCATCTTTCGGGGTAAAGGGAACAAGGAAAGAGGAAACACTTTTCCTCTGACCTGAAAGAGTCCTAAATACCCTCACTGACCCCTTAGATCCCGCCTCCAGCCACACCACCAAGGTTGCTATGGAAATGAAAACCAATGCTTAAAAAATGGGGGCAACCCATCTCCGCTCTTTTCTCTAGCATCTGGAAGCGAGTGAATGAACCTCATTCATCAAGAAGAAGGGAGGGCTGGAAGGCATCCTGGGAACAGGGGGTGACCTGGTTTAGAGGGAGGGTAGTAAGGGGAGAGAGAGAGAGGGAGAGAATTTACCATAATGTAGAAACCGCTCATTCACAAGTGCTTGGTGAAGTGGTTGATGGCTATAAAGAACTATTTAATTATGTTTTTAACATAAGGCCTTCAAGGGCTACTAGTGACTATCTTAACTCTTTAAGAACCAAGTATTTTCAGTGGGATGCTACCCCAGGACCAGGTGTTTTTTGGCTCTATTTGACTTCCTAAATATTTATAAATAAAATAATAGTTCTTCATCCCATTATTATCAGTAATGAGGGAATCAAATGTAACAGATATCAATTGACTTCCTGAAACATTACCTGCTTATATCCACTAATTTCTTGATATTTATAAATGCTGTTAAAACATATATTAAAACGTTATAATATAAATACAAGTCAAATACATCAGATTTGCTGTGTTTTCACGTTTCTTTCTTATCTCTAAACAAGCTCCTGTGATGTTTTGTTTCTCCGTGCTGCTGTAAACTCTCTCCACCCTTTAAAAATGAAATGCCTATCTCAGTGACATTGCAAAAAAATATCAGGGAGTGAAATGTAATCCCTCCCCAAGCCAATGATATGCGTTTCCAACTTGTAAGGCAAAGAAAATATGCCATTTTATTTGGATTTAACCATTACCTATAAGGAATTTGCACTACTCCACTGATTAACTACATTTGGCACACCTTTTAGACTGAAACAACATATATGTGTGTCTTTAAGACTTTTCTACTGTCTATAACTTGCTTTCCAAATTTTATTGAAATCCCTAGCAAAGTATTGAAAGTTTACTAACAACTTCACATTAGAGAGTGACACGGGAATAAAACTTCAGTCCTGTCCTATCAAAAATGATCCAGTCCCATTCCATCCCATGAAAGAGCAATCATTTCCAATCCTGTCCCATCCTGTCCTATCAAAAATGATCCTGTCCCATCCTATCCCATGATAAACAGCGATCAACTACTATTTGGAGGTACAGATATTTTCATATTCATGTATAAAATTAGGGTTTATAGGGTTTTGCATTAAACACTACCGGTATATTACTAGTAATTTGTTTTTAGTTTTTAGTTTTTTCAGAAAAAAATACAGTGCAAGCACAGGGTCTTTAAGCACAATGTGCAATATAATGATGTAATATATAAATTCGGTAATATAAAAACAACTGTTTAGAGTTTTGTGCGGCAATTTCAGTTTCTAAATCGGTTGCTAAGCAACCCGGCTCAGAGATTTTAATACGTCAATGCCACAATAAACTGTCAGTGAAATACAGTATTACGGACTATTAATTCATTAAAAAAAATAAACAACAAAAAAAAAACATGGTATTGAAATAATATGTCAAATGTCCTGGGAGTATCCATTATGTATTTATTTATTAAAAATCGTAGTATTATACATACCCCTTCAACATAGCGCCGAAGCAGTACCTCCAAAAAACAGTAGCTGCTACGGCCAAATCGTAGCCTTTGACATCGCTGTATTATGATTAGGGGTAACAATCATAAAAAACCAAAAATGTGCACATCCTTAATATACTCCATATATGTATATAGAGAGAGATGTGTTAAATACATGCCAGTAACAATCCACAGCATTCGATTATTTTGCTAGTATCAATATTGTTAACTAAAGGACTGACATAAGTATACAATTATGGGTAATATGAAATATTTTAAGTATCAATCTATGTTAAACGTAAGGGTTTTTATTAACCATTCCGTGTTGCCAAGACGCTGATTCTCGGCGGACATCTGCTGTCCCTCCGGTCCGTCTGCGTTGGTGTTGTCGGAGTCTCTCTCCGAGTTTGACCCTTCTGATTCGGAGGCATACGGCTCGAATTGATACGGGAGACAATCCACGTTTTTCTCTCTCAACATCAGATCCATCACTACATAATTGACATTCATAAGAGGTGTCTGAAACTGATAAAATTAAGCTACTCTCATTTTCACTGTCGCTGTCAGCCATACTGGCAGATGCAAGGAGGTCACAGTCTCCTGGCCCCACACCAGGAAATGGAGATCGCCCTCTGTGTATTTCCGGGTATTATTTGATTCACTATAGCGTGATTAAACATAATTTGGTAAAATTAATGTGATTATATGTTCAAGTGAGACCTGTTAATATTATTCTGTATGTTTATGGTAACAGTCAAGTTCCATGTCATAGGCTCTTTTACGACTTTAAACAACAAAAAACCACTCTGCTTGTCTGCTGTTAGCAGAGTACTCCCGTTCCTTCAAATTCCCGGAAGCTTAAATCCCGTTCTTGCCGTCCTGAGAGGTTGATTTTTTTTTATTTCCCGGTCCTGCCCGTTCCAGTGAGCTTCACTCCTGTTCCCTCCCGTCCCGCAAAATGTAACACCATTTTTTCCCATACCGCAGGAATCCCGTCTGGTCACTCTCTACTTCACATTACACAATTTACTGTTTTAAATAAAGACAGAAGTTGGCACAAACATATTTCCAAAACTGAGTACTGTCCTTTAGTAAGTCCACAACATTAATCATTGTTGTGAATTGACTGTAATTCACAGTAAATTATAATCTCTTCTCAATTGGCTTGCCTGGTATAATAAAGTTTTTTGATTACTTATTGTGCGCAGATTTCCACAAATACTAGTGGTTTCCTGGTGCAGCAGTAAGAAGAGTCCTGTCCTTTAGAACCATTGTGTGGAAGTCAGCACAGCCCAGATCCAAATTCACACTTACAAGCAGCTCACTCTTTCTCAGTTCTATAGATCATCTGTTGCGATTATCATTCCACTTGTTTAGCATGTGGAAAATATGCGCTCAACATATCCAGTAGCTGCAGGTAAGTTCAATACGAATGACACCACAGAGGAGCATTCTTCACTTTCCAATCATTTGCTGTCTCGAGCGCATGTAGAATTTGTTTGAATGTTAAAAGCACGTCATATATTTTACCCATATCTAACTGAAGCATTTTGATGAGATTTAGCCATTCAGCAGCATTTTCCATATCTGTGTAAGATATCTGACTAGCAGTGTGCAGTGAGAGTGGCTGAAGATAGACCAGCCAGTTTTCCTCTGAAAAGTTGAACCACTTATCCAGATAAGCAGTAGCACAATTCAGAAATTCTTTAAACTATTTTTTGGCATTAACATATTTCTAGTACAATCACTACTAGCACATCTATCCTATTTGTGTTTTATCTAATATATAATACGAATTCATCATATTAGAGTTTGTATATGTGGCAGGATGGCTTGCAGTGGTGAGGTGTGGTGACGTCACGGACCAGGAAGTACAGAAACCAAAACAGTGGATGGGCGGGTGAAGCTGAATGCTACGGCACTCAGCGTATTTATTAACCAAATAAACTAAACAAAAGATTTAAACAATCAACAAAACAAAAAGGCACAAGGGCCAAACGAATAAACAAATACTGTTTAGCAGTCGTTTTTTTAAATCTAGTTTTTCTCTCGCTCTCTCCACTCCCGTGCTCTCCTCTACACTCAACCCCGCAGCATGGACAGCTGCAGGTTCTTATACTCTGGCCGAGGGGTTAACTAGCTGTTAATTATCTTATTACCCCTCGGCCACAGTCTGCACGCGTTTGGTAAGGATGTGTGACTGTCAGCTAGTTAAATAATCAGTAGCTGATCAGCCACGCATCCTCACAGGGTTTTAAATATAAAAACAATAACAAAAGACGCAGCGCTTTTAGCTGCGCCGCAAACAAAAATACAAATAATAATAAATAAATAAATACATAGGGGTGGGACACTCCGCCACACATGCCCCCTTGTGCGCAGCACACATGGCCTTTTCGCCCACCTCCCCTTAGTCCCCAAAGTCCCGGCTAGCAGTCCCGCCCAGGAACAGGGGCAGCAACGGGCCAAAGGTGGCGGCCACGGTGGGATGTCCTCCTCCCACCCAAACAGCCGTAGCGTTCCGATGGCCCGCGCACAGGCCGGCTCCTCTGGCCAAAGATTTGGGGTGGTCTCCAGACCTGCCCCCTTCTTCATGGCCAGCAGCTCCCCTCCGTGGGGCTCCGGCCACCCTTTCTCCTGCAGCGAAATTGCTGCGGGGAGCTGGTCTCCTGACCTCCCCCTTCTTCATGGCCGTCAGCTCCCTCCATGGGGCTCCGGCCACCCTTTCTCCTGCAGCGAAATTGCTGCGGGGAGCTGGTCTCCTGACCTCCCCCTTCTTCATGGCTGGCAGCTGCCCTTCATGGGGCTCCAGCCACAGCATTTCCTGCCGCGAATTGTGGCTGGGGAGCTGGTCTTCTAACCTCCCCTTCTTCGTGGCCGGCAGCTGCCCTTCATGGGGCTCCAGCCACAGTATTTCCTGCAGCGAAGTGCGGCTGGGGAGCTGGTCTCCTGACCTCCCCCTTCTTCATGGCTGGCAGCTGCCCTTCATGGGGCTCCAGCCACAGCATTTCCTGCCCGAATTGTGGCTGGGGAGCTGGTCTTCTAACCTCCCCCCCCTTCTTCGTGGCCGGCAGCTGCCCTTCATGGGGCTCCAGCCACAGTATTTCCTGCCGCGAAAGTGCGGCTGGGGGAGCTGGTCTCCTGACATCCCCCCCCTTCTTCGTGGCTGGCAGCTCCCCTTCATGGGGTTCCAGCCACAGTATTTCCTGCCGCATGGCAGGACTGGTAGCGACCCCAGGCAAAACAGGACCCTCGGGAGGCGACGGCAGCAGCAGCGGACCCTCGGGAGACGACGGCAGCAGCAGCGGACCCTCGGGAGGCGAACTCGGGTGGGGAGCCCCTGGCCATGGAGGCGGCAGCGGGAGCTCCACTTCTCCCTCGTACCCTGTAACTGGTGGCTCTCTAGGCGATGCGGCGCAACAGGCAGCCCCAGGCGATGCAGAGCAACAGGCAGCCCCAGGTGATGTGGAGCAACAGGCAGCCCCAGGCGATGCGGAGCAACAGGCGTCCTTGGCGGTGCGAAGCAGGCATCCTTGGGCGGTGCGAAGCAGGGCAGGAGCAGTCCTTCCCATGACGGTGGATGTGGAACCAGTAGGTATTCACCCTCTGCTGGTGGAGGTGGGAGCGGCAAGCAGTCCTCCCACTGCGGCTGAGGCAGAACCAGCAGGCATTCACCCTCTGCTGGTGGAGCTGGGAGCGGCAAGCAGTCCTCCCACAGCGGTTGAGGCGGAACCAGCAGGTATTCACCCTCTGCTGGTGGAGGTGGGAGGGGCAAACAATCCTCCCACGGCGGCTGAGGCGGAACAAGCAGGCATTCACCCTCTGCTGGTGGAGCTGGGAGCAGCAATCAGTCCTCCCACGGCGCTTGAGAAATAACCAGCAGGTATTCACCCTCTGCTGGTGGAGGTGGGAGGGGCAAACAGTCCTCCCATGGCGGTTGAGGCGGAACCAGCAGGCATTCACCCTCTGCTGGTGGAGGTGGCGGAGGCAGAGGCAGCTACTGCGGCTCTGCTCCTGGCGATGGAGGTGGCGGAGGCAGAGGCAGCTCCTGCTGCTCTGCCCCTAGCGGTGGTGGAGACAGAGACAGCTCCTGCTGCTCTGCTCCTGGTGGAGACAGAGGCAGCTCCTGCTGCTCTGCCCCTAGCGGTGGTGGAGACAGAGACAGCTCCTGCTGCTCTGCTCCTGGTGGAGACAGAGGCAGCTCCTGCTGCTCTGCTCCTGGCGGTGGTGGAGACAGAGGCAGCTCCTGCTGCTCTGCTCCTAGCGCTGGAGACGGCAGCAATGGCTCCTCTCTCTCTTGCGCTGGAGACGGCAGCAATGGCTCCTCTCCCTCTGGCGCTGGAGATGGCAGCAATGGCTCCTCTCCCTCTGGCGCTGGAGATGGCAGCAATGGCTTCTCTCCCTCTGGCGCGGGAGACGGCAGCGGGGCCCCTCCCATATCTGCAGCCAGGTAGTTGAGCACCATGGCTGCGATGTCTGGGAGGGATGCTGGGTGGTGTTTGCTGTTCCCAGGCCTCCCAGCGCTCCCCATCTCTCGCACACAGGAGGTTGATTACAGCAGGGAGGGCCTCCACAATATCCCTCTCAGGCTCCGCCAGCCAGTCCCAGATCCCCTCTGAGGAGAGTGGACCAGTCCGCCTCGGAGGATGCAGAGGTAGCTCCTGCTCCTTTCCCTCGGATGGTGGTGGTGGAGGTGAAACCAGCAGGTATTCTTCCCCTGCTAGTCGAACCTTGGGCTGTGGACGCTCGGCCTCCCCCCTCTGGGGCTGTGGACGGACCGACCCCTCATCCTCCGGTTCCTGCTCTGGGCCATCTTCCTCCCACATGGGCGCAGGATGTTCAGGCTCCTCCCTCACCTGCCATGGAGGGGGTTGGTCGGGTGCTACATGCCCAACCTCACCAACGGCAAAGCACCATTCCTCACCCCTCAGACAGGTGAGGCAGACGTCCAGCACAGCAGAGACCCGGCGGGACTTGCGACCAGCCCCGCGCTGTTGCACTTGCTGCTGCTGTTTCCTCCTTCCACTTCTTCCCATTATTTATTTGAAGAGAAAAAACAAAAACAAAAAACGAACAAACAAAAAAACGCCCTTTTCTGTCCTGGTCCGGCTCCTGGAGGCGTTGTTTGTCCCACGCAGGACACCATATGTGGCAGGATGGCTTGCAGTGGTGAGGTGTGGTGACGTCACGGACCAGGAAGTACAGAAACCAAAACAGTGGATGGGCGGGTGAAGCTGAATGCTACGGCACTCAGCGTATTTATTAACTAAATAAACTAAACAAAAGATTTAAACAATCAACAAAACAAAAAGGCACAAGGGCCAAACGAATAAACAAATACTGTTTAGCAGTCGTTTTTTTAAATCTAGTTTTTTCTCCTCGCTCTCTCCGCTCCCCGTACTCTCCTCTACACTCAACCCCCGCAGCACGGACAGCTGCAGGTTCTTATACTCTGGCCGAGGGGTTAACTTGCTGTTAATTATCTTATTACCCCTCGGCCACAGTCTGCACGCGTTTGGTAAGGATGTGTGACTGTCAGCTAGTTAAATAATCAGTAGCTGATCAGCCACGCATCCTCACAGGGTTTTTAAATATAAAAAACAATAACAAAAGACGCGGCGCTTTTAGCTGCGCCGCAAACAAAAATACAAATAATAATAAATAAATAAATACATAGGGGCGGGACACTCCGCCACAGTATACAATTCGTTTTTACCAGTAGATCAAAAGCTCAATAGTTTTGACGATATCATAATGTACATGCACACAATATTTTACCACAACTGAATTCAAAACTGTACTCCGTATACTGCATTTACATACACGCATAAGTTTAGAAAAAAAGATGAAATGCTGTCTGGACTTATCTTATCTCCTTCAATTGAACCTTCAGGAACCAAAAATGTCTTAAGTGACTGCAAAGTGATTTTAGATTTAATATTTGGAATATGCATTTCTCCAGCTGCATGCTGTTTCACATCACAGTTTCCTCCATGCGAAATTGAGAAATCTTTGTTACCAGCCGTACAGCGAGCTTTAAACAGATCTTCAGTTTTACACAATCAGGATCATTCTTTTCCCCATTCTTCTCTGTATCTTTGCATTCGTCTTCACTTCTTCTTTGGTGGAGTCGAGCACGACAATGTTGATGTTGTTGTCCCATCAGTCCTTTCTTAAAACACATGTATTTTTTTTAAATCATAAGGCTTGATTCATATTAAAATTGAATGTGGCGTGGTTGATGATGTAGGCATAAAGGCAGCAAATATTTCAGCGCCAGTTCTCATCTCAGTGGCGTAACAAATAAAATGTGAAAGGGAATCTAGACTACAGCCATCAATCCCAGCAGGGTTAATGATGAACAGTGGGAAACTCTGGATTAAAATAAAAACAAAACGCATTCCGTTCTTACCTGAAATGGAACTCTGCATCTACCCCTTTTCCACCTGCACGGCAGGTGGTTTTCCACTAGCAAGATACCCGACCCAAGCCAACCTGTACCGTGAAACTCCAGCCTCGCAACATATCTGAATCTGGCTCGGGGCCAAAGCAGGCTGTGGGCGGGGTTACTGCATTTCGTCATCACGCTCAAGCGTCATTACAAGAAAAAGTGGCAACCCCCAGGACCACAACCGGTAAATGTGTTCTTAACTCCTTACCTTTACGCCGCGGTACACAACAACACACATCTGACTAAAATACAAAATAAAATAACTCCCTCTTATAATACACATATAGTGAAGCAAAAATGTAACTTTCTGTGAATTAACCATGTATAAAGCACCATGTAATCAACGCTATATTTTTTACTCATTTTAATTAGCAGTTTTTAAACTATAAATGGCTTGGCTAAATGGCAGTTGGGAGTTCAGTTCGAAGCAACAGAAAATCAAACCAAGTGTGAGAAGGAGAGTGGGTCGGGAGAGGGGAAGAGAGAATGGGCTCGCTCCAGGTTCGGCTGCCGGAGCGGGCTGAAGCGTCTTGTCTCCCGGAGAAAACCGCAGCTCCTCTTGCAGCAAAAAAGTAAATACATTAGGAACGATAACCACGTAATAGACCTAATATTTATTTAGTTATAAAACAAATGCTGAGTAACATGTCTGTGCTATAAAGTACCATCACAGTTTTTATTCAGTTCAGATACTGTATCAAAAGGGAGACATAAACAGAATTTAGACTGAAGTTGTTTACAGTTTTACTGTAGAAATATTGCATGAATCACTGATATAGGGAATTTGGTGGACATGCTGTATATAGTAAATAGTTTGCAATGACATGTTATAATGCCCTTGAAGTTTGCATTCTCATTGTCACTGCATATGGAACTTTTTAAAACATTCAATGTGTAGGGGTATGTTACATTTCTCACAGGAGTAGGTTGTATGACAGTCACATACACGGCATCTCAAGAATCTATTGCCTGAGTTGATTGGCCAGTGAGAAGTGTTGTCGAACCTCGCAGACTCAATTACTCCTGCAGCTAGTGAAGATCTGACAAGCAGTTTCTCTCCTTGAGTTAACACTTCTGAAGATCCTCTGGGTGTCTGCTCAAATTCCTTATAAGGATTGAAAGGGACACCATACAAATTATTTTTTCTTACTGTCCCAGAGCTTCCATATCCACGCCTAGTCACCTTTTCTAGAAGTGTCACGGATGTGAAGAGGTTGTCAAGTGTGAATTTGCATCCTTGAGGTACCTCAGCTTGTTCAGCAAGACCCAGAACTACACTGGGTCCCTGATCCAATCCAGTCTCTGGAAGGAGAGTGTGGGCTACAGCATATGGTTCCATATGGCACAAATACCCAGTTGAAGAGGCGAGACTCCAGAGTTTAAATCCATAACGGATTGGTTTACCTCTGATGAACTGTTTGAACCCATGACACCCTGTGGCAATGGGCCCCACCCCTTTGTGTATGTTTGTGTTTTATGTTGTATGTAGAGTGTAAATGTTGGTGTATGTTGGTACACAGGATATCATGTGGGTAATGAGCACGAGTGTTTAAAAATGTATAATGATTTCCATTACATGAGAGTAGATGTTAAAACTTCATGCTGATTTGAACTTGGCTCTCGCCAAGATAAGCACCAACTAAGACGTAGCTTCACAGTAAACTAATGTGATCCATATGTGTCTCCATCCATTTGCGCTTCCTTCCATATGATGATGTAGATATCCTTCTGTCTGGTGTTGATGGCTGAAGTGTGATGCTGGCTCCAGGGATCAGCTTATTTTGCCTCCCTAGCGCATCAGCACACACACGGCTGCGATGCTGGCTCCGGGATCAACCATAGTGCGGTCTCCCCAGCGCATCAGCATGACAACCGTCTGGATTGAGCTAAGTAGGGTACATCTCTGGGGTCTTCAAGTGGGCACCTTCCATCCTCAGTGTTTCGTCGACTAGCCCACGACACCTCAAGAGGGCTCGACGGTGATTCTGGCGTCCCAGCATCACCCCCTCCGCCCCCACTCAACTCAGCCCAGCTTACTTACCTGTACATCAGCCTTTCTTTCTTTCTATTGTGCTTGAGATCCCCAGCCAGAATCTTTCCGTCTCAACCACAGCCAGTTGCTGCTCCTCTCTGCTGCTTCAGATAAGTTCTTCACTGTGCGATGCAACTCTTGGCCATTGAATCCGACATCTCTGAGAAACCGAGTTGTAGAGTGTGCCACAAATCCTCGACATCCCACTTCCACTGGGTAAACCCAGACTCTCCATCCTCGCTGTTCCGCTTCAGTGGCTAGTTGAGCATACCGCAGTTTCTTCCTCTCATACGCCTCATCTACAGCATCCTCCCATGGCACTGTTAACTCTACCAGGTGAACAAGGCGTGCTGATCCAGACCACAAGACAATATCTGGTCGAAGGTTTGTGGTGGCAATCTCAGGTGGAAAAATAAGCCGTTGACCAACATCTGCCAGCATTTTCCAGTCTCTAGCAGCTTCCAGTTGTCCTGGGCGAGGATTGGTTTTAACACCTTTTCTTGGTGGTTGCTCTCCTGGGCGGAGGAATGTTGTCTTTTGTGTGTAATGTTTTGATGGTACAGGTGGCAACTTATTGGTCATGTTACGCTTGTCTTCCAATGCTACGGCCAAACATCGCAGCACCTGGTCATGGCGCCAAGTAAACCGTCCTTGGCTAAGAGCCACCTTACATCCTGTCAAAATGTGCCTTAATGTTGCAGGTGATGAACACAAAGGACATGAGGGATCCTCTCCTACCCAGAGGTTTAGGTTCTGTGGTGATGGGAGAACATCATATGTTGACCTTATAAGGAAACTGATCCTGCTCTGTTCCATTGACCATAGGTCTTGCCAGCCAATCTTGCGTTGTTCCACACTCTCCCATCTCATCCATTCTCCCTGCTTGCCCTGGGAAATGGCCTTTATACACCTCATCCTCTCCTGCTTTTGCACCTCGTTGACTACAAGCTTCCTCCGTTGCGCTGGGGCTGCCTTGTGCCATGTAGGAGGAGCTGAACTGAGACCAAGACCCCCTCTTCCATGCTGAACTTGCCCCATGATATCACCAATTTGAAGGGCAGCCTTTGCATCCTCCACAGCTTTCTTTGCCACCCACTTTCTTCCAGTTTTCAACACAGGTGCTGCCTCCCTTACGCATTTGTCGCGTGACTCTACTAATGTCATTTCCAGTCGGACCTTGGCACTTAAACTCCTCGGTTAGAGCGGAGACAGGTAGCTGCAGTATTCCTTTACCATAAAGTCCCACTCTGCTGAGGCAGCGTGGAACTCCCAACCATTTCCTGATGTGTGAACTGATTAAAGCTTCCAGCTTCTCTACTGTTGTCAAAGAAACCTCGTACACAGTCAGTGGCCACAGCAACCTTGGCAGTAGGCCAAACTGAAAGCACCAGAGGCACGGGGATTGCACTTCACATGCATTTAAAGTATTTAATATGTGAGCACGGGGGTTGCACAGATTAATTCACGTGCTGGGATTCAAGTGAATAATTAATTGGTAATTGAATCCCAGCACAACAGTATATATAGATCCACTTTTCAATCACTCGGGGTTGTGTGTTCGATGAGTGGAGAATGGGTGAGAGAGAACGGGGAAATACAAGAAAACAATTGCTAGTGTGTGCTGGTAGGACCAGTACGATACTTGTTTGGTTATTTTACTCACCGTGTTTGTTTGTCTGTCCGTCCATTGTTTAGTGTTAGTCCGTTTTGTTTGTCTGTTTATTTTGGCCGCAAGTGCTGTGTCCTGTTTTATTTGTTTCAATAAACCTTCTGAACGCTGCCATTGCATCTCAGTTTCACTCCTCACCACTGTGTCTGTGTACTGCTTTCTGGCCTGACGTCATTCACAAAGCCACCCTGTGACTCACCCATATGGGATCATACTTTCATCAACAGATAACCATTCACTGAATGGCATGATTTTTTAGGACTTGTGGAGTTCATTGAAGATTGGCCTGACCTTGTAAAATGGTTGCTTCCCTTTGGACTGAGATGAACAGAGATTTGACATTTCGATTGATGTCGAAGAAGAAATAAAAAAGGTCTGAAATGTTGTATGTGACCGCTTAGATATTTGTTCACATTATAAACATCATGGACGAAATGTATTGATTATGAAAGTATCTCTGTATGCTAGACCCTTATTACTAATTACTTACTGTTTCTCAAGAGCTTCGATGCCTCCATCCTTCCTTCACAGCCCAAACAGTTAGTAAATGCATGTGGTCACATGGCCATTTCCACCAATCATATGAAAATATTCAAATTTTTACATGACAACTTTATAATGCATACGATATGAAAAATGCATTGAAAAGTACAATTATAACTAATTTAGAACTGGAAAAATACAGATTTATTTTTTGGTCACAATTGTGACCGTTGGGATTAAACTAGCTTAATGCAATGACTTTATTGGCAATATTACTGCCTAGGCCTGTGAATTCATAGAGTAATATTATAAAGTAAACTAATTTTTACTTACTGGCTAATTCTGTCTGCTTGAAGGAATCGACACCTCTCATCACACTTTCCACAGTATGAATGTCTAGCGTCAATTGTCAATTGCACTTCGGATGAAGGCCCTCCTCAATTTGTCTTGTTTGTAAGCCTCTGAAGGTCATGCCATTTTTTTATTTCAAGAGTTAAATAATATTTCCAGATTTTATTTTCTATTTCAGAAACTAATATATCAATTTCAGAATTTTTTTTTTTGACTGGAGCCATAGTTGCAGAAGCCATAACTCGTAAATAGAAAATAATGCATGTGATAGTGTGGAATATGAGAATGTAATGCACACCCGAGGGTTGGGATGCTACATAAACCCCGCGGGCGATAAATCTCTGGCAATTTGTTTTTTTCGAGGAGGCTGAAAAAAAGGTTAGGGAGCATGTTCAAATTACGCGCTTTAACATTTTTTACATACTATTTTGCCATTTTTATGTTCACTGGTTTGTTCCAAGGGTGTTTGTGTTTACTTACATTTTTGTGTACCTCTTTTTGAGAAGTGGCTTGTCTTCAGTCAGAATCAGTGTATTATAATGCATCCTCATCTGTGGATGGCAGGTTTTTCAGGTGGCCGATTTATAGATGTTTACGGTGACTCCCTCATGAAAAATGCAGTTTATCCCGAAGATTGACTGCAGCGCGCCTGTTGCCGAGGTAGTTTTGATGTTGGAAACGTGCGTTTCTCTTGGATTGACCTGATTTTCATTGGATGTGGAGGGCTCTGAAGGGGTTTCTTTATCAAGTACACACTAGAGAATTGTGGAGGTGTGTTGCTGTTTGACAGGTCACACTGGCGTAGCGCTCTGTTGCTGGTACAGGTGCATTCCGTTTACAGTGTATTGAGGAGGCATGTCCCTGACAAACAACATGGGTTTTAATGGGCAATTACTCTGGTTAAAACGCGTATCATGACATCACCGCGAATCCAAGACCGCGCAGACATCACTGCAAGGTACATTACAGTGCAGATCATTATAGCGACTGCACATAACAGTGCTACGACATCACTGCGCCAAACTACAATTCAATTCCCAGAAGACTCTTCGAAGTTCACAAACACGTCACTTACCAGGAACTCCCCCCGCCCCCTCAGTATGTAGGTTTTAATATGACCAAGCAGTGTCAGGGAGACTCGTATTGCATACCAGTTTTGATGAAGATCTCTTGCAGATCGAAACGTTGATCTTGGGTATAATAAAAAATATAAACACTTTGGAGTATAATATATAAGTGTGCGGGTACTATGTTTGTTTAACTTTAAAATCTTTCTACCCTGCACCTTGAAAGACTTTGAATGTGCGTATGTTTTCTCTTTGTTTACTAGCAGCCCCCCATCCCATTTCTCAGAGCGTCCATTTCTCAAGGAAGAAATAAATAGTGGTTGTTGTTACCGCTATTGTTGCCCCAAAACTGCCTTTGGTGTGTTTCTTTTGTCTGCCACTGCCACAACATGTATAAACGTTCGTTTTCCCGTTTGGCAGGGCACCTAAAAATGTAATCCTGTAAGCTGCTAGAGAATAGATTTATACCGTGTGTGTGTGTGTGTGTGTATACAGTGGTCATATAGTTTACAAACCCTAATTTATGGGAGTGTAAAACCCTACAATTACTGTTGAATACATGTATATAGTACATTCCTCTAAACACCCCTATTTATTTATGGTAAATATATGTAGATGGTACATTCCTTAAATCCCCCTATTCTTCTGTTTTCTAATATAAAAAAAGTTCCCAGTTGTTTGTGTTGTGCTCTTGTAGCCCTGAATAAATATATTTTCAAAGAAACAAGAAATCACCATTTAATGTGTGCAACAGAAGCATACATTGGGATACCTTTGACAAACAACTGTGGATATCGGCCAATTGCAATATACGCTGAGACCTGACTATCCAGTCGTTAGTTTGTCAATTTGTTTGTCAATTCGTGAATTTGTCAATTTGTTTGTCAACTCGGAAATTGGTCAATTTGTCCAGCAATTCGTCCATAAATGTGTCAATTCATACAGTAATTCATAAACGTATTTGTTAATTCATCTAATAATTCATTAATTAATTTGTCAATTAATTAATACAAAAGGCTGTACGGACGTGCACATTTCCAATCAACCAGACAAACTTCCAACTGTCAATCTTGCACTGTGCCGAAAACACTGCAACCATTCTAGCCAATGGGAGCACACACTAATATTTTATTCAATGAAAATCCAGCCTCACTCAAAACTGCTTTAGCCAATAATATTTAGAAGGGCGTTTCAAAAGATATTCTATTTAACAAGATACTCGACTCCGCTGATTTTCAATGGAGACTTCTGTCGCACTGCCCGCAAAGCATTGTGGTATATACAGAGTTCAGGAAAAAGATTTCTATGGAGAGTCAATGCAGGCGTACGAAATGTGCTGGTTTTCACCATGTTAAAAAAATGCATAAAACTTTTGAAGTAGATTTCACATTTGCCCAAGGCCTTTTGAAAAATGCTATTTTGTGAGCACTGTCCCGTTCGTTGGTGCATGCGCAGAAACATCGCTCTAAAGAAGTGTATTGATTAAATCATTTAACAGTCCGGTAACACCGGTTACTTTAGAAATACATAACATGAAATATTATCAAGACACAGCAATATAGTACAGTAAACAAACTACCGGCATTTTTTTTTAACATGGCGAAAACCAGCAACATTTCGTACGCCTGCATTGACTCTCCATAGAATTTTTTTGTGCTGTATTGTATGGTCCAACAGTGGGGATGTGGGAAAGAACACCTTCTCTTGAGATGGCTGCACACATGGTAATATCCCCACCTCTTTGGCCTGGCACATTGACTGTGGATCTGTGGCCAATGATGTTCCTCCCACGTCTCCTCACTTTGGACAAACTGAATCCTGCTTCATCCACGTGTATGAAGCTCCGTTATTCTCTGAGAGAAACACAAAATGAACATGGGTAGCCATTCCAACTGTCTGCAATGAAATATTGTAAGGAAATACATTACTGTGATGAACCCTTAACTGTACATACTGGAACCTAATCTCCTTCACTCTTTCACTATTTCTTCAAAAGGTAACCTTTATAGCTGTTTCATCCTTAGTTGGTGTAATTTCAAGACCCAGTCAATAGTTGCCATACTGACACTATGTACATTCTGAAAAATGTTCTGGTCTTGTATAATTGTAGTCTGGATCTCCCTCAAACATATTGAGTTGTTTGCAACCACCATATCTACAATGGCAGCCTCCTGTTCAGCGTTGAAGACTCTTCCTCGGCCACCAGAGCGGGGTTGTCTTTCAATTCTATAAATGGATATAATGAAATTTTGATGGTCAAGGAGGATGACGGATAAACTCTAAAACTATAAAACTATTGCACTATTTCTTCATACTGTTTGACCTTCTCTTGTATTACCATTGTCCCTTAGTATGGTACCTTAGTATAATACCCAATACACAATACCTACATATTGCCTGATCAACACATATTGACTTTCACTTCATTCATTATTTTAGCTGGTGTGAATAGGCTTGAAGTGAATCCAAAGAAACAAACTTTTTCAATTAAATAAATGTCAATTTCTAAATGCCCCAGGTAGTCAGAAGTATGACTCATACAGAAAGAGTGCAGTCTTTTGGAAGTTAGTGGATTTAATTTAAACTCGGTGTGTGTCTATCTCAAGTCCAGCACCAAGCTAAGGGGGGATAGCAGCAGGGAGAAGGGTGGGTGGCAAGGATGGCTAATATGTTGAAAGAAATTAAGGCTTTTACACATACTTTGACATCTTCAATTTTTAAAGTTTCAACTCCAGTGCACTTGTGAGATGCTGTTTATCATTTTATTTTATCATTAAATGTGCCGTTCTGCTCCACAGCGGGAAATTGAAATGTGTTTTATTTAAAATGCAACATGTGTTTAGTGTTTGGCTGTCTGATTAAGGGTGACGTCCTTGGAGATACTCAAGTCTACAGATTGGGTTAGTAATGAATGTGCCTTTAAAGCTTGATATAATGAATTCGTTATTCCAATAAAATCACGATACAAATTAAAACATCAGACATATGAAACAAACAAATCATTGTTTTTCAGAACTATAGATTGATGACAGTCTTAGATAAGGTCAACATTCCTCAACGTCATATGAGAATGTATGCCAATTAGGATGTCAAAAGATAATTTACGATGGTGCTTATGGTATAGAATCAGCAAATAAGCTGTTTGATGTTAGTTGATATTGGATACACTACAAGGATAGGATGTACTGTTCTCCAGGTTTTTGTTCAAGTGACAGACAGAAAAGAAATATTTACTATGGAAAATATTTGTAGCTAACAAAATAATTTTATAAATCAAAGCCATTGTGTGCTGTTATAACACACATGTATTTGAACTTTAAACATGATATCTGGTACTACTTTCAGTTTCTAAGGCTTTTTTCTTGGGTTATTTGTTATTATTTGTTTATTTAGTAGACGCCTTTATCCAAGGCGACTTACAGAGACTAGGGCGTGTGAACTATGCATCAGCTGCAGAGTCACTTACAATGACGTCTCACCCGAAAGACGGAGCACAAGGAGGTTAAGTGTCTTGCTCAGGGTCACACAATGAGTCAGTGGCTGAGGGGACCTCCTGGTTACAAGCCCTTTTCTTTAACCACTGGACCACACAGCCTTCTTGTCTGCACTTATTCACTGGGTTATTTCACCTCAAGTGTCTTCTGGGTCAAAGCATGTTACTGGCTGCAAGCATGTCAGTCAATAGGGGAAACAGCAGATTGGTTATTGACAGGAAATAAACCAGTGAATGGGTGGGGAAAAATTAACTCTCCAGGTAAAATGACCCAGGAAGACAGCCAAAAAGCAAGGCTTTCAAACAGGGCTTTCTTTAACCTAGTGTAATACTAGATATCATGTTTTGAAATGAAAATACATGTGTTTATTTCAAACCCACACACATATAAAATGAATAGATCTGCACAGTGGAGACATTTTATGGAACTATTTATTAGCTACAATTACTTTAATGGAACTACGACAGAGTATATTTGCAGAAATAAACTTGTCTATTTGCCACATTCTTATTTTTTCCATGCGTATCAAATCATATTTAGGCTTACTTTTACAATTTGGCTGATTTTACGTGCTGTACTTTGCATCCATTTTTAATATGCCATCTTTTAACAACTTCAGTATGCTCTTTAGCAATGTGAGATGTGATACATATTAAAAGATGATATTGTTGAACAATGACAGTGAAATAATAAAAAAACAGATGCAATGCAGCAAAAATGACCACAATTTCACATAGAAAAATAAGAATTTCGCAATAGACAAATACATTTCTGCAAATATACCCTTTGGTATTTCCACTGAAGGTGAAACAACTTCCTTAGAAAATATTTCGTTTTTGACCATCACTCAAAAATTCACATCTTGTAGACTACACTTTTAAACTTATCAGGATACAGTATAGACTGCAGTTAGAGCCATGTGACTTCGCTGGGTACTACATCAACAAGAGGTTCAAAATGAAGCCAGGGACAGGAGCAATACATAGGAGTAAGAGAGGCAGGGGCATACTGGCATCTGTGCCAGCTTAGATCCAAGACCAGATACATATAGCCTTGCAGGAAATCTAACAGGAAATCAATATAAACAAGACTGTATGTGCTTGTTGGCAGCTGATCTGGGTCTGTGCTTAGCCAGGCCTTCGTGGCAGACTCTTTTGTTCTGGACTGTTGGAGCATGTGAGAGCACTGAGAAATCATTGATTGGCACAGTTCCTCTTCTCAGCTCAACTGACTTTCTGTAGGGTTGTCATTGTTACCAATCAATAGAGAAACGAACCGTAGATTGGGCTAATTTCTGCTTGCTTTAAACCAGCACTCTCAGCTTCATTTAGAAAAGCTTCCATTCTCCCTCCATGTGTCTCCCTGCCTTTCTCTCCCCCCACCTTCCCTTCTCACTCACATCCACTCTTTACCCTCCTCCCCCAGCTTTCTCCAATTGTATTTGTGACAATTTGTTTTTAAGATTTTTTTTTTGTATAGCTTCACAAAATGTTTTCTAATTCACAACAGTTTACCAAAGTAAAGGCATAGCAAAGGGATTGTTTTCAAAGGACCGTAATGGTGCTTACAATAATTAAGTGGTTTTTTGAGTAATTTTATGCAATCTTTGTATTTTCAAAAGAGAGAAAGTTGTAAGTGTACGTGATGATTTTCTGCCTGACATTCTCCTGTAGAATTCTCTGATACAGAGCAGAATTCATGGTTCCTTCAATGATGGCAAGGCATCCAGGTCCTGATGCAGCAAAGCATCCCCAAACCATGACACTACCACCACCATGCTTGACCATTGGTATGAGGTTCTTACTGTAGAATGCAGTGTTTGGTTTTCGCCAGACATAATGGGGCCCTTGTCGGCCAAAAAGATATACTTTTGACTCATCTGTCCATAGAACATTGTTCCAGAACTCTTGAGGATCATCCAGGTGCTTTTTGGCAAACTTGAGACGAGCATTCATGTTCTTCTTAGTGAGCAATGGTTTCTGCCTTGCTACTCTGCCATGAATCCCATTTTTGCCCAGTGTCTTTCTGATGGTGGAGTCATGAACACTGACCTTAGCCGAGGTGAGAGAGGCCTGCAGATCCCTGGATGTTGTTCGAGGGTTCTTTGTGACTTCCAGGACAATTTTACGCCTTGCTCTTGGAGAGATTTTGGCAGGACGGCCACTCCTGGGAAGATTCACTACTGTCCCAAACTTTCTCCATTTCGACAGTATGGCTCTGACTGTTGTTTGGTGGAGCCCCAGAGCCTTAGAAATGGCTTTGTGACCCTTTCCAGACTGTCACTGTATATACTATGTTAGAAGTGATTACGTAAAGTATTTTTTACTTTCAAGGGCATTTCTCAAGTAACTTTACTCTTTCAAGTAACAGCACAATTATTTTCAAAACTTCTTAAACACTATTAATACAGTATATAATTGACTTCTGCAAATTTACCATCTCCAATGAAGGTGTGAATTATTACAGAATATACAGTGCCTCGAAAAAGTATTCAGCCCCCAACACTTTTTCCACATTTTGTTGTCTCAGATTCAGAATTTGAAATAGATTAACAATTTACTAAAAATGAAAAACGGAAATTATCAGATTAAAAAAGTATTCATACCCTTTGTAATTGCAAGCCTAAATTTGCTCAGGTGCAATATATTACCTGAACAAGTCACACAATTTGTTGATGGACTCCACCTGTGTAAGAAATTAATCTGTGAGGATAAATACCTCTCTCTCTGTATGGTCCCACGGTATGGTAGAGACTTTCAAAAGAAATAATCAAAATGAAGACGAAAGAGCATTCTAAGTCAGGGATGTGATTATAGAGAAGCACAAATCTGGGGAAGGGTACAAAACCATTTCAAAGGCATTGAACATACTCGGAGCTCAGTGCAGTCCATCGTACAGAAGTGGAAAAAATATGAAACTACCACCACACTGCCTAGATCAAGCCACCCCTCTAAAATTAGTTGCTGGACAAGAAGGGCACTTCTTAGGGAAGCTACTGTGAGGCCAACTGTGACTCTGAATGAGTTACAGAAGTCAGTGGCTGTGATGGATGATGATGTTCATGTATCAACAATCTCCAAGGCATTCCACAAAAAGGGCCTTTATGGGAGAGTGGCATGGAAGAAGCCCTGGCTAAAAAAAACCCATATCCTTGCCCGCAAAGAGTTTGCAAAACGTCACCTAGAAGATACTGCAGTTATGTGGCAGAACGTCTTGTGGTCTGATGAGACTAAAGTGGAACTTTTTGGCCTGAACACTAAGTGGTATGTGTGGCGCAAATCAAACACTGCACTCCAGCCAGGTAACACCATCCCCACCGTAAAGTATGGCGGTGGTAGCATCATGTTATGGGGATGCTTTTCAGCAGCAGGGACTGGCAATATTGTCAGGATTGATGGGAGGATGAATGGCACACAATACAGAGAAATCCTGGATAAAAACCTGCGCTCCTCTGCCAAAAAACTCAAACTGCGGAAGAAGTTTGTCTTTCAACAGGACAATGATCCAAAGCACACTGCTAGAGCAACACTGGAGTGGCTTAAAATGAAGAAAATAGATGTCCTTGAGTGGCCCAGTCAGAGTCCTGACCTTAATCCCATCGAAAATCTGTGACAAGACCTCAAAATTGCTTTCCATCACCGTTCCCCAACTAACTTGACACAGCTTGAGCAATTTTGCAATGAGGAATGGGCAAATATCCATCACAGTGTGCAAAATTAATAGAGACTTATCCGAAAAGACTACTGGCTGTAATAGCTGCCAGAGGTGGTTCAACCAATTATTCACCCAGGGGAATGAATACTTAAAAAATGATGAAATTTCCGTTTTTTAATTTTTATTATTTTATTGTTTACTATTTTCTTTCTTTTCAGAGGGACTCTGTGAAGAAGAATGTGTGACTCACAAATAAAAATTCCAAATCTAATGCATCAAAATCCCAGGCTGCGAGACTCTTAAATGTGAAAAAAGGGATGGGGGCCCAATACTTTTTCAAGGCACTGTATAAAAATGATTTTCAGTTATTAAATTTCTTTGTCTAAATAAAACACAGCTTTATTACTGTAGCTGCACCGAAGAAGAGAACAAAGAAGTTGGCATCATCCTTAGCCCCCCAAATGCAATTTATTAGGTTAGAATTGATATGGAGGCATCGAATGAAGTGTTTCTTATAACACTACAGCTTTCTTTGGGAGCTTCCTAAACTTGATCTTGATTCTTGCACTGCCAGAAGTCATGCAAAGCTGTTTTTAAGTATTAAGCATTTCAACAGTGATTAACAACGTTCAGTCATCAGTTTACTAAATAATAACTGACATTACTGAAACTTTTTTCAGACGAGCTTCAGATTTCACATATTTCGCATCCACTGAAGGTACATTTACTTCCAAGTCACTGGCATGCCAAAAAGCCTTGAAGCAATTCATTGACTGCACTCATGTGGCCTTTTGACAGAACTATAGTTTAAGTTATGTATTGAAATAAACACACCTCAAAACACCCAAGCTTTGTTATCCCGGTGCTCTCTTTCTCACTTTCCTTCACTTTACTTTCCTTCAATTTTTCTCTCTTCTGCTCTCTGCTACACACTGTCCACAAACAAACCTCTTTTGTTACCTTTTATACCATGTGGCCAGGGGCTGGATTGATTAAATCATCCAATCACCACCTGGCTGCATTCCACACTTTTCCATTCATTCTCAATCAAACAATGAATCATTCAATCTAACAATCAAACCATGTGGCTGTGCAAACGATGGCCATCTTGGTTACAGGCTGTCCCTTCACCATGATGGCTGCCAGCCACCAAATTCTCTCTCACACACACACCCGTGCACCCCCATGTGCAGAATCTATGCTGTCACACATCCTCCCTCTTGTGTGAAACTTTTCATTCTCTTCTTGAGGGAGGGTTGGCCCACCTAAAGACCGGGTAGTGCAGGTTGGTTACCGGGGGGTTGCAACAGCCAGCAGAGGTGAGAGCCCCGGTGACAGTGCAATGACGTATGGTTTACCAATAATCAAGTAGTACCACAGAAAAAAATTCAATTGAAACACTTGAAAGAAGTGGACATAAAAAGAAAATGATGGGTACAGCAGGTAGAATAAAGATTTCGAAGCATCAGGCATAATAGTGCATTAATGAGCTGTACCAAGGACACAGAACAGTTGTATACAGTAGACCTCACTGCAAACCACTTTTTATTAAATCCATAAAACACACCGTACTTAAATACGCTAAGATGTATGAACAGGAATTTGAAGCATTCAACAAAATTCTCTGGTCCTATGAGACTAAAATATAACTTATCCCAAAATGGATAAAACAAGGGGAAAGTCTTCAATGAAGAAAACCTTGCACCTACATGTGGTTTGAATTAATACAGTACAATGATACCATCTGCTCATAGACAGACAGTTTATCTTCCAACACGACCCAAAGGTACAATGAAGTCAACTCTGGAATTCTTGAATAAAACTAAGATAAAAGTTCTGGAAAGGTCTTCGTAATCACCAGATCTCAATCCAATGGAAATGCTTTGGACTGATCTGAAAAAAGCTGTAGCCAAGCATTGTGTATCCAATCTGTCTCAATTAAAGGAAATATGCAAGACAGAATGGGATCAGATTTCAACAACAAGATGTAACATACTGGTTAAGAATTATCATAAACGTCTGAAAGCCGTAATAAAAGCAAAAGGAGGACACACGAAATACTAAAGCAAGGGTGCCAATACTGTAGTCAACAAATATTTTAAATTGTTTAAGTGCTTTTGTTTTGTTATAAAGATTGTTTGTTAAACTGCCAAAAATTGTGTATTTTGGTCTATCATTAATTAGTGGCTAATGTTTGTAATACCCAGGGCCAGGCTCCTTTTGATTGGACAGCCAATCTCAGATAGGACAAATGTACAGACAAGGGTAGTTCAATCAATTATATCTTTAATAAGAAAAATATACCATTTAAAAGAACAAAGGATGGGGAAAGAAAGGAGACAATGTCAATAACAGATTCTAAACGACACTTCACTTAACACATCAATACAATATAAAACAAATAAAAAGTAAACAACCCAATCAACTCAATTACACACTTTCCCAATAGTATCACAACATAGTGTAAGCAAAATAAATAACTATTTAACAAATCAAAACAATCAATATAAAGAAAAATCCCATATAACAACATCATGAACACAATATATAAATCAACAATTTGCAAAAAGAAAAACATTAACACAAGGCAAAATGGTTGAGAAATGAAAAAGGTTCACAATTTACAAATGGACTATATACAAGACGACAGCATCGTAAAGAATAACTATAAGATAAATCCTATATACAAAGCTCACACTCCATTAACCCCCAGACAAAACATATGTTTTAAAATCCACCAACACAATTAATACAATAATTAAAATAGAATTACCGGTTTCAATTCTAAAATGGATACATCATAAAATCAATTAGCCCATAAACAATAAATAGTGGCCCAACGCGAGGGAAAAACAGAGAGCCGATATATTACAAAAGTCGATTTAACCATATACTTTCTCAGCTACACAAACTTGCTTTGTTCTCACCACATACAGCAAGCATTAACGGATCACAACTCTTCCGCGGGTCAACTCATTTGTGGGTAGAACATTTCATTTTCCAATCAAACTGGAATAAACGCTAAAAACAAAACTTAACTAAATTAACAAACAAAAGGCGCTCTGTCTTTTCCTGACGTTCACAAACACGATTTCTCTCGGTCAAGGGCACACACCGTCACCATCCAGCAGCCGGCTTTTAAAGCAGCACGTCAGTTAAGACAGCCCCTTTATCCAATAGACTCCGGGCAGGAAATATTGCGCTAGTTGATTTCAATGAAGTCGTCATGGTAACAGGACCAACAGGAAGAATCCCAAACTAGTTAGATACAACCAAAATAATTCGTACAAAAAAAGAGAAAGAGCAAAGTCAAACACTGCTATAATCCAATACAACAGAAAGAATACAAAACATTAAAATCACGTGTGTATTCATTTAATTACAATTCCCAATAGTGATAATTTAATATTATTATTAATAAGTAAGCACCGTTTACATGTTCAGATGCTTGTATTTAACATGTTATTGTTGTGAACAGGCTGGCTGTAGGGGTGACGTCAGGCCAGGAAATGAATATCCACAACACACAGCAACTGCGGGCAAAACTGAGACGCAATGGCGCTCAGTGTTTTAATAAACAAACAAATAAAAGATTTAAACAAAACAAAACACTCAAAATAAAATGGCACAATGGCCAAACGAACAAACAGATAAAACAGCGAATGAAACAAACAAACAAGTACCGTGCTGGTCCTCCAGCACGAAGTAGCAATTGTTATTATTTCTTTTTTATTATTATTTTTCTCCTCTCCACACCCGTTCTCCACTCTCGAACACACACAACCCCGAGTGAGTGAAACATGCATCTATATATACAGTTGTACCGGGATTCAATTACTAATTAATTATTCACTTGAATCCCAGCACGTGATTTTTAAATCACTCATGCTCCACATAGCCCCATTATATCCCGTGCACCAATACCTACACATCAACATTAACACACCACACGCAACATATAACAAAAATACACACAGGGGCGGGGCACACTGCCACACTTATATAAAGTACAGGGTGCTAATTCTTTTGTCTGTGACCATACCTGAAAAACCTCTCATCTGATTGTCATGAAACTTGGTATTAACAGTATTTGACATACATGTTCTATTTTTACCATAAAGAAATATCAGCATATATTTAAATCACAATGTATGCGGAAACATTTAAAAAATATGTTACATACAGTCAAGCAGAATATATCCTTGCCATAGTTTATTTTAATCCTTGTCTGATTTATCATATATTGGTAATTAATTTCACCTACATCAATGGCTAAAAGTTTTGCATCACCCTACAAACTCATTTTGCTTCATAGAGTTGAGTGACACCTGGTGAATAATGTTACGTTAACATATTGCATTATATACCGCTTTGTAGTTTTCCATATACTTAATGAAAAACTGACAAATTAAAAAATGTGACTTTCAAATCTAACATAAAATACTGTACTGCTATTATGGGTTCCGGTAGAGTTTTGCAATATCACTTTATAATTTCTTTGATTACATGATGTTAAATAAAAGATCTACATTATTTTCTTTTTTATTATTATTATGTCTCAATCCTAAAATTCTGAGTGATGCAAAACTTTTGGCCATGGTAGAGTAAAGTTGTCCCCACCCCTTCAGTACCGCCTTTCCCGCCAGTGGCCAACTAGCCACTTTCCCTAATGATTGACATGCATAGCAGCCAGTGAGATGCTTTGACCCCTAAGACACTGCTGAGCGTACCTAGTGTAATACCAAATGGCCACACTTTTCTAAATGAAAATGCATGTGTTTCTTTCAGAGCTGCATGTTTGAGACCTGTAGTAAATGGAAGTGCACAGCAGGTCCTGTCATTATTTTGTTAGTCACAACTATTTTAAGAATCCTTCTTGTTTGGAAGCACATGGAAACTCCATAGACCTGCAAGTTATCCACAGTAGATTCCTAATTCAATTTATCAGGATTATGAAAAGGTTGCTGACCATATTCTCATTAACTTACAGTATGTCAAATAATGTTGACATCAAGTTTCATGACAATTAGAATGTATGGAAAAATTTGAAGGGTGACATACATATGTACGCAGGACTGCCCCATGATATCCACTTTGCAGGGGACTTATTTTTCAGAAAACCTCATGCATCTGGTATATTAGGTACAGGTTACAATTATAATGGCCCTAGTTATGAGAGATATGTAAAGAATTTTACTCTCCTTTATCTAAATTTGTGCTGCCAATCATAAAGGTTTTTTTTTAATTTAAATAATGGGAATATATATTTTGTGTATAATTTGTAAACTTAATTTAAAATTGTGCATTTTATCATGCAGAATGTACATTTATTTAGAACACTTCACATATAAAATGCTGATTTACGCTTATCTGGCATGTGGATAAAAAGACGGCACGGATAAAAAAATAAAAATAAAACCCCATTAGTCATTTACCCTCATGTGGGGAGATATTTTGCCACATCTTACTCTATACAACTGTTTTAAATCTTTTTTTGGTTAAAAAGAACAAAATTCCATAAGCTATTGTGACAAAGAAAGAATGAATCTTGGTTATAAATCTCCCTCCCGACCTGTGTAAAGGGAACAGAGTGCCCCGGACTGGATTGTCTGACAGTTCATTCCAGGGAAAGGTGGAAGGCTATTTTTGAGAAGCAAAAAATTGTTCAAAAAGTGAGTCTTACATTCAAAGGAATATGGTGTGTTTCTGACATACTTGTTTGGTAAAGTACTTTTGAAATACCTTCACATTGACTGAAAAACTCAGCATAAGTTGAGAACATTTATTTCCCAACCACTCTCAAAAGCTACTTACTAAACAAGAAGAAAAGTAAAAAGTGAGAACTGACTCACAGTAAAATAACAATCACCATCTCCCTCACAACAATTTTCTAATCACATTAAACCAGAATGCAGAAATGAAGTGTATTCAGTCAGCTGATAATTATCATCAAGATTCAATACATATATTCAGATAAAATATTCATAAAAATGCACTTCAGTGCTTGTCTCGTCATGTCAGACTATTAAAAAGACATTTAGCAGTTGTGGTTATTACCTGTAAAGAGATGCTACAACCTCAAATGAACAGTAAGTCTGGAAAAAATGTAGCTCATAATTAATTGAATGGCAGTATTGAACTCCCTGGTGTTCTGTACCTTTCCAGCAATTTGAGCACAGCGAAGTGATTAAGAAACATGGTTGTTGATAATGCTTATATCTCACGGCGATTCCTTTTCATTAAATGTAGCTCCTCTTATTCCAAGGTGTGAAAATAGGGGAAGGCACAGATACTTCCTGTGCTGTCTCATCACCTCATGGGTTAGAAAATACTGTGTGTAAGTATGGTAATGCTTCATTAATATGGGATTTATTAAACAAAGAAAATACACACCCTAAAGGCTCTCCGTATGTTACTTTAAAACGATGTTCTACTTTATGAAGTATGTGTTTCCATATAGCTAGAAAACCATGTATCCAGTGGTGATGAAACATTATTTAACTTGTCGGTGGTTCTCAATCTGTGGTCCACGGACCACTGGTGGTCCGTGGAAGGGTTACATAATTACAGAAAGGATGCAGCAGCATAGTTCATAGATCCCATTGCAAACCCAAAATGTGAGACCTTAAAAACTTACAGATGCAGGAAGACAATGCATACATGGTGAATATCTCCAAGTTAAAAAAAGGAGTTTTGGAGTGTTTAAAATGTATTCATTGTTAGGGTGTTTTCGTGTGTTGTGCTCACGTGCAGCTTGTACAGTAACACACAGCAGGGTGTGCGTTGTGTTGCATTAACATACAGCTGTAGTTGGGTTGGATGCACAAAGTGAAGCAGTATATTTGTTGTAAACATTAAACTGGAGGTTTTCAATGTTTCCATTTATTGTAATTAATTAAAATGAATGAAACCTCCGTGCTGGTCTTAATTGCTCCATAAACAGAGCTGACATAACCCGCAATGCTGGCCTTGTTAGTGACCAAGCATTTAAAAATGGCAATCATGTGTTTTTGTTGATAATGAAAAGATACAGAAAAGGAGGCAAAGACAAAGTTCACTATCCACGCATTACTACCTCTGACCTGGAGAAGCCAATAGAAAAATACATGATTGGCATTTTTAAATGCTTGGTCACTAACAGGCTATCATTGCGGTTTATGTCAGCACTGTTTACAGTGCGACTGAGACCAGCACGGAGGATAACATAACACAACTGAGTACTCTTGACCAGCCGAATTACACACTGAAGCATATAATTATCGTAGCAGACCGTTAGATTTTTTAAGTTGATTACCATTTCTTTATGTTTAATTAAATTAATAAAAACACCAGCTGCCCAAGCATTTTTGTTTTCTTCAGTTTAATTAAGTTATTGACTTGTTAAATCTTTGTGTCTCTTGTTTGAGAAAAACGTTTGAGAACCACTGAACCAAGTTATTTACCTTAAGAATAATATTTTAACATACACTGCAGCTTTAAAACCTGGATACATAATGCAGCAATTACTAAACATAAATAGTAAACTGCTTTTCAAACACAGCTAGTGAAGGGCTGTTTTGTTATAATCCACTGCTGTTAATCAGTTGTAAATACCATGAAATACAAGCCGGGATTGTAAACTACAACTTTTTAATAGGCTGAGCTGGTTACAGAGTCGCACCATGTAATATTGCATTATATTTCTCTGTACAAAGATGATTATCTCATGACTGACTCTTATCTTTACAGAATGCAGCGGCAGTGGATGATGGGAGGACTCGTATTGGTCCTGCTGGTTCTCTCAGCAATAGCAGTGGATGCTGGAAAGGCAGAGAAACCAGGTGAGGCACATATCACAGGAAAAAAGAGGTTATGATGAGGTTGTATAATGCACTGTGACACCGCACTTAGACTACTGTGTCCAATTCTGGTCAACACTGTACCAAAAATACTCTGTGGACCTGGTGAGAATCCCACAAAGACCACCCAGACTAACACCAGGGTTTAAAGGAATAATCAATGACGATAGTATGAAATCATCTATTTAGCCTAGAACAAAGAAGCATTAGGGTGGACATGATTGAAATCTAAAAAAAATGTAAAAGGGAGATGACCAAGTTTATCGTAACCAGCACAGAAATCAGAGGAAACCATCGGGAAGTAAGTGGAAATAGACTAAGGAGACACTTCCTCATGCATGGTGGTGAGGGTATGGATTAGGTTACCTCGTCATGTTGAAGCTGAATCATTGTGGTCCTTTAAGCCCAACTTGACAAAGTTTTGATATCAATCAGCCACTAGGAACCAGTCGAACACAGATGAGACGACTCTTCGTTCGTAAATTCTGTTTATGTAATTTCCAAGACCTTCCTAGAATGATGTGGCTCCCTCTCTGCTCAAGGCAAAATGAGTTGTGGGAAAACCTGAATCTATCAAGCTACTGTATTCCACTGTTTAGGGTTCCTCTGGACCTAATCTCTCAACAACTCATTGTGTGTCTGAGTTCTGTTTTTTAATGGACAACCAAGGCATGACCCCTACGTTAGGCTTGGTCAGTACTTGGAGGGATGGCGTTTTTTTAACTGGTATTGTGTGCTGTGTAGAACAGAGCTAATTTTACAAATACCTTGGATTATTACATCAACCATAACCCAATTTCTCTTTATTAAAGAAACTATGTAATACAACAGGGACAAATCATACAAAAGACACATACAACAGAACTGTATAAAAATATAAACATGTTTTATCCAAATATTGTCAACAGATATACAGAACTACATTTTGAATATTCATGATCTAAATGAATTGCCTTATTTAATTTAATGGGATTTAATTCAAATTCTAATAGAGACCATTCCACTTCTAATTTTGCAACATTTTAACTTCTTTAATTCTGGACTCTGGACTTTCAGCTTCTTTAACTTTCTGGGCTATGGAGTTCACCAGTGTTGTAAAAGCATCTAATGCAATATATCTTTGGCTTATTCGGGTGGGATATAGTTTGATCCAATTGACCCATAAGCCACTAGTTTCCTGGCCTTCTTTCTTAAGTAGAGTAGATATTTCCTAACATTGTCATAGCGTTCAGTTTTCTTAACTTCTTACTTATTGTACTTTTGAACCTTCCTAATTATTATTATTATTTATTTCTTAGCAGACGCCCTTATCCGGGGTAACTTACAGTCGTAAACCAAAAATACATTTCAAGAATCACAGTACAAGTATTAATACAATTAAGAGCAAGATAAAATACAATTACTTCAGTTCTAGTAAGTACAAGTATATTACAAAATACGAATCAATATCAGAAAAGATAACAGTGCCAGTGGTAGTTACATCAGGATACGATTAAATGCAAAATACTACAGATTGAATAACACTTGTGGCAGATTACAGTACAGTACTCTGTAAAGTACAGGATTAAATGCAGTAAAATAGGGAGCAGATAAGTGCAATTAAGGAAGAGTGATAAGTGTCCAGAGGGAAAAGAGGAGTTCTACAGGTGCTGTCTGAAGAGGTGAGTCTTGAGGAGGTGCCGGAAGGTGGTCAGGGTCTGGGCAGTCCTGACATCTGTAGGAAGGTCATTCCACCACTGCGGGGCGACGGTGGAGAAGGAGCGGGCTCTGGAGGCAGGGGAGAGTAGAGGAGGTATAGCCAGTCTTCTAGTGCAGGAGGAGCAGAGATGTCGAGTAGGGGTGTAGGGAGAGATGAGGGTCTGGAGGTAGCTGGGTCTGGATTATAATACATTTAATTCCTGGCTTACCTTAAATAACATTTCCCCACAGACATGAACAACCACAGAAATGTAAGTTTGTTCATTAATATCTGCACATATCTTTTTTATTTCTTCTCAGTTCATTATCACTATTCCTGCATACATTTGATCAGAAGAGCCTCTTCAAGGGTTGTTGTGGGAATTATATTGGCATTGCACAGGTTTGAGAGTTTTTTTGAAAAGCATTTTTTTCAACTAGTAAGCATGTTAAATAATGATCAAAGAAGAAATAACATACAGAACACACATAATAGGATATTAAGGTAAGCTGTGTTGATGGTATTATCATGACATAAATAACCAGTTAACCTGGAAGAAGATTAAATAGGTTCAATTAAGTAATTTAGGGTACAGGTGGAAGAAAGACCAGGAGTGTTCCAGACTTCAAGGACCAGAATTGTGCCCCTGATATAAAGTATCCTTTTCACTTGGACATGCTTCATTTGGAAGCATTTCAGAATGATGTTTGACCATTCCTATTCCGGTAAGCAAAGCAATTGTTCTGGCAGGGAACTCTAACCTTAGAGCAAATCATGTAAATACCAATAATCTTTTAGGTGCTTTAATACCAGACTAAATCGTCAATCAAATAACTAGTTTCTTATTCATTCCTCAATAAAGATACGTCCAATGATCTACGTCACTGCTGTGTGCCAGAGCTCACTTCCTCCTCCCCAGCCTCCACATGTTTTTGTGGCTACGTCTAACGGGGAGGGCAGCTTTCCTGCCCCCCTGCCCATGGCTTCCTTACGACCAGCCTGTTCACTTATCTACAAGCTAATTTATGGGCAGGAGTAACTCAAAAGGCAAGGCCAAAGGTCAAAGAATGCAGTGTAAAATATGTGTATCATAGTAGTGTTGCCTAGTTTGTTTTAATAAATTATCTATCGCATACATTTTCTGACTGAACTAATGTACAGTTTGAAATCAAGTAGCTCAGAGGCTTGCATATGTACAAAATCAACAGGGGGCCACTTTCCTCTTGCAGGCAAGAAGGAGCGCAAGTCAGACTGTGGGGAGTGGCAGTGGAGTGTCTGTGTGGCGAATGTTGGGGACTGTGGCCTGGGAACAAGAGAGGGGACCCGCACAGGGAATGACTGCAAGCAAACCATCAAGACCCAGAGGTGCAAGATCCCATGCAACTGGAAGAAGCAATTTGGAGGTGAGTGGAGGCTGGGTTTGGTTTGCGGACTGAGGTTTCATATTAATATTCACAACACATCTTTTTTGTCATTAAAATGATTTAGTAACAGGGCATTGCAATTAAGAAGTGTATGAATTAATATCCCACAATTTCAGTTTCATCCTATTTTGCTAATAGTAGGCATCCCATAAAAACATAAAATTCTGGAAAATTATGTGGTGGAAAATCTTGAGAACCCAGAAAATTGTAATCAATTGGTAATAGGATCTAAGCATTACTTATCTAAGAATATGAAATTATAATAGCCTTAATTGTAATGTTGCCCCTCTGAATCCAAATAAATGTCTGGAATGTATTTCAAACAAAATAAAACATAATGTTCATATTTATATGTTTTTTTTCCCCTGTATTTAGTTTTATTTTTAAATGAACAAATCAAAACAAACCAACAAATGACTATATACAAAAACTATGAAAAAATGAAATAAATAAATACTGGCTAAACTCAACAACACAATGTCATAATGACACTGCATTGGGAGAGAATGTTAACATGCATTAAGTAGAGCAATTCTCTTTTTTACCAGCAAAGGTAAAAGGACGGTCCTCTGTTAACAGAAAAGTGAGGTTTATATTGGTGATAAATCACAAAACCAGAGGGCCGTGATCCTTGATGATAGCAGAATTAGTGATTATATGACTATCTTCACGAGAATAGACTTGCTTTAGAGTCTGAAACAGGCAAGCTACACGGTGTAACTAGGGACACTTCCAGCTGACGCCATGGGACAAGTGATGCTCGGTCCCTTCAAACGTACAAGTTCTAACTGGCATTCCAATAGGAGTGCTCCTTAGTTTTGAGAGTTTCGCATTTTGGGCGGTCGTCATCCCAAAATAAAATTGGAAATCATACAGTGGGTTGCATCTTGTGTTAGCGGTAACAGTTACGGGGAACATAATTGAAATTAAAATAAACATCATGCATTATCCTTTGCATATTGTACATAAAACAGGTAGGGCCATTATTTGATCACAACACAAACGCTAAGACCAGTATACATGTATGTAATATAGGTTATGTATGTATTATACAGCACTCTAAGTAGCACACTGAAATTATCTATTTTCCAAGGTAATACATTTTTAAAACGAAAATTTTAGTAGAGCCTATAAAGTAATTAAAACAGGTCAACACAGATGCAGTTTTAGACAGGAAAACACAAACTTGGAACATAGCATTTTCAACAGGATCCTGTATAGTGTGCTGTACATGGTATTAGTGGTGCGTTGTGCCTTGCTCTACAAACAAAATTTGTCTCATAAACGAACACTGTTCTGAATGCATGTCCACCAGCAGCATTTGCCAGTGCCTCTGGAAGCACGAACCCTGCAGTGTTTACTAGGGCTTACCTTTGCTGTGTCCCGTGTTCATGACCCTGCAGTGTTTACCAGGGTTTACCTTTGCTGTGTTCCGTGTTCATGACCCTGCAGTGTTTACCAGGGTTTACCTTTGCTGTGTTCCGTGTTCATGACCCTGCAGTGTTTACCAGGGTTTACCTTTGCTGTGTTCCGTGTTCATGACCCTGCAGTGTTTACCAGGGTTTACCTTTGCTGTGTTCCGTGTTCATGACTCTGCAGTGTTTACGAGGGCTTACCTTTGCTGTATCCCGTGTTGTCTGTATCGAAGCATTTTGTTTTAACATAATCTCAGTTTTGTTTTGGTATTTTTTATTCATAGGTAAAAGAACTAGGGAATTACTTTTTTTTCAATTTTTACATGGGAACATATGGCAGAGAAAAATGTTTTTTTTTCTTTTAAACATCGCAGTGTATCCAGTTCAGGCTCTGTGATATGGTGAGTGGTGCGGTGTGACAGATATACAACGTCCAGACTGTTTTTCTCCCAACAAAAATACTTCTTTTTATTTTTAAACAAAAACAATACCAAAAATAATCCAAAATGAAAAATAATAATCCACCCCTCTATCAGCAATGATATCGGGGTTAAACAGAAACGGGGTCAGTTCTCAAAGAAAGTAAATAAAAAGTCACTCCTCAAGCACAATCCTCCATGCACGAAAATGTGCTCTTCTGTTCCAGCGATCGTGGTGCGTGCGCTGCTTGTGTTGTGCTGTGCGATGAGGGGCGTGCTCTGGGGTTTGTGCTGGCTTGGTAGCTACAGCCTCCCGTCCTCCAGCTCCTCTGCGAACACAAACAAACATGTAATACAAAACAAACATACACTAGCTCCGGCCGGTCATTTCAGTGTCTCAGCGCAAGGGGAGGTACTGACGTAGCTGCTTCCCCTTTGTACCCAGAAAACTCCTCCCTGCAATCAACGCGTCGCCATGGTTTCTCCAATAGAGGGCTACCCCGCAGCTGACTGCAATGTAATCGTCCTGTGTACTTGCAGCTATGCGCCCCTCCTAATATGGTTACCTTCCGGTTTCCACCTACCACCAAGGTGGCAGATCTAGGAGGCAGCATACCTTCCCCCTTACACAGCGCCCTTTCTAGTTGGGAGGGAGATTTACAGCATTGACCCTTTCTCTTTCTATCACATATCTCACCCCTCAGAGTGATGCCGAAGGAACACTCGGCCAACTCTACATTCCCTAATGGTCCCCCCTCCCTTGAAAAAAAATCTGCATTTTGATGCTCCTTACCCGCATGATGTTTCACTGTATAGTGGAAGGGTTGCAGCGCCATATACCACCGAGTTATCCGAGCGTTATTGTCCTTCATCGTGTGTAACCACCTTAAAGGAGCATGATCAGTGATAAGACAGAAAGAACGCACCAACAAGTAATAGTGAAGAGCGTGAGTAGCCCATTTGATGGCTAAACACTCCTTCTCAATGATGGAGTAGTTAATCTCCCTAGGAGCCATTTTTTTGCTTAAGTAAATAATAGGGTGTTCTACCCCGTCAACTTGTTGGGACAGGACCGCCCCCAGACCAAATGTGGGAGGCATCGGTCTGCAGGATGAACTCTTTGCTGAAATCTGGTGAATTCAGAGCTGGAGCTTGACAGAGTCACTTCTTAATCAAATCAAATGCTTCCTGACATTGCCCTGTCCATTTAACTATTTTTGGAGCAGCCTTTTGGGTGAGATCTACCAGGGGGTTAACTATGGTGGCATACTCGGGGATAAATCGGCGGTAATAGCCAGCTAACCCCAGTAGTGATCTCACCTGTGACTTGGTTCTCGGGATCGCCGTCTCCACAAGTGCCTGGACTTTGGAGGCGATCGGCCTCACCCCGCCATTACCCATAATGTAGCCAAGATATTGGGTCTCCTGTTTGCTAAATGCACACTTGTCCAGCTTGGCTGTTAGCCCCGCCTCCCACAGAGACAGGAGGACGGCTGAAATTCTAACAATATGCTCCTTCCATGGTGGAGCTAAAAATCACCACATCGTCAATGTACGCGGTGGCGTACTGATGATGGGGAGCTATGACCTGGTCCATCAGTCTCTGAAAGGTGGCAGGAGCTCCATGCAACCCGAAGGGCATGGTCCGGAAATGGAACAAGCCATCTGGGGTTGAGAAAGAAGTTTTCTCTCTCAAGCTCTGAGTCAGTGGAATCTGCCAGTAGCCCTTCGTCAGGTCCAAGGTCGAAATCAACTGTGCCTTACCCAGGAGCTCATCCACCCGGGGCATTGGATATGCATTGAACTTGGAGATGGCATTAACCTTTCGAAAGTCCACACAGAACCGAGTAGAGCCATCCTTCTTGCCCACCATCACGATAGGACTGCACCACTCTCTCCGGGAAGGTTCAATGACTCCAAGCTCGAGCATATCCTCCACCTCCTTGCGAACAGGAACCCTGCGACTCTCTGGGATCCAGTAGGTCTCTCCCGGACCCTGACCCCTGGTGGAGTAATAATGGCATGAGAAATAACATTAGTCATGCCGGGCAAGTCAGAGAAAACATTATTAAACCTTTACACCAACTGGTAGCGCTCCCGTTTCTGATCCAGAAGTAACTGTTCCCCCATCGGAATATGAGTTGTAGCTGGTGAATTGACAGTGGGACCAAAATCCTCTTCCAAACTGTCACCAGCTACAAATAGGGTCTCCCTTTCATTCCAGGGTTTTAGCAAATTGATATGATAAATTTCGGTTTTATTTCGGTGATCGGGTTGTCTAATTTCATAATTTACTTAATTTACTGTTGCTCCTGGCAATGCTGAGCTAGTTTTACGTTCTCCTGTGTCAAACAGCCAACCAATGCTAGGCGGTCTCTTAACATAATTACATATTTGACTATGTTTTTAGAAGTTTTTGTTTGCTCCTCCCACCCTTCTTTCACAAGATCAAGGATACCTCGTGGTTGCCTCCCATACAGCAGCTCAAAGGGAGAAAACCCGGTCGAACTCTGAGGCACCTCTCTCACTGCAAACATTATGTAAGGGAGGAGTTTAGCCCAATGTTTTTGTTCTTGGTTGACAAACCACTTCAGCACCTGTTTCAAGGTCTGATTAAAACGTTCCACCAAACCGTCCGTCTGCGGATGATAAACAGAGGTTCGGATCGACTTAATTTGCAACAATTTGTATAATTCTTTCAAACATTGTGACATGAAGTTCGTTCCGTGATCAGTGAGGATTTCTTTTGGAATCCCTACTCTCGATATAATGTTTACTAACTCTTTAGCAATGGCTGCGGCACTAGTGGATCTCAATGGTACTGCCTCTGGATATCTGGTTGCGTAGTCCACCACTACCAAAATGTGCGTATATCCAGAGTCAGAGTGGCTCAAAAAGGGAACTGAGATTAGGGGCAGTGGGACCAGCGGGGCCGGGCGAACCCGCCCCGGCGCTACTTGCTGGCATTCCAGGCATTCCGCTACATATCGCGCCACCTCACCAAAAACTCCCATCCAATAAAATCCAGCCAATATTCGTTCCCGAGTCTTATCGATACCTAAATGGCCTGAACAGGGGACATCGTGAGCCAACCGCATGATCTCACATCGAAAAGACTGGGGAACGAGTAGTTGTGTTACAATCTGGCTTGTGCTTGTGGCTTGGGATACTCTATGTAGTAAGTGCCCGACAATGATGTGGTGGGGATATGTAAGGGGCTGGCTATCCTCTACATCCTTCCCCTCGATAGACCGAACCTGCCCCCAGATGTGTGCCAGTGAAGGATCGTTCTTTTGCTCCAACGCTAGGTCCACATCTCGGTCCCAGAATTTCGGGATATCGAGCAGATTGTGGGGGCTTGTTGATGGTAGGGGGATATTTTAATTTGTGTTTAGATCCAATTCTAGATAGATCATCTACTTCTGCTTCCCCATTGACTAAATCTGCCAAAATGACACTATCCTTTTTAAAAGATCTGAATTTAAAAGAGATTTGGAGACATGTTCATCCCCAGAGAAGAGACTATTCTTTCTACTCTACCCCTCATGGCAGTCATACTCGTATAGATTATGTTTTCCTATCCATACCATTAATTCATACAGTAATGAATACACAGTACCTTTCTCGGACCATTCTCCTTTAACTTTATTATTATTATTATTTGTTTATTTAGCAGACGCCTTTATCCAAGGCGACTTACAGAGATTAGAGTGTGTGATCTATGCATCAGCTGCAGAGTCACTTACAATTACGTCTCACCCGAAAGACGGAGCACAAGGAGGTTAAGTGACTTGCTCAAGGTCACACAATGAGTCAGTGGCTGAGGTGGGATTTGAACCGGGGACCTTCTGATTACAAGCCCCTTTTTATCAATAACAACCTCTGATAGGGCGAGAGGGGCATATAGATGGAGACTTAACCCATCACTCCTGAAACAGACTGATTTCTGTACATTTCCAACTTCCCCAAATAGTTTTATCCTCTGGGAGGCACTTAAAGCCTACCTGAGGGACCAGATTATTTCTTACACAATGCTGAACGTGAAGATTTAGAAGGAGAAATATTATCACTGGAGAAGGATTATCAGGCTACAGGGTCTAAAGAAGTATATAGACTTTTGGTAAATAAAAAAAAAAAAACTGAAGTATAATTCTCTTCACACCTACAAGGCTGAAAAAGCCATTTCCGATCCAGGCAGAAGTATTATGAATTAGGTGAGAAAGCACACAAGTTTTGTCGTGTGGAAAGTGGACGAACAATTACTGCTATAGAAAACTTAGATAAAAAGATAACGCACAACCCCAAAGAAATACATGATATATTTAAAAATTATTATACAAAATTATATGCATCTGGTTTTCATGATGAACAAACAAAGACAAATTATTTTTTTTCCCCATAAAAATGCCCAAACTCTCTCAGGGGGATAAAGGAAGCACACTTTACAGAAGTAGAAATTAGTACAGCCATTAACTCTTTACAGTCGATCTCCAGAAGAGGATACCTTCCCTCCTGAGCTTTATTATTATTAACCCTGTTGGTGGATGTTCTTATTCTAGAAACTCAAACTATAGGTTTACCTGATTCATTTTCTATAGCTAATCATAGTAATCCTTAAAAAAAAAAAAACGACCTCCTGAAGAAAAGAAAAAAAAGACCTCCTGAAGAAATAATTGTGATTCCGAACTCCGTTCTAGATTTAAACAAAGATATTTTATTTGATATAGTACAGCAGCTGGGTACCCTATTTATAAAATGTATTGACCTGGCAGTGGCTACAACGAAAAAATGCATAGCTCTGAAGTGGAAGCTAGACTGCCCTCTCCTGGTTTCACTGTGGTATGCTGAAATTAGCAGTTGTCTACCTTTGGAAAAAATAACTTATGCAATAAGGAATAAGATAAACATATTTTTTAAAATATGGCAACCTTATATGGATTACATGGAAAGGCTTCCTTTGAGACATGTTGACCCTAATATATTATAGTTAAGAGGAAGGAATCTTGCAGAGGTTACAACCATTAAAAGATTATAAGACAAGTAAGTTGAACTCTCAGTTCTATTTATCAATTTTAATCTCTCAATTTCTTTTTTGTTATATATTTATTTTTTTTATTTTATTATTTTTTTGTACAGCATTTCCTTTGTATCGTTCTGTTACTTTGTTCTGCAAAATGGAAAATAAAAAATAATATTTAAAAAAGGAGTCTGCAATATGTTTCAAAATATAACCCCTGCGATATGGAAACACTGGACACAGCAAAGGTAACGTAACGTGTTTCTTATAAACTTTGCAGACTATTCTGTAACACAGTATTACCTTCAAAATCAAATGTCTTAGTATTGATTCTACATAAAATAGACTTAAAGAAATAAAAAACTAATTCTCAGTTCTCAGTACTGTGAAAAGTGTATCCTGTCTTCAGAAGCCGACTTAGATTGAAGTTATCCATTTTAGCAGTGGATTTGTTAAACATACCAGTATGAAGTGTTGTTACATACAGAAGTTTGCTTTTAGACAGAGCAGGTCGAGCCAGTGAGACAAAGCACAGGTATTTAAAAGCTCACAGCTCTGCCTAACGGAACTTATTTGTTCTTCTGTAGAGTTCAGTTTGTTGACAAGGTAAAAAAAAAGTTTTTTTGCAGATTCTGCAGTTCATCAATATTTCTGCAACCTAAGGTGGATATTGCAAATTTGCAGCACGATATGTGATCATGTTTTTCATGGAGGACTAAGCTATTGATGTCCTGTTCTTTATCAGACAGTAAACCAAGCTTCATGTATGCAGTGTACATGGTCCTAACAAGATCATTTCAGTAAATGTTACCTAATATATATTGTCATATTTCATAGGTCTCAGATATAAAAAATAAAGGCACAATTTGTGGTATAGGTAAAAAAAAATTATGGTCATTTATTTGAAGCTGTGAGTGAAGAAAAGGTCTTCAATGATACTTCAGTGCTACAATACGAGACATTGCGTGAGGAATTAACTCAACACTGAAAACACTGCTGTAATTGCAAATATGTTTTTTGTTCGTCTTAAGGATTTGCATTTAATCGCATTTTTGTGAATCGTGTTATGTATAGAAAACTTGCTAAATTAGTAAACCTGATTAAAAACAAGTGAACTGATTAAATACGGATGGCAATTAGACCACATTAAATCTAAATCTTTACAAGAGAATGGAGAATTAGTATGCAAAGAAGAGCATTGACATTGATTATTTACCTCAGAGGAGCCTGATCTATTTACCTTCTACCCAGTATCAGAATGATTGCAAACACCATACAACAGTAAGAAAGCTATTCAAATGACATTACATATGTATGGCGTTCCACCCTCACAGTCGCATACAGTAACTGTGTGCTACTGTTAGTGCATGTAGTCATTATGGGCCGGCGTGAACGGAACCTGTCCTGTTCCCAAAAGAGAAATACACATACTATTTGTATTATGAATGGACTTTTAAATGTGTCATCATTACTATTATGGTTAACGGCAGGTAAGAATTGTTGTCCCGACTACGCCACTCTCTTTAGCTTTTATATAGAGGTGAGAGATCCTCTAGAATGTCTAATTAATTCTGACTGCAGCTATAAAGGTAAACCAGAATAAAAGTAGTTCCACTCACACGGGATCTTTTATTTGGAAGAGCAGATGGACGCTCACCACACACGCAGAAAGGAGTTTACCACACCCCAAAGGTTTGTTTAAAATGAAATTTATTGGTGTCACAGTACCATTATATCTAAAAAGTAAGCAAGTTCTAATGGCCAATATTTCTCAGCAATTACACAGAAAGGCTGATATATGAACAGGTCATTATTAGCAGCATTTAATACTACTTCAGCTTGTATCAACAATTAACAGATAGTATTTCAATATATATCAATAATCATTAACAAAACCACATAGTATTTCAAATAAGTAGCAACAATCACTAGCAATAAATAGTAGCAGTCTTGTAAATTTGTACATTTAAAAAGCACCAATCACTGCCCACCCCAATGGCTAGGGTCCGGATATCCTGAGGGGACACACAAGCACTTGTATCCGGAATGGCCCTAGGCAGCCTAGCACAGTACCACCGGTTCCCCCTTACCTGAATGGCACAATTTCATTGACTAAGCTTTTTGCCAACATGTACAGAGGATGGTACATTGAAAAGTTCCTGTTCCCCTACATGTAGCAGCACTCAGTACACACCTCAGGACACCAGGAATCAGTGTTGCCAACTTAGTGAATTTGTTGCTAAATCTAGCGTCTTTAAGGGCTGACTTGGCACCAATTTTTGTCAAAAACGACTAGCGATTTCCAGGACAGTCAAAGGAGAATTTCAGAGATATAAAATCACCAAAACATTTCAATTTATATTGTATTAGCAGTGTCCTTTTAGTATCATTGTCAGGGCAATTAAAATGAAATCCCAGCTCCATTTGAATATGCAAGGATGTCAATGTGTTATTTACCTAGCAACGGGCTTAACAATCACGAACCTGGTTCTAAACAAACCAGCAACATCACGTCACCAGTGGTAAAGTTAGTTTGAAGTTCGATATTCATTTGATATTCACAACCATATCACCTAGGCAGGGGTGTCCAATCCTGGTCCTGGATGGCCAGTGTCCCTCTTGTTTTTTGTTCCAACTGTACCAATTAAGGAGCTTAATTGGTCAAATTAATTAATTTAGAGTACAGCTGAAACAAAAACCAGCAGGGACAACAGCCCTCCTGGACCAGGATTGGAAACCCCTGACCTAGACGTTTCAAACCAACTGAAGCTGAGCAGTTAACCTTTGCTTTAGCTGTACACCCTATACATAATTTGTGAAAATCTTGCAGTGTAATATTTTACAGACTTCCGTTATTGTTTTATATTCTGTAAATATCTGGCTACCGTTTTTATTTTTGTTAGCTTTTTTGTACACATGAGACATGGAATGACTTCTTTAAGAAGGCTAAAAATATTGTTGTTGTCCTCATGTTAAAACTATAAATATATGCTTCAATATTTGACATAGTTGAGATATTGCATTAACGTATCCGTGTTTCTGCTGTTGGGACTTTTATTGTGACTCCTCAATAAATATATACAGTATATATATATTTTTTCTTATTAAACATTTTTCTTTTAATAGACATTTTTAGTTGGAAATATTGTGTCCGGTTGTTTTATTTTTAAGTTTTGTTTTTGCAGTTACAGAATAATTCTGTATTCCAAAATGCATCACATAGCATATTACATTGATATATCAGCACCAGTTAAACCATCGTTCTGTATACGCATCATACACATGGGAGGGGTCATACACAAAAAAACACTATCATATAATAGATGTATCCCCTCAACTCAACACCACATGACCAGCATGACAGTAAACAGACACAATGAAGCGTTCTTACCTTTGTATACCGGTAAGTTAGTGATCAGAAGATGTGTCAGCCGCACGAAGAGCACAGAGTGTGGTTTTCCCTAACTGTGCAGAATAAATAAATTTTTTTCTATGTGTAAATATCGGGACTTTCTTCCTATGCATCACGACATGGGACATTTGCTTGGAAATCGGGACTGTCCCGACCATATAGGGACTGTTCGCATGTATGGTAGTATAATACTGAATGTGCTTTCTCTTTCGCGCCAAAGGTAGTGCAATATCTCACACAACACACCACAATAATAACAATGACAGACAGACAGACACAAAGCAACACACACAAAGCTTTACTCTCTACCCTCCATCTTGCTCCCACTCTGAGGACAGAAACCGACTACACACTTAGCAGGATCATTCACTCGAGGAACGGATGCAGGGGTAAGAACACAAAAATATTCACACATACTTTATGCCATGATCAAACAAGAATTCAATAATGAATCAACAAAATAAACAATCATAACACATAATAAGTCATAATAATAATCTAAGTGATACTAAATGACAAATGATATTGTGAACGTGCAAATAAAAACACATTAAAGTAACATGTGTTACAGTAACTACATTGTAACAACCCAGGCCTCCATTTGTTTCTACTTTTAAACTGGGTCATTTTCTGGTATTTAGCTGCTGAGGACTGGGTGTCAATGTAAATGAGTTTCAAACGCTTCCTCCCTGCAGGTGAATGCAAGTATGACTTCCAGGCGTGGGGGGAGTGTGACCTGTCCACTGGCAAAAAGACCCGCACTGGAACGCTGAAGAGAGCTCTGCTGGACGCTGCCTGCTCTGACCCTGTCAGTGTGACCAAGCCCTGTGGAAAAACTGTCAAGACAAAACCACAAGGTGAGCCTAAACTCCAGCGAGGTATCTCAGTAAGTGGTGCTGATCTGAAGTAACCCAGCTGTGAATCCTGCCTGCAGACAACACAAGTGTCTGGCAACTTTATTAGGACTACCTAATATCAGGTTGGGCCACCATTTGAACTGATCACTGGCGTAGACTCCACAATGTGTTGGAAGGTGTCTCAAGCTATCAACACACTATCTATAAGCAGTATGTGTGGTTTAAGTGATGATGTAAATGCTGCTTGTAAACTCATTCTTTTTTTACCCGTGGCGTAGCTGTTTTTACTGCCATACCAAGGCTGTTACTGGCAAAGAAAATATGTTTCTAAATTAGCAAAAGCAACTGATTTGTCACATACACATGATCTTTCCACAGAGTTACTGCAGTACATGTTGGGATATGTATTGACCAGGACTACATTTTCACAATTCAATGCATTTCTAAGGAAAAAAGCAAAGTGAAAAGTATCTGCACACCCCTAATGAACAGTAGACTGAGGTAAACAACAGAATGTGGGTCATTTGCTGTATGATCTCAGGCCAACTTGCTTTCTAACTACACAAATCTGACCAAATGACCCAGGATACCCTCATCAAATGAAACCACATCAGAATCAATCTTCAAATCAAAAACCCTGCAGCAAAATAATGATATACTCCAGCAGCAGCCAGGCTGCATGACCAATGAGGGAACACAGCCGCCAAGTATGAGTTGCTTCTGGGAATTTGAGTTCTTGCTATAAAAAAAAAAACAATTCAGAACATTTTGTTTTATTAGACAGTGACTCTTCCTGAGCATTATATTTTTAATGTATAGTTCTGTTTTGGCAATGTTTCGCCTTTGAGTACCAATCGATACTTTTCCTGTGACTGATGTGTTTTCAGTGGCGATCTAATTCCTTCATGTGACTTTACTGGAAGTACAGCATTGAACTATATCAGGGGTGTTGGATAAATACTCTTCACTAACAGCTTCAAATAAACTACCATTACAAAATCTAATTCAATGTTACCATAATGTGTGTGTTTTTCAGATAGGAAAATGTAAGCTCTAAGAATGACGGCAAACTTATTAGGGAAGATTTACAAGAATTATTTTGTTTGCACAGTATACTTTAAACAGGGATTGCAGCGAACAAAATAATTGCGTAAATCCGTCCTGGCATGCACCTCCATTCATTATATAGGGGCAGTTTTGAAAGTATGGGCAGCAGTGTGGAGTAGTGGTTAGCGCTCAGCCAATTGTGCGCCGCCCCCAAGGAACTCCCGGTCACAGTCGGCTGGTACATAGCCTGGATTCGAACCTGCGATCTCCAGGCTATAGGGCACATCCTGCACTCCGCGCAGAGCGCCTTTACTGGATGCGCCACTCGGGAGCAGGGCTCTGGACTCTTGACCAGAGGGTTGTGGGTTCAATCCCAGGTGGGGGGACACTGCTGCTGTACCCTTGAGCAAGGTACTTGCTCCAGTAAAAACCCAACTGTATAAATGGGTAATTGTATGTAAAAATAATGTGATATCTTGTAACAATTGTAAGTCGCCCTGGATGAGGGCGTCTGCTAAGAAATAAATAACAGTAAATACATTTTATAGCAAATGTGTATTTTGATTTTGAAGCATGACATCTAGTACTACACTGGGTTTAAGAATGTTCCCAGTTTGTTGGTCATCTCTGTTGCTCCTTTACTTCCTTGTTCATTTCACCCCACAATGTCTGGGGTCAAAGCAGCTTACTGGCTGCAAAGCATGTCAGTCATTAACAGCAGCAACTGGTTGGTACTGTGTTGGGGACAATTTCACTCTACAGGGGAAAATGTCCTTTAACAAGTTTTAAGCCAACAGGTATCACTTAAAACAGAAAGGAACCTGTTAAAAAACATTTTAATTGTATGATGATATTTCCTGCCTTGTCTATGCAGTTTTACCAATCAATGATAATGAGAAAGTGACTTCTGACAATCTGAAAACTTCTCTGCACTTTTTACATAGGCTAATGCTTTTGCTTATATTAAGGAATATTAAATAGTATTCCTTTTGGAAGGAACTGGATCAGAAAAGGAATACGATGTAATCTTATTACAGCTTGATCCATGGCTCAGCCTATACGGTTAACTTCAAAAAATAAACTCCAGCTAAGATCAGCAAAGAAATTAGCCTTCGTAAAATGCGTAGTTATCTAATTCAGATTGTCAGAAGACGCTTTCTCGTGGTTATTGATTTTACAGAAAAACTGCATAGATTGAAAACAATGGAATAGGCAGGAAATGTCATCATGCAATGAACACGTTATAACAGGCTCCTTTCTGCTTTAAGTGATACCTGTCAGTGTGTTAAAGGGGGGATTTGGAAATACAACTATTCAGAGAAACGTAAAGGGTTTGCTTTTGTGAATTACTATTTACCATACTGAATAACTACTTCAGAAGGTAATTCCTGTTTGTGCAATCAGGGCAGCTTCTAAACAAAACTCAGAAAAGCTGATGGGTGATTAAGTAACCATTTAATAAATAGACATATTGAGATATGTAATGTTTTCATTATTATTATTATTATTATTATTATTATTATTATTATTTATTTCTTAGCAGACACCCTTATCCAGGGCGACTTACAGTTGTAAACAAAAATACATTTCAAGAATCACAGTAGAAGTATGTGGCAGGGTGACTGGGCGGTGATGTCAGGCAGAGGCAGGAAGGTAAACAAACCAGTACTGCAGATTAAAGTAAATGACGCGGCGCGCCGTTTTTATTAACAAAAATAAATAAAATATTCAAACAAAAACACTGTGCTCACAGAGCAAACAAAACAGTCAAACAAAACAAGTCTCGAACACAAAATATATAAAACACAGGTCAGGCTGGGCAGATTGCCGTCACTGTCCCTATGTTTAATTGTAGTTTCGATTTTCTGTCTCGCTGCTCGCTCTCTCCTGTCTAACACCCACCCCGAGTGCCGAGAGCTGCAGGCTTTTATAACAGGTGACCATCTCCAGATTAGCAACAAATTAAATCACCTAATTAATTCGGGAGATGGCCACCTTCTGCACGAGTTTTTAAATGGGGCTTCCCATCCACGCTACTAAACAAAAATAAAACATTTGGTTACGCCGTCACTAACAAAACAATAACAAAATACGCGGCGCTTTCGCCGTCATAAATAATAAATACATAAACAATACAAAATAACACAGGGGCAGAGGGGGAGACCCCGTTCTAAAATAAAATAAACAAATCAATGTACAGGGCTGCTCGCCCTGTTACATATCCCCTTGTGCAACGCACACTTGGCTAACGTCCACCTCCCCCTCAGTCTCAAAGTCCCGGAAGAGGGGGAAGCAAGTTGTTTCTGGGGTGGCCATGGTGGAATGTCCGGCACCCCCCAATTCTTCATGGCTGGCAGCTCCCTCTTCCGGGGCTCCCGCCACACACTATCCTGCCGCGAAAGTGCAGCTGGGGGAGCTGGTCTCCTGACCTCCCCTTTCTTCATGGCCGCAGCTCCCTTCATGGGGCTCCGGCCACAGTGTAGCGACCCCAGGCGAAGCAGAGCCCCTGGCGACCCCAGGCGAAGCAAGACGCTCGACGACCCCAGGCGACGGCAGCTGCAGCGGACCCTCGGGTGGCGACGGCAGCAGCAGCGGACCCTCTGGAGGCGACGGCAGCAGCAGCAGACCCTCGAGAGGCAAACTCGGGAGGGGAGCCCCTGGCCATGGAGGCGGCAGTGGGAGCTCCACTTCTCCCTCGTACCCTGTACGGAGCAAAAGACAGCCCCAGGCAATGCGGAGCAGCAGGCAGCCCCAGGCGATGCGGAGCAACAGGCAGTCCCAGGCGCTCCAGGCGTGGCATCCCTGAGCGGACCGGGCATGGCATCCCTGGGCGGTGTGAGGCAGGCACCCCCGGGCGGTGGCAAACTGGCATCCCCGGGCGATGCACGACAGGGCGGCAGCGGTCCCTCAGGAGGCGACGGCGGCAGCAGCGGACCCTCGGGAGGCGACGGCAGGAGGGGAGCCAGGACCAGCGGTGGTGCTAGGGTTGGCCCTCTTCTCAGCCGCTGCGACCCGGCGGTTTTCCCCCTTGCTCTGCTCAGCAGCCTATGCAAGGGCGGCTGCGGACCGCCAGCCTCCCGCTCCGGTCCATCCCGTCGTGAAGGGAGAGGCAGCACCCGCTCCTCTCCCTCAGGTGGTGGCGGAGGCAGAGGCAGCTCCTGCTCCTCTCCCTCAGGTGGTGGTGGTGGAGGCAGAGGCAGCTCCTGCTTCCTCTCCCTCAGGTGGTGATGGTGGAGGCAGAGGCAGCCCTCCTGGCTCCCCTTCTGGCTGCAAAGGCGGCAGGGGCTCCTTCCCTTCTGGCTGCGGCGGCAGGGCTCCTCCCTTCTGGCTGCAAAGGCGGCAGGGGCTCCTCCCCTTCTGGCTGCAAAGGCGGCAGGGGCTCCTCCCCTTCTGGCTGCAAAGGCGCAGGGGCTCCTCCCTTCTGGCTGCAAAGGCGGCAGGGGCTCCTCCCCTTCTGGCTGCAAAGGCGGCAGGGGCTCCTCCCCTTCTGGCTGCAAAGGCGGCAGGGGCTCCTCCCCTTCTGGCTGCAGCGGGAAAACCAGCAGGCATGCTCCCTCTGCTGGTGGCGGCGATGGAGGCGGCACCAGCAGGTACTCTACCTCTGCTGGCGGAGGTGGGAGCGGCAAGTTGTCCTCCCATGGAGGTGGTGGCGGAACCAGCAGGAACTCACCCTCTGCTGGCGGAGGTGGGACCAGCAGGTACTCTCCCTCTGCTGGCGGAGGTGGGAGCGACACAGTCTTCCCATGGTGGTGGAAGTGGAACCAGCAGGAACTCTCCCTCTGCTGGTGGAGACGTGGGCTGTAGACGTTCAGCCTCCCCCCTCTTGGGCTGTGGACGTACCGGCTCCCCCTCTTGGGCTGTGGACGTTCGGCCTTCCCCCTCTTGGGCTGTGGACGCACCGGCTCCTCCCTCTTGGGCTGTGGATGCTCAGTCTCCTCCCTCTTGGGCTGTGGATGCACCGACTCCTTCCCCTTGTCTCCTTTGGCCTGTGGAGGTGATGGGTTCTGCTGCTCCAGCAGCCAAAACCACCCAGACGCACAGGACACCCTCCCCATTGAGTAGGCCTTCCAGAAGCAGGGGTCTTCATAAGGGCAGTCCTCCTGGCCATGCCCAAACTCCCTGCAGATGACACACAGGGCCCCCTTCAGCTCTCCACTGCTCCTGTTCCTTGTCCCAGTATGGGGGTCCCAGCTGGGTGGGGTCCCGTGACCACCATCTCCTCTCACCTCTCTTCTGCTGCTTCTGGCAGCTCTTCCTCATTCCTCCCATCCTTCCTCTTCTTCCTCCCATCTTCCTTCCTCACTCTCCTGTCACCACAAGTAATACTAAAAAAAACAAAAAAACTGCAGTACCCTACTTCTGCCTGATCCAGGAGGCTGTGGTTTATCCCACCCTGACACCACGTGTGGCAGGAATGACTGGGTGGTGACGTCAGGCAGAGGCAGTACTGGTTTGTTTACCTTCCTGCCTCTGCCTGACGTCACCGCCCAGTCATTCCTGCCACAAAGTAATAATACAATTAAGAGCAAGATAAAGCGCATTTAAGGAAGTGTGTCCAAAGGGAAAAAAAGAGGAGTTCTACAGGTGCTGTCTGAAAAGGTGAGTCTTGAGGAGGCGACGGAAGGTGGTCAGGGACTGGGCAGTCCTGACATCAGGTCATTCCACCACTGCGGGGCGAGGGTGGAGAAGGAGCGGGCTCTGGAGGCAGGGGAGTGTAGAGGAGGTAGAGCCAGTCTTCTAGTGCAGGAGGAGCGGAGAGGTCGAGTGGGGATGTAGGGAGAGATGAGGGTCTGGAAGTAGCTGGGTGCAGTCTGGTCAAGGCATCTGTAGGCTAGTACAAGAGTCTTGAACTGGATGCGAGCGGTGATCGGGAGCCAGTGGAGTGAGCTAGGGGCTAGGGGCTTTGAAGAAGCCATTCAGTGTGTGCCTGTTAATGCAAAGCCACTGATCTCTTCAGCTGTAGGGCCCTTTACTTATTTAACTGACATGATAACTATGTTAGATTTCTTAATGCAGTAGCTTGTGAAAAAATGTTAATGTACAGTCAATTCTTGTTAAAACGAAAATCGGATCAGGCGAATTTCCTGGTAGTACAGATATATTTTTTTTTACAAGGTCCCGGCTAAATTTAGCAGTCGCTTATTGTAAATAACTTCTTATAATACAAATTTATTTAACACAACTTTCCTGTCAGTGTAAATTATTTTGGAGCGCTCCCAGGGAAGAAAAATGTGAATAAAACGAAATGCTCGAGCAGCAGAGTGTAAAGGATATTGGGAAATGTATTAACTTACATCCAGATTAGTGCCTCTGTAGTGTATTTTAGAGCTGTTTGGGGACTACATATCCTATGATGCATTTCAAGTTGCCATAGCGCTCATGCAAAAACCTGCCCTGTCTTTGCTACAGATTTCAACATTCCCACAAATACTTTATTAACCATTCTAAAAAAAGACAGGATACAATAATACAGTCTTTTTCAACTGAATTTATTTTGAGCAGCACCACAAAGAATTGGACAAAATGACTGAGGGGGTGGAAAGAGATAAAAGCAAAGCATTTAGGTAAGAAGATGTAATTACTTGTCTACTAGCAGTGAGATAAGCACAGAATGATTGGCGACTCGGTGGATAGAGTGGCAGAGTCCTGCAGGGATGGTTACCAGATTTCTAAAAGCTACGGGTGAAATGTCATCTGTCTCCTCAGCTGAGAAGCCATCAGATGCCATTTGCAATTCTAAGCAGTAACCTTGGACAAGAGAGATTTTACCCAGACTGTTGCAGGGCTAAAATGTTTGATATGAGGATTATCTAGAAAAAGAAAAAACAACAGGGCGAAGACTATGGAAGGAGAGTGGAGCAACTTGGCCGAGAGACACAAAACAGCGGTACAAAGTGCTGCCTTCCACCCACCTCAAGTTCCTGGCTAAGCAACATGTGGCTAAAACTAAAAAACTATATTCTGTAACAAAAGCTTTACTTCTCCATCCCCTGTTAATGTCTCACAAACAGGGTTTCCAACTTTTGTTACAAAACCTGCCCACCCAATCAGGAGTGTAACTTGTGACATCACAATCACCTGTGACTACACTATTTGCAATTGTAACTTTTTTGTGGATGTGCTTAATTACCAAAGATCCAAGGAATCCGTTTGCTGTGGAATACCGCGGAAAAACACAGATTTTCTATGGTGTCGGAGAAATTTTAGTTTTACACTTGCAAAAAACATGCAAGGCTTTTTTTTTGTTTGTTTGATAACCAAATCAATACACTTACCATATATAATCATCAACACAGTCAATTTTGCTTTGAAAATTTAGTACACATACTTGTTCAATAAAACTGCTTCTAGTGAATGAGGCATACATTAAAGATCTATATTCACCATAGGAATACATGTTGAACCAGGTGGGGTCAAATTAGCTGTAACACAGGAAGTGGATGAGATAAGTAAACCAAGTACTCTCATCAGGGGCCCAGGAACTGAGGGGGCCAAGGAGGGCATGCCCCCTCACTTTTTGACAAAAGAAACATGTGCACAACAGGGAAGAAAGTGCTTTGTACAGCACACAATGTTTAGTTACAGTTATACTCTGTGTCCCACATAAAAACAAGGAGCGGTCATATCATATAAGAATCTACCTTACTATCCCAATGTCTAATGCTACTGCTGAGCACAGCTTTAAACATACCTATGATCATCCATGACTAATTCTGCATTTTTTTCATGGGATCACAGATTTCATGATTTCTGTGAAATGTACCCCTTGCTGTGTAGTACAGTATTACCATAACATTTCCATTCCTGAATTCCCATTTTCAGATGGGGGGATAGCCATTCAAAAGATTACATTGCTGATTTAAAAGCAACTCACATTCACTGTTTCAATTAATGGACCCGTGCTAATATTTTAGAATATAAACCATGTTGATAAACATCAAAGAAATAAATGTGTTCACAATTCCCAAATATCTTAAGCAAAATAGCCGTTTCTGGCATTACAGTATAGAATCAACAAAGAATTGCCAAAAGCGACATTACACTACAATCAATGACAACAATAACAACAACTACAGTGTGCTACCATGCCCTCCCTAATTACTCTTCTTTTCTGCACAAAGCAGTTTCCTGTAGTCTTTTCTGTGCTGCATACCCCAAGGATTATTCTAATCCAGACAGCTCATCTGTACGTCAGGTTCTGAGAAGCCTGATTCATCCCTGATTCAGCTCATCTGTGCGTCAGGCTCTGAGAAGCCTGATTCATCTCTGATTCAGCTCATCTGTACGTCAGGCTCTGAGAAGCATGATTCAGCTCATCTGTACGTCAGGCTCTGAGAAGCCTGATTCATCTCTGATTCAGCTCATCTGTACGTCAGGCTCTGAGAAGCCTGATTCATCTCTGATTCAGCTCATCTGTACGTCAGGCTCTGAGAAGCCTGATTCATCTCTGATTCAGCTCATCTGTACGTCAGGCTCTGAGAAGCCTGATTCATCTCTGATTCAGCTCAGACGCCGGAGTGCAGGACAGCAATAAAAACCCAGCCGTCTGCCTGCTGCGCTTCTGAACAGGGATGATAAAATCACCTGGCAAGGCCAGCAGAGCAATCCAGACAGCTCATCTGTATGTCAGGCTCTGAGAAGCCTGATTCATCCCTGATTCAGCTCATCTGTACGTCAGGCTCTGAAGTTGTAGCGCCCCCCCTCCAGAACACCGTTCAATAGTTAACCAAGGATAACCCCCTCGGTTATCCCTATAATTAAATTGACTATCTTAAATAACCAATTAAGTAGAATTAATGACTACGCCAATTTGAAGCTAATATAACTCCAAATAAATAACAGGTTCTTTAAAAATCAAGACAGCGCAGTGTGTAAAGTGAGGACAACAAGGTATAAAAACAACAAGAATTTTATTTAAACAAAATATCACAGTTTTTACCTATAGCAGCAGATTTGATAGCAGCAACCTTTAAACTATAGCAGCAGATTTTTAACCAAGAGCGATCCCATCAGACCCTAAGCACTAGGATACTTTAAACTAAATAATGTCACACCAACACTTCTAAATAAAAAGATAATAATTCACAGCACAATAACACTTTTAAATAACAGCCTTCAAAGCAAATAGTGATTTCCACAAACACAATCCCAAACGATAAAACAAACCTTAATAACACACTAAAAAAAAACTAATAATCAGTGATTTTCATAGAAAAACAGAAAACTTCATGCAACCTAAAAAATACCAAATGCTTAAACCCTCCAATAGCCGCTATTTTAGTTAATACACAGATGGATAAAGCGCAGGTGTGCCATCAAAAGTTAACAGGCCTTTTATAACTATACGTTGTAAACACATACACAATTACAGTTAGGACAATCAGGACAAAGACGCTACTCTAAAAGTCTAAAACAACCAATAACACAGAAAAGAAGTTTGTATGCAGCGCCCAAATGTTACATCAAAATTCACAGGATCGTAATTACCAACTCAGAATACAAACAATGCACATTCTCTTTTGTAATCAACCCCATACAATTGCGACCGATGTCTAAGAGCACGGGGGATACTTCACTGAAACCACTCTAATATAGAGCGGACCAAACTATTCAATATGAATAGTAGTAATTTACCATTAACTTCTAGCGCTTCAGCCAATTCACAGCGCCTCAGTATTACACTTGAAAAGTTACAATCCTTACCAAACAGTAGTTCCCCGACCCATGCTCTCAGCTCACAAATCTCTCAAACCCGGTCGCTTCCTCGCTGATTAACCCCACCTGTTTTTATATAGCTGGCCCCATTATGAATTAACACTGCAATTACTATGGAGACCAGTAGTCTCCCTGGGGTTTAAAGGAACAGTGCAACAGTAAAAATGATAAAAATCACACAATAAAACTCAATCTTATTACATTCACAAAAATAAACAATACATCCATTGCACATCCGTTACAACTCTCCCCTGAAATTTAAAATGTGTCCACACATTTGCTCAACCAGAACAAAGCGATATCTCCATCCTTACTGGTATCCTTGCAACAACGAGGGTGTAGAAGAAAAAGTCTCCATTCCAATATCTCAAGAAAGTGATTGAATACTTAAGCACTTACAACAGTCCATACTTTTAGATTTGTAGTCCTGCATAACACAAATTAAAAGACATCAGCCCTATATCGAAGGGGCATAACTCCTCTGGTAGACCTCAAGGGCCTAGCATGGTTTAATCCAAATTCTGGTTGTATAGCGGGATCATCACTGACGGCTGGTCCGATTGAAACAACTGGAGTAGAAGGGGTAGCAACAGCCTCAATGTCATCAGGAGCCCCGAAATCAGCAGGCAACGTTCCCTCAGAAGCAGTCTCCGAAGCATCAATAGCCTCAAGAACAGCCAACCCCGTAGGCGCAATAGGGGCAGGAACCTCTCCTCTAGGAATCTCACGCTCATGGGTAGCCGGTCTTCCCCCTAAAGGCTGCAATACCCCAGGAAAACACAAACCCACCCCGGGATACCCCCACAGAGATGGCTCTCCCTGGACAGAGGACGGTTCCCCTTCCACTACAGATTTGACTGGAGGAAAAAGACAGGGAGTTAATAAATTACGATGGAGCACCCTCTCATCACCTACCCCATCTTCCCTTTTAACAGCATAAACAGGCAAATCTGAATTTGACTGTTTTACAATATAGTACGGTTCTACCTCCCATCTATCCGCTAATTTACCTTTCCCCCGGTAGCGTTTATTTCTGACCAACACTCTCTGCCCTGATATTAATGGGCCGCCCCGAGCTTTCTTATCAAAGTGGTGCTTCTGGGCCGTTGCAGCTTGTTCTGACAGTTCCCCAGCCTTCCCATAAGCATAACACATCCTTTTATGATGCTGCTGTACCCACCCATCCACAGTCTGTCACTCTCCAGATCATTCAAGTGTCAAATCAATAGGTAAACGAGCATATCTTCCATACATCAAGTAAAAAGGAGCAAAACCTGTGGAAGCATTAACAGTGTTATTGTAAGCGTGTACCATTTCCAAAACAAAGTCAGACCACCTGTACCTTTTCTCCCTCCCCATTGTGGCCAACATGCTCAACAAGGTACGATTAAAACGCTCACATTGTCCATTCCCAGCAGGATGGTAAGGTGTTGTATGCGATTTCTTTACGCCATACAGAGCACAGAGCTCCCTCATAACCTGCGATTCAAAGTTTGGACCTTGATCAGAATGAAATTGCAAGGGGCAGCCATAATGTAATATAAAGTTCTGCCACAAGGCCCTAGCCGTTGTAACTGCAGTCTGATTTCTAGTAGGTACTGCAATGGCATATCTAGTAAAATGATCAGTGATCACCAAGATATGTTCATGGCCACTAGCTGCTCTTTCTAAAGTACGGAAGTCCATAGAAACTAATTGTAGAGGTGCAGATGTAGTGATAGGCACTAATGGGGCATACTCTTGGGGAGTCTTCCGGGTGCAACACTGCTGACACTGCGCACACCACTGCTGAATATCAGCCTGCATATTAGTCCAGTAAAAGCGTGTCCTCACTAACCCCCATGTCTTCTCAGCCCCAAAATGATCAGCATGATCATGTAGTTGTTCCAATACAAAAGTCTTACAGTTAGCGGGTACCACCACTTGCTGTACTACGTCAAAGATTCGTGGATCCTTATACTCTCGACATAATAATCCACTCCTTATGTGCAACTTGCTCCATTGCTTTAATAACTGACGGCACTCCGAGGACTGATCATTTCTCTCTTGCCAGTTAGGGAACCTTCCTTTTACTTTCAATTGTAACACTGCACTCACCCCTAGGTCCTCTTGCTGCGCCTGCTTCCATCCACCGTCTGGGAAGACTTCGAGTACTGCTTCCCCCTGGTCCATCTGCGTGGAAGCAACCCCCGACTCCACTGCTGGAAGTACTTGTAAACAGGCTTGAACCACCTGTTGGGGAATACAGACCTGCGCTGGTGCAACTGCAAGATCTTCTTCAGTATCGCTGTAATCTTGCACCTGAGGCCACCTAGACAGCGCATCCGCATTGCCGTTTGTCTTCCCAGCTCGGTATTTAATCTCAAAAATGATTTCCATTACATGGGAGTAGCCTAAGGAGGCTGAGTGGTCCAGTGCTTAAAGGCTTGTAACCAGGAGGTTCCCGGTTCAAATCCCACCTCAGCCACTGACTCATTGTGTGACCCTGAGCAAGTCACTTAACCTCCTTGTGCTCCGTCTTTCGGGTGAGACGTAATTGTAAGTGACTCTGCAGCTGATGCATAGTTCACACACCCTAGTCTCTGTAAGTCGCCTTGGATAAAGGCGTCTGCTAAATAAACAAATAATAATAATAATAATAATAATAATAATAATGTTAAAACTTCATGCTGATTTGAACTTGGCTCTCGCCAAGATAAGCACCAACTAAGACGTAGCTTCACAGTAAACTAATGTAATCCATATGTGTCTCCATCCATTTGCGCTTCCTTCCATATGATGATGTAGATATCCTTCTGTCTAGTGTTGATGGCTGAAGTGTAATGCTGGCTCCAGGGATCAGCTTATTGCCTCCCTAGCGCATCAGCACACACAACGGCTGCGATGCTGGCTCCGGGGATCAACCATAGTGCGGTCTCCCCAACGCATCAGCATGACAACCGTCTGGATTGAGCTAAGTAGGGTACATCTCTGGGGTCTTCAAGTGGGCACCTTCCATCCTTGGTGTTTCGTCGACTAGCCCACGACACCTCAAGAGGGCTCGACGGTGATTCTGGCGTCCCAGCATCACCCCCCTCCATCCCCCACTCAACTCAGCCCAGCTTACTTACCTGTACATCAGCGTTTCTTTCTTTCTATTGTGCTTGAGATCCCCAGCCAGAATCTTTCCGTCTCAACCACAGCCAGTTGCTGCTTCTCTCTGCTGCTTCAGATAATAGATAGTTGGACAGCTGAGCAACCCACCGCTGCTCCAATGCTCCCAACCTGGCTGTATTCAAATGTGCAAGAGGGTATCAGTATATACTACAAAGGGTGAGACAGCCAAATACTCTTTAAACTTTTCTGTAATGGCCCATTTTAGAGCCAAAAACTCAAGGTTAAATGAGCTGTAGTTAGCATCATTACGTTCCGCAGGGCGTAAACTTCGACCGGCATATGCTATTACCCTCTCTTTACCTTCTTGTACCTGAGATAAAACAGCTCCCACTCCAACCTTGCTGGCATCTGTATAAAGAACAAATGTTTGCCCATAATCAGCATAAGCCAATATAGGGGCTACCAATAACTGACCTTTAAGTGTCTGAAAGGCCTGCTCTTGTTCCACCTTCCACTTCCAGCTGGCAGCAGATTTCTTGGAGCCGGACCGCTTGTATTTTGACGTCCCGCAAAGTAAGACATGCAAGGGAGAGGCAATCTTGGCAAAATCAAAAATGAAACGGCGGTAGTACCCAACTATTCCAAGAAAAGATCTCAGTTCTTTTACATTGGAGGGTGCTTTCCATTCTTTGACAGCCCGTATCTTCTCAGGGTCTGGTTCAATCCCTTGTTCAGAAACCACGTGCCCCAAGTAGCTCACCTTTTCCTGCAACAGGTGACACTTGGCTGGCTTTAGCTTTAAGCCATGTTTCTTCAAACGTCCAAACACCAGGTCTAAGCTGTTTAAATGGCTGTCAAAGTCAGGAGAAAAGACAATTATATCATCCAAGTACAGTAGGAGAGTGTCGAAGTTCTGATCCCCTAGGCATCTCTCAATTAATCTTTGAAAAGTCCAGGCGCATTACACAGCCCAAAGGGCATGCGCTTGAATTCATACAGTCCAATGGGCGTAATAAAGGCAGTCTTAGCTTGATCATCCGGGTGCATTTTAACTTGCCAATAACCTGAAGCCAAATCCAAAGTAGAAAATATCTTAGATTTTTTCAAAGAGGCCAAAGACTCCTCAATCCTTGGTAATGGATAGGCATCTTTACAGGTGTGAGCATTTAGCTTTCTATAATCTACACAAAACCTAATAGTGTTGTCTTTCTTCTTAACTAAAACTATTGGAGACGCCCATGGACTACAACTTTCCGCGATTACTTCAGTATCTAACATCCGAATTAACAGTTCCTTTACCTCCCTATACAGCTTAGGAGGAATCTGACGATATCGGTCCCAAATTGGTGCAGTATTACCTGTAGGGATCCGATGAGTGACTGTTTCCGTAGCACCAGTCATCTTCGTGTTCAGAGAACACCTCTCTGTGTTCGTACAGTAGTTTAACGAGTTTCCCTTGCTGCTCTAAAGTCAACTATGTCCCCTGCAAATCAATAGGCACTGGCAGTTCGAACGAAGACCCTTGGCCCTGCATAGCAGCGCACTGATCTACCACCTCCTGCTGGGAATGGACGTTAACACGCACCACCTGGTCGGTTACAAAGTCAAGCTGGATCTCAGGACCTTGGCTGGTATCGATAGATTCCACTTCAAACAGTTCTCCTAATTGAACATGGGAAGACAAACACACTGCTATGTCACTGAGATTTAAAATCCTAACTGGCACCCGACCCTGCTCAATTTTCACTAAGCAACGTGCCACCATTACATTTCCAGGGAGAACTTCGGTTCCATTGGGTTCTAAAAGAGCCACCCCATTTCTCCCCAGCCTACAATCTATTTTGCACACCACAACCTTTTCAGACTGGGCAGGTATCTCAACTATACCTGCCCTGGAATTGGCTTAACCACCCCCAATTTGCCATCCTTTGTACTCGATTGTAAGCTATGCTCATAAACTCTTAGAGTTTGCTGCCACACTTTCTCCTGAGGAGATGCATCTGTCATTTTCTCCAAATAGCCCACCCCAAACTGGCTGAAGAAGCTATCCCGACACTCCTGAATAACATTCATCCCAAGTAGACCTGGCATGAGACCACCACAACTATCCTTCACTATGATAACTCCTTTATTAGGAATCACCTGTCCACATACTTCAATGTCCAATTCTACATACCCACAACACGGTATCGTTAACCCATTACCAGCTACAATGGTTAACCACCTTGATGGATCCCGAAGCCGTTTCTCTTTACCACCAAAATGACTATGAAAATAGCTCTCCTTTAAGGTGGTCACTTGAGACCCAGTGTCTATAAGACAAGGCGTATCTACAACCCCCATCGATACAATAAGTACAGGACAATCCCCAATTACATTATCCGTCTCCACATCTGAAGGACCGGTAATCTCTATACCCAACGTCTGGTCCGCAACCTTGGGTGAAATTAGTTTAAAGTCGGTCTTACTTGATTTCTTTCTGGACACCTCCTCAAAATATGACCACTACGCTGACAACCTCGACAGATTGGCTGACCCCCTTCATCATACCGATCTAACTGATGACCCTGATTCCTAGATGGATACCGGGAACCTTGGCCACACCCTCTTTGATAAGACACATCTTGTCTTCCAGACACATCCCCTCTGACCTCCTCAACCAACTGAGTAGTTAACTGTTTTAAATCAGCTCTAATTGATGTTAAAATCTACTCTGTAAGTTCCTGTTTTAATTCTGACAGACCCCCATCGCCACCAGTTACAGGGGATGCCCCTCCTACAGCACCGCTTCTCTCAGATGTAAATGAACTGGTTACAGTACCAGCCTGCATAAACACCTCTTTCCCCTCATTTACCCAATCCAATACCTGTTTCTTTATTGCAACAAATGAAATATCATTATCAAGCCTAATTTGAGACCGAAGTTCTCTTTTTAAGCCAACCTCCATTAAACCGGCCACAAAATGATCTCTCAGAACTTTATCCGGCTCAACTAAGCTCTTTGGATCATGTTTCTCTAAGCGGTTCATCATCTCCTGTAAGTTGAGTGCAAACTCCCAAACACTCTCCCCACTAAGCTGTTGTCGGGAAAAAACTGTGCCCTAACAGCAGACAAAAGCAATGTGTCACCATATAGTTCCTTTAACTTATCAAAAACTTGCTGTACTGTAGATCGCTCAACTGCTGCAGAAGCTAAAATTTCTCGTTTTGCCTCACCTTCTAAACTACCCAACAGCATTTCCACTTTCTGTATCTCAGTAAAAGGTTGCCTTCCAATGTAAGATTTCATATTACTCTTCCACTCGGCAAAAGAAATCCCATCCTTTTTACCAGAAAATTTTGGAATCCATGGAGCACCAAACATATATGGAAAAACCACTGTACACGCAGGAGATGCAACTTGATCACTACCCGACTGCATATTCACTAATTCACCTCACTCCACACACTTGTTCTAAAATACTTGATCCTGCCGACTACGCCAAGTTGTAGCGCCCCCCCCCCCTCCAGAACACCGTTCAATAGTTAACCAAGGATAACCCCCTCGGTTATCCCTATAATTAAAATTGACTATCTTAAAACATTGCCAAAATTAGATCATTTCTGTCTTTATCTGATGCTGAAAAAGTAATCCATGCTTTTATTTCATGTAGACTGGACTACTGTAATGCTCTTTTTTCTGGACTTACTAGCCAAGCTTTATTAAGGCTGCAGCTTGTGCAAAATGCAGCTGCAAGGGTCCTTACTAAAACCAAAAGGAGAGCACATATAATTCCAGTACTTGCTTCTCTGCACTGGCTTCCAGTGAAATATCGAATTGATTTTAAAATTCTATTGCTTACATTTAAAGCACTAAATGGAATGGCACCAGATTACCTCTCAGAGTTGTTGTCTCTTTATCAGCCTCGGCGTGTATTGAGGTCGACTAATAGTGGCCTCCTCTGTATTCCGAGGGTGAGGCTCAGGAGGAAAGGAGAGGTTGCTTTTTGTGTTCGTGCTCCGCAGCTGTGGAACTCTCTCCCCGACCATGTCAGAGGTTCACCTACAGTAGCTACTTTTAAATCTAGGCTTAAGACCTATTTTTATAATTTAGCTTTTTGATTTTATATATTGTTGTTTTTAGTTGTTTTAAATTGTGTCTTTTTTCTCTTTTTGCGATATATGATATATATATATTTTTTTAACCTGTTTAACTTATTCATTAATTTATGTCGTTTTATTAACTTTGATTTTAATTTTTGTGTTCTGTTACCTTCTTTTTTGTTTTTTGTGCGGTGCCTTGAACCTTGTGGTATGAAAGGCGCTCTATAAATAAAGATTATTATTATTAAATAACCAATTAAGTAGAATTAATGACTACGCCAATTTGAAGCTAATATAACTCCAAATAAATAACAGGTTCTTTAAAAATCAAGACAGCACAGTGTGTAAAGTGAGGACAAAAAGGTATAAAAACAACAAGAATTTTATTTAAACAAAATATCACAGTTTTTACCTATAGCAGCAGATTTGATAGCAGCAACCTTTAAACTATAGCAGCAGATTTTTAACCAAGAGCGATCCCATCAGACCCTAAGCACTAGGATACTTTAAACTAAATAATGTCACACCAACACTTCTAAATAAAAAGATAATAATTCACAGCACAATAACACTTTTAAATAACAGCCTTCAAAGCAAATAGTGATTTCCACAAACACAATCCCAAACGATAAAACAAACCTAAATAACACACTAAAAAAACTAATAAATCAGTGATTTTCATAGAAAAACAGAAAACTTCATGCAACCTAAAAAATACCAAATGCTTAAACCCTCCAATAGCCGCTATTTTAGTTAATACACAGGTGGATAAAGCGCAGGTGTGCCATCAAAAGTTAACAGGCCTTTTATAACTATACATTGTAAACACATACACAATTACAGTTAGGACAATCAGGACAAAGACGCTACTCTAAAAGTCTAAAACAACCAATAACACAGAAAAGGAGTTCGTATGCAGCGCCCAAATGTTACATCAAAATTCACAGGATCGTAATTACCAACTCAGAATACAAACAATGCACATTCTCTTTTGTAATCAACCCCATACAATTGCGACCGACGTCTAAGAGCACAGGGGATACTTCACTGAAACCACTCTAATATAGAGCGGACCAAACTATTCAATATGAATAGTAGTAATTTACCACTAACTTCTAGCGCTTCAGCCAATTCACAGCGCCTCAGTATTACACTTGAAAAGTTACAATCCTTACCAAACAGTAGTTCCCCGACCCGTGCTCTCAGCTCACAAATCTCTCAAACCCGGTCGCTTCCTCGCTGATTAACCCCACCTGTTTTTATACAGCTGGCCCCATTACGAATTAACACTGCAATTACTATGGAGACCAGTAGTCTCCCTGGGGTTTAAAAGGACAGTGCAACAGTAAAAATGATAAAAATCACACAATAAAACTCAATCTTATTACATTCACAAAAATAAACAATACATCCATTGCACATCCGTTACAAGAAGCCTGATTCATCTCTGATTCAGCTCATCTGTACGTTAGGCTCTGAGAAGCCTGATTCATCTCTGATTCAGCTCATCTGTACATCAGGCTCTCAGAAGCCTGATTCATCTCTGATTCAGCTCATCTGTGCGTCAGGCTCTGAGAAGCCTGATTCATCTCTGATTCAGCTCATCTGTACGTCAGGCTCTGAGAAGCCTGGTTCATGTCTGATTCAGCTCATCTGTACGTCAGGCTCTCAGAAGCCTGATTCATCTCTGATTCAGCTCATCTGTGCGTCAGGCTCTGAGAAGCCTGATTCATCTCTGATTCAGCTCATCTGTACGTCAGGCTCTGAGAAGCCTGATTCATCTCTGATTCAGCTCATCTGTACATCAGGCTCTGAGAAGCATGATTCAGCTCATCTGTACGTCAGGCTCTGAGAAACCTGATTCATCTCTGATTCAGCTCAGACGCCGGAGTGCAGGACAGCAATAAAAACCCAGCCGTCTGCCTGCTGCGCTTCTGAGCAGGGATGATAAAATCACCTGGCAAGGCCAGCAGAGCAACACGCAAATAATATTTCCTTAATCTGCATCTCTCCCACCTAGGATCAAACCCATAGAGAAAATATTTTTCAAGAAATGTATAAGATCAAAAAGAAAAAATAAAGAAAAGCTGTATTATAAAGTATTATAAAGTAAAAGCTCTCAATTTTCAGACTCCAACAGTGCTTGGACAAGCTGTTTTTTGTATAAATAGCTGCTGTGAAATGACTGCCGATAAGAGGGAACTGCTCTGTGACTTTGTCAAGAATGCATCCAAATTGACACCCCTCTGGAAATCTTACCAGGGGGGATAAAGGCCAAGAGGATTACAGCAGTAAGGGAGAAGTGCCTTGCTTCTTCTATCTATGTGTTTTGATTTTAAAGGATAGCAGTTCTCTAGCCTGTTTTCCACCCCTCTGTGTTTATCTAAGCGGGACCGTAGTGTATGCTGAGACATCTTTAAAGGTCAAGTATGAAAGTGAGTGGCTTCTGTCAAAGGAGATCTCTACCTCATTTTAATGAGCATCTAGGGAGCGTAACAAACAACAACCTTTCACAGTTTCAACGTTCAATTAAAATGAATGAATTTAGTATACAGTATCTTACCTTGAATCTTAAATTGTCGGTAGTGAATAAAACCTCATGTGAAGGTTTGATTTTTCAAGTAATATATATTTTTAACGCTATATGACACATAACCAGAGAGTGAGTCTTGAGACCCGGTCTCGGTCTCGCCCTTATGGAAAAAACATATATTTTTTATATATCGCTGTGACAGAGGTCAAATGGTTCTTGGTGTTAGATCTCCCTCTTGACCTGTGAGGGCATTGTATAAAAGGAACAGAGTACCCTTAACTAAATGGCATGACAATTTATTTGTTAGGGTAGGTGGAAGTCGGTCATTTAGGAGAGGGACGGAGCTACGGTATCCAAACTCAATAACCCCGACGGTAAACATCGTGGCATCCGAGGATTGGAGGAGCTGATGCGCTCGTTAACTTAGGGGTCATGAGCGAGGATATAAATAGGGGGGTAGCGTACGTGATCTGTTCCTTTGTGAATGGTTAGAAAGAACTAAAAGGAAACCCTGCAATCTGTGAGAACCGTGAGTGTTATATTTGTTAGTCTGAATTGTAACATTGTTCTGTTTGTGTCGTTTTAAGACTACTAACGCTATCCGGAGCTGCAGCCACAGGCCAGCAACAAATCCGGACACCAGCACTTCCTTGTTTCACAACGTACTGTCTTTTCACCAAAAGCACTTAAATCACGCACCGTAGAACTGTGTCTGTATCATGTAGGAAGGGGGCGGAGCTACGGTACCCAAACTCAATGACTTGGACGGGAAACGGCGTGGCATCTGAGGATTGGAGGAGCGGATGCGCTCGTTAACCTAGGGGTCATGAGTGAGGGTATAAATAGGGGTCGTATTGTAAGTGATCTGTTCCTTGGTAAATGGTTAGATACAACCTACAAGGAGCCTGTGTGTATTGTGCTGAAAAACCGTGAGTTTTGTCCTGTCTGTGTAAGTGTCTGTTATAACTGTCTGTTTGTTATTTTAGACTACTAAATACGATCCAGAGCTGTCGCTATTCAGCCGGCATCAAACCCAGACACCAACACTTCCCATTGTTCAGGGAGAACTGTATTTGCAATATGAGCACAAATATCACTCACTGTTATTATTATTATTTATTTCTTAGCAGACGCCCTTACCACGGCGACTTACAATTGTTACAAGATATCACATTATTTTTACATACAATTACCCATTTATACAGTGAAATGAACAAGGAAGTAAAGGAGCAACAGACAAGACCAACAAACTGCGAACATTCTTAACCCCAGTGTAGTACTAGACGTCATGCTTCAAAATCAAAATACACATTTGCTATAAAATGTATTTATTATTATTTATTTCTTAGCAGACGCCCTTATCCAGGGCGACTTACAATTGTTACAAGATATCATATTATTTTTACATACAATTACCCATTTATACAGTTGGGTTTTTACTGGAGCAATCTAGGTAAAGTACCTTGCTCAAGGGTACAGCAGCAGTGTCCCTCACCTGGGATTGAACCCACGACCCTCCGGCCCCTTCTTTATATATTTAAAATATATGGGATATATATTTTCATTAGTCTGTAATCCACATAAAATAAATATATGGATTACAGTTAAAATATATTTTAAATATATCCCATATATTTGAAATATATAAAAAATGGGCCAATTTCTATATATGAAAAATATAAGGATCATACTTTTCTACCATATATAAAAAAAATATATGTTTGTTCCATAAGGGCAAGGCCAATCTCAAGGTCACATTTTAAGGTCTTGGTTTTGGTCTCGGTCTGGGCACGTCGGGTCTTGGTCTTGGTCTTGGTCTTGGCACGTCGGGTCTGGGTCTGGGTCTCGGTCTGGGCATGTTGGGTCTTGGTCTTGGTCTCGGTCTCGGCACGTCGGGTCTGGGTCTCGGTCTCGGCACGTCGGGTCTTGGTCTTTGCCTCGGTCTGGGCACGTTGGGTTTTGGTCTGGGTCTCGGTCTCGGCACGTCGGTTCTTGGTTTGGGTCTCGGTCTGAGTCTCGGTCTCGGCACGTCGGGTCTTGGTTTGGGTCTCGGTCTGGGTCTGGGTTTTGGCACGTTGGGTCTTGGTCTTGGTCTGGGTCTCAGTCAGAGCACGTCGGGTCTTGGTCTTGATCTCGGTCTGGGCACGTCGGGTCTGGGTCTGGGTCTGGGCACGTCGGGTCTTGGTCTGGGTCTCGGCACGTCGGGTCTTGGTCTTGATCTCGGTCTGGGCACGTCGGGTCTGGGTCTGGGCACGTCGGGTCTTGGTCTGGGTCTCGGCACGTCGGGTCTTGGTCTGGGTCTCGGCACGTCGGGTCTTGGTCTTGGTCTCGGTCTCGGCACGTCGGGTCTTGGTCTGGGTCTGGGTCTCGGTCAGAGCACGTCGGGTCTTGGTCTTGATCTCGATCTCGGCACGTCGGGTCTTGGTCTTGATCTCGGTCTGGGCACGTCGGGTCTGGGTCTGGGTCTCGGCACGTCGGGTCTTGGTCTGGGTCTGGGTCTCGGCACGTCGGGTCTTGGTCTCGGTCTCGGTCTCGGCACATCGGGTCTTGGTCTGGGTCTCGGTCTCGGTCTCGGCATGTAGGGTCTTGGTCTGGGTCTGGGTCTCGGCACGTCGGGTCTTGGTCTTGATCTCGGTCTCGGCAAGTCGGGTCTGGGTCTCGATCTCGGCATGTCGGGTCGTGGTCTGGGTCTGGGTCTCGGCACGTCGGGTCTTGGTCTTGATAGCAGGCAGCACACAGATTGGTCACATTCATAAACAACATTATTTTATTTCCCTGATTATCATATATCCTTTTTTATCCTTCAAAATCCACATGTATACATTGACAGCTATTAAATACAAAATAATATAGCCATTATACTCTAGAGCAGCATTCAAATTACTAAATTTAATGCATTAGACTTCGTGCTGCTACAGCGTCTCTCAGCCACTCTCATGAAGCAAAGTTAACTCCTGCCACCAAATACATTTCCTGTAATATATTGGCTACCTTAACAAAATTGTGTTAGTAACACAAATGCCTACAAATTAAAATCAAAATATTGATTAAGATGCCCGCTGGTGCATTCACAGAACAATGTACTTTGTATATGATCTTGTTTCCATGTGATTTTTAACGTGTGTGTGTGTGTGTGTGTGTATATATATATATATATAGTAATAATATATATATATATATATATATATATATATATATATATATATATATATATATATATATATATATATATATATATACAGTGCCTTGCAAAAGTATTCAGACCCCTGACCCCTGATATTACTGAATTACAAATGGTACATTGAAATTTCGTTCTGTTTGATATTTTATTTTAAAACACTGAAACTCAAAATCAATTATTGTAAGGTGACATTGATTTTATGTTGGGAAATATTTTTAAGAAAAATAAAAAACTGAAATATCTTGCTTGCATAAGTATTCAACCCTTGTGCTGTGGAAGCTCCCAGTTTACACCGATGAAAGAAATTGCCCTAACGAGGACACAATTACCTTACCATTGGCCTCCATCTGTGAACCATTAAAGTTGCTGTCACATTTTCTGGATAAAAACCCCACTGTTGAAGGATCATTGGTCAGGCTGTGAATTTGAAGGAAAATGAAGACCAAAGAGCATGCTTTCTTTAAATACCATTTACAATGATAGCCAGGTGCAGGGGATCATTACTAATCAAACAATTTATAAATGAAATTACAAATTAAACAAATGAAGGCTTTTCAGTCTGTGACATTCTGGGAGATGTAGTCCTTTTCTCCCCAGGACTACACTTTCTCACACATCCTCCCCCTTGTGTGAAACACACCCGCCCATTCCAAGGCCACTTCCCTCCACCCTTAAAAGACCACCCACTCTCAAGTCCCATCTTTTTGATCTTCGCCCTCTTCCACGGGCGGGCTTGAGGGTGGGTCAATCCCTCCGGCGCTTCCTGGGAGGGACTGAGAACCGGCGAGGAGGGACTCGGATGGCTTGGCCTGGGCGACTGTAGCGCAGGCCGGTGACCGGGAGCAAGAACTGGCAGGCAGAGGTGTGTGGCTGTGGACCGGCGCAGTGACGTCTGCAGCCTCAGGGGGAACACAGTGGGAGGAAGGGGGAGCGCATGCAACGTCTGACTCCCACGACGTGACGTCTGCGGCTTCAGGGGGAGCAGAGAAAAGGACCAGGCAAGCAACTGCCTGGCAGTGCTGCGACCTGGGAGCAAGGTCCAGTGTAGGGAGATCTGGACATTCCGGCCAGGTGTCCATGATGTTGGGACGGGGAACCTCCCTTGGCAGCGCCAGACTGGCTTGCAGGGTTGGTGGTTGAAGCACCTCCTGCCCCTTGACTGCAGCCGGTGGCTCCGGGGACGGCAACAGCTCCTCCTCCTCCTCCTGGTATCTCCCTCTGGGGCTGCAGACAGCAGTGCCTCTCTTGCCTGCTCCCACTTTTAGAGCAGCAGTTCCAGCTCGGTCGGCTCCGTATCTGGTAGCCCCCTCTCCTGTCTCCATCTCCTGTTCTGCTCCTTCTGAGCAGCGATGTTCCTGTTGATCTGCTCGATCAACACTTTTAAATCTGTGTCCATTTTCTCTGGGTCGTTGGGGCGCCCACTCTTGCTGCCACCATATGTAACTGAGCTTGCACCACTCGGGTTCTTTTTCTCGAGTTTTTTTAAAGCGCTTTCTAAATTGAGGAGAAAGACATATAACAATACATAATAAAAGTGTTTTCTTCAAGATATTACATTGGTATTATTATTGTATTTTTTAACTAACAGGTTTTCAGAGCAGTCTTCCATAGTTCTGTTTGACAATTATATATAACTAAGCTTACTTTCATTTCTTCTCATCTATACAGATTCTAGGAAGCCAAAACAAGAGGGAAAGAAGAAGGAGCGGACCCCTGTGGAATAACAAAACAAGAGGGAAAGAAGAAGGAGCGGACCCCTGTGGAATTACAATGTAACCTCGTTGATGGGGAGCCTCTGGATGTCTATTGTAAACCTTTCTCAGTGACCCCCAGTTTGTAACTAGTTCCCCATCTGTGATACTGTATGTCCACTTTTCAGAGAGACTCTTAAAAAACTATATATATATATATATATATATATAAAATTGTTTTTCTTAAATAGAAAGTTAAAGGAAATTAGGGAAACAAGACCAGGTAAAAAAAAAAAAAAGAATTGCCTACTTGTGTGAAATGTGTGCTTGTAAAAATTAATAATTCTAAATATTAATATTTTTCTATCTTTCACCATGGGCAGTATCTTAATAGCTGGTGGAAGATTTGTGTATCCTTTTTTATTATCTGTTAGTTGTGGTGTTTCATAGCTGTTTCTTTTCTGAATTCTCACACTCAACCTCACCCCCTATTTTGCTAAATGTCTTTTTGAACCAACACACCCAGCTCATCTATAGTATGACCAGCTGTAACCCACTGTGGTTTTATTCTAAAGAGCTGAATTCTCAATCTTGGAATATCTGTACAATATTAGAATGAACTGTCATTTTTGTTGCAGGCCACATTGTCCCAGAAATGTTTAATAAAATGCATTCTCTTTACCCAGTCGTTAGAGAGCATGGTAATAGATGATATGAAAGTAAATGCCAAAAAAGTCACTTTTTTATAAATCTATTTACTGTTCTGAAAATACTTCAGAAGTGTTACTAAATATGTTTAGTTTTTTACAATAAATTACATACTTACTGTAGTTTCTCCTGTTGTTTCTTCTTTTTGTGAATTAATGTGGTCACACAGCCTGGCCATGATCTGGTGTTCATTTACATTGATACTGTGTGTACTTTCTATTAACACATTTCAAAATGAAGTTAGATTTTAGAGCTTGGAGCAATTGAAGAATCAGCTGAGATAAACCCTGTACAGGAGAAGGGGCTAAAGTACTAGAGAGCAGATGAACAGTTCTGTATATTTAAATGTTAAACCTTCTTTAAGATGGACAGGCATTACAAAAACACTTTGATGGGTTTCTGGTCAGAAACATTAAAGTACTTGTTTGCTGCTTTTTTACTTTAATTTAAAGTACTAATTGATGTACTAAGGTGAGTGGCACATCTTTGTACCATAAACACATACTGTATACAATTAGGGTATGATTTCCTGCTACTCTGTACAGAATTATGTATGGAAAGTCAAACAATAATCCTTAAGGATTAAGGAAATTCCAATTCATCCTATTCTATGTACACAAATCTCATCTGGCAAAATTCTAAAGACAATAAACACCTTTTGTAAGACTGAATAGGAATTCCTGAGTACAATCTTTACCTATGATTTATAATAAGTTAATATGTGTGTAGGGTCCTATTATAAGAGGTATCATTTCTAACAGTTTGCGCAGCCAGGGCCATTCAGTGGCCCTCGTGCCCAAACTGCTTGAGATGACATCTCAATAACCCTACACACATATTAAGTGTTACAGAACCCCCTGCAGTTTTTACAAGAAACACATTACCATTGCTGTATCCTGTCTTGTCCATATCGCAGCAATACTTTCTTCAACATATTCATGATTATTTTTTGTATTCAGAAGGGAATTACTTTTTTCAACTTTTATTGGGGAGCGTTCGCCAGGAGAAAGAGATTTGTATTCTGCAGCATACCCAGATCATGCTCCCTCTTGCAACAATGCCAGTGCTCTGATTGAAATGAGTGACTTATCGTGGAAACAGAAAACCAGTTGTGATGCAGGAGAGGGAGCATCTGGATACACTGTGATCCTTAGAAGACTGGCGAACGCTCCTGAGTAAATGCTGAGAAATGTATTGCTCACGATGTGTGATTGAAAAAGAGCCAGCACTATATTTAAAATAGAACGTCCGAAATGGAAACACAGGACACAGCAAAGGGAACATATTGGTTCTTGTAAATTTTGCAGATGTTCTGTTAGTGATTTACATTGGTTGTTACATTGAAATACACTGATTTTACACCAAGGGTGATTGAAATGGTGTGATTTAGTGCTCGGGCTCACCCCTAATGGATTTTATATTTCGAAGTTCTTTAGCAGTAATAAGCACTGACACATGCAAGTGCTCATGCAGCACCTATTTCCATTTACCTACACAAAGTCAGACGCACCTAAGTATGTGATTGAAGCAATCCATGTTGTGTTTGCTACATCAGCATAAACAAGCGATACAGGCTAGAGGAAGAAGCAACGATAAGTATGTGGAAAATGTAATGCAACACTAGTTTAATTTAAAATATGTTTATTTCTAGTGTGGTGTATACACTACTCATTTTCCAAGTCATTAATTTGTCCGGTAAAAATGTTCCAGCTGACAGGACCTGATCAGTTTATGAGTAGAAGACCTGTAGATGCTTGTGGAACTGGTAGTTTGTGTGCCTGGATCAAATGAGTGTGATACACCTGGGGTCATGGATCTTTTGGGAGGATTTCTCATTATATACTGTACATACTGCATGTATCTGTCCACATTGAAGATATATTTTCTGCTGGGGGCTTCCGTTACAGTTTGAAACATACCATTGTGAAATTAACACAGTGAATCTGTCATAAATAGTGCAGTGTTTCTTTTACAATAGCAAACTACGGTATCATTCTACCGATGGTTCATACCACTGAATCTGCCCTACAGACCCATTCAATTGTATTGTCACATCTGCATTGCCATTAAAGATCATTTGTTTAGGTTCTTCTATATATGTACAGTATGCTGGAGGTTCAGTATCATTAGCAAATCTTCCAGTAGACTCAAAGCCAGGACCAGTCTAGGAACAATTCACAGTGGTCTGGTAATGTACCAGATATTTAAGATATTAATATTGAGGGGGGTAGGTCATTCAGAAATTTTGTTTACTGGCTTCTCCACATCTTTAAACCACATCAGATTTGTATTGATTTTGCAAGAATCTGGGTACAGATTTATTTTGTATGTTCTGTAATTATCATTATGTGATCATGCATTTTGAAATGGTCTGTGTAAACAATCAAAAATAGACAGTGGCTGGCACAAATTTTAGGAATAAAATACTAAACTCCATACTGTAAAACAAGCTACTAAGTGATTTGACCTCTGTGTCTATGGTAATGTAACACATAAAATAATACTTTGAACTTCACATATTGTTCTGTTTATACCATACTTGTACATTGTCCATTGGCATCTCACTTGCTGACAAGACTCAGCCAAAGGGTTTTAGGATTGAGACATAATTAAAAATAAAATATATAGGACATGATTTAGATATTTTATTTAACATTATCTAATCAAAGAAACATACAAAATGATATCGCAAAAGTCGGAAGCCTTAATAATAGTACAATGTTTCATGTTAGACATCAAAATTTTTTCGTTAAAATGGCAAATGAAAGAACTGCAAGTTGCTCTGAGTAACATGGGTTGGATAAAAAATCATTTTAAAAAAAGATATATAGCACACTGTTTTGTGTAAATATAAAGTCCTGGTATAATTAAATATGTATTGCATTCTGCAATATATATATACATATATAAAAGGGTAGTAGGTTATATCACGCTAATGTCACAAGCCAGTGTTCGGTTGCTTCTGGAATTGCCCTCAAGAAATTGTGTACTGTCTCTAAATCCTGTATTTTGATTCAGAGTATGGTCAAATTTTAAACTATATTATGTATTTCTTTTGCATTGCACTGAGTCTGTTTGGACAAAAATGTCTGTTTATTAGACTTACTGAAGCTGTGGTAACTGTATATTGGATAATATATTGAGATCATTTCCTCTGTCCACAAGTCAATTTAACACTGGAAATGGCCTGTTGCTTTAGGAACCTATTTTTTTAAAATGGCAATGCACTCCTGTATGAAATCTCTTATGTGTTTCATAGATAAAATATTGGACAATTGGCTCCACTCACAGATACATGCAGAACAGCAACTGCTTGGCTGCCTGATGTGTGGATGGTAATTTGTACCAGTTTTGCTTTATTTCTGAGTGACAACCTCGAGCCTTGTACATTTTAATGACTACTGAACCACCAGGAATTTAATCTCAGCCTTTAGAGATACAAACCACTAGTTATAAACTGCAGCACACCAGGGACTGGCTATTTAAATTGAGAGAGTGGGCTGGATGCTCCAAATTGTCAATAGCATCACATTTTTCAGCAGACTTGGCTAATTAAATTATCACAAAACAAAAATAAACAACCCAGACATTAAAGGACAAGGGTCTAAAGATGGGATTTTTTTACAAGTGATGGCCAAAAATGAAATATTTACTATGGAAGTTGTTTAATCTTAGTGCAACTACAGAGGGGTATATTTGCAGATATTAACTTGTCTATTGAATCCTATGTAGGCTTACTTATGTGCAATATTTCTAATTGTAAGGTCAGTTTACCATGTTGCATCCACTTTTTTTTATATTTATCCCATCTCATAATGCTAAATAACAAACAGAAAACTACAGCTATTTAAAGATTGCACTAACATTAAAAAAAGGATGCAAAGTAGGAAAAATACCTTAAAATGAAGTTGCACAAGTGGGCCTACATGATTCACATTGGAAAAAATAAGAATGGGGCAATAGACAAGTCCATTGCTTTTATTTCAATTTGCCCTATGGCAGTTTCATTATAGGTGATAAATATTTCATTATTTGGTCATTTGAAGGCAAAATTGCCACCTTATAGAGCTCTGTCATGTGAGTAGTCGTAAGTCGTTTTTGTATTACTGTTAGAAAAAAATTGCTGACAACAATTTGGAGACAAAGTTGAATCTATACTATTACATCTTCCTGGAAAAAAAAACAGTTCCGCTGATGTGTAGCAGCAAGTGTCCTGAGATAAGTAAAACCTATGTAAAAGGATCCTCCCACTTGTAATAATTTAAAAAAGCCTTTTCTGCTATATTCTGGTTTGATACATAAATGTCATAAGCTTGGAAATGTACCCTATCCACACCACAAATGATAAAAGCATGTGTTGTAAAGCATCATAAAAGTACAGTGTGAGTCCGTGAGCGGCTTACTTTGTAAAGGCAAGTATGCATGATGCGCAAGGAGTTCTGGCTGTGCAAAACTGCTGTTCTTCGGTGAGGATTCTACAGGGAGTGTGGCATTGGCTCTGGCGATACTGCTGGTTAGACAGACAATTGAAAGGGATTCATTTACCACACTACAGCGGAACCTACTGGCCAGGTGCCCAATGAGTTAAAACCGGACATCTGACATCCACTGTAAAAAGGCAATTGACTTGTTTGTGGGATCAGAGGAGGGGCACTGACCTTCAGTTCTGTTGTAAGGATCGCTGTGATGAAGAAACATACTTAGACATTCTAAATTGTGGAGAAAAATGGGATAAAATAATTCAATTTAAAAAGTACAGTGCAAGCAAAAAGCACGGTAAATCACATACAAGTATGGTAAACCATTATTGAAACCTATTAAATGCACAACATACGCATAGCAAAAACATGCAAAGGACCAGGGATGATTAATATTGCCTTCAAAATATTGTCAACCACACTACATGTTCATATTAGGGCTGTGTGACAGAGAGCGAATGAATCCAAATCAGCAATCTTCCTCTCGACATGTGAGGACGCTGTACAACAGGAACTGTGCACCTCGTACTGAATAGTTGGGCAGTTTATTCCATTAAGCCGGTCATTGGGCAGAGTCACGGTACCAGGAGTCATCACCCTAGTACAGCGAGCGAAGTTTCATTCATGAATTGAAGGAGACGTGATTGAACTAGCTATCGGAGGGGGCGGGGCTGAGGGTACTTAGGGGGACGTGACGCCATAATCGGTTCCTTTGTTGTGCTTAATGGGAGGAAACAAGGACGGGAAACGTGAGTGGAGTGTTTTGTCTATTGATGAACTGTCTGTATCTGTCTTTGTCAGGCGGCTAATACAAAGCCAGGAGCTGCAGCACGAAGCCAGCTCTAAGCCCGGACCTGAACATACAAACCACCATTGCTGAGAGCACCGCACCTGCACAAAGTGCACACACAGTCTGAAGATGTGTTTATGTTGCGTGTTTGTATTTGTCTTATTATTTTGGGACTGCAACTCCTTTTGTTATATGCTGGCGATACCCATTGTTGGGTAGAGCCTGCCTTATTATTTGACAGTCTCAAACTGAGTACACAATTAAAGTGCTGTTTGAACCGTAACTTTGTGTCTGTCGTTGTTGGAGCACCTACATCACCTGTACCCCTAAGCACTGCAAACCACTCATTCACAGGCTGTCAATCGATTAAAAGTTTTGATCAGTTAATTTATGTGCATTAGTTCATTAATCGGTAGATTACTCAGTGCACATTATTAATAAAGGTAATGATGTTATAGTGGCTGTCTGGCATAGTAATATTAAAAAATCAATAGAATCAAAAAAAAAAAAAAGGCCAGTGAGAATTTGTTCTTTTTAAAAGCATTTCTTTCGGGAATGTCAGTCACATACCTGAAAACACAAGACAGCTGAAGCTGTGTTTCCAACATCAGTTGTTTAATCTACCATTATAGCTACGTGTTTGGCTTCCTTCATGTACTTCTGCATCTAGCAGAACCTGAGGCACCGAAGAGATTAAGCCGTTCGGAATCTTGTTAGAAGTACCCGAGAATACTGTGGCTATTGACAAGTGATTGCTTAACATGCTGTCGTAGTCAGAAATCAGAGAAAGTAATTCCACATAATTACCTCTATTTGACGAATTGGTGCCTTCATCGTGCCCTCTGAATGCTAGTTCTTCCTTGCCAAGGTAAACAACAGAATCAATCAAGCATTTAAGAACCTCAAGATTTGTTCTTACTTGCTCATTGTTATGTATTGTATCCCTACGCTTCTGCTCTTCCAGTTTAACATCAATATGGGTTTGTCCGAAAGTTCTGAGTATAACAATGGCTTGCAAGTGACTTTGGGAACGCTCATGTTTTTGTGCTGACTTCATTAGACATCCTGAGACAATCAAAATAATTCAAAAACAAAACACACACATTTTGAATACAAAAACAAGACACGCACACACACACAACATTTATTTTATTATTCTGTTACCTTGGCTCTTGTGTTAGACAAATTAAGCAGGAATTACACAGGCATTATGCAAAACAAAGGACATAAATAATTGCGAGAGAATTATGCATTATTGATACGGTGGAAAGCATTTCATTGTATTTTAATGACATGCACTTAATTCAAAGACATTCTGAAGAATGGAACATTAGGAACATTAGTTAAAGTGATCTTAGTTTGGAATACTAAGAAGCACTCAACTATAATCGAGTAAAGAGATCCACAAGTGCGCATCTTTCCTGTTGTTTTTATTTCACAACACAGATTGCCTGTATTGGATCTTAGGCAGTGGTTGGCAGAATATACCTGCAGCAAATCATCACACCTTCTACAGTTCTACAATAGGAGCTACAGGGCCGGCGCCAGGTTTTTGTGGACCCCGGGTAATGCACCTCCATTTTCTATCAATAAGGTTTTCATAATTAGTAGTCCCTCGCTAAAATGGATATGTCTTGTCCGATTAAAAACATAAAAATAAAAAAATAAAAAATAACATTTTGTAATAAATCTGTAGAGTAGGCCTATACAGTAGTAAAATTAAATGAATACCTGTAGCACACTTTCTTTTTACTTTAGCCTACAGGTAACACATAATAAATCATGCTGCTGCATTTTACACATTACGGTAGTGTCAAAATAGTAAAAGATTACTTTTTATTAAAACTGTAGTAGGTAAATTCCCGTTTAATATGAAATGACTGATGACTCCACTCGGTAGCAGTTCAAGCTTTAATACAATGCGCGCAAGGGAAGAGCAGCAGCGGACAGAGGAACACACTTGCTCTTGATTATTGACAAGTTAGCACAATAGTTATACAGGATTAGCATAGCAACAATAGGTAAATTAACACGTCAGCATGATTATAGAATTTTCTCAAAGATGAAGATTCCCTTATAAGGGGTTGTTTTTAACTGAGCAGCTCTGCCTCAAACTAGACATAACAGCATCCTAACTATATCCCTTTTATCAGTTGAAAAACACATTTCAAGCAGTTCTCACTAGAACGTACTGTGCTCAGAACACCACACGATAATGTACTGTGCTCAGAACACCACACAATCGTTTTTAACCCTTTAGATATCACATCACATATTTGCTGCCTCTTCAAAACTAAATTATTTTAGCGCATTTTCTTTTTTACAGTAGCCTACTTAGTACACAATTAACAGAAAACAGAACACACACTTTACAGAACAAAATTATTTTTAAATTTACATAGAAAATTTGACAGTGTACTCACAGTAGTGAATTCAGCCGGGCTGACACTGTACTCACAGTAGTGAATTCCGCTCCCCACTCAGCACCCGCTCCCACAGAGCCAGCACAATTTACCGTTCCATCAGAAGATCCTGCCCTGGATATCCATCAGCTACGTTCAACGTTTTAAAAGACCTGTCCAGCCCATTACAAACTCCATTTCAACCAGTGTCAGCTCGTGATTTTGACTGGTCGCAACATGTTCCAACGACACTGCTGTACTGGTAATTTTCTACCGGTGCCTCACAGACCCTGGTTACCACGACAACGCCCTCATTGAATGACTGCGGGGAGTGGTAAGTTGCCATGGTGACCAGGCAGCTTCATCAGGCACTGCGTGCTCTGTGCCTCAGTACTGCAATTGTGACATCTAAATACTGCGTTGACTTATTCATATACATGACTAACTGTCGTAAAACATTGTGGCAAAGTGGTTTGTAGTGCTCCGGTGTACAGGTGATTCAAGGTGCTCCAGACAAAGGACAAACACAAAGTTCACAGGTCAGGTTCTTTAATTTCCTTGACGAGGTTTTTAAATAATAAAGCTGGCTCTACCCAGCAATGGGTATTGCCAGCGAAAACTGGACTCAAATAATAAAGCTGGCTCTACCCAGCAATGGGTATTGCCAGCGCCAAAAACAAAGGGGTTGCAGTCCCGAAATAATAATTCAAACACAAAACACGTAATACAGTCACAAACAACACGTCTCCAAACTGTGTGCTCTGGTGCAGGTGCGGTGCTCTGAGTGCTGGTGCTCTTGTGCGTTCAGGTCCAGGCTGGCTTCTCGCTGCAGCTCCCGGCTTCGTATCAGCCGTCTGGCAAAACAAACACAACCGTTTTATCAATGGAACCAAGCGTTTTATTTATGGACCCACACTTCATTCAAGGATCCCGTCCTTGTCTCCTCCCATTAACCACAACAAAGGAACCGATTACGGCGTCACGTCCCCCTAAAGTACCCTAAGCCCCGCCCCCTCCGATAGCTAGTTCAATCAAGTCTCCTCCAATTCATGACTGAAACTTCGCTCACCGTACTAAGGCGATGACTCCTGGTACTGTAACGCTGCCCTCTTCCTGAATGACCGGTTTCCGACTGTCCCCGGAATGAACTGCCCAACCATTCAGTATGAAGACCGCAGTTCCTGTTGTACAGTGCCCTCACCGGTCGAGAGGGAGATTGTTAATTTGGATTCATTCGCTCTTCATCACATATCCCACCGCTCAGAGTGGAGCCGAAGGAACACTCGGCTGAATCTACCTTACCCATTACACCCCCCTCCCAGGAAAAGTAATTCGCATTTTGATAATCTTTCCCTGCACGGTGTGTCATGAAATACATGAAGGGTTGCAGCGCCAGATACCATCGAGTTATCCGGGCGTTGCTATCCTTCATCGTGCTTAACCACCGGAGTGGGGCGTGGTCAGTGACGAGATTGAATGAATGACCCAAGAGGTAGTAGCGTAAGGTCTGAGTGGCCCATTTAATGGCCAGACATTCCTTTTCTATGACGGAGTAGTTGTGCTCCCGAGGGAGCATTTTCTTGCTTATGTAGAGTATGGGGTGTTCTACTCCTTTGACCTGCTGGGACAAGACCGCCCCCAGACCAACATCCGAAGCGTCGGTGTGGAGGAGGAACTCCTTATCAAAATCTGGTGTGATCAGGACGGGGGCTCGGCAGAGTCGTTGCTTAATGGTATCAAAGGCCCCCTGACATTCCCCTGTCCATTTAATTAAATTTGGGGCGCTCTTTTTAGTGAGGTTCACGAGAGCAACGTTTCCCAAAGTGGGGGTCAAGACCCAAATATGGGTCCCAGCAAGGTTTCTGACGGGTCGCCAAATAATCTAAAAAATATGACGTTCAGTGCACACTGTTAAGATTTATTTTCACTATACAACTTCTTATGCTTATATTCAAAATAAATACAATTTGCATACAAATCATTAGCAGTAATTATGTAAACTGTGTATTGTTTTATCACCAGTCTTCTACTTTAAATATGAACCAAAATTAAGTAGAGGGTGACATTTTATGTGCGGTTACTTGGGATTTTGAAAATAGTTGTTAAAATGGATGCAAAACGAAAAAATGTCGATCCTACTTGTAGCTCAAAAAAACATAACTCACAATTACCATCTTATATCAACTTCAGTTTTTCTTACATTGTTGACGAGGATGATCTGCGTCCTCATGTGCCATTTGTTGTGAAGTACTGGCTCACGAAAGCCTTAAGCCTCCGGCATCTTGAGACACGGCATCCTGATTGCGTTGGGAAACTAGTTTTTCCAGAAGAAAGCTGATCAATTAGCTAAACAGCAGACGTTCTTTAAAAAAAAAAACAGTCACTGTCTCAGAGAAGGAGATAAATGTATCCTACCTGGTTAGAATGCAAATTGCAAAAAACAAACAAACAAAACTGCACAACTGACTGTTGTCGGTATGTTTGCAATGCTTGATGTTGAATTGAAAATTAAAACTGGTATTCAGTATGTAGGCAACACAATTTTAAATTGATATTGTAACATGGAGGTAAAGGAAGCAATCCAGGCAAGTATTCTGGTCTCAAATGCACGGTTTATTTTACAAGAATAATAAAATAAATGCAACAGTGGCGGATGGTCAGCCGAGGCAAGGGGGCATGGCCGCACCAATAATTCCTAAAGGCTAAAAAAACATTTTGCATATTCATATTATTTAATTGAGAAATATAAATATATTTAAGCATATTAAATACATTTAAGTCCACAGAAGCGCTAGTGACATTATTTTAAAGTCTCAACTCGCTTTCTCCAGTACCGAAACCGCAACGCAGAAAGCTGGAACAATGCAGTACTGCCGCGTGACTCACAAACATGGCAATTCACCACTGCTGAGGAGTCACTGAAAGCGTTGCTATGGTAACCACAATACGCTTGATGAGGCACTTACTGGATTTGGAGCAGTTGGAATTTGTGCGATTTTAGTGTGTTCAATAATGGCTTTAGTTGAATCTTATATTATATGAGACCTGAGGAAAATAGGTTTTACAGTAAGATCCCAAGAAGGGAGACGTTCAATTGTTAAGGACGGCAGAATAACACTAGCACTGGAGAGTATGAAGAAAGACGGTAAACGAACGTGGCAAGGAGGCCATATTTGGAAGGCAGCGCTGTGAACAAACTATTGTTGGCCATGTTTGCTTCTTTCAACTAAATAAGGCAAGGTTACATCTCTTTTAATGGACTAAAACTGTTAATTTCATGCCACGACATGACAAGGTGCCTTGTTCGTTTTGAATGAATGATTTTGTGATATTGTATGTGTCTTTATAGCGAATGTTCCACGCTGGTGTCATATAATGACGTAGAACTAAATACTACGTGGTTTTAAGGTTCTGTGATTTGCCAGTTGATTATAAAAAATTGTATCCGCAATTCTGTAAATTGTGTGTTGTTTGCAGTGCTAATGTTTTTAATTGATGGGAGTATATTTTACATAGCAACTGCAGTCTATTATTTGAAGCATTAAAATGCTCTCAGCGGAGGCATATATGCAATCAGCTGATCAAAGTAAATGTACTTTTAGTACGTTAGCCATTGAGTCGGGGTGGTAATAACTATTTTGTGATTTGTGCCCCACCTGTCAAAAAAGTCACGAGCCGCCACTGAATAACGAACACAGGATAAATAAAAAGGGTTTAATAAACAGTCAGATAACACACACAAAGCTAACAGTCTCTGCGTGTCTGACTCGATAATTAAAAAAAAACAGCAGGTTCTCTCCCACAGCCCCAAAACTCACACTTCACCCAGCCCCCCCTCTTCCATTTCGCTCTGTCGTGCGCGCTCCCCAATCACAGGCACGCATTCCTGTCCCACCACCCCGTTATCTCAATGCACCCACATAGTCCATTAATCCCCATGGGGGCTCTCCTGCAAATTCATGTTTGCGATCGGCTGCAGTCCCGTTGTCCGCGCGAAGGGGACCCTTAACTCCAAATCCTGAGCTGGCTGTAGTGTGAGAGAATGTTTCTAGAAGTGGCACCCTCCCCCCACCCCAGGTTCGTCTGCCTCGTCATTACAATATGTTAGTTTAATAACTTTTTAATTTTTATTTTTTTATATGATAAGTAATTTGATAAAAGCAAACAGCGTAGTATAGTTTCAAATAAATTAAACGTCACTTTTTGATTGGTTAAGAAGTATTTCAGCTAAAATACCAAATAGTGAATAATTTTGGCTCGTGGGTTCATTATTCCTGTGTTCATTTGGGTCGCCAACCAAAAAGTTTGGGAAACACTGCACTAGAGGGTATACCACTGTGGCGTACTCGGGGATGAATCGGCGGTAATAACCGGTCAACCCCAAGAGGGACCTCACCTGGGACTTGGTTTTCAGGATTGCCGCGTCCATCAAAGCCTGGACTTTGGTGGCAACGTGTTTCACCTGCCCATGTCCCATAACAAATCTTAAATATTGGGTTTCTTCTTTGGTAAATGCACATTTACCCAAGTTGGCTGTCAGCCGGGCTACCCTCAGAGACTGCAAGACGGCTGCGACCCTAGCCAAATGCTCCCGCCAGGTGGAGCTGCAAATCACCACATCCACAATATACGCTGCTGCATTTTCATGATGTGGGCGTAAAACCTGGTCCATTAGTCTCTGAAAGGCAGCGGGCGCACCATGTAGCCCAAACGGCATGGTTGTGAAATGAAACAGACCATCAGGGGTAGAAAATGCAGTTTTCTCACGTGATCTGCAGGTTAATGGGATCTGCCAGTATCCCTTCGTCAGGTCCAAAGTCAAAATGAACCTCGCAGTTCCCAGTATGTCTAGAAGGTCGTCGACCCGAGGCATGGGATATGCATTGAACTTGGCAATAGCGTTTACCTTGCGGAAATCAACGCAGAAGCGGTTGGTGCCGTCCTTTTTGGCGACTATCACAATCGGACTGCACCACTCGCTTCTGGAAGGCTCAATCACCCCAAGTTCGAGCATCGCCCACACCTCTTTGCGAACGTCACTTTGTCGACTTTCCGGGATCCGGTAAGGTCTCTCCCGAACCATGACACCTGGTGGAGAGATAATGTCATATTCAACGAGATTAGTTCTGCCGGGCACATCAGAAAAAACATCCCTGAACTCCTCAATCAACCTGCACAGATCTCTCTGCTGATCTGGGAGTAACTGTTCCCCCATCGGAATGTTCTGTATGCTAGGGGCCTCTATACAGGGTCCAAAATCATCCTCTACCTCGCCTGGGACTATAAATAAGGCCTCCCTTGCCTGCCAGGGCTTTAATAAATTGATATGGTAAATTTCCTGTTCATTACGGCGATCGGGCTGCCGAATTTCATAATTCACTTTCCCTATAGCCCGAATCACCTCATATGGCCCCTGCCATTTTGCATATAGCTTGGATTCCGACATGGGAAGAAGCAGCATTACCTTGTCTCCTGGCCGAAAGGTCCGAATCCGTGCATTTTTGTTGTAATGCTGCTGTTGCCGGTGCTGAGCCGATTTTAGATTGTCCTGGGCCAAACGACCGACCAAATCCAGGCGATCACAGAGTAGGAGCACATGCTGCACCTCAGAGATGCACCTTTCCATTTTTTGATCCGTCTCTCATTCTTTGTTTTCCTAGGAGGAAAAAGAGAATTAAACAGGTTGGCTTGCAGGGGAAAAATATCACCAATCGATTCCCCTGCTCTGTCTGCCACGTTTATGTGTGCGGTCGGGACTGCCTTTTGGAGTAATTGCCGATACTGTGGCCAGTCCCGGCCCAGAATTACGGGGTGCGGCAGCCTTTCCACCATCCCCACTGTGAGGTGGCGCTGTGTCGGACCTATCGACACGTATGCTTTTAGGGTGGGATATGTCGCCGTGTCTCCTTGGATACAGGAGATCGCCACCTTGCCTTGTGGCTGCCAGGACATACCGCCTAAGAGAGATGTTTGAATTAAGGTCTGTGCACACTCTGAGTCCACTAAAGCATGGGTACTCACATTACCAACCACCACATCAATACTACAAGGCCCCTCCTGACCATTTCCCCGTTCCTTACCTGCTTCAGATGCCAGATAGCATGTCGCCACGTTGCACTCCATTGCCGTGGGGCACAAGCGGGCGATGTGTCCAGGCTCATGGCACCTAAAATAGACAATCGGGGCAGAAGGCACTGGGGTTAGCTGTCTGTCCCGCTGCTGATACTGCAATGGGTCGGGGGCAGTAAATCTACCCCAGCTGGGGGCCAACTGCTGTCTCCATGGTAAGGAGGTGGGCCAGCCCATTGAGGTTGGTGATCTGGAAGGTCTGGTTCCCAGCTGGAGAGATGAGGGCACTGATCCGCGGGCAATTGGTGCGACGAGAGGGGTCAGTAGTCCTGTCTTTACGGAGACCAGGGAGTCCTCATAATCCTTCGCAAGTTTGACAGCAGCCTCCAAGGTGGTCGGATTGTGGCGCCATATCCATCCCTAGGTTTCGGTGCCGACCACATGGCAGAACTGTTCCAGGACGATGGCTTCTCCCATTTGCTGACCCGTCTTTTTTGCAGGGTTGAGCCAGTGCACCATGTGGTCACAAAGTTTTTGCGCGACCACCCTGGGGCGGGTCTCCCGTGGCCTCCGATACTCCCGGAACCGCACCCGGTGTGTTTCCCCCGTGATATTCAGGCGTCGGAGGATGGCCTGTTTGACCAGGTCGTACTGGCTAGCCTCCTCATTGGTCATAGCCTGGTATGCTGCCTGGGCTTCCCCGATCAGACAGGGACCCAGCTGGCTGGCCCAGTACTCCTTCGGCCATAATGCGGTGGTGGCCAACCGCTTGAAGGCAACCAAGTACGCCTCCGGGTAATCCTCCGCCGTCATCTTTTGCGCCTGCACTTTAGGAGGCGCCATCACGGGTATTGCTGGTGTTTGGGGTGCGTTCCCGAGACCGACCCTCTCGATCAGCGCCTCTCCCTCTGTCTATCCTCCGTCTCCCGTCTGTGCTCCAGTGCCAGTAGCAGCGTGGTTAATGCAGCTATGTCCATGCTCCCGATTTTGACACCACTTGTGGCAAAGTGGTTTGTAGTGCTCCGGTGTACAGGTGATTCAAGGTGCTCCAGACAAAGGACAAACACAAAGTTCACAGGTCAGGTTCTTTAATTTCCTTGACAAGGTTTTTAAATAATAAAGCTGGCTCTACCCAGCAATGGGTATTGCCAGCGAAAACTGGACTCAAATAATAAAGCTGGCTCGACCCAGCAATGGGTATTGCCAGCGCCAAAAACAAAGAGGTTGCAGTCCCGAAATAATAATTCAAACACAAAACACGTAATACAGTCACAAACAACACGTCTCCAGACTGTGTGCTCTGGTGCAGGTGCGGTGCTCTGAGTGCTGGTGCTCTTGTGCGTTAAGGTCCGGGCTGGATTCTCGCTGCAGCTCCCGGCTTCGTATCAGCCATCTGGCAAAACAAACACAATGGACCCACACTTCATTCAAGGATCCCGTCCTTGTCTCCTCCCATTAACCACAACAAAGGAACCAATTACGGCGTCACGTCCCCCTAAAGTACCCTAAGCCCCGCCCCCTCCGATAGCCAGTTCAATCACATCTCCTCCAATTCATGACTGAAACTTCGCTCACCGTACTAGGGCGATGACTCCAGGTACCGTAACGCTGCCCTCTTCCTGAATGGCCGGCTTCCGACTGTCCCCAGAATGAACTGCCCAATCATTCAGTATGAAGTCCGTAGTTCCTGTTGTACAGTGCCCTCACCGGTGGAGAGGGAGATTGTTGATTCGGATTCATTCGCTCTTCGTCACAAACATGTATCGAATATATTTATTATTCAAATCTAAAAAGAATACGTAAATGTTGTTCTACATAGACAAGGATTTTAATCACAATAACCAAATATATTCTACTCTGCTTCACTCAAGCCATAACCTCTAGATGGCAGTATAACACCACAAGTTCTATATATTATTATTATTATTATTATTATTTATTTCTTAGCAGACACCCTTATCCAGGGCGACTTACTGTCGTAAACAAAAACACTTTTCAAGAATCACAGTACAAGTAATAATACAATTTAGAGCAAGATAAAAAATACAATGACTTTGGTTCTAGCAAGATTTCCATTACATGAGAGTAGATGTTAAAACTTCATGCTGATTTGAACTTGGCTTTCGCCAAGATAAGCACCAACTAAGACGTAGCTTCACAGTAAACTAATGTGATCCATATGTGTCTCCATCCATTTGCGCTTCCTTCCATATGATGATGTAGATATCCTTCTGTCTGGTTTTGATGGCTGAAGTGTAATGCTGGCTCCAGGGATCAGCTTGTTGCCTCCCTAGCGCATCAGCACACACAACAGCTGTGATGCTGGCTCCAGGGATCAACCATAGTGCGATCTCCCCAGCGCATCAGCATGACAACCGTCTGGATTGAGCTAAGTAGGGTACATCTCTGGGGTCTTCAAGTCGGCACCTTCCATCCTCGGTGTTTTGTCGACTAGCCCACGACACCTCAAGAGGGCTCGACGGTGATTCTGGCGTCCCAGCATCACCCCCCTCCATCCCCTACTCAACTCAGCCCAGCTTACTTACCTGTACATCAGCGTTTCTTTCTTTCTATTGTGCTTGAGATCCCCAGCCAGAATCTTTCCATCTCAACCACAGCCAGTTGCTGCTCCTCTCTGCTGCTTCAGATAAGTTCTTCACTGTGCGACGCAACTCTTGGCCATTGAATCCGACATCTCTGAGAAACCGGGTTGTAGAGAGTGCCACAAATCCTCGACAACCCACTTCCACTGGGTAAACCCAGACTCTCCATCCTCGCTGTTCCGCTTCAGTGGCTAGTTGAGCATACCGCATTTTCTTCCTCTCATACGCCTCATCTACAGCATCCTCCCATGGCACTGTTAACTCTACCAGGTGAACAAGACGTGCTGATCCAGACCACAAGACAATATCTGGTCGAAGGTTAGTGGTGGCAATCTCAGGTGGAAAAATAAGCCGTTGACCAACATCTGCCAGCATTTTCCAGTCTCTAGCAGCTTCCAGTTGTCCTGGGCGAGGATTGGTTTTAACACCTTTTCTTGGTGGTTGCTCTCCTGGGCGGAGGAATGTTGTCTTTGTGTGTAATGTTTTGATGGAACAGGTGGCAACTTATTGGTCATGTTACGCTTGTCTTCCAATGCTAAGGCCAAACATCGCAGCACCTGGTCATGGCGCCAAGTAAACCGTCCTTGGCTAAGAGCCACCTTACATCCTGTCAAAATGTGCCTTAATGTTGCAGGTGATGAACACAAAGGACATGAGGGATCCTCTCCTACCCAGAGGTTTAGGTTCTGTGGTGATGGGAGAACATCATATGTTGACCTTATAAGGAAACTGATCCTGCTCTGTTCCATTGACCATATTTATTATTATTATTATTATTATTATTATTATTATTATTATTATTATTATTATTATTATTATTATTATTATTATTTATTTCTTAGTAGACACCCTTATCCAGGGCGACTTACAATCGTAAGCAAATACATTTCAAGTGTTACAGTACAGGTAATAATACAATAAGAGCAAGACCATAGGTCTTGCCAGCCAATCTTGCATTGTTCCACACTCTCCCATCTTATCCATTCTCCCTGCTTGGCCTGGGAAATGGCCTTTATACACCTCATCCTCTCCTCCTGCTTTTGATTCCTCCTCGTTGACTACCAGCTCCCTCTGTTGAGCCTTGCCTTGTGCCATGGAGGAGGAGCTGAACTGAGACCAAGACCCCCTCTTCCATGCTGAACTTGCCCCATGATATCACCAATTCGAAGGGCAGCCTTTGCATCCTCCACAGCTTTCTTTGCCACCCACTTTCTTCCAGTTTTCAACACAGGTGCTGCCTCCCTTACGCATTTGTCGCGTGACTCTACTAATGTCATTTCCAGTCAGAACTTGGCGCACTTAAACTCCTCGGTTAGAGCGGAGACAGGTAGCTGCAGTATTCCTTTACCATAAAGTCCCACTCTGCTGAGGCAGCGTGGAACTCCCAACCATTTCCTGATGTGTGAACTGATTAAAGCTTCCAGCTTCTCTACTGTTGTCAAAGAAACCTCGTACACAGTCAGTGGCCACAGCAACCTTGGCAGTAGACCAAACTGAAAGCACCAGAGTTTTAGTTTGCCTGGTAAAGCGCTGCTGTCTATGCTCTTCAACCCTTCAACCCTCAACAAAAATACATTTCAAGAATCACAATACAAGTAATAATACAATTTAGAGCAAGACAAAAAATACAATGACTTTGGTTCTAGCAAGAACAAGTATATGACAAAATACGATTCAATAACGGAGCAGATAACAGTGTCAGTGATAGTTACATCAAGATATAATTAACTACAAAATACTCCAGATTAAATAACACTTGTGACAGATTACAGTACTCAAAAGTACAGGATTAAATGCAGTAACATAGGGGGCAGATAAAAGCAAGTAAAGCGCATTTAAGGAAGGGTGATAAGTGTCCAGAGGGAAAAAAGGAGTTCTACAGGTGCTGTCTGAAGAGGTGAGTCTTGAGGAGGCGCCGGAAGGTGGTCAGGGACTGGGCAGTCCTGACATCTGTAGGAAGGTCATTCCACCACTGTGGGGCGAGGGTGGAGAAGGAGCGGGCTCTGGAGGCAGGGGAGCGTAGAGGAGGTAGAGCCGGTCTTCTAGTGCAGGAGGAGCAGAGGTCGAGTGGGGATGTAGGGAGAGATGAGGGTCTGGAGATAGCTGGGTGCAGTCTGGTCAAGGCATCTGTAGGCGAATACAAGAGTCTTGAACTGGATGCAAGCGGTGATCGGGAGCCAGTGGAGTGAGCAGAGAGTGGAGTTGCATGGGAGAAGCGAGGCAGAGAGAACACCAGGCAAGCAGCAGAGTTCTGGATGAGCTGGAGCGGACGGGTGGCGGACACAGGGAGGCCAGCCAGGAGGGAGTTGCAGTAGTCTAGGCGGGAGAGTACCAGAGCCTAGACCAGGAGCTGGGTTGCATAGTTGGTGAGGAAGGGTCGGATTCTTCGTATGTTGCTCAGGAAGAATCGGCAAGTGTGTGCCAGAGTGGAGATGTGCTGGGAATAAGAGGCAGGGGTCCAGGGTGACTTCGAGGTTCTTAGCTGAGGAGGCGGGAGAGAGTGTGGTAGATTCCAGAGGAACAGAGATAGAGAGATCAGAGGAGGTGAAGGAGGAGGGAAAGAAAAGGAGGTCAGATTTAGAGAGGTTGAGTTTGAGGTGATGCGAGTGCATCCAGGAGGAGAGAGCAGACAGACAGGTAGAGATACGGGAGGGGTTGGTGGAGTCAGAGGTGGGGAAGGAGAGGAAAATCTGAGCATCATTAGCATAGAAATGGTTTGAGAAACCATAGGATGCGATGAGGGGGCCCAGGGAGCGGATGTAGAGAGAGAACAGGAGGGGACCCAAGACTGACCCTTGGAGGACTCCTGTTGAGGGCGAGGTGTGGAGGTTGCTCCACGCCAGGTTACCTGGTATATATTTTAAGCTGGTTTGCTATCACTGTTAAGCTCGCACACTCCAATGTTTCTATCCATTCCTGCAGTTCATTGTCACTCTGAAGGATTCTCAGGAGTTCCCCTCCTGCCTCAACCTTTTGCCTATATATCAACTGACATTCTTCAATTTCAACTCTCACCCCCTTCAAGGACCTGGTCATGAAGCCATGTGCTTATCGGCTTTCTGAGATGCTCAGTATCTACTGTCACATTAACTTCCAGCTTCCCTGCATCAGGCACCCATTCCTGCAACCTCTTCCTGTTCCCGGATCCGTGCTTCCTCACCTGGCTCCGCTCCTCCAAACCGACCAACTTCATCAAAGCACTTTATTCAACTTTCAATGTCATCATTTCATTCAATGTGAGCTGCCAGTCAGATACGGAAACCATGTCCTACGACTATCAACATTTCAGACAATGTGTCCTCCTACTTTGCAATAGACAATACACTCTTAGACTGCTCCTGACCAAATCAATAGGTTTTGCAGCAGCCTCAGAGTAACACATTCTTCATCCTCTCAGGTTCTGCAGCGGCCTCAGATCTATACATTCTTCATCTCTGCCCAAAGGCAGCCCCATCTCTGGCTCCATCTAAACCACCTTAACACTCAAAGACCAATATCCACCGCATTCAGCAGATCTCTGCTCTCTGCAGCAGACTACTGCACTCTACCGATGGCAGTCCACCGTTCACTATTACAGATCACTGCATCAGCAGATCTCTGCTCTCTGCAGCAGACCACTGCACTCTACCGATGGCAGTCCACCGTTCACTATGACAGATCACTGCTTCAGCAGATTTCTGCTCTCTGCAACAGACCACCACACTATACCAATGACAGTCCTCTGTTCACTATTACGGATCACTGCTTCAGCAGATCTCTGCTCTCTGCAGCAGGCCACTGCACTCTACTGACAGCACTCCATAATTTACTTCCTCAGATCTCTGCACTGTTCAGCAGATCCCATCCTCTACTGTTAATCGCTCCTCACTACAGCAGATCTCTGCTCCCTCTTCAGATCTGCTCACTATTGCAGCATGCAAAATTTGCTTTAGTTTACTGTTTAAATCTGCAACTGCACTTCTCCAGAGCTTCCAACGCTCCAGCTTTCCTCCAATATGCAGATCTTGGCAGCATTCCGCAATCAAGGCTAATGCTAATCCCCATCTAATCAAAATACGGGACGCTTGACTTCCTCAGCAATCTATTCATATGACTGCTCATCCTCTCAAATATTACAGCATTAATACATGGTGAGAGACATGGTACAAGACTGGAAATCTGTCTTGATTATGAGTTAAGGAGTTCCACTATTAGGAGAATGACTGGAGTTGTGAAACCCAAATCTCTGAATGTAAGTTCACCTTTTCCATTATTATTATTTGCTTATTTAGCAGACGCCTTTATCCAAGGCGACTTACAGAGACTCGGGTGTGTGAACTATGCATCAGCTGCAGAGTCACTTACAATTACGTCTCACCCGAAAGACGGAGCACAAGGAGGTTAAGTGACTTGCTCAGGGTCACACAATGAGTCAGTGGCTGAGGTGGGATTTGAACCGGGGACCTGCTGGTTACAAGCCCGTTTTTTTAACCACTGGACCACACAGCCCCCTATTCCAAACAGATATGATAGTAGCAAACTGCTGATCGATCCTGTATTAACTAACACAAAGGATGGTGGCATCTCATCTCTCTGCCCTTGTTTCCAGAATATGGGGTGCAAAGGGCGCTGAGCTTCCCCAGCACTCGATTCATATGTTCGTTCAGCTCCAGCTGTCACCTCAGCCCTCAGTTCCAGCTCTCCTTCTGCCTCTACTTTCGGTATTCTGACCCTCCATGGGATTCTTAAGAGCTTTCTTCCTGCCTCACCCTCCCGCCTGTCTATATCAACGGACATTCTCCATTTCCTCATTTCTACTCCCCCTACAAGGATCTACCTATGGAGATCATCTGCCTCTCAGCCTTCTTCAGTCTCAGAAGCTTCAAATTCACAGTTTCTTCTGCTTCTAGTTTCCCCATGGTGGGTATTTGTTTCTGTGACCATTTCTTCTATTTCAGATGCTTACTTCATCATTCGGCTGCATACCTCCAAGATGGATCAATTGCAGCGTGGTCAGTTCATTCAGCCATCAAGTATCAAGTCCCCTATCTGCCCATTCTTTTCAACATCAAGGTATCTCCCCAACAGGGGTCCATCCTTTGGAGGGCAAGTGAGTCTCACTTCCCCGACCTCAGAAAGAACTTATAACTTCTTCTTACAAATCCATGAATGAAATACCTGTTTTGTTCTGGTTTGGCAACTATCAGGTGCATTTTCATAACAGATGGTCTTATGATGTAGAGACCACCAAACTCATTTTACTTGTGACCTGTCAGACATACATGAAGGTAAAAGGCATGAAGGGATAGTATATTAGACCTCAAACTGAGACCCTCACAACAGCAACAAATATCTGCTATTAAGCACTCAACCAGTTTAATGAATCCTGCACTGGAGTATCTATTAAGAGGTATCTTCCAGCCCTCACCCAACCATGCTGAATTCAGGAGTCTGGATTTGCTAGTGTGGGCTAATCATAGCATTACAGAAAAGTACCATTGAGAAATCTACATTGAATAAACCATGTTTTCTGAAAACTGTTTTCCCCGGACTTTTGACTTTGTGATTAGTTTTCAGAAAACCTTGCAACCTTACTGTTTTTTTTTTAAATTCACCTAATACATGGTATTCAATCTATAGTTGGACAAACTGCCAAACACAGATTTCTTCATGGTTTCTGAAATTAATATCAGAATTGGGCTACACTCTGCTCTTTGCGCACTGTTTTTTAGAAGTGCTTGGAATTTGTAAAACTGTATTAACGTTCTAAAATACAATGTATATGTTAATGGATGGCAACCGCTGGATGGCAACCGCAGCTGAAACTGCACTCTTCACAATTACTTCACAATCACATGACATGCGATTAGTTGCCTACCAGTTTCTGAGGTTGACTGACTGTCACTTTTATATTTGGTGCTCCACGTAGTAGGAAGTACTGTAGGTAGAACTGCATACATCCCCTCGCTTACCCGCTTCTGATGCCCAATTGCACGTCGCCACATCACACTCCATCGCAGATGGGCATGACTTGGCCTGGTGTCCCGGCTGTTGGCATCTAAAACAGGGAAGGGGGGAAGGAGGGAGCAGAGGTTAAACATCTGTCCTGTTACTGATATTGCAACGGGGCAGGGGAAGCAAACCTACCCCAGCTGGGGGTCAACGTTGGTTCCATGGAGGGGAGGCAAGGTTGCCCATTGGGGCCGGCGGTCTAGGAGGTCTCGGAGCCGGTCCAAGTGGTGGTGGAGCGGAGAGAGGAGGTGGTACTCGGCTGCTTCGTTGCACTGGAGCGGTGAGTAGGCCGGCCTGGGCCGAAACCAGGGAGTCCTCGAAGTTCTCTGCGAGGTTCAGTGCCTTTTCCAGGGTGTCGGGGTTGTGGGCCGTGTCCACACTTCTGTATCAGCGCTGACCACATGGCAAAACTGCTCAACTGCCTTAGGCCATGATGCGGTGGTAGCCAGCCACTCAAAAGCAATCAGGTAAGCCTCTGGGTCATCCTCCACCATCACCTTTTGTGCCCTGGCTTTAGGGGCCGTCATCACGGGTCCTGCTGGTGCCGTGGGCTGTATCGAAATTCCAAATACTGGTTTGTCCATGGTCCCTGATAGTATTATCGGAACTGGACCATACTTTTCAGAAACCATTGATTTAAGCAATAAAGAACACTGGGGTGTACATTAGGTACAATTTGAGGATTGCGAAAAGATTATGGGACAAGACCACAGGTTGGGTCCTTCAATCATTCTCACTGTCCTAAATTCACATGTAATATACACCCTAGTATTATTTATGCTATTCAATAATTTGAACCTTGGCTACACAAAAATACCTATCAAAAACACTGTCTCATTGTCTTGCTGTGAAAGTTTAACTGAGAGAGCCTAGCATTTGAAACACACGAGGCACCAATTCTATTGTGTCCGTCCTCTATGTCATGTTTCATTGTAAATATAGAATATACAATTCAAACTCAGAAGGGAGATTAAATTTAAGTACTAAATTATTTAAAAATAAGAAAACAACATGCACTGTAATTTAAAACGCCAAATAGTCCTATCTAGCTTGAATTATGGGATGCCATCCCATATCATCTTTGCTGGTAGTTAATTTGTTGTGCTTACCAACTCATACTACTACCTTAACCCACAAAACTGTAAATTTGGGACCTTCAAAATCCACACAGTCTTCTTTTTATTTATATATATGCTCTGAGCATACTCTTAAACTCAGGGGAGACGTTTAAGGAGGACAGAGATGTTTTAAACTCCTGTAAGTGGTTTTGCTATATGTCCAGACAACTTTTTAATAATCATGAAAATCACACAGACTCATTTAATGTGAAGTTTTAACGGATCAGAGCAGTAGTAATGCTCTTTCGGTTTATTAAATACTTTTAAAAGGTTATTGGTTGGTTGCGCAGACCACCGTAAATCCCAAGTAATAAGCAATCTGGGCGATCCAGTGCCTTTACAGGTTTAACAGCATTAGTACTTCAATACAGTATTACAAATATGATTATTATATGCTTAGCCTTCAGGCTAGCCATGCAAAAAGCTAGAGCACCCACAGTTACGTTCTAAAACATTAAATATATCACTCTTTTAAAACAAAAACATAATTTTTATACCTTATAGCAATGCATCCAATATAAACGAGATATAAATTCAAATATATGCTTACCTTTCAGTATATGGAAAAGAGGAGTGCAGGATTGTGGCAAAGTGGTGAGTGGATACAGGTGAGTGCAGTGCAGGTACGAATCACACAGACAATTACTAACAGGTGCAAGGGTGTTTATTGATAAATGACAATGTCCAGAGCCTTAAATGCAAATACCTGTAAATAATAATATTGGAAGTGATTACAGCGGCGTGTATCACTTCGGTTTTTGTAAACTCCCACGGGTTTGACCCGCAACCAAAAAGTCCAGTTTTATCACCCACACAAAACACAAAGACACAGACACAGTTCCTACGGTGCGTGATTTAAGTGCTTGTGGTGAAAAGACAGTACGTTGTGAAACAGGGAAGTGCTGGTGTCCAGATTTGTTGCTGGCCTGTGGCTGCAGCTCCGGATAGCGTTAGTAGTCTTAAAACGACACAAACAGAACAATGTTACAAGACAGACTAACAAATACAACACTTACGGTTCTCACAGATTGCAGGGTTTCCTTTTGGTTCTTTCTAACCATTCACAAGGAACAGATCAAGTATGCTACCCCCCTATTTATATCCTCGCTCATGACCCCTAAGTTAACGAGCGCATCCGCTCCTCCAATCCTCGGATGCCACGATGTTTACCGTCGGGGTTATTGAGTTTGGATACCGTAGCTCCGTCCCTCTCCTAAATGACTGACTTCCACCTACCCTACGGAATAAATTGTCGTGCCATTTAATTAAGGGTACTCTGTTCCTCTTACACCATGCCCTCACAGGTCGAGAGGGAGATCTAACACCAAGAATCATTTGATCTCTGTCACAAGGATATATGAAAAATAAGAACTGTCTTCAAAAGGCAGAGTCTTCTGTCTTCGACCAAACAGCAATCAGTTATTCAGAGACCCTCAGAGACCACATCAGCTTGCAAGATCAAGTTCAATGTTATCGAATGGGGTCTTGCTCTGGGCTTATATAGGATTTTCCCTCCATTGAATACATCAGGAGTTCCAATTAAATCTGTTCATCATTCTGCCTTGACAGTACTTATCTTTGAGTTAATGATACATTCTAGAAGGATCCGGTCAACAAAATTAATTGGATATAACTCCTTTCCAAAATATTGGAACATGATCTCATGGTTCTCATTTTCAACCCCTCCTTTCTCTAAAAAGTTAGGTGAACTGAAGTTCATAGAATCCATTGCTACCAAGTACAATACAATTTTATATTTGTTTATTATTTATTATATTTATTCATACCAATGTCATCAACACTCCCGCTCCCAAAGCAAAACAGAAAGTACAACATGGTGAGTCGACCCTACATTTAACACCAGAGCAAAAGAAAAAAAATCTGCATGTATACATCTGAAAATAAGAAAGCAAATCAGCAAGACATCGCAAATGTTTTCGGCCTAAAGTGAGACATACTGTTAATTGAAGGTCAATTGAAGACATTCTAATGGATAAAAACAAATGGCTTACCTTGATGGAACAGGTCGATTTGTTTAACCTGAAAAAGGCTTGACACACTCTAAAATAAGTGACTTTTGTAAACCACAGTAAATGTTAAAAAAGTAAGGTAAGAGGTTTGTTTGCTTACATCCTAGTTTTGCACAAATAAAGTAAAGCATCAGAACAGCAACAGCAGAATAGGTTTTTTTTTTAATTTTCGTTTTAAAAAAGCGTTTGCCTGTACATATTCAACGTTTTTTTGACTGCTTTAAAAAGAATGCTGTTGAGCTTAAACTGGTTTTTCAAATAAATAGACGGCATCGTTCAATGGGGGATAGTATTTAGCAGGCTTACAGTCGTGCCACAAACAGCAGCAAGTTCAATTGACCAGTACAGTAAAAAAAATAAAAATATTTATTTATTTATTTTTTCTAAAGTATAAACTGTTCCTCAAAAGTAACCATGTACGTTTCATACAGATGGAACATCACTAGTAGATACTGTAATTGTGTAACTAAAAAAAAGTTTGAATTTATTGCAAACATAGAAGGTTGTGTGTGTGTGTGTTTTTTTTCACTGACCCTCACTATAACGCCATCCTCGCTTATTGCCCATTTTTGCCCATGGCCCTTACCTGGCGGTATAAAGAGGGTTGATTGTATATATATATATATATATATATATATATATATATATATATATATATATACATTTATTGTGTAATTATAGTAACCTGGGTCTACAATATATTCCCTCTGATCAGCATATCTTATCACCTCTTCAGATTAGTTTACTTTCATATACAGGTGTGTTAACAGGATATTTAATAGGAACTGTAGGGAGTTTTGCCATAGGCCTTTGTTATGAAGTCATTTAAGCTTTCACACTCAAAAAAATAAATTGCTTGTCTTTTCTTAAATTAATAAATACAATTACTCAAAAATAGTAAAAAAAAAACTTGTCAATCCTGCAAGTAATTCTTGGGAAATGGTGGTAATTGGTAGTATTTTCTAGTAATGCAAAATGTAAGTAAATGCATTACTTACGTTAAGTAAACATAAATTACTTCTTATTGCTTGATATAATAATTGTAGTTACTTAAAAACTACTTGAAAAATCCATTGTGCAAGTAATTTTTAGTAATATCTGCTAAGAAATATAAGTAATTAAAATATTTTTTTCAAGCAAAACATTTTTTACTTTCATTTACTTCAAATAATAACTAACACTACTTACAAATAGTAATAGAACGTGTCTATTTAGCAAGTAAATTTAGTGTTTACAATAAAAATTAAGTAACCAAATTATTTTGTTTGAGTAAAACTGCTACTTAAATAATTCAAGACTATTTTACAAAACTGAAAATGTTTGTACCTTTTTTTACTTAATACAGGTAGCCTTTAAAGTAATTAAATTACATTTATGTATCTAATAGTTTGTAAATATGTTTTTTAAAATAACATTATGAAAGGTTTTCTTTAAAAATAATAATAAAACTGGACTATCATATTGATTTTTGGTACCCAAAAGAATGTTGTACAATGTAATGAAGAGAAAGATGTAAAATTTTAAGTAAAATAATTTATGTAGAATTCACATCTCAAAGCAAGTAAATAAGATAAATTCAGTCCAGTACAAATTCCATATTAATTTTCATGGGCATAGACTATATAAAAAAAACAAAACAATAAAGTACACCTTGACTGACCATGCATTTTTTTTGAGTAAACTAACTGAAATATGAATCTATTACACACATTTTGTATTACTGGAACTGAAAAGCAATAGTTGTTGTACATCTCTTCACATTTCACATGTACAACAAATAAACACATGCCCTTTATAAACATAAAAATACAAAATATTGTTTCTCTAATGTGACATGAAACCAAAATACACTATGTGGTGCTTATACATGTATTACTATAATAGTATAATGCGTATACTTGCAATACTATACTTGAAACAAACTGAAAATGCAAGAAGAAAAAAAACGGCATTGTTTTCAAGCATAGTTTACATTAAGTCATTTTTTTCTTGTTTTTATTATTGAAGTTGCAAGACAGTTTTATCTAATCAAAGATGGTCTGGAAGTTGCCTTGTCTCTCAGACAAAAAACTTATAAGATTTTTGGATGACTTTTCAAGTAGCACAGCATCCTTCTCGTGTACATGATCTTGTAACACTTCCTTCTGGATGTACAGTAATGCCCCATAAGCTATCTGGGGATAACCAAGGAGATATGTGTAATAAAACCCCATAAGTGTTAGAACTGCATCGGTAGAATCTTCTGCTTTACCAGCTGGCTGGTCTTTGTACATCAGCATTATTGAATTTGAATCTTCTTGATGATGGACCATAATCCACGGTGTGGCATTGTTTTTGTGGGCACTAGCAACACTTTGCCAGGTCTCTGCAGTCTGAAAGAATAAAAACTGTACTTCATTAAAAAGAAAACTACATGCTGATTTTAATTTAGAAGGTTGACATGTCAAAATATAATTCTTCTCTAAAATCTATGAATTTAATAAGATTTAACACTGAAGCATTTATTCATATTTATTACCATTCAAACTTGCTGTGATGAAGCCTTCAAAAAATATTTGAACTTAACACCTGAAGCAGGCACAGCATTTCATTAGGTCTAGTAAGGGAATCCATTAGATTTTGTTCTATTTTTCAAGTTGAATGTATATACCAATGTCTTTTTATGCCAAAGTAAATTTTTAAAGCCACAACACTAGTACTAGGTCTGTTATTGGAAACATGCTCAATTTTACATTAAAACAAATTCTTACCACCAACTTATGTTTCCAAGTAAAGCAGTTGTAATTCTGTTTTTAGGGAAAAACACATGCACTTAGGTAGAATGCAGCAATGTCAGATTTGCTATACATTAACTGGGTCATTAAACGCTAGTTAAGGTCAACAGCAAACCTTCCACTGCTGCAGCTATACGCTACTGTATTTGAAATGGTCTGCCACATTTTAGGAAGTTGTAGAGCTGGCCCATGTTATCAAAGTTTGAGAAATATTTACATTATCAAATTTAAAACATACTTCTTACCTTGACAATGTGTACAACATGGTGTGCAGCAGCTTTTCCCTTTACAGATGAGCTCTGAACCACAAGAGGAAGGTAGCTGAAGGCAACAAGTATCTGCAATTCTAAAATTAAGAGACACTATTTTTAATAAAAGGTTATAATAAAGGACAGTAAAATGTACTTGTTATGTAAAAAAAACCAAAAACAAACTGCAATAACATATAACTAGAATTAAATCTACCATGATTATCAATCACATGTATATAGGGTCATCCAAGTTGTGTGCCTAAATTAAATAAAGGATTAAGTAAGCTTACTCTTGTAGTCTGTACAGTTAGTTTATAGCCTTTGCATTTTCTGTTAAGATTAAAATATTTCTCCTACCCTCATTTAGAATTGTTGATCTTGCTATCTTGACCATGTTATTATCATAAAGATAATCAAGGATGTTTGCAGAAATCTTAATCAAGTTCCCCCTTACAGTGTCTTCATTGCTGACGTGTGGCAAGATTAGAAAAAGTTCGTCCTTCAACTGAAATACAGCATTAATGTGGTAATACTGATTAAATCACTTTAATAATGTACTGTTGGGTAAAATAATGGTGTCACAATATAAACCGCAGATATTGCAGACACATCTTGGGCAGCAGTGTGAAGTAGTGGTTAGGGCTCTGGACTCTTGACCAGGAGGTCGTGGGTTCAATCCCAGGTAGGAGACACTGCTGTTGTATCCTTGAGCAAGGTACTTTACCTAGATTCAGTATAAACACCTGGATAAATGGGTAATTGTATGTAAAAATAATGTGATATCTTGTAACAATTTTAAGTCACCCTGGATAAGGGCGTCTGCAAAGAAATAAATAATAATATCTAGTTTAATTGCAACAACAAAAAGGTTATGCTAGAAACATAATATGAATAACTAAAAAATACCAATCAATTATGTTCAAATGTTTCTTTTTTTTTAATATTTAAAGAGTTTGGCATTTAAACTGTTTGTTTGCAATATCTGTTTTTCATGGAGACACCTTAAGTGTGACTGTTAGTGTATATTATGTTACTGCTTTAAAAAAAATATTAAAATTACATTGACATGTTTCTAATAACTGCCAATATAAGAAAGAGATGGTAATCTAGTACACAAAGGACTAAATAAAAATGTGAAAGTGTTGCCAATATTATTATTGTTATTATTTTTGTATTATGTTAATATACAGGCATCATGTCCCCAAAATGACAAATGTCCCAGATAGGGGCACTGAATGACAAATCAAAGTAAAAAAGTAAGTGATAGAATTTAGAAATATTAAACTTTATGACCCAATCACAGCACATATGTTTTCTTGTTATTTATTACCAAAATAAAATCTTGTCTTAATTTTGGGTGGTCTATTAGATGCCCCCTCCTCCCCTTCAAGTGCCACTTTACAGAACTTACATAGCAGGGCTTCTTGAAGCAAGGATACATTTTATTAATTTCTTCCACACGTTGCACTTTGAGGTTTTCTATCTTCTTCCGCCTGGCATCAAAAGAAAGACGAAGGAGTTGCTTGATCCTCTCAGGTGAGGCATTCTCACTGCATTTACTCAGATCATTATCAATTGCCTCCTGGGCTCTGTCTGGAGGTTTCTCACCTGCAAAATGCCACATCATTTTTTATGAGTACCATACTAGTTACAACTCCAAGCTGAAAATTAAAAGACTATTTATGTGCAGCATTATAAGCTTATATTATATTATATTAACATTTTCTAAAAGGATTGGTATTAGAAATGTTCACATAAAACAAACTGAGATGTGAAATAAGGAAATAATCAAGTTTGTATTTCTGATATTTAAATGCTGCCCTAACAAAGCCTTATATACTTTAATTCAATGACAATACATTGGAATTAAAACATAAATTGTTACTTAAGATAATCTATACCTGTTAAACTGTCTTTGCAGTTATCCACTTTCTGAAAGCTGCAGCTTTGTGAAATACTTCCTTGTGGGTGCTGTAATCTGCCTGCTTTATGAACTCCACTTGTTTCTTCTTCAGATGATGCTTCCATACAAGAGGACCCTAAGTGAAACATTAATTGACATAAAAGTCTATTACTTTATAAAGCACATTATCATTATCACATTATAAAACAAGAAAGTAATTCAAGTTTAAAAACCCACCAAAAAGAATTCTGGATGTTTTTAAATACATTTTCAACTAAATGTTTATGTATGGATGGTAGTTTTGAACACTTACCAGAACTTGTACTGAAACTATCTTCCCTTACCATCTGAGCCTTTTTATTACATTTAAAACCAGGTTTTCTGCCTCTGTTGGATACTGAAGGAGTGGTGTTGTACATCCTCCTCCTTAGGAATCCAATTATCCCAGTCTGTTGAATTTTTTTAAATGACAATCAAAACACATATCATATTTCTTGCTTTTACTGTGCTATAAGCTATGACAAAACTGAAACTTTTAAAACAAAATGTATATACCATTAGTGCATATTATGTATACATATTGGGCACTATTTTTGTACATGACTAAAGTTATGTTTTCTTTTTTAGTCATGGTGACTAGTTAGTAGGTAACTATGTATTTAGTCAGGGGTTTCATCGTCTAAATCCCAAATGCTAGTCTAAATGAATAAATTATCTCCTATAGGTAACACTGGATTTAGTCGTGTCAATGTATGCATGATTTTCAAAATCTGTAGTCACTAACGTGCTCACTGACTAGGACTATTAAATTCTTACAATTTGACCTTACAATTTTATTTATTTATTTTTGTCTTTTTTATTATTCCTGCAGGAGCCAGTTCAAGTTCATGTGTGTTAAAGGAAAATTAAAAATACTTCAGGATTCATTCATATATATCCCCATAATTCAGAGTATTGAACAGTTTATTCAAAATGGCCACCTTTTTCAGCTTCTAAATGCAGTGTCTGCCCATGCTCCAGGATTTCTTTGGGATATTTGTCATGGGTGTGTATTTTGTGAGCATGCTGTTTTTAGTCTTGATAAAACAGCATTGCAGATTATGTTGTACTATGATGATCTGGAAATATGCAATCCATTGGGAAAATCAGCTGGAACACATAAGATAGGTGTTTTCTACTATAATTGCCAACTTGCCTCCTATTTACCGATCAAGGCTAGCTTCTATAAGGCTTGTGGCTGTAGTTAGCAGAATAATAATAGATCTCTATGGAATAGACATAGTGCTTAACCACCTGACTAAGGACCTGTGTAAACTGGCACAAGGAACAAATGTTAACATTAATGGTGTTCAGCATCAAATCAGGGGTGCATTGATCAGTGTTAATGGTGATACTCCAGCTGCAAATGATATTGGTGGATTTAAGATTGGAGTTGGCTTTGCTTTTCAGAAGTGCAGGACATGTGAATGTACATTTAATGACATGCAAAACAAATTTAGTGAAAAGGAGTTCATCCAACGCACTCAAGAAAGATATGATACCCAGTGTAAAGAAATGGATATGGCACAATGCAACAAAATGCGACACAGACTTTCTATAGCATATGGTATTAATAGAAGAAGTGCTGCCAGGGATATACCCCATTTTGATGTTACCAGAATGATACCTGAGGACATCATGCACATTATATTTGAGGGTGTAGCAGTCTATGAGGTAAAAGAAGCGTTGAGCAAAATTCTAAGAGGGGAGCTTTTCCTTGGGGCAATTTAATGAACATATTGAGAATATTGAGTTTGGTTATAAAGGTAAAGGCTGTCAACCAATACCACACAGTGCTTTCTATAGTACAGAGCCCTCTCTAAAGCATTCTGCTTCTGGTATGATTGCTCTGTTACGTTTCCTTCCATTCATATTATTCATTAAACTTCATTGCAATAGCATTTATGCTCATTTTATATCAGACTTATGTGAGATTGTGCTGCTCATTCTATCTCCAATCATAAGTTTAGAGACTGTAGAAGTTCTTAGGGCACTTATTACTTCTCATCTTAAGCTATTTAAAGAGCTTTTTCCAGAAAAAAACATAATACCAAAACAGCACTACATGGTGCACATTCCATCTGCTATTCTTAAATATGGACCTCTGAGTAATGTGTGGTGTATGCGTTTTGAAGGGAAACACCAGTTTATAAAGCAACGTATGTCTGGAAGTCACAACTTTAAAAATGTTGAAAAGTCAATTTCACATCACAATGCAATGTATGAGTGTTCTCTAAATGTATGTGATATCCATCCACTATTTAACAACGATTTTCAAGTTGGGCCAGTTTGCAGTGAATAATCTTGAGTATGTTAAAAACATGATTTTTGAAGAATTTGGTACAGACAAAGAATTGATACACTCTGCATATTGCACCTCTTGGATTATTAATAAAGGACAGAAATTTATTACAGACAAATGTGAAGTACTGTTTGGAGAGATAAACAATATGCCAGAATTCGGCAGACTGTCTGCAATCTGGGTGGTATCTATAGGCACTAATAATGAGAACTGTAATGAACAAATTTACTTTCGACTTCAGATGTATGAAACAGTTGGGTACCATGAAGATTCTAAAGTTTATGAAGTTGTAGAACCAGTTATAGCAGGTGGTTTACAAGTTGTGTACATTGAAAACCTTGTGATTAACATGACTTTACATGTTTATAAGGGACAGCAAAATAAAATGTTTATACCATTGCCTTATGATATAATTGATACCATCCGCCTGCGACAAATAAAATAATACATTTTGCCAAACAAACTTTAAAATGTTCTTAGTCAATGCAACTTTATTTTTTAAAATTATACAGTGTCAGCATTATTTTTACATTTAAAAACGTCCATTAAACAATTACTTCATAAAAAATCTTTTAGTTGAATGTTGAGTTTTTCTGCATTATTTAAGAAAAGAAACTTCAATAATACAGTTGGTAAATATGTTTTGTTTAAAGTATTATGAGATCAAAATAACTTTAAAAATATCTTATTATAACAAATATGTCTGCTAAGAATTATTCCTTGCTAAAGCTAAACCACCTTGACCATTACATAACAGCAAACAGTAACTTAAATTGAGATTGTTTAGGTTACCTCCTTATACCCTCAGCTATAAATCAAAACTACATACTCCAGATTATATGTGACTTACACAGATGGGTATTATTTAGCTAAGGGGGTGAATGTATGTTTTACATTATCTTGATTACTTGAGTTTTTTTATTTATATTTCATAGAAGTAATGAGTATTTATATTAGGAATATACTGTTTCATGAATTAATGTTGAATTGAACAATGAAAGAAACAACCTTTTATCTAGTGTTTTTTTCACCACTGAGTTTTGATATCTATTATACTTGCATTTAACTTTTCCTTGTGTAGAATTATAAGTAAACCAAAGTGAGTCAAAGTTATTATTTTTTTTTTTTTACATAAATTGATTTTTGTAAGCAGATTAATAAATGAACTTTAAGGCATAGACAAGATTATAACAAATACATTATTAACAGTTTTTGTATGATTTAATTGTAAGAAATAAAAGTGAATATTTTAAGTAATGTGATGCGTCTTATCTTATTTTAATTTAGCTTATGTATCTTTCACCTTTAAAATATATAATGCATTTTCTTAGTATTTTTAACAAAACTGTTTTTATTCCCAAATTTTATTTATTAATTTAGTTAACACCTTTATCCAAGTGATAATGTAATGATGTAATTGAATAATTCATTACATTTTCAATTAAAACATTTCTGAAAAACATTTTTCATTTGGCTCAGAGTATGACAGAAAACTATTATAAATGAAAACATGAAAATACTTTGGTAAATGAAATACTTGCTTTAAGTATATTACATATGTATTAATTAATCTAAGTAATTTTGCCCTACAGTTTCATTTTTTATATAACTCTTAGTATTATCTTTTAATTAAATTACTCAATACCAATAATTCCTGAAGGAACTGGTAAATCTAAGTAAATCTGTAGTAAATTTCAGTATTTAAAAGTAATTTTTAGTAATTGGTAGTAATAAGCAAGTATTTATTTTAATTAATATAAGTAAAATAAAAATACTAAGTAATTAATTTTTTTGAGTGCAGTGGAAGGTCCAGTTATTTCGATCTAAATTCAAGCTATTGTTAACATATTAGAATTTAATAGTCTTATAGTAACCAAACTAAGTCTGACCTCTTTCTCTGTTCATACAAAATCCAATTGAAGCAGGTTTTAAGACAACCTACCCTCTTGGCAATTTTAGTGTTGATTGATATGAAACACTACCGTAAGCATTTTCTAATACTCATTATTTTAAACCAAATTTTAGCTTGAAGAGGCAGGAAATATGTGATGTGATATCTAAAGGGTTAAAAATGATTGTGCGGTGTTGTGAGTACTGTGCGTTCGTGTTGTGTTCTGAGCACAGCACATTCAGCACATTTTGGTGAGAACTGCTTGAGATGCATTTCTCAAAAGATAGTTAGGACGCTGTTATGTCGTTTGAGGTAAAGTGGCTTAGTTAAAAACAACCCCTTAAAAGGGAGTCTTCATCATTGAGAAAGTTCTAGAAAGTTCTATAATCATGACGTGTTAAATTTGCCTATTTGTTGCTACGCTAATCAAGTGTAAATATTGTGCTACCTTGTCAATAACTGAGAGAGTGTGTTCCTGTAACCATTGCTGCTCTTCCCTTGCGCATTGTATTAAAGCTTCTTGAAACTGCTATTCGGTTCAAATCCCACCTCAGCCACTGACTCATTGTGTGACCCTGAGTAAGTCACTTAACTTCTTTGTGCTCTGTCTTTCGGGTGGGACGTAATTGTAAGTGACTCTGCAGCTGATGCATAGTTCACACACGCTAGTCTCTGTAAGTCGCCTTGGATAAAGGCGTCTGCTAAATAAACAAATAAAAAATAAATAAATAATAAAGCACCTTTGCTTTTAAATTGCTGATCACCAAAACACCCCGCTTCATCGGCCAAGACCAATTAGGCATCTCCAACACTGCTTTTACTACAGGCAGGTAAGGACGAGGTCACAAAATTAGTTATTTTCCTTCGATCGATTCACTGTATATTTTAAAGTTACAGTTTATACTATTTTGTCTTATTGTCTTTGCTCTTTGCATCCAGACAACCTATCAAGAATTATCTATTATCAAGACAGCTAAATTTGGATTCTAGCCTTAAACGCAGAATGATAACTGCCTTGTAAAACACACATCAAGTTGTATAAATCACATACAACAAACAATTACTATTGTGTTCATTAACTCAAAGCTTGTATTGAAAGCAATAATACTTTTCTTACATTCTACTTAAAACAAAACATTAATTTTTCTTTAAGGTCTGCTTATTCTCTAGTTCATAAGAGGCAGGGGTGTGTGGTAAATAAAAAAGTGGGTAAACTCCTCTGGTTGGTGCTCGAGGCCAGGCAGTGGCATGGTAGGAACTTAGGTTGACCATTGTTTCCAGGTTTTTTAATTGGGTTTGGACATTTCTGGCACTCTATTCAAACGACGACTGCAGTTATTGAGTTGCATGCACGAGCATATTAAAATAGTGCCACAGGGAATTCATTACGGTATGCTGAGAAGCTAACTGCGATTAATTGACAGCCCTAAACAGAACATTAACAGAACGTAAACAACCAATCACAGAACACTCACACACACACAAACAGAACGCGCAGTCCAGGGGCCACGGCCCCTGTTTGCTTCGCAATTCTGAATCAATCTCACTCGCAGCAACACGATACAGTCACTCACCGTTAAAATATCTTGTCTCTAACCCAGGATTTGCATATCACTGAAGAGTAAAAATGAGTAAACTCTTTAACCCTTATATGAGAAGTGGGTAAACGCGATATTGCCCAGATTAAAAGTGGGTTAATGGCATTTACCTGCGTATATCCTCGACTACACCACTGATAAGAGGATTAAAACTACTTATTGAATACTTAATGGACATTTGCTGCCTCCTCCAGCATATCCGTGTCTTCAACAATACAGGTGCTTGAAGGCCCTCCTGCTGGGAAGGAAAGGTCCAGGTTCTGCCTTCCTTGCGTTTCGTCTCCACTTCAGGGTACAAAAGCAATGCCTTTGCAAAAACAAGAGTCATTAACTATTTCGGTATACCACTGAAACACAAATCCTCCATAAGATGTGCACTCTTCATCCGGTTATGTCTGGGATATTTCACTGTAAACTCCAGAACTGCTAGCTTTATAAAAGACTGAATATATTTCAATCTGTTGACTTAAAATGTTCATCCAACTCTTTCTCCGGTGATCAGTCGGGGCTAAGTTAGAGATTTGATTACAAGTACTTTTAGGATTTTAGACATCTTACGCAGCGGACCCCCACAACAAGGCAAACACTAGAATAGTTATCTTGTATTAGAGTGTCTCAAAATGGTATCTCTGTTCCAGCCGGTCTTCAGATTGTCACAGTTCAGAGACTTGTTTGTGTGTCAAGAGCCTTGGGTTTCGTGTCGGGAGCCCTGTTTGAGTGTCGCTTTCATGCTTTTGTAACTTTCTCTTTACTCCTTTGATTGAATAGTTTGTTCATTTTGGGTGGTGCCTGAGTCCAAGTGGAGTGCTTCCCAATGGTTGTTCTCGTTCCTAGACGGCCCCTTGTTCTCAATTGGTCCACTATTTCGCCCCCTGTCAGATGGATTTATGAGATGGACTGTTTTCTGTCCTAGGTGTCAAAGCACCCAAAACTACCTGTCTTGCGGTGCCAAAGGATCCATTCAGCGATGGTGGAGAGAAACCACTTGCTCAGTATTTAGTTTTTAAAAGTATTCCTTGTCAGTGGGGGAGTTTGTGACCAGAAACCAAGTAGACACAGAGAATGGCTTTGGACCTCCCTCTGTATATTTCAATTCTGATCATTTCATACAGAGAATGATATTATGACCCACACCCACTTATGACACTACAGATACATGGCTGCTAATCCATTTAAACTATGTGTTTGTTTAACTATAAATATATAAAAACTATAAATATAGCAGAAGTATTAAGACTTAGGTTGTTGGTTCAAATATTCGGTTTTTATTATTTTAGAATACGTGCTTTTAGATTAAAGACTGTATTTAAATCAAACTTACTTCTTTCTGTAAATAAGAGACTTGACTGTGAGTGTGCTCTTGAACTTGTTAAACTGTACACTGGTTTTCTAAGTCTTTTTAGTTTCCCTATTATAAGACTTCTATTCTTTATTACTTTAAAAACCTACCCTAGTAAAACACACATATTCATTTGTTTAGATTTATGTTATTTTTTGCTCAGCACAACAATTCTCTCCAGAAAGTTGGCTGCCTTTTTATCATCAAACTGGAATGTGCTAACAAGGTTTGGCACTTGATTCAAAGAGTTGCTTTCATCTGATAAGAGCCTGCCAGGAGCAGGTCAGTCCGACCCCTCCAGCAGGCTCCTTCACACAAGCTGCACACAAAAATTACTTACAATATTTCCAACTCGGTATACAGACCTAAAAAAGAGTACAGACAATATTAATATCATTGTTGACAAAGAGTATATCATATTATTTCAATCAATACATGTTGGTTTAAAGCATCCAATTCATATCTAACAAATCGGCGCATTCCCAGCAGGATTTGAACTCTGCACCAGGCCCAGCTCGGACCGGTTCAGCGAACACCACGACAGGTCATCCAACGCTTTACATCACAGGTGTGGGCAGCCAGGGTCTTCACTTGATACCTGCAAGACACCTGGACACGTTTGGCAGGAACACCCTCTTCACATTCGAGCCCATGTCACTGGATGACCACTGTCACAACCCACGCATTCAATTCTGTTTACATCTCGTGGATCCACATTCAAGTGTTAAAATGACATCCTTCAGGACTATTACATTCAAACAGAATTGGACAGTGTCTGACTAAGTGACTGCAGGCTGGGCAGGGTTTGTAACCGGTCAGTGGTGATCCACCTCTGCACTTGTCACATCCACACAGTAGAAAAGGATTATTTTCAACTGCTGTGCTCAGAGTCAGCTCTGTACTATGAACAATGGTTCTGGATCTATAACTGTTTCCTTGATACATTTCATGTTGTTCACAGAGAGTAATTTTAGGAGGTACCCCCTCCATCCAGAATACAGGTGTGGGCCAAAATTCACTATTTTTCATATCAGTTGGTTTCCAACCTATTTTCTCTTGCACATCATCAGTGGGCAAACACATTGTAACTGAATCTGGGTCCATTAAAGAACTGTTCACCCTAGCAACTGAGACCTGCCATGCAAAGGGTTCCAGTGGTAATGGAAGTACAAAAGATGTAAGATCCATGGGAGGCCATGGGAGCAGTGTGGAGTAGTGGTTAGGGCTCTGGACTCTTGACCGGAGGGTTGTGGGTTCAATCCCAGGTGGTGGACATTGCTGCTGTACCCTTGAGCAAGGTACTTTACCTAGATTGCTCCAGTAAAAACCCAACTGTATAAATGGGTAATTGTATGTAAAAAATAATGTGATATCTGTATAATGTGAAATAATGTGATATCTTGTAACAATTGTAAGTCGCCCTGAAAAAGGACGTCTGCTAAAAAATAAATAATAATAATAATAAATCCACTTATTAAATAAAATGGAACAATGAATACCGTGCTCCAGCATGGAGACAGGGGGCGCTGTCCTGCTTGTCAAAATTGTAAATATAAAAAATACTACACCAGCAAAACTAATAAAAGGTTTACATCTCCCTAAATTACTTAAAGAAAATATTTCCACATTATGGGGGTGGGATTTCCCTGAACTGGATTACAGGTCAGTGACTCAACACTGAAATCCAATTATCACTTTGTTGCATAGTGGTTAAGACACTTGCTTGCAGTGACCATGGTTGCCTGTTCATGCATTGCTCCATTTACATTTGCAGTCATTTTGAATGTTTCTGTGTTCTGTTGCTCCAACACTGATATATTATCATTTGTCTTTATATCTTTTTTTATCTGATTTTGAGCTTGTCGGGACTGAACAGCCATTCTCGTCCAATTCAAATCATATGACAATGTGACCTTTCAACTCTGCCACTCTGCTTCTCTTTGTCAGTATAATGTATAGTAGTTGGGATGGCAGTTAAAAGGCAACTTCATATTTGAGCAACAGAACCGAGAATGGCTCAGAATGGTTGCAAACACTAAGGGAAGCAGAAAAGAGCTATTCAAAAGACATGTGAAGCTACTTATTATTATTATTATTATTATTATTATTATTAATAATTATTTATTAGCAGACACCCTTATCCAGGGCGACTTACAGTCGTAAACAAAAATACATTTCAAGAATCACAGTACAAGTATTAATACAATTAAGAGCAAGATAAAATACAATGGCTTCAGTTCTAGCAAGTACAAGTATATGACAAAATACGATTCAATAACGGAGCAGATAAAAGTGTCAGTGATAGTTACATAAGGATGTAATTAAATACAAAATACTACAGATTAAATAACACTTGTGACAGATTACAGTACTCTAAATTACAGGATGAAATGCAGTAAAATAGGGAGCAGATAAAAGCAAGTAAAGCGCATTAAGGAAGAGTGACAAAGTGTCCAGAGGGAAAAGAGGGGTTCTACAGGTGCTGTCTGAAGAGGTGAGTCTTGAGGAGGCGCTGGAAGGTGGTCAGGGACTGGGCAGTCCTGACATCTGCAGGAAGGTCATTCCACCACTGCGGGGTGAGGGTGGAGAAAGAGCGGGCTCTGGCTCTACTAAAGTGACTACGCTATATATATATATATATATATATATATATATATATATATATATATTACACAATTGATACCTGTTGGACACAGTTGTCAGATGTTCTTCCCTTTGCACCTACCTAGAAGTCCATCTTTAAACAAATAATGCTTAACATTAATGCATTAATACTTTTTATTCTGCTTTTGCAGAGTCAGTTGTTCATGAAAGTGAGATGATTGTTGTTTATTGGGATCAAGACTTTTATAGAAGGGGCATTACTGGTAACAGATACGAGAAATTCACAAGATATGTTATCCATGGGTTTACTATTTGTAGTCTTGATATGTTAAAAATCACATATGAGAAATCAGCTAATCACGTCAGGATTTGTCAAAATCCCAGTACAACTGATCTACAAATGTCATCCCAACCATGGAATATACAGCAACATTCTAAAACAAATTTATTTATTTATTAAATGTTCCTGACTACATTTTTGTGATTTATAAAAGATATGTCGTTTTGCACAGTTTGAGGAGCCTTTGTGAACCAAACTGCACTTTTTAATTCAGAAGTGAAAAAAAAAACATTCTCTACTCAAAGATAATCAGCACACCATATCCATGGCACAAAAGTTTGACATTTTATTCCATTAAGCCCTTTATGTTTGAGAAGTTGATTCTCAGCTTTACTGAACCCAGATGACCTTAATTCCTTGTGTTCAGTTTTCTAATTTCCCTGTAGTGAGAACCCAGAATGTAGGACATTCATTTGATAGAAGGCAGATAAACCATGCTGTGCTGGGAAATATCTGCAATTAGCTGTGCATTAATATTTAAGTTTAAAGAACACCAGATGTATCGGATGCTAATTGTTCATTTTCCTTTTAAAATTACTGATGGTATAGTGCATGGCACTGCTGTGAACTGAAGCGAAAGTATTTATCTGATATAGGCAAGGATAAGGATAACTATTCACCAAATGCACTCAAGGATGCATTGTGCAAACTTTACAATAAAGAGTAAGTAGATTAAAATGTCATAGTAATTGCTTTTTTACACCCCGCTTACTATTGTAAGGTGTTCCCTTTCAAATACGAAATGTAACCACTATCGAATTGAAAATATATCTTACAGCCCAAATTACCTGAGCACTTATATCAAAGCTGTTCCTTTAAGAGCCTGTATGCGTCAGACGTCGTCTCCGCCTGAGGAAGGAGTGAGCTCTGACATTTTAAGTTGTAACTATGGAGTTGTTGCTATATTCACTTTTTCTCTCTCTTATTTAGTGCTTATTTTATAGCATGTTTTAATTAGTCCTTTTTATTTCAGAAACCCAGCGCACACGTAGGCTGTCTCTCTGTAATAAAGTCTGCCTCTGTACACAGACAGTATACTGCACAAACTCTGTTTTTTCCAGTCAGCTTTTTGCACTACAGAGACACTGCCAATGTTTTTTTATCTACACTGCGCTGGTGCTGTAGAATTGACAGAAGCCTTTTCAACCAAATATTGCAAGTGTCTCTTTGCCATTGCTATGTTTGCTTTTTGCTGCACTGACAACGAAGGCTACTAGATTTATTCTAGTTAGCAGACAACTGCAGCCCCTGTCTGTTTAACAGTGCATGCTTGCAGTTGCCAGTGGCTTTTTCAGGTCTTTACCTGCACGCCACTTGTCCTGGTATGAGCCCGGTACCAGTGACGTGCTCTGTTGGTACCAGTCTGTACCAGAACCGGCAGCCGGTACCAGAGCCTGGACCATTGACCTAGTCGGTACCAGAGCCTGTACCAGCAACAAGTGACCCGGTTCAGTCCATTACCAAGCAGAGGATAAGCATGACAGGTGCATCCACTGCCACTGCATGCAGAGGGAGCAGTTTAAGACTGCAGCTCTTGCGCGTCTTGTGCTCATTTTGCTAAGAGGACACTGGAAAGCAGGCTGGCCCGCTGTTCCAAGAACCGATCTGCATCTCTGACGCCGGCACAGCATGACTTGCCCCATTCATCCCCTGCAGTGCGTTCAATAGAGTCCACTCTCCCTCCACCGGGAGCTAGGAAGCAATCCTCTAGGGGTAGCAGCAGGACTAAGAGCCTGCACTCCTCCACCAAGGAAGAGCAACAGAAGCCACAGTAGCAGGCATTCTGACAATACTGACTGGGTTGTGGGGCAAATGGAAAAAGTTTTTGAAGCTATGAACCAGCAGTAATCCCTTTGACTGAGCTGCTGCTAGCCCCACCCCACCCCTCGTCTCAGTCCCCAGGGTTCAGGCACCATTGCCTGACCCTCAACCAGCAAAGGAGGACACCTTGTTCCAACCAGAACGTTCCATACGGTCTGTCCAGTTAGGGCACTGGTGTATTAAGTTGACCGCACTCAGAGTTGGCGGCAATCAGATCAATTGTTTATTGTTTAACAGACAGTCTTAACCACTATGCAGAAGAGCTGCCTCTATTGCACAGTGGTTATGACACTCGTTTGCAGTATGCGTGGTTGCCGGTTCGCGCATATCCCTGTTACATTTGCAACTATTCTGAACAGCCTTCCTCATTCCATTCAAATCATATGACAATGGGACCTTTCATCTCTGCCACTCCCTGCTTCTCTTTGTCAATATAAAGGCATAGTAGTTGGGATGGCAGAGTTAAAAGGCAGCTTAACCCAGAACGGTTGCATATATCTTGACTCACCCTCTCCATTTCCCTCTGCTAAAAACCCAGGTGTTATTCTTGACCCCTCTCTCTTCTTCTCTCAACACATCTCTTTCCTGACACACACTTTCTGCTTCTTTTGTAGCAAAGTCTACCGTATTCGTCCTTTTCTCACTACTTATTCAACTCCTGGTCCAACTCCTGGTCCAAGCTCTTGTACTCTTCAAACTATTGTAACTCTCTCCTTGTGTCTCCCTCTTCAGCTACCCGCCCCCTTCAGCTCATTCACGATTCTGCTGCTCGTCTTGTATTCTCCCAGTCTCGCTACTCTCATGCTACTCCTCTGCTTCGCACACTCCACTCACTATTGTTCACCTTGTTCTTGCTTACCACTCTCTTCACCACACTCTCTTGATCCTCCCCTCCTACTATGCACTGGACTTGCATGACCTAAGCATGACGTTACTGGATCTCAACTAATGCACTATTGCACTACAATGTCTTTGTAGATATAACTGTTGCAATCCTAATTTGTTGCATACTAGTTCATATTGTATTCTAGTAGTACTGTAGTAGTACTTATGGTAAACCATACTGTATTTAAATATTAATCTTACATTGTAACCCTGTAATGCCCTGTAATACCTGTTAGTCGCCTTGTTAAAGGCGTCTGCCAAATAAATAAATATTAATAAAATACCTTACATTATTAAGGGAAATGTAGAAAAAAAAACAATTAAAATGACATTTAAAGTTACTTACTATTAAAGTGACTCTGATTACAAATAAATGGTTGTGGAGATTTAAAACTATATTTGTGAATACAGTAATCCGTCGCATATCCATCCCATCACATATCCGCCCTAACCGTTTATCCACCATGATCAACCTCTTCAGCAACATTAGTTTATTATTAAACAGAGAAAATTAGTTCAGATATTGTAGATCCTAACAAAGTTTTTGTACACTGTGTTGTATGTAAATAAATTCTGTTTGCCTGCGAGGTGTATCAATTTCAGCCTCCGTCTCCATCTCCTGCCTGTCACTCAGCAGTGAATGCATGCACCCACATGGGAGACGGCTACTCTGTCACAAGCATTAATACCCTGTATCTTTCTAAACAAGGTACATCTACTTAGAAACTGATAAAAATAAGTTGCATAATATTACTATTATATGCTTGACCAGTGGTTCATATGTGTCCCTTGGTTGAAAAAAGACAAAACATTTGTCATTAAATTTGTTATGTTTCTTTTCGTATTTGTAAATGTAGCACTGTTGAGTGTGTAATAGTTATGTTTGTAATTTTAGTTTATCTGAACTACATCTTGCTATTGGAAAAAAAAAACTGGAATGTATCTGTCAATCTTCCTCCCCTCTCTCTCTTACTATTCAACTTAATAATAATTTATTCCACAATCGCAACCTAGAAATAACAGGTTTTATGTTAGGTGCAGTAAAACAGCTCCATATTTGGTGCTGGTGTCTGTGTTTTCATCTTGCAGAATCTCTACAGCATGTGACACAGTAAAAACAATGTGAGGCGTGTGCGCTGTATCGTGTTATACTTCCAGTGTTGTTTCTTACAGAGTGCAGTTGTTTGTCTCACTGTTCTTCCCACCAGCTCTCCTCACCTTAACCTTCTCCTATACTCCCTATAGTGTTCCTCCTCTCCCCTTCCTCCTCTTACACTCTCATCCTTCACCATGCTGGAAAGACTGACAGGGTATTACATGGGCCCTGATAGGAAGACAGGAGGTGACAGGCCCCTGCTGTCAAGCTGCCTTGTTTGTTCGAATGAGGTGTGTTGTGAATGCTGCGAGGGAGGAGGTGGTGGGGAGAGGGACAGCAAAGGTGAAATCTTCTTGAGATCTGTGTTTTCCGCTGGCTAAACCTCTTACTGGAGCATGCTGTTCTGGTAATTGTCCTCTCGTTGCAATTTTAGTGCGATGTGATTGTACGGGGCTCAAAACACGGAAAGATGTCATAGTTGCCCTTATGAAAGTTTATCACTCTATATTTGTTTTCCCATAGTTATACTATACATTTATATTTTTAATATGCTTCTCCATACCTCTCTGGGCTTTACAATGCTTACCTATGCTTTACAATGCTCCTTGCTATGCCTTATTTAGTATGTTGATGTAACAGGGTTAAGCTTTCTTTGCATGTTATTTTGTATTTATAATTTAATATGTGTCATTTTTCAATTGCACTTTGGTGATTTTATATTGATGTTTTTTTAAGCACGTGTGTGTAAGGAAATTGCCTTGTAATTGATTAATTAGTCCAATTATTTTGTTTTAGAGTTTGTTTTAAAGAACAGAAAGGCGACTGATAACAAACTGATTAACATCTGCTATTATGAGAAGTGATAAAGGCTGGTATGAGTTTTGTTTGCGTGTTGGGCTGCATTTCTTTTGAGTTATTTGCAGGTGTTGCAATGAGCAAAGCTTCTCCCACGTAAGAAGACGTAAGAAGATATCGGAGGATCAGAGTAGGACTCTTCCGTCGAGTTGTGACAGTCGGGTTCTTTTTGTGATATGTACATGTGTAAGGACATTGCGTTGTAACTGATTAATTAGTCCAGTTGTTTGTAGCTGAATACTTTATAAAGCCTCATTAAGAAGAACGAGGAGAGAGCTGGGAGGACATTCAGGATAATGAACAGTTCGAACCTGTGCTGCTAAACTAGGGTAAAATTGGCAAACATTAAATTTTAGTTGCTCTTTCTTTTATAGAGCTGGCATAGTCGGATTACTGCAGTGTAGTTGCCCTCCAGGTAGCTGTCCACGCTCCTATGTTGGGTTGGGCTATGTTGCTTTCGCCCCATTACACTTATATTAAGGTAAGCTTTATAAGGGTGGGGCTGGTATTAATCTTTTGGTTGACCATCAATATTGCATGTATTTTAAAAGACATTAATACAAGTGTGACATTATACATGTAAACATGGAACAGAATAAGAGAATTTAGTAGAAGGCTGGCACCTGTGATGTGGGGTAATGCATGTGAAAATATACATACCAGGAGAGCCTTGCACTGAAAAGCATTACGCACTGGGTGTGTGTCAGCCTATGACTGTGTTTTGGGTTGCTTAGTCTCGCACTGTTGAACCGTGCCTACATTAGTGGATGCAAAGTTCTGTGCATCTTTTCATTCCTGTAAGTTTATACATAAACCAATTTACACAGATAATGCCAGGAGGAATTATGGTACTATGTCAATACCGTTGTGCAACCCTATCAAGTACAATCTTTGTTCCAAATCCAGTGTGATGTAACAATGTTATATATTCTGACCGGTCAGATTATTTATTAATAAAGTTTGGTACCATAATTTAACACAAGTTTGTTTATCAGTGCTATTACACACACACACACTAACTTAACTGTCTATCAGAGCAAACGTTCATGTCTGATAAAAGAACAGTACAGAAACCAGCACGAGAGGACACAGTTGGAAATTAAGTGGAGATAGATTTAGAGCAGAGGGAAGGAGAGGTCTTCACACAGAGTGGTAAGGGTATGGAATGTGCTTCCTAGTCATGTTGTTGAGGCTAAATCACTTGGATCCTTTAAGACCCAACTTGAAAAAGATCTACCAATCAGTTACTACAAACAGGACGAGCTCAGATGGGCCGAATGGCCTCCTCTCATTTGTACATTTTCTTATGTTCATATATTCTAAAAACCGTCTTTGTAAAGTTGATATTTTGGTAGGTCTGCTGGTTTGTTTGGATGGGAAACGTCGCAAAGCTTTCTTATATAAATAGCTTAGGCTGTATATTATATTTTTTTCATATCTTACAATTTAAGATTTTGCAGTAATGAATAAATGGACCGGGATTAATATTTTGTTTTCAATTTTAATTGAATAAATACAGTATATGCCACAAGTACATTATATAGGTTGGACTGATCCCATTTTGAGTTCTGGGTCAGTATGATAGTGTTACAATGTCACCAGGGCTGGTAATGATACCACGCCTGTTAACAGTTCTGGGGTTTCTTCAAGGCAAAACCTTTCTGTAAGATTTTCTTGTAAATTACTATTCACCATTGTTTATATATTCTTGGAAATCTTATTTTATGTAAGCACAGATAAGTCAATATTTGTTCCAAATCCAAGGTACTGCCATTGCTGCTAAATATTTGTTCTGCTGATTTCTAAAGGGTAGTAATGGTTTCTTCAGGGTAATAACCTGAGGCCACTCCCCAATTTTTTGTCCAACACCAGGCGGTAGTGCAGGCATAAAGACTCAGGGCAAAACATGGTACCATAATGAGATACTAATGCCTTAGCGTTAGTGCCTTGCCCTGTGATCAGATTTGGGCCCTATGTATCTAAAGGAAGGACAACACAGGTAAAACAATGACAATCAAGGACATTGGGAATAGTTTAGTAAAAGTATGGCAAATCACTGAGAAATATTGTAATATTTTAAAAAGCAAAAGAAAGGTAAAGATCATTAAAAGATTATTAACAGCACTAGTATACTCTGGCTCTTAAAGTGCTACATTAGACAGCACTGTGACCGGAGCACTCCCCTAGGTCAAGTTGAAGGCTGATCACAAGGGATCTTGGCTTGCTGGAGAATTACTAAGTGAAAAATCAGAAAATAATCGAATTCTGGAAAGAACACATGACATGCTTCTGTGAAAACAGCAAAGCTACATTTTGTAAAGAGAATGACCTGTGACCCAGACACTTATGGCCTGATCTATAGACAGTATACAGTGGCATAATGTCAAAGGTACCCATACAAAAAATGCCATGCTCAAAGTTTAGTGTTGCTGGTGTGAATGCATTAGCTTTCATCTATGGAGGCCTGGGGTCAATGTCTAGTGACCAGCTCCTTAGAACCACATAATTCAATGCAATATGTCATATTTGGCAGTCTCTGCTAAGGAAAAGCCCTGGGTGAATTGCATGTACTGTGCTATCATTCTTTATCAATCATGTGCAACTTTACTGGTGTAAGATATTCATTGTGGAGCTTGGTCTTTTTTATAGGAAGTTTTTTTTTCTGTTTCTGTTCTTTCTGTTTTTATTTTCCCTGCTGGGAATGAAATTCCTAGAGATGGGGATATATTGGAGGCAGGTGTACATTTTTCTGCTTATCCAATTGTGATGAAACTTGGTATTAATATTATTTAGCACAAGTTATTGGAAGTAGTCGATTCTGGGGATATACAGTATGGGGGTGTCTGTCTTCCAGTATATTTATCCATATGTATGTCACAAGTACATGTTTGTGTACATCTGAAAAAAAACTCTTATTGGGAGTATTATTAAAAGTAATAGTATGGTTAAAAGTATTGTTAGTTCTGGTTCTGTTACCAGGACCCAGGAAAGGGTTAACTTTGGGCCTTGATGTAGATGTATAAGTATCTTGCCTTGAGCAGAATGTCAGCCAGGAATATTGCTGATTGGTTAAGTAAACAATATCTACTGATTTCTAATATATATGGCTTTGTGAACAGGCTGGCTTGTATGGTAATGTCAGGCCAAGAAATACAGGACACAGAATGGTGAGTAAATGCGCTGGTGTGCCAGTTTATTGTAAAATAAATAAAAGGTTTGAACAAAACAGAAACAAAACACTGAACTCAAAACAAAACGTCACATTGGCCAAAACAAACACAAACAAAACAGTGAACACAAACCCCAAAACAAGTATCATGCTGGTGCTTCCAGCACGAATAGCAATTGCTTTTACTTTATTTTTGTTTCTCCCGACTCTTTCACATTCTCTCCACACTGAACACCCACCCCGTGTGCATGAAACACTCACTCTTTTATGCAGCTGTGTCGAGACTCGATTGCTCATCATCATTCAATTGAATCTCAGCACTGTCTGCACATGAAGTGATTGTGCAATCCCTGTGTCTAAATTGAGAGGAACGGCAGTTCCTTGTGCCAAGTTATCAGCAAAGCGCGATAACTGCTACAGACTCTCTATACAGCAAGGATAGTTTACGTGTTTTCAGGGTAATGGCGCAGCAAAAGTAAATCAGCCAAAAGCACCATTTGACTTTTAATTTGTAGTTCCCAACACTCTTAGGTGAAATGTAGAAAAAAAGTCATACAGTATTGTCATACAGTAAGAGATGTCACCAAAGTAAAGGTAAAAATGTCCTTCTCCTTTTTCTCCCAACATTTTTTTGCAGATTTTTGCCGACCCCAGGCACTTTTATCCACGCATATGTATATTACAGGACATCTGAGTTTCATAACAAATAACTTGTTTTGTCAACATGGAAATATACTGTGCCGTGAAAAATTATTTGTCTGATTTTCTGCATTTTTGCACATTTTTCACATTGCATTTGGTCAGATTTTTTGTGGGTTGTAGTAGTATATAGAGGGAGTCTGAGAGAAATAAATGACACCAAAGTTTGGTGCTTCTTTTATTTGTTTTGTGTGCAAGGTAATCAAACATGCAATCTTCAGGTGTGAAAAAGTTATTGCCCCCCCTAGTTAACTCAACCCAATTAAAGGGATAATTAGGGTCAGCTGTTTGAGTACTTTGGTTAACAACCAGGCCTGATTTGGGCCAGCCCTGCCCAATATAAATCTGACTAACTTTGGCCCTTACCATTAGAGTGAAGTTGTCAGCACACAGGTTCTAGAGGCACATCATGCCACGAACAAAAGAAATTCCTGAAGACCTCCAGAAAAAAAGTTGTTGATACCTATCAGTCTGGAAAGGGTTACAAAGCCATTTCTAAGGCTCTGGGGCTCCACCGAACCACAGTCAGTGCCATATTGTCCAAATGGAGAAAGTTTGGGACAGTAGTGAATCTTCCCAGGAGTGGCCGTCCTGCCAAAATCTCTCCAAGAGCAAGGCGTAAAATCATCCAGGAAGTCACAAAGAACCCTAGAACAACATCCAGGGATCTGCAGGCCTCTCTCGCCTCAGCTAAGGTCAGTGTTCATGACTCCACCATCAGAAAGACACTGGGCAAAAATGGGATAATGGGATTCATGGCAGAGTAGCAAGGCGGAAACCATTGCTCACTAAGAAGAACACGAATGCTCATCTCAAGTTTGCCAAAAAGCACCTGGATGATCCTCAAGAGTTCTGGAACAATGTTCTATGGACAGAGGAGTCAAAAGTGGAACTTTTTGACCGACATGGGCCCCATTATGTCTGGTGAAAACCAAACACTGCATTCCACAGTAAGAACCTCATACCAACGGTCAAGCATGGTGGTGGTAGGTGGTAGTTTGGGGATGCTTTGCTGCATCAGGACCTGGATGCCTTGCCATCATTAAAGGAACCATGAATTCTGCTCTGTATGAGAGAATTCTAGAGGAGAATGTCAGGCCATCTGTCCGTGAGCTGAAGCTGAAGTGCAGCTGGGTCATGCAGCAAGACAATGATCCGAAACACACAAGTAAGTCTACATCAGAATGGTTGAAGAACAAGAAATTTAAAGTTTTGGAATGACCTAGTCAAAGTCCAGACCTAAACCCCATTGAGATGATGTGGCAGGACCTGAAATGAGCAGTTCATGCTGGAAAACCCACAAATGTCACTAAGTTGAAGCAGTTCTGCATGGAGGAGTGGGCCAAAATTCCTCCACGGCGCTGTGAGAGACTAATCAATAACTACAGGGAGCGTTTGGTTGCAGTTATTGCTGCTAAAGGTGGCGTAACCAGTTATTGAGTCTAAGGGGGCGATTACTTTTTCACACGGGGGCATTGGGTGTTGCATAACGTTCTTTAATAAATAAATGAAATATGTATCAAATATTTGTGTTATTTGTTCACTCAGGGTCCCTTTTATCTAGTATTAGGTTTTGGTTGAAGATCTGATAACATTTAGTGTCAAAAATATTCAAAAATGCAGAAAATCAGACAGGGGGCAAATACTTTTTCACGGCACTGTATATTAAATGATTTATTTCTATTTTCAAATGGAACATTTGCCTGCAAAAAATATCTTACATATAAAATACCTTTTATATAAATACAAAAAAAGGTCTGACATGCGTGGGATTTGAAACTTCAGTTTGCAAGCGTGTTATGTTACTGTCAGTGCTACACGATTAGTTGAGACAAGCAGTATTCTGAAAGATGAAGTCAGCCAGCTGAGAATTCTTGGGACTATTTTTATATTATATTTTGGAGATTTTTCGAGTCATCATTCATCTTCATCCTCATCTTCATCCTGAGATTCTGATCTTGATCTCTGAAAAATGTTGGTTCCCTGTCAGTGTAATGCTCATTTTGGTCCCTATTGGCGCAAGGAAGTACGGTTCCTCTTGATACTGGTTGATGAGAGTAGCGCTATTTGTGGTCCCCACTGGACAAAAAGGAACATTAATTTCTGAAAATTAGCTATGCTCTGAAGGATAGATTAATAAATACTGAAATAAATTAATACATAAATCAATACATAGACATGTATTTCTTTCGTTATCTAGATGTTTATTTATTTCTTTTTCACTATCAGATATAAATAAACACTGCGATTTAATACAGTATGAGACGAAAATAAATACTCAACAGTTCTTGTTCAGCTGTTTATTAGTGAAGATTTTTGTACATAAGGGTCGTCATGCTTTCATATATTTTTACTTTCAAATTAAAAAATATATTGTAATGACAATTGTTTTGTTGCAGGACTGTTCAGTTTGTCTCTTCTGTCTTTTATGTTACATCTGTATTAAGGGGAACGGGTCATGCCATTACTTAGCAATCAGTGAATCAGTGGGGAGAATGTGTGTTGCTGTTTTCGAGGATATGCAGAGCATGGATATGACTGGTTGATGAGCCGGACAGCGGTGGGAAACGACAGGTGGTTAAATAATAAGGGGGTGCATGAGCCTCGGGACTGGAGACAGTCTAGCTCTGAACTTGAATGAGAAACTGTGGGTGCGACTGAGTAAGCGTGTGAGCTGTGACTGGAGAGAATATGCAGTGAAAGTGTCAAGACTAAAACGTAGGGTTATTATTTTCGTGCAGTGAATTCCGGCCCCTGACAGGAATTCTCTGTAGTTTCAAATAAAACAAACATTTTGAGAATTCAACACCATCTCCCTGAGTACTACTTCCTAAACATGAAAATGTTACAATATCAGTGCTCCCCCCCCACCCCCAAAAAAGTGCCGGAACGCACTATATCATTTTAACAACAGTTAAAAATTAACTAAGAATAACATACAGTAGTAGCCCATTCATCCAAACAGCTGGGGAACTGTGACAGAAAGACAATGATTCTTGGTGGTAAATCTCCCTCTCGACCTGTGAGGGTGCTAAGTAACGGGAACAGAAAAGCAGGTGACATAATGAATTGGGTTTCTCTGTGATGTGTACACTGTATTACAGCAATACAGCAGACTAAACGTGCACACACATTATCTGAAAAATACTTGTGTCAGTTTAGGGAATTTTTAAATCAGGGTGTGTCAGGGAGAAGGTTCCTGCAACAGGACCTCCCTTTTAGTGGGAGCAGCACTGAGCTGACTGTGTGGCAAACTTTTATTTTCTGAGCTGCTTTTTTTCAACTGTGTTTTGTTTTGCCTTATTGGATTTATTTTTGCTTAGACTGTGTTTTGTGTTTTTGCGCCCTTGTACTATACCATTGTTCATATAGGCACGTGGTTTCCCCAGCATAACCCTGCCCGATGTATTGTACACTGTAACTGTAACCTGAGTTGTTTAAACCTTTGTAAATCTTGTAAATAAACCTGGGTGCGTTTGCAGCAAATTTATGTTGAACATCAAAAAACACATTTTTGTCTCAGACTCGCTTGAGTGAAGGGTAATAGCCTGGCCATGTGGACAAGGCTATTGGAACCCTCATGAGGTTAACAGAGTAGCTGCAATGGGATGGAGGGATACAAAAACAACAAACTTAAGTTTTAGGACTTAATTTAGTGTGCCAGCATTGCTCACTGTCCTGCTGACCCCTGAGATCAAAACTAGCAACAAGTCAGGTATGGTGCCAACAGGTGTTATCATTTTAAGCTAACATTTATATCACTCATGGTGGCTACATTTCCATGAGTTATTTTTATGTGCACCTCTATAGATCCAACTCAGCTGACGAAAGCTCTGTACTGCCTGTCTGTACTTCCCTGTAAAAAGTTCTGATAATAGATTACTGTACAATTCCATCAAACGAGTTTGGGTAGCTACAATATTCATATTGATATCATATATATAGACATACGGTATTAATGTAATGGGTGGTGTGTGGTAAAATTAGATAACTAACTTGCACAGAGGGTCCTCCATGCCTCAGAGCCTCTGTGTTTCGGTGCCCTCAGTGCCCTAGAGCCTCGATGCCTTCAGTGTTCAAGCACTCCCCTCCATCGGCTGCCTCAGTGCCCCGGTGCTCCATAACCTCGGTGCCTCGGTTCTTCGGCATCCTCGGTGTCTCAAGGCCTTGACGTCTCGGCGCTTTAACGCCTTCAATGCTTTTAAGCTCCGTGCATTGGTGCCCTGGTGCCCCATAGCCTTAGTGCCTTGTGCTTCAGCATCCTTGATGTCTCGATGCTTTTACGCTCTGTGCATCGGTGCCCTGGTGCTCCATAGCGTCAGTGCCTCGAGGACTCAACACTCCGGCGCATCGACGCCTTTGGCGCTTTAAACCTCCATGCAGCAATGTCCTTGGTGCCTTTGGTGGCCTCGACCCCCATTGTCCCAGAGCTTCGGTGCTTCGACACCCTCGGTGCAGTAGGGCTTCGAAGCCTCGGTGCATCGACGCCCTCGGTGCTTAAGTGCTCCCTGCCCCGGTACACTTGATACCATCGGTGCTTTTGGTACCCTGGTGCCCTATTGCCCTATAGCCTCAACGCCTCTGTGCTTTGGCCCCGTCGATGCTCCCGAGCTTAGACGCTTCAGTGCCTTCGGTGCTCACAAGCTCTGTATATACAGTAGCTTCGGTCCCTCTGTGCTTTTTGTACCTCAGTGCCCCAGTGCATCTGTGCCTCATGCATCACTGCCCCAGTGCTCCAGAGCCTTAGGGCATCGGTGCTTTGACACATTCGGTGTCTGAAAGCCCTGCAACCAATTACATCGGTGCTTCGGTGCACTTGGTGTCTCAGTACCCGAGAGCCTTGGTGCCTCGGGACCTGAGAGACATAATGCCGCGCTTTCACCCTTGCACGTCCTGCAAGGTGAACCTTCCCCAAGAGGACAAACACACATTGTGTAGCCAGTGCTTGGGCAGCCAGCATGCCTCTTCTGCCGTAGAAGACAGGATGTTCTGCCTCATTTGCGCCAATTCCAGGGACAAAACACTGCGCAAGAGGTTGACACAGTTCACTGGTGAGACCTCTATGATAGGGGGCCCCGTTCTCCCCACTCCTCCACCTTCCTTCGAGCCCTTCACAGAGTATACCCTGCACACAAGCTCCAGCCCCTCAAGCTCGCAGCCGCTCGAATTCCCCTCCAAGGAGCAGCAAGTGGTCGAGGATATTGCAGACCTGAACAGCCAGATGGCTTAGGTCCAGGAGTACCTGGTTAGGCAGCAGGATATTCACTCTGCTCCTGCCCCAACTCCGCCTCTGGCACCTGCCCCAGCTCCAACTCTGACACCTGCCCCGGCTCCGCCTCAGGCACTTGCCCCGGAACCGACACCGTTTTCACTGGCGGCCGCCCCGATCGTCTCAGAGCGAGATGAGGCCATGAGCACAGAGGAACACGACATTGAGGTGTCCTGGGATGAGGACTCGATGGGACATCCAGAGCCAGAAGCCCAGGAAATGACCGAGGAGGCAGACCCCAACTCTGAAGTTGCCTCAGAGACTGATGTGGCCCCTCCCTCAAGCTCAGTTCCGACACTTGTGGAGCGAGCCTCCAGCTTCCTCCAGGTTCCCAGGAAGGCAAAGCCTGAACAATGCTGTTCTGTATTCAGATCGGCGCAAGCTTCGACCCCCCCAGCCTTTTCCGACGTTCCCGGATTTTCTGGAGGAGGTCAAGTCCTCCTGGCAGTGACTGGACTCGGCGCCGAGCGTCTCCAAGAGTGCAGCCTCTCTGACCTCTTTGGAGCACAGTTTCCACCGGAGGAATCCACCATAGCGGCTTTAGTGCGAGCCCCTCCAGTGGGAGGCCTGTCCAAAGATCCTGTATGCCTTACTGTCTCAGGCAAGGGTTCCAGATGTGGACAAGTCTGCCTTATTGGATGCGACTATCTCCCCGGGCCATACCTTTGGGCCAGCGGTGGAGGAGATATTGCAACCTTCCCACAGGGAGCGGGAGGCGTTTCGGCAGGTGGCTGCATTGCTCCCTTCCCGTGTCCCGGCATGAGAGAGGGTGAAGCGTTGGCGTCCGGCAGTTCCAATCCCCACTGTGCCATGGGGTGACCTGAGGCACCGCCTTCAGGCCTCCGTGGCAGCTAATACACGGGGCCATCAGCAAGGACGGCGAAACATCGGACGTGGGGCCCCAGTGCATCAGTGCTAGGGAGACAGTTCCAGAGGAACCGCCCCAGGCAGCCTCCAAGACAGGCTACACCCCAGCCCCAGCAGGGCCCCTGAAGGCTTGTAGCCTCACACCCTGCTGTACCTCTGGGCACAGAGGCACTTACTGTCCCTCCAAGCTGTTCATCTCCCAGGAGTGGTCTGTCTGACCAGCTCTTCGTCTGTCATGGTGAAAGGACCCTCGGTCAAACCCTCTCCAAGCAGCGACTGTCTCACTGGACTGTGGATACAGTTTCGACTGCGTATAATAATGCCAGCTTAACCCCACCTGGGCGGGTAGCTGTGCACTCTACTAAAGGAGTGGTGACTTCATGGGCACTCTTTAGAGGAGCCACATTGAACGATATATTGAATATGAAATGAATATATTGAATGATATATCCGCATACATTCACCAGGTTCTACGGACTTAATGTGGTAGATCCCTCTATGACTTCATTAGGCGTAAGGGTCCTTGAGGTCCCTTGTCTGCTGTCCACTCATGCTCCCTCACGAAGGTTTTGGTATACTTTTCCCAAAAGTATTGTTGGTGGTTGTCTTCGAATTGAAAGGGAACGTTCATTTACCCTGGTTCCCTGAAAGAGAAGATGACCAACAAACCTTGCGAGGCCGCATCACTTGCATTTGCAGGCTCGATGCAAAAGAGGATTTGAGCTCCGCGGAGCGACTACTTATTCCCTTGGCAGGCGGGACCGAGAACGTCACTCCCTGGAGGGGCCTATCAGCAGCTTTGATATAAAATACTTAGTGAATACCTGACCTGTGCAGGCATATCCCCAAAAGTATTGGTTGGTGGTCATCTTCTCTTTCAGGGAACCATGGTTACATCCGTAACCTAATGTTATGTTAGGTGAGGAAGACTGCATTGCATGTGTGTACATTTGCTATGCTGGGTGCATTTGAAGATTGACAGAAGGTGGGAAATATGATTATGTTATATTGGTGCACATCGGTTCACAAGGTATATTTAGCAGATTATGAGAGTGGCATTATAAAAACAGGGGGTGATCTCTTCAGCAGACTGATAAGTTTCCTATCCACTGTGATTTGTCAGACCCATTGCATCTTGGGGAAACCCAACAAAAATTCCCAATTTTGTTTTTATTATTCCAACAACATTATACAACATTATAGAAAACACACCAGTGAGGTCCCCAATACAAGACATCTGCCAACATATCCACTACTGTTGAAAATACAACAATGCCTACACTCTGTCATAGTCTTGACCAAGCAAAGCCAGTCCTCTGAGTTAGGCTACTGGCCCGTGTCGTGCTCTGTCTCAATTGTATGTATATTTCATTGGTATCGCTTTACATCATTGTCTCTACGTACACATTTGATTGTGTATTTACACTGTAATTACTATGTGACCAAAAGTGCAATTACAGTGTTGTTAGAGACTCTTAATGTAATCACTGTATTTACTCAGGATGGAATTTTCCAGTTGTTGACTTCATAATCATAGATTATATTGTTATTTGATATTTCTGGGATGTGTAGATTGAGACTAGCAAACTTGGACCAGGATCACAATCTAGTTAAGGACATCTTGTCACTTACTTCTGTGCAAGACAAGAAAACCTGAGATAACATACCTGGACTGATACTGTACCTACAAATCTGCCCTGTGTTTGCGTCCCTCCTCCAGCGCCATCAGTGGTGATTAAGGGAACATAAATTACAATTAGAAAAGAGACAGAAGTTTCCTTTAAATAGGTACAGTTAAGAGGAAGTAAAATGCAAATGTAGTGATGTAGTGTGTATGTGTGTGTGTGGGGGGGTATCTTTACAAATCATTTAAAAGTCCCATTATGAGCAGAGGTAATTCCTATTTAAAAGTAAAAACTTTGCAAACTTCAAACATCTCTACTCATAAAGCCAACTGTGGTATTGCTGACAGCAGGAAGAACTTAATTTTAATGATTTCCCTCATTTGACCCAACAGCTGTTGAACTGTCCTTGAGACTCTGCCCCCGTTGCAATTCATTCAGTGTTGGCATGGTCTTTAGACATTGACTTAGGAGAGTACCAAATAGCCTTCAGTACCTAATGTATAGGCCAGTGGTGTATTCAAGGGTATACACAGGTAAACAGCGTTTACCCACTTTTAATTTGGGCAATATAGCATTTACCCATTTCTCATATGGGATACAGTTTACTCACTCGCTGACAGCATGGGGGCGTGGCCACTGGACTGTGTATTCTGTTTGTGTGTGTTCTGTGATTGGTTGTTTATGTTCTGTTAATTTTCTGTTGTTAGGCACACTGGACCTGCAGGGCGGTGCTAGAAGCCTTCATCCTAGCCTACGAAAGGACCCTCGCAGAACTGCAGTGAAGTGCACTATCAGGTCTGCGACTGTTCACACGTGAATAGCACCCGAGAGGGGAAATAACTGTATGGGGGCTCTGGTTGGCTGAGGGGAACCAATGTTTATCTGTTCAACGCTACCAAACAGTGACGTTTACCCAGTTTGGTACCCAGTTGCCTTTAATACCTTATGAACGGCAGGTTTACGGTTTGAAGTAACAGAGAAGTCGTCCCGTTGAGAAAACTGAAATTAAAATCAAGTGGAGATTATTTTTTGTTCACCCGCTAATTGAGGAAGAGTGCGGTTCATCACCATTAAACCTTACCCTGAAAATGCAACATTCTCCCCAGGTTTGTTGCTGAATTAATGCTCGATTTATGGAACACTTCATGAGCATCAATCCTTTCTATTTCTTTTAAGATAAATAATATTGAGAGCCACTATTTTACACAACTCATTTAACTGTTTCTCATTTTCTAATTTCACTCTGGCTTTGTTGTCCTTACACAGGAACCCAGCTCCACACGGCTTACTGTATTGTACAGTTAAATCACAAATGAAACTCTACCACTAAAACAGCTATACCACAGATGAAAGCTTTAGGGTATAGGTTTAGGACTTGGTGTCATTTTGTGTTACCACAGAATGAATTAGAAGTTATGGATCAGTTTCCATTTGCTCTAAGATTGTGTAAAAGCTGGACGAGAAGACAAGATATCAACAGAATCTTAGTTAGTCTATACAGTATGGGTATGACACACAAAATGAAAGTAAACAAATTGCAAAAAATGTCCTGCAACATAGCCACGCAACAGAAAAAAAAAGCAATTCTAGATTGAATCTCAAAAATAAAATTAACTTCAAAACTTAAAATAAGAAATGTGAAGGCTAACGAGAAATATAAACCTATGGTTTGTTTTCTTTTATATGAAAGAGATTTCTACAGATATCATCTTGAAATCGTTTAAGCTGGTAAAATAAAATGCATTTTTTCAATCGGGAAATGAATGAAACCCCAATAAACCTTTCCCTGGCTGCTTTTCAAAATCTAGTCCCGCATAACTCGGCTAGTTGCTGCTTTCTCTAATAAAGATGTGTTTACCGATACAAGGCAGCTCTCTGCTTCCTCTGCTCCGTTTACAGTGTAGGTCATTGGGATGCTCTGTTCTCACAGCCCTCAATTTCAGCCTATAATGCATCCAACATGTCATTGCCCTGTTCTGCAAACACAATGCTATCAAGATAATTTGAGCAGCACTGGCATGTGTGAAAATGCAAGCCTTCTCCTCCTCTCAGATTCATATCAGAGGAGTATCAGGGGTGCTAGCTGTCTCTCTGTGTGTACAGTTGCCTGTCTGTCACTGTGGCAGGATAGTGTCAGGAATGAGACTCAGAGACAAGAAGCTGCAGTTTAAAGCGCTGTTGCATTTGTTAAAGAAATACAAATAAAACTGGAATAAACAAACAGGGCATGAGGGCCAAAATAAAAGATTTAAACAAAACAATACTGACTACAAACACTAATGTCAGGCTGGCCATTCACCTCGCTGACCAACACAAAATATAGAACACACAGTGACTCACACAGTGAATCACACAATAAAACACACACCTACTCCCTCTCCCAGAGGAAGGATTTCTCCTTCCTTAAATATTATTATTAGGCTTCCAAGCCGTAGGCTGGGGAAGCCTATTGTTTTTGTTAGGATTATTATTATTAGGCTTCTAAGCCACAGGCTGGGGAAGCCTATTGTTTCTGTTAGGATAACAATAATAATAATAACTAGAAGTTGCAGGCAACTTGAAGGCTTCCAGGCCTTTACAGCAGAACAAGATACGGTCAGAGACTCGTAAAAATGGAAATCGTACGAACATGTTAATTGGAAAGCATCATTTTATCGTGTGTGCTTTTTGCAGGACAACGGTTAGTATTTTATAAATGTCGATTTAGTATTCATTTTGATAACTACCTGCGATTCGTTGTGGGAGTGCAATTCGCGCTGTGGAACTTTCAGTTGCATATTTGAAATACCCCGGCTGTCAATTTTCTGTACACCCCGAGATTATAGTAATTTTATGAAAAAAATTTGAATAATAATATAAAAATGTCAATTTTACACTGTTAAAAAATAAACTGGGCACAGTATTTTTTAACCATTATATAATTTACTGTTAGATGCGATAATAGTATTAAGCAGTATATGCTTTTCATGGTCATAAACGGCCTCCTGTTGTGAGATTTTCCAAAGCAGTCTTTGTCTCCAGAGACTGTTGTACAGTTCGCCACAAGAGGGCAACCTTGTACCACCCCGTAGTTCAAGGCCAAACTTTGTTTTTTTCTGCTTGTTAATGTAAAACACAGTGATATTTTGTTTTTTGTTCTAATAGTGGGATACTACAGGTAACAAGATAAGGTTAAATAGGTATAAGATTATGGCTGAAGCAGTGAGCTGTGGAAAAGGTGGTGGTAACCTGAAAAGGTGGTAAAAGGTAACCTGCATGTCCACGAGGTTACTTTTAACATTATAGCAGAGAAGCTGGTCAGCTGGTATTTAATTAACTGAAATAACCAGTTAATGAAAGATACACTTCAAAGTCGTCGTCCCCCCCCCCCGATTTTTAAACAAACTGTATTCGTGTGACTTGTAAAGCTCATGTATTAAACATATTAGTATTACTATTGTGTTCTGGTTTAAACATAAGTGCGTTTTTTTATTTTTCCTGCTATACAGTTACAACAGCGTTTAAAAAAAAAAAATGATTACAAAACATTTGTATACAGCACGAGATCACGGTATTTTTTCAAATAATTAGTGTGTTTCAGTATGTCTACAGTTCTACATATGCTTGCATGTCTACAAGGTTGTTTCAAATGAACAAACAACATTAGTGCAGAGATTACAGTCATTTTTCTCATACAGTGAGTGTGTGTGTGCTGCTGCTTTTTCCCAGCGTTGATGCAATTGCAAACAGTAAAAATAATTATATGACGATTTATTGTGTCTTTTTATAGTGTAGTGTGAGGCACATACCTGTTATATTTAAAAGACAAAAACATAAATACACAAGTACACGGCAGGCTTAGTACATCACTGCTGCCTGCTTCACGCTTACGTTGTCTGACAGCACGAGTGTCAGAGAGCACTGCAATTCTAAAGGGACAGCCAAAGCGTGATGCGCTTTTGAAGTTCTGCTCGTTGTAGTTTTATTTATTATTATTTTGTATTTATTTACTAGCTCGACATAACTACAACACGCATGTTTCCCTGTGGTTGCCTGGCTACACGTATGTCCACGTGGTTATTTTAAGTAAAGAAATAACATTACAGCAGAACAAGCTGATCCGCTCCTATTATACTAAAATGCCCGCTGTTTTGGGAGGGATTCTCTGTGAATAACCATGCGAGCTTAGTCCTTACAATTGTATTTAATAGAGCAAGCGATTTTGAACAGTTGTGTCTATGGCACTCATAACCTGAATGATACGTTTGCAAAGTCGACCCCCCGCTCCCTCCAAAGCGTCTTTTCAATAGCTTACACGCGGCTTTTTGCAGCAGATTCAGGATTTGTGCCTGTGTTGTAAAAATAATTATATGACGATTCTTAAGCAAACTGTATTCGTGTGATTTGTTAAGCGCATGTATTAAACATATTAGTATTACGATTGTGTTGTGGTTTAAAAATACGTGCTTTTTTTTTGCCTGCCTTTCAGTTACAACTGCGTCTGCAGTACATTTATTAAGTGCATCAGGCGCTCAGGTCCAATTTATTTTCACACGCCGCATTTAATTTTAGATGCGCTGTTTAAAAGTATTTTTCCCCACAATCAAACTGGTTTAAATGGCCCTGCATATCAACAAAGCACTCACTGGCAACTCCGCCCCGCCCCACCCTTTCGTTCGCTACAGCTTTCACATATGCTTGAAATAAATAATAATAATACTAATAGTCGTACATACCGATCGATCATCTCCTAATCACTCATTTTATCACCAAACTCCTCAATAATGAGATCCAAGTCATTATTTTATTACTATAACATCTCAAAAAGCTCTGCAAATGTCCGTGTTATTCTCTGTGCGCTGATTCAGTCACAGGCAGCTTGTTTCCTTTTGACCGCTCCTATCTAATCACGGGGCACGTATGACTATTCATGAGCTACGCCCTTTTTTCGGCTTCTCTCGGCTCCTGTCGCCCCACTCGGCCATTGAATGGTTTTCTTGGCTTTTTCAGTTCTAAAGGGACAGCCAGAACGTGATGCGCTTTTGAAGTTCTGCTCGTTGTAGTTTTATTTATTATTATTTTTATTTATTTACTAGCTCGACATAACTACAACACGCATGTTTCCCTGTGGTTGCCTGGCTACACTTGTATGTCCACGTGGTTATTTTAAGTAAAGAAATAACATTACAGCAGAACAAGCTGATCCGCTCCTATTATACTAAAATGTCCGCTGTTTTGGGGAGGGATTCTCTGTGAATAACCACGCGAGCTTAGTCCTTACAATTGTATTTAATAGAGCAAGCGATTTTGAACAGTTCTGTCTATGGCACTCATTACTTGAAAGATACGCTTGCAAAGTCGACCCCCCCCCGCCGCGCCGCGCCGTGCCACTTCCCTCCCTCCAAAGCATCTTTTCAATGGCTTACACGCGCGGCTTTTTTGCAGCAGATTCAGGATTTGTGACTGTGTTGTAAAAATAATTATATGACGATTTTTAAGCAAACTGTATTCGTGTGACTTGTAAAGCTCATGTATTAAATATATTAGTATTACGATTGTGTTGTGGTTTAAAAATACGTGTGTTGTTTTATTTTTCCTGCTATACAGTTACAACAGCGTTTTAAAAATAAAAAATGATTACTAGACATTTCCATACAGCACGAGATCACGGTATTTTTTCAAATAATTAGTGTGTTTCAGTATGTCTACAGTTCTGTATATGCTTGCATGTCTACAAGGTTGTTTCAAATAAACAAACAACATTAGTGCAGAGATTATAGTCATTTTTCTCATAGTGAGTGTGTGTGCTGCGGTGCTTTTTCCCAGCGTTGATGCAATTGCAAACAGTAAAAATAATTATATGACGATTTTAAGCAAACTGTATTCGTGTGACTTGTAAAGCTCATGTATTAAATATATTAGTATTTCCATTGCGTGCTGGTTTATAAATAAGTGCGTTTTTGTGTGTGTCTTTTATACTGGTGTGAGGCACATACCTGTTATATTTAAAAGACAAAAGCATAAATACACAAGTACACGGCAGGCTTAGTACATCACTGCTGGCTGCTTCACGTCTTTACGTTGTCTGACAGCACGAGTGTCAGAGAGCACTGCAATTCTAAAGGGACAGCCAGAACGTGATGCGCTTTTGAAGTTCTGCTCGTTGTAGTTTTATTTATTATTATTTTGTATTTATTTACTAGCTCGACATAACTACAACACGCACGTTTCCCTGTGGTTGCCTGGCTACACGTGGTTATTTTAAGTAAAGAAATAACATTACAGCAGAACAAGCTGATCCGCTCCTATTATACTAAAATGTCCGCTGTTTTGGGGAGGGATTCTCTGTGAATAACCACGCGAGCTTAGTCCTTACAATTGTATTTAATAGAGGAAGCGATTTTGAACAGTTCTGTCTATGGCACTCATAACCTGAATGATACGCTTGCAAAGTCGACCCCCGCCGCCCCTCCAAAGCGTCTTTTCAATGGCTTACACGCCGGCTTTTTGCAGCAGATTCAGGATTTGTGACTGTGTTGTAAAAATAATTATATGACGATTTTTAAACAAACTGTATTCGTGTGATTTGTAAAGCGCGCAGCAGATTCAGGATTTGTGACTGTGTTGTAAAAATAATTATATGACGATTTTTAAGCAAACTGTATTCGTGTGATTTGTAAAGCGCATGTATTAAACATATTAGTATTACGATTGTGTTGTGGTTTAAAAATACGTGCGTTTTTTTTTCCTGCTGTTCAGTTACAACTGCGTTTAAAAAAATGATTACAACACATTTCTATACAGCACGAGATCACGGTATTTTTTCAAATAATTAGTGTGTTTCAGTATGTCTACAGTTCTGTATATGCCTGCATGTCCACAAGGTTATTTTAAATAAATAAACAACATTAGGGCAGAGATTACAGTCATTTTTCTCGTACTTAGTGAGCGTGTGTGTGTGTGTGTGTGTGTGTGCGTGCTGCATTTCTTTTCCCAGCGTTGAAGCAGCTGCAACAGTTCCTAAAAAAAAGTTCTTAGTTACACTATGAGGCATTGTACACTGTACAGTGTGTATGTGTAATATAATACTAGCCATTCCAGTGTAATTACTGTGTTTAATGTTATACGAGTTCAGTAAAACAGTTTTTTCCAGACACCAGCAAAAAATGGCTGCCTTTTCTTCCCTAGACCTTGCTCACGTTTCCATGGCAACAGGTCCCTAGTGGTGGGAATGTATCATTGCAGGGTATGTTTTGGGCAAAATGCCATATCACCCACATTGATTGGCTCATAGCAGCCATGTTTGTTCATGTAGGAACTTTTCCTGAATAACTTTTTAGAGGACACTACAAAGATAACATATACCCAAGATTCACGTCAATCGGCCAAAGGGTTCATGAGGAGATGTCGTTTAAGCGTTTTACGCAAAATGGCACATAGTTTCCACACCATGTTACCGATCAACTTTTTCTTACGTAAAATCAATCTTGGACAGGAGCGCACTATGTACAAAAATTTTCACAGCTGTACTATGTACCGTTCTTGAGAAGAAGACATTTGAAAATTTCCCAAAAATTTCATTAAATCCAAGATGGCTGCCACACCATGTGACCAAAAGCCGCCATATTGACCATGGCACAACATCCCATAGTCCTCTACGTCCGTGCCAAATTTCGTGAGTTTTCGTGCAGCCGTTTAAAAGTTATAGGCTTTTGTAATTTGGGAGGAAGGAAAAAAAAAAATAATAATAATAATAACTAGAAGTTGCAGGCAACTTGAAGGCTTCCAGGCCTTTACAGCAGAACAAGATACGGTCAGAGACTCGTGAAAATGGAAATCGTACGAACATGTTGTTAATTGGAAAGCATCATTTTATCGTGTGTGTTTTTGCAGGACAACGGTTAGTATTTTATAAATGTCGATTTAGTATTCATTTTGATAACTACCTGCGATTCGTTGTGGGAGTGCAATTCGCTGTGGAACTTTCAGTTGCATATTTGAAATACCCGGCTGTCAATTTTCTGTACACCCCGAGATTATAGTAATTTTATGAAAAAAATTCAAATAATAATATAAAAATGTCAATTTTACACTGTTAAAAAATAAACTGGGCACAGTATTTTTTAACCATTATATAATTTACTGTTAGATGCGATAATAGTATTAAGCAGTATATGCTTTTCATGGTCATAAACGGCCTCCTGTTGTGAGATTTTCCAAAGCAGTCTTTGTCTCCAGAGACTGTTGTACAGTTCGCCACAAGAGGGCAACCTTGTACCACCCCGTAGTTCAAGGCCAAACTTTGTTTTTTCTGCTTGTTAATGTAAAACACAGTGATATTTTGTTTTTTGTTCTAATAGTGGGATACTACAGGTAACAAGATAAGGTTAAATAGGTATAAGATTATGGCTGAAGCAGTGAGCTGTGGAAAAGGTGGTGAGTACTGCAAAGAAGCTGGTCAGCTACAATTATAAAATAACACGGTTATAGAGCAAGCGATTCTTAACCGTTCTGTATATACTTTTATTTAAATGAAATAACCAGTTAATTAAAGATACGCTTGCAATGTGCCCCCCAACTATCAGATACAACTCAAAAGTTTTATTTATAAACATCATATCTAACATTTGCTTAGCAGAAACATTGTATTATAAATGAAAAAATAAATATAAAAGGCTTTATTTTCAAAATTAGCGCATATAGGGCCATATAGCGCATTGTAGGTTATATTAATAATAAAAGCATGTGTTGTAACAAGCCGTCAAAATGATTACTTTGGGCGGTTCTAGGTAGAAGTGCTCATAACTTTTTTATTTTTGCAATTCTGACTTTCAAACGTTGTCAGTATATTCAATACATGTATTTAGGAAAAGTCAAGAACAGACAACCGTGGATCTTTAACACACGCATAGTAATTTCAATTTTAAAAGTGAAAACCGTCAAAAATGACTACCGTGGCAGTTCTAGTGTTAAAAAGAATAGTGCAGGTGTTTTGTTTTTGTGGCTTCTGCCTGCATGTCCACGAGGTTACTTTTAACATTATAGCAGAGAAGCTGGTCAGCTGGTATTTAATTAACTGAAATAACCAGTTAATGAAAGATACACTTCAAAGTCGTCCCCCCGATTTTTAAACAAACTGTATTCGTGTGACTTGTAAAGCTCATGTATTAAACATATTAGTATTACTATTGTGTTCTGGTTTAAACATAAGTGCGTTTTTTATTTTTCCTGCTATACAGTTACAACAGCGTTTAAAAAAAAATGATTACAAAACATTTGTATACAGCACGAGATCACGGTATTTTTTCAAATAATTAGTGTGTTTCAGTATGTCTACAGTTCTACATATGCTTGCATGTCTACAAGGTTGTTTCAAATAAACAAACAACATTAGTGCAGAGATTACAGTCATTTTTCTCATACAGTGAGTGTGTGTGTGCGCGCTGCTTTTTTCCCAGCGTTGATGCAATTGCAAACAGTAAAAATAATTATATGACGATTTATTGTGTCTTTTTATAGTGTAGTGTGAGGCACATACCTGTTATATTTAAAAGACAAAAACATAAATACACAAGTACACGGCAGGCTTAGTACATCACTGCTGCCTGCTTCACGCTTACGTTGTCTGACAGCACGAGTGTCAGAGAGCACTGCAATTCTAAAGGGACAGCCAGAAGCGTGATGCGCTTTTGAAGTTCTGCTCGTTGTAGTTTTATTTATTATTATTTTTATTTATTTACTAGCTCGACATAACTACAACACGCATGTTTGCCTGTGGTTGCCTGGCTACACTCGTATGTCCACGTGGTTATTTTAAGTAAAGAAATAACATTACAGCAGAACAAGCTGATCCGCTCCTATTATACTAAAATGCCCGCTGTTTTGGGGAGGGATTCTCTGTGAATAACCATGCGAGCTTAGTCCTTACAATTGTATTTAATAGAGCAAGCGATTTTGAACAGTTGTGTCTATGGCACTCATAACCTGAATGATACGTTTGCAAAGTCGACCCCCCGCTCCCTCCAAAGCGTCTTTTCAATAGCTTACACGCGGCTTTTTGCAGCAGATTCAGGATTTGTGCCTGTGTTGTAAAAATAATTATATGACGATTCTTAAGCAAACTGTATTCGTGTGATTTGTTAAGCGCATGTATTAAACATATTAGTATTACGATTGTGTTGTGGTTTAAAAATACGTGCTTTTTTTTGCCTGCCTTTCAGTTACAACTGCGTCTGCAGTACATTTATTAAGTGCATCAGGCGCTCAGGTCCAATTTATTTTCACACGCGCATTTAATTTTAGATGCGCTGTTTAAAAGTATTTTTCCCCACAATCAAACTGGTTTAAATGGCCCTGCATATCAACAAAGCACTCACTGGCAACTCCGGCCCCGCCCCACCCTTTCGTTCGCTACAGCTTTCACATATGCTTGAAATAAATAATAATAATACTAATAGTCGTACATACCGATCGATCATCTCCTAATCACTCATTTTATCACCAAACTCCTCAATAATGAGATCCAAGTCATTATTTTATTACTATAACATCTCAAAAAGCTCTGCAAATGTCCGTGTTATTCTCTGTGCGCTGATTCAGTCACAGGCAGCTTGTTTTTTGGGTTTGACACATCCTTCCTCTATCTAATGTCAGCTTCTGTGATACTCATGAACGGTAGTTTTCAACTGAGCAATTAAATAAACAGTGAAGCACTATCTTCTGTATTTTTGTGAAGTATTATCAAACTAAATAACATTCAATCTACTTTGAAGGTTTTTGTTTATTTCCTTAAAACGCCATTTCTGAAAAAACACGGTCTCAAGCATTATTAAACTGGTGAATGAATAAAATTTAAATTAAAATCTAATAATAAATTTAAGTATAGTATAGTAACTAAGAAGACATAAATAGCAATGGAATACTTATTTTTGTTTGTAGTGCTTTCTAGTGTCTCAAACAAGCATGCAAACTGTTTTTGATAGTAAAAATGCATTTACGGTCATGCACAAGCTATTTTTTACACTTTTAAACTCACGGTTATGAGTCCTGTCGATTTTGACATGTTTGTGTAATAATTAAAAAGACAGGTTTCTCCATGTAGAAAAACCACGCCAGAAGCTTTTGTTACATTCCTTGTGATTTCAAATAAACAATTTTAAGTGCTTTTAAACATTGGTTCTGAATGTTCTATAATAAAAGCATTTTTAAATCAGAGAACTGGCGTCGCATTGCAGATATTGCGTAATACTGTACACCTGAAAAGCTCTGTAATTTTCGAACGTTGTTTATGTGTTGCAGCCAGATCTAGTCAGAATTTAACAGCAACTATGCTACGTTGATCAGTATTATTGCATAATTGATAGTTTTAAATTGCATAAAGTATTAAATTCTAAAAAATGTTGATAAATTAGATGTATGATTTTGAGCATGGAGTTATGCACTAAATAATGTATTTGCGCTGTTGTTAAAAATGTCGATTCCCTGAAATATGCTTTTGTGATATTTTAATCACTACTTCATCCAATTTAAAAATCAATAAATTAAATTTTCAATGGTCTAGACGTGAATTATTTTTGAAAACAAAAATGCGGAAATTAGTTTGCAAACTGTTCATATAGTTAGTACATGCTCCAGCAATGCTGAACATGAACTAGTAATTTAATACAGTACAGCGTTTATAATAGGCAAACATCAAAACATAGATTATGTATGACATAGATCTGACATATGCTTGTATTTGTGTCTGTCTTGACTAGCTTGAGCTCAACTCCTGTGTTATAAGCTTGGTAGTTTTAACAGTATTTTAACAAAAACTCAAATGGTATTGTAAGCAGTATTAATTAAATACTTATTTCATTTATTTACATTGTTTTAAACTATAATGCAACAAATAGCATGATACCAAATTTATATTATTCCTTAAATATATCAACTTTATATAAATTACAAAGTTGCATTGTGCAACAATTTACACAAGTTTTAAATTAGATTAATATATTATAATAAAAAGCCAAAACTTTATTATATAACAATCACATTACCTGTTTTCAGTGGCAAATGTATCTTACAATTCTAGTATGTAAACATTGTTATGGTGACTTTTGCTAAAATACTATAACACATTGCAAAACTGGAATAGTTATAATTTTTAACAGACATAAAAAGCTTAAATATGTTATAATATGTTATGTTTCGATTTTAAACAAAACTTGCATTTAAATGATATCAGTTTTGTGTACATTTCAGATTTAGCACAGACACGTCTGTTGCCACTTCTGGGCACCTAGAGATTAGATGATGCTTTAGGGCAGTTGTGCATTAAAAGAAAAACTAATTTCAATTTAAACAAAGCAAGCTTAGAGTATTTTTTTAAAATTTTTTAATTTTTTAAATTGAAAGTAAAGTCAGTGACACTTAATCCAAGATCCAAGTAGCATTTGTTTAAAAGATTTCTACATAAATCATTTTTATATATTTTAATTTTAGAATGTTTAAAGTAAAAATCTAATAATAACATTTTTTGTTTGTTGTTGATCTAAAAAAATAGGCACACTACGTTTTGACCGCTTATCTAATCACGGGGCACGTATGACTATTCATGAGCTACGCCCTTTTTTCGGCTTCTCTCGGCTCCTGTCGCTCCCACTCGGCCATTGAATGGTTTTCTTGGCTTTTCAGTTCTAAAGGGACAGCCAGAACGTGATGCGCTTTTGAAGTTCTGCTCGTTGTAGTTTTATTTATTATTATTTTGTATTTATTTACTAGCTCGACATAACTACAACACGCACGTTTCCCTGTGGTTGCCTGGCTACACGTGGTTATTTTAAGTAAAGAAATAACATTACAGCAGAACAAGCTGATCCGCTCCTATTATACTAAAATGTCCGCTGTTTTGGGGAGGGATTCTGTGTGAATAACCACGCGAGCTTAGTCCTTACAATTGTATTTAATAGAGGAAGCGATTTTGAACAGTTCTGTCTATGGCACTCATAACCTGAATGATACGTTTGCAAAGTCGACCCCCCCCGCCGCTCCAAAGCGTCTTTTCAATGGCTTACACGCGTGTTTTTTTTTTGCAGCAGATTCAGGATTTGTGACTGTGTTGTAAAAATAATTATATGACGATTTTTAAACAAACTGTATTCGTGTGATTTGTAAAACGCCGCGCCGCTGATTCAGGATTTGTGACTGTGTTGTAAAAATAATTATATGACGATTTTTAAGCAAACTGTATTCGTGTGATTTGTAAAGCGCATGTATTAAACATATTAGTATTACGATTGTGTTGTGGTTTAAAAATACGTGCGTTTTTTTTTTGCCTGCTGTTCAGTTACAACTGCGTTTAAAAAAAATGATTACAACACATTTCTATACAGCACGAGATCACGGTATTTTTTCAAATAATTAGTGTGTTTCAGTATGTCTACAGTTCTGTATATGCCTGCATGTCCACAAGGTTATTTTAAATAAATAAACAACATTAGGGCAGAGATTACAGTCATTTTTCTCGTACTTAGTGAGCGTGTGTGTGTGTGTGTGTGTGTGTGGCGTGCTGCATTTCTTTTCCCAGCGTTGAAGCAGCTGCAACAGTTCCTAAAAAAAAGTTCTTAGTTACACTATGAGGCATTGTACACTGTACAGTGTGTATGTGTAATATAATACTAGCCATTCCAGTGTAATTACTGTGTTTAATGTTATACGAGTTCAGTAAAACAGTTTTTTCCAGACACCAGCAAAAAATGGCTGCCTTTTCTTCCCTAGACCTTGCTCACGTTTCCATGGCAACAGGTCCCTAGTGGTGGGAATGTATCATTGCAGGGTATGTTTTGGGCAAAAATGCCATATCACCCACATTGATTGGCTCATAGCAGCCATGTTTGTTCATGTAGGAACTTTTCCTGAATAACTTTTTAGAGGACACTACAAAGATAACATATACCCAAGATTCACGTCAATCGGCCAAAGGGTTCATGAGGAGATGTCGTTTAAGCGTTTTACGCAAAATGGCACATAGTTTCCACACCATGTTACCGATCAACTTTTTCTTACGTAAAATCAATCTTGGACAGGAGCGCACTATGTACAAAAATTTTCACAGCTGTACTATGTACCGTTCTTGAGAAGAAGACATTTGAAAATTTCCCAAAAATTTCATTAAATCCAAGATGGCTGCCACACCATGTGACCAAAAGCCGCCATATTGACCATGGCACAACATCCCATAGTCCTCTACGTCCGTGCCAAATTTCGTGAGTTTTCGTGCAGCCGTTTAAAAGTTATAGGCTTTTGTAATTTGGGAGGAAGGAAAAAAAAAATAATAATAATAATAACTAGAAGTTGCAGGCAACTTGAAGGCTTCCAGGCCTTTACAGCAGAACAAGATACGGTCAGAGACTCGTGAAAATGGAAATCGTACGAACATGTTGTTAATTGGAAAGCATCATTTTATCGTGTGTGTTTTTGCAGGACAACGGTTAGTATTTTATAAATGTCGATTTAGTATTCATTTTGATAACTACCTGCGATTCGTTGTGGGAGTGCAATTCGCTGTGGAACTTTCAGTTGCATATTTGAAATACCCGGCTGTCAATTTTCTGTACACCCGAGATTATAGTAATTTTATGAAAAAAATTCAAATAATAATATAAAAATGTCAATTTTACACTGTTAAAAAATAAACTGGGCACAGTATTTTTTAACCATTATATAATTTACTGTTAGATGCGATAATAGTATTAAGCAGTATATGCTTTTCATGGTCATAAGCGGCCTCCTGTTGTGAGATTTTCCAAAGCAGTCTTTGTCTCCAGAGACTGTTGTACAGTTCGCCACAAGAGGGCAACCTTGTACCACCCGTAGTTCAAGGCCAAACTTTGTTTTTTCTGCTTGTTAATGTAAAACACAGTGATATTTTGTTTTTGTTCTAATAGTGGGATACTACAGGTAACAAGATAAGGTTAAATAGGTATAAGATTATGGCTGAAGCAGTGAGCTGTGGAAAAGGTGGTGAGTACTGCATAGAAGCTGGTCAGCTACAATTATAAAATAACACGGTTATAGAGCAAGCGATTCTTAACCGTTCTGTATATACTTTTATTTAAATGAAATAACCAGTTAATTAAAGATACGCTTGCAATGTGCCCCCCAACTATCAGATACAACTCAAAAGTTTTATTTATAAACATCATATCTAACATTTGCTTAGCAGAAACATTGTATTATAAATGAAAAAATAAATATAAAAGGCTTTATTTTCAAAATTAGCATATAGGGCCATATAGCGCATTGTAGGTTATATTAATAATAAAAGCATGTGTTGTAACAAGCCGTCAAAATGATTACTTTGGCGGTTCTAGGTAGAAGTGCTCATAACTTTTTTATTTTTGCAATTCTGACTTTCAAACGTTGTCAGTATATTCAATACATGTATTTAGGAAAAGTCAAGAACAGACAACCGTGGATCTTTAACACACGCATAGTAATTTCAATTTTAAAAGTGAAAACCGTCAAAAATGACTACCGTGGCAGTTCTAGTGTTAAAAAGAATAGTGCAGGTGTTTTGTTTTTGTGGCTTCTGCCTGCATGTCCACGAGGTTACTTTTAACATTATAGCAGAGAAGCTGGTCAGCTGGTATTTAATTAACTGAAATAACCAGTTAATGAAAGATACACTTCAAAGTCGTCCCCCCGATTTTTAAACAAACTGTATTCGTGTGACTTGTAAAGCTCATGTATTAAACATATTAGTATTACTATTGTGTTCTGGTTTAAACATAAGTGCGTTTTTTATTTTTCCTGCTATACAGTTACAACAGCGTTTAAAAAAAAATGATTACAAAACATTTGTATACAGCACGAGATCACGGTATTTTTTCAAATAATTAGTGTGTTTCAGTATGTCTACAGTTCTACATATGCTTGCATGTCTACAAGGTTGTTTCAAATAAACAAACAACATTAGTGCAGAGATTACAGTCATTTTTCTCATACAGTGAGTGTGTGTGTGTGCGCTGCTTTTTCCCAGCGTTGATGCAATTGCAAACAGTAAAAATAATTATATGACGATTTATTGTGTCTTTTTATAGTGTAGTGTGAGGCACATACCTGTTATATTTAAAAGACAAAAACATAAATACACAAGTACACGGCAGGCTTAGTACATCACTGCTGCCTGCTTCACGTTTACGTTGTCTGACAGCACGAGTGTCAGAGAGCACTGCAATTCTAAAGGGACAGCCAGAGCGTGATGCGCTTTTGAAGTTCTGCTCGTTGTAGTTTTATTTATTATTATTTTTATTTATTTACTAGCTCGACATAACTACAACACGCATGTTTGCCTGTGGTTGCCTGGCTACACTCGTATGTCCACGTGGTTATTTTAAGTAAAGAAATAACATTACAGCAGAACAAGCTGATCCGCTCCTATTATACTAAAATGCCCGCTGTTTTGGGAGGGATTCTCTGTGAATAACCATGCGAGCTTAGTCCTTACAATTGTATTTAATAGAGCAAGCGATTTTGAACAGTTGTGTCTATGGCACTCATAACCTGAATGATACGTTTGCAAAGTCGACCCCCCGCTCCCTCCAAAGCGTCTTTTCAATAGCTTACACGCGGCTTTTTGCAGCAGATTCAGGATTTGTGCCTGTGTTGTAAAAATAATTATATGACGATTCTTAAGCAAACTGTATTCGTGTGATTTGTTAAGCGCATGTATTAAACATATTAGTATTACGATTGTGTTGTGGTTTAAAAATACGTGCTTTTTTTTTGCCTGCCTTTCAGTTACAACTGCGTCTGCAGTACATTTATTAAGTGCATCAGGCGCGTCAGGTCCAATTTATTTTCACACGCGCATTTAATTTTAGATGCGCTGTTTAAAAGTATTTTTCCCCACAATCAAACTGGTTTAAATGGCCCTGCATATCAACAAAGCACTCACTGGCAACTCCGGCCCCGCCCCACCCTTTCGTTCGCTACAGCTTTCACATATGCTTGAAATAAATAATAATAATACTAATAGTCGTACATACCGATCGATCATCTCCTAATCACTCATTTTATCACCAAACTCCTCAATAATGAGATCCAAGTCATTATTTTATTACTATAACATCTCAAAAAGCTCTGCAAATGTCCGTGTTATTCTCTGTGCGCTGATTCAGTCACAGGCAGCTTGTTTCCTTTTGACCGCTCCTATCTAATCACGGGGCACGTATGACTATTCATGAGCTACGCCCTTTTTTCGGCTTCTCTCGGCTCCTGTCGCTCCCACTCGGCCATTGAATGGTTTTCTTGGCTTTTTCAGTTCTAAAGGGACAGCCAGAACGTGATGCGCTTTTGAAGTTCTGCTCGTTGTAGTTTTATTTATTATTATTTTGTATTTATTTACTAGCTCGACATAACTACAACACGCACGTTTCCCTGTGGTTGCCTGGCTACACGTGGTTATTTTAAGTAAAGAAATAACATTACAGCAGAACAAGCTGATCCGCTCCTATTATACTAAAATGTCCGCTGTTTTGGGGAGGGATTCTCTGTGAATAACCACGCGAGCTTAGTCCTTACAATTGTATTTAATAGAGGAAGCGATTTTGAACAGTTCTGTCTATGGCACTCATAACCTGAATGATACGTTTGCAAAGTCGACCCCCCCCGCCGCTCCAAAGCGTCTTTTCAATGGCTTACACGCGGCTTTTTGCAGCAGATTCAGGATTTGTGACTGTGTTGTAAAAATAATTATATGACGATTTTTAAGCAAACTGTATTCGTGTGATTTGTAAAGCGCATGTATTAAACATATTAGTATTACGATTGTGTTGTGGTTTAAAAATACGTGCGTTTTTTTTTCCTGCTGTTCAGTTACAACTGCGTTTAAAAAAATGATTACAACACATTTCTATACAGCACGAGATCACGGTATTTTTTCAAATAATTAGTGTGTTTCAGTATGTCTACAGTTCTGTATATGCCTGCATGTCCACAAGGTTATTTTAAATAAATAAACAACATTAGGGCAGAGATTACAGTCATTTTTCTCGTACTTAGTGAGCGTGTGTGTGTGTGTGTGTGTGTGCGTGCTGCATTTCTTTTCCCAGCGTTGAAGCAGCTGCAACAGTTCCTAAAAAAAAGTTCTTAGTTACACTATGAGGCATTGTACACTGTACAGTGTGTATGTGTAATATAATACTAGCCATTCCAGTGTAATTACTGTGTTTAATGTTATACGAGTTCAGTAAAACAGTTTTTTCCAGACACCAGCAAAAAATGGCTGCCTTTTCTTCCCTAGACCTTGCTCACGTTTCCATGGCAACAGGTCCCTAGTGGTGGGAATGTATCATTGCAGGGTATGTTTTGGGCAAAAATGCCATATCACCCACATTGATTGGCTCATAGCAGCCATGTTTGTTCATGTAGGAACTTTTCCTGAATAACTTTTTAGAGGACACTACAAAGATAACATATACCCAAGATTCACGTCAATCGGCCAAAGGGTTCATGAGGAGATGTCGTTTAAGCGTTTTACGCAAAATGGCACATAGTTTCCACACCATGTTACCGATCAACTTTTTCTTACGTAAAATCAATCTTGGACAGGAGCGCACTATGTACAAAAATTTTCACAGCTGTACTATGTACCGTTCTTGAGAAGAAGACATTTGAAAATTTCCCAAAAATTTCATTAAATCCAAGATGGCTGCCACACCATGTGACCAAAAGCCGCCATATTGACCATGGCACAACATCCCATAGTCCTCTACGTCCGTGCCAAATTTCGTGAGTTTTCGTGCAGCCGTTTAAAAGTTATAGGCTTTTGTAATTTGGGAGGAAGGAAAAAAAAAATAATAATAATAATAACTAGAAGTTGCAGGCAACTTGAAGGCTTCCAGGCCTTTACAGCAGAACAAGATACGGTCAGAGACTCGTGAAAATGGAAATCGTACGAACATGTTGTTAATTGGAAAGCATCATTTTATCGTGTGTGTTTTTGCAGGACAACGGTTAGTATTTTATAAATGTCGATTTAGTATTCATTTTGATAACTACCTGCGATTCGTTGTGGGAGTGCAATTCGCTGTGGAACTTTCAGTTGCATATTTGAAATACCCGGCTGTCAATTTTCTGTACACCCGAGATTATAGTAATTTTATGAAAAAAATTCAAATAATAATATAAAAATGTCAATTTTACACTGTTAAAAAATAAACTGGGCACAGTATTTTTTAACCATTATATAATTTACTGTTAGATGCGATAATAGTATTAAGCAGTATATGCTTTTCATGGTCATAAGCGGCCTCCTGTTGTGAGATTTTCCAAAGCAGTCTTTGTCTCCAGAGACTGTTGTACAGTTCGCCACAAGAGGGCAACCTTGTACCACCCCGTAGTTAAAGGCCAAACTTTGTTTTTTCTGCTTGTTAATGTAAAACACAGTGATATTTTGTTTTTGTTCTAATAGTGGGATACTACAGGTAACAAGATAAGGTTAAATAGGTATAAGATTATGGCTGAAGCAGTGAGCTGTGGCAAAGGTGGTGAGTACTGCATAGAAGCTGGTCAGCTACAATTATAAAATAACACGGTTATAGAGCAAGCGATTCTTAACCGTTCTGTATATACTTTTATTTAAATGAAATAACCAGTTAATTAAAGATACGCTTGCAATGTGCCCCCAAACTATCAGATACAACTCAAAAGTTTTATTTATAAACATCATATCTAACATTTGCATAGCAGAAACATCGTATTTAAATGAAAAAATAAATATAAAAGGCTTTATTTTCAAAATTAGCATATAGGGCCATATAGCGCATTGTAGGTTATATTAATAATAAAAGCATGTGTTGTAACAAGCCGTCAAAATGATTACTTTTGGCGGTTCTAGGTAGAAGTGCTCATAACTTTTTTATTTTTGCAATTCTGACTTTCAAACGTCGTCAGTATATTCAATACATGTATTTAGGAAAAGTCAAGAACAGACAACCGTGGATCTTTAACACACGCATAGTAATTTCAATTTTAAAAGTGAAAACCGTCAAAAATGACTACCGTGGCGGTTCTAGTGTTAAAAAGAATAGTGCAGGTGTTTTGTTTTTATGGCTTCTGCCTGCATGTCCACGAGGTTACTTTTAACATTATAGCAGAGAAGCTGGTCAGCTGGTATTTAATTAACTGAAATAACCAGTTAATGAAAGATACACTTCAAAGTCCCCCCCGATTTTTAAACAAACTGTATTCGTGTGACTTGTAAAGCTCATGTATTAAACATATTAGTATTACTATTGTGTTCTGGTTTAAAAATAAGTGCGTTTTTATTTTTCCTGCTATACAGTTACAACAGCGTTTTAAAAAAAATGATTACAAAACATTTGTATACAGCACGAGATCACGGTATTTTTTCAAATAATTAGTGTGTTTCAGTATGTCTACAGTTCTACATATGCTTGCATGTCTACAAGGTTGTTTCAAATAAACAAACAACATTAGTGCAGAGATTACAGTCATTTTTCTCATACAGTGAGTGTGTGTGTGCGCGTGCTTTTTTCCCAGCGTTGATGCAATTGCAAACAGTAAAAATAATTATATGACGATTTTTAAGCAAACTGTATTCGTGTGATTTGTAAAGCTCATGTATTAAACATATTAGTATTACGATTGTGTTGTGGTTTAAAAATACGTGCTTTTTTTTGCCTGCCTTTCAGTTACAACTGCGTCTGCAGTACATTTATTAAGTGCATCAGGCGCTCAGGTCCAATTTATTTTCACACGCGCATTTAATTTTAGATGCGCTGTTTAAAAGTATTTTTCCCCACAATCAAACTGGTTTAAATGGCCCTGCATATCAACAAAGCACTCACTGGCAACTCCGGCCCCGCCCCACCCTTTCGTTCGCTACAGCTTTCACATATGCTTGAAATAAATAATAATAATACTAATAGTCGTACATACCGATCGATCATCTCCTAATCACTCATTTTATCACCAAACTCCTCAATAATGAGATCCAAGTCATTATTTTATTACTATAACATCTCAAAAAGCTCTGCAAATGTCCGTGTTATTCTCTGTGAGCTGATTCAGTCACAGGCAGCTTGTTTCCTTTTGACCGCTCCTATCTAATCACGGGCACGTATGACTATTCATGAGCTACGCCCTTTTTTCGGCTTCTCTCGGCTCCTGTCGCTCCCACTCGGCCATTGAATGGTTTTCTTGGCTTTTTCAGTTCTAAAGGGACAGCCAGAACGTGATGCGCTTTTGAAGTTCTGCTCGTTGTAGTTTTATTTATTATTATTTTGTATTTATTTACTAGCTCGACATAACTACAACACGCACGTTTCCCTGTGGTTGCCTGGCTACACGTGGTTATTTTAAGTAAAGAAATAACATTACAGCAGAACAAGCTGATCCGCTCCTATTATACTAAAATGTCCGCTGTTTTGGGGAGGGATTCTCTGTGAATAACCACGCGAGCTTAGTCCTTACAATTGTATTTAATAGAGGAAGCGATTTTGAACAGTTCTGTCTATGGCACTCATAACCTGAATGATACGTTTGCAAAGTCGACCCCCCCCCGCCGCTCCAAAGCGTCTTTTCAATGGCTTACACGCGGCTTTTTGCAGCAGATTCAGGATTTGTGACTGTGTTGTAAAAATAATTATATGACGATTTTTAAGCAAACTGTATTCGTGTGATTTGTAAAGCGCATGTATTAAACATATTAGTATTACGATTGTGTTGTGGTTTAAAAATACGTGCGTTTTTTTTTTCCTGCTGTTCAGTTACAACTGCGTTTAAAAAAATGATTACAACACATTTCTATACAGCACGAGATCACGGTATTTTTTCAAATAATTAGTGTGTTTCAGTATGTCTACAGTTCTGTATATGCCTGCATGTCCACAAGGTTATTTTAAATAAATAAACAACATTAGGGCAGAGATTACAGTCATTTTTCTCGTACTTAGTGAGCTGTGTGTGTGTGTGTGTGTGTGCGTGCTGCATTTCTTTTCCCAGCGTTGAAGCAGCTGCAACAGTTCCTAAAAAAAAGTTCTTAGTTACACTATGAGGCATTGTACACTGTACAGTGTGTATGTGTAATATAATACTAGCCATTCCAGTGTAATTACTGTGTTTAATGTTATACGAGTTCAGTAAAACAGTTTTTTCCAGACACCAGCAAAAAATGGCTGCCTTTTCTTCCCTAGACCTTGCTCACGTTTCCATGGCAACAGGTCCCTAGTGGTGGGAATGTATCATTGCAGGGTATGTTTTGGGCAAAAATGCCATATCACCCACATTGATTGGCTCATAGCAGCCATGTTTGTTCATGTAGGAACTTTTCCTGAATAACTTTTTAGAGGACACTACAAAGATAACATATACCCAAGATTCACGTCAATCGGCCAAAGGGTTCATGAGGAGATGTCGTTTAAGCGTTTTACGCAAAATGGCACATAGTTTCCACACCATGTTACCGATCAACTTTTTCTTACGTAAAATCAATCTTGGACAGGAGCGCACTATGTACAAAAATTTTCACAGCTGTACTATGTACCGTTCTTGAGAAGAAGACATTTGAAAATTTCCCAAAAATTTCATTAAATCCAAGATGGCTGCCACACCATGTGACCAAAAGCCGCCATATTGACCATGGCACAACATCCCATAGTCCTCTACGTCCGTGCCAAATTTCGTGAGTTTTCGTGCAGCCGTTTAAAAGTTATAGGCTTTTGTAATTTGGGAGGAAGGAAAAAAAAATAATAATAATAATAACTAGAAGTTGCAGGCAACTTGAAGGCTTCCAGGCCTTTACAGCAGAACAAGATACGGTCAGAGACTCGTGAAAATGGAAATCGTACGAACATGTTGTTAATTGGAAAGCATCATTTTATCGTGTGTGTTTTTGCAGGACAACGGTTAGTATTTTATAAATGTCGATTTAGTATTCATTTTGATAACTACCTGCGATTCGTTGTGGGAGTGCAATTCGCTGTGGAACTTTCAGTTGCATATTTGAAATACCCGGCTGTCAATTTTCTGTACACCCGAGATTATAGTAATTTTATGAAAAAAATTCAAATAATAATATAAAAATGTCAATTTTACACTGTTAAAAAATAAACTGGGCACAGTATTTTTTAACCATTATATAATTTACTGTTAGATGCGATAATAGTATTAAGCAGTATATGCTTTTCATGGTCATAAACGGCCTCCTGTTGTGAGATTTTCCAAAGCAGTCTTTGTCTCCAGAGACTGTTGTACAGTTCGCCACAAGAGGGCAACCTTGTACCACCCCGTAGTTCAAGGCCAAACTTTGTTTTTTCTGCTTGTTAATGTAAAACACAGTGATATTTTGTTTTTTGTTCTAATAGTGGGATACTACAGGTAACAAGATAAGGTTAAATAGGTATAAGATTATGGCTGAAGCAGTGAGCTGTGGAAAAGGTGGTGAGTACTGCAAAGAAGCTGGTCAGCTACAATTATAAAATAACACGGTTATAGAGCAAGCGATTCTTAACCGTTCTGTATATACTTTTATTTAAATGAAATAACCAGTTAATTAAAGATACGCTTGCAATGTGCCCCCCAACTATCAGATACAACTCAAAAGTTTTATTTATAAACATCATATCTAACATTTGCTTAGCAGAAACATTGTATTATAAATGAAAAAATAAATATAAAAGGCTTTATTTTCAAAATTAGCGCATATAGGGCCATATAGCGCATTGTAGGTTATATTAATAATAAAAGCATGTGTTGTAACAAGCCGTCAAAATGATTACTTTGGGCGGTTCTAGGTAGAAGTGCTCATAACTTTTTTATTTTTGCAATTCTGACTTTCAAACGTTGTCAGTATATTCAATACATGTATTTAGGAAAAGTCAAGAACAGACAACCGTGGATCTTTAACACACGCATAGTAATTTCAATTTTAAAAGTGAAAACCGTCAAAAATGACTACCGTGGCAGTTCTAGTGTTAAAAAGAATAGTGCAGGTGTTTTGTTTTTGTGGCTTCTGCCTGCATGTCCACGAGGTTACTTTTAACATTATAGCAGAGAAGCTGGTCAGCTGGTATTTAATTAACTGAAATAACCAGTTAATGAAAGATACACTTCAAAGTCGTCCCCCCGATTTTTAAACAAACTGTATTCGTGTGACTTGTAAAGCTCATGTATTAAACATATTAGTATTACTATTGTGTTCTGGTTTAAACATAAGTGCGTTTTTTATTTTTCCTGCTATACAGTTACAACAGCGTTTAAAAAAAAATGATTACAAAACATTTGTATACAGCACGAGATCACGGTATTTTTTCAAATAATTAGTGTGTTTCAGTATGTCTACAGTTCTACATATGCTTGCATGTCTACAAGGTTGTTTCAAATAAACAAACAACATTAGTGCAGAGATTACAGTCATTTTTCTCATACAGTGAGTGTGTGTGTGCGTGCTGCTTTTTTCCCAGCGTTGATGCAATTGCAAACAGTAAAAATAATTATATGACGATTTATTGTGTCTTTTTATAGTGTAGTGTGAGGCACATACCTGTTATATTTAAAAGACAAAAACATAAATACACAAGTACACGGCAGGCTTAGTACATCACTGCTGCCTGCTTCACGTTTACGTTGTCTGACAGCACGAGTGTCAGAGAGCACTGCAATTCTAAAGGGACAGCCAGAGCGTGATGCGCTTTTGAAGTTCTGCTCGTTGTAGTTTTATTTATTATTATTTTTATTTATTTACTAGCTCGACATAACTACAACACGCATGTTTCCCTGTGGTTGCCTGGCTACACTCGTATGTCCACGTGGTTATTTTAAGTAAAGAAATAACATTACAGCAGAACAAGCTGATCCGCTCCTATTATACTAAAATGCCCGCTGTTTTGGGAGGGATTCTCTGTGAATAACCATGCGAGCTTAGTCCTTACAATTGTATTTAATAGAGCAAGCGATTTTGAACAGTTGTGTCTATGGCACTCATAACCTGAATGATACGTTTGCAAAGTCGACCCCCCGCTCCCTCCAAAGCGTCTTTTCAATAGCTTACACGCGGCTTTTTGCAGCAGATTCAGGATTTGTGCCTGTGTTGTAAAAATAATTATATGACGATTCTTAAGCAAACTGTATTCGTGTGATTTGTTAAGCGCATGTATTAAACATATTAGTATTACGATTGTGTTGTGGTTTAAAAATACGTGCTTTTTTTTTGCCTGCCTTTCAGTTACAACTGCGTCTGCAGTACATTTATTAAGTGCATCAGGCGCTCAGGTCCAATTTATTTTCACACGCGCATTTAATTTTAGATGCGCTGTTTAAAAGTATTTTTCCCCACAATCAAACTGGTTTAAATGGCCCTGCATATCAACAAAGCACTCACTGGCAACTCCGCCCCGCCCCACCCTTTCGTTCGCTACAGCTTTCACATATGCTTGAAATAAATAATAATAATACTAATAGTCGTACATACCGATCGATCATCTCCTAATCACTCATTTTATCACCAAACTCCTCAATAATGAGATCCAAGTCATTATTTTATTACTATAACATCTCAAAAAGCTCTGCAAATGTCCGTGTTATTCTCTGTGCGCTGATTCAGTCACAGGCAGCTTGTTTCCTTTTGACCGCTCCTATCTAATCACGGGGCACGTATGACTATTCATGAGCTACGCCTTTTTTCGGCTTCTCTCGGCTCCTGTCGCTCCCACTCGGCCATTGAATGGTTTTCTTGGCTTTTTCAGTTCTAAAGGGACAGCCAGAACGTGATGCGCTTTTGAAGTTCTGCTCGTTGTAGTTTTATTTATTATTATTTTGTATTTATTTACTAGCTCGACATAACTACAACACGCACGTTTCCCTGTGGTTGCCTGGCTACACGTGGTTATTTTAAGTAAAGAAATAACATTACAGCAGAACAAGCTGATCCGCTCCTATTATACTAAAATGTCCGCTGTTTTGGGGAGGGATTCTCTGTGAATAACCACGCGAGCTTAGTCCTTACAATTGTATTTAATAGAGGAAGCGATTTTGAACAGTTCTGTCTATGGCACTCATAACCTGAATGATACGTTTGCAAAGTCGACCCCCCCCGCTCCAAAGCGTCTTTTCAATGGCTTACACGCGGCTTTTTGCAGCAGATTCAGGATTTGTGACTGTGTTGTAAAAATAATTATATGACGATTTTTAAACAAACTGTATTCGTGTGATTTGTAAAGCGCACCGCAGATTCAGGATTTGTGACTGTGTTGTAAAAATAATTATATGACGATTTTTAAGCAAACTGTATTCGTGTGATTTGTAAAGCGCATGTATTAAACATATTAGTATTACGATTGTGTTGTGGTTTAAAAATACGTGCGTTTTTTTTTCCTGCTGTTCAGTTACAACTGCGTTTAAAAAAAATGATTACAACACATTTCTATACAGCACGAGATCACGGTATTTTTTCAAATAATTAGTGTGTTTCAGTATGTCTACAGTTCTGTATATGCCTGCATGTCCACAAGGTTATTTTAAATAAATAAACAACATTAGGGCAGAGATTACAGTCATTTTTCTCGTACTTAGTGAGCGTGTGTGTGTGTGTGTGTGTGTGTGCGTGCTGCATTTCTTTTCCCAGCGTTGAAGCAGCTGCAACAGTTCCTAAAAAAAAGTTCTTAGTTACACTATGAGGCATTGTACACTGTACAGTGTGTATGTGTAATATAATACTAGCCATTCCAGTGTAATTACTGTGTTTAATGTTATACGAGTTCAGTAAAACAGTTTTTTCCAGACACCAGCAAAAAATGGCTGCCTTTTCTTCCCTAGACCTTGCTCACGTTTCCATGGCAACAGGTCCCTAGTGGTGGGAATGTATCATTGCAGGGTATGTTTTGGGCAAAATGCCATATCACCCACATTGATTGGCTCATAGCAGCCATGTTTGTTCATGTAGGAACTTTTCCTGAATAACTTTTTAGAGGACACTACAAAGATAACATATACCCAAGATTCACGTCAATCGGCCAAAGGGTTCATGAGGAGATGTCGTTTAAGCGTTTTACGCAAAATGGCACATAGTTTCCACACCATGTTACCGATCAACTTTTTCTTACGTAAAATCAATCTTGGACAGGAGCGCACTATGTACAAAAATTTTCACAGCTGTACTATGTACCGTTCTTGAGAAGAAGACATTTGAAAATTTCCCAAAAATTTCATTAAATCCAAGATGGCTGCCACACCATGTGACCAAAAGCCGCCATATTGACCATGGCACAACATCCCATAGTCCTCTACGTCCGTGCCAAATTTCGTGAGTTTTCGTGCAGCCGTTTAAAAGTTATAGGCTTTTGTAATTTGGGAGGAAGGAAAAAAAAATAATAATAATAATAACTAGAAGTTGCAGGCAACTTGAAGGCTTCCAGGCCTTTACAGCAGAACAAGATACGGTCAGAGACTCGTGAAAATGGAAATCGTACGAACATGTTGTTAATTGGAAAGCATCATTTTATCGTGTGTGTTTTTGCAGGACAACGGTTAGTATTTTATAAATGTCGATTTAGTATTCATTTTGATAACTACCTGCGATTCGTTGTGGGAGTGCAATTCGCTGTGGAACTTTCAGTTGCATATTTGAAATACCCGGCTGTCAATTTTCTGTACACCCCGAGATTATAGTAATTTTATGAAAAAAATTCAAATAATAATATAAAAATGTCAATTTTACACTGTTAAAAAATAAACTGGGCACAGTATTTTTTAACCATTATATAATTTACTGTTAGATGCGATAATAGTATTAAGCAGTATATGCTTTTCATGGTCATAAGCGGCCTCCTGTTGTGAGATTTTCCAAAGCAGTCTTTGTCTCCAGAGACTGTTGTACAGTTCGCCACAAGAGGGCAACCTTGTACCACCCCGTAGTTAAAGGCCAAACTTTGTTTTTTCTGCTTGTTAATGTAAAACACAGTGATATTTTGTTTTTGTTCTAATAGTGGGATACTACAGGTAACAAGATAAGGTTAAATAGGTATAAGATTATGGCTGAAGCAGTGAGCTGTGGCAAAGGTGGTGAGTACTGCATAGAAGCTGGTCAGCTACAATTATAAAATAACACGGTTATAGAGCAAGCGATTCTTAACCGTTCTGTATATACTTTTATTTAAATGAAATAACCAGTTAATTAAAGATACGCTTGCAATGTGCCCCCCAACTATCAGATACAACTCAAAAGTTTTATTTATAAACATCATATCTAACATTTGCATAGCAGAAACATTGTATTTAAATGAAAAAATAAATATAAAAGGCTTTATTTTCAAAATTAGCATATAGGGCCATATAGCGCATTGTAGGTTATATTAATAATAAAAGCATGTGTTGTAACAAGCCGTCAAAATGATTACTTTTGGCGGTTCTAGGTAGAAGTGCTCATAACTTTTTTATTTTTGCAATTCTGACTTTCAAACGTCGTCAGTATATTCAATACATGTATTTAGGAAAAGTCAAGAACAGACAACCGTGGATCTTTAACACACGCATAGTAATTTCAATTTTAAAAGTGAAAACCGTCAAAAATGACTACCGTGGCGGTTCTAGTGTTAAAAAGAATAGTGCAGGTGTTTTGTTTTTATGGCTTCTGCCTGCATGTCCACGAGGTTACTTTTAACATTATAGCAGAGAAGCTGGTCAGCTGGTATTTAATTAACTGAAATAACCAGTTAATGAAAGATACACTTCAAAGTCCCCCCCGATTTTTAAACAAACTGTATTCGTGTGACTTGTAAAGCTCATGTATTAAACATATTAGTATTACTATTGTGTTCTGGTTTAAAAATAAGTGCGTTTTTATTTTTCCTGCTATACAGTTACAACAGCGTTTTAAAAAAAATGATTACAAAACATTTGTATACAGCACGAGATCACGGTATTTTTTCAAATAATTAGTGTGTTTCAGTATGTCTACAGTTCTACATATGCTTGCATGTCTACAAGGTTGTTTCAAATAAACAAACAACATTAGTGCAGAGATTACAGTCATTTTTCTCATACAGTGAGTGTGTGTGTGCGGTGCTTTTTTCCCAGCGTTGATGCAATTGCAAACAGTAAAAATAATTATATGACGATTTTTAAGCAAACTGTATTCGTGTGATTTGTAAAGCTCATGTATTAAACATATTAGTATTACGATTGTGTTGTGGTTTAAAAATACGTGCTTTTTTTTGCCTGCCTTTCAGTTACAACTGCGTCTGCAGTACATTTATTAAGTGCATCAGGCGCTCAGGTCCAATTTATTTTCACACGCGCATTTAATTTTAGATGCGCTGTTTAAAAGTATTTTTCCCCACAATCAAACTGGTTTAAATGGCCCTGCATATCAACAAAGCACTCACTGGCAACTCCGGCCCCGCCCCACCCTTTCGTTCGCTACAGCTTTCACATATGCTTGAAATAAATAATAATAATACTAATAGTCGTACATACCGATCGATCATCTCCTAATCACTCATTTTATCACCAAACTCCTCAATAATGAGATCCAAGTCATTATTTTATTACTATAACATCTCAAAAAGCTCTGCAAATGTCCGTGTTATTCTCTGTGAGCTGATTCAGTCACAGGCAGCTTGTTTCCTTTTGACCGCTCCTATCTAATCACGGGCACGTATGACTATTCATGAGCTACGCCCTTTTTTCGGCTTCTCTCGGCTCCTGTCGCTCCCACTCGGCCATTGAATGGTTTTCTTGGCTTTTTCAGTTCTAAAGGGACAGCCAGAACGTGATGCGCTTTTGAAGTTCTGCTCGTTGTAGTTTTATTTATTATTATTTTGTATTTATTTACTAGCTCGACATAACTACAACACGCACGTTTCCCTGTGGTTGCCTGGCTACACGTGGTTATTTTAAGTAAAGAAATAACATTACAGCAGAACAAGCTGATCCGCTCCTATTATACTAAAATGTCCGCTGTTTTGGGGAGGGATTCTCTGTGAATAACCACGCGAGCTTAGTCCTTACAATTGTATTTAATAGAGGAAGCGATTTTGAACAGTTCTGTCTATGGCACTCATAACCTGAATGATACGTTTGCAAAGTCGACCCCCTCCGCCGCTCCAAAGCGTCTTTTCAATGGCTTACACGCCGGCTTTTTGCAGCAGATTCAGGATTTGTGACTGTGTTGTAAAAATAATTATATGACGATTTTTAAACAAACTGTAGTCGTGTGATTTGTAAAGCGCATGTATTAAACATATTAGTATTACGATTGTGTTGTGGTTTAAAAATACGTGCGTTTTTTTTTCCTGCTGTTCAGTTACAACTGTGTTTAAAAAAAATGATTACAACACATTTCTATACAGCACGAGATCACGGTATTTTTTTTCAAATAATTAGTGTGTTTCAGTATGTCTACAGTTCTGTATATGCCTGCATGTCCACAAGGTTATTTTAAATAAATAAACAACATTAGGGCAGAGATTACAGTCATTTTTCTCGTACTTAGTGAGCGTGTGTGTGTGTGTGTGTGTGTGCGTGCTGCATTTCTTTTCCCAGCGTTGAAGCAGCTGCAACAGTTCCTAAAAAAAAGTTCTTAGTTACACTATGAGGCATTGTACACTGTACAGTGTGTATGTGTAATATAATACTAGCCATTCCAGTGTAATTACTGTGTTTAATGTTATACGAGTTCAGTAAAACAGTTTTTTCCAGACACCAGCAAAAAATGGCTGCCTTTTCTTCCCTAGACCTTGCTCACGTTTCCATGGCAACAGGTCCCTAGTGGTGGGAATGTATCATTGCAGGGTATGTTTTGGGCAAAAATGCCATATCACCCACATTGATTGGCTCATAGCAGCCATGTTTGTTCATGTAGGAACTTTTCCTGAATAACTTTTTAGAGGACACTACAAAGATAACATATACCCAAGATTCACGTCAATCGGCCAAAGGGTTCATGAGGAGATGTCGTTTAAGCGTTTTACGCAAAATGGCACATAGTTTCCACACCATGTTACCGATCAACTTTTTCTTACGTAAAATCAATCTTGGACAGGAGCGCACTATGTACAAAAATTTTCACAGCTGTACTATGTACCGTTCTTGAGAAGAAGACATTTGAAAATTTCCCAAAAATTTCATTAAATCCAAGATGGCTGCCACACCATGTGACCAAAAGCCGCCATATTGACCATGGCACAACATCCCATAGTCCTCTACGTCCGTGCCAAATTTCGTGAGTTTTCGTGCAGCCGTTTAAAAGTTATAGGCTTTTGTAATTTGGGAGGAAGGAAAAAAAAATAATAATAATAATAATAACTAGAAGTTGCAGGCAACTTGAAGGCTTCCAGGCCTTTACAGCAGAACAAGATACGGTCAGAGACTCGTGAAAATGGAAATCGTACGAACATGTTGTTAATTGGAAAGCATCATTTTATCGTGTGTGTTTTTGCAGGACAACGGTTAGTATTTTATAAATGTCGATTTAGTATTCATTTTGATAACTACCTGCGATTCGTTGTGGGAGTGCAATTCGCTGTGGAACTTTCAGTTGCATATTTGAAATACCCGGCTGTCAATTTTCTGTACACCCGAGATTATAGTAATTTTATGAAAAAAATTCAAATAATAATATAAAAATGTCAATTTTACACTGTTAAAAAATAAACTGGGCACAGTATTTTTTAACCATTATATAATTTACTGTTAGATGCGATAATAGTATTAAGCAGTATATGCTTTTCATGGTCATAAGCGGCCTCCTGTTGTGAGATTTTCCAAAGCAGTCTTTGTCTCCAGAGACTGTTGTACAGTTCGCCACAAGAGGGCAACCTTGTACCACCCCATAGTTAAAGGCCAAACTTTGTTTTTTCTGCTTGTTAATGTAAAACACAGTGATATTTCGTTTTTGTTCTAATAGTGGGATACTACAGGTAACAAGATAAGGTTAAATAGGTATAAGATTATGGCTGAAGCAGTGAGCTGTGGCAAAGGTGGTGAGTACTGCATAGAAGCTGGTCAGCTACAATTATAAAATAACACGGTTATAGAGCAAGCGATTCTTAACCGTTCTGTATATACTTTTATTTAAATGAAATAACCAGTTAATTAAAGATACGCTTGCAATGTGCCCCCAAACTATCAGATACAACTCAAAAGTTTTATTTATAAACATCATATCTAACATTTGCATAGCAGAAACATCGTATTTAAATGAAAAAATAAATATAAAAGGCTTTATTTTCAAAATTAGCATATAGGGCCATATAGCGCATTGTAGGTTATATTAATAATAAAAGCATGTGTTGTAACAAGCCGTCAAAATGATTACTTTTGGCGGTTCTAGGTAGAAGTGCTCATAACTTTTTTATTTTTGCAATTCTGACTTTCAAACGTCGTCAGTATATTCAATACATGTATTTAGGAAAAGTCAAGAACAGACAACCGTGGATCTTTAACACACGCATAGTAATTTCAATTTTAAAAGTGAAAACCGTCAAAAATGACTACCGTGGCGGTTCTAGTGTTAAAAAGAATAGTGCAGGTGTTTTGTTTTTATGGCTTCTGCCTGCATGTCCACGAGGTTACTTTTAACATTATAGCAGAGAAGCTGGTCAGCTGGTATTTAATTAACTGAAATAACCAGTTAATGAAAGATACACTTCAAAGTCCCCCCCGATTTTTAAACAAACTGTATTCGTGTGACTTGTAAAGCTCATGTATTAAACATATTAGTATTACTATTGTGTTCTGGTTTAAAAATAAGTGCGTTTTTTATTTTTCCTGTTATACAGTTACAACAGCGTTTTAAAAAAAATGATTTGTATACAGCACGAGATCACGGTATTTTTTCAAATAATTAGTGTGTTTCAGTATGTCTACAGTTCTACATATGCTTGCATGTCTACAAGGTTGTTTCAAATAAACAAACAACATTAGTGCAGAGATTACAGTCATTTTTCTCATACAGTGAGTGTGTGTGCTGCGGTGCTTTTTCCCAGCGTTGATGCAATTGCAAACAGTAAAAATAATTATATGACGATTTTTAAGCAAACTGTATTCGTGTGACTTGTAAAGCTCATGTATTAAATATATTAGTATTACGATTGTGTTGTGGTTTAAAAATACGTGTGTTGTTTTATTTTTCCTGCTATACAGTTACAACAGCGTTTTAAAAATAAAAAATGATTACTAGACATTTCCATACAGCACGAGATCACGGTATTTTTTTCAAATAATTAGTGTGTTTCAGTATGTCTACAGTTCTGTATATGCTTGCATGTCTACAAGGTTGTTTCAAATAAACAAACAACATTAGTGCAGAGATTATAGTCATTTTTCTCATAGTGAGTGTGTGTGCTGCGGTGCTTTTTCCCAGCGTTGATGCAATTGCAAACAGTACAAATAATTATATGACGATTTTTAAGCAAACTGTATTCGTGTGATTTGTTAAGCGCATGTATTAAACATATTAGTATTACGATTGTGTTGTGGTTTAAAAATACGTGCTTTTTTTGCCTGCCTTTCAGTTACAACTGCGTCTGCAGTACATTTATTAAGTGCATCAGGCGCTCAGGTCCAATTTATTTTCACACGCGCATTTAATTTTAGATGCGCTGTTTAAAAGTATTTTTCCCCACAATCAAACTGGTTTAAATGGCCCTGCATATCAACAAAGCACTCACTGGCAACTCCGCCCCGCCCCACCCTTTCGTTCGCTACAGCTTTCACATATGCTTGAAATAAATAATAATAATACTAATAGTCGTACATACCGATCGATCATCTCCTAATCACTCATTTTATCACCAAACTCCTCAATAATGAGATCCAAGTCATTATTTTATTACTATAACATCTCAAAAAGCTCTGCAAATGTCCGTGTTATTCTCTGTGAGCTGATTCAGTCACAGGCAGCTTGTTTCCTTTTGACCGCTCCTATCTAATCACGGGCACGTATGACTATTCATGAGCTACGCCCTTTTTTCGGCTTCTCTCGGCTCCTGTCGCCCCACTCGGCCATTGAATGGTTTTCTTGGCTTTTTCAGTTCTAAAGGGACAGCCAGAACGTGATGCGCTTTTGAAGTTCTGCTCGTTGTAGTTTTATTTATTATTATTTTGTATTTATTTACTAGCTCGACATAACTACAACACGCACGTTTCCCTGTGGTTGCCTGGCTACACGTGGTTATTTTAAGTAAAGAAATAACATTACAGCAGAACAAGCTGATCCGCTCCTATTATACTAAAATGTCCGCTGTTTTGGGGAGGGATTCTCTGTGAATAACCACGCGAGCTTAGTCCTTACAATTGTATTTAATAGAGGAAGCGATTTTGAACAGTTCTGTCTATGGCACTCATAACCTGAATGATACGTTTGCAAAGTCGACCCCCTCGCCGCTCCAAAGCGTCTTTTCAATGGCTTACACGCGGCTTTTTGCAGCAGATTCAGGATTTGTGACTGTGTTGTAAAAATAATTATATGACGATTTTTAAACAAACTGTATTCGTGTGATTTGTAAAGCGCATGTATTAAACATATTAGTATTACGATTGTGTTGTGGTTTAAAAATACGTGCGTTTTTTTTCCTGCTGTTCAGTTACAACTGCGTTTAAAAAAATGATTACAACACATTTCTATACAGCACGAGATCACGGTATTTTTTCAAATAATTAGTGTGTTTCAGTATGTCTACAGTTCTGTATATGCCTGCATGTCCACAAGGTTATTTTAAATAAATAAACAACATTAGGGCAGAGATTACAGTCATTTTTCTCGTACTTAGTGAGCGTGTGTGTGTGTGTGTGTGTGTGTGCGTGCTGCATTTCTTTTCCCAGCGTTGAAGCAGCTGCAACAGTTCCTAAAAAAAAGTTCTTAGTTACACTATGAGGCATTGTACACTGTACAGTGTGTATGTGTAATATAATACTAGCCATTCCAGTGTAATTACTGTGTTTAATGTTATACGAGTTCAGTAAAACAGTTTTTTCCAGACACCAGCAAAAAATGGCTGCCTTTTCTTCCCTAGACCTTGCTCACGTTTCCATGGCAACAGGTCCCTAGTGGTGGGAATGTATCATTGCAGGGTATGTTTTGGGCAAAAATGCCATATCACCCACATTGATTGGCTCATAGCAGCCATGTTTGTTCATGTAGGAACTTTTCCTGAATAACTTTTTAGAGGACACTACAAAGATAACATATACCCAAGATTCACGTCAATCGGCCAAAGGGTTCATGAGGAGATGTCGTTTAAGCGTTTTACGCAAAATGGCACATAGTTTCCACACCATGTTACCGATCAACTTTTTCTTACGTAAAATCAATCTTGGACAGGAGCGCACTATGTACAAAAATTTTCACAGCTGTACTATGTACCGTTCTTGAGAAGAAGACATTTGAAAATTTCCCAAAAATTTCATTAAATCCAAGATGGCTGCCACACCATGTGACCAAAAGCCGCCATATTGACCATGGCACAACATCCCATAGTCCTCTACGTCCGTGCCAAATTTCGTGAGTTTTCGTGCAGCCGTTTAAAAGTTATAGGCTTTTGTAATTTGGGAGGAAGGAAAAAAAATAATAATAATAATAATAACTAGAAGTTGCAGGCAACTTGAAGGCTTCCAGGCCTTTACAGCAGAACAAGATACGGTCAGAGACTCGTGAAAATGGAAATCGTACGAACATGTTGTTAATTGGAAAGCATCATTTTATCGTGTGTGTTTTTGCAGGACAACGGTTAGTATTTTATAAATGTCGATTTAGTATTCATTTTGATAACTACCTGCGATTCGTTGTGGGAGTGCAATTCGCTGTGGAACTTTCAGTTGCATATTTGAAATACCCGGCTGTCAATTTTCTGTACACCCCGAGATTATAGTAATTTTATGAAAAAAATTCAAATAATAATATAAAAATGTCAATTTTACACTGTTAAAAAATAAACTGGGCACAGTATTTTTTTAACCATTATATAATTTACTGTTAGATGCGATAATAGTATTAAGCAGTATATGCTTTTCATGGTCATAAACGGCCTCCTGTTGTGAGATTTTCCAAAGCAGTCTTTGTCTCCAGAGACTGTTGTACAGTTCGCCACAAGAGGGCAACCTTGTACCACCCCGTAGTTCAAGGCCAAACTTTGTTTTTTCTGCTTGTTAATGTAAAACACAGTGATATTTTGTTTTTTGTTCTAATAGTGGGATACTACAGGTAACAAGATAAGGTTAAATAGGTATAAGATTATGGCTGAAGCAGTGAGCTGTGGAAAAGGTGGTGAGTACTGCAAAGAAGCTGGTCAGCTACAATTATAAAATAACACGGTTATAGAGCAAGCGATTCTTAACCGTTCTGTATATACTTTTATTTAAATGAAATAACCAGTTAATTAAAGATACGCTTGCAATGTGCCCCCCAACTATCAGATACAACTCAAAAGTTTTATTTATAAACATCATATCTAACATTTGCTTAGCAGAAACATTGTATTATAAATGAAAAAATAAATATAAAAGGCTTTATTTTCAAAATTAGCGCATATAGGGCCATATAGCGCATTGTAGGTTATATTAATAATAAAAGCATGTGTTGTAACAAGCCGTCAAAATGATTACTTTGGGCGGTTCTAGGTAGAAGTGCTCATAACTTTTTTATTTTTGCAATTCTGACTTTCAAACGTTGTCAGTATATTCAATACATGTATTTAGGAAAAGTCAAGAACAGACAACCGTGGATCTTTAACACACGCATAGTAATTTCAATTTTAAAAGTGAAAACCGTCAAAAATGACTACCGTGGCAGTTCTAGTGTTAAAAAGAATAGTGCAGGTGTTTTGTTTTTGTGGCTTCTGCCTGCATGTCCACGAGGTTACTTTTAACATTATAGCAGAGAAGCTGGTCAGCTGGTATTTAATTAACTGAAATAACCAGTTAATGAAAGATACACTTCAAAGTCGTCCCCCCGATTTTTAAACAAACTGTATTCGTGTGACTTGTAAAGCTCATGTATTAAACATATTAGTATTACTATTGTGTTCTGGTTTAAACATAAGTGCGTTTTTATTTTTCCTGCTATACAGTTACAACAGCGTTTTAAAAAAAATGATTACAAAACATTTGTATACAGCACGAGATCACGGTATTTTTTCAAATAATTAGTGTGTTTCAGTATGTCTACAGTTCTACATATGCTTGCATGTCTACAAGGTTGTTTCAAATAAACAAACAACATTAGTGCAGAGATTACAGTCATTTTTCTCATACAGTGAGTGTGTGTGTGCGCTGCTTTTTTCCCAGCGTTGATGCAATTGCAAACAGTAAAAATAATTATATGACGATTTATTGTGTCTTTTTATAGTGTAGTGTGAGGCACATACCTGTTATATTTAAAAGACAAAAACATAAATACACAAGTACACGGCAGGCTTAGTACATCACTGCTGCCTGCTTCACGCTTACGTTGTCTGACAGCACGAGTGTCAGAGAGCACTGCAATTCTAAAGGGACAGCCAGAACGTGATGCGCTTTTGAAGTTCTGCTCGTTGTAGTTTTATTTATTATTATTTTTATTTATTTACTAGCTCGACATAACTACAACACGCATGTTTGCCTGTGGTTGCCTGGCTACACTCGTATGTCCACGTGGTTATTTTAAGTAAAGAAATAACATTACAGCAGAACAAGCTGATCCGCTCCTATTATACTAAAATGCCCGCTGTTTTGGGAGGGATTCTCTGTGAATAACCATGCGAGCTTAGTCCTTACAATTGTATTTAATAGAGCAAGCGATTTTGAACAGTTGTGTCTATGGCACTCATAACCTGAATGATACGTTTGCAAAGTCGACCCCCTGCCTCCCTCCAAAGCGCCTTTTCAATAGCTTACACGCGCGGCTTTTTGCAGCAGATTCAGGATTTGTGCCTGTGTTGTAAAAATAATTATATGACGATTCTTAAGCAAACTGTATTCGTGTGATTTGTAAAGCGCATGGTATTAAACATATTAGTATTACGATTGTGTTGTGGTTTAATAATACGTGCGTTGTTTTTTGCCTGCTGTTCAGTTACAAACGCTTAACAAAATTTTACAAAAATTTCTATACAGCACGGTTCACGGTATTTTTTCTAAATAATTATGTATTTCAGTATGTCTCCAGTTCTATATGCTTGCATGTCTATAGTTGTTTCAAATAAACAAACAACATTAGTGCGAGATTCAGTCATTTTTATCATACAGTGAAACTGTGTATACGTGCATTTACCCAGCCGTTGATGCAATTGCAAGTGTTAAAATAATTATAGAGATTTTTAAGCAAACTAATTGTGTGATTAAAAGCGATGTATTAAACATATTAGTATTACAATGTGTTCTGTTAAAAATATGTTTTTTTGCCTTACATAATAACAAGCGTTTCAAAAATAATGATTACAAGACATTGCTATACAGCACGAGATCACGGTATTTTTTCAAATAATTAGTGTGTTTCAGTATGTCTACAGTTCTGCATATGCCTGCATGTCTACAAGGTTGTTTCAAATAAACAAACAACATTAGTGCAGAGATTACAGTCATTTTTCTCATACTTAGTGAGGCCGATGTGTGTCCTGTGCCGCGGCTGCAACAGTTCTTCCCAGCGTTGATGCAATTAGCTTACAGTAATGACTATTTATACTGGCGATTCTAAGTACAAAACTTTATATTTATAGACAAAACATATACACAGTCACGCAGGCTTGTAATCATTGCTGGCTGCTTCACGCTCTTACGTGTTGAAGTTACTGTCAGAGGCACTTCAATTCTAAGACAGCCAGAACGTGATGCTTTGTGAAGTTCTGCTCGCATGTAGTTTTATTTATTATTATTTTGTATTTATTTACTACATTATATAATTTACTGTTAGATGCGATAATAGTATTAAGCAGTATATGCTTTTCACGGTCATAAGCGGCCTCCTGTGGTGAGATTTTCCAAAGCAGTCTTTGTCTCCAGAGACTGTTGTACAGTTACGCCACAAAGAGGGCAACCTTGTACCACCCCGTAGTTCAAGGCCAAACTTTGTTTTTCATGCTTGTTAATGTAAAACACAGTGATATTTCGTTTTTTGTTCTAATAGTGGGATACTACAGGTAACAAGATAAGGTTAAATAGGTATAAGATTATGGCTGAAGCAGTGAGCTGTGGCAAAAGGTGGTGAGTACTGCATAGAAGCTGGTCAGCTACAATTATAAAATAACACGGTTATAGAGCAAGCGATTTGCTTAACCGTTCTGTATATACTTTTATTTAAATGAAATAACCAGTTAATTAAAAGATACGCTTGCAATGTGCCCCCAAACTATCAGATACAACTCAAAAGTTTTATTTATAAACATCATATCTAACATTTGCTTAGCAGAAACATCGTATTATAAATGAAAAAATAAATATAAAAGGCTTTATTTTCAAAATTAGCACATATAGGGCCATAT